>OX465553.1:20000-1465509 GCA_950022955.1 Xestia ashworthii
CGCCTGTGTTCTGACCTTATTGCGCGCATTTTACACGCGCGTCTGGACTTCATCCCTTATTTTCAGAGAAAATCCTCAAAATTAATTGTTTTTCCAAATTTTCCTTCACATTTTAAATTAGATTATAGTTGCAATAGTCCTCACCCTTCTTCCCTGAATTCTGGTCCACGTTCCGTGTCCCGGTCTCCAGGTTGTGGGGTGAAATTCCAAATTTTTTCTTTCGAAAACTGGTTTTTTGACCAAAAGTCAAAATTTTTGTTCGGCACCTACCACGTTTTATTCCATATATCGCTAGCCCGCGCGGAGACGCGTCTCTGGACACCTCGCACGCGCCCCTAGCACGAAAAAATTTTGCCCACCCACCCGCCCTCTGGTCTATAGGAAGGTAGACGTGGGATTTTGGCAAATATTTTTTTTTTTTTTTTTTTTTTTTTTTTTTTTTTTTTTTTTTTTTTTTTTTTTTCTTTTTGTGATTTTGTCTGGGATTTCTTTGTTAGTGTTTTTAAAGTGATTTAAGTAGGGAAATTTCTGTTTTTATACTTTTTTGACCGAGTCTGTAAAGACACATAATTTTATGACTATATTTTAATTATTATTATTGTATTTAATTTAATTCGATTGTTATTTATTTATCTTCCGTGTTCCCCCTTTACAGGGACACGGTCGTGTCCAGTGTCCACCTGTTTTATTACCCGTCCCTCCTCCCTAGCGGATATATTGACCGGGCCCCCACTTTACAGGGGTTCGTTTTTATTTTTTAATTGACTAGATGCCGCTCGAGAGCAATATGTTCCGCACCCCATCCGCTACCTTGAGGACGTTAGGCTCCAGGGGCTCGACGCAGTCACCGGAGAAAGCGGGAGAATCGTCTGCCAATGCGAGGCGGAGAATCTCCTTTGGAGACGACACTCTTCCCGCCTCGCAGGTGGGACCTGCCACTCCGGGGACGCGCCGACCCCCTGCTGACCTTTCAACACCGCTCATGAAGCCTGAGGCGAGGCACCGCAGTCGCACTGAGGAGGCGAGAGCTTGCCTAAACAAGGCTAAAGTTAACTTGGGCAACTCTCGCAACCTCAAGGCTGAAATTAAGACCGCTGTGCTCCAAGCCATAAACAGGCTCTATGAGCTGGTGAAAGAGTCCGAGCGGGACAAGGCCCCTGCCGCACCCATTGCCGTACCGGAACCCGCGCCCACTGCTGACTTCGGTCCCCATCCCACTTCTATGGAGGTTCTCGCTGGCCAGACTGAGCTCCTGAAGACCATGAAGGAGCACATCTCGGAGTTGAAAGACAACTCCGAGAAACTTGACAGGCTCCGAGACAGTCTGACCAGCAAAGAAAGTGTGGGGGAGACAACCTACGCGAGTGTAGCAGCCGTCAGTAAGTGCCACACCGGGGCGCTAGCCCTGGAGCGAACGACGCTACACTCCGTGGTTGTCACCTCAACACAGGAGACGGATACGGGGGCCGAAATCCTCGAAAGAGTGAGAAAAGCAGTGGACGCGAAGGAGGGCTGGGTGCGTGTAGAGAGGGTCCGAAAAGCCAAGGACCAGAAGGTTATTATGGGGTGCGAAACGAAGGAGGAGAGGCGCAAACTCAAAGCGCGATTAGAAGCGGCCGGAGAGAACCTCGTCGTCGAGGAGGTGAAAAACAGGGACCCGCTTCTGATTCTTAGGGACGTGCTGCTGCTCCACAGTGACGAGGACGTGCTGCGAGCCCTTAAGAATCAGAACCGGGAGTTATTTGACGGCCTCGGCGACGAGGAACAGAAAGTATCGATAAAATTTCGAAAAAAGTCGAGGAATCCCCATGTTAACAGCATTGTGCTGAGTGTTTCCCCTGCAATCTGGAGGCGGGCACTCGAAGGAGGCAAACTGCGCATTGACCTCCAGAGAGTGCGCGTCGAAGACCAGACGCCTCTGGTGCAGTGCACGCGCTGCCTAGCATACGGTCACGGCAAGCGTTTGTGCGTAGAGCCTGTTGACCTATGCAGCCACTGCGGCGGTCCACACCTTAGGGTGGACTGCCCAGTTAAAGATCTTGGCGAAGCAGCGGCGTGCGTGAACTGCACCAGAGCTAAGCTCGGGGAACATTCGCACAATGCGTTTAGCAAAGAATGCCCGATACGCAGGAAGTGGGACGCATTCGCACGAGCAACCATAGCGTATTGCTAAAGTTGTCGATGCGCCCACTTCCGCGTACACAGAGATGACCAGTCTGACACAACCAGATGGCAGACGCATTGAGCGAACCACTAGGGTTGGCTTAACGGATGGGAGTAATTGGAGTCACTTTCGTAAGAAAGTGACTGAAATTATGCTATTTTGTGGGCCAACGTTAGTGGAATCGACCAGTTGTGTCAGATTGGCTAGTAGTTTGTTTCGGAATGTTCGTATATTTATTACTGTTGTAAAATACTATTGTATAAAATTATATAGTAAATATATAGTTTTTATAATAATAAGTAAACCCAAAAACTAAATAGTACGAAATAAATTGAAACAAAAGGAAAACCGTGAGGGCAGAAATAAGGGGATAAAAATATCAAAATTTGTGAAAAGAAATTAAAATGTATGAGTAATTAAGTAAAACATATAAGAATTATAATAGTAGAATAGTTTATTAACAAGCAACAATTAAATAATTTAGTTGAACAGTAATCTATAACTATAGTCAAGTGGTAGTATTTAAAAGTAGTAAATAACGATAGAAAAACATAAAAACACAAAGAGAGAACAGTACTACTACAAATTAATATTCAAAATTAAACCCATCAAGCATGGTCTCTTCGGCCTTTTTAAAATCAGTTGCCAACCAAGTTTTAAATAATGTACACAAGGGCTCTGATTCCCATGTCAGAGGGACACTGGTGGGGCAGGAGTGTGGTTTTAGCCGGTTCGAGTCCGGCACTACCTCGACTGTCTCACATCCTGTGAGATAGTCGAGGTGTCCGCGGGGATTTCCCACTCCTGCCAAAACAAAAAAAAAAAAAAAAAAAAAAAAAAAACCTAACCTAACCTAACCTAACCTAACCGGTTGATATCTTCTATTCTAGACGTGCGATTTTGAAGCTGTTTTCGGCTTTTTTAGACAAAAATAGGCGTCCGCCTGTGTTCTGACCATATCGCGCGCACTTTACACCCGCGTCTGGACTTCATCCCTTATTTTCAGAGAAAATCCTCAAAATTAATTGTTTTTCCAAATTTTCCTTCACATTTTAAATTAGATTATAGTTGCAATAGTCCTCACCCTTCTTCCCTGAATTCTGGTCCACGTTCCGTGTCCCGGTCTCCAGGTTGTGGGGTGAAATTCCAAATTTTTTCTTTCGAAAACTGGTTTTTTGACCAAAAGTCAAAATTTTTGTTCGGCACCTACCACGTTTTATTCCATATATCGCTAGCCCGCGCGGAGACGCGTCTCTGGACCCCTCGCCCGCGCCCCTAGCACGAATAAAACATACATTTTTCTTAAAAAATAGTTATTTTCATACATCTCTGTAAGTACCAAAATCTACCTAGGGGAGCTAGTCAAAAACTAAAACGTTGATATCTTCTATTCTAGACGTGCGATTTTGAAGCTGTTTTCGGCTTTTTTAGACAAAAATAGGCGTCCGCCTGTGTTCTGACCATATCGCGCGCACTTTACACCCGCGTCTGGACTTCATCCCTTATTTTCAGAGAAAATCCTCAAAATTAATTGTTTTTCCAAATTTTCCTTCACATTTTAAATTAGATTATAGTTGCAATAGTCCTCACCCTTCTTCCCTGAATTCTGGTCCACGTTCCGTGTCCCGGTCTCCAGGTTGTGGGGTGAAATTCCAAATTTTTTCTTTCGAAAACTGGTTTTTTGACCAAAAGTCAAAATTTTTGTTCGGCACCTACCACGTTTTATTCCATATATCGCTAGCCCGCGCGGAGACGCGTCTCTGGACACCTCGCACGCGCCCCTAGCTCGAAAAAATTTTGCCCACCCACCCGCCCTCTGGTCTATAGGAAGGTAGACGTGGGATTTTGGCAAAATTTTTTGTGTCGTGATTTTCTCTGGATTTATTGTTGTTAGGGTTTGTAAGTGTTGTCTTAGAATTTTTTCGACATTTTAAGTTTATTTGACCGAGTCTGTAGGCTCATTTATTTTTTTTAGACGATTTAATTATTAATGATTGTATTTATATTTTAACCGATTGTTATTTATTATCTCCTGTGTACCCCCCTTTACAGGGACACAGCAGAGTCTAGTCCAGTGAGCCCTAAAATATTTACCCGTCTCTCCTCCCGAGCGGATATTATTGACCGGGCCCCCACTTTACAGGGGTTCGTTTTTATTTTTATTTGATAGATGCCGCTCGAGAGCAATATGTTCCGCACCCCATCCGCTACCTTGAGGACGTTAGGTTCCGGGGGCTCGACGCGATCGCCGGAGAAAGCGGGAGTTTCGTCTGCCAACGCGAGGCGGAGAATCTCCTTTGGAGACGACACTCTCCCCGCCTCGCAGGTGGGCCCTGCCACTCCGGGGACGCGCCGACCCCCTGCTGACCTTTCAACGCCGCTCATGAAGCCTGAGGCGAGGCACCGTAGTCGCACTGAGGAGGCGAGAGCTTGCCTGAACAAGGCTAAGGTTAACTTGGGCAACTCTCGCAACCTCAAGGCCGAAATTAAGACTGCTGTGCTCCAAGCCATAAACAGGCTTTATGAGCTAGTGAAAGAGTCCGAGCGGGACAAGGCCTCTGACGCACCCATTGCCGTACCGGAACCCGCGCCCACTGCTGACTTCGGCCCCCAACCCATTTCTATGGAGGTTCTCGCTGGCCAGACTGAGCTCCTGAAGACCATGAAGGAGCACATCTCGGAGCTAAAAGACAACTCCGAGAAACTTGACCGGCTCCGAGACAGTCTGGCCAGCAGAGAAAGTGTGGGGGAGACAACCTACGCGAACGTAGCGGCCGTTAGTAAGTGCCACACCGGGGCGCAAGCCCTGGAGCGAACGACGCTGCACTCCGTGGTTGTCACCTCAACACAGGAGACGGATACGGGGGCCGAAGTCCTCGAAAGAGTGAGAAAAGCGGTGGACGCGAAGGAGGGCTGGGTGCGAGTAGAAAGAGTAAGAAAGGCCAAAGACCAGAAGGTGGTTATGGGGTGCGAAACGAAGGAGGAGAGGCGCAAGCTAAAGGCGCGATTAGAGGAGGTCGGAGAGAACCTCGTCGTCGAGGACGTGAAAAACAGGGACCCGCTTCTGATTCTTAGGGACGTGTTGCTGATCCACAGTGACGAAGACGTGTTGCGAGCCCTTAGGAATCAGAACCGGGAGCTATTTGACGGCCTCGGCGACGAGGAACAGAAAGTTTCGATTAAATTTCGGAAAAAATCGCGAAACCCCCATGTCAACAGCATTGTGATGAGTGTTTCCCCTGCTATCTGGAGGCGGGCACTCGAAGGAGGCAAACTGCGCATTGACCTCCAGAGAGTGCACGTCGAAGACCAGACGCCTCTGGTGCAGTGCACGCGCTGCCTAGCATACGGTCACGGCAAGCGTTTGTGCGTAGAGCCTGTTGACCTATGCAGCCACTGCGGCGGTCCACACCTTAGGGTGGACTGCCCAGTTAAAGATCTTGGCGAAGCAGCGGCGTGCGTGAACTGCACCAGAGCTAAGCTCGGGGAACACTCGCACAATGCGTTCAGCAAAGAATGCCCAATACGCAGGAAGTGGGACGCATTCGCACGAGCAACCATAGCCTATTGCTAAAGTTGCCAATGCGCCCACTTCCGCGTATTTAGTGATGACCAGTCTGACACAACCAGATGGCAGACGCATTGAGCGAACCACTGAGGTTGGCTTAATGGATGGGGGTAATTGGAGTCACTTTCGTCAGAAAGTGGCTTCAATTATGCTAGTTTGTGGGTCAACTTTAGTGGAATCGACATGTTGTGTCAGATTGGCTGCAAATCTGTTTCGTACATGTTCGCATAATGTTTGGAGTGGAAAACTATTATATAGTATTATATAGTAAATATATAGTATTGATAATAAGCAAACCTAAAAACAAAATTATGACAAATAAAACGAAACAAGGGAAATAATAGGACAGAAATAATGGGGATAGAAATTCTCGAATTAGTAAAATAGAAAGTAAAATGTAAGAATTGCTAAATAAATTAAAGTAGTAGATTTTAAATTTAAACACGTAATAATGAAATAATTTAGTTAAAAAGTAATATATTATAGTAGATAGTAATATTTAGAAGTAAATAAAGACGAAAAAACGTAAATACATAAAATAATATAAAGTTCTGAACAGTATTAAAAATAATAGTTAAAATTTAACGCATAAAGCGTGGTCTCTTCGGCCTTTTTAAACTCAGTCGCCAATTAAATTAAAAATTTGTACACAAGGGCTCTGATTCCCACGTCAGAGGGACACTGGTGGGGCAGGAGTGTGGTTTTAGCCGGTTCGAGTCCGGCACTACCTCGACTGTCTCACAATCTGTGAGGTAGTCGAGGTGTCCGCGGGGATTTCCCACTCCTGCCAAAAAAAAAAAAAAAAAAAAAAAAAAAAAAAAAAAAAAAAAACCTAACCTAACCTAACCTAACCTAACCTAACCTAACCTAACCTAACCTAACCTAACCTAACCTAACCTAACCTAACCTAACCTGGTCAAGGAGTCGGAACGAGACAAGGCCCCTGTCGCACCCATCCCCGCACCGGATCCCGTGCTCACCGCTGACCGTATTAGTCCCCATCCCATTCCTGTCGAGGTTCTTGCTGGCCAGACTGAGCTCTTAAACCGTCTGAAAGAGCACATCTCGGAGTTGAGAGACAACTCCGAGAAACTGGAAAGGCTCCAGCACAGTCTGGCCAGCAAGGAAAGTGCGGGGGAGACGACCTACGCGAATGTAGCAGCCGTCAATAAAGGCCACACCGGGGCACATACCCTGGAGCGAACGACACTGCACTCCGTAGTCGTCTCCTCGACACAAGAAATGGAAACAGGGGACGAAATACTAGAAAGGGTAAGAAAAGCGGTGGACGCGAAGGAGGGCTGGGTGCGCATCGAGAAAGTCAGGAAGGCCAAAGATAGGAAGATTATCATGGGGTGCGCTACACAGGAAGAGAGACGCAAAGTGAAGGAGCGGTTGGAGGCGGCTGGAGGAAACCTCGTTGTCGAGGAAGTAAAGAATCGAGACCCGCTTCTGATTCTCAGGGATGTGTTGAAAATACACAGCGACGAAGAGGTCGTAAAAGCCCTGAAGAATCAGAACCGGGAGATTTTTCACGGCCTCGACGACGAGGACCAAAGGACTGCAATAAAGTATAGAAGGAACACCCGTAACCCACACATGAATCACGTTGTGCTCAGTGTGTCCCCAATGATCTGGAGGCGGGCAATCGATGCAGGAAAACTTCGCATCGACCTCCAGAGGGTCCGTGTCGAAGACCAGACGCCACTGGTGCAGTGTACCCGCTGCTTGGGATACGGTCACGGCAAACGCCTCTGTAAGGAGCCAGCTGACCTGTGTAGCCACTGCGGCGGCTCACACATCAGAGTGGATTGCCCAAACCGACAGACCGGTGAAGCAGCGGCGTGCATAAACTGCACCAGATCCAAGTTGGGGAACACGGGGCACAACGCATTCAGTAGCGACTGCCCGGTGCGTAAGAGGTGGGATGGATTGGCCAGAGCTTCCATAGCGTACTGCTAAAGGCGTCCCCGAAACCACTACTAGGTACAAAATGGTTCAGGCCAACCTGCAACGGAGTCAGCTAGCCACAAACGAGCTCTTACTAGAGGCGACCAACCGCAAACTCGCTGTAGCGTTGCTCCAGGAGCCATACGTGGGTGGGGTAAGAAGAATGAGAGGTCACCGGGGCGTAAGGGTCTTCCAGAGCTCAGAGGGAGGAGAAGGGACTGTAAAGGCAGCAATAGCTGTCTTCGATAAAGATTTGGACGTCTTACAGTACCCGCAACTCACCACAAACAACATCGTTGTGGTGGGAGTCCGAACCAGCGCCTGGACGATCACGCTGGTGTCCCTCTACTTCGAGCCCGACAAGCCCATTGAGCCATACTTGGAGCATCTCCGTCAGATAGAGCGAGAGCTGGGCTCTAGCAGGTTGGTTATTGGAGGAGACGCGAATGCGAAAAGTACCTGGTGGGGTAGCAGCAGTGAAGATCGCAGGGGAGCGCAAATGTGTGGAGCGCTGGGGGAGCTGGGGCTACAAATCCTCAATACTGGAGATATTCCCACATTCGACACCATTCGGGGTGGCATCAGGTTCTGCAGCCACGTAGATGTGACGGCCTGTTCGGCGGACATGCTGGACTTGGTGGATGGCTGGCGGATCGACGAGGGTCTCACGAGCTCCGACCACAACGGCATTACTTTTGGCATTAATTTGATTAAATCTAAAGGCATAAGCATTGAGAGGACTACTAGGGTTTACAACACAAAGAAGGCTAATTGGAGCCAGTTTCGTGTGAAACTGTCTCAAATTATGAATGACAAGAATTTGACCCTAGCGGAACTCTCAAATGTTACACAGGTACATGAATTGGAAGCACACATAAACACTTACACACAAGCAATTACACACACATGCCAACACACAATTCCAGCAAAAATCAACACAGATACACTTACCTTGCCGTGGTGGTCTAAGGAGCTCGCGGAGATGAAAAGGCTAGTCGCCACCAGGAAACGCAGAGTCAGGAGCGCAGCACCGGTCCGAAGAGCGATGGTTGTAGACCTGTACAAAAAAGAAAGGGAAAGGTATGAGGAAGCAGTGATGAAAGCCGCATCAGAGAGCTGGAAGGAGTTCTGCGGGAAGCAGGACCGAGAAGGGGTCTGGGAAGGGATTTACAGGGTAATGGGAAGGACTGGAAAGAGAGAGGAGGATCTGCCACTACAGATGGGTGGACAGACGCTGGACGCTAGGGGCTCCGTGGAGCTGTTGGCCGAGACGTTCTACCCCGAGGACCGAGAGGAAGATGATACCATAGACCATCGCCGAATCAGAGAACGGGCAGAAATGGTAAACGCATGGAGCCATGATGAACGACATGACCCACCGTTTACCCTAAGCGAGCTTGATAGGTCTATGGGATCATTCAACCCAAAAAAGGCCCCGGGAGCCGACGGCTTCACGGCAGACATCTGCAGTCACGCGGTTCACTGTGACCCCAACTACTTCCTGGCACTGCTGAACAAGTGCCTGGCGCTACACCACTTCCCGAAGATCTGGAAGGAAGCAACGGTGGTAGTGCTTAGAAAGCCGGGCAAAGACTCGTACACCGTACCCAAGTCGTACAGGCCGGTTGGGCTATTGCCTGTCATGGGGAAAGTGTACGAGAAGATGCTGGTTGCCCGTCTCAAATTTTACTTACTACCCAGGATAAGTACTCGCCAATACGGCTTTATGCCCCAAAAAAGCACGGAAGACTCCCTCTATACCCTAGTGCAGCACATCCGCACGAAGTTAGCACAAAAAAGGATCGTCACGCTTGTGTCTCTGGATATAGAGGGAGCCTTCGACAGTGCGTGGTGGCCCACTATCAAAGTACGATTGGCTGAGGAAAACTGTCCTGTGAATTTGAGACGGGTTGTCAGCAGCTATCTCAGCGACAGGGTGGTCACAGTGAGATATGCCGGTGAAGAAAGCAGAAGGAGTACCAGCAAGGGTTGCGTTCAGGGCTCGATAGGAGGGCCCATTTTCTGGAACCTCATACTGGACCCACTCCTAAAACAGCTCGAGAGTAGAGGCGATTATTGCCAGGCATTCGCTGACGACGTGGTGATGGTGTTTGACGGGGACACAGCGCTGGAAATTGAGGGACAGGCCAATGCCGCTCTCGAACATGTTCGAACGTGGGGTGTCAAAAATAGGCTGAACTTTGCACCGCACAAAACCTGTGCGATGGTTCTAACGCGAAGGCTGAAATACGACACGCCCCGTTTGAGCATGGGGGGGATCGACATTGGAATGTCCCAAGATGTCAAAATATTGGGACTTATCATCGACGCCAAACTCACCTTCAACAAACACGTAGCTGTGGTCTGTAAAAAGGCCATAGCTATGTACAAGCAGCTGGCCAGAGCAGCCCGGGTCAGTTGGGGTTTGCACCCGGAGGTGATAAGGGCTATATACACCGCCGCAGTAGAGCCTACGATTTTGTACGCCGCAAGCGCATGGGCACCTGCCGCCAACAAATTAGGGGTCAGAAAACAGTTAAGCGTGGTCCAGAGGGGGTTTGCCCAGAAGCTGTGCAGAGCCTACCGCACGGTCTCCCTAAACTCGGCACTGGTGCTGGCTGGTATACTCCCACTCGACCTCCGTATACGGGAAGCGGCTGCGTTATACGAGGCCAAGAAGGGGGTGCCCCAGCCGGTACTAGGGGGTGGGGAGATTGAACGGATGGCTCCAGCGATAGAGGCTCCGCACCCCGCGGACCAAGTAAAACTGGAGTTCGGAAGCCTGGTAGACGAGGAGCAATACAACCGCCACAGCAGTTTCGCTGTGCGCATATTCACTGACGGCAGCAAGATTGAGGGCAGGGTTGGGGCGGCGCTATCCTGGTGGAATGGTGCCACCGAAACAAAGGCCCTCAAACTTGCCTTGCCGTCTTACTGTACCGTCTACCAGGCGGAGCTTCTGGCCCTACAGAGGGCGGCAGGAGAAGTGCTCAAGAGTGGTGAAACCACGTTCGGCATCTTCAGCGACTCCAAGGCGGCCCTTCAGTCGGTTGCGAACGTAAGTTCCCCCCACCCCTTGGCTGTGGAAACTAGAGATACCATCCGACGCTGTAGGCTCCAGAACAAGAGTGTCTCCTTGTTCTGGATTAAGGCCCACGCAGGGTTGGAGGGGAACGAGCGAGCCGACCAGCTGGCGAAGGAAGCCGCACTGAGGTCGAAGAAGAGGCCGGACTATGATCTGTGTCCCGTATCATTCGTCAAGCGAAGACTCCGGTCGGAGACGCTTGACGAATGGAACGGGAGGTACGGATCAGGTGAAACTGCCTCGGGCACCAAAATTTTCTTCCCGGACGCGGTGGCGGCGTACAAAACCGTGCGCAAAATGGTCCCCACAAGCATCACCACACAAATACTAACGGGGCACGGTGGGTTCTCTGCATACTTGAGTCGGTTCAAGTGTAAAGAGAGCCCATCGTGCGCTTGCGAGCCTGGCAAGGAAGAGACGGTTCTCCACATTCTGCTGGAATGCCCCATCACCGCAAGGGCTAGATTCGAGGCTGAACAGCAGCTTGGGGTAGAACTCATTGCGGAAAATCTCCCCAGCCTGATAGCGAGTAAAAATCGAGATTTATTTCTAAAATATTGCGTAGAAATTGCAACCGTAGTGCTAGGAAGAAATAAAGTTTAATAGTTAAAGATACATTTTATACATAGTTTTTCCATACTGAGAGGAGTTGGTCTCTCCGGATTCATTCACAACTAAATTAAATAAATTGCCATAGCCACATAACAGAATAAATATATGAACAAAACGGCTCTGATAATGTCAGAGGGACACTGGCTAGGCAGGAGTGGTTTTTAGCCGGTTCGAGTCCGGCACTACCTCGACTGTCTCACAAGAGAAATTCCTGTGGGATAGTCGAGGTGTCCGCGGGGATTTCCCACTCCTGCCCAAACAAAAAAAAAAAAAAAAAAAAAAAAAAAAAAAACCTAACCTAACCTAACCTAACCTAACCTAACCTAACCTAACCTAACCTAACCTAACCTAACCTAACCTAACCTAACCTAACCTAACCTAACCTAACCTAACCTAACCCAGTTGCACTCGGTCTGCCGAGCCGTTAACAGCTAAAACCCACGCGCTCCGCACATAAAAAATCATTTTATTGGGTTTTTCTGCTCCGAATTAAAAGAAAAAAGTGTCGTTGGGTGCGGAAACCAAAGCCGCACAAAGTGACGTGTTAAAATCTTGCCGATCTACAGTGCCAAATAAGTTTTCAGTGCAAAACATCGTTTTTAGAGGTTAAGTGAAAATCTGCTTAACTTAAAACGCGTACGCTGCCAAAACAAGATCGACGACCCCCTGCTTTTTCATCAACATCGTGTGCACATCGTGGTACCTGATCATCTGAGCGACTGAAAACCACCCTGACATCACCAACTTGCGAGTTATTCAGGAATTTCGCAAAACCACGTGTCCTGAAAAGGCAGAAGGAGTGGAGTCAGCGGCACGAAACTTGGCGTCAACTTGGACCATGTACACACAAGGCGAGTGCAACTAAAATTAGAATTTTATGACCACTGGTATAAATTATATAACAGTTGAAACATTGGATTTTTCGACCCTTATAACTCCGGACAGAAGACGTTTATCAAAATTCTACAACTGCAGCCGGTTGCGCGCTAAATAGAGGACCTTAAGTTTTAAATTTTCAAAATTTTTGACAAGCCCATCTTAGTATAGTAATTAAAAAACTGAAAAAACTTTAATTTTAAAATTTTTATGCTGAAAAATAGTTTTAAAATTTAATTTTAGTATTGGCCTGTAAGGTACCTAATTATAGTAAATTTTAGTTTTTTTTTCAAAATTTTCAGTCAAATAGTTCCGTAGTTATCGAATTTTATGTGTTTTTTGGTCATAACTCTTTATTTATAGGAATAAATTAGTTTTTTAAGTTATTATTGTGTTGTTTAAGCTTATACGGACTTGATTAAGCCCAAACTCGGGCCCTATAGCTTTGGATTTGGCTGTTTTGATAAAAAACACCAAAATAGGTTTTTAGGTTTAAATTTTTAGATTAAGATAACTCCAGAACCGCTGGCCCGTTTTAGCTCGTTTTTTCACTCAGGCCAGTGGATTATATTTAGTTTTAAGAATTTTCAGTTTTCAGCCTGTTTCAGGCCTTCCAAAAATTTGTCGCTGAAACTGCTTTCAGGTCATACCTGAAGTGACGCCGAGCTGTACGTCCAAAACCCCGTCTCTCTGTGACGTAGGGTTCCTTAGATACGGACGATTTAATACAGCTTTTGACAGTTCGGCGGCCATCTTGTTCAGCTTCAAACCACTGTAACTCCTTAACCGGTGGTCGTAGAAAGTAGCGGATTTCGACGTTACAGACAGGAGCCCGCTGCCCTACTTACCCCAAGTTTTCAGGAGGTTTGGAGCTGAAAATTTTCAGGACCCTGAAAGTAAATTCAGCGGACAGAGGAGCTCAGGCCGAATAAGGAGAGCCCAAACTCAAGGGGTCTGCGGCTTTCCCGAGGGAAGTTATCTGCTGTCAAAAATTGAGTTTGACAGGTTCGCGGCCATTTTAAATTTTTTCAATCGACCATAACTTCTCAACGGAAAGTCGTAGAGGGCTGGGGTTTCCTCTGGGTACATCACCAGGTTAAAAACTGTCAGCTTGAATAGTTTTCAGGCAATTTCAGGAGCTTAAAAATTTTCTTCCTGAAAACCGGTCCGGTGGATTGGTCTCACCGAGCCAACTTCGGAAAGCCCAAACACCGGGGTTTTTGGACCGGCGGATCCGGAGATATCCTCTTGTAACCCTTTTTGGTTTTTATTTTTGTGAAAAACCCGATTTTTCAAGTCGGGATATCTCCGGAACCCCTTGGTGTAGCTGCACCGAGTTTGGGTTCATCTGAGAGGGCTCGGTGAGAGCTATCCATTGGATACGATAAAACGACTCTACGTAGAGTCTCTTTTATAAAGAGTCTCTACTACTCGGTTTTTTGACTTTTCATAGATTTCTTTTGCATTTCTCATGTGAGACTCGCTCTTTTGAGCGAAGGATAAGTTGGAGTCTCCCCACCCACCCCACTATACAGGGTCGGGTCACAGTCATCATAGACTTTAACTTTATTTTCTTATTTATTATATTATATATCGACAACTTTCCCCGTTCTCAACGCCGTGCCCTTTACACACGAGCCACACTACACAACACACTACACCGCACACATAAAAAATGATGTCCGGAATTCGCACCCCAGTAACAGGGAGAGTGGCGGGGGCAGGCGCCGGCGGAGCACAGGTGGCTTCGTCGACAGCTAAAACGCCACCGTCGGCATCGGCAGGGAACACCGGTGCCGTCGCTCCCACCACCACTCCCAGTCGAGTAGGACAGCCGGCACAGGCGCTGGATGCCGCTAAAACTTTCATCCGGAGGCCAGAACGCAAAAGGAGGTCAATAGACATCATGGACGCGTATAAACAGCAGACGAACATATATGCCACATCGTCCACTGACAAACTTCTCCAGGAGGTCATGAAGACGTTTGAGGACATCCCGACCAGAGTCCAGGGGTATCCTCAGATGCGTAAGGACATCAAGATCTTCCTGGAGACCCAATCGGACAAGTGCCTGCGGACCTTGTTCGAGTTGAGCAAGCGAGTTAAGAGCCTGGAGACAGCGCCCGGAACGATTCCTCCCACAACCAACACCAAGCCTACCCCACCCGAAATGTCGGATGATATCTTGGGAAGGCTAAAGAGGGTGGAATCTAACTTGGAGACGCGGCTCAACCAACTCGACGAGAAAGTCTCGAAGGTCACCTCGGTCTTAAAAGAGGAGATCAATGAAAGCGGTGCCGACCTCCTAGACAAAATCGGCGAACAGCTCGAGGAACTCAGCTGCAAGGTTGAGGTGGGGCAGGGTGTCCTCGAGCTCAGAATAGATGAAGCCGCTAGGGACGTCAAGGAGGCCATAAAGGTGGCGGAATCAGAGCCAAAAACAGAGGTACCGTCATACGCCAACGTCACGGCAGCCAGACCCGAGCATCGACCGGCACTTCACTCGATGGCGGTAACCTTTGAAGGCAGCCAGGAGACTGCTGACGAGGTGCTCGCCAGGGTGAAGGAGGCGGTCGATGCCAGGGGAACTGGCCTGAAAATTAGCAAGGTTCGCAAGGCGAAAAATCAGACGGTCATACTGGGGTGCGACACGGAAGCAGAGTACACAAGAGTGAAAGATAGGATTGAGAGCCGAGGCAAAGGGCTAAGAGTAGCGCCCATGAGGAATAAAAACCCGCTCGTCGTTCTTAAAGACGTCTTCCTAGACAGCAACGACGAGGAAATGGTTAGGGCGCTCTACTCCCAGAACGCCAACATTTTCAGGGACCTAGACGAAGATGAACAAGAAATGACCATTAAATACAAGAAGAGGACAAGGAACCCCAAAACGGCGCACGTCGTCGTCCAGGTCAGGCCCACGGTTTGGCAGAGGATGACGGAGGCTGGTGCCCTTTATCTGGACCTGCAAAGGGTAAGGGTGGAGGACCAATCACCGCTCATCCAATGCACGAAATGCCTGGCTTTCGGACATGGCCGGAAATTTTGTACCGAGAGTGCGGACAGGTGCAGTCACTGCGGAGGACCGCACCTCCGTGAGAAATGTTCCGAATTTCTTGCGGGGAACGAGCCGCAGTGCTGCAACTGCTTGCACTCAAAGCTCCAGAGGACCGACCATAATGCCTTCAGCATGGAATGTCCGGTCCGCAGAAAGTGGGATTATCTGGCCCGGACGACGACGGCATACGCCTAAACAGCTCCCTAGGGTTTACGATACATACACAACATACACAGGAACACACCAACACAGAAACACAAACTGGGAGTACACAACAAAAGTGGAATTTATGGAAACCAGAGAACACATACAAACACAGATATATGGAATATATAGTACATATATACAAATATATCAAAACACAATGACATGCACAACACTAAACACGCACCCCAAACAACATCTAAACACGCTAAGAAAAGTACTTCAGACTAAGAAACGACAATAAATATAATATAATACAGTATATATATATATTATTGCCCCAACCTATAAGAAAAATAAATAAATACCAATGCGAAAGAAAACTCACACAACCCTAAGAACAGTCCAAGAACCGAAATACAAAATAAGAAGCCAATGTTGAGTTTTTATATTGTAATAAGTTGGTCTAATTGTTAAAGATATCTAGATTCATAAGGTAATAGAAATGTAAAACTAGTTATATAAGAAAATATGGTTTAATATTATAATAGTAATATAAATTAGAAAATAGAAATATATTTAATAAGAAAGCTTATGTTTAGATAATAAAATAGAAATAAGAAGCAATGTGAACAAAGTAAATGTTCGAAACTAATATAAAAGAAGTGTATAATAAACAAAACGTATTTTATAGAAACATAGTCAGTAAGAAATAGACCTAAGAAAACAACCATGTAACCATCAATGCAAAAAGCAAATACTGTAACTGCAAAACTACTGTCTGTACTGTAACTGTCTTTAAATTCCCCTAAATAAAGGAAAATAAATAAATAGAAGTAGATAGAATAGATAGAAAAGCGGGAGTCCCACCCGGCTTAGAATGAAAGAGACGAATGAAAGAAAGATAAAGTATGAAGCTTGAAAGTGCGAGAGGCAAAAATGCGAGAACTGGTATGAATGCGTAAATCAGAATAGAAAGGTCCTGTTTCACCACGAACGGGGGAAAGCTGTATCAAAAAAAAAAAAAAAAAAAAAAAAAAAAAAAAAAAAAAAAAACCTAACCTAACCTAACCTAACCTAACCTAACCTAACCTAACCTTTTTTTTTTTTTTTTTGTTGCCGGGGTGGAAAATCCTCGATGGATGTCCTCCGCTCTGGGGAGAGCGGAGGGGTCTGTCAGACTCGTACTGACTAAAAACCACCCCGGTGTTCCCTTCCCACACTTGCACCGGGGATCATGGGAACTAGTGCGCCTTCCACGATCCCCGGCTAGTGCCGGCCCGCCACTGCGGGCCTCCTCAGGTCTGCGGGAGGAGTGAGGTGTACTCCTCCCGCGACGTCCTATAGGGGCGCGCGCGGAACACTACGCGCCACCGCCTCGGGTCCAGTTATTCGGCGGGGCGGCGGACCTCCCCAAGTCCACCGTCCCTCTGGACCCGTCTAGGGGGGCTGGAAGAGGGCGTTGTCCGCCCTCCGCCGACGCCCGGTTCGTCTGCTGCGGGTCGGGAGAGTGGTCTCGACCTCCCTCAACCTCTCCGCAGCCTCCTTCTGTGAGATGACCGTTTCACAGAAGGAGATCACCGCATCCCACGACTCTGTGCTCCCGACCATCGCGCGAGCGACGGCCGGCAGCGACAGGTCGGCTCCCACTTCTGTCACGAGGGCACGGCGCGGCTCCTCCCATGCGGCACACTCTGCCAGCGTGTGCCGAGCCGTGTCCTCCAGACAGTGGACGCAGTGATGACACCGAGCGTCCGGCTCCCTGTTTATGCGACACAGGTACTTCCCGAAGCAACCATGCCCCGAGAGCACCTGCGTCGCCCGAAACGACAAGGAGCCGTGCCTCCTCTCGAGCCATTCCTCGAGCACCGGTCGGATCGCCTCGATGGTGGCGAGGCCGGCGGTAGGGCGTAGAAGCCTGTCCCGCCACTCCGCCACCAGGACCTCGCGGAGCTGAGACCGACGCAGATCGATCTCTCGCTGCATCGGTCCACCGCCCCGCGTCCGCACCTCCTCGCGCCACCGGTAAAGCGACGCGAGGACTCTCGCCTCTAGGTCCCAAGGTGGCGACCCGGCCAGTGCACAAGCCGCCTCGTAGGAGACTGTGCGATACCCCCTGATTGACCTGACGGCCATCGCCCTCTGCGGTTTCCGCAGCATCGCGATGCTGCCGGCCGTCAAGTCAGAGGCCCACACCGGGGCCCCGTACAGGGCCATGGATCGCAAGACCCCTAGGTACAGTCTCCTACAGGCGGTGCTCGGCCCCCCTAGATTGGGAAGCAGCGTTGCAAGCGCGCCCGCAGCGCCCATCAACTTGGGCGCCAGTCGCCGGAAGTGGGGGCCGAAGTTCCAATGGCTGTCGAGCACCAATCCCAGATACTTCATGGTGGACTCGACAGCGATCGGGGTCCCCCCTACCACAATTTGTGATCCCGGCGGCGGCGCCCGCCGGCGGCCGTGAAAGACCACAGCCTCCGACTTGTTGAGGGCCACCTCCAGGCCCAGGCGCCGTATGCGGCCCACAACCTGTGAGACCGCACAGGTCGCTAGCAACGCTGCCTCCCTGTACGAGCTCCCCCGGGCCGTGACCAGCGTGTCGTCTGCGTAACACACCAAGGCCACTCCCGGTTGGAGCTCGCCCCTCAGCACCCAGTCGTACCCGATGTTCCACAGGGGTGGGCCAACGACCGAACCCTGTGGAACACCGCACGACATGTCGCGCTGGCCTCCGCCGTCGCGTCCCGAGTAGGTGACACACCTTTCCGCCAAATAAGCCCCAACGATGCGGCGGAGGTACGGGGGCACCCTGTGGTAACACAGCGCCTCCCGAATACAGCTCCAGGGCAGGGTGTTGAAAGCGTTGGAGATGTCCAAGGACACCGCCAACATCACCCCGCCCCGGGACACCGCTTCCTCCGCCAGGACTCTTACCCGCAATATGGCGTCCACAGTGGAGCGCCCACGCCGGAAGCCGAACTGGCTGTCGTCCAGATCCGGCCCCTCTCTGTACAAGTGACCGGCGAGGCGGGCAGCGATAATCCGCTCAAACAGCTTACCCACCTCGTCCAGCAGCACTAAGGGCCGGTACGCAGACGGCGACTCCGCTGGGCGCCCCGCCTTCCTGAGCAGGACCAGGCGACCCTTTTTCCACTCCCTAGGGAATTGGCCCTGCTCAAGACATGCGGTGAAGAGTCCTCTCAGCTGGGGCTCTAGCTCCTTCAGAGCGAGGGCGAGCGCAACGCCGGGAACTCCGTCAGGCCCCGGGGCAACGGTCTTGGCCCGAAGCCGCGTTATCGCCACCCTCATCTCTGCTTGTGTCACCTCTGGGACGCTGACGTCCTCCTCATCCGTTGGCTCTGTGGCTGTGGGCAAAGCCATCGGTGGTGGAACATGTTCCTCTCTAGCAGGGAAGAGCGTTGCGACCACTTCCTGCAACAGCTCAGGCTGCAGGCTCTCGGTGAGTGGGGGTGCCCAGGCACGAAGTTTCCCTCGGACCGCACGGTAAGGGCGCCCCCACGGATTCACGTCGAGAGCCGACAGCATCTCCTCCCTGGCTCGAGTTTTAGCCTCACCGACGGCCAGCCACAGAGCCTCCTTGGCCGCGCGGTACACCTCATACCGCGCGGCCTCTTCCTCCGGAACCCGGCGACGTCTCCTGCGGTAATGGCTGTACTGGCGTCTCGCCTCCACGCACGTCACGCGCAGCTGCGCGATGACGGCGGACCACCAGTACAGCTGGCGTCTTGTGGGTTGGGTGACACGGGGCATTGACGCGTCGCAGATTTGCGTCATCGCCCCGCGGAACCACTGCGCCTCCGCTTCGACGTCGACGGGTTCGTTTGGCTCTCGGACCCAGGCCTGGAGGATTGCGGCCTCCTCGAGAAGTTCCCTGTCGATACGCTTGTATGACCAGCGAGGACCGTCCATCCGCGGGGTCGGTGGGCGACCGCCCCCCGCAGTCTGGGTGGAGACGTCGAATCGAATATATCGATGGTCCGACAGCGTCTCCACCTCCACGGCAACTCGCCAGTCGCGTACACGGCCTGCAACAGCGGGGCTTGCAAACGACACGTCCACTATGGACCCGCCCCGCTGCCGCACGCACGTGTACACCGAGCCCCGATTTAGGACGGTCAAGCCGGTTTCAACCGCCCACTCCTCCAACACCTCACCCCTAGGATCGGTGATCGGGGATCCCCAAGCCGCGGACTTGGCATTGAGATCCCCGAGCAACACCACCGGGCGAGGGTGGAAACGGCTCACGACGGCACCTAGCTCGACAAGGAACTCCTCGAAGTCAGCGAGACTCTTGTTGGGGGAGAAATACGCCCCAATTGTGACTATGCCGTCCACGAGGGCAGCCACCCAACCGTGTCCTCGGGACGGACTGCCAAGAGTCCCGCCAATGATGGCCACCAAACCGTCTAGGTCCCCTGCCCAGTTATCGCGGGGGGGGACAAAATATGGCTCGGCGACCACAGCCACGTTGATCAACCACTCCGCCATGCTCTGGAGCAACAGATCCTGAGCTCTGGCGGCGTGGTTGATGTTCGCCTGGAGGAAACGGAATTGTGCCATTAATGACACTCCATTTCCTCGGCTCCTCCTTCCCTGGGTCGGGAGTCGGGCTGTGGGAGAGGCGCAGATTCTCCGACAGCTCGAGTCCTCCTATTTCTAGACTTGGGTGCCTTGCAGGCCTTCCCGCCAAGTCTGTGCTCCGAGCGTTTCCCTGCAGCTGCGCAAAGGCTGCAGTATGGCGCTACGGAGCACTGGGCCGCCTTATGGCCGGGTCGACTGCAGCGAAAACATATTTCGCTGCGGTCGATTTGAGCAGTGCATTGTGCCCGGACATGCCCCTTTTCCAGGCACCGGAAGCACTGCACAGCCCGCCTTGGCAGGAGTTTGACCTTGGCAGACACCCAGCCCACCAATAGTCGCCCGCCGTCTGCAACCTTATTCGCAGCAGCGACCGGGCACCGCACCCAAACAGTGCCCAGCCCATCCGCGCTGCTGCGAATTTTGCCCGCCGCCACGTTGTCGGGCGGACACGCTCCGTTTTGGGCAATGGCCGCCACTACTTCCTCCGGGGTCACCGAGTCGTCCAGCCCCTCCACGCGCAATTCAGCCGTGGTCATGGGCCTGGACACTCGGGCGTCCTCTGGCTTGAGGACTTCCCGGAGTTTGGCGGCCAACTTGTCCGCCCTCTCCTGCCTTGCCGCACCCGACAACTGAAGCATCTTGGCACCCGTGGCTGCCGTCCTGAAGACGAAACCAGCCGGGGTGCCAAACTCGCTAAATTGAAGCTTCTGCTTCATCTCCGCCAGGACCGACTTGTAGGTCACTCCCCTGCTTATGGCTTCGGGCTGCAGAGTAATAACTACAGCCTCGGAGCGTGGGGTAGTGACCTTTGGTGGCCTCGTGCCCTCTGGTCGAGCCGGTACCTGGGGAGGTGTCGGCTGCGGCGCCCGTTTCTTGCGGCCCCTCTTCACCACCGTCGTCCAGGGCTCCTGGGTGGGTGGTGCGGACGCCGGAATCGCGGCCTCTTGGGAGGTAGGTGGCGCGGTCGCACCCGCCACCCTCTTCTTCTTTTTCCTCCTGCGGCGGCCCTCTCCACCTACCGTAACTTGGGCGGGAGAAGCGGTCACCGGGGGCTGGGACGTCCGGACGAGGGGCGCGGACGCAACCTGTACCGGCGTCCCGGGCTCCACTGTGGGCTCTTTGGCCCCCCCTGCAGTCCTCCGCGTGAGCTGCGCGGGCTTCGGCCTCGCGGGCTCTTCCATCCTCCGCCTGTCTGCCGCAAGCGGGGGGCGGAGGCGCTCAGCCGGGGGCAGTCGAGACTCGATTGCCTCCAGGCGGGCACTCACCATGCCCCCACACTGCAGCATGCAGATTCTGGCCACCCTCTCTACGTCGTAGTCCGACAGACTCGGAGTAGGTGGCGCTGCAGGTGCAGGGGCCGACGAGGGAGCCGCCTGCTGCTGCCCGACACTTTGCAGAGCGGCAAACTGCCGCTTGAGGTCCTCCAGCTCGGATCGGAGACGGCTGTTCTCCGTCCACAACCTCGCAGTCTCCTCGGAGGTCGTGTGGTCATGGAGAACCAGAACCGCCTCCCTGATCCCCTCTGCCGCCTCTTTGAGGGCGCGCGTGAAGGAGCCCTTCAGGTTGCCGGATTTGGTGGCAACCTTCAGGACGATGTCCACGCCGTCCATTACTTGGCGGCTGAGAGCCTCTGCTGTCAGGCTCTCCCCATTGGCCGCCTGGGCAGACCGCCACTCTCGGGCCTTACGGGCCATTTCGGCCACCTCATCGGCCGCGACCGCTCTACTTTGAGCGCGCTTCGCGGCATTGGCCTCCGCCTTTGTGCCCACAAGAGCGACGGTGACCCCTCCCTGGTCGTCGGTCGAGACCGCAGGTGATGCGCGATCTGACCCGCTTGGCACCGGCGTGTCGGGGCGCTTCAGGAAGCGGCCCCGGGTGTCGCGTGATGCTGCTGGACTGCCTGTCCCGCGACCTCTACCTCTCTTCGCTGTTGGCACTTTGGCGGCCGGCTGGTCCTCCTCACTAGAAGACAGACCCGCCGCCGAAACAGCGTCCGTCTGACCGTGCGAACGCTTCCCCCAAAACTTGGAGGAAACGGCCGCAGCAGCCAGCGATGCGTCGTCCGACTCCGACATGCTCACCCTCTCCAGAACCACGCATGGCTCTGGAGACGGCGCGCACCTCGGAGTGTCTGGAGCTTCTGCTCCCGTCCTTGCACCCGGTTTTGGGTCGGGTGGTTTGAAGGAGATCAGGTCTTCAAAGGACCGTGACCTCGATGAGCCTCCTCGGCTCTTGTTGCCACTGGCAAACGGAAAGCGGTGGTTGCCCCCCCCAGAATACGGTGGGGCAGACGATCCCGAAGGGATCGTGACGGATTCTCCAGCTGCTGAGCAGCTGGTACCGCCCTGGGGTATAATATTTCCAGTCGCTTTTTTTTTCATTTTTGTTCCTTTTAAGGGTGCGGTCCCTGTCTCCCCACTTCATCATTCATAAATAAATAAACATATACACATAAAAATATATAGATACATACATACATAAATTCCCCCCCTCCCACTTGATCCCCCACCACTACCATTCGCCACGCTCACAGTCACGTCTGACGGGCAGACGCGTACCAGAGGGCGACGAATGCCGCGATGCAAAATCAAGGAGGATCCCCTACCCTGATTCACTCCCCGAAAACTTCGAAGAGTGAATCACTAATCACGTACCGTCCGATGACCCGCTTGAGCCATCGCACGGTACACGAAGTTTTCCCCTCCCTGATTCACTCCCCGAAAACTTCGAGGAGTGAATCACTTATCACGTACCGTCCGATGACCCGCTTGAGCCATCGCACGGTACACGACGTTTCCCCCACCCTGATTCACTCCCCGAAAACTTCGAGGAGTGAATCACTTATCACGTACCGTCCGATGACCCGCTTGAGCCATAGCACGGTACACGAAGTTTCCCCCGCCCTGATTCACTCCCCGAAAACTTCGAGTAGTGAATCACTTATCACGTACCGTCCGATGACCCGCTTGAGCCATCGCACGGTACACGACGTTTCCCCCGCCCTGATTCACTCTCCGAAAACTTCGAAGAGTGAATCACTAATCACGTACCGTCCGATGACCCCGTTCGAGCCATCGCACGGTACACGATGAAAACCCCCTGCACATCGAACCTCGCACGACAGACCCGTGGATCATCGCACGACGAACGATGTGACCCCTCCCCCAGAATATTAGCCACGACAGTACCATTTCCCGATTCCTCGAGGAATAATACTGTCGCGCCCAGGGTGCACCGGCCCAGCAGCTGCTCTTCCCTCCAGACGTATCGAGAGGGACCAGCAGCTGCCAAACTAACGTGGAGGAATTCTGACGCACCCCAACCTAACCTAACCTAACCTAACCTAACCTAACCTAACCTAACCTAACCTAACCTAACCTAACCTAACCTAACCTAACCTAACCAGTTCCCCCCGAGCCTCCGTGGTGGTCGGATCGTTTTTAAAGCTGCTCCGCTGTTAAAAAATCAAAAAAGTGGTCAAAAGTGCTCGGATTTCAACAAATCAAGTGTCAGTGGGTGCATAAAAGTGAAGGCTACACGCCCCAGTGAAGTTTTTAACCCAGACTGCGGTGCTTCCCCTTCAAAACCTGAAAAACCTCCATTTTTTGAGGTTAAACTTTGAAGCAAAAACTTCAATTGAAGACGCTGCTCGAACAAGCGCGACGACCCCCAATTTTTATTGAAGAAACGGGTGGGCATCGCCCTCGCACACCATCTGGACCACTCAGAAGCCGCAAAAAACCGAAATTGGATTTTTAAGACTGAAAAAACAAAAAACCACGTGGCATGAAAAACGAGAAGGAGAGGAGCTAGACACCTAAAATTTTGCAGCCAATGCCGCCTGCTATAGTTTAAAAGGTATCTGAAAAAATTTTTCAAATAACCGCAACCCCCGATTTTTAAAGGGAGTTGGAAATCTCAAAGTTTTGACTTTTATATCTTCGACCCTGGGCAAGATTTCAAAAATATTCAACTGCAGTCCTTGGCGCGCTCACCGGTTTTATAGAGACACTAAGTTTTAGATTTTTAGAATTCCTAGTTTTTGATATATTAAGCTTTTTGTGGAAAAATCACATTTTCAAAATTTTTGTTTACTTATTTTCAGGATTTTTAATTTATAAATATTGTATGTTGTAGAGCCTTATTTATCGCATTTTTAGACTATTTTTTCAAAATTTTTTGACCAGCTGTTCCCGAGATATCGAATTTTTGGTGTTTTTTGGCCATTATTCCTAAAATAATAGTAAAATCAGATTTTTGACACCAGGGTAGGGTCTAACATACCCACCCCGACCCATATAAGCCCAAACACGGGCCCTGTTGCTCGTAGTTTGGCGATTTTGGCAAAATTGCGACATTTGGGTTTTTAGGTTTTTTTATTTCAACTCAAGATATCTCGTGAACCGTTCGTCCTATCAACTCCGGGTTTTCACTAGGGCTGGTAGCGTACCGTCGACTCTGGGTGTCGACCAATTTCAGGCCATTTCAGGCCCTGAAAATTTTTGTCGCTGAAACTGCTTTCAGGACATACCTGAGGTGACGCCGAGCTGTGAGTCCAAAACCCCGTCCTCCTGCGACATCGGGTTGCAAAGCTACGGACCTTTAAATACGACGTTTGACAGTTCGGCGGCCATTTTGTCAATTTTCAAACCACTGTTACTCCTTAACCGGTGGTCGTAGGAAGTAGCGGATTTCGAAGTTACTGTCAGGAGCCCGCTGCCCTGCTTACCCCAAGTTTTCAGCGGTTTTGGAGTTGAAAAATTTCAGGATCCTGAAAGTAGTTTCAGCGGACAGTGGAGCTCAGGCCGAGTAGGGAGAGCCCAAACTCAGGGGTTCTGCGGCTTCCCCGAGGGAAGATATCTGCAATCAAAGTAAGGCTTTGACAGCTCTGCGGCCATTTTGGAAATTTTCAACATAGTATAGCTTCCCAACGGAAAGCCGTAGAGGGCCGGGGTTTTCACTGGCTATACTAGCAGACAATAGAGTATAAGACCAGACGGTTTTCAGGCATTTTCAGAGGGTCAAAAATTTACAGCCTGAAAACAGTGCCAGTGGATTGGTCTCGCCGAGCCATCATCGGAAAGCCCAAACATCGGTGTTTTTGGACCGGTGGATCCGGAGATATCCTCTTGTAACCACTTTGGGTTTTTAATCTTAGTGAAAAACCTGTTTTTTCAAGTTGAGATATCTCCGGAACCCTTTGGTCTAACTGTACCGAGTTTGGGTTCATCTGAGAGGGCTCGGTGAGAGCTGTCCATTGGTAGTGACGGATTGACTCTACATAGAGTCTCTCCAAAACTCGCTCCAAATTAAGGTTCTTTTGACCCGAAAATTTTTTTTTTTTTATTGACCGTATTCTGACTGGTATCTCGTGACCCGCTCTATTGAGTGAAGAAACGTGACTCTATTAATAGATCAACCGCCAAAGATCATAATTCTGAGGCATATACCTGTAAAATTGTTTGTTTATTATATTTGTGCACACTGTTTCGCTCTTTTGACAAGACAAGTATATCTAGTACTAATATAGAGTTCCTTATAACTCTACATATCTTTCCTTTTGTTCTCTTTTCCTACTTACACCCACGCTCTGCTGCGTGAAACTTCTAAAGCGCACCGTTGACCTCCAAGTCGCGTGCACCACCTAAAAGAGAAAAAGGAAAACTAGGACATAGTTCGACAGGATTCAGTGAATCTTATTTTATTGTTAGATTTTAATTTATTTTATACACCTTACTGACCGTGGTATCTCTTTACAATACCCGGCAGACCCTTTTTGACTTTATACATTTTGATAGTTCCTCTGACAAAATGATGTTGGGAATGCGCACACCGGTAAAAAAGATGAATCCTGCGGAGAGTTCAGACTCGGGTAGGAACCAAGCAGATCAGGCGGGACCGTCGGTGAGGCGCAGCATTGCTGAAATTGAGGGCGAGATCCCCAAAACGGTTCCACCCCCGAAATCACCATCGCCTCCGAAGAAAACTGTCCTGACATATCCTCCTAAACTTAAGTCAACGACGACGCTCTCTCAAGAGGCAAAGCCCGAAGCAGCGAAGCGACAGGAAAGTGTTGATGTGGCCAAAAAAGACACTAGCGTGCAAAGTACCAAAAGCCCTCCACGACAAGCCGAGAAACAACCGCTAGAGTCGCAGGTGAATAAGACCACACCAAAGCTTACGAAACCGACAGAGCCTCCAAAATTCCAGTACGCGGATCGGTCAACAGAAGCTAGGGCCTGCCTGAATAAAGCCAAGCTTCACTTAGGCAGTTCACGTAATACCAAAACGGAGATAAAAACAGTCGTCGTTGAAGCGCTAGAGCGCCTGTATCAGCTGGTCAGAGAAGCCGAAAGGGAGGCTAAAACAAAAAGGACCAAGGAAACTGCAGAGCCGAAAGCTGCAGATATTGACACCACCTTCTCTATCAATACAGAGCAAAAAGCGCACTCAACTAACCCGGAGACAAACCAGCTACTGGAGAAAATTGAGGAGCACTCCAAATTGCTGCTGGAGAGCAGCAAACAAATGGAGGAGCTCAAGTCAGTAATAGAGGCTCAGAAAGAAAGACAGGACAATGCTGAGACTCCAACATATGCGGGAGTGGTCGCGAAGGGGAGTGGCGGTGCGCTGGGAAAGCGAACGCTGCACTCAGTAGTGGTCACTTCCAGCAACGAGGAGGACTCGGGAGAGGAAGTTCTCGACAGGGTAAGAAAGGCTATAGATGCGAAAGAGGGATGGATAAAGGTAGAGAAGGTAAGAAAGGCGAAGGACAGAAAGGTGATCATGGGTTTTGAGACGATGGAAGAAAGAGACAAGGCAAAGGAAAGATTGCGGAAAAATGGAGCCAATCTCACCGTTGAGGAGGTGAAAAACAGGGATCCGTTACTGATCCTTAGGGGCGTCCTGTTGGTTAATACCGATGAGGACGTCCTTAAGGCTTTAAAGAACCAGAACCAGGATGTTTTCCACGGCCTCGACGGTGAGACGGGCAGGGTAGATATCAAATATAGAAAGAGGGCCAGAAATCCTCACACCGGCAACATTGTGCTCAGTGTCTCGCCAGTGGTATGGCAAAGGGTTACAGCAAAGGGGTATGTGCATATCGACCTCCAGCGCATCAGGGCCGAAGATCAGACCCCACTGATGCAATGCACGCGCTGTCTGGGCTTTGGGCACAGTAAGAAATATTGTTTGGAGTCAGTGGACGCGTGCAGCCATTGCGGCGGCCCACATTTGAGATCCGAGTGCGCGGACTGTATAGCGGAAGTACCACCGGCATGCAGAAACTGCAAAAAAGTCAATAGCACGCAGACAGAGCACAACGCCTTTAGCGCCGCTTGCCCGCAGCGTCAGAAGTGGGACGAATTGGCGCGAGCGGCAGTGGCGTATTGCTGAGGGCACTCTGGGGGACCACCACCACTCTTACAAATTCGCACAGGCCAACCTCCAGCGGAAGAAGCTTGCGACAAATGAACTTTTCCTGGAAGCGGAAAAACGCGGTCTTTCGGCCGCGCTTATCCAGGAGCCTTATGTCGGCAACCTCAGGACGGTGAAGAGCCAGAGGGGAGTGAGGGTCTTCCAAAGCGCTGATATTGGAGAAGGGTCTGTCAAGGCGGCAATTGCCGTTTTTGACAATAATATAAATGTCATTCAGTACCCAAAACTCACCACCAATAACATCTCGGTGGTGGGAATCCAAACCAGCGCTTGGGAGATCACACTCGTCTCGCTCTACTTTGAGCCTGACAAGCCGATCGAGGAGTACCTGGAACACCTCAGGAAAATTGAAGCTGTCAATGGCGCCAAGCCGCTGATCGTTGGAGGAGATGTCAATGCGAAGAGCACGTGGTGGGGTAGCCCAGTCATCGATAACAGAGGCGAAGACGTGTGCGGAACTCTCGGGGAGCTAGGGCTTCACGTACTCAACTCAGGGGAAATCCCGACCTTCGACACTATCAGAGGAGGACAGAGGTACACCAGTTTTGTCGATATAACAGCCTGTTCGACGAACATCCTTGGGCTGGTGGATGACTGGCGAGTAGATGAGGGTTTGACGAGTTCCGACCACAACGGCATAACTTTCAACATCAAATTACGCAAATCAATAGGTATAAAGATAGAACGAACCACGCGAATATACAACACTAAAAAAGCCAATTGGGATGAATTTCATGAGAAATTCACCCAATTGGCAATAGTAAATAAAATCATACAGTTAGAAATAGAAACCATTCAAAACACCGAACAATTAGACATAGTAACAAAGAATATAACAAAAGTAATAAAAGAGGCTTGCGATTCGGCAATGCCAATAAAAACAGTAAATGAAACTTTTACCTTGCCGTGGTGGTCGGAAAACCTCACAAAGTTGAAGAATCAAGTCGCCACCAAGAAACGCCGAATCCAGTGTGCCGCTCCTGTCCGAAGGTCGAAGGTCGTTGGAGAGTACCTGAAACAGAAAGTAGAGTACGAATTAGAGGAGGAAAAAGCTGCAACCGAGAGCTGGAAGGACTTTTGCTGCAAGCAGGATAGGGAAGGGGTCTGGGAGGGGATTTACAGGGTCATACGAAGGACTACGCGTAGGGAGGAAGATCTGCCGATGGTGAAGGACGGAGAAACCTTAGACACAAAAGGCTCTGTGAAATTTATAGCCGAAACCTTTTACCCTGACGACTTGGTCAGTACCGATGATGAGTACCATAGCCACATACGGCAGCTGGCGGACAGGGTAAACAAGGAGGAAAACAGAGGTAGCCATGATCCGCCCTTCACCATGGCAGAACTAAAAACATCTAGGGATTCCTTCAATCCCAAAAAGGCTCCGGGAATAGATGGCTTCACAGCCGACATTTGTAGCCACGCCATTGGTAGTGCACCGGAGATGTTCCTGGCCCTTTTTAATAAATGCCTGGAGCTTGGACACTTCCCACAACCTTGGAAAGAGGCTACGGTTGTGGTGTTGTTGAAACCGGGGAAACCAGATTACACCACCCCGAAAGCCTATAGACCAATCGGATTGCTACCAGTCTTAGGAAAGATCTACGAGAAGATGCTGATGGCCCGCCTCAGGTTTCACATTCTACCTAGGATGAGTACTCGCCAGTACGGATTCATGCCACAGAGGAGCACCGAAGACGCTCTCTATGCCCTTATGCAGCACATCCGCAACAAGATTGACGACAAGAAAATTGTAATACTCGTATCGCTGGACATAGAGGGGGCCTTCGACAGCGCTTGGTGGCCGGCTATCAGAGTCCGACTGGCTGAGGAAGAGTGTCCGGTGAACCTGAGGAGGGTCATCGACAGCTACTTGGCAGACAGAAGAGTCAGAGTCCGATATGGTGGGGAGGAATATTCAAAGGGCACAACCAAGGGCTGTGTACAGGGCTCCATTGGAGGCCCCTTTTTCTGGAACCTGCTCCTAGACCCACTTCTAAAGACACTGCAGAGTAGGGGGGATTTTTCCCAGGCGTTCGCGGACGATGTTGTTCTTGTCTTCGATGGTGACACTGCGATAGAAATTGAGCGGAAAGCTAACGCCGCCCTCGACCATGTTCGGGCGTGGGGTGTTAAAAACAAACTCAGATTTGCACCACAAAAAACGAATGCGATGGTCATCACGAGAAAATTAAAGTATGATACCCCACGCCTGAGCATGGGCGGGATTGCTATTTCGAATTCAAAAGAAATTAAGATCCTAGGTGTCACCATCGACGACAAGCTGACATTTAACGCGCACGTGTCCAATGTATGCCGCAGGGCCATAGGAGTATACAAACAACTGTGCAGGGCAGCAAGGGTGAGTTGGGGATTAAGTCCGGAGGTTATAAAAATAATTTATACAGCCACTATAGAGCCGATCGTCCTGTATGCCGCCAGTGTATGGGCCCCAGCGGCGAATAAGTTGGGAATTAGAAAGCAGATGGCTGTCGTGCAACGCGGGATTGCACAGAAAATGTGCAAAGCCTACCGCACCGTCTCCCTGAACTCGGCACTGCTTCTGACGGGGGTGCTCCCTCTGGATCTCCGGGTCCGCGAGGCGGCCTCGCTTTATGAGACCAGGAGGGGCATACCCCAGGTGGTGCTGGCGGGTAGGGAGGTGGAGCGGGTGGCATCCGCTATGGAATCCCCGCATCCAGCTAGGCGTATCGACTTTGAGTTCGTAAGCCTGGCGGACCGTGGGGAAGTCGACGCCAGCGCCGACTTGGATGTGAAAATCTTTACAGATGGAAGCAAAATAGGCGGGCGCGTCGGGGCCGCTCTTTCTATATGGAGGGGTGACGCCGAGGCGCGCGCTATCAAGTTGGCGCTGTCGGACTACTGTACGGTCTACCAGGCGGAGCTCCTGGCGATATGCCGGGCAACCAGGGAGATCCAGAAGCACTCGGCATCCAGTTTCGGAGTATATAGCGACTCAATGGCGGCCCTCCAAACAGTGAAAAACCACAGCTGCCTTCACCCCCTGGCAGTGGAAGCCAGGGATAACCTAACAACAATATCCCACCAAAACAAGGTGGTCAACTTGTTTTGGATAAAGGCCCACGCAGGGTTTGAGGGCAACGAAAGAGCGGATCAGCTGGTAAAGGAGGCCGCCTTGAGTAGCAGGAGGAAGCCTGACTACGACCTGTGCCCGGTTTCCTTCATCAAGCGTCACATTCGTATGGGGACGCTTGATGAATGGAACCAAAGGTATATGGCGGGTCGGACGGCCTCTATCACAAAGATGTTTTTCCCAGACGCAGTGGCGGCGTACAAAACGGTCAAAAAGTTTCAAATAAACCCGAAACTAACCCAAATCATGACGGGGCACGGTGGGTTCTCCGAATACTTGCATCGTTTCAAGTGTAAGGGGAACTCATCGTGCATCTGTGATCCGGATATGGATGAGACTGTCCCACACTTACTCTTGGACTGCCCGGTGTACGCGACGGAAAGGTACGAACTGGAACAAAAAATAGGCATGAAACTTGAGAAAGATAGCATTTCTGAAATAATAGCGGGAAAAGATAGAAAGGAATTCTTAACTTATTGCATTCAAATTTGTAACAAATCAAATGAGCGAAACAAAAGTGTATAGGATTGTTAAACTATGTTTCAAATATATTGTTATATATATCAAATGCAAACATAGATAATTAAGAAACGAAAATAGACTGTATAAGAATAAGTAGACATAAGGATAGAAATAGTATATAAGGTGTTATTGTTATGTAATTAAGGAATATGTAGTAATAGATTAAGAAGAAAAATGTTGAAAGAATTGCATTGATTTAACTTCCCTGGTTTGTAGTAGTTTGTTCCGTAGTAGTTGAGCAAAATATATAAAATGTATATTAAATAGTTAGTAAGATGTATATTGTATAAGTATGTAAAATTAAGAAAAATGTAAAAAAGCAAAAAGACTTGTCGTAAGGCCGTTGTGATGTTTATTTTCCCTTGGTTCAGTAGAAGTTAAATATTTTCCCAGGTTCAGTAAAAGTAATAAAAAGAAATAAATTATATAGTAGAATATAATAGAGTACAGTACTAAGAATGGGAATCCCGCCCATTGAATGAATGAATGTGGATGGATAAAAGAAAGAACAAGTATGCGGCATGGAAGTGCGAGAGGAAAAACTGCGAGAAATTGTATGAAAGACAAATATAGATTAATAAAGACTCCGAGAAATCTCGTTGGAGGAACTAGTATAAAAAAAAAAAAAAAAAAAAAAAAAAAAAAAAAAAAAAAAAAAAAAACCTAACCTAACCTAACCTAACCGTTGATATCTTCTATTCTAGACGTGCGATTTTGAAGCTGTTTTCGGCTTTTTTAGACAAAAATAGGCGTCCGCCTGTGTTCTGACCATATCGCGCGCACTTTACACCCGCGTCTGGACTTCATCCCTTATTTTCAGAGAAATCCCTTAAAATTAATTGTTTTTCCAAATTTTATTCTACATTTTAAATTAGATTATAGTTGCAATAGTCCTCACCCTTCTTCCCTGAATTCTGGTCCACGTTCCGTGTCCCGGTCTCCAGGTTGTGGGGTGAAATTCCAAATTTTTTCTTTCGAAAACTGGTTTTTTGACCAAAAGTCAAAATTTTTGTTCGGCACCTACCACGTTTTATTCCATATATCGCTAGCCCGCGCGGAAACGCGTCTCTGGACACCTCGCCCGCGCCCCTAGCACGAATAAAACATACATTTTTCTTATAAAATAGTTATTTTCATACATCTCTGTAAGTACCAAAATCTACCTAGGGGAGCTAGTCAAAAACTAAAACGTTGATATCTTCTATTCTAGACGTGCGATTTTGAAGCTGTTTTCGGCTTTTTTAGACAAAAATAGGCGTCCGCCTGTGTTCTGACCATATCGCGCGCACTTTACACCCGCGTCTGGACTTCATCCCTTATTTTCAGAGAAATCCCTTAAAATTAATTGTTTTTCCAAATTTTATTCTACATTTTAAATTAGATTATAGTTGCAATAGTCCTCACCCTTCTTCCCTGAATTCTGGTCCACGTTCCGTGTCCCGGTCTCCAGGTTGTGGGGTGAAATTCCAAATTTTTTCTTTCGAAAACTGGTTTTTTGACCAAAAGTCAAAATTTTTGTTCGGCACCTACCACGTTTTATTCCATATATCGCTAGCCCGCGCGGAAACGCGTCTCTGGACACCTCGCCCGCGCCCCTAGCACGAATAAAACATACATTTTTCTTATAAAATAGTTATTTTCATACATCTCTGTAAGTACCAAAATCTACCTAGGGGAGCTAGTCAAAAACTAAAACGTTGATATCTTCTATTCTAGACGTGCGATTTTGAAGCTGTTTTCGGCTTTTTTAGACAAAAATAGGCGTCCGCCTGTGTTCTGACCATATCGCGCGCACTTTACACCCGCGTCTGGACTTCATCCCTTATTTTCAGAGAAATCCCTTAAAATTAATTGTTTTTCCAAATTTTATTCTACATTTTAAATTAGATTATAGTTGCAATAGTCCTCACCCTTCTTCCCTGAATTCTGGTCCACGTTCCGTGTCCCGGTCTCCAGGTTGTGGGGTGAAATTCCAAATTTTTTCTTTCGAAAACTGGTTTTTTGACCAAAAGTCAAAATTTTTGTTCGGCACCTACCACGTTTTATTCCATATATCGCTAGCCCGCGCGGAAACGCGTCTCTGGACACCTCGCCCGCGCCCCTAGCACGAATAAAACATACATTTTTCTTATAAAATAGTTATTTTCATACATCTCTGTAAGTACCAAAATCTACCTAGGGGAGCTAGTCAAAAACTAAAACGTTGATATCTTCTATTCTAGACGTGCGATTTTGAAGCTGTTTTCGGCTTTTTTAGACAAAAATAGGCGTCCGCCTGTGTTCTGACCATATCGCGCGCACTTTACACCCGCGTCTGGACTTCATCCCTTATTTTCAGAGAAATCCCTTAAAATTAATTGTTTTTCCAAATTTTATTCTACATTTTAAATTAGATTATAGTTGCAATAGTCCTCACCCTTCTTCCCTGAATTCTGGTCCACGTTCCGTGTCCCGGTCTCCAGGTTGTGGGGTGAAATTCCAAATTTTTTCTTTCGAAAACTGGTTTTTTGACCAAAAGTCAAAATTTTTGTTCGGCACCTACCACGTTTTATTCCATATATCGCTAGCCCGCGCGGAAACGCGTCTCTGGACACCTCGCCCGCGCCCCTAGCACGAATAAAACATACATTTTTCTTATAAAATAGTTATTTTCATACATCTCTGTAAGTACCAAAATCTACCTAGGGGAGCTAGTCAAAAACTAAAACGTTGATATCTTCTATTCTAGACGTGCGATTTTGAAGCTGTTTTCGGCTTTTTTAGACAAAAATAGGCGTCCGCCTGTGTTCTGACCATATCGCGCGCACTTTACACCCGCGTCTGGACTTCATCCCTTATTTTCAGAGAAATCCCTTAAAATTAATTGTTTTTCCAAATTTTATTCTACATTTTAAATTAGATTATAGTTGCAATAGTCCTCACCCTTCTTCCCTGAATTCTGGTCCACGTTCCGTGTCCCGGTCTCCAGGTTGTGGGGTGAAATTCCAAATTTTTTCTTTCGAAAACTGGTTTTTTGACCAAAAGTCAAAATTTTTGTTCGGCACCTACCACGTTTTATTCCATATATCGCTAGCCCGCGCGGAAACGCGTCTCTGGACACCTCGCCCGCGCCCCTAGCACGAATAAAACATACATTTTTCTTATAAAATAGTTATTTTCATACATCTCTGTAAGTACCAAAATCTACCTAGGGGAGCTAGTCAAAAACTAAAACGTTGATATCTTCTATTCTAGACGTGCGATTTTGAAGCTGTTTTCGGCTTTTTTAGACAAAAATAGGCGTCCGCCTGTGTTCTGACCATATCGCGCGCACTTTACACCCGCGTCTGGACTTCATCCCTTATTTTCAGAGAAATCCCTTAAAATTAATTGTTTTTCCAAATTTTATTCTACATTTTAAATTAGATTATAGTTGCAATAGTCCTCACCCTTCTTCCCTGAATTCTGGTCCACGTTCCGTGTCCCGGTCTCCAGGTTGTGGGGTGAAATTCCAAATTTTTTCTTTCGAAAACTGGTTTTTTGACCAAAAGTCAAAATTTTTGTTCGGCACCTACCACGTTTTATTCCATATATCGCTAGCCCGCGCGGAAACGCGTCTCTGGACACCTCGCCCGCGCCCCTAGCACGAATAAAACATACATTTTTCTTATAAAATAGTTATTTTCATACATCTCTGTAAGTACCAAAATCTACCTAGGGGAGCTAGTCAAAAACTAAAACGTTGATATCTTCTATTCTAGACGTGCGATTTTGAAGCTGTTTTCGGCTTTTTTAGACAAAAATAGGCGTCCGCCTGTGTTCTGACCATATCGCGCGCACTTTACACCCGCGTCTGGACTTCATCCCTTATTTTCAGAGAAATCCCTTAAAATTAATTGTTTTTCCAAATTTTATTCTACATTTTAAATTAGATTATAGTTGCAATAGTCCTCACCCTTCTTCCCTGAATTCTGGTCCACGTTCCGTGTCCCGGTCTCCAGGTTGTGGGGTGAAATTCCAAATTTTTTCTTTCGAAAACTGGTTTTTTGACCAAAAGTCAAAATTTTTGTTCGGCACCTACCACGTTTTATTCCATATATCGCTAGCCCGCGCGGAGACGCGTCTCTGGACACCTCGCACGCGCCCCTAGCTCGAAAAAATTTTGCCCACCCACCCGCCCTCTGGTCTATAGGAAGGTAGACGTGGGATTTTGGCAAAATTTTTTGTGTCGTGATTTTCTCTGGATTTATTGTTGTTAGGGTTTGTAAGTGTTGTCTTAGAATTTTTTCGACATTTTAAGTTTATTTGACCGAGTCTGTAGGCTCATTTATTTTTTTTAGACGATTTAATTATTAATGATTGTATTTATATTTTAACCGATTGTTATTTATTATCTCCTGTGTACCCCCCTTTACAGGGACACAGCAGAGTCTAGTCCAGTGAGCCCTAAAATATTTACCCGTCTCTCCTCCCGAGCGGATATTATTGACCGGGCCCCCACTTTACAGGGGTTCGTTTTTATTTTTATTTGATAGATGCCGCTCGAGAGCAATATGTTCCGCACCCCATCCGCTACCTTGAGGACGTTAGGTTCCGGGGGCTCGACGCGATCGCCGGAGAAAGCGGGAGTTTCGTCTGCCAACGCGAGGCGGAGAATCTCCTTTGGAGACGACACTCTCCCCGCCTCGCAGGTGGGCCCTGCCACTCCGGGGACGCGCCGACCCCCTGCTGACCTTTCAACGCCGCTCATGAAGCCTGAGGCGAGGCACCGTAGTCGCACTGAGGAGGCGAGAGCTTGCCTGAACAAGGCTAAGGTTAACTTGGGCAACTCTCGCAACCTCAAGGCCGAAATTAAGACTGCTGTGCTCCAAGCCATAAACAGGCTTTATGAGCTAGTGAAAGAGTCCGAGCGGGACAAGGCCTCTGACGCACCCATTGCCGTACCGGAACCCGCGCCCACTGCTGACTTCGGCCCCCAACCCATTTCTATGGAGGTTCTCGCTGGCCAGACTGAGCTCCTGAAGACCATGAAGGAGCACATCTCGGAGCTAAAAGACAACTCCGAGAAACTTGACCGGCTCCGAGACAGTCTGGCCAGCAGAGAAAGTGTGGGGGAGACAACCTACGCGAACGTAGCGGCCGTTAGTAAGTGCCACACCGGGGCGCAAGCCCTGGAGCGAACGACGCTGCACTCCGTGGTTGTCACCTCAACACAGGAGACGGATACGGGGGCCGAAGTCCTCGAAAGAGTGAGAAAAGCGGTGGACGCGAAGGAGGGCTGGGTGCGAGTAGAAAGAGTAAGAAAGGCCAAAGACCAGAAGGTGGTTATGGGGTGCGAAACGAAGGAGGAGAGGCGCAAGCTAAAGGCGCGATTAGAGGAGGTCGGAGAGAACCTCGTCGTCGAGGACGTGAAAAACAGGGACCCGCTTCTGATTCTTAGGGACGTGTTGCTGATCCACAGTGACGAAGACGTGTTGCGAGCCCTTAGGAATCAGAACCGGGAGCTATTTGACGGCCTCGGCGACGAGGAACAGAAAGTTTCGATTAAATTTCGGAAAAAATCGCGAAACCCCCATGTCAACAGCATTGTGATGAGTGTTTCCCCTGCTATCTGGAGGCGGGCACTCGAAGGAGGCAAACTGCGCATTGACCTCCAGAGAGTGCACGTCGAAGACCAGACGCCTCTGGTGCAGTGCACGCGCTGCCTAGCATACGGTCACGGCAAGCGTTTGTGCGTAGAGCCTGTTGACCTATGCAGCCACTGCGGCGGTCCACACCTTAGGGTGGACTGCCCAGTTAAAGATCTTGGCGAAGCAGCGGCGTGCGTGAACTGCACCAGAGCTAAGCTCGGGGAACACTCGCACAATGCGTTCAGCAAAGAATGCCCAATACGCAGGAAGTGGGACGCATTCGCACGAGCAACCATAGCCTATTGCTAAAGTTGCCAATGCGCCCACTTCCGCGTATTTAGTGATGACCAGTCTGACACAACCAGATGGCAGACGCATTGAGCGAACCACTGAGGTTGGCTTAATGGATGGGGGTAATTGGAGTCACTTTCGTCAGAAAGTGGCTTCAATTATGCTAGTTTGTGGGTCAACTTTAGTGGAATCGACATGTTGTGTCAGATTGGCTGCAAATCTGTTTCGTACATGTTCGCATAATGTTTGGAGTGGAAAACTATTATATAGTATTATATAGTAAATATATAGTATTGATAATAAGCAAACCTAAAAACAAAATTATGACAAATAAAACGAAACAAGGGAAATAATAGGACAGAAATAATGGGGATAGAAATTCTCGAATTAGTAAAATAGAAAGTAAAATGTAAGAATTGCTAAATAAATTAAAGTAGTAGATTTTAAATTTAAACACGTAATAATGAAATAATTTAGTTAAAAAGTAATATATTATAGTAGATAGTAATATTTAGAAGTAAATAAAGACGAAAAAACGTAAATACATAAAATAATATAAAGTTCTGAACAGTATTAAAAATAATAGTTAAAATTTAACGCATAAAGCGTGGTCTCTTCGGCCTTTTTAAACTCAGTCGCCAATTAAATTAAAAATTTGTACACAAGGGCTCTGATTCCCACGTCAGAGGGACACTGGTGGGGCAGGAGTGTGGTTTTAGCCGGTTCGAGTCCGGCACTACCTCGACTGTCTCACAATCTGTGAGGTAGTCGAGGTGTCCGCGGGGATTTCCCACTCCTGCCAAAAAAAAAAAAAAAAAAAAAAAAAAAAAAAAAAAAAAAAAAAAAAAAAACCTAACCTAACCTAACCTAACCTAACCTAACCTAACCTAACCTAACCTAACCTAACCTAACCTAACCTAACCTAACCTAACCTAACCTAACCTAACCTAACCTAACCTAACCTGGTCAAGGAGTCGGAACGAGACAAGGCCCCTGTCGCACCCATCCCCGCACCGGATCCCGTGCTCACCGCTGACCGTATTAGTCCCCATCCCATTCCTGTCGAGGTTCTTGCTGGCCAGACTGAGCTCTTAAACCGTCTGAAAGAGCACATCTCGGAGTTGAGAGACAACTCCGAGAAACTGGAAAGGCTCCAGCACAGTCTGGCCAGCAAGGAAAGTGCGGGGGAGACGACCTACGCGAATGTAGCAGCCGTCAATAAAGGCCACACCGGGGCACATACCCTGGAGCGAACGACACTGCACTCCGTAGTCGTCTCCTCGACACAAGAAATGGAAACAGGGGACGAAATACTAGAAAGGGTAAGAAAAGCGGTGGACGCGAAGGAGGGCTGGGTGCGCATCGAGAAAGTCAGGAAGGCCAAAGATAGGAAGATTATCATGGGGTGCGCTACACAGGAAGAGAGACGCAAAGTGAAGGAGCGGTTGGAGGCGGCTGGAGGAAACCTCGTTGTCGAGGAAGTAAAGAATCGAGACCCGCTTCTGATTCTCAGGGATGTGTTGAAAATACACAGCGACGAAGAGGTCGTAAAAGCCCTGAAGAATCAGAACCGGGAGATTTTTCACGGCCTCGACGACGAGGACCAAAGGACTGCAATAAAGTATAGAAGGAACACCCGTAACCCACACATGAATCACGTTGTGCTCAGTGTGTCCCCAATGATCTGGAGGCGGGCAATCGATGCAGGAAAACTTCGCATCGACCTCCAGAGGGTCCGTGTCGAAGACCAGACGCCACTGGTGCAGTGTACCCGCTGCTTGGGATACGGTCACGGCAAACGCCTCTGTAAGGAGCCAGCTGACCTGTGTAGCCACTGCGGCGGCTCACACATCAGAGTGGATTGCCCAAACCGACAGACCGGTGAAGCAGCGGCGTGCATAAACTGCACCAGATCCAAGTTGGGGAACACGGGGCACAACGCATTCAGTAGCGACTGCCCGGTGCGTAAGAGGTGGGATGGATTGGCCAGAGCTTCCATAGCGTACTGCTAAAGGCGTCCCCGAAACCACTACTAGGTACAAAATGGTTCAGGCCAACCTGCAACGGAGTCAGCTAGCCACAAACGAGCTCTTACTAGAGGCGACCAACCGCAAACTCGCTGTAGCGTTGCTCCAGGAGCCATACGTGGGTGGGGTAAGAAGAATGAGAGGTCACCGGGGCGTAAGGGTCTTCCAGAGCTCAGAGGGAGGAGAAGGGACTGTAAAGGCAGCAATAGCTGTCTTCGATAAAGATTTGGACGTCTTACAGTACCCGCAACTCACCACAAACAACATCGTTGTGGTGGGAGTCCGAACCAGCGCCTGGACGATCACGCTGGTGTCCCTCTACTTCGAGCCCGACAAGCCCATTGAGCCATACTTGGAGCATCTCCGTCAGATAGAGCGAGAGCTGGGCTCTAGCAGGTTGGTTATTGGAGGAGACGCGAATGCGAAAAGTACCTGGTGGGGTAGCAGCAGTGAAGATCGCAGGGGAGCGCAAATGTGTGGAGCGCTGGGGGAGCTGGGGCTACAAATCCTCAATACTGGAGATATTCCCACATTCGACACCATTCGGGGTGGCATCAGGTTCTGCAGCCACGTAGATGTGACGGCCTGTTCGGCGGACATGCTGGACTTGGTGGATGGCTGGCGGATCGACGAGGGTCTCACGAGCTCCGACCACAACGGCATTACTTTTGGCATTAATTTGATTAAATCTAAAGGCATAAGCATTGAGAGGACTACTAGGGTTTACAACACAAAGAAGGCTAATTGGAGCCAGTTTCGTGTGAAACTGTCTCAAATTATGAATGACAAGAATTTGACCCTAGCGGAACTCTCAAATGTTACACAGGTACATGAATTGGAAGCACACATAAACACTTACACACAAGCAATTACACACACATGCCAACACACAATTCCAGCAAAAATCAACACAGATACACTTACCTTGCCGTGGTGGTCTAAGGAGCTCGCGGAGATGAAAAGGCTAGTCGCCACCAGGAAACGCAGAGTCAGGAGCGCAGCACCGGTCCGAAGAGCGATGGTTGTAGACCTGTACAAAAAAGAAAGGGAAAGGTATGAGGAAGCAGTGATGAAAGCCGCATCAGAGAGCTGGAAGGAGTTCTGCGGGAAGCAGGACCGAGAAGGGGTCTGGGAAGGGATTTACAGGGTAATGGGAAGGACTGGAAAGAGAGAGGAGGATCTGCCACTACAGATGGGTGGACAGACGCTGGACGCTAGGGGCTCCGTGGAGCTGTTGGCCGAGACGTTCTACCCCGAGGACCGAGAGGAAGATGATACCATAGACCATCGCCGAATCAGAGAACGGGCAGAAATGGTAAACGCATGGAGCCATGATGAACGACATGACCCACCGTTTACCCTAAGCGAGCTTGATAGGTCTATGGGATCATTCAACCCAAAAAAGGCCCCGGGAGCCGACGGCTTCACGGCAGACATCTGCAGTCACGCGGTTCACTGTGACCCCAACTACTTCCTGGCACTGCTGAACAAGTGCCTGGCGCTACACCACTTCCCGAAGATCTGGAAGGAAGCAACGGTGGTAGTGCTTAGAAAGCCGGGCAAAGACTCGTACACCGTACCCAAGTCGTACAGGCCGGTTGGGCTATTGCCTGTCATGGGGAAAGTGTACGAGAAGATGCTGGTTGCCCGTCTCAAATTTTACTTACTACCCAGGATAAGTACTCGCCAATACGGCTTTATGCCCCAAAAAAGCACGGAAGACTCCCTCTATACCCTAGTGCAGCACATCCGCACGAAGTTAGCACAAAAAAGGATCGTCACGCTTGTGTCTCTGGATATAGAGGGAGCCTTCGACAGTGCGTGGTGGCCCACTATCAAAGTACGATTGGCTGAGGAAAACTGTCCTGTGAATTTGAGACGGGTTGTCAGCAGCTATCTCAGCGACAGGGTGGTCACAGTGAGATATGCCGGTGAAGAAAGCAGAAGGAGTACCAGCAAGGGTTGCGTTCAGGGCTCGATAGGAGGGCCCATTTTCTGGAACCTCATACTGGACCCACTCCTAAAACAGCTCGAGAGTAGAGGCGATTATTGCCAGGCATTCGCTGACGACGTGGTGATGGTGTTTGACGGGGACACAGCGCTGGAAATTGAGGGACAGGCCAATGCCGCTCTCGAACATGTTCGAACGTGGGGTGTCAAAAATAGGCTGAACTTTGCACCGCACAAAACCTGTGCGATGGTTCTAACGCGAAGGCTGAAATACGACACGCCCCGTTTGAGCATGGGGGGGATCGACATTGGAATGTCCCAAGATGTCAAAATATTGGGACTTATCATCGACGCCAAACTCACCTTCAACAAACACGTAGCTGTGGTCTGTAAAAAGGCCATAGCTATGTACAAGCAGCTGGCCAGAGCAGCCCGGGTCAGTTGGGGTTTGCACCCGGAGGTGATAAGGGCTATATACACCGCCGCAGTAGAGCCTACGATTTTGTACGCCGCAAGCGCATGGGCACCTGCCGCCAACAAATTAGGGGTCAGAAAACAGTTAAGCGTGGTCCAGAGGGGGTTTGCCCAGAAGCTGTGCAGAGCCTACCGCACGGTCTCCCTAAACTCGGCACTGGTGCTGGCTGGTATACTCCCACTCGACCTCCGTATACGGGAAGCGGCTGCGTTATACGAGGCCAAGAAGGGGGTGCCCCAGCCGGTACTAGGGGGTGGGGAGATTGAACGGATGGCTCCAGCGATAGAGGCTCCGCACCCCGCGGACCAAGTAAAACTGGAGTTCGGAAGCCTGGTAGACGAGGAGCAATACAACCGCCACAGCAGTTTCGCTGTGCGCATATTCACTGACGGCAGCAAGATTGAGGGCAGGGTTGGGGCGGCGCTATCCTGGTGGAATGGTGCCACCGAAACAAAGGCCCTCAAACTTGCCTTGCCGTCTTACTGTACCGTCTACCAGGCGGAGCTTCTGGCCCTACAGAGGGCGGCAGGAGAAGTGCTCAAGAGTGGTGAAACCACGTTCGGCATCTTCAGCGACTCCAAGGCGGCCCTTCAGTCGGTTGCGAACGTAAGTTCCCCCCACCCCTTGGCTGTGGAAACTAGAGATACCATCCGACGCTGTAGGCTCCAGAACAAGAGTGTCTCCTTGTTCTGGATTAAGGCCCACGCAGGGTTGGAGGGGAACGAGCGAGCCGACCAGCTGGCGAAGGAAGCCGCACTGAGGTCGAAGAAGAGGCCGGACTATGATCTGTGTCCCGTATCATTCGTCAAGCGAAGACTCCGGTCGGAGACGCTTGACGAATGGAACGGGAGGTACGGATCAGGTGAAACTGCCTCGGGCACCAAAATTTTCTTCCCGGACGCGGTGGCGGCGTACAAAACCGTGCGCAAAATGGTCCCCACAAGCATCACCACACAAATACTAACGGGGCACGGTGGGTTCTCTGCATACTTGAGTCGGTTCAAGTGTAAAGAGAGCCCATCGTGCGCTTGCGAGCCTGGCAAGGAAGAGACGGTTCTCCACATTCTGCTGGAATGCCCCATCACCGCAAGGGCTAGATTCGAGGCTGAACAGCAGCTTGGGGTAGAACTCATTGCGGAAAATCTCCCCAGCCTGATAGCGAGTAAAAATCGAGATTTATTTCTAAAATATTGCGTAGAAATTGCAACCGTAGTGCTAGGAAGAAATAAAGTTTAATAGTTAAAGATACATTTTATACATAGTTTTTCCATACTGAGAGGAGTTGGTCTCTCCGGATTCATTCACAACTAAATTAAATAAATTGCCATAGCCACATAACAGAATAAATATATGAACAAAACGGCTCTGATAATGTCAGAGGGACACTGGCTAGGCAGGAGTGGTTTTTAGCCGGTTCGAGTCCGGCACTACCTCGACTGTCTCACAAGAGAAATTCCTGTGGGATAGTCGAGGTGTCCGCGGGGATTTCCCACTCCTGCCCAAACAAAAAAAAAAAAAAAAAAAAAAAAAAAAAAAACCTAACCTAACCTAACCTAACCTAACCTAACCTAACCTAACCTAACCTAACCTAACCTAACCTAACCTAACCTAACCTAACCTAACCTAACCTAACCTAACCTAACCCAGTTGCACTCGGTCTGCCGAGCCGTTAACAGCTAAAACCCACGCGCTCCGCACATAAAAAATCATTTTATTGGGTTTTTCTGCTCCGAATTAAAAGAAAAAAGTGTCGTTGGGTGCGGAAACCAAAGCCGCACAAAGTGACGTGTTAAAATCTTGCCGATCTACAGTGCCAAATAAGTTTTCAGTGCAAAACATCGTTTTTAGAGGTTAAGTGAAAATCTGCTTAACTTAAAACGCGTACGCTGCCAAAACAAGATCGACGACCCCCTGCTTTTTCATCAACATCGTGTGCACATCGTGGTACCTGATCATCTGAGCGACTGAAAACCACCCTGACATCACCAACTTGCGAGTTATTCAGGAATTTCGCAAAACCACGTGTCCTGAAAAGGCAGAAGGAGTGGAGTCAGCGGCACGAAACTTGGCGTCAACTTGGACCATGTACACACAAGGCGAGTGCAACTAAAATTAGAATTTTATGACCACTGGTATAAATTATATAACAGTTGAAACATTGGATTTTTCGACCCTTATAACTCCGGACAGAAGACGTTTATCAAAATTCTACAACTGCAGCCGGTTGCGCGCTAAATAGAGGACCTTAAGTTTTAAATTTTCAAAATTTTTGACAAGCCCATCTTAGTATAGTAATTAAAAAACTGAAAAAACTTTAATTTTAAAATTTTTATGCTGAAAAATAGTTTTAAAATTTAATTTTAGTATTGGCCTGTAAGGTACCTAATTATAGTAAATTTTAGTTTTTTTTTCAAAATTTTCAGTCAAATAGTTCCGTAGTTATCGAATTTTATGTGTTTTTTGGTCATAACTCTTTATTTATAGGAATAAATTAGTTTTTTAAGTTATTATTGTGTTGTTTAAGCTTATACGGACTTGATTAAGCCCAAACTCGGGCCCTATAGCTTTGGATTTGGCTGTTTTGATAAAAAACACCAAAATAGGTTTTTAGGTTTAAATTTTTAGATTAAGATAACTCCAGAACCGCTGGCCCGTTTTAGCTCGTTTTTTCACTCAGGCCAGTGGATTATATTTAGTTTTAAGAATTTTCAGTTTTCAGCCTGTTTCAGGCCTTCCAAAAATTTGTCGCTGAAACTGCTTTCAGGTCATACCTGAAGTGACGCCGAGCTGTACGTCCAAAACCCCGTCTCTCTGTGACGTAGGGTTCCTTAGATACGGACGATTTAATACAGCTTTTGACAGTTCGGCGGCCATCTTGTTCAGCTTCAAACCACTGTAACTCCTTAACCGGTGGTCGTAGAAAGTAGCGGATTTCGACGTTACAGACAGGAGCCCGCTGCCCTACTTACCCCAAGTTTTCAGGAGGTTTGGAGCTGAAAATTTTCAGGACCCTGAAAGTAAATTCAGCGGACAGAGGAGCTCAGGCCGAATAAGGAGAGCCCAAACTCAAGGGGTCTGCGGCTTTCCCGAGGGAAGTTATCTGCTGTCAAAAATTGAGTTTGACAGGTTCGCGGCCATTTTAAATTTTTTCAATCGACCATAACTTCTCAACGGAAAGTCGTAGAGGGCTGGGGTTTCCTCTGGGTACATCACCAGGTTAAAAACTGTCAGCTTGAATAGTTTTCAGGCAATTTCAGGAGCTTAAAAATTTTCTTCCTGAAAACCGGTCCGGTGGATTGGTCTCACCGAGCCAACTTCGGAAAGCCCAAACACCGGGGTTTTTGGACCGGCGGATCCGGAGATATCCTCTTGTAACCCTTTTTGGTTTTTATTTTTGTGAAAAACCCGATTTTTCAAGTCGGGATATCTCCGGAACCCCTTGGTGTAGCTGCACCGAGTTTGGGTTCATCTGAGAGGGCTCGGTGAGAGCTATCCATTGGATACGATAAAACGACTCTACGTAGAGTCTCTTTTATAAAGAGTCTCTACTACTCGGTTTTTTGACTTTTCATAGATTTCTTTTGCATTTCTCATGTGAGACTCGCTCTTTTGAGCGAAGGATAAGTTGGAGTCTCCCCACCCACCCCACTATACAGGGTCGGGTCACAGTCATCATAGACTTTAACTTTATTTTCTTATTTATTATATTATATATCGACAACTTTCCCCGTTCTCAACGCCGTGCCCTTTACACACGAGCCACACTACACAACACACTACACCGCACACATAAAAAATGATGTCCGGAATTCGCACCCCAGTAACAGGGAGAGTGGCGGGGGCAGGCGCCGGCGGAGCACAGGTGGCTTCGTCGACAGCTAAAACGCCACCGTCGGCATCGGCAGGGAACACCGGTGCCGTCGCTCCCACCACCACTCCCAGTCGAGTAGGACAGCCGGCACAGGCGCTGGATGCCGCTAAAACTTTCATCCGGAGGCCAGAACGCAAAAGGAGGTCAATAGACATCATGGACGCGTATAAACAGCAGACGAACATATATGCCACATCGTCCACTGACAAACTTCTCCAGGAGGTCATGAAGACGTTTGAGGACATCCCGACCAGAGTCCAGGGGTATCCTCAGATGCGTAAGGACATCAAGATCTTCCTGGAGACCCAATCGGACAAGTGCCTGCGGACCTTGTTCGAGTTGAGCAAGCGAGTTAAGAGCCTGGAGACAGCGCCCGGAACGATTCCTCCCACAACCAACACCAAGCCTACCCCACCCGAAATGTCGGATGATATCTTGGGAAGGCTAAAGAGGGTGGAATCTAACTTGGAGACGCGGCTCAACCAACTCGACGAGAAAGTCTCGAAGGTCACCTCGGTCTTAAAAGAGGAGATCAATGAAAGCGGTGCCGACCTCCTAGACAAAATCGGCGAACAGCTCGAGGAACTCAGCTGCAAGGTTGAGGTGGGGCAGGGTGTCCTCGAGCTCAGAATAGATGAAGCCGCTAGGGACGTCAAGGAGGCCATAAAGGTGGCGGAATCAGAGCCAAAAACAGAGGTACCGTCATACGCCAACGTCACGGCAGCCAGACCCGAGCATCGACCGGCACTTCACTCGATGGCGGTAACCTTTGAAGGCAGCCAGGAGACTGCTGACGAGGTGCTCGCCAGGGTGAAGGAGGCGGTCGATGCCAGGGGAACTGGCCTGAAAATTAGCAAGGTTCGCAAGGCGAAAAATCAGACGGTCATACTGGGGTGCGACACGGAAGCAGAGTACACAAGAGTGAAAGATAGGATTGAGAGCCGAGGCAAAGGGCTAAGAGTAGCGCCCATGAGGAATAAAAACCCGCTCGTCGTTCTTAAAGACGTCTTCCTAGACAGCAACGACGAGGAAATGGTTAGGGCGCTCTACTCCCAGAACGCCAACATTTTCAGGGACCTAGACGAAGATGAACAAGAAATGACCATTAAATACAAGAAGAGGACAAGGAACCCCAAAACGGCGCACGTCGTCGTCCAGGTCAGGCCCACGGTTTGGCAGAGGATGACGGAGGCTGGTGCCCTTTATCTGGACCTGCAAAGGGTAAGGGTGGAGGACCAATCACCGCTCATCCAATGCACGAAATGCCTGGCTTTCGGACATGGCCGGAAATTTTGTACCGAGAGTGCGGACAGGTGCAGTCACTGCGGAGGACCGCACCTCCGTGAGAAATGTTCCGAATTTCTTGCGGGGAACGAGCCGCAGTGCTGCAACTGCTTGCACTCAAAGCTCCAGAGGACCGACCATAATGCCTTCAGCATGGAATGTCCGGTCCGCAGAAAGTGGGATTATCTGGCCCGGACGACGACGGCATACGCCTAAACAGCTCCCTAGGGTTTACGATACATACACAACATACACAGGAACACACCAACACAGAAACACAAACTGGGAGTACACAACAAAAGTGGAATTTATGGAAACCAGAGAACACATACAAACACAGATATATGGAATATATAGTACATATATACAAATATATCAAAACACAATGACATGCACAACACTAAACACGCACCCCAAACAACATCTAAACACGCTAAGAAAAGTACTTCAGACTAAGAAACGACAATAAATATAATATAATACAGTATATATATATATTATTGCCCCAACCTATAAGAAAAATAAATAAATACCAATGCGAAAGAAAACTCACACAACCCTAAGAACAGTCCAAGAACCGAAATACAAAATAAGAAGCCAATGTTGAGTTTTTATATTGTAATAAGTTGGTCTAATTGTTAAAGATATCTAGATTCATAAGGTAATAGAAATGTAAAACTAGTTATATAAGAAAATATGGTTTAATATTATAATAGTAATATAAATTAGAAAATAGAAATATATTTAATAAGAAAGCTTATGTTTAGATAATAAAATAGAAATAAGAAGCAATGTGAACAAAGTAAATGTTCGAAACTAATATAAAAGAAGTGTATAATAAACAAAACGTATTTTATAGAAACATAGTCAGTAAGAAATAGACCTAAGAAAACAACCATGTAACCATCAATGCAAAAAGCAAATACTGTAACTGCAAAACTACTGTCTGTACTGTAACTGTCTTTAAATTCCCCTAAATAAAGGAAAATAAATAAATAGAAGTAGATAGAATAGATAGAAAAGCGGGAGTCCCACCCGGCTTAGAATGAAAGAGACGAATGAAAGAAAGATAAAGTATGAAGCTTGAAAGTGCGAGAGGCAAAAATGCGAGAACTGGTATGAATGCGTAAATCAGAATAGAAAGGTCCTGTTTCACCACGAACGGGGGAAAGCTGTATCAAAAAAAAAAAAAAAAAAAAAAAAAAAAAAAAAAAAAAAAAACCTAACCTAACCTAACCTAACCTAACCTAACCTAACCTAACCTTTTTTTTTTTTTTTTTGTTGCCGGGGTGGAAAATCCTCGATGGATGTCCTCCGCTCTGGGGAGAGCGGAGGGGTCTGTCAGACTCGTACTGACTAAAAACCACCCCGGTGTTCCCTTCCCACACTTGCACCGGGGATCATGGGAACTAGTGCGCCTTCCACGATCCCCGGCTAGTGCCGGCCCGCCACTGCGGGCCTCCTCAGGTCTGCGGGAGGAGTGAGGTGTACTCCTCCCGCGACGTCCTATAGGGGCGCGCGCGGAACACTACGCGCCACCGCCTCGGGTCCAGTTATTCGGCGGGGCGGCGGACCTCCCCAAGTCCACCGTCCCTCTGGACCCGTCTAGGGGGGCTGGAAGAGGGCGTTGTCCGCCCTCCGCCGACGCCCGGTTCGTCTGCTGCGGGTCGGGAGAGTGGTCTCGACCTCCCTCAACCTCTCCGCAGCCTCCTTCTGTGAGATGACCGTTTCACAGAAGGAGATCACCGCATCCCACGACTCTGTGCTCCCGACCATCGCGCGAGCGACGGCCGGCAGCGACAGGTCGGCTCCCACTTCTGTCACGAGGGCACGGCGCGGCTCCTCCCATGCGGCACACTCTGCCAGCGTGTGCCGAGCCGTGTCCTCCAGACAGTGGACGCAGTGATGACACCGAGCGTCCGGCTCCCTGTTTATGCGACACAGGTACTTCCCGAAGCAACCATGCCCCGAGAGCACCTGCGTCGCCCGAAACGACAAGGAGCCGTGCCTCCTCTCGAGCCATTCCTCGAGCACCGGTCGGATCGCCTCGATGGTGGCGAGGCCGGCGGTAGGGCGTAGAAGCCTGTCCCGCCACTCCGCCACCAGGACCTCGCGGAGCTGAGACCGACGCAGATCGATCTCTCGCTGCATCGGTCCACCGCCCCGCGTCCGCACCTCCTCGCGCCACCGGTAAAGCGACGCGAGGACTCTCGCCTCTAGGTCCCAAGGTGGCGACCCGGCCAGTGCACAAGCCGCCTCGTAGGAGACTGTGCGATACCCCCTGATTGACCTGACGGCCATCGCCCTCTGCGGTTTCCGCAGCATCGCGATGCTGCCGGCCGTCAAGTCAGAGGCCCACACCGGGGCCCCGTACAGGGCCATGGATCGCAAGACCCCTAGGTACAGTCTCCTACAGGCGGTGCTCGGCCCCCCTAGATTGGGAAGCAGCGTTGCAAGCGCGCCCGCAGCGCCCATCAACTTGGGCGCCAGTCGCCGGAAGTGGGGGCCGAAGTTCCAATGGCTGTCGAGCACCAATCCCAGATACTTCATGGTGGACTCGACAGCGATCGGGGTCCCCCCTACCACAATTTGTGATCCCGGCGGCGGCGCCCGCCGGCGGCCGTGAAAGACCACAGCCTCCGACTTGTTGAGGGCCACCTCCAGGCCCAGGCGCCGTATGCGGCCCACAACCTGTGAGACCGCACAGGTCGCTAGCAACGCTGCCTCCCTGTACGAGCTCCCCCGGGCCGTGACCAGCGTGTCGTCTGCGTAACACACCAAGGCCACTCCCGGTTGGAGCTCGCCCCTCAGCACCCAGTCGTACCCGATGTTCCACAGGGGTGGGCCAACGACCGAACCCTGTGGAACACCGCACGACATGTCGCGCTGGCCTCCGCCGTCGCATCCCGAGTAGGTGACACACCTTTCCGCCAAATAAGCCCCAACGATGCGGCGGAGGTACGGGGGCACCCTGTGGTAACACAGCGCCTCCCGAATACAGCTCCAGGGCAGGGTGTTGAAAGCGTTGGAGATGTCCAAGGACACCGCCAACATCACCCCGCCCCGGGACACCGCTTCCTCCGCCAGGACTCTTACCCGCAATATGGCGTCCACAGTGGAGCGCCCACGCCGGAAGCCGAACTGGCTGTCGTCCAGATCCGGCCCCTCTCTGTACAAGTGACCGGCGAGGCGGGCAGCGATAATCCGCTCAAACAGCTTACCCACCTCGTCCAGCAGCACTAAGGGCCGGTACGCAGACGGCGACTCCGCTGGGCGCCCCGCCTTCCTGAGCAGGACCAGGCGACCCTTTTTCCACTCCCTAGGGAATTGGCCCTGCTCAAGACATGCGGTGAAGAGTCCTCTCAGCTGGGGCTCTAGCTCCTTCAGAGCGAGGGCGAGCGCAACGCCGGGAACTCCGTCAGGCCCCGGGGCAACGGTCTTGGCCCGAAGCCGCGTTATCGCCACCCTCATCTCTGCTTGTGTCACCTCTGGGACGCTGACGTCCTCCTCATCCGTTGGCTCTGTGGCTGTGGGCAAAGCCATCGGTGGTGGAACATGTTCCTCTCTAGCAGGGAAGAGCGTTGCGACCACTTCCTGCAACAGCTCAGGCTGCAGGCTCTCGGTGAGTGGGGGTGCCCAGGCACGAAGTTTCCCTCGGACCGCACGGTAAGGGCGCCCCCACGGATTCACGTCGAGAGCCGACAGCATCTCCTCCCTGGCTCGAGTTTTAGCCTCACCGACGGCCAGCCACAGAGCCTCCTTGGCCGCGCGGTACACCTCATACCGCGCGGCCTCTTCCTCCGGAACCCGGCGACGTCTCCTGCGGTAATGGCTGTACTGGCGTCTCGCCTCCACGCACGTCACGCGCAGCTGCGCGATGACGGCGGACCACCAGTACAGCTGGCGTCTTGTGGGTTGGGTGACACGGGGCATTGACGCGTCGCAGATTTGCGTCATCGCCCCGCGGAACCACTGCGCCTCCGCTTCGACGTCGACGGGTTCGTTTGGCTCTCGGACCCAGGCCTGGAGGATTGCGGCCTCCTCGAGAAGTTCCCTGTCGATACGCTTGTATGACCAGCGAGGACCGTCCATCCGCGGGGTCGGTGGGCGACCGCCCCCCGCAGTCTGGGTGGAGACGTCGAATCGAATATATCGATGGTCCGACAGCGTCTCCACCTCCACGGCAACTCGCCAGTCGCGTACACGGCCTGCAACAGCGGGGCTTGCAAACGACACGTCCACTATGGACCCGCCCCGCTGCCGCACGCACGTGTACACCGAGCCCCGATTTAGGACGGTCAAGCCGGTTTCAACCGCCCACTCCTCCAACACCTCACCCCTAGGATCGGTGATCGGGGATCCCCAAGCCGCGGACTTGGCATTGAGATCCCCGAGCAACACCACCGGGCGAGGGTGGAAACGGCTCACGACGGCACCTAGCTCGACAAGGAACTCCTCGAAGTCAGCGAGACTCTTGTTGGGGGAGAAATACGCCCCAATTGTGACTATGCCGTCCACGAGGGCAGCCACCCAACCGTGTCCTCGGGACGGACTGCCAAGAGTCCCGCCAATGATGGCCACCAAACCGTCTAGGTCCCCTGCCCAGTTATCGCGGGGGGGGACAAAATATGGCTCGGCGACCACAGCCACGTTGATCAACCACTCCGCCATGCTCTGGAGCAACAGATCCTGAGCTCTGGCGGCGTGGTTGATGTTCGCCTGGAGGAAACGGAATTGTGCCATTAATGACACTCCATTTCCTCGGCTCCTCCTTCCCTGGGTCGGGAGTCGGGCTGTGGGAGAGGCGCAGATTCTCCGACAGCTCGAGTCCTCCTATTTCTAGACTTGGGTGCCTTGCAGGCCTTCCCGCCAAGTCTGTGCTCCGAGCGTTTCCCTGCAGCTGCGCAAAGGCTGCAGTATGGCGCTACGGAGCACTGGGCCGCCTTATGGCCGGGTCGACTGCAGCGAAAACATATTTCGCTGCGGTCGATTTGAGCAGTGCATTGTGCCCGGACATGCCCCTTTTCCAGGCACCGGAAGCACTGCACAGCCCGCCTTGGCAGGAGTTTGACCTTGGCAGACACCCAGCCCACCAATAGTCGCCCGCCGTCTGCAACCTTATTCGCAGCAGCGACCGGGCACCGCACCCAAACAGTGCCCAGCCCATCCGCGCTGCTGCGAATTTTGCCCGCCGCCACGTTGTCGGGCGGACACGCTCCGTTTTGGGCAATGGCCGCCACTACTTCCTCCGGGGTCACCGAGTCGTCCAGCCCCTCCACGCGCAATTCAGCCGTGGTCATGGGCCTGGACACTCGGGCGTCCTCTGGCTTGAGGACTTCCCGGAGTTTGGCGGCCAACTTGTCCGCCCTCTCCTGCCTTGCCGCACCCGACAACTGAAGCATCTTGGCACCCGTGGCTGCCGTCCTGAAGACGAAACCAGCCGGGGTGCCAAACTCGCTAAATTGAAGCTTCTGCTTCATCTCCGCCAGGACCGACTTGTAGGTCACTCCCCTGCTTATGGCTTCGGGCTGCAGAGTAATAACTACAGCCTCGGAGCGTGGGGTAGTGACCTTTGGTGGCCTCGTGCCCTCTGGTCGAGCCGGTACCTGGGGAGGTGTCGGCTGCGGCGCCCGTTTCTTGCGGCCCCTCTTCACCACCGTCGTCCAGGGCTCCTGGGTGGGTGGTGCGGACGCCGGAATCGCGGCCTCTTGGGAGGTAGGTGGCGCGGTCGCACCCGCCACCCTCTTCTTCTTTTTCCTCCTGCGGCGGCCCTCTCCACCTACCGTAACTTGGGCGGGAGAAGCGGTCACCGGGGGCTGGGACGTCCGGACGAGGGGCGCGGACGCAACCTGTACCGGCGTCCCGGGCTCCACTGTGGGCTCTTTGGCCCCCCCTGCAGTCCTCCGCGTGAGCTGCGCGGGCTTCGGCCTCGCGGGCTCTTCCATCCTCCGCCTGTCTGCCGCAAGCGGGGGGCGGAGGCGCTCAGCCGGGGGCAGTCGAGACTCGATTGCCTCCAGGCGGGCACTCACCATGCCCCCACACTGCAGCATGCAGATTCTGGCCACCCTCTCTACGTCGTAGTCCGACAGACTCGGAGTAGGTGGCGCTGCAGGTGCAGGGGCCGACGAGGGAGCCGCCTGCTGCTGCCCGACACTTTGCAGAGCGGCAAACTGCCGCTTGAGGTCCTCCAGCTCGGATCGGAGACGGCTGTTCTCCGTCCACAACCTCGCAGTCTCCTCGGAGGTCGTGTGGTCATGGAGAACCAGAACCGCCTCCCTGATCCCCTCTGCCGCCTCTTTGAGGGCGCGCGTGAAGGAGCCCTTCAGGTTGCCGGATTTGGTGGCAACCTTCAGGACGATGTCCACGCCGTCCATTACTTGGCGGCTGAGAGCCTCTGCTGTCAGGCTCTCCCCATTGGCCGCCTGGGCAGACCGCCACTCTCGGGCCTTACGGGCCATTTCGGCCACCTCATCGGCCGCGACCGCTCTACTTTGAGCGCGCTTCGCGGCATTGGCCTCCGCCTTTGTGCCCACAAGAGCGACGGTGACCCCTCCCTGGTCGTCGGTCGAGACCGCAGGTGATGCGCGATCTGACCCGCTTGGCACCGGCGTGTCGGGGCGCTTCAGGAAGCGGCCCCGGGTGTCGCGTGATGCTGCTGGACTGCCTGTCCCGCGACCTCTACCTCTCTTCGCTGTTGGCACTTTGGCGGCCGGCTGGTCCTCCTCACTAGAAGACAGACCCGCCGCCGAAACAGCGTCCGTCTGACCGTGCGAACGCTTCCCCCAAAACTTGGAGGAAACGGCCGCAGCAGCCAGCGATGCGTCGTCCGACTCCGACATGCTCACCCTCTCCAGAACCACGCATGGCTCTGGAGACGGCGCGCACCTCGGAGTGTCTGGAGCTTCTGCTCCCGTCCTTGCACCCGGTTTTGGGTCGGGTGGTTTGAAGGAGATCAGGTCTTCAAAGGACCGTGACCTCGATGAGCCTCCTCGGCTCTTGTTGCCACTGGCAAACGGAAAGCGGTGGTTGCCCCCCCCAGAATACGGTGGGGCAGACGATCCCGAAGGGATCGTGACGGATTCTCCAGCTGCTGAGCAGCTGGTACCGCCCTGGGGTATAATATTTCCAGTCGCTTTTTTTTTCATTTTTGTTCCTTTTAAGGGTGCGGTCCCTGTCTCCCCACTTCATCATTCATAAATAAATAAACATATACACATAAAAATATATAGATACATACATACATAAATTCCCCCCCTCCCACTTGATCCCCCACCACTACCATTCGCCACGCTCACAGTCACGTCTGACGGGCAGACGCGTACCAGAGGGCGACGAATGCCGCGATGCAAAATCAAGGAGGATCCCCTACCCTGATTCACTCCCCGAAAACTTCGAAGAGTGAATCACTAATCACGTACCGTCCGATGACCCGCTTGAGCCATCGCACGGTACACGAAGTTTTCCCCTCCCTGATTCACTCCCCGAAAACTTCGAGGAGTGAATCACTTATCACGTACCGTCCGATGACCCGCTTGAGCCATCGCACGGTACACGACGTTTCCCCCACCCTGATTCACTCCCCGAAAACTTCGAGGAGTGAATCACTTATCACGTACCGTCCGATGACCCGCTTGAGCCATAGCACGGTACACGAAGTTTCCCCCGCCCTGATTCACTCCCCGAAAACTTCGAGTAGTGAATCACTTATCACGTACCGTCCGATGACCCGCTTGAGCCATCGCACGGTACACGACGTTTCCCCCGCCCTGATTCACTCTCCGAAAACTTCGAAGAGTGAATCACTAATCACGTACCGTCCGATGACCCCGTTCGAGCCATCGCACGGTACACGATGAAAACCCCCTGCACATCGAACCTCGCACGACAGACCCGTGGATCATCGCACGACGAACGATGTGACCCCTCCCCCAGAATATTAGCCACGACAGTACCATTTCCCGATTCCTCGAGGAATAATACTGTCGCGCCCAGGGTGCACCGGCCCAGCAGCTGCTCTTCCCTCCAGACGTATCGAGAGGGACCAGCAGCTGCCAAACTAACGTGGAGGAATTCTGACGCACCCCAACCTAACCTAACCTTTTTTTTTTTTTTTTTTTTTTTATCGCTGGGAAAAAATGCATTACGCATACCCTCCCATCGGGGGATGAGAGGGGTATGTGGGACTCCCCGGGTCTAATAAGACCCGGTATACCCACTAAAACGACCCAGCGACGTTCCCGCTTCGTCCGAGTGGCGGGGGACTGGGAAACCGGCATAGCCTTTACGTCCAGTCCTCCGCCGACGATTGCCCTTCATGGCGGGCCCCTCACAGGGGCCCGGGAATGACCGACGAAGGTGGTGACGGGTGCAATGCGGGCGAAGGCACCCCCGTGCCTGTCGCCCGCCCGTCGCCACCAGGAGGAGGGAGAGGACGGCGCCCTCTCCGACCCCTTCTTCGTCTGCGGAGCGGCGCAGCGAGAGGGTCGTCCTCCCGCGCGCGCTCCGCCTCCTCCTTTTGCGAGATTACGTCCTCGCAAAAGGAGGCGACCGCTGCCCAGGCCTCCTCGCTCCCCAGCATGGCGTTGACGACGCCGGGAAGCGAGAGGTCTGGTCCAATTTCCGCGGTCAGGCTGCGGCGCGGCTCGGACCAAGCCGGGCACACCTCGAGGGTGTGCTGCGCCGTGTCCTCCGGCGCGCCGCAGTCGTGGCACGCCGGGGTCTCCTCCCTCCCGATCCGGTGAAGGTGCGTTCCGAAGCTAACCTAACCTAACCTAACCTAACCTAACCTAACCTAACCTAACCTAACCTAACCTAACCTAACCAGTTCCCCCCGAGCCTCCGTGGTGGTCGGATCGTTTTTAAAGCTGCTCCGCTGTTAAAAAATCAAAAAAGTGGTCAAAAGTGCTCGGATTTCAACAAATCAAGTGTCAGTGGGTGCATAAAAGTGAAGGCTACACGCCCCAGTGAAGTTTTTAACCCAGACTGCGGTGCTTCCCCTTCAAAACCTGAAAAACCTCCATTTTTTGAGGTTAAACTTTGAAGCAAAAACTTCAATTGAAGACGCTGCTCGAACAAGCGCGACGACCCCCAATTTTTATTGAAGAAACGGGTGGGCATCGCCCTCGCACACCATCTGGACCACTCAGAAGCCGCAAAAAACCGAAATTGGATTTTTAAGACTGAAAAAACAAAAAACCACGTGGCATGAAAAACGAGAAGGAGAGGAGCTAGACACCTAAAATTTTGCAGCCAATGCCGCCTGCTATAGTTTAAAAGGTATCTGAAAAAATTTTTCAAATAACCGCAACCCCCGATTTTTAAAGGGAGTTGGAAATCTCAAAGTTTTGACTTTTATATCTTCGACCCTGGGCAAGATTTCAAAAATATTCAACTGCAGTCCTTGGCGCGCTCACCGGTTTTATAGAGACACTAAGTTTTAGATTTTTAGAATTCCTAGTTTTTGATATATTAAGCTTTTTGTGGAAAAATCACATTTTCAAAATTTTTGTTTACTTATTTTCAGGATTTTTAATTTATAAATATTGTATGTTGTAGAGCCTTATTTATCGCATTTTTAGACTATTTTTTCAAAATTTTTTGACCAGCTGTTCCCGAGATATCGAATTTTTGGTGTTTTTTGGCCATTATTCCTAAAATAATAGTAAAATCAGATTTTTGACACCAGGGTAGGGTCTAACATACCCACCCCGACCCATATAAGCCCAAACACGGGCCCTGTTGCTCGTAGTTTGGCGATTTTGGCAAAATTGCGACATTTGGGTTTTTAGGTTTTTTTATTTCAACTCAAGATATCTCGTGAACCGTTCGTCCTATCAACTCCGGGTTTTCACTAGGGCTGGTAGCGTACCGTCGACTCTGGGTGTCGACCAATTTCAGGCCATTTCAGGCCCTGAAAATTTTTGTCGCTGAAACTGCTTTCAGGACATACCTGAGGTGACGCCGAGCTGTGAGTCCAAAACCCCGTCCTCCTGCGACATCGGGTTGCAAAGCTACGGACCTTTAAATACGACGTTTGACAGTTCGGCGGCCATTTTGTCAATTTTCAAACCACTGTTACTCCTTAACCGGTGGTCGTAGGAAGTAGCGGATTTCGAAGTTACTGTCAGGAGCCCGCTGCCCTGCTTACCCCAAGTTTTCAGCGGTTTTGGAGTTGAAAAATTTCAGGATCCTGAAAGTAGTTTCAGCGGACAGTGGAGCTCAGGCCGAGTAGGGAGAGCCCAAACTCAGGGGTTCTGCGGCTTCCCCGAGGGAAGATATCTGCAATCAAAGTAAGGCTTTGACAGCTCTGCGGCCATTTTGGAAATTTTCAACATAGTATAGCTTCCCAACGGAAAGCCGTAGAGGGCCGGGGTTTTCACTGGCTATACTAGCAGACAATAGAGTATAAGACCAGACGGTTTTCAGGCATTTTCAGAGGGTCAAAAATTTACAGCCTGAAAACAGTGCCAGTGGATTGGTCTCGCCGAGCCATCATCGGAAAGCCCAAACATCGGTGTTTTTGGACCGGTGGATCCGGAGATATCCTCTTGTAACCACTTTGGGTTTTTAATCTTAGTGAAAAACCTGTTTTTTCAAGTTGAGATATCTCCGGAACCCTTTGGTCTAACTGTACCGAGTTTGGGTTCATCTGAGAGGGCTCGGTGAGAGCTGTCCATTGGTAGTGACGGATTGACTCTACATAGAGTCTCTCCAAAACTCGCTCCAAATTAAGGTTCTTTTGACCCGAAAATTTTTTTTTTTTTATTGACCGTATTCTGACTGGTATCTCGTGACCCGCTCTATTGAGTGAAGAAACGTGACTCTATTAATAGATCAACCGCCAAAGATCATAATTCTGAGGCATATACCTGTAAAATTGTTTGTTTATTATATTTGTGCACACTGTTTCGCTCTTTTGACAAGACAAGTATATCTAGTACTAATATAGAGTTCCTTATAACTCTACATATCTTTCCTTTTGTTCTCTTTTCCTACTTACACCCACGCTCTGCTGCGTGAAACTTCTAAAGCGCACCGTTGACCTCCAAGTCGCGTGCACCACCTAAAAGAGAAAAAGGAAAACTAGGACATAGTTCGACAGGATTCAGTGAATCTTATTTTATTGTTAGATTTTAATTTATTTTATACACCTTACTGACCGTGGTATCTCTTTACAATACCCGGCAGACCCTTTTTGACTTTATACATTTTGATAGTTCCTCTGACAAAATGATGTTGGGAATGCGCACACCGGTAAAAAAGATGAATCCTGCGGAGAGTTCAGACTCGGGTAGGAACCAAGCAGATCAGGCGGGACCGTCGGTGAGGCGCAGCATTGCTGAAATTGAGGGCGAGATCCCCAAAACGGTTCCACCCCCGAAATCACCATCGCCTCCGAAGAAAACTGTCCTGACATATCCTCCTAAACTTAAGTCAACGACGACGCTCTCTCAAGAGGCAAAGCCCGAAGCAGCGAAGCGACAGGAAAGTGTTGATGTGGCCAAAAAAGACACTAGCGTGCAAAGTACCAAAAGCCCTCCACGACAAGCCGAGAAACAACCGCTAGAGTCGCAGGTGAATAAGACCACACCAAAGCTTACGAAACCGACAGAGCCTCCAAAATTCCAGTACGCGGATCGGTCAACAGAAGCTAGGGCCTGCCTGAATAAAGCCAAGCTTCACTTAGGCAGTTCACGTAATACCAAAACGGAGATAAAAACAGTCGTCGTTGAAGCGCTAGAGCGCCTGTATCAGCTGGTCAGAGAAGCCGAAAGGGAGGCTAAAACAAAAAGGACCAAGGAAACTGCAGAGCCGAAAGCTGCAGATATTGACACCACCTTCTCTATCAATACAGAGCAAAAAGCGCACTCAACTAACCCGGAGACAAACCAGCTACTGGAGAAAATTGAGGAGCACTCCAAATTGCTGCTGGAGAGCAGCAAACAAATGGAGGAGCTCAAGTCAGTAATAGAGGCTCAGAAAGAAAGACAGGACAATGCTGAGACTCCAACATATGCGGGAGTGGTCGCGAAGGGGAGTGGCGGTGCGCTGGGAAAGCGAACGCTGCACTCAGTAGTGGTCACTTCCAGCAACGAGGAGGACTCGGGAGAGGAAGTTCTCGACAGGGTAAGAAAGGCTATAGATGCGAAAGAGGGATGGATAAAGGTAGAGAAGGTAAGAAAGGCGAAGGACAGAAAGGTGATCATGGGTTTTGAGACGATGGAAGAAAGAGACAAGGCAAAGGAAAGATTGCGGAAAAATGGAGCCAATCTCACCGTTGAGGAGGTGAAAAACAGGGATCCGTTACTGATCCTTAGGGGCGTCCTGTTGGTTAATACCGATGAGGACGTCCTTAAGGCTTTAAAGAACCAGAACCAGGATGTTTTCCACGGCCTCGACGGTGAGACGGGCAGGGTAGATATCAAATATAGAAAGAGGGCCAGAAATCCTCACACCGGCAACATTGTGCTCAGTGTCTCGCCAGTGGTATGGCAAAGGGTTACAGCAAAGGGGTATGTGCATATCGACCTCCAGCGCATCAGGGCCGAAGATCAGACCCCACTGATGCAATGCACGCGCTGTCTGGGCTTTGGGCACAGTAAGAAATATTGTTTGGAGTCAGTGGACGCGTGCAGCCATTGCGGCGGCCCACATTTGAGATCCGAGTGCGCGGACTGTATAGCGGAAGTACCACCGGCATGCAGAAACTGCAAAAAAGTCAATAGCACGCAGACAGAGCACAACGCCTTTAGCGCCGCTTGCCCGCAGCGTCAGAAGTGGGACGAATTGGCGCGAGCGGCAGTGGCGTATTGCTGAGGGCACTCTGGGGGACCACCACCACTCTTACAAATTCGCACAGGCCAACCTCCAGCGGAAGAAGCTTGCGACAAATGAACTTTTCCTGGAAGCGGAAAAACGCGGTCTTTCGGCCGCGCTTATCCAGGAGCCTTATGTCGGCAACCTCAGGACGGTGAAGAGCCAGAGGGGAGTGAGGGTCTTCCAAAGCGCTGATATTGGAGAAGGGTCTGTCAAGGCGGCAATTGCCGTTTTTGACAATAATATAAATGTCATTCAGTACCCAAAACTCACCACCAATAACATCTCGGTGGTGGGAATCCAAACCAGCGCTTGGGAGATCACACTCGTCTCGCTCTACTTTGAGCCTGACATGCCGATCGAGGAGTACCTGGAACACCTCAGGAAAATTGAAGCTGTCAATGGCGCCAAGCCGCTGATCGTTGGAGGAGATGTCAATGCGAAGAGCACGTGGTGGGGTAGCCCAGTCATCGATAACAGAGGCGAAGACGTGTGCGGAACTCTCGGGGAGCTAGGGCTTCACGTACTCAACTCAGGGGAAATCCCGACCTTCGACACTATCAGAGGAGGACAGAGGTACACCAGTTTTGTCGATATAACAGCCTGTTCGACGAACATCCTTGGGCTGGTGGATGACTGGCGAGTAGATGAGGGTTTGACGAGTTCCGACCACAACGGCATAACTTTCAACATCAAATTACGCAAATCAATAGGTATAAAGATAGAACGAACCACGCGAATATACAACACTAAAAAAGCCAATTGGGATGAATTTCATGAGAAATTCACCCAATTGGCAATAGTAAATAAAATCATACAGTTAGAAATAGAAACCATTCAAAACACCGAACAATTAGACATAGTAACAAAGAATATAACAAAAGTAATAAAAGAGGCTTGCGATTCGGCAATGCCAATAAAAACAGTAAATGAAACTTTTACCTTGCCGTGGTGGTCGGAAAACCTCACAAAGTTGAAGAATCAAGTCGCCACCAAGAAACGCCGAATCCAGTGTGCCGCTCCTGTCCGAAGGTCGAAGGTCGTTGGAGAGTACCTGAAACAGAAAGAAGAGTACGAATTAGAGGAGGAAAAAGCTGCAACCGAGAGCTGGAAGGACTTTTGCTGCAAGCAGGATAGGGAAGGGGTCTGGGAGGGGATTTACAGGGTCATACGAAGGACTACGCGTAGGGAGGAAGATCTGCCGATGGTGAAGGACGGAGAAACCTTAGACACAAAAGGCTCTGTGAAATTTATAGCCGAAACCTTTTACCCTGACGACTTGGTCAGTACCGATGATGAGTACCATAGCCACATACGGCAGCTGGCGGACAGGGTAAACAAGGAGGAAAACAGAGGTAGCCATGATCCGCCCTTCACCATGGCAGAACTAAAAACATCTAGGGATTCCTTCAATCCCAAAAAGGCTCCGGGAATAGATGGCTTCACAGCCGACATTTGTAGCCACGCCATTGGTAGTGCACCGGAGATGTTCCTGGCCCTTTTTAATAAATGCCTGGAGCTTGGACACTTCCCACAACCTTGGAAAGAGGCTACGGTTGTGGTGTTGTTGAAACCGGGGAAACCAGATTACACCACCCCGAAAGCCTATAGACCAATCGGATTGCTACCAGTCTTAGGAAAGATCTACGAGAAGATGCTGATGGCCCGCCTCAGGTTTCACATTCTACCTAGGATGAGTACTCGCCAGTACGGATTCATGCCACAGAGGAGCACCGAAGACGCTCTCTATGCCCTTATGCAGCACATCCGCAACAAGATTGACGACAAGAAAATTGTAATACTCGTATCGCTGGACATAGAGGGGGCCTTCGACAGCGCTTGGTGGCCGGCTATCAGAGTCCGACTGGCTGAGGAAGAGTGTCCGGTGAACCTGAGGAGGGTCATCGACAGCTACTTGGCAGACAGAAGAGTCAGAGTCCGATATGGTGGGGAGGAATATTCAAAGGGCACAACCAAGGGCTGTGTACAGGGCTCCATTGGAGGCCCCTTTTTCTGGAACCTGCTCCTAGACCCACTTCTAAAGACACTGCAGAGTAGGGGGGATTTTTCCCAGGCGTTCGCGGACGATGTTGTTCTTGTCTTCGATGGTGACACTGCGATAGAAATTGAGCGGAAAGCTAACGCCGCCCTCGACCATGTTCGGGCGTGGGGTGTTAAAAACAAACTCAGATTTGCACCACAAAAAACGAATGCGATGGTCATCACGAGAAAATTAAAGTATGATACCCCACGCCTGAGCATGGGCGGGATTGCTATTTCGAATTCAAAAGAAATTAAGATCCTAGGTGTCACCATCGACGACAAGCTGACATTTAACGCGCACGTGTCCAATGTATGCCGCAGGGCCATAGGAGTATACAAACAACTGTGCAGGGCAGCAAGGGTGAGTTGGGGATTAAGTCCGGAGGTTATAAAAATAATTTATACAGCCACTATAGAGCCGATCGTCCTGTATGCCGCCAGTGTATGGGCCCCAGCGGCGAATAAGTTGGGAATTAGAAAGCAGATGGCTGTCGTGCAACGCGGGATTGCACAGAAAATGTGCAAAGCCTACCGCACCGTCTCCCTGAACTCGGCACTGCTTCTGACGGGGGTGCTCCCTCTGGATCTCCGGGTCCGCGAGGCGGCCTCGCTTTATGAGACCAGGAGGGGCATACCCCAGGTGGTGCTGGCGGGTAGGGAGGTGGAGCGGGTGGCATCCGCTATGGAATCCCCGCATCCAGCTAGGCGTATCGACTTTGAGTTCGTAAGCCTGGCGGACCGTGGGGAAGTCGACGCCAGCGCCGACTTGGATGTGAAAATCTTTACAGATGGAAGCAAAATAGGCGGGCGCGTCGGGGCCGCTCTTTCTATATGGAGGGGTGACGCCGAGGCGCGCGCTATCAAGTTGGCGCTGTCGGACTACTGTACGGTCTACCAGGCGGAGCTCCTGGCGATATGCCGGGCAACCAGGGAGATCCAGAAGCACTCGGCATCCAGTTTCGGAGTATATAGCGACTCAATGGCGGCCCTCCAAACAGTGAAAAACCACAGCTGCCTTCACCCCCTGGCAGTGGAAGCCAGGGATAACCTAACAACAATATCCCACCAAAACAAGGTGGTCAACTTGTTTTGGATAAAGGCCCACGCAGGGTTTGAGGGCAACGAAAGAGCGGATCAGCTGGCAAAGGAGGCCGCCTTGAGTAGCAGGAGGAAGCCTGACTACGACCTGTGCCCGGTTTCCTTCATCAAGCGTCACATTCGTATGGGGACGCTTGATGAATGGAACCAAAGGTATATGGCGGGTCGGACGGCCTCTATCACAAAGATGTTTTTCCCAGACGCAGTGGCGGCGTACAAAACGGTCAAAAAGTTTCAAATAAACCCGAAACTAACCCAAATCATGACGGGGCACGGTGGGTTCTCCGAATACTTGCATCGTTTCAAGTGTAAGGGGAACTCATCGTGCATCTGTGATCCGGATATGGATGAGACTGTCCCACACTTACTCTTGGACTGCCCGGTGTACGCGACGGAAAGGTACGAACTGGAACAAAAAATAGGCATGAAACTTGAGAAAGATAGCATTTCTGAAATAATAGCGGGAAAAGATAGAAAGGAATTCTTAACTTATTGCATTCAAATTTGTAACAAATCAAATGAGCGAAACAAAAGTGTATAGGATTGTTAAACTATGTTTCAAATATATTGTTATATATATCAAATGCAAACATAGATAATTAAGAAACGAAAATAGACTGTATAAGAATAAGTAGACATAAGGATAGAAATAGTATATAAGGTGTTATTGTTATGTAATTAAGGAATATGTAGTAATAGATTAAGAAGAAAAATGTTGAAAGAATTGCATTGATTTAACTTCCCTGGTTTGTAGTAGTTTGTTCCGTAGTAGTTGAGCAAAATATATAAAATGTATATTAAATAGTTAGTAAGATGTATATTGTATAAGTATGTAAAATTAAGAAAAATGTAAAAAAGCAAAAAGACTTGTCGTAAGGCCGTTGTGATGTTTATTTTCCCTTGGTTCAGTAGAAGTTAAATATTTTCCCAGGTTCAGTAAAAGTAATAAAAAGAAATAAATTATATAGTAGAATATAATAGAGTACAGTACTAAGAATGGGAATCCCGCCCATTGAATGAATGAATGTGGATGGATAAAAGAAAGAACAAGTATGCGGCATGGAAGTGCGAGAGGAAAAACTGCGAGAAATTGTATGAAAGACAAATATAGATTAATAAAGACTCCGAGAAATCTCGTTGGAGGAACTAGTATAAAAAAAAAAAAAAAAAAAAAAAAAAAAAAAAAAAAAAAAAAAACCTAACCTAACCTAACCTAACCGTTGATATCTTCTATTCTAGACGTGCGATTTTGAAGCTGTTTTCGGCTTTTTTAGACAAAAATAGGCGTCCGCCTGTGTTCTGACCATATCGCGCGCACTTTACACCCGCGTCTGGACTTCATCCCTTATTTTCAGAGAAATCCCTTAAAATTAATTGTTTTTCCAAATTTTATTCTACATTTTAAATTAGATTATAGTTGCAATAGTCCTCACCCTTCTTCCCTGAATTCTGGTCCACGTTCCGTGTCCCGGTCTCCAGGTTGTGGGGTGAAATTCCAAATTTTTTCTTTCGAAAACTGGTTTTTTGACCAAAAGTCAAAATTTTTGTTCGGCACCTACCACGTTTTATTCCATATATCGCTAGCCCGCGCGGAAACGCGTCTCTGGACACCTCGCCCGCGCCCCTAGCACGAATAAAACATACATTTTTCTTATAAAATAGTTATTTTCATACATCTCTGTAAGTACCAAAATCTACCTAGGGGAGCTAGTCAAAAACTAAAACGTTGATATCTTCTATTCTAGACGTGCGATTTTGAAGCTGTTTTCGGCTTTTTTAGACAAAAATAGGCGTCCGCCTGTGTTCTGACCATATCGCGCGCACTTTACACCCGCGTCTGGACTTCATCCCTTATTTTCAGAGAAATCCCTTAAAATTAATTGTTTTTCCAAATTTTATTCTACATTTTAAATTAGATTATAGTTGCAATAGTCCTCACCCTTCTTCCCTGAATTCTGGTCCACGTTCCGTGTCCCGGTCTCCAGGTTGTGGGGTGAAATTCCAAATTTTTTCTTTCGAAAACTGGTTTTTTGACCAAAAGTCAAAATTTTTGTTCGGCACCTACCACGTTTTATTCCATATATCGCTAGCCCGCGCGGAAACGCGTCTCTGGACACCTCGCCCGCGCCCCTAGCACGAATAAAACATACATTTTTCTTATAAAATAGTTATTTTCATACATCTCTGTAAGTACCAAAATCTACCTAGGGGAGCTAGTCAAAAACTAAAACGTTGATATCTTCTATTCTAGACGTGCGATTTTGAAGCTGTTTTCGGCTTTTTTAGACAAAAATAGGCGTCCGCCTGTGTTCTGACCATATCGCGCGCACTTTACACCCGCGTCTGGACTTCATCCCTTATTTTCAGAGAAATCCCTTAAAATTAATTGTTTTTCCAAATTTTATTCTACATTTTAAATTAGATTATAGTTGCAATAGTCCTCACCCTTCTTCCCTGAATTCTGGTCCACGTTCCGTGTCCCGGTCTCCAGGTTGTGGGGTGAAATTCCAAATTTTTTCTTTCGAAAACTGGTTTTTTGACCAAAAGTCAAAATTTTTGTTCGGCACCTACCACGTTTTATTCCATATATCGCTAGCCCGCGCGGAGACGCGTCTCTGGACACCTCGCCCGCGCTCCTAGCTCGAAAAAATTTTGCCCACCCACCCGCCCTCTGGTATATAGGAAGGTAGACGTGGGATTTTCAGCAAAATTTTATTTTTGGCATTTTGATAGGATTTACTCTTATAAGGGATTTTTTACAGTTTTTAGGTATTTTTGACTTTTTATCGTATTAGATACACAATTCTTGACATATATTAATATTAATTTACAATTGTTTTTACTTTTTATTTGATTTATTATATTATTTTATTATTTTCTGTGTACCCCCCTTTACAGGGACACAGTTAAGTCCAGTGTCCAACCTTTAAAGTCTCTCCTTCCGAGTAGATCGCTCTGACTCCCTCTTTACAGGAGTCAGTTCTGATAACAGCTACTCTTACATTATGTTCCGCACCCCATCTAGCACCGTGAGGGCTCCTGGCTCTAGTGGCTCGCCGCGATCGGCGGAGAAAGCGGTGCCTTCGTCTGTGGCCGCGAGGAGGAGAATCTCCTTCGGAGACGAGACTCCTTCTGCATCACAGGGAGGCCCTGCCACTCCGGGGACGCGCCGAGCCGCTATCGACGCCTCAAGGCCGCTCATAAAGCCTGAGGCTAAGTGCCGCAGTCGCACCGAGGAGGCGAGAGCTTGCCTAAATAAGGCAAAGCTTAATCTAGGCAACTCTCGCAACCTCAAGGCCGAAATAAAGACAGCGGTGCTCGATGCCATAAACAGGCTCTATGAGCTGGTCAAGGAGTCCGAGCGAGATAAGGCCCCTTCCGCACCCGTCGCCATACCGGAACCCGCGCCCACTGCTGACCGTAGTCCCCATCCTATTTCCGCCGAGGTCCTTGCTGGCCAGACTGAGCTTCTAAACAGCCTAAAGGAGCACATCTCGGAGCTAAGAGACAACTCCGAGAAACTCGACAGACTCCGAGACAGTCTGGCCAGCAAGGAAAGGGTGGAGGAGACAACCTACGCGAGCAAAGCAGCCGTCAGTAAGAGCCACACCGGGGCTCAGGCTCCGGAGCGAACAACGCTGCACTCCGTGGTTGTCTCCTCCACTGAGGAGATGGATACGGGGGACGAAATCCTCGAAAGAGTGAGGAAAGCGGTGGACGCGAAGGAAGGATGGGTGCGTGTCGAAAGAGTCCGAAAGGCGAAGGACCAAAAAGTCATCATGGGGTGCGCAACAACAGAGGAGAGGCGAAAGTTAAAAGCGCGATTGGAGAAGGCCGGGGAGAACCTCGTCGTCGAGGAAGTGAAGAATCGAAACCCGCTTCTGGTTCTTAGGGACGTGCTGTTAGTGCACAGCGACGAGGAAGTGCTCAGAGCCCTTAAGAACCAGAACCAGGAGATCTTTCACGGCCTCGATGACGAGGAACAGAAAATTGCAATAAAGTTCCGCAAAAAATCACGTAACCCTCACGTGAGCAGCATTGTGCTGAGTGTTACCCCAGCTATCTGGAAGAGGGCACTCGAAGGAGGCAAGCTCCGTATTGACCTCCAGAGAGTGCGCGTCGAGGATCAGACGCCTCTGGTGCAGTGCACCCGCTGTCTGTCGTACGGCCACGGCAAGCGCCTCTGCACGGAGTCGGCCGACCTGTGCAGCCACTGTGGCGGTCCACATCTTAGAGTGGACTGCCCAGACAAGCACAGGGTCGAAGCAGCGGTATGCGTAAACTGCACCAGAGCCAAACTGGGGGAGCACTCGCACAATGCTTTTAGTGATTCATGCCCGATACGTAGGAAGTGGGACGCATTCGCGAGAGCATCAATAGCATATTGCTAAAGTTGTCGATGCGCCCACTTCCACGTACACAGTGATGACCAGTCTGACACAACCAGATAGCAGACGCATTGAGCGAACCACTGGGGTTGGCTTAATGGAGAACAATAATTGGAGTCACTTTCATAAGAAAGTGGCTGGAATTATGCTGGACCGTGAGTCAACTTTAGTGGAATCGTCAAGTTGTGTCAGACTGGGCGACGAACTCTGCCGTCGTTTCAAAAATTTATTAATACCTTTTATTTTAAAATTAACATCATTTTCTTTAGGCCGATAATATCAGATTGTATCGTAAACATATAATTTAGATATTATATAAATATTCAGTTATTGTCAAAATTCAAATGAACAAACAAAAGCGCAGAACAAAATTTAAAAAGGGCATAAAATAAGGGTTGGTGATAGATAAACATGGGTAAAGTAGTACATTTAGGCAAGGGATAGAGAAAATATATTAAAAGGGATATGACAAGGTAATAATGTTGAAAATAGTGTCTTGTAATTAGATAAAAGTAAAATAGTAGTTTAAGTTTGTTAGTAGGAAAGAAACCGAATATTGGAAAAAATAGTACAAATAAAAAGAAGTTTATTGCAGATTTTAACAAAAGTAAGAGTGTGGTCTCCTCGGCCTCCTATCAACCAGTCGCAAGATAAGAGAAAACCCTAGATAAAAAAGGGCTCTGATCACGTCAGAGGGACACTGGCTAGGCAGGAGTGGTTTTTAGCCGGTTCGAGTCCGGCACTACCTCGACTGTCTCACAAGAGAAATTCCTGTGAGATAGTCGAGGTGTCCGCGGGGATTTCCCACTCCTGCCCAAACAAAAAAAAAAAAAAAAAAAAAAAAAAAAACCTAACCTAACCTAACCTAACCTAACCTAACCTAACCTAACCTAACCTAACCTAACCTAACCTAACCTAACCTAACCTAACCTTTTTTTTTTTTTTTTTTTTTTTTTTTTTTGACGCTGGGAAAAAATGCATTACGCATACCCTCCCATCGGGGGATGAGAGGGGTATGTGGGACTCCCCGGGTCTGACCCGGTATACCCACTAAAACGACCCAGCGAAAATTCCCGCTTCGTCCTAGTGGCGGGGGACTGGGAAACCGGCATAGCCTTTACGTCCAGTCCTCCGCCGACGATTGCCCTTCATGGCGGGCCCCTCACAGGGGGCCCGGGAATGACCGACGAAGGTGGTGACGGGTGCAATGCGGGCGAAGGCACCCCCGTGCCTGTCGCCCGCCCGTCGCCACCAAGAGGAGGGAGAGGACGGTGCCTTCTCCGACCCCTTCTTCGTATGCGGAGCGGCGCAGCGAGAGGGTCGTCCTCCCGCTCGCGCTCCGTGACAGGGTGGTTTGGGGAGAAATAGACCCCCACCAGGGCCATGTCTCCCCACGCGGCGGCCACGTATCCCGGTCCCCTCTCTGAGAGCGAGAGGGGAGGGGAGTCAGTGGAAGGCCGCACCACCTGAAGGATGCGATGTTCGACCCTATCCATCAGTCGGACATCGCACCCTCCTCCGCAGCCGCCGCGGGAACGACGGAGCAAGTAGCAGCAGCAGCAGGCCCGGTCGGCACCTGCGCTTTGCCCCGCTTATGGGGAGGATTACAGTTCCTCCCCTTCATTACGTGGCCTGCCGGGCGGCCACTGGCGGCACACACCGCGCAGTGTGGCTTGGCGGCCTCACAAGACACGGCTTTGTGGCCGTTCTTGCCGCAGCGGTAGCACGTGTCCGTCCTGTCTACCGTGGACGGACACATGGGCCGGGTGTGTCCGATGCCGAAGCACCGGAAACACCGCAGAGGCTGGTCCTCGAGGGCCCGGACTGCACCCGAGCTAAACCCGACCAGCAGCCGTCCCTTGGCAAGGACGGCTTTGGCAGCGGCGACTGGGCACTCGAGGCGAATGGTACCCATGCCACCGCGGCCGGGCCTTATGTCCCGGCTTTGCACCGCTGCGGCACCACAGCCCCCTACCGCTGCGACCGCCGCCACCACCTCCTCCTTGGTGACGGAGTCGTCGAGCTCCATCACCTCAATGGCCACCGACTTGACTGGTCGGGCCACCTTGGCCGAGTCTGCGATGACCTCTTGCAGCTTTGCTGCGAAGAGGTCCGCATGGGCACTCCCCTCGGCCCCCGGGAACTCGAAAATTCGAGCCCCGGCTTGTGTCCGCCGGCAAGACACGCTGCCGATCCCCAGTTGGGTGGGATCGGCATTGGCACGCGCCCGCATCAAAATGGACATATAAGTCTCCCCTCGCTCCGCAGCCTCCGCGGTGAGCGTCACCACGACGGCTGCGGTTTTCGGGGGGACTAGCTTGCCCTTTCCCCTCCCTTTACCCTTCCCCTTTCCCTTGCCGGTCGTCTGCGACCGACTGGGAGCGGTGGTGGCGGGGACGGCAGGTACGGCCTTCGCCGATTTCTTGCCCCCGCCCTTTCCCTTACGTACCACTTCCGTCCACTCGTTGGACGGGGTGGTGGCAGGGAGGAGGGTGTCTTCCGCCTGGGAGGAGGACGGCCCCGGCTCGCTCGGCTGCCTCTTAGTCGCCGCAAGCGGCGGTCGGAGGCGTTTCTCGGGCAAGAGCCGGTCCTCGATGCCCGCTAAGCAGGCCCTTGTGAAGGCCCTCTCCTCCATCACAACCTTGCGGATGATATCCTCAAGGTTGGAGGATGGGCCTTCTGCCACAGGGCTCGTCCGGGCCTGTTGTGGCTGGGCCGTGGCTTCAGCCAGCTTCTGATGAAGCTGGCTGACCTCCAACTGCAGCCGATCTACTTTCGCCTGCAGTTGCCGTGTCTCGTCGGTGCTCGTGCGCTGGATCAGCTCCGCGACGACACCGCGCATGCTTGCGGCCCGGCTTTTCAGGGCCTTTTGAAAGGTCCCTTTCAAGTTGGAGGACTTAGAGGCGACCTCCACGATCTCCTCTTCGTCCTCTTCCGCCATCCTCTCCAGCTCGGCGAGAGAGTGGTCTGCGTACAGAACGCGGGACGCACCGTACCCGGACTTAGCTCGGGCGACGTGCGCCCGTTTTTCTTTGGCCGCAACCCGCTCCTCCAGCTCTTGCTGGAGCTGCGCCCGCCGGGCCAGGTCCAACTTGTGTTGGGCGTCCGCGAGCCCAACGACATGGGTATCCGCGGCCACGGTCGTCGGCTTTTTTGCCTTTGACCCCGAGGCTTGGGAACCCCCGGACCCACCACTCAGGTGGACCCGCTTCCGCGAGCGAGAGTCGTTCGCGTCCGACACACTGAATAGTGAGTCGTTGTCGGACGACTCATCCGCCAAAAAGCCTGCCGCAGACGGCGCGCGGCTAGCTTCTGACACCGGAGCGTCAGAGTGGCCCTGAGAAGGGCCTTTGGGTTGGCCCTGAGAAGGGCCTTTTGGTTGGCCCTGAGAAGGGCCTTTGGGTTGGCCCTGAGAAGGGCCTTTGGGCTGGCCCTGAGAAGGGCCTTTGGGTTGGCCCTGAGAAGGGCCTTTTGATTTTCGCCCGGAGGCGCTCCGCGTTATTTTGGACATCGACAATCGTAGTTCGCAAGGCAAAGAGATAGAAGCTACGAGAGCACAGTGCACTTTGGCCGTACCCAGTCTGCCACTCCGTTACGGTGGTCAGAACTGGGCCGTTTCCAGGGGACGCGACGTGGACGCAAGCACTGTGGGGTGGTCCCCCAACCTAACCTAACCTAACCTAACCTAACCTTTTTTTTTTTTTTTTTTTTTTTTTTTTTATCGCTGGGAAAAAATGCATTACGCATACCCTCCCATCGGGGGATGAGAGGGGTATGTGGGACTCCCCGGGTCTACTAAGACCCGGTATACCCACTAAAACGACCCAGCGACATTCCCGCTTCGTCCGAGTGGCGGGGGACTGGGAAACCGGCGTAGCCTTTACGTCCAGTCCTCCGCCGACGATTGCCCTTCATGGCGGGCCCCTCACAGGGGCCCGGGAATGACCGACGAAGGTGGTGACGGGTGCAATGCGGGCGAAGGCACCCCCGTGCCTGTCGCCCGCCCGTCGCCACCAGGAGGAGGGAGAGGACGGCGCCCTCTCCGACCCCTTCTTCGTCTGCGGAGCGGCGCAGCGAGAGGGTCGTCCTCCCGCTCGCGCTCCGCCTCCTCCTTTTGCGAGATTACTTCCTCGCAAAAGGAGGCGACCGCTGCCCAGGCCTCCTCGCTCCCCAGCATGGCGTTGACGACGCCGGGAAGCGAGAGGTCTGGTCCAATTACCGCGGTCAGGCTGCGGCGCGGCTCGGACCAAGCCGGGCACACCTCGAGGGTGTGCTGCGCCGTGTCCTCCGGCGCGCCGCAGTCGTGGCACGCCGGGGTCTCCTCCCTCCCGATCCGGTGAAGGTGCGATCCGAAACAGCCATGCCCGGATAACACCTGCACCAGACGGAACGAGAGGAAACCGTGGGACCGCTCGAGCCAGCTCCGTAGAACCGGACCGAGCGCGTCCAACGTCCGGCGGCCAAAGGCGGCGGCGGCGAGGTCCTCCGTCCAGTGGAGGACGATGGCATCCTTTGCCTCCCGCCGCACGGCCTCCCGCTCTTCGGCGACGGGGCGCTCCCCGAGCGCCTTCCGGCGCGCCGTCCACTCGTACACTCTGGCGAGCACCCATGCCTCCAACTCCCAAGGAGGGGTGCCGGCCAGAGCGCACGCCGCGGAAAAGCCCACCGAGCGGTAGGCCCTCGCCACCCGCTGTGCAATGGCCCTTTGGGGCCTTCGGATGGCGGTCGCATTCTCCCTCCTGTGGAGGGAGTCCGCCCAGATGGGGGCCCCGTAAAGGGCCATGCTCCTCAATATGCCTGCGTACAGGCGCCGGCATTTCGCCTTGGGCCCCCCCAGGTTCGGGAGGAGCCACGAGAGGGCGTCCGCGGCCTTCAATAGGCGCGTCGACAGCCCGCTGAAATGCGGGCCGAAGCGCCACCTGTCGTCCAGCACCAGCCCCAGATACTTCATCTGGGGCTGGACCCCTATCCTGACGCCCTCCACAATTATGTGGGCGTCGGGAGGGCAGCGCTGCCGAGGCCCGCGAAAGAACACGGCCTCGGTCTTGTGCAGCGCCACCTTCAATCCCAGGCGGCGGATCCTCTCTGCAACCAAGGATCCGCCAGCCGAGGCCAGACAGGCCGCGTCCTCAAAGTTCCTCCCCCGGGCAGTGAGGAGAGTGTCATCCGCGTAGCAGATGACACTCGTGCCCTGGAGGAGGGCTCCCCGCAAGAGCCAGTTGAACCCGATGTTCCACAAGGGGGGCCCAAGCACCGACCCCTGTGGAACACCGGACTCTGCGCCGTACCGCCTCACGGTGGCCGTTTTGTCCACGAGGAGGACCTCTCGGTCCTCCAAGTAGCTGGCCAGGAGGTCCCGCAGATATTGGGGCACTCCGTGATACCGGAGCGCCTCCAATATCGTCGAGTGGGGGACGGAGTTGAAGGCGTTGGCAATGTCGAATGACACCGCCAGCACTCCGTCCCCCGCCTCCACCGCCTCCTGCACCTGGCCCTTGAGCAGGGCCAGCGCGTCGATCGTCGAACGCCCTCGACGGAAACCGAATTGGGCGTCCGACAGATCCGGCCCTACCCCCCGCAAATGGCTATCAAGCCGGGAGGCGACAATCCCCTCGAACAACTTACCGACCTCATCGAGCAGGACGATGGGCCGGTATGCCGAGGGGGAGTCCACCGGGCGGCCCTCCTTTCGGAGGAGGCATAACTGCCCCTCCTTCCACAGTTTCGGGAACCTCCCAGCCGTAAAGCACGCGCTGAAGAGGTCCCGAAACCTGTCCTCCATACCGGAGGCGGCAATCGCCAGCACCCGTGCGGGGACGCCGTCTGGTCCAGGGGCCGTCTTCTTCGCGCGGAGGCTGAGCACCCCCGCGTATAACTCCGCCACCGTCACCGGGGGGACGTCCTCCTCCTCCGGCGTAACTGCCCCTTGCGGGGGATCCATCGTTGGTGGGGTGAAGTCGGTCCTGCGCGGAAACAGGGACCGGACCACCCCATCCAGCAACGGTGGATCGAGGGTCTCCGACAGTGGGGGACCATAGGGGCGTAGCTGGTTCCGCGCCGCCTTGTATGGTCTCCCATAGGGGTCCCTGTCGAGACCCTCCAACATCTCGGCCCTCGCCGAGTCTTGTGCAGCGCCCATTGCAGACTTGAGGGCCGTCGTCGCCTCTCGGTAAGAGGCGTATAGGCGGTCCTCTTCTGCCCGGACTCGGTTTTGGGCGCTGCGCCGTCGGCTCCGCGTGTAGGCCCTTCTGGCCGCCACGCAGGTGGCCCGGAGTCCCTCCAGCTCCTCCGTCCACCAATAGACGGCACGACGGGGAGGCGGACGGCGAGACCGAGGCATGCTGGAGTTGCATACCTCGGTCAGGGACCTCCTGAGCTGGACCGCTGCAGCGTCCACGTCCAGGACCTCGACAGGGGGCGACAGCCAGTCCTGGAGGAAGGCCGCCTCCTTGGCTGCCTCCCGGTCCAGGCGGGTGAGTGCCCACCGCGGGAAGGGAGATTGCCCAGCACGGGTCATCCCCCTCCCCCCCTGCTGGGTGGAGATGTCGAACCGCACATATCGGTGGTCCGACAACGTCTCCACCATCTCTACCCGCCAGTTGACGACGCGGGCGGCCAGCGCGGGGGTGGCAAACGAGACGTCCACCACCGACCCACCCTGTTGCCGCACACACGTGTGGACCGCCCCCCTGTTGAGGAGGGACACACCGCTTGAGGCCGCCCAAAACTCGACGGCGCGTCCCCGGACGTTGCAACCGGTGGCCGGGTTGCCCCAGGCCGCCGACTTGGCGTTCAGGTCACCCAACACCAGAACTTGGTGTGGCGCCGCCCTCCCTTTGACTGCGGTGAGGATCTCGAGGAAATCCTCAAAGTCCGAGAGAGGGCGGTTTGGGGAGAAATAGACCCCCACCAGGGCCATGTCTCCCCAGGCGGCGGCCACGTATCCCGGTCCCCTCTCTAAGACCGAGAGGGGAGGGGAGTCCGTGGAAGACCGCGCCACCAACGCCACCAAGCCGTCCCGGTCGCCCAGCCAACGGCCAGGGACCGAGTAGGGTTCGGCGACCACCGCCAAGTCCACCAACCACTCAGCCATGGTCTGCATCAGCAGATCCTGGGCTGCCCTGCAGTGGTTGGTGTTCGCCTGGAGGATGCGATGTTCGACCCTATCCATCAGTCGGACATCGCACCCCCCTCCGCAGCCGCCGCAGGAACGACGGAGTTAGCGGCAGCAGCAGCAGGCCTGGTCGGCGCCAGCGCTTTGCCACGCTTAGGGGGAGGATTGCAGTTCCTCCCCTTCATTACGTGGCCTGACAGGCGGCCACTGGCGGCACACACCGCGCAGTGCGGCGTGGCGGCCTCGCAAGACACGGCTTTGTGGCCGTTCTTGCCGCAGCGGTAGCATGTGTCCGTCCTGTCTACTGTGGACGGACACATGGGCCGGGTGTGTCCGATGCCGAAGCACCGGAAACACCTCAGAGGCTGGTCCTCGAGTGCCCGGACTGCACCCGAGCTGAAGCCAACTGTGAGCCGTCCCTTGGCAAGGACGGCTTTGGCAGCGGCGATTGGGCACTCGAGGCGAATGGTGCCCATGCCGCCGCGGCCGGGCCTTATGTCCCGGCCTTGGACCGCCGCGGCGCCACAGCCCCCTACCGCTGCGACCGCCGCAACCACCTCCTCCTTGGTGACGGAGTCGTCGAGCTCCGTCACCTCGATGGCCGCTGACTTCACCGGTCGGGCCACCTTCGCCGAGTCCGCGATGACCTCCTGCAGCTTGGCTGCAAATAGGTCAGCGTGGGCACTCCCCTCGGCCCCCGGGAACTCAAAGATTCGAGCCCCGGCTTGTGTCCGCCGGCAAGACACGCTGCCGATCCCCAGTTGGGTGGGATCGGCATTGGCACGCGCCCGCACCAAGACGGACGCGTACGTCTCCCCACGCTCCGCCGCCTCCGCGGTGAGTGTCACCACGACGGCAGCGGTTTTCGGGGGGACCAGCTTTCCTCTACATTTCCCTGTCGCCTTCCCGTTCCCCTTGCGGGTCGTCTGCGACCGGCTGGGAGCGGTGGCGGCGGGGACGACGGGTACGGCCTTTGCCGACTTTTTCCCCCTGCCCTTACCCTTACGAACCACGTCCGTCCACTCGTTGGACGGGGTGGTCGACGGGAGGAGGGCGTCTTCCGCCTGGGAGGAGGATGGCCCCGGCTCAGTCGGCTGCCTCTTATCCGCCGCAAGCGGCGGTCGGAGGCGTTTCTCCGGTAAGAGCCGGTCCTCGATGCCCGCGAAGCAGGCCCTTGTGAAGGCCCTCTCCTCCATCACGACCTTGCGGATGATATCCTCAAGGTTGGAGGATGGGCCTTCTGCCGCAGGGCTTGTCCGGGCCTCTTGTGGCCGGGCCGTGGCTTCGGCCAGCTTCTGATGCAGCTGGCTGACCTCCGACTGCAGGCGATCCACCTTCGCCTGCAGTTGCCGCGTCTCGTCAGTGGTCGTGCGACGGACCAACTCCGCGACGACACCGCGCATGCTCGCGGCCCGGCTCTTGAGGGCCTTCTGAAAGGTGCCCTTTAGGTTTGAGGACTTGGAGGCGACCTCTACGATCTCATCCTCGTCCTCCTCCGCCATCCTCTCCAGCTCCGCAATAGAGTGGTCCGCGTACAGGACGCGGGACGCACCGTACCCGGACTTGGCCCGAGCGGCGTGCGCCCGCTTCTCCTTGGCGGCAACCTTTTCCTCCAGCTCTTGCTGGAGCTGCGCTCGCCGGGCGAGGTCCAACTGGCGTTGGGCGTCCGCGAGCCCAACGTTGTGGGTATCCGCGGCCTTGGTCGTCGGCTTTTTAGCCTTGGACCCCGAGGCCTGGGAACCCTCGGAACCACCGCTCAGGTGGACCCGCTTCCGCGAACGAGAGTCGTTCGCGTCCGACACACTGAACAGTGAGTCGTTGTCGGACGACTCGTCCGCCAAAAAGCCTGCCGCAGACGGCGCGCGGCTGGCTTCAGACGCCGGAGCGTCAGGGTGGCCCTGAGAAGGGCCTTTGGGTTGGCCCTGAGAAGGGCCTTTAGGTTGGCCCTGAGAAGGGCCTTTGGGTTGGCCCTGAGAAGGACCTTTTGGTTGGCCCTGAGAAGGGCCCTTGGGTTGGCCCTGAGAAGGGCCTTTAGGTTGGCCCTGAGAAGGGCCCTTGGGTTGGCCCTGAGAAGGGCCTTTGGTCTTTAAAAATCGCCCGGAGGCGCTACGCGTGAGTTTTGACATATCCGACAATCGTAGTTCGCAAGGCAAGCAGTAAGAAGCTACGAGAGCACAGTGCACTTTGGCCGTACCCAGTCTGCCACTCCGTTACGGTGGTCAGAACTGGGCCGTTTCCAGGGGACGCGACGTGGACGCAAGCACTGTGGGGTGGTCCCCCAACCTAACCTAACCTAACCTAACCTAACCTAACCTAACCTAACCTAACCTAACCTAACCATCGATATTTTCAGTTCCAGACGTGCGATTTTCAATCTGTTTTCGGTGTTTTTAGACATAACTAGGCCTCCGCCTACGTACTGACCATAACGCGCGCATTTTACACGCGCGTCTGGACTTTATCCCTAAATTCCAGAGATATTCCTCAAAATTAATTATTTTTCCAAATTTTCCTTCACATTTTAAATTAGATTATAGTTGTAATAGTACTCACCCTTCTTCCCTGAATTCTGGTCGCGTTTCGTGTCCCGGTCTCCAGGTTGTGGGGTGAAAATCAAAATTTTTTCTTTCGAAAACTGGTTTTTTGACCAAAACACAAAATTTTTGTTCGGTCCATAATAAGTTTTATTCGACAGCTCGCTAGCCCGCGCGGAGACGCGTCTCTGGACCCCTCGCCCGCGCCCCTAGCCCGAATAAAACATACATTTTTCTAAAAAATAGTTATTTTCATACATCTCTGTAAGTACCAAAATCTACCTTAGGAAGCTTGTTAAAAAGTAAAACATCGATATTTTCAGTTCCAGACGTGCGATTTTCAATCTGTTTTCGGTGTTTTTAGACATAACTAGGCCTCCGCCTACGTACTGACCATAACGCGCGCATTTTACACGCGCGTCTGGACTTTATCCCTAAATTCCAGAGATATTCCTCAAAATTAATTATTTTTCCAAATTTTCCTTCACATTTTAAATTAGATTATAGTTGTAATAGTACTCACCCTTCTTCCCTGAATTCTGGTCCGCGTTTCGTGTCCCGGTCTCCAGGTTGTGGGGTGAAAATCAAAATTTTTTCTTTCGAAAACTGGTTTTTTGACCAAAACACAAAATTTTTGTTCGGTCCATAATAAGTTTTATTCGACAGCTCGCTAGCCCGCGCGGAGACGCGTCTCTGGACCCTCGCCCGCGCCCCTAGCCCGAATAAAACATACATTTTTCTAAAAAATAGTTATTTTCATACATCTCTGTAAGTACCAAAATCTACCTTAGGAAGCTTGTTAAAAAGTAAAACATCGATATTTTCAGTTCCAGACGTGCGATTTTCAATCTGTTTTCGGTGTTTTTAGACATAACTAGGCCTCCGCCTACGTACTGACCATAACGCGCGCATTTTACACGCGCGTCTGGACTTTATCCCTAAATTCCAGAGATATTCCTCAAAATTAATTATTTTTCCAAATTTTCCTTCACATTTTAAATTAGATTATAGTTGTAATAGTACTCACCCTTCTTCCCTGAATTCTGGTCCGCGTTCGTGTCCCGGTCTCCAGGTTGTGGGGTGAAAATCAAAATTTTTTCTTTCGAAAACTGGTTTTTTGACCAAAACACAAAATTTTTGTTCGGTCCATAATAAGTTTTATTCGACAGCTCGCTAGCCCGCGCGGAGACGCGTCTCTGGACCCCTCGCCCGCGCCCCTAGCCCGAATAAAACATACATTTTTCTAAAAAATAGTTATTTTCATACATCTCTGTAAGTACCAAAATCTACCTTAGGAAGCTTGTTAAAAAGTAAAACATCGATATTTTCAGTTCCAGACGTGCGATTTTCAATCTGTTTTCGGTGTTTTTAGACATAACTAGGCCTCCGCCTACGTACTGACCATAACGCGCGCATTTTACACGCGCGTCTGGACTTTATCCCTAAATTCCAGAGATATTCCTCAAAATTAATTATTTTTCCAAATTTTCCTTCACATTTTAAATTAGATTATAGTTGTAATAGTACTCACCCTTCTTCCCTGAATTCTGGTCCGCGTTTCGTGTCCCGGTCTCCAGGTTGTGGGGTGAAAATCAAATTTTTTTCTTTCGAAAACTGGTTTTTTGACCAAAACACAAAATTTTTGTTCGGTCCATAATAAGTTTTATTCGACAGCTCGCTGGCCCGCGCGGAGACGCGTCTCTGGACCCCTCGCCCGCGCCCCTAGCCCGAATAAAACATACATTTTTCTAAAAAATAGTTATTTTCATACATCTCTGTAAGTACCAAAATCTACCTTAGGAAGCTTGTTAAAAAGTAAAACATCGATATTTTCAGTTCCAGACGTGCGATTTTCAATCTGTTTTCGGTGTTTTTAGACATAACTAGGCCTCCGCCTACGTACTGACCATAACGCGCGCATTTTACACGCGCGTCTGGACTTTATCCCTAAATTCCAGAGATATTCCTCAAAATTAATTATTTTTCCAAATTTTCCTTCACATTTTAAATTAGATTATAGTTGTAATAGTACTCACCCTTCTTCCCTGAATTCTGGTCCGCGTTTCGTGTCCCGGTCTCCAGGTTGTGGGGTGAAAATCAAAATTTTTTCTTTCGAAAACTGGTTTTTTGACCAAAACACAAAATTTTTGTTCGGTCCATAATAAGTTTTATTCGACAGCTCGCTAGCCCGCGCGGAGACGCGTCTCTGGACACCTCGCACGCGCCCCTAGCACGAAAAAATTTTGCACCCACCCACCCGTTTGTATATAAGGAAGGTAGACGGGGTATTTTGGCCAAAAAGTTTTTATCTCGGAATTACATAGTAATCGTTCTGTCAGCCCGTTGTATCAAATTTATTTTGTTTTGACGCTTTCCTAGCACATAATTTAGTGATAGGAGAGAAAATACCAGCTAAAGTTGGTTTCCTCTCAAGGTTTTATCTTTAACAACATCTCGCCAAGATCGCTGGTAGGACTTTTTATATTTTTAGTTTTATACATTTATTATTAATTGACCACTGACTTCCCCCTTTACAGGGAATTTTATTACAAAAATCGTTTATAATACTATTTAGACTGAGTCCCAATTAAGGACAAATTTTTTGTATTTATTATATTTTGATTATTTAATTCTGTATTTTTCATTTCCGACTGCATCCCCCCTTTACAGGGATTCTGTCATAACGTGTCCCCTGAACTGTCCACATAATTATAAATTTTCTTCGCTATGTTAGGACTCAGAACTCCGATGAACAAGGCGAAGGCTGCGGAGGAGTATGCGGACGTGGAAGGGGCATGCCCAGTACAGGTAGGCCCTTCAATGCGGCGCAATACTGGTGAGTTGGAGGCGGAGAAGCATACTAATTCGGGGCAACCCTGTGAAATCACACCAACAAAAAAGACACCCGCCACCACTCCCCCAAACAAGGCACACGCGCCTGCTTCCCCCAAAGCCAAGCCCAAAGCCCCGGTTTCCCAGCGGCAAAGAACGGAGACCTACGAGCTGCCAGGGAAGGCCCTGGAGAGCTCGCCTCGAGAAGTGCCTATCGTGAAGTACAAAAACAGAACCACGGAGGCAAAGGCGTGTCTCTCCAGTGCCAAGCTGAACATGGACAGCTCGAGGAACCTGAAAAAGGAAATTAAAGACGCACTTATAAAAGCCGTAGACCGGCTATACCAGTTGGTAAAGGAGGGTGAAAAAGAGAGGGGCAAAACACAAGAAGAACCAGCCGAACCCGAGAAGGCCCCCAAGGACCTGACGCCGGCCTCCGGCGCATCGACAGAGCTCATGAGTCAGCTGATGGAAAACCTCCAGCAGCACAAAAAGGCGCTGGAGGAATGCCAGCAGCACACGCGAGCTCTGTCGGAGCACCTTCAACAGACACCTCACTTTGTCGCGGGCCAGGGTCCCTCTTTCGCGGAGATGGCCGCCGTCCCCAAGCAGCACCTCCAAGCGCCTCTTCACTCGATGATAGTGTCGTCAGTTAACGATACGGATACCGGTGAAGAGGTGATTGAGAAGCTCAGGACGGCGGTCGACGCTAGAAACGAGGGTACCAGGGTCGAAAGGCTGCGAAAGGCGAGGGACCAGAAGGTGGTGGTCGGTTTCAGGACCAGGGAGGAGCTAACTCGGGTGACGGAAAGAATAAAGAAGGCTGGAAACCTTGTAGTGGAAGAGGTGAAAAACAAGGATCCCCTCATCATCCTCAAAGACGTCCTCTCCTGTCACTCTGATGCGGAGGTCACCGAGTCGCTTAAGTGCCAGAACACCCACCTGATTGGCGACCTACCTGCGGGCGATGTGAGGATGGGGGTTAAGTACCGTCGCAGGACGAGGAACCCCCACATGTCTCACATCGTAATGCAGGTGTCCCCTTCAGTGTGGCAGAGACTTACCAACGCGGGTCGAGTGCACATCGACTTGCAGCGGGTGCGAGTGCTGGATCAGTCGCCACTCATTCAGTGCACTCGCTGCTTGCGCTTCGGCCATGGCCGTAAACTGTGCACGGAACCCGCCGATCTTTGCACGCACTGCGGTGACCCCCACATGAGAGCTGACTGCCCCGTACGACTGGCTGCGGAACCGCCGAAATGCAGAAATTGCGCGACTGCGAAAAATGGGAAAACGGAGCATAACGCCTTCGACAGTGAGTGTCCAAGTCGCGTGAAGTGGGACGCATTGGCGCGACTGTCGGTGGCGTACTGCTAAGGGCCAGCCAGCGGTACCAGCGGTATTAAACACCAGGGACTTGCCCAGGGATTCCTGTACAAACCCGAGTGCCCGAAATAGTTACCAGGTAATCCAAGCGAATCTGCAGAGGAAAAATCTAGCAACCCAAGAGCTCATGATCGTGGCTAGTGAGCGGAGGGTTGCGTTCGCGTTGCTCCAGGAGCCGTATGTGGGTGGGGTTAAAAGGATGCGAGACTATCGGGGTGCGAGAATCTACCAGTGCGCTGAACAAGGAGGTGGAACTGTGAAGGCGGCAATAGTCGTCTTCGATCACGATCTAGACGTAACACAGTGTCCGAAACTCACCACCAACAACATCGTGGTAGTGAGGATCCGTACCAGCGCCTGGGAGATCGCCGTAGTCTCCTTCTACTTCGAACCAGACCAGCCCATACAGCCATACCTGGAGCAGCTCCTGCGGATTCGGGAGGAAATTGGCCGCACCAGGATGATTATTGGTGGTGACGCCAACGCCAAGAGCACCTGGTGGGGTAGCCTGGTAACCGACACAAAGGGAGAGGACATGTCCGGAACCCTGGAGGAAATGAGCTTGCAGGTGCTAAACGTCGGCAACACACCAACTTTCGACACCGTCAGAGGTAACACCTTGTACAGCAGCTTCGTTGATGTAACAGCCTGTTCAACGGAGCTGCTGGACTTGGTGGAGGACTGGCGGGTCGAGGTAGGCCTCACGAGCTCGGACCACAACGGTATCAGTTTCAAAATTTTTCTGCAAAAGTCTAAAGGCTTAAATTTAAAAAGGACCACTCGAATTTTCAACACAAAAAAGGCGAATTGGAGCCAATTTCATGAGAAACTGGCCCAATTAAAAGCTGATGCAAATGTTAACTTAGTCGAAATAGGCAGAATAAACAATAAAACAGATTTAGAACGTAAAATAAACCAATACATAGAAATAATTACTCAAACTTGTGAAGAGGAACTTCCAAAAATTAAAAATAGTGACAAGCTTACCATACCGTGGTGGTCCAAAGAGCTCGCCGAGCTGATGTCGGAGGTGACTACCAGGAGGCGCCGTATCCGATGCGCCGCACCAGTCCGGAGGCAGAAGGTAGTCGACGAGTACCTGCAAGCAAAACTTAATTATGAGTCCCTCGCCATGAAAGCGCAAACGGAGGGATGGAAGGCATTCTGTGGGAAACAGGATCGTGAGGGAATGTGGGAGGGGATTTACAGGGTCATAGGACGGACCGCCAAAAGACAGGAGGATCTGCCGTTGGTGAAGGAAGGAGTACCGCTAAACGCACAAGAATCGGCTCAGCTGCTGGCCGAGACCTTCTACCCGGAAGACCAAGTAGAGGGAGAATCTGCTGACCACCGTCGGACACGCGAGGCGGCCTGTCGTGTAAACGACTGGGCGCATGGTGAATCACATGACCCACCGTTTACGCTTCAGGAGCTGAAAACCGCGGTGGAAAGCTTCAACCCTAAGAAGGCACCCGGGGCAGACGGTCTCACAGCCGATATATGTTCCCAGGCCATTTCTCGGGACCCAGGGACGTTCCTTGCTCTGGCAAACAAGTGCCTGGAGCACGGACACTTCCCTGAGGCCTGGAAAGTGGCAACGGTGGTGGTCCTCCGAAAGCCCGGCAAGGAATCCTACACCACCCCTAAGTCGTACAGGCCTATCGGCCTCCTACCAGTCCTAGGAAAAATTTTAGAAAAGATGCTTGTAGCGAGGCTCAAGTGGCATCTTATCCCGCGGCTTAGTACTCGCCAGTTTGGTTTTATGCCACAGCGGAGCACCGAGGACTCCCTCTACACCATGATACAACATATCAAGGAGAAGCTAAGCGAAAAGAAACTGATCACTGTTGTATCACTGGACATAGAGGGAGCCTTCGATAGCGCATGGTGGCCTGCTATCAGGACCAGACTGGCTGAGGAAAAGTGCCCGGTGAACCTCAGAAGGCTACTAGACAGCTACTTGACTGGTAGGAGTGTCAGAGTAAGGTACGCCGGTGCTGAGTGTCAGAGGGACACGAACAAGGGGTGTGTGCAAGGATCTATTGGCGGTCCGATCCTATGGAATTTGATCCTCGACCCCCTCCTAAAGGGGCTGGAGGAGAGAGGCGTCCACTGCCAGGCGTTCGCCGATGACGTGGTGATGGTCTTCGACGGTGAGACAGCATTGGAGGTCCAAAGGCAGGCCAATGCCGCTCTCGAGTATGTTCGGGTGTGGGGCATCGGAAATAAGCTGAAATTTGCACCGCAGAAAACTTGTGCAATGGTAATTACCAAGAAACTGAAGTACGATGTCCCACTCCTGAACATGGGCGGGGTAGACATTGGCATGTCCAAGGAAATCAAAGTGCTGGGACTCACCGTCGACCACCAGCTCACTTTCAACACTCACGTCGCTAACGTTTGCAGAAAAGCTGTGAATATTTACAAACAGCTGGCACGAGCGGCGAAAGTGAGCTGGGGCCTTCATCCGGAGATCATCCACACCATTTACACGGCAGTAGTAGAGCCTGTGATATTGTACGCGGCGAGCGCCTGGGCGCCGGCGACTAAAAAGATCGGAGTGCAAAAAAGCCTCAATACGGTCCAACGAGGATTCGCGCAGAAGCTCTGCAGGTCCTACCGCACCGTATCGCTAAACGCGTCCCTGGTGCTGGCTGGGATACTCCCACTCGACCTCCGAATACAGGAAGCAGCCGCTCTGTACGAGGCGAAGAGGGGGGCGCCACAGCCAGCACTTGCGGGCAGGGAGGTAGAGCGGGTGGTGGCATTTGCGGAGACTCCGCATCCGGCGAAACATACGGCCATGGAGTTCGTATGCCTGGAAGACCAGACCCGTGTGGACAACCACAACAGTCAAGCAGTAAGGGTGTTCACGGATGGCAGCAAAAAAAAAAAAAAAAAAAAAAAAAAAAAAAAAAAAAAACCTAACCTAACCTAACCTAACCTAACCCTATTCTAGACGTGCGATTTTGAAGCTGTTTTCGGCTTTTTTAGACAAAAATAGGCGTCCGCCTGTGTTCTGACCATATCGCGCGCACTTTACACCCGCGTCTGGACTTCATCCCTTATTTTCAGAGAAATCCCTTAAAATTAATTGTTTTTCCAAATTTTCTTCTACATTTTAAATTAGATTATAGTTGCAATAGTCCTCACCCTTCTTCCCTGAATTCTGGTCCACGTTCCGTGTCCCGGTCTCCAGGTTGTGGGGTGAAATTCCAAATTTTTTCTTTCGAAAACTGGTTTTTTGACCATAAGTCAAAATTTTTGTTCGGCACCTACCACGTTTTATTCCATATATCGCTGGCCCGCGCGGAGACGCGTCTCTGGACCCCTCGCCCGCGCCCCTAGCACGAATAAAACATACATTTTTCTAAAAAAATAGTTATTTTCATACATCTCTGTAAGTACCAAAATCTACCTAGGGGAGCTAGTCAAAAACTAAAACGTTGATATCTTCTATTCTAGACGTGCGATTTTGAAGCTGTTTTCGGCTTTTTTAGACAAAAATAGGCGTCCGCCTGTGTTCTGACCATATCGCGCGCACTTTACACCCGCGTCTGGACTTCATCCCTTATTTTCAGAGAAATCCCTTAAAATTAATTGTTTTTCCAAATTTTCTTCTACATTTTAAATTAGATTATAGTTGCAATAGTCCTCACCCTTCTTCCCTGAATTCTGGTCCACGTTCCGTGTCCCGGTCTCCAGGTTGTGGGGTGAAATTCCAAATTTTTTCTTTCGAAAACTGGTTTTTTGACCAAAAGTCAAAATTTTTGTTCGGCACCTACCACGTTTTATTCCATATATCGCTAGCCCGCGCGGAGACGCGTCTCTGGACACCTCGCACGCGCCCCTAGCTCGAAAAAATTTTGCCCACCCACCCGCCCTCTGGTATATAGGAAGGTAGACGTGGGATTTTTGGCAATTTTTTTTCTTTCTAAATTTATTCCTTATAGTTAATTTAGGTCTGTAAATAGGGATTTCTTAAGGGAAAAGCTCGTTTTTTTTAGCTATTCTGACTGTAAATAATTTGTTTTTTGGGATTGTTTACATTTTATTGTTTTAGATATTATTATATTGTAAAGTTGTTTGTTGTGACAGTCGTACCTAAGAGGACGACTATAATTATATGACATTCTTTCATTTAGATTTTAATTTAAATTGATTACCAAATTTTTACTTATTGTGCTCCCCCCTTTACAGGGTCACATAAGTACCAGTGTCTCCTTTGAATCTCTCTTCTCGAGCAGATATTGTTGTTCCGTCCCCCTCTTTACAGGGTTCTGTTCTGACATACCTGCTCCCAAAGTTTTTACGATGTTTCGCACCCCATCCAGCACCGTGAGGGCTCCAGGCTCTAGTGGCTCGCCGCGATCGGCGGAGAAAGCGGTGCCTTCGTCTGTGGCCGCAAGGAGGAGAATCTCCTTCGGAGACGAGACTCCTTCTGCGTCGCAGGGGGGCCCTGCCACTCCGGGGACGCGCCGAGCTGCTATCGATGCCTCAAGACCGCTCATAAGGCCTGAGGCTAAGTGCCGCAGTCGCACCGAGGAGGCGAGAGCTTGCCTAAATAAGGCCAAGCTTAATTTGGGCAACTCTCGCAACCTCAAGGCCGAAATAAAGACAGCGGTCCTTGAAGCCATAAACAGGCTATATGAGCTGGTCAAGGAGTCCGAGCGCGACAAGGCCTCTGCCGCACCTGTAGCCGTGCTGGAACCCGCACCCACTGCTGACTTCTGTCCCCTGTCCGTTTCCGAGAGTCTCGCGAGCCAGACTGAGCTCATTACCACCCTCAAGGAGCACATCTCGATTGTAAAGGTGAACACCGAGAAGGTGGAAAAGCTCCGAGACAGTCTGGCAAGCAGGGAAAGTGTGGGGGAGACCACTTACGCGGGTGTAGCAGCCGTCAGCAAAACCCACAATGGGGCACAGGCCCCGGAGCGAACGACGCTGCACTCCGTGGTGGTCTCTTCCACACATGAGATGGATACGGGGGCCGAAGTCCTCGAAAGAGTGCGAAAAGCAGTGGATGCGAAGGAGGGCTGGGTGCGAGTAGAGAGGGTTCGAAAGGCCAAGGACCAAAAGGTCATCATGGGGTGCGCAACGAAGGAGGAGAGAGAAAAGTTAAAAAAGCGACTTGAATCGGCCGGAGAGAACCTCGTCGTCGAGGCGGTGAAGAATCGGGACCCGCTTCTGGTTCTTAGGGATGTGCTGTTAGTGCACAGTGACGAGGAAGTACTGCGAGCCCTTAGGAACCAGAACCGGGAGATCTTTGACGGCCTCGGGGACGGGGACCTCAAAATGTCGGTCAAATTCCGCAAAAGGTGTCGAAACCCGCATACGAATAGCATTGTGCTGAGTGTTACCCCGGCAATCTGGAAGAGGGCACTCGAAGGGGGCAAACTTCGGATTGACCTCCAGAGAGTGCGCGTCGAAGACCAGACGCCTCTGGTGCAGTGTACCCGCTGTCTGGCATACGGACACGGCAAACGCCTGTGCACGGAGCCAGCCGATCTCTGTAGCCACTGCGGCGGTCCACACCTTCGGTTGGACTGCCCAGTCAAACAGACCGGAGAAGCAGCGGTGTGCATTAACTGCACCAGAGCCAAGCTTGGAGAACACCAGCACAGTGCATTCAGTAACGATTGCCCGATACGTAGGAAGTGGGACGCTTTCGCGCGAGCTACCGTAGCGTATTGCTAAAGTTGTCGGTGCGCCCACTTCCACGTATACACTGATTCCAGTCTCGATAAAACCGAAATGCAGAAGCATAGAGCGAACCACTAGGGTTGGCTCTATGGAGAACGGAAACTGGAGTCACTTTCATTCGAAAGTGACTGGATTTAAACTGGACCAAGAGTCAATCCTAGTGAAAACGCTAAGCTGTCTCACGGTTGCAAAAGTCGGTCGAGGTCAGGATAGTCATTTTATAGTTGATATGAAAATATATACTAAGTATATATTCCCTGTATCACCAGTTAGAATAAAAAGACGATAAAAATCAGAAATGGAAGTCGAAAGAGAGCAATCATAGAAGGGGGAAAACATGGCATATTCATGCCATGCCATTCTTTTTATTAAACTTAATTCTGCTGAGCAACACTGTTGAATTCTCAACAGTGTTGCTCAGCAGAATTAAGTTTAAGAGTAGTACCAAAATTAGTATATGCTCGTATTTCATAAAAAGTAGTTACTTCGTTTTCATAATAATTATAGTATAGAAAATAGACAAAATGTAGTGATACAAAGTTATAATAGTGAACAGTTATAATAGTAAAGTTAAAATAGTACACAGCTACCTAGTTCAAATAGTTAAACATTATTCAGTAATAACATAGAAATCAAAAAAAAAAAATACCTGAAAAGAAAAACATTGAATAGAGCGTGGTCTCTTCGGCCTCAACAAACAAGTCGCGAAATAAGTGTTATCACAGTACACAAGGTCTCTGATAATGTCAGAGGGACACTGGCTAGGCAGGAGTGGTTTTAGCCGGTTCGAGTCCGGCACTACCTCGACTGTCTCACAAGAGAAATTCCTGTGAGATAGTCGAGGTGTCCGCGGGGATTTCCCACTCCTGCCCAAACAAAAAAAAAAAAAAAAAAAAAACCTAACCTAACCTAACCTAACCTAACTTTTTTTTTTTTTTTTTTTTTTTTTTTTTTTTTTTTTTTTTTTTTATCGCTGGGAAAATATGCATTACGCATACCCTCCCATCGGGGGATGAGAGGGGTATGTGGGACTCCCCGGGTCTGACCCGGTATACCCACTAAAACGACCCAGCGACATTCCCGCTTCGTCCGAGTGGCGGGGGACTGGGAAACCGGCATAGCCTTTACGTCCAGTCCTCCGCCGACGATTGCCCTTCATGGCGGGCCCCTCACAGGGGCCCGGGAATGTTCGACGAAGGTGGTGACGGGTGCAATGCGGGCGAAGGCACCCCCGTGCCTGTCGCCCGCCCGTCGCCACCAAGAGGAAGGAGAGGACGGTGCCTTCTCCGACCCCTTCTTCGTCTGCGGAGCGGCGCAGCGAGAGGGTCGTCCTCCCGCTCGCGCTCCGCCTCCTCCTTTTGCGAGATTACGTCCTCGCAAAAGGAGGCGACCGCTGCCCAGGCCTCCTCGTTCCCCAGCATGGCGTTGACGACGCCGGGAAGCGAGAGGTCTGGTCCAATTACCGCGGTCAGGCTGCGGCGCGGCTCGGACCAAACCGGGCACACCTCGAGGGTGTGCTGCGCCGTGTCCTCCGGCGCGCCGCAGTCGTGGCACGCCGGGGTCTCCTCCCTCCCGATCCGGTGAAGGTGCGTTCCGAAACAGCCATGGCCGGACAACACCTGCACCAGACGGAACGAGAGGAAACCGTGGGACCGCTCGAGCCAGCTCCGTATAACCGGACCGAGCGCGTCCAACGTCCGGCGGCCAAAGGCGGCGGCGGCGAGGTCCTCCGTCCAGTGGAGGACGATGGCATCCTTTGCCTCCCGCCGCACGGCCTCCCGCTCTTCGGCGACGGGGCGCTCCCCGAGCGCCTTCCGGCGCGCCGTCCACTCGTACACTCTGGCGAGCACCCATGCCTCCAACTCCCAAGGAGGGGTGCCGGCCAGAGCGCACGCCGCGGAAAAGCCCACCGAGCGGTAGGCCCTCGCCACCCGCTGTGCAATGGCCCTTTGGGGCCTGCGGATGGCGGTCGCATTCTCCCTCCTGTGGAGGGAGTCTGCCCAGATGGGGGCCCCGTATAGGGCCATACTCCGCAAGATCGCCGGCATTTCGCCTTGGGCCCCCCCAGGTTCGGGAGGAGCCACGAGAGGGCGTCCGCGGCCTTCAGCAGGCGCGTCGACAGCCCGCTGAAATGCGGGCCGAAGCGCCATCTTTCGTCCAGTACCAGCCCCAGATACTTCATCTGGGGCTGGACCCCTATCCTGACGCCCTCCACAATTATGTGGGCGTCGGGAGGGCAGCGCTGCCGAGGCCCGCGAAAGAACACGGCCTCGGTCTTGTGCAGCGCCACCTTCAATCCCAGGCGGCGGATCCTCTCTGCAACCAAGGATCCGCCAAACCTAACCTAACCTAACCTAACCTTTTTTTTTGGCGCCCCGCCTTCCTGAGCAGGACCAGACGACCCGTTTTCCACTCACTGGGGAATTGGCCCTGCTCAAGACATGCGGTGAAGAGTCCTCTCAGCTGGGGCTCTAGCTCTTTCAGAGCGAGGGCGAGCGCGACGCCGGGAACTCCGTCGGGCCCCGGGGCAACCTAACCTAATCTAACCTTTTTTTTTTTTTTTTTTTTTTTGACGCTGGGAAAAAATGCATTACGCATACCCTCCCATCGGGGGATGAGAGGGGTATGTGGGACTCCCCGGGTCTGACCCGGTATACCCACTAAAACGACCCAGCGAAAATTCCCGCTTCGTCCTAGTGGCGGGGGACTGGGAAACCGGCATAGCCTTTACGTCCAGTCCTCCGCCGACGATTGCCCTTCATGGCGGGCCCCTCACAGGGGGCCCGGGAATGACCGACGAAGGTGGTGACGGGTGCAATGCGGGCGAAGGCACCCCCGTGCCTGTCGCCCGCCCGTCGCCACCAAGAGGAGGGAGAGGACGGTGCCTTCTCCGACCCCTTCTTCGTATGCGGAGCGGCGCAGCGAGAGGGTCGTCCTCCCGCTCGCGCTCCGTGACAGGGTGGTTTGGGGAGAAATAGACCCCCACCAGGGCCATGTCTCCCCACGCGGCGGCCACGTATCCCGGTCCCCTCTCTGAGAGCGAGAGGGGAGGGGAGTCAGTGGAAGGCCGCACCACCTGAAGGATGCGATGTTCGACCCTATCCATCAGTCGGACATCGCACCCTCCTCCGCAGCCGCCGCGGGAACGACGGAGCAAGTAGCAGCAGCAGCAGGCCCGTTCGGCACCTGCGCTTTGCCCCGCTTATGGGGAGGATTACAGTTCCTCCCCTTCATTACGTGGCCTGCCGGGCGGCCACTGGCGGCACACACCGCGCAGTGTGGCTTGGCGGCCTCACAAGACACGGCTTTGTGGCCGTTCTTGCCGCAGCGGTGCACGGTCACACATGGGCCGGGTGTGTCCGATGCCGAAGCACCGGAAACACCGCAGAGGCTGGTCCTCCAGTGCCCGGACTGCACCCGAGCTAAACCCGACCAGCAGCCGTCCCTTGGCAAGGACGGCTTTGGCAGCGGCGACTGGGCACTCGAGGCGAATGGTACCCATGCCGCCGCGGCCGGGCCTTATATCCCGGCCTTGCACCGCTGCGGCGCCACAGCCCCCTACCGCTGTGACAGCCGCCACCACCTCCTCCTTGGTGACGGAGTCGTCGAGCTCCGTCACCTCAATGGCCGCCGACTTGACCGGTCGGGCCACCTTCGCAGAGTCCGCGATGACCTCCTGCAGCTTGGCTGCAAAGAGGTCAGCGTGGGCACTACCCTCTGCCCCCGGAAACTCGAATATTCGAGCCCCGGCTTGGGTCCGCCGGCAAGTTACACTGCCGATCCCGAGTTGGGTGGGATCGGCATTGGCACGCGCCCGCACCAGAACGGACATGTAAGTCTCCCCTCGCTCCGCGGCCTCCGCGGTGAGCGTCACCACGACGGCCGCGGTTTTCGGGGGGACTAGCTTGCCCTTTCCCCTCCCTTTCCCCTTCCCGTTTCCCTTGCCGGTCGTCTGCGACCGGCTGGGGGCAGTGGTGGCGGGGACGGCAGGGACGGCAGGGACAGCCGTCACCGACTTTTTCCCTTTTCCCTTGCCCTTCCCCCTACGGACCACGTTCGTCCACTCGTTGGACGGGGTGGTGGCAGGGAGAAGGGCATCTTCCGCCTGGGAGGGGGACGGCTCCGGCTTGCTCGGCTGCCTCTTATCCGCCGCAAGTGGCGGTCGGAGGCGTTCCTCCGGCAAGAGCCGGTCCTCGATGCCCGCTAAGCAGGCCCTTGTGAAGGCCCTCTCCTCCATGACAACCTTGCGGATGATATCCTCAAGGTTGGAGGATGGACCTTCTGCCGCAGGGCTCGTCCAGGCCTGTTGCGGCTGGGCCGTGGCTTCAGCCAGCTTCTGATGAAGCTGGCTGACCTCCGACTGCAGGCGATCCACTTTCGCCTGCAGTTGCCGCGTCTCTTCGGTGGTCTTTCGTCGCACCAGCTCCGCGACGACACCGCGCATGCTCGCAGCCCGGCTCTTGAGGGCCTTCTGGAAGGTCCCCTTAAGGTTGGAGGACTTAGAGGCGACCTCCACGATCTCCTCCTCGTCCTCCTCCGCCATTCTTTCCAGCTCCTCTAACGAGTGGTCCGCGTATATAACGCGGGACGCACCGTACCCGGACTTTGCCCGGGCGACGTGCGCCCGCTTCTCCCTGGCGGCAACTTTCTCCTCCAGCTCTTGCTGGAGGTGCGCTCGCCGGGCAAGGTCCAACTTGCGTTGGGCGTCCGCGAGCCCAACGTTATGGGTATCTGCGGCCACGGTCGTTGGCTTTTTAGCCTTAGACCCCGAGGCTTGGGACCCCTCGGATCCACCACTCAGGTGGACCCGCTTCCGCGAGCGAGAGCCGCTCGCGTCCGATACACCAAAAAGCGAGTCGTTATCAGACGACTCGTCCGCCAGGAAGCCAGCCGCAGACGGCGCGCGGCTTGCTTCTGACGCCGGAGCGTCAGAGTGGCCCTGAGAAGGGCCTTTGGATTGGCCCTGAGAAGGACCTTTGGGTTGGCCCTGAGAAGGGCCTTGGGGTTGGCCCTGAGAAGGTCCTTTGGGTTGGCCCTGAGAAGGGCCTTTGGGTTGGCCCTGAGAAGGGCCTTTTGATTTTCGCCCGGAGGCGCTCCGCGTTATTTTCGACATTTTCCGACAGCTCGTAGTTCGCAAGGCAAGATATTGTAGAAGCTACGAGAGCACAGTGCACTTTGGCCGTACCCAGTCTGCCACTCCGTTACGGTGGTCAGAACTGGGCCGTTTCCAGGGGACGCGACGTGGACGCAAGCACTGTGGGGTGGTCCCCCAACCTAACCTAACCTTTTTTTTTTTTTTTTTTTTTTTTTGACGCTGGGAAAAAATGCATTACGCATACCCTCCCATCGGGGGATGAGAGGGGTATGTGGGACTCCCCGGGTCTGACCCGGTATACCCACTAAAACGACCCAGCGAAAATTCCCGCTTCGTCCTAGTGGCGGGGGACTGGGAAACCGGCATAGCCTTTACGTCCAGTCCTCCGCCGACGATTGCCCTTCATGGCGGGCCCCTCACAGGGGGCCCGGGAATGACCGACGAAGGTGGTGACGGGTGCAATGCGGGCGAAGGCACCCCCGTGCCTGTCGCCCGCCCGTCGCCACCAAGAGGAGGGAGAGGACGGTGCCTTCTCCGACCCCTTCTTCGTCTGCGGAGCGGCGCAGCGAGAGGGTCGTCCTCCCACTCGCGCTCCGTGACAGGGTGGTTTGGGGAGAAATAGACCCCCACCAGGGCCATGTCTCCCCACGCGGCGGCCACGTATCCCGGTCCCCTCTCTGAGAGCGAGAGGGGAGGGGAGTCAGTGGAAGGCCGCACCACCTGAAGGATGCGATGTTCGACCCTATCCATCAGTCGGACATCGCACCCTCCTCCGCAGCCGCCGCGGGAACGACGGAGCAAGTAGCAGCAGCAGCAGGCCCGGTCGGCACCTGCGCTTTGCCCCGCTTATGGGGAGGATTACAGTTCCTCCCCTTCATTACGTGGCCTGCCGGGCGGCCACTGGCGGCACACACCGCGCAGTGTGGCTTGGCGGCCTCACAAGACACGGCTTTGTGGCCGTTCTTGCCGCAGCGGTAGCACGTGTCCGTCCTGTCTACCGTGGACGGACACATGGGCCGGGTGTGTCCGATGCCGAAGCACCGGAAACACCGCAGAGGCTGGTCCTCGAGTGCCCGGACTGCACCCGAGCTAAACCCGACCAGCAGCCGTCCCTTGGCAAGGACGGCTTTGGCAGCGGCGACTGGGCACTCGAGGCGAATGGTACCCATGCCACCGCGGCCGGGCCTTATGTCCCGGCTTTGCACCGCTGCGGCACCACAGCCCCCTACCGCTGCGACCGCCGCCACCACCTCCTCCTTGGTGACGGAGTCGTCGAGCTCCATCACCTCAATGGCCACCGACTTGAGTGGTCGGGCCACCTTGGCCGAGTCTGCGATGACCTCTTGCAGCTTTGCTGCGAAGAGGTCCGCATGGGCACTCCCCTCGGCCCCCGGGAACTCGAAAATTCGAGCCCCGGCTTGTGTCCGCCGGCAAGACACGCTGCCGATCCCCAGTTGGGTGGGATCGGCATTGGCACGCGCCCGCATCAAAATGGACATATAAGTCTCCCCTCGCTCCGCAGCCTCCGCGGTGAGCGTCACCACGACGGCTGCGGTTTTCGGGGGGACTAGCTTGCCCTTTCCCCTCCCTTTACCCTTCCCCTTTCCCTTGCCGGTCGTCTGCGACCGACTGGGAGCGGTGGTGGCGGGGACGGCAGGTACGGCCTTCGCCGATTTCTTGCCCCTGCCCTTCCCCTTACGTACCACTTCCGTCCACTCGTTGGACGGGGTGGTGGCAGGGAGGAGGGTGTCTTCCGCCTGGGAGGAGGACGGCCCCGGCTCGCTCGGCTGCCTCTTAGTCGCCGCAAGCGGCGGTCGGAGGCGTTTCTCCGGCAAGAGCCGGTCCTCGATGCCCGCTAAGCAGGCCCTTGTGAAGGCCCTCTCCTCCATCACAACCTTGCGGATGATATCCTCAAGGTTGGAGGATGGGCCTTCTGCCACAGGGCTCGTCCGGGCCTGTTGTGGCTGGGCCGTGGCTTCAGCCAGCTTCTGATGAAGCTGGCTGACCTCCAACTGCAGCCGATCTACTTTCGCCTGCAGTTGCCGTGTCTCGTCGGTGCTCGTGCGCTGGATCAGCTCCGCGACGACACCGCGCATGCTTGCGGCCCGGCTTTTCAGGGCCTTTTGAAAGGTCCCTTTCAAGTTGGAGGACTTAGAGGCGACCTCCACGATCTCCTCTTCGTCCTCTTCCGCCATCCTCTCCAGCTCGGCGAGAGAGTGGTCTGCGTACAGAACGCGGGACGCACCGTACCCGGACTTAGCTCGGGCGACGTGCGCCCGTTTTTCTTTGGCCGCAACCCGCTCCTCCAGCTCTTGCTGGAGCTGCGCCCGCCGGGGAGGCCAACCTAACCTAACCTAACCTTTTTTTTTTTTTGTTGCCGGGGTGGAAAATCCTCGATGGATGTCCTCCGCCCTGGGGAGAGCGGAGGGGTCTGTCAGACTCGTACTGACTAAAAACCACCCCGGTGTTCCCTTCCCACACTTGCACCGGGGATCATGGGAACTAGTGCGCCTTCCACGATCCCCGGCTAGTGCCGGCCCGCCACTGCGGGCCTCCTCAGGTCTGCGGGAGGAGTGAGGTGTACTCCTCCCGCGACGTCCTATAGGGGCGCGCGCGGAACACTACGCGCCACCGCCTCGGGTCCAGTTATTCGGCGGGGCGGCGGACCTCCCCAAGTCCACCGTCCCTCTGGACCCGTCTAGGGGGGCTGGAAGAGGGCGTTGTCCGCCCTCCGCCGACGCCCGGTTCGTCTGCTGCGGGTCGGGAGAGTGGTCTCGACCTCCCTCAACCTCTCCGCAGCCTCCTTCTGTGAGATGACCGTTTCACAGAAGGAGATCACCGCATCCCACGACTCTGCGCTCCCGACCATCGCGCGAGCGACGGCCGGCAGCGACAGATCGGTTCCCACTTCTGTCACGAGGGCACGGCGCGGCTCCTCCCATGCGGCACACTCTGCCAGCGTGTGCCGCGCCGTGTCCTCCAGACAGTGGACGCAGTGATGACACCGAGCGTCCGGCTCCCTGTTTATGCGACACAGGTACTTCCCGAAGCAACCATGCCCCGAGAGCACCTGCGTCGCCCGAAACGACAAGGAGCCGTGCCTCCTCTCGAGCCATTCCTCGAGCACCGGTCGGATCGCCTCGATGGTGGCGAGGCCGGCGGTAGGGCGTAGAAGCCTGTCCCGCCACTCCGCCACCAGGACCTCGCGGAGCTGAGACCGACGCAGATCGATCTCTCGCTGCATCGGTCCACCGCCCCGCGCCCGCACTTCCTCGCGCCACCGGTAAAGTGACGCGAGGACTCTCGCCTCTAGGTCCCAAGGTGGCGACCCGGCCAGTGCACAAGCCGCCTCGTAGGAGACTGTGCGATACCCCCTGATTGACCTGACGGCCATCGCCCTCTGCGAACCTAACCTAACCTAACCTAACCTTTTTTTTTTTTTTTTTTTTTGTTGCCGGGGTGGAAAATCCTCAATGGATGTCCTCCGCCCTGGGGAGAGCGGAGGGGTCTGTCAGACTCGTACTGACTAAAAACCACCCCGGTGTTCCCTTCCCACACTTGCACCGGGGATCATGGGAACTAGTGCGCCTTCCACGATCCCCGGCTAGTGCCGGCCCGCCACTGCGGGCCTCCTCAAGTCTGCGGGGGGAGTGAGGTGTACTCCTCCCGCGACGTCCTATAGGGGCGCGCGCGGAACACTACGCGCCACCGCCTCGGGTCCAGTTATTCGGCGGGGCGGCGGACCTCCCCAAGTCCGCCGTCCCTCTGGACCCGTCTAGGGGGGCTGGAAGAGGGCGTTGTCCGCCCTCCGCCGACGCCCGGTTCGTCTGCTGCGGGTCGGGAGGGTGGTCTCGACCTCCCTCAACCTCTCCGCAGCCTCCTTCTGTGAGATGACCGTTTCACAGAAGGAGATCACCGCATCCCACGACTCTGCGCTCCCGACCATCGCGCGAGCGACGGCCGGCAGCGACAGATCGGTTCCCACTTCTGTCACGAGGGCACGGCGCGGCTCCTCCCATGCGGCACACTCTGCCAGCGTGTGCCGCGCCGTGTCCTCCAGACAGTGGACGCAGTGATGACACCGAGCGTCCGGCTCCCTGTTTATGCGACACAGGTACTTCCCGAAGCAACCATGCCCCGAGAGTACCTGCGTCGCCCGAAACGACAAGGAGCCGTGCCTCCTCTCGAGCCATTCCTCGAGCACCGGTCGGATCGCCTCGATGGTAGCGAGGCCGGCGGTAGGGCGTAAAAGCCTGTCCCGCCACTCCGCCACCAGGACCTCGCGGAGCTGAGACCGACGCAAATCGATCTCTCGCTGCATCGGTCCACCGCCCCGCGTCCGCACCTCCTCGCGCCACCGGTAAAGGGACGCGAGGACTCTCGCCTCTAGGTCCCAAGGTGGCGACCCGGCCAGTGCACAAGCCGCCTCGTAGGAGACTGTGCGATACCCCCTGATTGACCTGACGGCCATCGCCCTCTGCGGTTTCCGCAGCATCGCGATGCTGCCGGCCGTCAAGTCAGAGGCCCACACCGGGGCCCCGTACAGGGCCATGTATCGCAGGACCCCCAGGTACAGTCTCCTACAGGCGGTGCTCGGCCCCCCTAGGTTGGGAAGCAGCGTTGCAAGCGCGCCCGCAGCGCCCATCAACTTGGGCGCCAGTCGCCGGAAGTGGGGGCCGAAGTTCCAATGGCTGTCGAGCACCAATCCCAGATACTTCATGGTGGACTCGACAGCGATCGGGGTCCCCCCCACCACTATTTGTGATCCCGGCGGCGGCGCCCGCCGGCGGCCGTGAAAGACCACAGCCTCCGACTTGTTGAGGGCCACCTCCAGGCCCAGGCGCCGTATGCGGCCCACAACCTGTGAGACCGCACAGGTCGCTAGCAACGCTGCCTCCCTGTACGAGCTCCCCCGGGCCGTGACCAGCGTGTCGTCTGCGTAACACACCAGGGCCACTCCCGGTTGGAGATGTCCAAGGACACCGCCAACATCACCCCGCCCCGGGACACCGCTTCCTCCGCCAGGACTCTTACCCGCAATATGGCGTCCACAGTGGAGCGCCCACGCCGGAAGCCGAACTGGCTGTCGTCCAGATCCGGCCCCTCTCTGTACAAGTGGCCGGCGAGGCGGGCAGCGATAATCCGCTCAAAAAGCTTACCCACCTCGTCCAGCAGCACTAAGGGCCGGTACGCAGACGGCGAGTCCGCTGGGCGCCCCGCCTTCCTGAGCAGGACCAGACGACCCTTTTTCCACTCACTAGGGAGTTGGCCCTGCTCAAGACATGCGGTGAAGAGTCCTCTCAGCTGGGGCTCTAGCTCCTTCAGAGCGAGGGCGAGCGCGACGCCGGGAACTCCGTCGGGCCCCGGAGCAACGGTCTTGGCCCGAAGCCGCGTTATCGCCATCCTCATCTCTGCTTGTGTCACCTCTGGGACGCTGACGTCCTCCTCATCCGTTGGCTCTGTGGCTGTGGGCAAAGCCATCGGCGGTGGAACATGTTCCTCTCTAGCAGGGAAGAGCGTTGCGACCACTTCCTGCAACAGCTCAGGCTGCAGGCTATCGGTGAGTGGGGGCGCCCAGGCACGAAGTTTCCCTCGGACCGCACGGTAAGGGCGCCCCCACGGATTCACGTCGAGAGCCGACAGCATCTCCTCCCTGGCTCGAGTCTTAGCCTCGCCGACGGCCAGCCACAGAGCCTCCTTGGCCGCGCGGTACACCTCATACCGCGCGGCCTCTTCCTCCGGAACCCGGCGACGTCTCCTCCGGTAATGGGTGTACTGGCGTCTCACCTCCACGCACGTCACGCGCAGCTGCGCGATGACGGCGGACCACCAGTACAGCTGGCGCCTTGTGGTTTGGGTGACACGGGGCATCGACGCATCGCAGATTTGCGTCATCGCCCCGCGGAACCACTGCGCCTCCGCTTCGACGTCGACGGGTTCGTTCGTCGTTGACTCCCGGACCCAGGCCTGGAGGATTGCGGCCTCCTCGAGAAGTTCCCTGTCGATACGCTTGTATGACCAGCGAGGACCGTCCATCCGCGGGGTCGGCGGGCGACCGCCCCCCGCAGTTTGGGTGGAGACGTCGAATCGAATATATCGATGGTCCGACAGCGTCTCCACCTCCACGGCAACTCGCCAGTCGCGTACACGGCCCGCAACAGTGGGGCTTGCGAACGACACGTCCACTATGGACCCGCCCCGCTGCCGCACGCACGTGTACACCGAGCCCCGATTGAGGACGGTCAAGCCGGTCTCAACCGCCCACTCCTCCAACACCTCACCCCTAGGATCGGTGATCGGGGATCCCCAAGCCGCGGACTTGGCATTGAGATCCCCGAGCAACACCACCGGGCGAGGGTGGAACCGGCTCACGACGGCACCTAGCTCGACAAGGAACTCCTCGAAGTCAGCGAGACTCTTGTTGGGGGAGAAATACGCCCCAATTGTGACTATGCCGTCCACGAGGGCAGCCACCCAACCGTGTCCTCGGGACGGACTGCCAAGAGTCCCGCCAATGATGGCCACCAAACCGTCCAGGTCCCCTGCCCAGTTATCGCGGGGGGGGGACAAAATATGGCTCGGCGACCACAGCCACGTTGATCAACCACTCCGCCATGCTCTGGAGCAACAGATCCTGAGCTCTGGCGGCGTGGTTGATGTTCGCCTGGAGGAAACGGAATTGTGCCATTAATGACACTCCATTTCCTCGGCTTCTCCTTCCCTGGGTCGGGAGTCGGGCTGTGGGAGAGGCGCAGATTCTCCGACAGCTCGAGTCCTCCTATTTCTAGACTTGGGTGCCTTGCAGGCCTTCCCGCCAAGTCTGTGCTCCGAGCGTTTCCCTGCAGCTGCGCAAAGGCTGCAGTATGGCGCTACGGAGCACTGGACCGCCTTATGGCCGGGTCGACTGCAGCGGAAACATATTTCGCTGCGGTCGATTTGTGCAGTGCATTGTGCCCGGACATGCCCCTTTTCCAGGCACCGGAAGCACTGCACAGCCCGCCTTGGCAGGAGTTTGACCTTGGCAGACACCCAGCCCACCAATAGTCGCCCGCCGTCTGCAACCTTATTCGCAGCAGCGACCGGGCACCGCACCCAAACAGTGCCCAGCCCATCCGCGCTGCTGCGAATTTTGCCCGCCGCCACGTTGTCGGGCGGACACCCTCCGTTCTGGGCAATGGCCGCCACTACTTCCTCCGGGGTCACCGAGTCGTCCAGCCCTTCCACGCGCAATTCAGCCGTGGTCATGGGCCTGGACACTCGGGCGTCCTCTGGCTTGAGGACTTCCCGGAGTTTGGCGGCCAACTTGTCCGCCCTCTCCTGCCTTGCCGCACCCGACAACTGAAGCATCTTGGCACCCGTGGCTGCCGTCCTGAAGACGAAACCAGCCGGGGTGCCAAACTCGCTAAATTGAAGCTTCTGCTTCATCTCCGCCAGGACCGACTTGTAGGTCACTCCCCTGCTTATGGCTTCGGGCTGCAGAGTAATAACTACAGCCTCGGAGCGTGGGGTAGTGACCTTTGGTGGCCTCATGCCCTCTGGTCGAGCCGGTACCTGGGGAGGTGTCGGCTGCGGCGCCCGCTTCTTGCGGCCCCTCTTCACCACCATCGTCCAGGGCTCCTGGGTGGGTGGTGCAGACGCCGGAATCGCGGCCTCTTGGGAGGTAGGTGGCGCGGTCGCACCCGCCACCCTCTTCTTCTTTTTCCTCCTGCGGCGGCCCTCTCCACCCACCGTAACTTGGGCGGGAGAAGGATGGAAGGAGGACCGGGGGCTGGGACGTCCCGACGAGGGGCGCGGACGCAACCTGTACCGGCGTCCCGGGCTCCACTGTGGGCTCTTTGGCCCCCCCTGCAGGCCTCCGCGTGAGCTGCGCGGGCTTCGGCCTCGCGGGCTCTTCCATCCTCCGCCTGTCTGCCGCAAGCGGGGGGCGGAGGCGCTCAGCCGGGGGCAGTCGAGACTCGATTGCCTCCAGGCGGGCACTCACCATGCCTCCACACTGCAACATGCAGATTCTCGCCACCCTCTCTACGTCGTAGTCCGACAAACTGAGAGTAGGTGGCGCTGCAGGTACAGGGGCCGACGAGGGAGCCGCCTGCTGCTGCCCGACACTTTGCAGAGCGGCAAACTGCCGCTTGAGGTCCTCCAGCTCGGATCGGAGACGGCTGTTCTCCGTCCACAACCTCGCAGTCTCTTCCGAGGTCGTGTGGTCATGGAGAACCAGAACCGCCTCCCTGATCCCCTCTGCCGCCTCTTTGAGGGCGCGCGTGAAGGAGCCCTTTAGGTTACCGGATTTGGTGGCAACTTTAAGGACAATGTCCACGCCGTCCATCACTTGGCGGCTGAGAGCCTCTGCTGTCAGGCTCTCCCCATTGGCCGCCTGGGCAGACCGCCACTCTCGGGCCTTACGGGCCATTTCGGCCACCTCATCGGCCGCGACCGCTCTACTTTGAGCGCGCTTCGCGGCATTGGCCTCCGCCTTTGTGCCCACAAGAGCGACGGTGACCCCTCCCTGGTCGTCGGTCGAGACCGCAGGTGATGCGCGATCTGACCCGCTTGGCACCGGCGTGTCGGGGCGCTTCAGGAAGCGGCCCCGGGTGTCGCGTGATGCTGCTGGACTGCCTGTCCCGCGACCTCTACCTCTCTATGCTGTTGGCACTTTGGCGGCCGGCTGGTCCTCCTCACTAGAAGACAGACCCGCCGCCGAAACAGCGTCCGTCTGACCGCGCGAACGCTTCCCCCAAAACTTGGAGGAAACGGCCGCAGCAGCCAGCGATGCGTCGTCCGACTCCGACATGCTCACCCTCTCCAGAACCACGCATGGCTCTGCAGACGGCGCGCACCTCGGAGTGTCTGGAGCCTCTGCTCCCGTCCTTGCACCCGGTTTTGGGTCGGGTGGTTTAAAGGAGATCAGGTCTTCAAAGGACCGTGACCTCGATGAGCCTCCTCGGCTCTTGTTGCCACTGGCAAACGGAAAGCGGTGGTTGCCCCCCCCAGAATACGGTGGGGCAGACGATCCCGAAGGGATCGTGACGGATTCTCCAGCTGCTGAGCAGCTGGTACCGCCCTGGGGTAATATATTTCCAGTCGCTTTTTTCATTTTTGTTCCTTTTAAGGGTGCGGTCCCTGTCTCCCCACTTCATCATTCATAAATAAATAAACATATACACATAAAAATATATAGATACATACATACATAAATTCCCCCCCTCCCACTTGATCCCCCACCACTACCATTCGCCACGCTCACAGTCACGTCTGACAGGCAGACGCGTACCAGAGGGCGACGAATGCCGCGATGCAAAATCAAGGAGGATCCCCTACCCTGATTCACTCCCTGAAACTTCGAAGAGTGAATCACTTATCACGTACCGTCCGATGACCCGCTTGAGCCATCGCACGGTACACGAAGTTTTCCCCTCCCTGATTCACTCCCCGAAAACTTCGAGGAGTGAATCACTTATCACGTACCGTCCGATGACCCGCTTGAGCCATCGCACGGTACACGACGTTTCCCCCGCCCTGATTCACTCCCCGTAAACTTCGAGGAGTGAATCACTTATCACGTACCGTCCGATGACCCGCTTGAGCCATCGCACGGTACACGACGTTTCCCCCGCCCTGATTCACTCCCCGTAAACTTCGAGGAGTTAATCACTTATCACGTACCGTCCAATGACCCGCTTGAGACATCGCACGGTACACGACGTTTCCCCTGCCCTGATTCACTCCCCGAAAACTTCGAGGAGTGAATCACTTATCACGTACCGTCCGATGACCCGCTTGAGCCATCGCACGGTAAACGACGTTTCCCCCGCCCTGATTCACTCTCCGAAATCTTCGAAGAGTGAATCACTAATCACGTACCGTCCGATGACCCCGTTCGAGCCATCGCACGGTACACGATGAAAACCCCCTATGCACATCAAACCTCGCACGACAGACCCGTGGATCATCGCACGACGAACGATGTGACCCCTCCCCCAGAATATTAGCCACGACAGTACCATTTCCCGATTCCTCGAGGAATAATACTGCACCGGCCCAGCAGCTGCTCTTTCCTCCAGACGCATCGAGAGGAACCAGCAGCTGCCAAACTAACGTGGAGGAATTCTGACGCACCCCAACCTAACCTAACCTAACCTAACTTACCCTTTTTTTTTTTTTTTTTTATCGCTGGGAAAAAATGCATTACGCATACCCTCCCATCGGGGGATGAGAGGGGCATGTGGGACTCCCCGGGCCTGACCCGGTATACCCACTAAAACGACCCAGCGACATTCCCGCTTCGTCCGAGTAGCGGGGAAACCGGCATAGGGGCCCGGGAATGACTGACGAGGGTGGTGACGGGTGCAATGCGGGCGAAGGCACGCCTGTGCCTGTCACCCGCCCGTCGCCACCATGAGGAGGGAGAGGACGATGCCTTCTCCGACCCCTTCCTCGTCTGTGGAGCGGCGCAGCGAGAGGGTCGACCGCCCGCTCGCGCTTCGTGAGAGGGCGGTTTGGGGAGAAATAGACCCCCACCATGGCCATGTCTCCCCACGCGGCGGCCACGTATCCCGGTCCCCTCTCTAAGAGCGAGAGGAGAGGGGAGTCAGTGGAAGACCGCACCACCTGAAGGATGCGTTGTTCGACCCTATCCATCAGTCGGACATCGCACCCTCCTCCGCAGCCGCCGCCGGAATGACGGAGCGGCCAGTCGGCGCGTGCGCTTTGCCACGCTTAGGGGGAGGATTACATTTCCTCCCCTTCATGACGTGGCCTGCCAGGCGACCACTGGCAGCACACACCGCGCAGTGTGGCGTGGCGGCCTCGCAAGAGACGGCTTTGTGGCCGTTCTTGCCGCAGCGGTAGCACGTGTCCGTCCTGTCTACCGTGGACGGACACATGGGCCGGGTGTGTCCGATGCCGAAGCACCGGAAACACCGCAGAGGCTGGTCCTCGAGGGCCCGGACTGCACCCGAGCTAAACCCGACCGGCAGCCGTCCCTTGGCAAGGACAGCTTTAGCAGCGGCGACCGGGCACTCGAGGCGAATGGTGCCCATGCCGCCGCGGCCGGAGCATAAGTTATCTAAGTTGAAGCAATAAACTTTTTTTTTTATTTTGTAAAACTAGAAAAACAAAAAACCGGCCAAGAGCGTGTCGGGCCACGCTCACTGTAGGGTTCCGTAGCTTCCCAGACCATTAAAAATACCAACATTTTTCGTCAGCAAAAATAACTTTGTTTTTCATAGTATTTGTATGAAAAACAAAGTTATCATTTGCGTTTTTTTGAAAAAGTGCTATATAACTCAAAAACTATTCAACTCATCAAGTTGAAAATAATTTTCCTAGAAAGTTCATATAAAGGTCTACTTCTGTGATTTTTTTCATATTTTTTAAACTTATGGTTCAAAAGTTAGAGGGGGGGGGGACACATTGTTTTTGACTTTCGGAGCGATTATTTCCTAAAATATTAATATTATCAAAAAATGATTTTAGAAAACCCCTATTCATTTTTAAATACCTATCCAACAATATATCACACGTCAGGGTCAAAATTAAAAAAAAAATCGCTCCCCACTTTACGTCTGGGGGAGGTACCCTAATAAAAATGTTTTTTTAAATTTTTATTTTTGCACTTTGTCGGCATGATTGATATACATATTGGTACCAAATTTCAGCTTTCTGGTGCTAACGGTCACTGAGATTATCCGCGGACAGACAGACAGACAGACAGACATGGCGAAACTATAAGGGTTCCGTTTTTTGCCATTTGGCTACGGAACCCTAAAAATGAAGGTTTTTTTTTTATTTTATAACCTCTTTTACATTTTGATTTATGCTCTCAAACGTCATAGTGATTGCAGGAGGTCACGCTTCCATTCAAGCAATATGCGGATGTCGCGACATCTTGAGTTCTGCACCAAAAAGTTCCGCTATCAAATAGCGTTAACAAACCTCACTAGATGGCAGGTATCAGATAGAGTCGATACCTCTGAAAAAACTAAAAAATAATGTAGAAATGAAAAGCTAACTTACTGTATTTATCTAAAGTTATAATTATTATAAATGTTTAACTAGATGTATGTACCTATGTGCACGGTTGAGTATTTTTCATTCATTCGCATTCGTACGTGTGCGGTTGGAAATAAAAATTTCCACAGAACTATACTTACCCATACAAAGAAAACACTCATGCTGGAAAAAGTGCAAAAAGTTTTTCTCAGGAACATAAATTAATAATATCCAAACTTATGTTGTGTTTGGACATTATCCATAAATGTATCCTACTAAGTTTCTTTTAGAATGTTTTAATTTTAATTTCCTTAAGGCTTATGCTCCAGGGTAGCCCGCGAAATTCCATTTTTCTTTCGGTTTTTGCAATTCGCGACTGTAAGACGTATGCAGTTACAGAATTACAATCATCAGAATCGTCGACACAAACCCTCCGAGCTCATAAAAGGCGAAGAAATATTTTTTCAAAATGAATGATTTTGATTGATGATTATAATATTCTGTAATTACATGCGTCTTACAGATGCGAACGAAATTTTCATAAAAAAAAAAACAATAAATAAAATAAATATATTAGCATGGCCTGCAAATTGCAAAAAAAACGTAAGAAAATTTGAATTTCGCGGGCTACCCTTTTTTTTTTTTTTATTTTTTTTTTTTTTTAAGAATAGGCATAATTTATTTAAAAAGTAGATATTACAAAAGTGTACATTTAGGTGCAGTAGTGTTATTTCTTAAACAATCATATAGTTAGTGCTAGTAAGTAAAATTAATTTTTAATTTTCTCCTTAAAGTCAGGCGTGCTTTTGGACAAATAACAACCGCGTATAAATTTATACATGGTTATGGTTATACATGGTAATTAACGCGCTCGTGCCAGCTAACCCTTTTTTCGGATGGGATTTCATCAAATAACTTCTACCACTCAGGGCGGAGCGGGAGGGAGTGTCAGACTTTCACTGACTAAAACCCATCCATGTTCCTTCCTCGCCCTTTATTTTCCGGGGCCACGGTATCTCTTCGACCCCGGCAGGATCCGACCCTTGCAGGCCCTTTCAATCTTTTCACGCGTAGAACACACACGCGACGTCGACACGGCCTGTCGTCATAAAAAGGACGAACGGTGAGCAAGCCCATGGCTTACCGTCCACAGGCCAGCGGCCGGCGACTGGGGCGAGAGGTTCTCTACCTCTCGCGTTCCTCCACCTCCTTCGCTAGCATGAGTGCTTCGCAGAAGGAGGTGACGGCTTCCTATTCCGTCTTGCTCCATCCGTCGGCCGGACGCGAGAGGTCACCGCCGCCGATCACCGCCACAAGGACACAGCGGTGCTCCGCCCATGCTCAACTTAAATAAAGAAATTTACTGTAAGTTTACTTTACTGTGTTAGAAACGTTCTTGTTTGTTGACGTGTGTTATAATACTTAAAGGAATAATATTATTACTATAATAATAATGTATTTGTGTAGGTATGAATAAGAATAAAATATTTGGCTTGACTAAATTATCTTTACAATAGATAAGTATAGGTTAATATCATGTGAAGGTAATTATTGGTAATTATTGGCCAACAAAAGATCCACAAACAATGCAATCACTAAGATAACATTTGAAGAGTTCTTTCTATTTCTCCGGGATCCCATCATCAGATCCCGGCTTGATGATTATGGGACCACCTGGAAAGTATACCAGCATCCTTTTTGAAGTCGGTTAAAAACATTCGAGTTTAAGCACCGTTCGAAGATACTAACTATTTTTACAAACATAAGGCACCGCCGCCGCCGGGCCGTCGCACGCCCATACGCGTGAGCGGATAAAGATGAGTACGTAGTGTAATGTTGTTGGAACAGAATTGTAGATGTCACCACTATTCAATGCTATCAATCACATTTTGCGACCCATCCCTCTTTTCTTTTTGGTATACCCCGATCTATAATATGCTCTGTGGGTATACATAAGACAATTCTACTCTTTGGAATAACTGTTAGACTCAGAACACTTTGTTATTGTTCTGAGCTGTTAGATTGTGTTATAATAAATCGAATAAATAAAAGTGTAACTACAATGACCCTGTCGCCAAAAAAATACGTGTCTAATTACACAAGAAGTACCACAGCGCAGAGAGGAGTAGAAGCTAAAGAAATCGAATTAGCAAACACGCACTTGGGTAACAAGTCACTTACATCTTATTACCTATTTCTATGATGCACACTGCAGTGTAGTCTCTTTTGTAATTAATAATTTAGCCATACGTATTTTTATTAGATTAATGTTATAATTCAGTGGATTGTATTTGAATGTCGGCAGAGCTGGACATGTCCGTGTTGACTCAATTCCCGGCGGAGAGCAGCGCGGGGTCGGGGGGGGCGCCACCGCCGCTTCTTGGCTCCAACGACGACAGCGGCTCCTACTTGCAGGTCACCCGCGTACAGACGATGCAGAGCTTTAAGGCCTGAATTCTCGCTACGCTGATGTCGGTCACGAACGTCAGCGAAAAAAACAGTAGCAACATACGCGTTGACGTCACCGTCGCAGTATGGCGGTAGAAATATATATGTTTAAAGAACATAATGTAAACTCGTACGCGCAACAGACTTACCGCCATCAGCATAGCTGGAATTACCTTGGGGTCCCTTCTTTTTGCATTATGTTCTTTGTCCTAATAAAGGGTGTAAAACACCTCTTCACGAAGCCGAAAGGCACTTGTTCTCCCCATCATTGCGATCATTTTTTTGTTCGACACCATACCTGGGAACCTTCTAGTTACGGAGATATGGGGGGTCAAAGTTACAACTTTTTGACAAGTTTTTTTTGTAAGATTCTAAATTTTCTTTACGATTAAAATGGCTGTGCGCTCAGTGACTCCACGTAGACACCTATCCTCGACCGTGCCGCGACGCCACCGCGTCGTTTCGACTTACCAGTGAACAGCGGCTCGCTCCTCCCGAGTAGAGAGAGAGAGAGGGGAACTCGTGGTGGCGAGTTCTCCTCCGTTGCTCTGCATATGCGCAAGTAGTAGTAGTTCACTATGCTGCTGAGCTCCTCTTGTAAAGATATTTTACCTACAAGCGGGCCAGACTTTTTATTTTATTAAAATTGTCAAAGGTATATCCCGGCAGGTGGTGGTGGAGAAGCACCGGCGTAAGCGGTCACCGGCGGCGCGCGCGCACGAGGCGCCCGTTTCGCCACCCTCGCCGCGCCTGCCCGCTGCCTCCAGCCCGCTCACGCACAACCAGGTCCTGTCTCCCGTTTCAGTTTCAGTCACTCCAAATAAACGTAAACGAGAAACTCGCGGCTAAGTCATAACATAACAGCCACTCGGGTTGTTCTTTAGGTTAAGCCGTGCTTGTCTGGTTTCCTCCGTGCCTCGGAAAGCACTTTAAGCTGTTGGTACCGGCTGTCATTTGTAGATCTTTGACAGTCGTTTACAGTTAGGTAATAGTGGTTCTCTATTGTGTTTAGGGTTGCCACCCGCACTATAATATACAGGGTGTAAACAACCTCACTACGAAGCCATCAACCAAACATTCTGTACATCAAACTAAATAACTTTACACAAAAATTATTGCTGGGAAAGGACTTTTTTTTTTGGGGTGAAAAATCATTTTTGTGGTAGAACACAATGTAACGCACTCAAAACATTGCGCTGATGGATGTATTGAATAGTACGGGGTCGTGGAGGTGTTCAAAGTAAAAAATCTTGTATTTAAAAAAAGATGGATCTTTGACCCCCAATATCTCCGTAACTAGAAGGTTCCCAGGTATGGGGTAAAACAAAAAAAATGATCGCAATGTCGGGTAGAACAAGTACCTTTCGGCTCCGTTAAGAGGTTTTTTACACCCTTTATAGTATTGTACTATATTTCAGTCAATTGTATTGTATTATAGAAAAATAACATAGTACAAAAAGTATTATATTTTATCCCTTATTCAACTGTCGCACTTTTTACATTAACTGTAACTAGAAGTCTGGAACACACCCGCAGCGCTGCCCGGGGAACAAAATTATCTATCTGTAATAGAAAGAAAGAAAAAGCATTTATTAACCCGACAGGACAAATCATAAAAAAATATAAGTAATGGTTAAATTATGATTATAAACACTATAATAAAAAGTAAACATAGTGAATGGTGCTGTAACATTAAAAAAAAAACGCCACAGTCTTCGCCGTCGCCGTCGTTTGTCTACTGTCTATAAAATGTATACATATCATTTGTCGATGAATGCCGTCCGAATGTTTTGAAGTGTTTATTTTCTGCTGCTTAAATAAAAAAAAACAAGGAAAGTGATGATGGTTTTTTCACGCCACCCAAGAAAAAGCAAAAAAAAATATAAAAGACTCCAAAAATATAAGCCTCCAAAAATATAATAAAATATAAAAATATAACCTTCTCTACCAAGACGTACAAAATTATAATTATGCCACACTAAAACTTATCGTGTGACTATACCATGTTTCAAAGAAAGGGTGGTCGAATCAGTAACCACGGAATCACAAATGTCTTCAATGATTTGAAAAGCTACGTTTACACAAACTGTAACGCAGATACCGTGAAATCGCAGAACGAAACTTCGTCATTTAAAGATCCTTTAATTTGCGATTCATCTAATTCTTACCGTTTATGTACAACTGACATTGATCAGCATTTTTTTCGTCTATGAAAGCTTATGCATATTACATCAAAACATAAATGGTCTATTAGCAAAGAGTGATATAATAACTGAACATTTGGATACTTTCGCTAACAGTGGAAAATGTGGTGATATTCTCTGTTTTACGGAACATAATATGAAGCAGAGTAACGTCGACTTCTTAAACATCCCTAACTTTACTTTGGTTACATGCTTCACAAGACAAAAGCGAAATGGCGGCTCATGTATATGTCACCGTAAAATTGTCAAACACGTTATATTGTAATCTCTCTAGCATTATTGTAAACTCTCGAATTATTGTCAAACGAACATACTGCTTACAATAAAACGCATTATTTTTCGTGAAATTAATGCGATGGTAGTCAACTCACGCGGTGTGGAGGGAAGGAGGGGTCCCCCTTGCCCAGTGGTACCACTCTCATGAAAAGATACTGTACCATTCCTGAGAAATAACAATTAATATAACCTAACCTTAAAACACTTTATATTCCCCTAAAAAGCGTAGTCGGCGAAGCCCCGCTTCGCGGGGCCCCTATTTCCGAGTGCAGGGTTTAAAGGAACCTAACTAACCTAACGGGGGGAGGAGTCCGAGCGAGACAAGGCCCCTGCCACACCCGCCGCCGCACCGGAACCCGCGCCCTCCGCCGACACTGGTCCCCAGTCAAATCCGGAGATTCTTGTTAGCCAGACTGAGCTCGTTAAGACGATGAAGGAGCATATTACCATAATAAAGGAGAACTCCGATGAGCTGGCCAAACTGCGAGACAGTCTGACTAACAGGGAATGTGTTAGGGAGACAACCTGCGCTAAATTTGCAGCCGTGACGAAGAGCCACACCAGGGCACAGGCCCTGGAGCGATCCACGCTGCACTCCGTAGTTGTCTCCTCAACACAGGAGATGGACACGGGGGACGAGATTTTGAGTCAGGAAGGCGGTCGACACGAAGGAAGGCTGGGTGCGAGTAGAAAAGGTGCGGAAAGCAAAGGACCAAAAAATAATAATGGGGTGCGAGACAAAGGAGGAGAGATCGAGGCTTAAGAAGCGACTGAAGACGGCCGGAGAGAACCTGGTTGTCGAGGAAATGGTGAACCGGGACCCGCTTCTGGTTCTTAAGGACGTGTTGTCAGTACACAGTGACGACGAAGTGTTAAAAGCCCTTAAGAACCAGAACCGGGAGATTTTTCACGACCTCGCCGACGAGGACCAAAGAATGTCCATTAGGTATCGTAAGAAGACACGTAATCCGCATGCTAACAGCATTTTTTTGAGTGTATCCCCTACGATCTGGAGGCGGGCACTCGAAGGAGGCATTTTTCAAATCGGTTGGCAAACGACGGAGTTATGCGCGAACAAACATAAAAAAAAGTAGAAACATCCGAATTGTGAACCTCCTCCTTTTTAGAAGTCGGTTAAAAATTCAGTTTTTTTTTTTTATTTTTTTTTTATTATTGGTTCACAAATCGGGCACTACAATATTACTTAAGAAATAGAACTTAAAAAGAACAGAAAAACATGAAAATTGCATGCCCTAAAATAGTGAACACAGCATGCACAATATGAGCTAGTTAAAAATATATTATAAACAAGCTTAAAAATAATATGCAGCCGTTGGACCAATTATTACGAATTAGTCGAACGGCCGCAGGCTCGACTTAATTTTAATTTTGGCTGATGCTAAGGTCCCGGAGAAAATATCAAAATGCTGTCTCACACCATTGTAGCTGGAAAACATTCTATAAAATGGAGCATGTTGTTTTATATTAGTTCTGCAATGAGGCATCACAAAAGTACGCCTATTGCATAAACGACTGCTCTGGCGTGGTACAGCAAGTTGAATTCTCTCCAGTAAACCTTCACAATCTACATGGGCATTAATCAATTTAAACAAGTACACGATATCCGCAGTTTTTCTTCTAGAGCACAAAGTAGTCATGCTGAAGTATTCTAACTTTGATTCATAGGATTTGAGGTTTTTACATTGGTTATTAACATAGGATAGTTGGTACAGAAAGCGTTTTTGAACTCGCTCTAATTTACTAGAGTATACCTCATACGTAGGATTCCATACCTGACTTCCATACTCCAACACACTGCGGACGATGCAGTTAAAAACTGGTATTGTGACTTTTGCATCCCTAAATTCCTTGAGTTGTCGCGTTACAAAACCCGATAGACGAGAGGCTTTCTTAACAATGTTATCTATATGGTGTCTAAACTTAAGTTGGCAATCCATAATTACGCCTAAATCGCGAATACATGATACTTCTTCCAGTGGTACTCTGTTAATTGTGTAAATTGCGTTATTGGGATGTCTTTTCCTTGTAAATTTAATATGCTTACATTTACTAACATTTAAAATCATGCGGTTTTCGAAACACCAACTAGACACTTTATCGATTTCAGTTTGCAATTTTACTGAGTCTTCGGCACAGTTTACTGTTTGGTACAATTTTAGATCATCGGCATGCATATTAAACTTACATTCTATTTTACTAGCTAAATCATTTATAAAAATTAAGAACAGCAAGGGCCCTATGTGCGAGCCTGAATACCCATATCTGCTATCTTATTTAGGAGAATATTGTGATCAATAAGATCAAACGCTTTACTGAAATCCGTGTATACAGCGTGCACCTCTTTCCCCTCGTCGAGTGCATCTGCTATGTCACTGAATTTTATTATAGCATCTCAAACAGTGCCCCATGAAAGATGAGTCTACTTTAGCGAGTCTAAAGCCTGGCTGATCTAGTTGGTCCCTATTTCTAGTACTGTAATTGTGTCTGTCACCTCTTTTACCAAAAAGATGCCGATTTTTTCTGACGTACATTATGTTTTCGTAGATGTATTGGCAATGAACCGTCATGATGCCAATATCCTTAAATAGTTCCCTTAGAGAATCGCGCCTACGAAGATTATAAATGGCTCTGATGGCCCTTTTCTGCAGAATAAATATAGATTCAATATCAGCAGCCCGTCCCCATAGCAAAATACCGTAAGACATACATTCAGCTGCAATACAACCTAAGCAGCAGAAAGGGGGAAAGCAGAACCGTCGCTGTGAAACCCTTCCGACGATTCCGGTACAGCGTTGTCCAGCAAAGCAGGAGTGTGATGAGGACGGCTTCACCTTAGTTCAGAAGAAGAAGAAGAAGCCTACTTGTCGCAATCAATGCGGTACTGGACTGTCAGGACCAAATATGCTGCTGCGTCCAGCGACACCAACGACGTAGCTTTATGTGTCCCGACTGCATCACTCCACGAAGGTTGAAGAGGTCGTAGAGTACATGAATGTGAAGACCAGCTGGACCTTGAGGGTCGAGAAGTTGGAGCCGCGTCACAACACTAACTTCAAGTCGTTTGTGGCGCGAGTTCCGACACAATATCTCGACAAGTTTCTCAAGGAAGAGTATTGGCCGAAGGGTGTTGTCTACCGACGTTTTCGCGGCAGGCTACGTGACACCGCACAGCGTAACACGACGCCGCCACTTCGTGTGTCATAGTGTCATAGTTCATAAGTTATATTTTGTATGTATTAGTATATTTTTAAGTTGTAATGTATTTTTGTGTATTTTATCTATGGGCCTGATGATAAAATGATTGATTGATTGATTGATTATACTATGGAAGTAACTAAAATAGACCAGTGTAGCGGTATCTACATCAGTGAATTGACGGATTTTTCTAATGGCATATGCTGCTGAACTTAAGTGCCGCTTGCGGGGCGCGATGTAAATGAGAACCCCATTGTAGCCTTGAATCAAGCGTAAGCCCCAGGAAAACAGTTTTATCTACGAATTCGAGTTTCTCTTTATTCATTAGTATCTCACAATCACTACTTTTAACATTCGGTAATGAAAATCTTATGCATTTAGTTTTCTTTTCATTCATTACCAAATTATTTGCTGTGAACCAATTTTGGACCTGAAGTAGGGCATTATTCACTTCATCTAGATATTGGGCCCGTCTATTTATCTTAAAAAATTAGGGAAGTGTCATCAGCAAATAGCACCATATTTTGTGGTTGGTTTATCAATAAATAGATGGAAGGGGCATTATGTGTCTGCCGCTCACATGAACTTGTAAAAGAAATAATATAGTACGCCGAATGAAATTTAACAAAGTGATTGTTTAAATTATCAAAAGTACGAAAACAACAATCAGCTGTGTGGGTAGCGGTCTTTACAAGTTCATGCAAGCTATAAACGACACCCATGACGACAAATGACAGAAAAAACTCTCGAAAGATTGTCAACCGAACATACTGCTTAGAATTTAATGCATCATTATCTTATTTTTCATCATGGGTCATCGTTTCCATGGTATTCGGGGTGGCTAATAACGAAAATGAGGTTAAAGTTGTCAAGTATTTTAACGTGACCATATAATTATATAGTCTGGGGGTCTTATCGAACTAGGTTCAGTGTAGTGGGCTCTCTAACTAAATCAGCCAGCGCGCGGACGGGACGGCGCGCTGTAAGCACGCGGTCCACTCGCTTGCGGCGCGCGGACCGCTCGCGGGCGCCAAGTGGCCCGCGAGTCGAGTCGTATGGTAGCGGCAAGCGCGTTGACCGCCCGCTGTAAGCTTTTTCATATGGACATTATAAAATAGGCTATGCGACTAATGCGACACACAATTTAATGCTCTAATTTGAATGGCAAGTTAATTGCTGGGTTGGAGCGGTGCCGGTGCGGTGCTTGTCAAGTGAGCCACGACCTTTACGGTCTTAAGGTAGCGGCACTCACAAAGGCAAACCGATCGAAACTCAGAAAATACGAAAGTCTCATTCCTAAAGATATGATAAAGACTACGCAAAACCTCCCGACCAAAACAAAACACGCGAAATTCTGATGAAATAAACAATTACCAATAAAATCCTGTCTTTACGTCCACTATTCCTATATTGGCTCTAGGCTGCGTGTCGGCTGATTGTGCCGGACTGGCGGCAGTTGGTCGGGCTTCCTCTCCCATCCCAGAGCATTTGTCTTTCCTTACAAAATCGTGCCCCCTGGTATATCCGGCTTGTCCGGGTCAGGCTTACTACCGGCTGGCTCAATCATCAATCATGATCATCATCATCATCATCGGACAAACAATTTTAAGAGAAGGGAGTACTTTTATAAAACGATTATAAAACGACAATTCTACAGCTTGTAATTTATTTGATACATGTCGAATTGTCAGTTTTAAAACGGCCCTGGCCGTACTGTGCAGGGAGGGCGCGGCGACGGCGCGGGCGGCGGCGGTGGTGAGCGCGGCGTGTACGTGCTGCCACACCCGGTGCTGCTGGCGTGTCCGACCGGCTCGCCGCTGTGCTCCGCATTACAGGCACACACATACTTCACGTAAGCGCCAATTACTTATTGTATTTATTTAGTGCAAAGGGGACCTGCCCACTGCCCCACCCGCTCTTAGAAGCCTGAACTACTCGTAGTTACTGAACTACTCGTGGTTACTTGAGCGAATCTTAGTTTCATCATCATAAAACCTGACAATGAGCGATTTTCTTTTTTAACTCTCCTAGTCGCTGGATAGATGGCGCTGACGTTACTGGAAGGAACGGAACATGACATAATTTTTTGATTATTTCACTTGTATGTTATTTTGAGAACGTAAAACGAAACGTACATAAAACGTAAATAAATAAAGTAATGTCATTGTCACACTCAGATCAAAATTTGATCTGAGTTGTCACATCACATCACATCAAATTGATATTTTGAAAATAGGGAACTAAACAACAAGGAAAAATAAAACAATACTTACCAGTATTTTTTAGGGTTTTCCACGCCAGAAAGAAAATGTCCCAAGAGAAAAAGAAGAGAAGTCGTTGCCTTGTGGATTTGTGTACAAATGAAGGCATGCATCTTTTTCCTAAAGATGAAAGTCGTAAAGCGCAATGGGTACAAGCCATCGTACATTTTAAACCTGGACGGACCATAAAAAGATATTCGCACATAATATGCTCAGCACACTTTAAACCAAATGATTTTGTAAGAACACCATTATCAGTGTTGTAGGTTGTAGGTATTTTCTTAGGTTCAAAATTCAACAGAGATTAATTTATTCTATCTCAGATTAGATTCTAATAATAGTTTACCTGTTTGGCCGGAGGGGTTCATTTCTTTCCATCTCTTCTTGTGTTTTGCACCAGAAGAGATGGAAAGAAATGAACCCCTAAAATAATTATAGAATTTTATAAATGTACTTGTCTTGTTTAGTGCTAATATTGTTTCGTAACTCATAAATGACTGAAATAGTCCAGAAGAGTAGCAAGCTGAAGTGGCAGTGGGCGGGCGTCTGCGGCAGAACTGATAGTCGATGGAGTAGACGGGTCCTTGAAAGGAGGCCACGGCTCGGCAAAGGCAGTGTTAGGAGACTGCCGGCCAGATGAACCGATGACATGAAAAAGGTGGCTGGAAGCGACTGGATTGCAAAAGCGGAAGATCACTGATGTGGCAATGTGGCATACCATGGGGGAGGCCTACGACCAGCCGTCTACGTCGTCATTCTATGCACAAAACTACAAACACACGCTTTGTTATCAATTTAATAGCAAGTAGGTACTATTTAAAAAAATGCCAAAAATATTTGGAGCCCCCCCTAAAAATGTCTCTTTTAACAATTCTAGTCCCTAAATTTAGGGGCACAACCCTTAAGCTGGCAACCATGCCAAGCGTTTTGACTTTGACACTAGTAACGTAGTCGGGTCAACGCCATCTACAGAGTCCTTGGAAACTATTTTTTTTTTAATTCTTAAAATGAAAACCTCTCATTGAAAAAAAATTGATTTAGTTTTTATTAAATCTAATTTTTTTAGGCTATCCTACGCTTCCTCGTTATTATTTTTAGCCGACTGTGGCGAAGCCCAAAAGGAGGGTTATGTGTTTGACGTGTATTTAAGTATGTATGTATTACTATGTCTTCAAAAAGATCTAAAATCGTCCTTTGAATGTTGTGAAGCTAGAATATCTATTTTAATTTGAGTCTCATGATGTTGATACCACTTCAACCGATATTTGAATATCCTTTATTTTTACACATTTCTTCAAAAATACGTCCCTACGTATGGCATACCATTATCAAGGCAGCATAAAAATATACGCCTAGCCTTCTTATGCTGGGGCCACACTAACGATAAATGTCATTAATTATTGCGGTAATGGACGCATTTTCGCAATAATTAATGGCAGTTCTCGTTAGTGTGGCCCCAGCTTGAGCAAGTCTTTTTATATTGTGTTTTATTCGTAGATAAAGCACGGATAAATTCTGAAATAGTTATTTATGATACTAGTGCGGTATGTTGGTTTTTACAAACGAATAGACCACCCATCCAACGACCCCGTACCATAGTTACGAGTTTGTAAATACCAATTTCTGCACGTAGGTATGTCATACAACGTTTTTCAACACTTTAGCGAGAAAATTATTAATTGTTATGAACCAGGCTATTGAATTATGTTTCTGTGTTTCGTTCTCGAGATTAGATATTACACTTGTAGTCTCACATACAATGTCGCCACTAATGCACTCAGTTTAAAGACAAAAAAAAATAAGAGGTGGGTAGACTGACCCTATCCCACAGATTTATTGCGTTCCATCACCATTCACATTTCAGTGCTCCGCCACTTTGTATTTCTAATTTGCGTTCTAGTGTTTTTTCGGCAATTTAGTGTTTTTAGTACTCATAAACCAAAATGCCGAAAAGGAAACGTGATGATAAGGATTCATATAGTTATATTATGAAGAAATTTAAGAAGTTGGAAAGAAAATTGCTAAAAGGACGCCGTAGATCTTCATCATCCCCGGATGCCGAGCCAATGTTGTCAACAGCTCAAGGTATTTTTATTTTATTTTTTTATTGGTGATTAAAATGGATTAACGATGCTACGCACGAGTTGCAACTTATCCTTTTTTCAAACTCGGGTTCATGATGTAACGCCTTGAGTTCATCCTACCCGCTGTTATCTGTACTCTTAATCACGTACATAATAATTATGTTGTTACCTGTTTAGGTAATTAGAACCACGAAACAATTATACATTCGACTCGGGTTTACGATGCAACGCATATGAGTTCATCTTACCCGTAATTTGCTTAAAATCATGCATCGAATTTATAATGAAAAGTAAAATACCTACCTAAACACTTATATTTTTCTTTATGAAAGATGACTATAATAATATCGTTACGAAACATTGTATTGCTATTACGATACAAATACGGCTCATATTCCTAGTGGAAAATGTATAGCATTTTATAATTTCCGATTGCAGATAACATAATTCTGGAATCGGAGAATAATGAATGCCTACCGGTGAACCTTGACGACGACGAGCCGGTACCGTCAACTAGCGCTTCATACTTGGAGTCACTGCAGGGACCGAAAGTAACTGAAGCGACACAAGAGTCTCTTCTCCAGTCAGCTGATGAAGCTGCTGCTATGGAAAAGGAGGATCACAATCAGGAGTTAGACGAAACCGTGATGGAAATATTAGGATCTGATCCATCAACCACTACATCTTTCGGTAAAAACATCCAAAAGGACTTAGCCGTACGCTATGAATTCATAGCCACTTCTGGTTTGACAAAAGAGCTACGTAAGGAGCTCTTAGATTCTCATTTACCTCCGGGCAACTGTAAGCTGATTGACGCACCATCCCTAAATCCTGAGATTAAGGCAGCAGTCACTGACGTTATAGTGAAGCGAGATAAGGCTATGCAGGCGAAACAGAAGCAGATTGCTAGTGCTATTTCATGTCTAAGTGAAGTTATTACTATTATTTTGTCTCAAGAGACAAAAGATCCGAACATATTGAGATTACTTGTGGATACCGGGCGCATCTTGTGTGACTGTCAACATAATGATTTTGTCACCAGGCGTAATTTCATCCTTGCCGTGCTCAAAAAGGACTTAAAGGATCAGGTGCAGCTGACTAAAATTGATAGTTTACTCTTCGGACAAGAGCTTGCTGAGACGCTGCGAACGGCTAAGGCCATCAATAAGTCAGGAGCCGAGTTGAAGTCTGGTCCACAGCCCAAGACTTTCTCGAACAAGCCAAAGCCTCCACCACCCAACCGAAATTTAAACTGGAAGCCAACGCCGTACCGCAGACCGACGGCGCCTCGGAGAACGAAGGAGTCTGCACCCTCGACGAGGCAGCAGCACGTGCAGTCATCCAAAGCGTCACGTCCGAACTACGGTCGCAACCGCCAATAAACACCACGGTAAATTATGCCGGCAGGCTTTGTCATTTTTATAACCAATGGTCACAAATAACATCTGACCAAACCGTACTATCATGGATAAAGGGTTATGAAATTCCTTTTACACGCACTCCATTTCAGAATAATATACCACCATCTAAAAAATATTCTCGTTCTGAAGAATATGAATTTGAACAGGCTTTAGATAGTTTACTTTCTATTGGAGCTGTTTCTAAATGTCAACCTTGTGACAGTCAATTTATATCAAATATATTCTTGGTACCGAAACCAAACGGTAAAACTCGACTTAAGTATTCTAAATTTAAAAAGTTTGAATGTTTAAATTAGAAGACCTTCGGACAATCATTAAACTTATTTCAAAAGATTATTTTATGTTCACGATTGATCTTAAGGACGCATATTTTTTTTTAAAAATTCACGACGATTCCAAAAAGTACTTGCGATTTAAATGGAAAGATAATCTATTCGAATTTAATGTTCTGCCGTTTGGTCTCAATACCGCACCTTACGTTTTTACAAAAATCATGAAACCTGTTGTCAAATTTTTGCGATGTACCGGTAATCTGTCAACAATCTATCTTGATGATTTATGCCTCGTATCACATTGCTATAACGATTGTGTTGCTAATGTTGAAATAACAAAGAAATTTCTTTGTTCCTTGGGCTTCATTATAAATGAAGTTAAAAGTTGTATGATTCCTAGTAATTCATGTAGATATTTAGGATTTATCATTGATTCTAAAACAATGGAAATTAGCTTGCCTGTTGAAAAACGACTCAAAATTAAGGAGTTGTTAAAATTTAAAAACCTCAGTAGGTGTAAAATTAGAGACTTTGCTCGCTTAGTAGGACTTTTAACATCTGCTTGCCCTGCCATTGAATATGGCTGGCTTTATACTAAAGAGTTGGCGATGATAATTATGAGAAGTTCATGACTATATCGTCTACTTTAAGATTCTGACTTTGATTGGTGGATAAATTCCATCGATAAATCTGTTTGTAAAATCAAATTTGATGAGTACAATTTAGAAATTCAGACTGACGCCTCAACTACGGGATGGGGTGTAGCTTGTGAGGGAAAAACAGCAAGTGGTACTTGGAGTCAGGAGGAAAGAAAACAGCATATTAATTATTTAGAATTAATGGCTGCGTTTATCGGTCTAAAAATCTTTTCTAAAAATTTATTTGGTTGTCAAATTATTTTAAGAATAGACAATACAACTGCGATTTCTTATATCAATCGCATGGGAGGTGTACAGATTCCACATTTAACAAAAGTAACTAAAAGTGTATGGCAATGGTGTGAGGCTCACAACATATTCGTTTCTGCTCTGTACATCCCATCAATCGAGAACAGTATCGCCGATGCTGAATCGCGACGAGTTCACCCCGACATTGAATGGGAATTATCAGACTTTGCCTTTCAAAAATTAGTTAATTCGTTCGGCCAGCCTGATATAGATATGTTCGCTAATCGTATAAATAAAAAATGTTCTAGATACGTATCATGGCACAAAGACCCTGACGCATATAATATAAACGCTTTTTCAATACGTTGGTCTGAATGGTAAATTTCTATGGGTTTCCTCCATTCGCAATCATTCTCAAAACATTGAGAAAGATTATTAGGGACAAAGCTAGAGGAGTACTTGTCGTCCCGGTATGGCCGTCACAACCGTGGTATCCCTTGTTTACTAAGCTTTTAGAAAGTAAACTTTTGTCATTTCATTTTTCTAATGAATTAATAATCTCTCATTCCAGCAACCGTCAGATACACAAGCGGCGGTTTACACATTACCCTGGTTGCCGGAGTATTGTGCGGGAATCTCTATTAAGAAGAAGTATTCCTCCGGCATCGGTCCACATCATGTTGGCGTCCCTATCGGAAAATTCTATCAAACAATATGATAGTTGTTTGAAAAAATGGTTTCGTTTTTGTATGAAAAACAACATTAATCTTTATGAGGCCTCTATTCCAAAAATTATTTATTTTTTTACTGATTTATTTGATTCTGGTGCTCGGTATGGCACATTGAACAGTTGCAGGTCGGCACTGACTTTAATTTTAGGTAATCACATCAGTAAAGATGATCGGGTACAAAGATTTTTTAAAGGGTTATTTAGACTTCGCCCACCCTTACCCAAATACGACTCGACCAGGGATACCTCATTAGTCATAGAGACTCTGGCGGGCTGGGTACCCCACGATCAGTTACAGTTAGATAAAATTACAAGAAAATTGGTTACTTTACTTGCACTTGTTACAGCCCACAGGGTTCAAACCCTATCCAAAATTAAAGTTGAGAATATTAGTACTTCATCGCTATTGCTTATACTACCGTATTTTCAGGAAAGACCCGAAATATGTCCAGCTAAATTATTAGTAGATTACTTAAGTGTAACCGAATCGTTACGTAACAATCACACTTTTCTGTTTATTAGCACCAAAAAGCCACATAATAAAGTTTGTGCTCAAACACTAAGTAGGTGGTTAAAGAGTATCTTACAGGTCAGTGGAATCGATGTTAACGAATTTTCTGCTCACAGTACTAGACATGCCAGTACTTTTCGTGCTCATAAAATGGGTGTCAATTTAGATTTGATCCGAAAAACTGCCGGTTGGTCTGGCACATCTACAACTTTTGCCAAGTTTTATAACAGGGCTATATCCACTAATTCTAGAGAACTATTTCCTAGAAGCATTTTAATAGATGGTGATTAAGAAATCCCTTCCATGCTTGTTTGAAACATTTTTTTTTTTGAGTTAATTAATTTTGTTTAATTATAAAAATTGTGATATGTAATTATGATTTAATGCCTCTCTAATTGCATACTCATTTGTGGTTTATGATTAAATCTTTTGTAATTTAATTTTTTTGTTGATTTACTCGTATCTAACACAAAAGCATTCATTTCACAAATAACTCTCAATATCTACAAGTGTAATATCTAATCTCGAGAACGAAACACAGAAACATAATTAATGATTAAACGAACTTACCTGTAAGTGAAGTTCGATCATAATTATGTGAGGTGTTTCGTTCGAACAGATTAGCATCCCGCCCTCCCGAATTTAACACCCAAAACTGTGAAATGAGTGTAATAGTATTACTTTTCTCTCGAACTAAATGATGATGGAACGCAATAAATCTGTGGGATAGGGTCAGTCTACCCACCTCATATATATTTTTTTTGTCTTTAAACTGAGTGCATTAGTGGCGACATTGTATGTTAGACTACAAGTGTAATATCTAATCTCTTCGAACGAAACACCTCACATAATATGATCGAACTTCACTTACAGGTAAGTTCGTTTAATCATTAATTATTGTAAATCATTAAATAGTGCTCTCGCGATTTTGTGGAGTAGATTAGGCCTATTTCTGTCTGCAGGGTTTAAAGGAATCTAACTTACCTAACGTGGGGGTGCCCCAAGTACCGATTATGGGGGCAGAGATACTTCCGTCGCATGCATTTCACAATATGACGGCTTCACTTCGATAAATTACAATCTACCGGAAATAATGCGTTATAGTGTAAGCAGTATATCTCGGTCTTGGTCTTGCAGCAAGAGTCTCGCAAGTCTTGCGAGACTCTACTTCTTAGACTAGACTAAACGGAAAACGGACGAAACGTCGGGCTTATAATTATTAAAGTTAAAATTCGCAATAAATACCCGTTTACATATATTTCATAATGTAGACTACACTACTTGCAAATACCTATTAGCCTATTGCTATTTACATACATCTTCAAGGTCATTTAATTTTATCCTCTTGTGCCAACCCTACCAAAATAGGTAATAATTTTGTGTGCCTCTGTGCGTACTCTGTGGCGGCGCATGCGGCGCTCAAACAGTGTCAAATGCTATGTGATACACTTGTTGCAGTCTTTGATAAACGGCGTGTGTAGGTAAATGATCAAATAAGTAGGTACATAATACACCGACCGACCAACGGTTTATTCGCGGAACGTCTAATTTTCCCAATAAATCATGAACCTTAATGCTTTAGCGATAAAGTTGAAAATCTGTTATAGAAATTTAGCAGATTGTAGTAGCTTGATGTGCTGGCATCTGTTCCATAACATTGGCTGGCCTAAAACCTGTTACTAGACCTACTCGACTCCCTGTTAGTTTTAAATTTTGCTGAATAGAAGAATAACATAAACTTTGAAACATAAGTACCTACACAATGTTTACCAACCTACTAACGTTAGATCTGCACATTAGACAAGCATAATATAATACTATAGGTAGATATATACCTACAAGGTATGAAATGAACTTTGCCAGAAAATTATGTTAGGTAAGTACATTTTTATCTCATGGGAACATAAATTTGTGAGTAACACGCTACCTACTTAATAAATAGTCGAAATATAATAATCAATACTATCAATACTAATATCTTTTAGTGTTATGACGATACGGTTTTGATACTGCGGAACGTCTATCACAATCGGGATTGAAACCAAATCCCTACTTAATAACGCCCAAATCTCAGTTTGACTTAACTGCGAGACGCAAGAGTCTTGCAGGCTTGGTCTTGTCTTGCTCAAATCTTGCAGGGTTCAGTCTTGGTCTTGGTCTTGCTACAATACGTCGGTCTTGGTCTTGGTCTTGGTCTTGCAAAAATGCATGAACAAGACCAACACTGATTTTAGGCAACACTAATTTCGAGAGTTTACAATCTCGCTTAAGAGATTACAATCTAACCTGTTTGACAATTTTACGGTGACATAATAATACAGGTTTCGTAAATGCATTTTTTGAGCAAATGTGTTGAAAAAATATTTTACATATTTCACACTTTGATCCAAGTAAATATTTCGGCCGTCCGATACACGATTACTTGCAAATCGCAAGGACAAACCTAAATGATGGTCCAATTTTTACATGAGGTTTTAGAACATCTATCTGGTTTTTTTTGTATAAGTACAATGAGATACCACAGGATTGAAAGATGGACGCCGATTTTATAATAAAGATTTTGGAATACAATTTTTCATTGACGGTGGCGCCACGGCACTATATTGCGTGCATATTTGTTGCGTTCCCAGATAAATCAATTAAACATACTTAAATGGATGCATTCATTTTAATACCTCAACAAATATCGATACCTCTGGGCTCAAAGGGCGTATAGCACATTTTGGCCATTTTGACTTTTTTACATATTCTTACTCAGTTTTTGATTCTCCGTCGATCTGTGTAATCGACGTGGCTAAATTCGCAAAAGTATGTCGAATACGACCTCATAATTTTCGTTACGTAAACACAATTTATTTGAAGATTATGGACCTAAGGAACATAATGCTGCCATCACAATAGTTGGCAAGTTGTATTATAAACCAATTCTGGTTGAAGATGAAGATTTTGGGTGTAAGTATCGTAATTTTCCAAATTGTCTTATACATAATTTTAAATAAAAGTATAGTTGTATTATACGACCTACATTTTACATTTTTTTACACCCTTAATAGAACACCTAACCCCCCCCCCCCCTACTTTACTCCCAACAAACAGTTTTTTTTTTAATGATTTACGTCCTTGATATTTTAAAATCAATCTATTGATTTCAAAATTTACACAGACAAAAAGTAAAACCAAGTTTTACTTCCACTATTTGTCGTGTTTTATGCAATTCGGAAATTAGCGGGTCTTTCGAAAATTGTGTGAAACTACTGTAAAAGACGTTAATATCATTATAAAAACTATCAAAATTTTCACCTTCTCTTTGATTTCTCGTAAAAAAATAGGTGTAAATTAACACTCATTCTCTCTTGGAATGAAGTACTTATTCATTAAATTTTTCTACGACCTTATTAGAATGATATGTTTCCTCTTTTTCAAAATCAAAAGTTGCGTGTATGTCTCGGGCTTCCTCTCCCATACAGTGCAATAACAGTGCTGTTTGTACTTCACTTGGTTCGTTTTATATCTCAAATCTCTGCATGATTTTTTTATATTCTTCCATTGTCAGGTTTTTTAGACCAGTTGGGGGTTTCAATCCCATTGTTCCATCTTTTCTTGTAGTTTCCGCCTCCGCCATCTTTAAGTTTTGCGCGTCTTTGTTAGTCATATGTCGAAAAAGTCGAGTCGCCCAATTAAATATTGTTGATTTTTTAACTGACCATATCGCAGCGCCATGTTATGATGTTGGTCATCATTTAAATAAAACATAATAAATGGTCTTCATGTATATTAATAATTATTTAAATCAAAGCATTTATTTCAAGTAGGCCAGTTACAGGCACTTTTGAATTGTCGAAACAAAAATGAACATTTAATGTAGCTACAGTCCCAGTCACAAGACATAAAAACTGTGAAAGTACTGTAGTTGCCCATTCCTTAGCGTAGATCTCTATGAAGAAGAACGGGCAAGAAACTCCATGGACACTCTTTTAAATCAAAATATTGTTACAAAAATCTTGGTTACATCATTCATGTTGAGATGGTATATTATGTGAGAACAATGTAGCAAGATGTGTACGTTAAAAGTGTCCATAGCAAAACAAAAACAAAATACAACTCAAAAACAAAATAATTAATTCAAATAAACCATGGCGACTAAGAGATGACCAGTCACAACTGACAGCGCCCGTCCACGTACATGACGCATGGATCAGCACCATTCAGCTCAACCATTTTGAAGGGAACTAAATGGTCCGACACACGCGCCACCATCAGCGAGACATTTGAGTGAGCATGACATACTCTCAACCGCCAGGGCACATTCAAGTCAAGAACTGCCGTAGGTTTCCAGTGAATGATAGCTTACTAGTACATAGTACTCACACAATATGGGCTATGCGATTATATAATGCTAACATTGAATCTTTAGGCTTCATCTTATCTTTATTAAATAGTTAGGCGTCAGTACACCATGAGTCAGAGTCTCTCTCCATAAACTAGTCTTGATATAATAATTATGTCTAGTGATGTAGTCCTCACTACCATAGACTATTATTAATCTACTCGACTATCTATACTTATTACACAAAGCTCGATGATCTCAGTAGAGCTTCCGAAAGAGTGGGTTTAATATGGAATCTACTCCACCTGAAATTTTGAATGAGGTGCAAACTGCAGAAAACGGTTTCTTATCGCTAAATCGCGAGAGCGCTATTTAATGATTTTGTAACGCTCCAGTATTATATTGACCAACGCCAAGCCATGCCACGCCATTGTGTACACGGCACAGCCATGCCAAGCCAAGCCAAGCCATCGCCATTTGGAGCCAAAGTTGTCAAAGCGAGCGAATGACAGTGAAGGGCGGGAAACGATATATTTTTGACTAAGATTGAGCTGTGAAAGTGAAAAACTTTGTCGAAGATTTTATAACTTATTACTACTTTCTTAATTACTTTTATTTCTCTAAAATAAATAACCATTGTGAATATACAAGAAGAAAGTATTATTGCTCACTCGTTTTCACTCAGAAGTGAGATATGAACAGTAATCACCCTACTACATCTGTTGGCCGTAGAGTCCGTCCGCCTGGCTGGAGTGAAGAAGAACAAGGCCATATGAGTGATGATGAAGACGCCACCGCCACCACCAGCTAGAAAACTGCTCAAAAGAATGCTGGAAAATGAAGTAGGTAGGGCGATACACGAACTCAACGACGAAACCTTGCCGCTCAACCATTTCAAGGGCCATCGTGCGGCGTCTCTTATCCCGGAATTTGACCCCGAAGGAGAAGATTGCACAGTGTCGGTATGGTTAAAGAAAATCGACCAGTTGGGAGATATACATGGGTGGAGCGACCAAGTGAAATCATTTCACCTTCAAGATAAACTACGTGGGCAAGCACGTAAGTGGTACAATAGACTTGATGAATATAACTATTCCTGGAACGAATGGAAATGCATGCTTTTAAGAGCATTTCCTAAACATCGTGACTTCAGTGCTTTGTTAGACGAAATGATGAACAGGAAGAAGTTACCCAACGAAACAATGACTAAATATTACCAGGATAAAATTGCTATGTGCTTTCGTTGTAACCTGTCTGACGATGCTAGTGTTTCGTGTATAATCAGAGGGTTACCGCCTTCATTACAAACAAACGCACGGGCTTTCAAATGCAAGCGCCCAGATGAACTGTACGAGTCATTTCTCTGTGCCATCGATGATTATCGTGTACCGACATTCGAAGTGCGTGACAAGCCGAACAAGGAAGCTAGGCAACTGCCGAATCCGGACAAGAAAGTGAACCCTGAGACCGACCCCTGTCCGCGTTGCAAGAAGACTGGCCACATCTTGCGGAATTGCTCATTACCTGATCAACGTATTTGTTTCAAGTGTGGTCAGCAAGGTCATATTGCCACGCGTTGTCCTGGCTCTTCAACTATACATGTTAAGTCGTCTGCCGAATCGAAGAGCAACGTCAAGGAAATTAAGCTAGTGCAAAATTACAATGATATTTACAAAAAGGTTGTGAAGGTAAATGGGATTTTTTTGAAATCTTACATTGATACAGGAAGCCAGGTAAATGTTATAAATGCACATATTGTTGGTCTTTTGGGACTCAAAGTTAAATCTACAAGCACCATTCTAAAGGGTTTTTCTGGTGGTTTACTTACAAGCCGCGGAGAAGTAGAATTTGACCTAGATATTGATGAAATTCACTTGAGATGTATTGCACATGTAACAGAGGCAGACATGCAGGACATTCATTTACTGATTGGTCAGCCAGTTATCAACGCTGATCGTGTGTCGCTGGAGGTGACTAAAAGAACTGTCACCTTAAGATTGGATCCTGACCCTTTTGCTGAACTTCAAGTAGTCCAAGATATTCAGAAATTCGACGTAGTGACATCGAGCAAAGAATCCTTGCCGCCCGGTGTCTCTATCATCAAAGTTCAAGTGCTGGGCAATGACGAGGAAGATGATGTCTGCACAGCACCGCGTCACTATGAACTGCAGGGAGTTTCCTACTCGTTACCGGCCACGTTACTTCGAGGTGGAGGTGGCTTCATGAAGATCATTAACACCGGCACCAAAGACATTGAGTGGGAAGCCGGCCAGATCCTCGCACGAGCAGACAGCTGCGACGAATCAGCGATCCAACCAAGCCAAGCCAAGCGGGTGAGTTCAGCCAAGCCATCACTATCTTTCTTGCCCGATAATTTGCCAAATAAACCAAATTATTTAGTCACTAATTCTTCTAATCCATGTGACCTTACCGTCCCGTATGCTTCGGTTTTAACAACGACTAAAATCAGTGATGATAGTATAGGCGGGTTACCTATATCTGAAATCAGTATGGGGAGTTTAAATGAAAATGAACGTGATAGTTTAGTACATTTATTATTACAATATAAACACACCTTTGCAATTAACACAAAAGATCTTGGTTGCACCAATTTGTTAAATATGAAAATAAAACTTAACACGCAGCAGCCAATATATCGTCAACCTTATAGGTTATCGCACACTGAACAACAAATAGTTAATTCTAAAGTTTGCGAGTTACTAGATGCCGGTATTATTAAAGAATCCGAGTCAGAATATGCCTCTCCAGTTATCTTGGTAAAAAAAAAAGAACGGTGATAGTCGGTTATGTGTTGATTATCGTGCCCTTAACTCGATTACTATAAAAGATAGATATCCATTACCAAACATCGACGATCAGGTTTCCAAGTTAGCCGGTAAGAAATACTTTTCGAGCCTCGATATGGCTCAAGGTTACTACCAGCTGCGAGTCGCACCCGAAGACACACATAAAACTGCGTTTATAACACCTCAGGGTCATTATGAGTACATGCGCGTTCCGTTTGGTTTAGCAAATGCACCCTCAGTTTTCATGCGAATGATCAGTAAAATTGTTGATTCAATTCGTTCTCAAACGTCACAAACTCACAGTTCAACTGGTGAAATTCTTGCATTCTTAGATGATTTATTACTACCTTCGGACGATTTTAGTTCTGGTTTAAACATTTTAGAATCGGTGTTGCGAAAGTTTGATTCGGAAAATCTAAAATTAAATATGAAAAAGTGTTCTTTTTAGGGTTCCGTAGCCAAATGGCAAAAAACGGAACCCTTATAGTTTCGCCATGTCTGTCTGTCTGTCTGTCCGCGGATAATCTCAGTGACCGTTAGCACCAGAAAGCTGAAATTTGGTACCAATATGTATATCAATCATGCCGACAAAGTGCAAAAATAAAAATTTAAAAAAACATTTTTATTAGGGTACCTCCCCCAGACGTAAAGTGGGGAGCGATTTTTTTTTTAATTTTGACCCTGACGTGTGATATATTGTTGGATAGGTATTTAAAAATGAATAGGGGTTTTCTAAAATCATTTTTTGATAATATTAATATTTTAGGAAATAATCGCTCCGAAAGTCAAAAACAATGTGTCCCCCCCCCTCTAACTTTTGAACCATAAGTTTAAAAAATATGAAAAAAATCACAGAAGTAGACCTTTATATGAACTTTCTAGGAAAATTATTTTCAACTTGATGAGTTGAATAGTTTTTGAGTTATATAGCACTTTTTCGAAAAAACGCAAATGATAACTTTGTTTTTCATACAAATACTATGAAAAACAAAGTTATTTTTGCTGACGAAAAATGTTGGTATTTTTAATGGTCTGGGAAGCTACGGAACCCTACAGTGAGCGTGGCCCGACACGCTCTTGGCCGGTTTTTACAAGAGAAAGTGATCTATTTAGGACATGAAATTTCGTATGAAGGTGTGCAACCGGCAGAGCCAAAATTAATTGCAGTTTCGCATTTTCCTACACCAAAAAATGTGCATGAGGTACGCCAATTTATAGGCCTTTGCAGTTACTTCCGAAAATTCATATATAATTTCGCGGTTATAGCTCGCCCTATAACAGAATTGACTAAGAAAAATGTACCGTGGTTATGGAGTGATAAACAGGTCGATAGTTTTAACGAGTTAAAAAGTGTTTATGCTCTAAAACAGTGTTAGCTTTGTATGATCCTACATTAGATATAGAAATTCATACCGATGCATGCAAATTAGGAATAGCAGGAATTTTATTACAAAAGCAGTCTGACGGGACTTTGCGCCCCGTTATGTATTCTAGCCGTGTGACGTCTAAGGAGGAAACTATGTACCATAGCTACGAGTTAGAAACATTAGCAGTAGTGGAATCGTTGCGTAAATTTCGTGTGTACATAATAGGTAAACACGTGAAGGTAGTCACCGACTGTACCGCCGTCCGAGCCACTCTCACCAAACGCGATATTATACCGCGAATCGCGAGATGGTGGCTGTTAATTCAGGAATACGATATAAGTGTAGAATATAGGCCTGGTGAACGAATGAAACATGTCGATGCGTTAAGTAGGAATCCAATCGACGCTGTAAATATTAATCGTTTAGAAGTCACTGATTGGTTCTATACAGTTCAATATCAAGATGATAAATTAAAAAGTATTATTGACCAATTAAAAGCCGGGTCGACTGAGCGCGATATAACAAACAATTACGTGCTAATAGAGGATAGGTTGTATAGGAAGACGCTTAGTGGTAATCGACTTGTAGTGCCTGGGGCAGCTAGGTGGAAAATTCTTCAAATGCACCATGATGAAATAGGGCATGTGGGATTAAAACGATGCACAGACTTGATTAAAAGTGATTTTTGGTTCCCTAAAATGACACGGTTCATTCGTAAATACGTAACCTCTTGTTTAAATTGCGCCTATGGAAAGGGAGATCATGGCAGAAAAGAAGGCAAGTTACACCCGATTCCTAAGCCAAATGAACCGTTTAGAATGGTACATGTCGACCATTTAGGTCCGTTTTGTAGGACAAAGAAAGGTTATGAATATATGCTAGTCATTACTGACGCTTTTTCAAAATTTGTTATTGCAGAGTGTAGTCGATCAGTTAATTCTGTAGAAACTATTAGAATCCTCAAAAAAATGTTTTCCTTATTTGGTTATCCGGATAGAGTAGTAACTGACCATGGCAAGGCATTTACTAGTAGGTATTTTAAGAAATTTGCGTCAGATAAGCAATTTAGACATACGTTGAATGCAATTGCGTGTCCGCGTGCCAATGGGCAAGTTGAGCGCACTAATCGCACCATACTAAATGCCCTGCGCGCAACTGACCCTAGTGAGGCCGCTAATAGCTGGTCTAATCGTCTACCCGATGTGATTTGGGGTATAAATAATACTTTAAATGAGACTACCGGGTTTAAACCTTATGATTTAATGTTTGCGCGTAGTAGTAGGCCTGTGTGTGATGTAACCATCCCAGGCCGAATAACTGAACCAACCCAGGCCAAGCGTGGCAAGGCCAGTGCACGTATAAATAAAGCTAGCGCTAGGATGAAACATAATTTTGATAAGCGTCGCAAAAATTGTCATGTTTATAAGAAAGGAGAGTTGGTTTTATGGAGGCAAGCGCCTACTAGTACTGCTTCTAAAGTCAACACAAAGCTAGATGACTTGTATTCAGGCCCCTATATAATAACTAAAGTTGTTGGCAATGACAGATACAGGATCAGGAGTATTAAGGGTTTAAGGGGTTATAAAAGCTTTACGGGGCTTGTTTCAGCAGACTCTCTGCGACCTTATCGTAGCATAGCTCATGTATCTGACAGTGCCAGCAGCTCTGATGACCAGCTGGAGACGGAAGACTTGGTTGATCTATTAGAAAGCTAATGAAAATTGTGTGCTCCATTGCGGGAGCAATTGTTACAGGATGGCCGACTGTAACGCTCCAGTATTATATTGACCAACGCCAAGCCATGCCACGCCATTGTGTACACGGCACAGCCATGCCAAGCCAAGCCAAGCCATCGCCATTTGGAGCCAAAGTTGTCAAAGCGAGCGAATGACAGTGAAGGGCGGGAAACGATATATTTTTGACTAAGATTGAGCTGTGAAAGTGAAAAACTTTGTCGAAGATTTTATAACTTATTACTACTTTCTTAATTACTTTTATTTCTCTAAAATAAATAACCATTGTGAATATACAAGAAGAAAGTATTATTGCTCACTCGTTTTCAATTTACAAAAAAAATATAGCGTGACTAATATGATGAATAATTTTCTCGCAAATGTGTTGAAAAACGTTGTATGACACACGTGCAGAAATTGGTATTTATAAACTCGTGACTATGGTAACCCCTCGACTTCGTCTCGGGCTTACATTCGTCTACTCGTTTGTAAACACCAACTTACCTCACCAGTATCATAAAGGACTCATCATTCTCCTGCCCTTATCCCAATCTATTTGGGGTCGGCGCAGCATGTCTTCTTCTTCCATACTGCTCTATTTTTCGTCATCTCATCAGTCACTTCTTTTCTTACCATATCCTTCTTAACACAGTCCATCCATCGTTTCTTTGGTCTTCACTCAAATACCCATCCACATTCATTACCCAAAACTTTTTTCACGACATTTTCCTCATTCCTCCGCATCACATGCCCATACCACGACAACCGAGTACCACACAACTTTTCAGACACCGGCGCCACTTTCAGACTTCCTCTAATATACTCATTCCTTACTTTATCCATTCGCGTAACACCACACATCCCCCTTAGCATTCTCATCTCCGCGACATGCAAATGCCTTTCATTCATCCCTTTTGTGGCCCAACATTCTGATCCATACAACACAGCAGGTCTAATCATTGTTTTATAAATCTTCCCCTTAAGTTTTAGGAATAAAGTAATCTTAGTATCCTAAGGACTATTTTATGAAAAAAAAGTAATCAAGCACAAATGAATCTTTGTCTATTTTTTTGCTGTGTCCATAAAATACTATATTTTTTTGGGGTGTGCTATATTTTTCGTAGCTTATTTTGAAAAATACTATATTTTGCTGAAGAAATCTTGGCAACCCTAGTCACGGCATACATTGCCAGTCGGAAGTTGCGTTTGGGTTTACATGGTTTTTAGGGTTCCGTAGCCAAATGGCAAAAAACGGAACCCTTATAGTTTCGCCATGTCTGTCTGTCTGTCTGTCTGTCCGCGGATAATCTCAGTGACCGTTAGCACCAGAAAGCTGAAATTTGGTACCAATATGTATATCAATCATGCCGACAAAGTGCAAAAATAAAAATTTAAAAAAACATTTTTATTAGGGTACCTCCCCCAGACGTAAAGTGGGGAGCGATTTTTTTTTTAATTTTGACCCTGACGTGTGATATATTGTTGGATAGGTATTTAAAAATGAATAGGGGTTTTCTAGAATCATTTTTTGATAATATTAATATTTTAGGAAATAATCGCTCCGAAAGTCAAAAACAATGTGTCCCCCCCCCCTCTAACTTTTGAACCATAAGTTTAAAAAATATGAAAAAAATCACAGAAGTAGACCTTTATATGAACTTTCTAGGAAAATTATTTTCAACTTGATGAGTTGAATAGTTTTTGAGTTATATAGCACTTTTTCAAAAAAACGCAAATGATAACTTTGTTTTTCATACAAATACTATGAAAAACAAAGTTATTTTTGCTGACGAAAAATGTTGGTATTTTTAATGGTCTGGGAAGCTACGGAACCCTACAGTGAGCGTGGCCCGACACGCTCTTGGCCGGTTTTTTTTTCATAGAATGCATTTTTTTCTATGTCAGCAGCAATAGTTTCAAACTCTTAGTGATAGAATTTTAGCGTTAGTGCCTGCTGAGAATGCACCCTCTGACGGTAGTGAAAATTTTGACCTTGACGATGAAATACATGTCCACACCCCGCTTTTTAATGTCAAATTCTGCGCCTTCTATTGAAGATTCTATGGAAAGGCTTAATATTTTAGACAATTTCGAAGACTAGAAAACCCTCCAGAATGTTCGACTCGCACCAATTTTTCAAAGCGTTTATTTAAGTTCTTCTCTAGAACCAAATTGTAGGAAAGTGCCAATAATGAGTGACATTCCGTCACTCTCAGGTACTTCCGCTGCTCCTGCAAGCTCTGCACCCCTTGCACCACAACCCGAACCAACAGCAAGTGGCTCTATGACTATTAGCTTAGCTGCAGCTCGTATGAAGGCTTCTTCCAAGTCGCGGCCCAGAAATACCGGATCGCAACGTCCACTGTTTCTGTCACTAAACGACCAAGACGAATCACAAGTCCATTCAGAGCTATCAAGGGTAAAAAGTGGATTTTCGGGTGACCAGTCAGATCACCAAACATTAATTCACAAACTTTTACTTGACAAGCAACGATTAGAAAACACATTATTTGTCATTTCATCAGTACACAACAACAAGTTTAACAAATAATTCACTTCGCAAAATAATGATTACATAAACTTTTATTTAATAACGTATTATTTGACAAACAATTCATAATTTTTTCGTTTTATCTCATAAAACAACGTTTGAAATAAAGACGTTACACAATTTGATTGTGACATTTTAAGAACAAAAGAAAATAAATTAATTTGGTTTTCTCTATGCATAAATTTAGTGACAGAAGTGAATCGCTGCAGAACCGACTCCACGTAGTCTTTTTTGCCCTACCCCTAGAGTGTAATTTAAGCCCGCGTAGTCGCGGAGGGGCGAGGCGGGCCGCGAGCTGAGGAGCAGGTGGCTTTAACACTCGCCGCCGCGGCTGAGGCTTGCCGGCTTCAGCCGGCCAGCAAGCCGAAGCTGCGGTGGTGAGCGTTAAAACCCTCTGCGACGATAAGCTCGCGTGTGACCGCCGGAGCCCCGCAGCGCCGGAGCCGTGACAGAAACCATGCCTGCTGCATGTTGCATGCTGCATGTTTGCATACTGCATGCTTGCTGCTTGTTGGTTGCATGCATGCTGCATGCTTGCTTGCTGCGGCGTTGCTGCTCGTTTGCTGCATGCTTTCTAAATGCCTGCTGCTTGCTTGCTGCTTTCTTGCTGCTTGCTTGCTGCATTCTTGCTGCTCGCTTGCTGCATGCTTTCTAAATGCCTGCTGCTTGCTTGCTGCTTTCTTGCTGCTTGCTTGCTGCATGCATGGAGTATGCCTGTTTGCATGTTATGAAAAAACTATGCATTTCCTTATTTTTTTCTTAAAAAAGAGTAATCAAAAAAAAAAACTAGCCTGTAAATTATTTTGTTGAAACGTGATTTGTCCAAACGTATCTAAGTAAAAAATGAAAAATTTATAAATGAATAAATATCATCTGATGCATTTGATAAAAGAAGTATTTGTCAAATAAATGTTTGTAAAACGAATATTTTTAAAATAAAACATTTGCGGAATAATTTGTTTGCGAAATAAATAGTACACGAAACGTTGGTTGTAAAATGAAAATTTGTCAATGGACTTTTGGTAAAACATTAGTGAACCGGATTTTCGGCCGACAGGGAAACTGTCGAAGATGATTCAGATCACACGGACGTTCAAAATGAAACTTTACTAGGTTATTTCTACCACTTCGTTTGCCCAGACGTTTAAGCAGACAAACCCAGCAATATTCAAAACCTGACCTTCTCTTGGATTGACTGCATATGAATTGTGAGATTTTCTAGCCATACATATATTTTATCATGGGTGATCGGGTGTTGTTAGCATGCTATCGTATACAGATTATTGGAGTTTACGGTACATATACCATTTCATAGCCAATTTGATGGCGGATTTTCGATTTGAGTTTTACGAGGAGTTCTAAAAGTTTGGACACACCCGTAAAAACTCTGATAAACACACAAAGCACGTATCCCAAGCCAACCTATTAGAATCATCACCTTATGATAATGTTGGCCATTTCATTACGATGAGCACTCAAGGTCGATATATGCTCCAAGCTAACATTAGTGTTTTGCATGAATTGCAAAGTCCGTCTGTGCTTTGTAACTATTAAAAGCCCTAGAAGTTGTCAACTAGACTGCCAAAGTAAAGCTGGTAATTAATAAGCGTTGTCTATTTTTTTTTAGGATTCTCTTCGTACTATAATTAACAATGTATGCCTCGGCATACAACACATTTACTCAATGTTGTTTCGTGTATTTCGCAATCAAATGTATGCTGTGACATTTACATTATTTCTGAGGAAATCTGAAAATGCTAAATTTTTTAATAATTTTTCCGTAACTTCTATGAACGTCTGCATCATATTTTTATTTAAAAAAATGTATTTTATTGCATTTTATTCTTTGCCAAATTAAGGGTTAAAATATTATTATTATATTCCTTGCCCATCAACAATTATTTGTGTTTCCGAAGTTTGTTTTTTGTTTTGGCAGCATTCATTGTCAGACCTACTTTCCTGCTTTCCTTCGCAAGCTCTTGTAACATGTCTTCTTCTGCGAAACGTAGGTGGCTTAAATATTCACCGTCAATTTTTGCTCCTTTCTTTTTCCAGTCTATGTTTCTAAATATTGCCTTTAGAACCGACGATATATTTTTGGTGAGAGTATAGGTCACCCTGCCTGACGCCTTTTCTTATGATAAAAACCGGTCCTTACAATTCTGATTTCATTTTTGGGGAATTTCTAGAATAAATGCTATAAAGCAGCTCTGCATATTTTACGCCTATTCATTATTCCACCAGTGATTTCGATATTAAACTTAAAGTTATTTATAAAAAAATTTTAGTAGACAAAGCGTATTATAGTGTAACGGATTTTTTAATGGAAAACGGAATTTCTTGATAACTTTGTTATGACATTTGATTATAAGACATTTAATTTTAAATTATTTTTAATATTGTTTTTAATTCCAATACTAAATTCAAATTCAAATTCATTTATTTCGTGAACACAGGTTACATGCAGAAGATGTTATAATAAGTAAGATCCGAGCTGTGCCCCGCCAAATGGCATACAAAATATCAAAGGATCAGGATCATCATACAAAATATCACCTTTTTTTAGGGTTCCGTAGCCAAATGGCAAAAAACGGAACCCTTATAGTTTCGCCATGTCTGTCTGTCTGTCTGTCTGTCCGCGGATAATCTCAGTGACCGTTAGCACCAGAAAGCTGAAATTTGGTACCAATATGTATATCAATCATGCCGACAAAGTGCAAAAATAAAAATTTAAAAAAACATTTTTATTAGGGTACCTCCCCCAGACGTAAAGTGGGGAGCGATTTTTTTTTTAATTTTGACCCTGACGTGTGATATATTGTTGGATAGGTATTTAAAAATGAATAGGGGTTTTCTAAAATCATTTTTTGATAATATTAATATTTTAGGAAATAATCGCTCCGAAAGTCAAAAACAATGTGTCCCCCCCCCCTCTAACTTTTGAACCATAAGTTTAAAAAATATGAAAAAAATCACAGAAGTAGACCTTTATATGAACTTTCTAGGAAAATTATTTTCAACTTGATGAGTTGAATAGTTTTTGAGTTATATAGCACTTTTTCAAAAAAACGCAAATGATAACTTTGTTTTTCATACAAATACTATGAAAAACAAAGTTATTTTTGCTGACGAAAAATGTTGGTATTTTTAATGGTCTGGGAAGCTACGGAACCCTACAGTGAGCGTGGCCCGACACGCTCTTGGCCGGTTTTTTTTACAAAGAACATTACATTTAACAATTCAAAGGTAAAATCACAAATAATTATAGATCAAGTCAAAATTAGATAGGATGTCAAATTAAATAAAGTAAAAGGGACGAAAAATACAAAATAAAAATGTCAATGCCAATAATTAATTAATAGAACAATAATCAAGATGAACAAAATAATTTATCATTTTCACATAACATAAAACAGATTCAATTTGGAAAGAATTAAAATTTGTCATTTAAATAATCGTCAACAGAATAATACACTTTGTTATTTAACAATTTGAATAAATTTCTTTTAAATTCGTTAATGTTCACACTTGAGACAACTTGTCCTGGTAATTTATTATACAGTTTTTGAGCCATTGCATAAAAGCTTTTGCTATAAAATTGTACTAAATAAGTACTAAATAAGTTGATAAGTTGCTGTCGTATTTTTGTGTAATCGTTGTTATTGTTAATAATCTTTATAAGTTTTGACATTTCATATCTTTATTATTATATATACCCACTTAGCGTCTAATGTATTTTGTACTTTTGCATGCCTTCCGATAAAATATGGCTGTTGCTAATTATATTTTTATGTCACCGTGTATTGTACCTGTAGTGTTCTAGAAGTTTCGGTAGGAGCGAAGTGAAACAACGTCTCGTAGCAATGGTTTATTCCGAACTAGTACATAGATGTAAATGATTTTCGTATCCGCTGTACATATCAAGTTACCCTCATTAGTTAATAAGCAAGTACCTACATTACACTCTTCCCTACCAATTTATACATACAACTTAAGATATAATTATACAAGCAGCAGAATCTAAACTTATATAATCTAATGCACAAAATCATTATTAGGTTCACATAATGTTCATTTCCAAAGGTACACACCATGATGATGAAGTAATATTGGTACAGTATTACTTAAACAATAAAGTTTAGTTACATCTTATAACTTAATTTATTCTTAATTCTACACTGCCTAACAGGACGGGGCTGGGGTACAGGTGACACGTTTGGCAAGGCATCCTGGAATTTCGGTGAGGCCGGAGAACCCATTTCTAAAACCTCTTTCCCCTCAGAATTCCCATCCAAAGTAGGTTCCCTCAGACTATCTGCTCCAGCTGACCCTCACCCCGCGATGCCTCGTTACCTACAGCAGATATCTCCCGATGAGAATTCGTGCTAAATTGTCCGACTTCCCCGACAGGGTTACCAGCGCAGGCGATTGATAATCGCGACGACCTCTTTTTTAACTGATCTATGTGTCTATGAAATACCTCCCCCTCTTTACTTTTCACCCTATAGTTACTTGGTCCAGTGCACTCGACTACTTCTCCTGGAACCCATTTCTCCCCTCTCGAATACTGCCTATACCATACCTCCTGCTGTGGATCTAATATTCTATTCGCCCCTTCTACGTATGCTTTCTGACGCTGTTGAGATGTATAAACTTTAGCGCCCCTATCCGGTTTCAAAATATCTAGCTTTGTTCGTAAATGCCTACCTACCAACAAAGTGGCTGGGCTTTCACCTGTGGTTGAGTGTTCAGTGTTCCTATAATGCAATAAGTACGTCCACAGAGCCCTATCAACATTCTGCCGTTCTATGCTAGCTTTTTTAGGGTTCCGTAGCCAAATGGCAAAAAACGGAACCCTTATAGTTTCGCCATGTCTGTCTGTCTGTCTGTCCGCGGATAATCTCAGTGACCGTTAGCACCAGAAAGCTGAAATTTGGTACCAATATGTATATCAATCATGCCGACAAAGTGCAAAAATAAAAATTTAAAAAAACATTTTTATTAGGGTACCTCCCCCAGACGTAAAGTGGGGAGCGATTTTTTTTTTAATTTTGACCCTGACGTGTGATATATTGTTGGATAGGTATTTAAAAATGAATAGGGGTTTTCTAAAATCATTTTTTGATAATATTAATATTTTAGGAAATAATCGCTCCGAAAGTCAAAAACAATGTGTCCCCCCCCCCTCTAACTTTTGAACCATAAGTTTAAAAAATATGAAAAAAATCACAGAAGTAGACCTTTATATGAACTTTCTAGGAAAATTATTTTCAACTTGATGAGTTGAATAGTTTTTGAGTTATATAGCACTTTTTCAAAAAAACGCAAATGATAACTTTGTTTTTCATACAAATACTATGAAAAACAAAGTTATTTTTGCTGACGAAAAATGTTGGTATTTTTAATGGTCTGGGAAGCTACGGAACCCTACAGTGAGCGTGGCCCGACACGCTCTTGGCCGGTTTTGACACTTCGACTTGAATGTTTTATAACTCTTTTCAATGATTTCACCGCATTTTCCGCCAACCCGTTCGACGCCGGATGATATGGAGCTGTGAAAATATGATCGATTCCTAGGCTATTAGTAAATTTGTTGAACTCCGCGCTCGTGAAAGGAGGCCCGTTATCCGTCACAATTTGTTTAGGAAGCCCCCATCGGCTAAATAATTCCATAATTTTATCTATGACTCCCGTAGCTCGGCAGCTTGCAGCGTGTTCCATGTGTCAAGTACGGCTACTTGACACATGGAACACTTCCAACCATTTTGACATGGCGTCCACTACGACCAAGTACGTTTTACCTAGAATAGGGCCCATAAAATCCAAATGTAACCTGGACCATGGGCGGTTAGGCCAAGGCCACAGTTGCGGCGTCTGCCGTGGCGGAGCGTCCGCCAGTGCCGCACACACCGTGCATCCCCGACACATGCCTTCAATTGCCTCATCCATGCCAGGCCACCATACATAGCTACGCGCTAACGATTTGGACTTCACTATCCCCATGTGAGGTTCATGGATTAATCTAAGTACTGTCGCCCTGCATGCCTCAGGAACCACCAGCCTATGGCCCCACATAATACACCCTAACTCTTCATATAATTCCTTACTCCTATTAAAATAAGGACGCAAATTTATAACTTCACATTCTCTTGGCCATTCATCTCTTACGTAACCCAAAACTTTACCTAACATCGGATCTCGGATAGTTTGTTTCTTTACCTCGTTATAATCTAAAAGTAATTCTTGTTGAACGAAATGTAAATAAGTCTGCTCGGGCATCGTATGAGTCATTTGTTTACTCCCTTCTACCGGTAGTCGCGACAACCCGTCTGCTCCGTTCTCGTCGGTGCGGAGTCGGACGTACTCGATATCGAATGAATACGCAGATAGAATGATTGCCCAGCGCTGCATTCGGCTGGCTACCATCGTTGGTATTCCCTTATGAGGGCCTAATATAGATACTAGTGGCTTGTGGTCCGTTCGTAAAAGAAAATGCCGACCGTACAAGTACTGATGAAACTTGTTTACCGAAAATATAATAGCTAGCGCTTCGCGATGTATTTGTGAATAATTTTCCTCCGCGTCATTATGTGTGCGTGACGCATACGCTATCGGTCGTTCTAGCGAGCCATCGCCGCTCGGCTGCGAGAGGACGGCGCCCACCCCCCGCGCGCTCGCATCACACGTCACTATCAGTGGCCGCTTTGGATCGTAGTGAGCTAATACCAAAGTATAAAAAAAGACAAGTAGGGTATATTCATAGAAACGCACCGCGCGCGGCTTGTATGTGTGCGTCATACTATCTTTACGTCGCCGCACGCACACTCTAACAAAATCTCGACCCGTGTCTTACTGCCGCCCAGGGGGGGCACACTTAGTACTGTCATCAATTTACATAGACGACAGCGACATCTGGAGATTGGTGGCATAACCAAACGACAGCCATCTTGACTAGTCTGTCAAACAAAGGTCATAGTCGCCATTGAACTCCGGCTTTCCCGACGTTTGATGCGCTTCCCGAGTTTATCTCAGCAAATTCTGTTAAAATTGTTACTTGTTATTGTTACTTGTTTTGTTTTTAGTTCATAATATATATAACTTTGTTTTTCATTGGTCATTTTTATTGTTTTGAACAGTTAAAGTAGAAGTAGAAAGAAGTTCACACACACATACACAGAACACATATTACCCTTCACACATACGTAAAGGTATGAATACACGCACACACATACCGTAGGTAAGTGTGCGTAAATCAGAACATTAGTTCACCCACCAAACTTAAGGTGGCAGCACATTCCATACATGCAAATTTTACCACAGAGTTGTCACTCTTTCCCTCTATAGTTACTTTACTCTTTGCTGCCGCCAGTCGAGGCTTGCACACCGCACAAAGTTCGCGCGTCACGGAATAAAGGCATAGGTACGTAAATAAATTAAAATGGGTGATTATCCCAGAAGAACCTATTGCTGTGTGTATGGGTGTCTAAATAATTCAACTATTCCCGAGTTGTCTCTGTTCAGATTACCTACTGAACAGGAAAGGTAAGCAAGTCCCTTATTCTAGCATATAATTTATTATTGATGGTGAGATACCTAGATAGGTATTTGTTTGTTGTATTAGTCTTCTATTAGACAGACGAAGTAGGCAGGTCTACTTTCCCACTAGAATGTTAGGTAGGTAGGTACTTGATCTGACAATAGATTCTTTGACTTTGTTTACGTTGAGTTGCCGATTTCTCAGTAGGTATTTTAGGTAGGCATAGTAACTAAGTCCATATTTAAAGTTATAAAATACGTAATTTAAAATGATTGACGAATAGGGTAGACGACAAAAGAAATCTAATTAGGTAGTCCGTCAGTTAGACAAACCAAAATTTACGAACGTGACGCCTTAGTATAGTTTTGAATGAGTTTTGAATGACGTCACGAGCCCCCACTCCCGAGTTTTGCTGCGTTTTATCTTAGTATTGACCATTGATTTACAAAACCAAAAAAGTACGTGCCCATTATTAATAATTATTCATCAAAATTTTGTGTTTTGAAAACTTGTGATAGGTACCTACCTAATAATTTTATGTCGTAAATAAGTATTTTTTGATGGTATCTTATTGGAATCTTCATAGTATGATGAATTAGCATCATCACAATTTTAAAGTCCAATAAGACCAAGAAAAATGTAATTTAAAGTTTTGTGTCACATATTTACGTACTTAGTTTAACTTGAAAAGGTGATTTTTTGTTAATTAAGATATGACATTGACGTTGTAAAAACGTTGGACTTGGCTTAAAACCGATATCCATGCAAAAATCATGTGAATCGGTCCAGTAGTTTAGGAAATATAAGGTAAAACAAATAGTAAACATTAAGCTTAATTGACCAACAAGTTTTTATTGTAAGATTTTAACTTTATACACCTTCACGACCCGTATTATTCAATCCATTCATCAGAACAATGTTTTGAATACGTTACATTGCGTTACAATCGTTTGAAAGATAGACCCATCCCCACCCCTCTAAATTTTAAAATAAGAGAGTAAAAAAAATATGCTGTAGATCTCAATGAAAACCAGACAACACATTTCTAGGCACTGAATTTAAATTTAGCTAAAAGTGACAACCCTGAGAGAGGCAAGTACGGTAGGTAATTATAACGCGGATTGAGCTTTAGTTGCACTACTGCTCCTATTTAACTATGCTAATACCTCCGCACTTGTCAATAACTGTTTAATTTCCTTGAAAGCACATTCACACTCATTTGACCAACGCCATTTCCTATCTCTTTTTAATGAATCATACAAGGGTACTAACTTTGAACTCATATTCCTTACAAATTTTGCGTAAATGTTAATTAATCCTAAAAACGACCGCAACTCCCCCACGTTACTCGGTCTAGGTATCTTAGAGATGGCCTCAATTTTACTGGGATCGGTCCTAATACCGTCTTTACTCAAAATATAACCTAAGTACCTAACCTCGTTAACCAGAAACACACATTTATTGCTTTTTAATTTTAGCTCATATCTATGTAACCTACTAAACACTGCTTCAACCGCCTGCAGGTGCTGCGCCCTGGATTGACCCCCTATAACTACGTCATCTAAAAATACCTCTACGTTAGGGATATTGCCTAATAAATTACACATAATACGTTGGAAAATTCCAGCACTTGATGCTAATCCATAAACTAACCTGTTATATTGGTACAAACCCCTGTGAGTGTTTATTACTGTGAATTTCTTAGTACTATCCAGCTCGATCTGATTATAAGCTTGTGACAAGTCAATTTTTGAGAAATAAGTCGAATTACCCAACCTTACAATTAAATCCTCAATCCTAGGTAATGGGTAGCGATCTACAATTAGGGCTGGGTTTACGGTAGCTTTATAATCCGCACAAATTCTCAGGGATCCATCCGCTTTATTTACCGGTACCAAAGGTGAGGCCCAGTCGGAGCAGTCCACGGGCTCAATGACCCCATCGCGCAGCGTCGCGTCAAGCTCGGCGTCGACGCGCTCGCGCAGTGCATACGGTAACGGCCTGGCGCGATGGAACACCGGCGACGCGCCCTCGCGCACCCGCAATGTTGCCTTGCCACCCGTGTACCGTCCCAACCCGCCACTGAACAGCTCCTTAAATCTGAAACACAATTCCCTAAGTTCACAATCTAAGCCTAATTTTTCATTTTCCTTAATATTATGAAAATCACTAAATGTCGGTATTTGTATTTTCAACTCGGCTAACCACTGTCTGCCTAACAAAGAGGTGGTGCCCCCCTCAATCACAAATAATTCTAAGTGCCTGCTTACCCCCGCATAGCATACATTTGGTTTTATTATTCCTAACGGTCTCAGTACCGATCCATTGTAAAAATTTAAACGCACATTCGTCGGCTGTAACTGTGTACTTTTAAAATGTTGATTATAAGTCTGCTGACTAATACACGACACGGCTGTCCCGGTGTCTACTTCCATATTAATAATTGTACCGTCGATAGTTACGGGTAAACTCACCGCCTTATAATCGTTCAGACAGAGGTGATGAAAATCCTGCAGGTACCCCTCCCGCTCCTCCGCGTCAGTCTCTTCCGCCGCTTCTTCAAAGTACATGGACGCCTTGTTGGAAGAGCCATGGCCCTTCGGACTGGCCGCGCCTTGTCTCGGGCATACTCGCCTCAAATGGCCCGGTTTCCTACACCGGCTGCAAACATAACCACGAAACCGGCACCCCTCGTAGTTGTGTCCGGTAGAACCACACCCGCTACAGTTGCCGTCCGCACTCTTAGTTTCGTTACTCCGCGCTGGGGTACCTCGCCTCACCGGGCGATAGCCGCGTCCCCCGCGGCTGCCGCGGCCTGCTGCCGAACGCCACCGGTCGCTGTCCGCCGCTGTCAACCGGCCTACATGCGTTGACACTGTCAACGCATGTAGGCCGGCTCCGCCTTCCCCGCTAATTGCACCCGGCGCGGGCGGCACCGCTGCCGCCAATGTATCCACGGCCGCCGCATCGCGCTCCGCGGCTTCTAACGAAGTCGCCAGTTTAACCGCACTTGTAAAACTTATCGTGTCCTCCTCTACGAACAATCTCTGCCGAATCATATCACTTTTCAGCCCGCACACAAATTGATCTCGTAGATTCTCGCTCAGATTTCCCCCCATTTTGCAGTGACGTGTCAACTTTTTCAGCTCGGCTACATAACTGGCGATGTTTTCATCCGCAGCTTGCCGCCTTTGCCTGAAGCGAAATCTCTCTGCCAAAGCTGACGGTACCGGCTGTAGATGGCTCTGCATCATGTCAACCGCGTCGTCGTAACCCAGCTCTGAAGGCTTCTTAGGACTGGATAAATTGACCAATAGCTCGTACGCAGCATCCCCCATCACGGCTATCAACGTAGGTAGCTTAAGGTCGTCACTCACGTCGTTCGCCGTAAAATACATATTTAAACGGTCTATGTATGACGACCACACTCCCGTCGCCACGTCAAACTCCTTTACTTTTCCAATAGACATCTCGTAAATGTGCAAATACTCCGCACGCGAATGCTTCTTTTTATCCTTGTCGCCACTGTAGTGTTCTAGAAGTTTCGGTAGGAGCGAAGTGAAACAACGTCTCGTAGCAATGGTTTATTCCGAACTAGTACATAGATGTAAATGATTTTCGTATCCGCTGTACATATCAAGTTACCCTCATTAGTTAATAAGCAAGTACCTACATTACAGTACCCATATTTGCAAAATAAATATCTTATCTTATCTTATCTTATAACGATTGTTGTAAATTGCTGCGTTGGTAAGTGTTCGGTTGCTTAGACCGAACAGCCGCAAAAAATGAGCAAGCCGCCTAGTTTGCGATCTATAGTAATATATATTAACTAAAGAAATTAGCAATAAAAGTAAGCGTGTGTTGCGTGTGCGCAGACGGCGGGCGCTGGTGGACGCAGGAACGGGCGCGCGCAGCCCCGCACCGGCGCCGGCGGCCGAGCGCGCCGCGGCCGCCCCGCCCGCGCCTCCGGCGCCTCCCCGCTCGGTACGTGACTAACGTGGCACTCTGGTGCCCAGCTGCCCCACATGTTCGTTGTAAACAACAAGGGGCAAAATGCCCCCCTCCTGTAGCACTTCTATCTATGTATCAAATTAAGGTACCTAGTTGAAGAGTGTATCATTTCAATGTTTTATAACAAACCTATAAAACATGGGGAAAAAAGTTATTGAAACATAAATCAAAATATAAATGGTACATAATGTTAGGTAGAATTTATGCATCCCTTCAATATATATATTTGGTTATTATGTATTTGTTATATGTATTTGGTTATTTAAAAAAAACAAGACAGACTGATCATGTAATACCCGTCTACTTATAAGATAAATCCCGTATAATTATAATGTAAGTATAACAAATAAAGTCCAAGTCAAGTCAAGGGACTTTTTTTTGAAGCGGAAGTTATTTTATTTTATTTTATTTTATTTATTCAGGGACAATAAACAGCTACAATATATGTTGGAACAGAGTAAAGATAGTACTAAACATTAACAATATTGCAGCCCACTACATTATCCGCATATTGACACGAACGAATATAATAATGAGTGCCACTAGATAGGTAAAAAACAAAATGAATATTAAAACTTACATCAAATTAATAAATAATGATAGAAATACCAAATAATTCAAGAGAGATCAGTTAATTATTAATGATTAAGCATTAAATAACTTAGTAATTAAATAAACATTAAATAAGTAATTAATAACATTAAACAATAAACTTAAATAATAAACTTAACGAAATATTAATTACTTCATGCAAATTAGATGTTCAAATTGATTCAATTTAATTGCTTGCAGGGTAACAATACTTAGACACTAAAAACAAATAAACAAAAAACACAAACTAGCTTACATTCCTAATTTATACATCATAGGTTCATAATAATTTTCATGACATTTGATTTAAATTTGGATTTTGAACATATAAAAATATCAACATCAACAAAATTACAATTATAAGATTCAACCATTCGCCGGACAGGGCAGCGCAAACCAGAATTAGTTCGACAGGAATTGACAGCAAATAAGGTAAGTGCACGGGTACTACGTATATTGACAGTGCGTGGGACTACGTAACATAGTTTGCTCGTGAGGTCAATACGGTCGAAATCACCATGAACAATACCATGCAGCACAGAGGCCTCTAGATACTTTCGTCTAGATTCTAGGTTGACCTGCCCATATTTATCCAGTAATTGAGAGTACGACAAATACGTTTTATGGCATCTGTAATGCATGGCTCGAAGAAACTTGCGCTGGACTTTCTCAATTTCGTCTATGTATTTCTGGTAAAACGGGTTCCAGATAGGGACGGCATATTCTAATTGCGATCGCACAAGGGTTTTATATAGGTAAAGGTATGTGGAGACCCGCCTGAACTCAGTGGACGACCTCATGACGAAACCATACATCCTAAACGCTTTGTTTATAACTTTTTCTACATGCTGGTTTAAGGACAACCTATCATCAATCAACACACCAAGATCTTTGACAGTAGTTACATTACTGAGTACTGTGTTATGCAATGCATATTTAAAGTGAATAACAGTTTTATTCTTTGTGAAATTGATGCAATTGCACTTGGAGAGACTAAGGTGCAGTTTGTTGACTAGACAGTAGTCAGTAAGTCTGTCAAGATCCTGTTGAAACAGTCGACAATCCTCTACAGTTTGTATAGACCTATAAGCTTTTAGGTCATCAGCGTATACAAGAAACTTAGTATTTTTAAAACATTTGTCTATGTCATTGATATAAAGAATAAACAATAGTGGTCCCAAAATTGAACCTTGTGGAACTCCTGAGGTTATATGCACTTCGTCAGACTGATGGCCATTAACGACAACTCTTTGAGTTCTGTTTTTAATATAGGATGAGAACCAGCGAAGCAGATTTCCCCGTATACCATTAAATGAAATCTTGTTCAGTAGGATTACATGGTCGACCTTGTCAAAAGCTTTTTTGAAATCTGTATAAACCGCATCAACTTGTAATCGCCTGTCCATGTTTTCAAAAAGATAATTGGAAAAAGTTAACAAATTGGAAACAGTCGAACGTCGCTGAACAAACCCATGCTGCTCTGGGATGATGACGCTGTGTAAGATTGGATAGATTTCATTGTGTACGAGTCGCTCAAAAAGTTTTGACAAGACCGACAGAATCGAGATAGGCCTGTATTGCTCCACGTCATGTGTTGAGCCGTTCTTATGTACAGGCGTGATGTTAGCTCGTTTCCATTCATTCGGGAAAACACCCTCGCTTAAACATTTATTGTAAATGATAGAGAGTGGCTTACAGATACTGCCAGCGACGGCCTTAAAGAACAGGGCTGGGTACCCATCAGGACCAGCTCCTTTGGAAGGATCAAGTAATTTTAACTCTTTAAGTATTTTGTCTTCCTCAATTTGCAAATTATCGATCAACCTAGCATTGGCATGACAGTGTGGAGGTGGGGTCCAGGCGGACAGTGATGGTGAACAAGGTTCAAATGCAGACTGGAAAAAATCTGAAAACATATCACAGATTTCTTCGGGAGCACTTGATTTCAAGCTTTGATAGTGCATAGTGGATGGAATACCAGATTTATTTTTGCGATTATTAATAGATATCCAGAAGTATTTAATGTTAGTGGTAAGATTGTCTTCAACTGATTTAATGTAGTTTGAATAGCAGGCATCACAGGCCTCTTTAAAAATTGCTCTGTATTCCGAGAACTCATTGTAGTCTTTGATGTTATTAAATTTCTTCCATTTAATCCAGAGACGTTGTTTTCTCTTGAAATTTTTTATTAATGGTGCAGAGAACCAAACTGGAAAATCAAGCGTCCGAGACTTGACACGCGGTACATTGCGTTCAGTAATGCCATCGAGAACATCATAAAAGCGTTGCACGGCCTCCTGCGCCGGAAGGTTATCCAACAGGTTCACCCAATCAACCTCACTGATTTGTTTATTAATCTCATCATAGTTAGCTTTGCGAAAGTCATATTTAGTCAACGGTTTTCTTTTCAGAGATTGTATGGATACACCCGCTGGGGCTGCAGCAACAAACGGAGGATGATGTGTGTCTATGGGTAGCAGTGAGTCTAATGGATGGCTTATAGAACACGTGACGTTAGAAATAAACAAATCCAAGATTTTCCCATTTGCATTAGGTATGTTATTGAGTTGGTATGCATTCAGGGTTGACATGAGCTGTGCCAATTGTGAACACACAGGTGACGTTCCACCAGCAAGCTGATGTACTCCGACAGACTTTCCATCCTTCCATGCAATATCAGGAAGATTGTAATCGCCTATAATAAATATGTTTTTGACATAAGGTTCAATTAACATGTCCTGCAGTGTATCAAAGTGAGTGGCATATACATCGGCTGTAGCCCAGGGTGGTATGTATACAGCACTAAAGACATGCATTTTAGCTCTGTTGTCCTTACTCGGAATACCAACTGCAAGATGTTCAATGCACGTCGGTCGACCAGAAATGTCAAGTAAACATGACTGGAGTCTACGCGACACCGCGACCAGAACCCCACCACCATCACGTTTACGAGTTGTGTCGCGATCTCGATCACAGCGGTACACAACATATCGAGGATCCACAAACTCACCACTAGCAATATCGGGTATAAGCCACGTCTCAGTCAATATGATTATGTCGTAGGAAAACGACAGAATACTCAAATACAAAGCTTGCAATTTGGTTCTCAACCCTCTGCAATTTTGGTAGTAAATAGTTATGTCGTTATTATCCATTACACAAAATAATTAACATAAATATGTGTAAGGCAGCAGGTATTGTGTACAGAGGGTTCAGTCGTTGTAATAAATTATAGCAAGCTACCATGTCGTACTCACAATGTAAGATCTGCATAATGATGTCAGAAAAGTAAAATATAAAGGAATGTAAATAATAGTAAATTTTGGAATAACACTGAATAGCAATTAATTTCATTAATAAATAGTTGAAAAATGATAGGATTAAAACAATTATAGGAACATACAACACAATACAATTATAATGATAATTGAGCTCAAGTAATGATGAGCACACTAACTCATGCTGGAAATATTTCACGGTGATAGCGTTGAAGACGATAAAGAGAAAGCAGTTAGCCAGTTGACTTCTTTTTAATTTTAATAAGGTCACCTTCTCCACGAATCGCAAAGGCAGTTTCACCATCACGCTCACGTACCAGTATGGTACCATTTCGGATCCATACGTATTTATGATTGTGGTTATTTGCAGCTTCTCGGGTTTTACGAAACAACTGCTTTCTCTTTAGGGTCAAGTGCTCATTAATATAAATAGATGTGGTAGTTCCGGACATACCAATTTGTTCAGTTTTTAGCGAGCTAACTTTACGATACGCGCTAAGTAAATTGTCTCTCTGTAGACGAGAGGTGAACTTTAAAATAATATTCTTAGGTCTCGTGCTTTGTTGATGAGCATGAGGCACTCTGTGCACAGCGACAACATCATTGGGTAAGATTGGTGATTTAAGGACGCTTCCTATGGCTTCAATGATGGACGGTAAGTTTTCATTACGCCTTTCAGGCAGGTTACAAATCTCAACATTACATTGTCGAGCCTGCTGCTCAAGAACGTCAATTTTAGTTTCCAGGCTACAGATTGTGGACTCAAACTCAGCTGGCGATGCGTTACTACTCAAAACATCAACACGCTTTTTGAGGGTGTCATGCTCTGCTGACTGGAACTGAGAACTGGTTTGCAAGCCCACAATGTCATCACGAAGTGTGGTCACTTGTTGTTTTAGAACGGTATGCTCCGTACGCAGCACCTGCATATCCTTCCGGATGCCAGTCAAGGTGGACCTGATGTCATCACGTATTTGAAGGATGTCCTTGTTCATATCACTACGCCATTGGCTAAGAGTTGCTTGAAGGTTTATAGTGAATGCCTCAAAGTCTGCAGAGGTAGAAGGCTGCGATGACTTTTCTGTGATCAGCGTCCTATTACCGGCAGTACTAATGGATGAACTAAGATGGCTGTGGTCTAAATTATCACAGGACATATCCATGGAGTGGTCATCAGCTGGAATCTCTGTGTAACTGCGTACGGGAGTGTTTATATTCGACCTGGCCCGCCTAGTTACATTACAACATGAGGGACACTTCCAGGTAGCCTTGTATTCGTCTCTTAAAGCTACAAACTGGTTCGAGGTAAGATTCAAGCATTCGAAGTGGTAATTCCCACCACACACAGAGCATTGAAGAATATTGGTTGACGAAGTTGAGGTGTTCTTACAGCATTCCATCTTGAAAGAAGTCGTTTCAAGAGCTAACTCCATAGTCCTGTCCCGTACAGCAAGGTGCAACCAACGCCCTCTATACCTATACGCTGCAATGAAGTTCCCTATCGATCACTTGATAAAAGTCGATGCGTCTTTGAATTCGTAGTTGACTCCGTGATTTCTCAATAATTCAATAGGTGGCGCTGATCTCAATCACCGCAAATCTACGGACTTGTCAATGACTTTGCAGATTTGAGTGTGTCATTGGATATCTTATCACGGATAATCACTTCACTTCAATACTAATTAGACACTGGAGATGCTTGGTAAGGAAGCACTTAGTCCAACACTAGTCATTTACCGACCAAATTGTACTTGTTTTCTAGCTATGCACCTGCACACAGCTTTATACTTCACACAGCCAAAATCTCGTTTGAGGTGAATTACAACACGGATAACAAAATATAGCACTCAGCACGGTCTAAGCTTTGAGTAATAATCACGAACTTCTGGTATTTTGCACTTGTACTATTTTAATTAAATATTCAAAACGGAGCGATGCAAAAAGTAAACTAGAAGTCGCGCCCTCTAGCGGCATTATGAAATAGATATTGAGGAAATAGATATCAAAATAATATTTTTTCTTGTTTATTTTTTATAATAATCATATACGTATTTATTTCAGTCTAGGTCCATTTTGTTTGCTAGCTAGCTATTTGTTAGTATAGCTCCGGCTCTGTCAACTCTTAGGCGGGTCACCATCATCATCTTCCTGCACAGGATTTGGAGACCACTTTTAAGCAAGGAGATGTTTGTGTTAGGTGACTCCGCTCTTCCGCATAACATTAACATTACAATGAAATTGAATACAACATACTCGTAGAGATAAAGAAAGTTTTACAAATTTCAAAATTAAAGTTAAAAATTAAAGTAAAAAAAGTAAAAACTAAAAAGAGGAGCGCATTTGTGAGCGCGTGTGTGAGTGTGTATAATAGGTGGGTTAAAGTGTGTATGTGGGAGTGAGTGTGCATGTGTGGGAGTCAGGGTGAGTGTGTGTATGCATTGCATGGAATAAGAGTTAAATATTACATTTAGTTTTTTTTTTAGGTTTCTGTTTAGGTTTAGGTTAGCCCTGCGACTGTCTTGGTATCGGAAGAAGCCAGGGACGGCTTCCTCCACTAACATTTTCATGACCTCAGATATATTACTTTTTTTGCAAGATAAGGATTAAAGACATCCATTCTGGGTTTTGTGTTAGAAATGAGACGCCATAAGATTGCAAGATGGACGACGATTTATTAACTCTTATTGGGAATACAATTTTGCATTGACAGTAGCGCCACGGCGCATAACGGGTAAAATGAAAACAATATTTGTTTATGCGTTCACAGATAAATAAATTTTCACACCACCTGCTCGAAAATGTCAAATTATATGTCAAGTGGCCCGCACAGCCGGTCAATAATGTTGTACTGGATTTCATTATGACCCGCTGGTCAATAATGTGATTTGAATTTGGAATCTCACATGCTCAGCTAAATCGGCAGTATAGTACTAACAAACACCCTTTGGTGCCAGAAAGAGGAAAGCTATTCTCGATACCCTTACTACGCGTGGATGATATTCTCGATTTCCTACAAAATCATAACGACTGCTTCTTCATATCGTTGCCATGTTTTCGAAGACATAACATTGTAAGAATAATTAGATAACTACGAACCATTTTTTAAAAGGAATGGAATAACATTAAAACTGGCATTAATAATAACAAATACCGTACCGCACCGTAATACCGTAATAGTAATTGGCTGTAACATTAGTTCATTTATTTATTCTTACTGTTTTTTATTTAATAAATACTTTGTTTTTCGTACTATGGCTATTATTTTCTCACAGTAGGTGTAAAAAGTAGAGTATCCTCCTCTGGGCTAAAGGTGTCTTTGCCTTGGGCTAGCTTGAATCCCTCGCTGCATTCAGGGTTCTTGTATTAACTCCCTCGCTTCGCTCGTGAGTTAAACTCTTAACCCTCGCTGCGCTCGGGAGTGAAATCCCGAATCCTTCATTGCGCTCGAGATTCAATATGACGCCCGTGACATAAGACACAACTTTAGCTCCTCGGTGCATAACCTACTATTATCATCAATGGGTGCATACATTTCCTCAACAAATATTTTCTTTCTATCCTTACATTCTATGTTTTACGCTGTACTCCCATTATACGTTCGATTAGTTATTTCGAGACGCGAGACTAAGCGGACGTGTTTTTCTGTACTTGCTTAAATTAAATAATTATCTATAAACAATTACGACGAACATTTCAATAATTATTTGCGGCGTCAGTTATAATAAAGTGTGTCAACTGTGACAAGTGCCAATGCAACTTTTATGTGCAAGATGAACTGAATGATATTTGTTATTCTATTGACAATCAATAAAGTGTAGCGGTTAGTATGCCTAACCCAGGATCGCACCCAGGATCGAACCCAGGATCGAACCCGGGATCGAACCCAGGATCGAGCCCATTTGGTCGTAGCCAATTACTACGGCGAAGTCCTCCGCCAACGCTTACCGAACAATTGCCCCCGAGTGCACCAATTCCACCACCAGTACCTGAGGAGAATTTTTTGCCGAGTGATGTTGTCAGCACACCAGAGATTCAGAAATGGTTATTGTCTATGGATGGCATTTTGACCGAAGTCTGCAGTATTGTTGGTGAAGGGAAAATGAACTCTGACCAGAAGCAACGCGTCGTGAATCTTTGTCGGAAGGTCCAAAGTGGGACTTCTCAGATGGCTGTCCTTTATCAGTCGGTGAAGCAGAAAATGCTCCAGTCCCACAGCACCGTTCAGCACCTACAGCTTCAGAAGAACATGGCAAACTCTCTGGACCAGGTCAAAGAGGTTATAGACTCAAAGCTGAATATGTGCAACAATTCTTATGCCAGCATGGTGAAGAAAGGCTCCGACAATTTCGTCCGTCCAGCAAATTTGAGTGCAATCGCCATTTATCCTAGCGATAAAACTAAAACGAGTGACGACACCAAGTCACTTGTTCAAAAGCTCATATCTCCCGAGCAACTCAAGCTCCAGGTACCTGGCCTGAAAAAAGTAAAAAATGGGGGAGTACTAATAAGCACGGAAAATAAAGGCGACATAGACAAATTGAAGAATTCAGAGAAGATATTCACCTCGGGCCTTACAATAGAAGAACCTTCTAAACGACGTCCTAGGGTTACTATTATTGGTGTTCCCGTAGCCCTTTCTGAGAAGGAGGTTTTCGACTGTATTTTCGAGCAAAACGTATCCAACAAAATGCCGAATACAACTCGTGAATCCTTCCTTGAGAACATCAAACTGAGCCATAAATCGGTCAAGAAAGGCCTTCCTACCTGCAACTACATTCTGGAGGTACCCGCTGGCATTAGAAAAATGCTTGTTAACCAAAGCAGAATTTTTATAAATTGGACCTCATGCCCCGTGAGGGATTTTACAATAGTCACCAGGTGTTACAATTGCCAGCAGTTTGGCCACGCAGCTAAGTTTTGCCGTGAAACGAGTCCTACTTGCAATCACTGTGCAGAGACGGGACACTCCGTGAAGGAATGCAGTAGCAAAACTTCTCCTCCCCAGTGTGCGACGTGCAAAAGATTCAAGAGAAAATGTGACCATCCCACCGGTGATGTAATTTGCCCGGCACGTAAATATGCAGAGACCAAGTACATCAATTCAATAGACTATGAAGGCGCCTAAGAGCGCCACAGTATCTTATTTTTAGTATGCTTACACACAGGTAGCTTATCCTTTATTTGTATTTCATTTTAGTTTGTAATTGTCATGAGCAATCAACTAATAAGTGATCTAGATAGTTTTACTGTGTCTGAATCAAAAATCTGCAATGTTCAGTAGGTACTGTAAATACCTTCTTCTCTCGGGCGACAAATCGTTTACCTTGCTGACACAAAATATTCGCAGCATTAACCGAAATATGGACGGTTTTGAAGTGTTTTTACAAAGTCTTGATATAAACTGTGATATTATAGTACTAACAGAATGTTGGTTGTCAAAACAGACAGTCAACTTACCACCTCTGAACGGTTTTTATTCATATAAAACAAACAGAAATATCAATCAAAACGACGGAGTTGTAGTTTATGTTAAAAATAATTTACGAACTATCAAAGAAGAACCACTAAAAAAGGAACATCACAAATAGATTGCAAGACTTGTCCAACAATTATAATTTAAAAATTCACATTAATGTTCCTACTCGAAAATTGACTTGCATTGACCATATACTAAGCAACATTGCCAATGCAACTGCCTCTGTACTTCGCCTGCATCTTTCGGATCATGACACTGCACAAATGTTAAGCTTTCCAGCTAAACAGATACCACTAAAATCAGCAATATACTACATTCATAAAAGAGACTATAACTTAGATAACCGCCGCCTGTCCGCTTCTTATGCTGTCTCAACTATAAAGCTATGGAACGCGCTACCCCTTGGCATTAAAAAAACTGAAAGCAAAATGGCTTTCAAACGAACAGTTCGGAAGTACTATTTGAAGTCAGACTAAATTACCCACAAGGTAGTCGTAGTTATTATTATGAGGTTTCTCGTATTTTGAACTATTTGTATGTATTTTAATATGTATTAGTTTATTTCATCTTATCTGTAACTAGCGGACGTCCCGCGGTTTCACCCGCATAGTTCCCGTTCCCGTGGGAGTACGGGGATAAAATATATCCTATGTTACTCGTGGATAATGTAGCTTTCGAATGGTGAAAGAATTTTTAAAAACGGTCCAGTAGTTTTTAAGCCTATTCATTACAACCAAACAAACAAACAAACAAAGTTTTCCTCTTTATAATATTAGTGTAGATATATGTGTATTAGTATGTATACTATATAAGTACTTAATTCGATTTGTTAACAAAATGGCATTGTTCTCATTGATTTTTGTACTCTACCACAATGCTGTCATATTTGACCCAATGGTTGACTGGTAGAGAATGCCTTGTGGCATTAAGTCCGCCTATGTACCACTCTTGTACATGAAGTTTAAATAAATAAATAAATAACATTCGAAAATTTAAGGAATGTTTGCAAAATCTTACATGGGCCAACGTTTACTTAAAGACTGACACGAACTCCGCATTCGATGACTTTCATGAACTGGTGTGTCTATTTTATGATCTCTGTTTTCCCAAAATAAGGGTGAAAGTCAACAGCTATAAAAAAAACACGCAAAAGTGGATAAGTAAAGGTTTGAGACAAAGTTGCAAAACTAAACGGAAGCTACGGTACCTGTACTACAAAACTAAGAATATAAGTAATAAAAATAAATATAAAAGTTACTCTAGATTACAAAATAAATGTATTTATAATTCAAAAAGGAATGCAAATATAAAACATATTCATACTCATGACAATAAATGCAAAGCCACATGGAATGTCATTAAAAATGAAGTAAATAATAACACTCACAAAGATATCATAGAATGTATAAAATTAAATGATAGCTTAATTACAGACCCTGTACAAATGGCCAATATATTTAATGACCATTATGTCAATTCAACGCAACAAGGGGGGAAAAGCGCACAGAAAAACCTCTACAAAAATACATGTGTCAACACAATGTTCATAAGACCAATGCTGGCCAACGAGGTACGACAAGAAATTATTTCTCTGTCTAATACCAAGGCAGAGGGCTATGATGAAATAAATACAAAAATCTTAAAAGCTTGCAGTGATGAACTTTCTGGTATTCTCACTCATCTGATAAACATGTCGTTCTCCAATGGAACCTTCCCAGAGAAATTAAAACTGTCCATAATAAAACCTTTATTTAAAAAGGGATGTAAATGTGACATAAATAATTATCGACCTATAACTTTAATACCCATCCTGTCTAAAATTTTTGAAAAATGTATGTACAAGAGATTAAATTACTGCAATCAATTTCAAATTATAAGTGACAAACAGTTTGGATTCCAAAAGAATAAATCCACATCGTTGGCTGTTTTTTCTCTTATGCAAGCTATACTTTCAAATATTAATAATAATCATATGACTGCTGGGCTTTTTTTTGATCTATCGAAAGCCTTTGATCTGGTATCACACGATATTTTGCTACATAAGTTAGAAGCTATTGGTATTAGAGGACCGGTACTCCAGTGGCTATCGTCCTATTTAACTAACAGAAAACAACGTGTCACAATCACAAAAAAAAAATGAAAGTAATGACATAATATCCTACTCATCGGAATATAGACATAATAAACATGTCGTTCCTCAAGGAAGCGTACTGGGCCCAATATTATTCCTCATTTACATAAACGACATCATTAAAATAACTAATCATAAATGCATATTATTTGCCGACGACATATCTATTATAGTGACATCCGATAAAAAACATCATACCATTTTGGATCATGAGCTTGACATTAATAATACAATTGACAAATTACTACACTGGCTTGACATTAACCATTTAAAGATAAATTTAGATAAATCCGTTTACATTCAATTTAATCAATCAAACAATTATAAAAATAACATCAAACTCAATATTAATAAAATCAAAGAAGTAACGCAAACAAGATTCTTAGGCGTAATAATAGATAAAGATATTAATTGGAAAGACCACATAGATAATGTCAGCACTAAAATCAATAAATTTGTATACGCACTAAAACAAATAAAAATGTTACCGACATTAAGACTGCTATAATAACTTACCAAGCTTATGTCGAATCGGTACTACGTTATGGGCTTGTAATGTGGGGTAATAGCACGGACTTCCAAAGAGCATTCATAGCTCAAAAAAAGTGCATGAGATCAATTTGTGGACTCAAACCTGACGACTCATGTCAACCAATATTTAAGAAACTTGGTCTGTTACCGTTACCGTCACTCTACATTTACGAAATATGTATGTTTCTAATGCGAAATAAACAATTATTTAGGACTGCTATTGATGTGAATCCTCGAAATAGACGATCCCTATAAATTAGTATTAAATGATTTACCTAGGCTAGCTAAGTACAATAATAACTGCTTGGCAATGTGTGTGCGCATTTATAATGAAATACCAAGGCATTTTAAAATATTAAATACAAAACTGTTTAAAATTACATTTTATAAATGGCTACTTGAAAATAGTTTTTACAGCTTAATAGACTAAAGTGGTGTCAAAATAATAAAGAACAACTAAAAATGGAAATAATTTCAGAATGTCGAGCCTCAAAGAATTTTAGTGACTTTTGGAAGGCGACTAACAGCCTAAACCATAAGTCTGGTCTCCCTGTGAGCGTGGGCGGTGCTAGTGATAGCAGAGATATAGCCGAACTGTTTAGACAACATTTTACCACGAAATCACCGCTTGGTCCATCATCTGGAGATCCTGGGTCCACCATGACCGGTGATCTGTATAATGTGTCAGCTAAACAAGTACGTAAAATTGTGAGTAGTATGTCTTGTGGCAAGTCACCGGGTCATGATGGCCTCAGTATTGAGCATTTGAAGTACGCTGGCGTCCATCTACCACGTGTGCTCGCGATGTTCTTTACTTTATGTCTAAATCACTCTTACCTGCCCATAGACCTTATGAAAACGATTGTTGTACCGATTGTTAAAAACAAAACTGGTGACTTGTCTGATGTGAATAACTACCGGCCAATTTCCTTAGCAACAACTCAGCAACAACTCAGAACTTGGCAAACACCTTCACATTCACGATGCACAGTTCGGTTTTCGCGCTGGACTTTGTACTGAAAGCGCAATCCTGAGTCTCAAACACACTGTTCAATACTACACGGAAAGAAATACACCTGTGTATGCATGCTTTCTTGACCTCTCCAAAGCCTTTGACCTTGTGTCATATGACGTATTATGGGAGAAACTCAAGAGGACTGACCTGCCTACACAGGTGCAACGGATTTTTCATTTTTGGTACCAAAACCAGGAAAATCATGTTAGATGGGCTAACAACTTCTCTGATACGTATAAGTTGGAGTGCGGTGTGAGACAAGGTGGTTTGAGTTCTCCTAAGCTCTTCAACTTATATGTGAATGAGCTTATAGTTGAGCTCAGCAGCACACGAGTAGGATGCTGGGTGGACAATGTGTGTATGAACAACTTTAGTTACGCAGACGACATGGCGCTGCTGACCCCAACTGTAAGCGCTATGAGACAGTTGCTAGCCATATGTGAAACATATAGCCATAAGCATGGTTTATTATATAATTGTAAAAAGAGTGAGTGGATGGTTTTCAAGGCCTTAGGTAAGTGTCCGTCAATTGTGCCTGCGATAAAGCTGAATGGTACTGAACTGAAGCGGGTAAAACAGTTTAAATACCTCGGACATTACGTTACCGAGGACCTTGACGATCAAATCGACATAGAAAGGGAACGTAGGGCATCAGCGGTCAGAAGCAACATGCTGGCTCGCAGGTTTGCGCGTTGTAGTGGTCAAGTTAAAGTCACACTATTTAGAGCCTACTGTCAGACCTTCTACACGTGCAGCCTGTGGTTCAGGTATACGCAGAGACAGCTCAATGCCCTACGTGTCCAATATAACAATGGATTTAGGATGTTGTTAGGGCTACCCCGCTTTTGTAGTGCCTCTGGTATGTTTACCGAGGCTAGGGTAGACGGCTTCCATGCCATCGTACGCAAACGGCTCGCATCGTTACTATGCAGAGTCCGGGATAGTACTAACAGCATCCTACAAGTCATTGCGGATAGACACGACACAAATATCCTAAAAACATTTATTCGTGCTCAAATTTTATAATTAGACCACGAATAAATGTATGTAATTTTTAATAAATGAATGTAATTTTTAAATGTAGGTATATAGTTATGTAATTTTTCTAATACCTTTGTAGTTAATATTAATTTAGTATGGACCATGGTCTGAAATAAAGATTTATTATTATTATTATTTCCTTTATTCAATTTTTTAACAAATTCTTTACATTTTTAAATATTAATATAAAAAATACATAAAAAACATTTAAAAATATAAAAAATTGTAGCCCACCGGTATCGGGAACAGGGTCCAAGCTACCGGCGGTCAGGGCTCCAGAGAGAGGAACCTCCTAACAATACGAGCCGTGTCCAGGAGTACCGCTTTCTGAATCAAGCCCTTGATCCAGCTGCCTAACGAGAGCCTCCTCAGGTATTGGTCGAGGCTTTTGGCAATTAAGCCATGGGCCGACACAACTATCGGCACAATGATCGCCGAGTCCACTTCCCACATGTCGACAACCTCGCGAGCCAAGTCAAGATACTTGATTTGTTTATCTTTCTCGGCTTTCACGAGGTTCTCATCATGCGGGACCGTTATGTCAACAATCATTGCGCGCCGCTCTGATCGATCCATCACCACTATATCAGGCCTATTGGCTATAACAGTCCTGTCAGTGATGATGGATTGATCCCAGTACAGTGTGATACTGCCATTATTGAGAACTGGGTCGGGCACATACCTATAGTAGGGCACTTCCGATTCCACAAGATTGTATTTTAGAGCAAGTTGCTGATGGATAATCCTGGCTACAAGGTTGTGTCTGTGCAAGTATTCTCGGTTAGCTAGACGAGAACACCTGGAGATAATGTGACGGATTGATTCGCCTGGACAGTGGCATGCCCGACATATGTCAACCGTACCGTCCTTCACAATAAATCTCCGGTAGTTATTCGTCATCATAACTTCATCCATAATTGCACACACAAAACCTTCGGTTTCTCCGAAGAGGTCCCCGGATCGTAGCCAGGACACGGACGCTAGAAAATCTACATCGGGCCCATGAAGAGCCCGGTAAAAGCGCCCGTGAAGCTCCTTGCTCTGCCATTCTTTCCTGCGGTCATCAGTAGTAAGTACTACAGGTTTGCGCCAGTTCTCTTTAGCCAAGGAGAGCGGGGTGAGGCCCTTGTCCATCGCGACCACATCTCGATGCATCCCCACGTCGGCTTCTAGGAAATATTCCCTGAGACTGCATATCTCACGATTGTGGAGAGTCTTAGCGTTTAAAAAGCCTCGACCCCCACACTTCCGCGGGATATACAGTCTCATTACCAAAGAACGCGGGTGATGCATTCGATATGCCGTCAACAATTTACGGACCTTCGTATCCAGGGCGTCTAGTTCTGTTTGAGTCCATTTGAGTATGCCGAAAGAGTACATCAAAACCGGCATGACCCAACCGTTGAAGGCACGCACCTTATTTCCGCCCGATAAAAGACTATTAAATACTTTTTTCAGGCGGCCCAAGAAGCGCTCCTTCAACGATTGCTTCATGTCAGCAACATTGATCCCCAACGCTTCCGACATACCCAAATACTTATAAGTTTCGGTTGCTGAGAGCGATCTAAGATTTATGGAATCTGAGAGCTGGGTTCCCACAGATTCCACAATCTCCCCTCGCTTTACATGCATGACCGCACATTTGTCTACACCAAATTCCATCCTGATGGCGCTACTGAAGGTTTCAGTCACCTTCAGTAGCTCCATCAGTTGCAAATCGTTGGGGGCAGAGTTTCAAGTCATCCATGTAAAGGAGGTGAGATATAACCCGACCATCTTTCCGCAACCGATAGCCTAGACCTGAATCCTCCAGCAGCGTGCTAAGAGGATTCAAGGCTAAGCAGAACCAAAGTGGGCTCAAACTGATTATTATTATTATTAAAAGAATTTATAGTTTAAAAAATTTGATGTTCTCAATTTACTGTGCAGTGTTTGATGCCTGCTTACCTTTATAACAATGTCGAAAATGTTTGCATGCTAGGTCACATCCTAGCTAAACATGTTTGTGCTATTTAAATTTGTAACATCTTTGTATACCATGTTTTATGCGAATAAATATACTATTACTATTACTATCCCAAGACAGTAATTGCTTATTCATTAAAATTATCCCCGATACAGTGGTCATGGCTATTTATAGGCCGCCCTCTCATAATATCGACTGTTGTTAGACTCACTAGACACAAACTTAGCAACTATAAATACTTTCAAAAATATTATACTTGTAGGAGATATCAACATAAACATTTCCTCCGGGAAACCCGATACCCATACACACAATTACCTAAATATTTGTGCATTCCATGGACTTTTACCAGCTCACTATTACCCCACTCATCAAAGCGGGTCTTGCTTAGACCATATCATTCTAAAATCCAAAAATCCATCTAAAACATTAGTTACTAACTCTCTTACCGATCATCAAGCTGTTTTACTAACAATGCAAATAAATTCACCTAGAAAAAACTGCGCGCGTAGCTACACTAAAGTCAATATGACAAACCTTAAAATAGACATACGCAGCATTAATTTTAACCCCATTTACGATTCTGTTGATGCAAATATTTCGTTAGAATATTTCATACATTCCTTACAATATGTAATAAGGAAAAACACTTTTACTAAAATAATCCCTAGAAAGTATAGTTGCATTAAACCGTGGATCACACCCGGTCTCGTTCGTTGTATAAGACACAGAGACAAACTTCACCAAAAATCCAAACTTGCACCCAATGACGTAATACTCTCTGTAACATATAAAAGGTATCGTAATTTCTGTAATAACCTTTAAAAAAAAAAACCAGTACGATAAAAATGAACTCGAGAAAGCGGGAAAAAATAGTAAACTTGCGTGGAAATTTATAAAAACTAATATACTAGATTTACTTTCAACAGAAATAAACCCATCCGAAGCAACAAATAAAGTTAACAAGTATTTTGTTAACGTTGGTAAAAACTTGGCTGAAAAATTCATAAATATTACCATTCCTCTTACTCAAAATCCAACTAGGACATCTTCGTTAAATTCCTTTGTTTTATTAGATACGGACGTAAACGAAATAGTTAGAATAATAAACGGGTTAAAGGATGTCTGCGCAACGGGGTGGGATGATATACCCAATAACGTACTTAAAAGATTTCAACACCTACTGGCCCCTCCGCTTACCCACATCTTCCAGCTATGTTTATCTAAAGGGATATTTCCAAAATTGCTAAAAAAGTCTGTGGTGACACCTATTTTTAAGTCTGGTGACAAAATGAGTGTGAATAACTACAGACCCATTTCAGTACTGACGGGTCTATCTAAAATTCTAGAAAAAATCATAACAGTAGACTGATAAAATATCTGGAAGATAGCAAACTTCTTTCAGACAATCAATTTGGTTTTAGGCCCAAAAAATCAACTAGCCAAGCAGTAAACAAATTGATTAATTACATTTCCACAAATCTGGATAGAGGAATGCATACAGTTGGTATCTTTCTTGACCTTGCAAAGGCATTTGACACTATTTCTTGCACTAGTCTTTTGCAGAAGCTTGAAAGACTTGGAATAAGAGGACCGCAGCTTCTACAATTATCTGATTATCTTAACGATCGACAGCAATGTGTAAAAAATGGTCCAAATACAAGTTCTGATCTTTCTAATACTCGTTTTGGAATTCTACAAGGCCGTATATTAGGGCCTACCTTATTTTTAATCTATATTAATGACCTGTGCAGCCTGCCACTCGAAAATGGTGTTGTTATGTCTTGCAGATGATACTGCTCTGTTGTTTGCAGCTAAATCAAGAGCTGAGGCCAATGAAGTTGCTCAGAATGGTTTCAACGTTGTGTCTAATTGGCTCCAAAATAATTTTCTAACACTGAATGCTGATAAATCCAAATACATTTCATTTACAATGAGTTATACTAACACACCGCTTACTAACCTAGTCATTAACGCGCATACCTGTACCTCGTACGCTGACACTGCATGTTCTTGCCCTACTTTAGAAAAAGCTGACCATTTGAAATATCTTGGTGTCACAATTGACTCCAATACTACTAGAGTTCGCAAACTAATATATGTTTTTAAGTATTTACGTAATGTAGCCGATTTTAAATTAATTAAACAGGTTTATTTAGCATTGTGTCAATCTATTCTAACCTATTGCATAATGTCCTGGGGTGGCGCGGGAAATTCGATTCTTCTCCCTCTAGAACGTGCTCAAAGAGCAATTCTGAAGGTTGCTACCTTTCGTCCGTTTAGATTTCCGACACAGCTGCTCTACAAGGCATGTAATGTGCTCACAGTACGGCAATTATTTATTCTTCACGTTATACTACAGCAGCACTCCACTCTCCCCTATGTCCCAGTACCTTCCGATAGGAGAAGGAAGGACCTGGTTTGTACAAAGCCTCAAACGAAACATGCCTTTGCTCATCGATTTTATGTGTTTTTAGGACCTTTTCTGTATAATAGTTTCAACAAGAAACTAAACTTCTATAGTCTCAGTTTTAGGAAATGTAGTCTTGTAATATCAGATTATTTAGCGGCACTTAACTACACGGACACAGAAAAACTTCTAGAAGTCATAGTATAAGTTTGTTATCCCCTCGTATTTGATTGTACTGTATACCTTAATTAGTTTTAATGTTTAATGTTTTAGTACCAGTTTTATTGTTGTTATAATTGTTAATAGATTTATTTTATTTTAAAACTTTTACTGTCCTAATTAAACTATGTACTGTAAGTGATGGCCTGAAACACAGGTTTAAATAAACCTAAATCAGGCAGGTCGCTATCTAACATTTGAATTCGTAATTTTCGTTACTTGCAACTGTTAAATATTATATTTTAGTGATAATTTTACTTACTAGCACTAACTATATGATTTTTTAAGAAATAACACTACTGCACCTAAATGTACACTTTTGTAATATCTACTTTTTAAATAAATTGTACGAGTCATGTATCGTACATGGCACGCACGCATTGCATATATCAGCATTTTTCCGTCACCTTGCACAAATTATAGTGTAAATCGACAGTACACAATCAGCGTTCATAGTCAGCTGTACTCATTCACGCATTATTCATATAGCATTAGTTACGTGGCAGTTAAATATATTCAATAAACCATCATCTTTGACTATCCGTGACTTATCATTCAAGCTATCAATCAAGGTGTGTGCGACCCATTCAGCAGCGCATACATCTTTATGGTCCTTCGAGCTGGATCACCACTCCTGGAGCAAACAGTGCTGCAAGCCGCACAGGTACGAAGTGTTTCTACTTACGATAGCGAATCGGTTTGACTGGTCTTCCACAAGCGGATCGCCCCAGTCAGATTGATAAGGCGCTCAATATCGTACGGAGAGATTCCTTCGGGCCCTGTGATCGCCACAGGAAACATTAACATTTGGTGGTTCGGGAACTACATCTCAGTGAGAGGAGGCCAGTGCATCAGCAGTGCATACAAAAGATCACCGAAAAACATCAGCATCGGAACAGTTTTGGTGACTCGAAATATACATCATTAATGTTCCAATCATGGAGCAAATTATTCAAACTCAATATCAAGTCATGGAAGGAATGCAGAAACTTCTTATCAATTTCAAAAAAGAAGGAGGAAGCCATAAGACTCCCGACAGTGTGCAAAGAAAAATAGACCTTCTCGACAAGTATTGGGCAGAATTTAAAAATAACCACGAGAAAATTAGTGAGTGCGAAGATCCTTCTCATCAATACTTTGTGCAAAATTCCCACGAACAGACAGACAATTTTACAAAACCACTAGGGGATTCTTCGTTAAGTATTTAACTCCAGAACAAAAACCAGCTTCACCAGTATTGAAGGCAGCAGGCTTTGCTTTTGAGCCCACACCGTCCACCTCGCAGTCATCAGAGCCAAAACTCCTTCAAGAGCAAGGTGGAGCTGAACGTGGTAATCAATCACCCCTTTCAATAAAGGTACCGGAAACAGCTGAGATCGCAAGTAATAGCAAAACCGACGAAATGCTACGCAAATAAAGGAGCAACATCAAAGCGTTCCAAAGGACCGCAACAAACATCAATGTGGACCTCCTCAAAGAAAATTGGCAGTTTGAAGACGCCTTAAAGGTACTAGAGTCCAGGTGGAAAGCAGTGGATTCACTTTATTGGGACCTTGACAGTTTACCCAATCAAGGAAATGTACAGTATGAGATGTCTTACAATACGTGCGAACTCGTTTACAACGAAATGAAAGCAACCATCAATTCCAAAATGTGGTCAGTTACTCACCGAGAGAAGTCGACGCCAAAGATAGAAATTCCAGCCTTTAGTGGTAGCTACGAACACTGGACAGCATTCAAAGATTTATTTGTTGAGACCATCCATTCCAGTCCGTCTCTTTCTAACGCACAAAGAATGCAGTTTCTAAAAAGTAAGGTGAAAGGCGAAGCCGAGAAACTCATTCAGCATCTATCAATCAGCTAGGAATATTATGAGACCTAATATTATGGGAGATCCTCAACCGCAGATACAACAACAGGAAACTGATCTTCACGTCACATCTCAATTCATTGCTGGCTGTTCCTATCACTCAACATTTATCAGCCGGATCAGTCAAAAAACTCCACGATACTACAAAAGAATGTATCAATGCGATCAAGAACCTTGGTGTAGACACGTCATCATGGGACCCAATACTGGTACACTTGCTTTCACAAAAGTTGGATACGGTGACTCATAACGACTACTTAGAGTCTCTGGCGGAGCCGCGTGAGCTACCTAACACAGTAGAATTTCTCGATTTTCTAGAAGGAAAATTTACATCATGGGAATCATCTCGTCGGAAACCAGAAACAACAAAACCATCTCAGTCGGAGCCTGCACAGACAACCAAGAAATTTCATTCATATAAAGCATTCAGCGCAAATCAGAACAAGAATAATAAGTATAAATCAAATTCATTGACAAAAGACAATGAAAGCGCAACAAACTGTCCACATTGCAATCAAGAGCACAAGTTGTTTTCGTGCAAAATATTTCTCGAATTACAACCTGACGCAAAACGGAAGGCAGTTGCGAAATACAATTTATGCAAAAACTGCCTAAACGTACATACGAATAGCAACGAATGCTCGTCAAGAAAAAAATGCCTCGTCTGCAATTCAGATCATAATACATTGCTTCACGACGCCTACGGCAAATGGGGTGGGCAGAAATCAAACAGCAATTCAGTGCAGCAATCAACAGCGGGCACTGATAGCAAGAAAACAACAAGTGACAGCAGCAACCACGTGTCTCAAGAGGATGTATCAGAAACTCTGCTTACCACAGCATTGATCAAAGTGCAAGCATACGATGGGTCACTGATAACTATACGAGCACTCCTTGATCAGGGTTCACAAACATCCCTGATAACTGAAAAAGCAGCACAGAAACTAAGAATACCCCGTGGCCGCTGCAAAGGTGTCATATTCGGTGTCGGGGCGAAAGAAAATAATTGCAAAGGCGTCATACAAATCACGTGCAGTGCCATGCAAGGCAATTATACATTTGACACCGATGTTTTCATAATGCGAAATTTGATCAACAATTTGCCTAACAAATCATTCACAAAGCCAAAATCATACACATTTATAGAAAATATCACGTTGGCTGATCCAGATTTTCATGAGAGTCGTCCTGTAGACATTTTACTCGGGGCTGAGGTATACTCAAGCATAATCCAAGAAGGTATCATCAGGCACGAAAATTCACAACCAGTCGCACAGCAAACACGTCTGGGCTGGATATTATGTGGCCACGTCCAAACAACATTTCAATGTAACGTTGTGATAAATAACATCGAAGACATTCAACAATTTTGGACATAGTAGAAGACATAGCAGAAAATTCGGGAATGTCACAGCATGACCTGGATTGTTTGCAGCACTACAAGAACACAACAACTCGCGACACAGAAGGTCGCTACATTGTTGAGATACCGTTCGAACCAAACTTTCAAGAAAAGCTAGGAGCTACGAAACCCATGGCTTTGGCACAATTCAGGCAACTGGAGAGAAAATTTAGCAAACAACCACAATTAGCAGAACCATACAGGCAGTTCATTCATGAATATCAAGCACTGAATCATATGGTCGAGTGTACTAATAACGTGACACCGACTTGCTATTTACCTCACCATTGTGTTCAGCGCGCCGATTCCGCAACTACGGCGTTAAGAGTAGTATTCAACGCATCGGCGAAAACATTGACGGGCTACACTTTGAACGACCTCATGAAGCGTGGTCCAAATTTACAGCTAGACCTCATGTCATTGATCTTGCGATGGAGGCAATATTGTTACAATTATTAGGACGGGTCGCGCCCTCTATTGAAAAAATAGCGCACTAGCTGCAATGAAACGGCAGATGTCAACTAGATGGCGTCACCGAGTAATATTGCTTATTTTCTCAACAATGTAAATTATAAATAAAATATGGAAAATACATACACAAAATTCTAATAATTAGCCATGATGAGTTTTCGTTAAATTATAATTAGTTATATAGCCTAGTGTTTGACGAGATAAAAGGACTCGTGTCTAAACCAGGCACAGCAGTTCTGTGATGGATGACGCGACACCTTTCTTTCACTTGAGAATCTTTTCATGGAAGATATACTTATTTACTTGAATATTAAATAAAATCTGATGACGCGGACGAGGCGTGGGATAGCCGTTAAAATGAAAACCCGTGCCTAAATAGGAGCCACGAATGTGTATGTATTCTGAATTATTGCTACTTTGTGAGAATTACTTAGCATCATGTGTATCGAGGGCTCATACTGATATTCTTTTCTGATATTATTTTCAGGGCTTCAAATATTACTTAATTAATCAAAACTTAAACAAAAATAAGTCTTCTCAAGAACCTGTAGGCGCAAGAAAATGCCACATTGATAAGGATTAAATTAGGGGCACGCTCTGGTTCCAAACATATACAGCCACGTGTAATATTCTGCAATCCATACAGACTGCGACTGCTGTCTGCGTCTCATGTCCATGGTTGGACCTAAGTATACGGTAGTATGGTCTACCCCAAAGTAAGTGTGAACATTACAACTTAATAACCTAAGAATCTGGGCAGGAGCTATAACCCTATTATACTGATGTCTGTAACTACGGATTAAATAATTGAGAAGACTGAAGAAAGCCTTTAATTTCAATCGACACCTCATGCGCTTAGAACCCACATAGTCTCATGGAAAACACCGCTGGCAGCTGGTGGTAAGAGACGGAAGAATCTTACAATATCAGTTTGCGTATACGGCGGATATAGAGAAAATGTATCGACAGATACTTTGCAACACTGAAAATCAAACCTATCAGAAGATACTATGGAGGAACAGTCCTGACCAACGTATACGAGAATATAAGCTCACGACAGTCACGTATGGCATGAAAGCAGCTCCATTCTTAGCCATGATGACTTTGAAACAATTGGCGGCTGATGAAGGCCACAAGTATCAACACAGCAGGGCAGCACAAGCGTTGCAAGAAGAATTTTATATGGATGACCTTGTAAGTGGAAGCTTCACATTGTCGTCGGCCAAACAATTGCAACACGATTTGATCCAGTTACTACAGTCGGGAGGTTTCAATTTACGTAAATGGTCGGGCAACAGCGAAGAATTACTTCAAAACGTCAGCAGAGCGTCCTCAAATCAACCATCATTTGATTTCAAGCAAGCAGAATCAACAAAGACGCTCGGGTTGAAATGGAACCCAAATGAAGAAACGTTCTCGTTCGAGCTAAAAATAAGCAAAACCAAGCCAACAGAAAAACATACAAAACGTTCATTACTATCAGATATTTCAAAGATATTTGACCCACTCGGTTGGTTAGCTCCAATTACAACAAAGCTAAAAATATTATTCAAACAAGTTTGGCTGTCGAACATTCAATGGGACGACCAGCTTTCGGTTGAAATAAGCACCGAGTGGGAAAAAACCAAAGCAGAGCTACAAAGCATCAGCCTGTTTAAAATTCAAAGATGGTATCAGACAGGAGAGCAAGACACAATCCAACTGCACGGCTTCTGCGATGCATCATTATCAGCATACGCATGTGTCGTGTATTGTAAACTTGATACCAACATAACACTCGTCGCTGCAAAAACAAGACTTGTTTTATTTATTTTTATTTTTTACATTTTAGGAAAGCTTACAGACTAATAACATCATAATAACAAAATATATACTTAAATTGCTAATAACAAGCCTCCACAGATAAATACAAAAATTAAATCAAAAGTTACCAAAACCTAGAACTGTTACATTATTATTTACATTACAATTAATTAAAGTTGGTTTATTTTATCCTATTGTTGCTAATTTAAGCAGGTGCTTCATGTACAAAAAATGGCTTCGCTAAGAGTCTCCTTACTGTTCTTGCCTTGGTGCAGAATAGGTCAATACCGGGATCACAAGAAACTTCATTAAAACTGCGACTGGCTCTCGGAAAGTATGCATTACGCCTATAATTAGTATTCGCATAAGGTACATGTAGAAGTGGCCGCTGTCGCAGTCCCATCTGATTAGTGCGCATTGTTAATTTTGACAGAAGTTCAGGACAGTCTATTGAGCCATTCGCGATATTACATAAGTAGCAAACGTCATTCATTTGACGTCTACGGTCAAGTGGTAGAAAATGGTACCTTCTGCATCGGTGAGCGTAATCGACAGATATTTGTTTTGCCCTGTAATCAAGGTACTTCAGAAATTTTCTCTGGATGCCCTCAATACGAGACTTGTAGATCCCGTATTGAGGGTTCCAGACTTGTGATGCATACTCAAGGTGGCTGCGTACGAACGAACAATATAGTACTTTGATCGGTTTTAGTGATCGGAAACATGCCGTGGTTCTCATAATAAAACCAAGTGCTCTTGACGCCTTATTCACTATACAATCAATATGCTGATCGAAAAGTAGCTTGCTGTCTTGCACAATACCAAGGTCCCTAATACTGTTTACTTTGCCTATCTTGGTATTGTAAAGCTTATAAGTGGAATCGATGATAGACTTCTGACGAGTAAAGGTCATGTGAAAACATTTTGAAACATTAAGTTCAAGCCTGTTACGTCTACAGTATTCTTCGAACCTATTACATCGCTTTGCAACAGGTGTATATCAGACACATTTTGGATAATTTTATGAATCTTCATATCATCAGCGTAAAGTAAAATATAAGAACTTTCAAAACAGTGTTTCACGTCAGCAATAAAGAGGGTAAATAAAAGGGACCCAAGAATCGAACCCTGAGGAACTCCAGAGGGGACAGAACTCCATCCAGATGTGTACCCCTGAAGCACCACAGCCTGCGTTCTGTTTTCAATATAAGAGGAGAACCAACGATACAAATCTCCGTGTATTCCGGCTTTTAATAGCTTCTCTAAGAGCAGTCTATGGTCAATACGGTCGAAACATTTACTATAGTCAGTATAAATAACGTCGACTTGTGCACGCTGTTCCATACCTTCGGATATAAATTCATGGGACAAGATTAAATTAGATGTAGTGGAACGCTTCCTAAGAAAACCATGCTGTTCGTCACCAAAGTTGCATTGCATAGCGGCGTATACGTCAGTAAACACTATTCGTTCAAGGATTTTGGAGAATAGACAAATCTTGGATATTGGTCGATAATTAGAGATGTCCGACTTATTACCTTTTTTGAAAACCGGCGTAACGAATGCCGATTTCCAAATCTTTGGAACGATGCCTTCTGAAAGTGACCGCCTGAATAAAATACACAGTGGCACAACAAGGCTGTCGGCACAATTTACAATAAATACTGGAGGTATAAGATCAGGACCGCCAGATTTAGAGAGGTCCAAGGTCTTTAATAATTTTAAAACTTGAGAATGCGACACACCAATCGAACCGATGCATGACACACTGTCTTGAACATGAATGCCACCGGAAGTTGCGGGCACAGGATCAGGTTCCTGGAAAGTGGAATGAAAATAGGTTGCAAATAAGTTGCTGATCTCTTCACCTGTACTCGCGGTCCTATCGCCATAATGCATCACTTTAGGAAAAGTACCCGAATTTCTTTTGCTTTTCACATATGTCCAAAAATATTTTGGGTTCTCAATGATCGAGGATTCGATTTTATCCATGTATGTATTAAAACAAGTTTTCTCCAAGTTAACTGCCCTATTCCGTAAAATGGAAAAAGAGTGAAAGTCGGACATATTACCATATGTTTTAAACTTGCGATGATATTTATATTTCTCCCTAAGTACTTTAACCAAAGCTGAACTATACCAAGGCGGATAGGATGATTCTCTAACGGATTTCACTGGGATATACTGGTCTCTAAGCTCATATAGTTTACTATAAAAACGCTCCACAGCACTATCCAACGAATCAGCAAGTAAAAACTCATTCCAATTGATTTGGTCGAGTTCAGATTTAATGGCAGCGTAATCACCCCTAGAAAACATATACTTAGTTGTCAATTTATCCGTCAATTTATGAATCTCAACAAATTCGGCAGTAATCGTCAATGGCTTATGATGTAGGTCTACAGGTAATGCCAAGGGATCGTGACATTCAGTGACAGTGATCGAGTCATTAGAAAAAACCAAATCCAATAATCTGCCATTGCTGTTCCTCTCACCGTTATATTGGGACAGGTTAGAAGTGAGAACTCCATCAAAAAAATCGCTTAAGTAGTTGCATGATACATTTTGCGGTATCAGTTCATTACCATCAGAATTTATCCAGTCTACATTATTACCAAAATTGAAATCACCCATAACAATCAGTCGATTTAGAAAGTAGCTGTAGGTACCACAAAAATGTCCTTCAAGAATAAAATGGAGAAATTTCTTTTTAACACTTTTTGTCAAAGCTTCATAAATGGAGATGCATAAAATGTCATACTAGTTTATGTTCGCGGCTTTGCCAGTGTGAATTGAGATGCTATTGCGCGATGGAGCATGTTATTTGATTGTTTAGAGTTAATAATATAGTTAGTTAGTTACATAGTTAGTTAAATAATTAGTTACATATTTAGACATAGTTACTAACATAGTTTGTAAGTTCTCATTGTTACTAACAAATAGATAAGTGTAATTGTTTATTATTATTAAGATACTAACAATACTAACCTAGTACATAAGCAGCATTGTTACTAAAATACTAACGGAACAAAGCTTAATTTATTGATCTAAGTACTGCTTAGCTAATGCCAAAGCATTGTGAATTTCGTACTGGCGTTTCAATTCACTTACTGGTCAGCCTTTTGTGCTATTGTAAGATATTTGTGTTTAGTTTTAGTTATTGTTTAGTTAAGGTTTTTTTTTGCTATTAATGGAAAAGTACCTGCGAGTTGTTACATAAAATTAGAATAAATATGGGAGCTACATCTGCCAACAAACTGCTTTACAGTTTGGCAGAAGTAACATTTTTTGTAATAGGAGTTTTTAACGAATAAACGCTTTTTCATTTTTTTTTTTTTTTTTCATAAATTTATCTAATGGGTGGGTCAAGATTAAGTGATTAGTATTTACACTAAAGTTATGTAATTGATTATAATAACAATTCCCAAGGTTATCTTTACAAAGATTATAAGGCACACATGTGTAAATTATAAGTTACCGCAGGCCTAGACCTTTTTAAGATAAGTGAAACCCAAATGTCTTCAGCAGAACTTCGCCAGTCATGCCGTTCTACAACAGTAAGGTCACTTTTTACCGCTATCAAAACGCCACCGCCCCGCTTTTGCGAGGTTCGAGAATAATCACGATCACGCCTCCACACTAAATAGCGGCCATCAAACATCTCACTACTTAAAATATCATCCACAAGCCATGTCTCCGTAAACACAATGACATCATATGCACTAAGTAATATTTTACGAAATATATAAAAAGAAGAAAGAAAAAATGTTTATTCGTCGCAAATCCATGACGTGCATACAATATTAATAAGGTAAACATAGAACGCATTAATACAAACACAAACATTTAACTAAAACTGAAAAATACACAGCAACATTAACATAAGTAAGACTAAACGGACAAAAAATAAAAAGTTGCACGCCGTGAGTGCGACAAATAGGTTTACCACTCAGCATGATGCTGTGCTATGGGGAACCCACAGAACAGCGCTGGTTTTCAGTGGTCACCTGTGAAAAACGTACGGAAGCCAATACAGCGATTAAATGAGTATGTAACTAAAACAAAACAGATCGGACTTAGAGTACTCGTATGCAATAATTGTCATAAAAACAAAAACAAAAACATTTCAAATAAAAAATAAAGGTACAATATTATACAGACTGCAGGCTGAACAAAACAAACACAATAACAAAGACATGACAGGTGTTTTTTTTTTTTTTTTTTGTCTCGCTCTTACCCCACCTGCGCGTCGCCGCGCGCCACCGCGCCTTCGCCTATATCGTTCGTCTTCGTACGCAGACCACGCACATTTTGGTAATATACATTAAGAGTAGCAGGAGGAGGAGTATTTTTTATGTGTTTTGTCCTGTACGGGCCAATAAATGCTTTTTTAGGGTTCCGTAGCCAAATGGCAAAAAACGGAACCCTTATAGTTTCGCCATGTCTGTCTGTCTGTCTGTCCGCGGATAATCTCAGTGACCGTTAGCACCAGAAAGCTGAAATTTGGTACCAATATGTATATCAATCATGCCGACAAAGTGCAAAAATAAAAATTTAAAAAAACATTTTTATTAGGGTACCTCCCCCAGACGTAAAGTGGGGAGCGATTTTTTTTTTAATTTTGACCCTGACGTGTGATATATTGTTGGATAGGTATTTAAAAATGAATAGGGGTTTTCTAAAATCATTTTTTGATAATATTAATATTTTAGGAAATAATCGCTCCGAAAGTCAAAAACAATGTGTCCCCCCCCCCCTCTAACTTTTGAACCATAAGTTTAAAAAATATGAAAAAAATCACAGAAGTAGACCTTTATATGAACTTTCTAGGAAAATTATTTTCAACTTGATGAGTTGAATAGTTTTTGAGTTATATAGCACTTTTTCAAAAAAACGCAAATGATAACTTTGTTTTTCATACAAATACTATGAAAAACAAAGTTATTTTTGCTGACGAAAAATGTTGGTATTTTTAATGGTCTGGGAAGCTACGGAACCCTACAGTGAGCGTGGCCCGACACGCTCTTGGCCGGTTTTTTCTTTCTTTCTTTCTTTCTTTCCATCACTAATAAAAACTAAGGCAGAATAAAACAAACATTTAAAAAGGGCGATTAAAACTACGTTACGCACCAAAAAATATAAGCAGTAAATATCTCGATAAAGTAATATTAAGAAGGTAGAAGGCAACAACTTACAATAATATATTAGGCACAGCAGAGCACAGTGTCTAAAAAAAAAAATTTGTGCCAGAAAACAAAAAGCTCACTTTACCACGTCTAGAGCTGAGTGGGGCGCTCTTACTTACTTACAACACTCATGCGGAAAATACTGCAAGCCCTCAACGGACGCAAAATCAAAGTTTTTGGTTGGAGTGACTCCACTGCAGTTCTCGGTTGGATTCAAGGCAACATCAACCGCTGGACACCATTCGTAGCGAACAGAGTCAAACAAATCAAAGACGTCATACCATCAGATAATTGGCATTACATAAAATCAGCTGACAACCCAGCTGACTGTGCCAGCCGTGGCATCACAACAGAGCAATTGAAGTAACATAGGTAATCTGTGGTGGAGCGGCCCGCAATTTCTCCCTGGATTCGATGTGTCATCAGTAGTGGAGAAGAGCGTCTACGTCACGGATCAAGAAGAAAGAAAATCAAAACATAGCAACGTCACAATTCGTCAGACTCAAAGCGATGATGTCATAGAATCCATACTACATAGAAACAGTAACTTGACACGCGCCGTGCGCGTGCTGGCTTGGGTGCTACGTATTACACGACGTCGCGGAAATGAATTAGAAACCGCAAAACATATGATTATAAAATATGTACAAGAAATTCAATTTTCGGAAGAAATTAGCAAGCTGCGAAAACAGGAGCAAATACATAACAAAAGTAAAACTTTGTGCCTTAACCCATTTTAGGACAAGGATGGACTTTTGAGAGTGGGAGGCAGACTCAAGCATGCAAATATTGACGAAGATATTATGAAGCATCCACTGATCATACCCCACAGCAGCCATGTTACTGACCTTATTGCATGCATGACTGCCGGCCCAGGGCTGGCAGTCTCGACAGAGATAACGACAAAATCGTTAACTTTCGGTTGCTAATTACTCACGAATAAATTGGGTTCCAATAATGATGCTTCCGAGTAATGAAAGTCTTTACATCCTAGACGCGTTTCTCGTAAGCATAATTATTGCAACCGAATATATTCGTTAGTAATCAGCGATCAAAAGTTAGCGATTTTGTCGTTATCTCTGTCGAGACTGCCGGCCCAGTGTGGCGTCCTTGCGACAGCAAATCGCACAAAACTTTTTCGATAGCTAAGTACATAACTTTTTTTTATTTTTTTTTATTAGCCTATATGGTCCCACTGCTGGGCAAAGGCCTCCCCCATAGTCTTCCACTCCTCTCTACGTGCGGCTCTCTCAGGCCAATCTATCGCAAACGCTTCTAAGTCGTCACGCCAGCGTTTTCTAGGCCTCCCTCGGCGACGCTGCCCGTCTTCTGGCACCCACTGAGTGGCGACTTTGGCCCATCGGTCCTGATGCATTCTACAGACATGGCCCGCCCAATCCCACTTCAACCATGCTTCAACATAACTTGTTATTCTAATTATCCTTCTTACAAATATTTGTTAGTGATTAATTATTGTCTTCTGTACTCTTTTTTTTTTAATATCCTTTGTCTTTTTTTGTCTACGTGTGGAGGCTTGTAATTAGCGATTTGATAATATTACACTTATATATAACATTTTCTTTATTAGTCTGTAAGCCTTCTTTAAAATAAAATAAATAAATAAATAATCATACACACATCAATAATCGCAAACTTTTTTCATTTCATAAAATAGTTCTGATTATATAAAAAAAAGTAATCATTCTTAAATCGTTGTTTGGTCTGAATGGCCCACCTTGAATGGACCGCGGTCCCTTCAGACGTAGACAAAAATGTTTGATAGCGAGGCAGTCGCATCAGCATCCTGAAAATGTTGTTATATTGGACAAGTAATAAGTAGTAGTATTTCAATAATAGCATTAAATAACATCTTGGATTCATGCTAGCCTAGTACATTTCGTGAAACTACTACTAACCATAATTTATTGTTTTTCTAAAGATAACACAAATCTAAGGAAAAATAAATTAAAATTTTATTTCATTTTTTTCTTTTGCACCCGAAGTTATTTGATGAAGTTTATTCATTTGTTTTTTTTTACACCGGTCCGTTCGCATAATCGCTTGTCGCACTTGGGTAGTGTTAAACTAGTGTAATACTGCACCTACGTAGGTACTGTCGAATTACAGTACTGTCGCACTACCGTAGTGTCGAACTACTGTCGCGCAATCGTTTGTCGCACTAGCGTGATGTCGATCTTCAGTGTGTCGCACAAGCGTGCATTCGAACTATGGTGAGTCGCAGTACAGTTTTGTCGCATAAGCGTTAATCGCACATCCATTTGTCGAGCTCACGTAGTACACTCTTCATAATGGAATTCTTAAACCAAATCTGTTTCTGCGTTAATTTATTGGCCAAGTGTAATTTATGTTTTTCTTGAACTCTATGCAGGTCTTCAACTGGTCTCCATTTTATTTGGTTATTATCTTTATTGTAAATTACTTTTTTATTCAAATAAATTCCTCATTAATTTAATCATTTTATGCGTCAAGAAATACAAAAACATCGTAATCAACTTACAGACTACAGACTACACGACACTTTAATCTATCTTCAGCATGCCGCATGTCGCGAACTCATAAGTTGGCCCATAAATTAATCATTAATCATCATAATATTTATGAACATTAAAAAAAATTTAAATTGGCTACCTGACCTATAAGTTATGTAACGTAAATATGTATATTTGTCAAAAACTACATACAAAAAAGATCAAAAGTAAGTAAACAAATTTAATAAAAAAAACTAATAAAAAAAATCGACTCCACTTATTTAGAACAGGGTCATTTTTATAGTGCGACTAAAATAAAAAGACGACTGTAATGCGTTGTTCTAACACTGAACAAGCAGCCATGGAAGTTGGCCGTATTGTACTTTGAGCGTTGAATGAAGATTTTAGAAAACAAGTCTTATGCGTAAGAGCATCTTTTGCGTGGCTCCGACCATTTATAATAAATTGCCCAAATCATGGAGAACATTAAGTATATCTGCTCTTAAAAGTAAATTGAAGAGTTTTCTAAATAAAAGAGCTTACAGTATAGCAGAGTTTATGAAAGAAGACAATTTTGATCGTTATTTATTACATGTTATAGGAATCTTGTGATTTTACTCTCTATAATTTGGAATGGTTGTAATTTTGAATTGAAATTTTACTTATATTATTGTATTGTGTTTATGGTGACCAGTCAGATCACCAAACATTAATTCACAAACTTTTACTTGACAAGCAACGATTAGAAAACACATTATTTGTCATTTCATCAGTATACAACAACAAGTTTAACAAATAATTCACTTCGCAAAATAATTATCACATAAACTTTTATTTAATAACGTATTATTTGACAAACAATTCATTATTTTTTCGTTTTATCTCATAAAATAACGTTTGAAACAAAGACGTTACACAAATTGATTATGCCATTTAAAAAAAAAAAAAGGAAATAAATGAATTTGGTTTCCAATAAGCAGAAATTTTGTGACAGAAATGAATTGCTGCAGAACCGACTCCACGTAGTCTTTTCTGCCCTACCCCTAGAGTGTAATTAAAGCCCGCGTAGGCGCGGAGGGGCCAGGCAGGCCGCGAGCTGAGGAGCAGGTGGCTTTAACACTCGCCGCCGCGGCTGAGGCTGGCCGGCTGAAAGCCGGCCAGCAAGCCGAAGCTGCGGTGGTGAGCGTTAAAACCCTCTGCGACGATAAGCTCGCTTGTGACCGCCAGAGCACCGCAGCGCCGGAGCCGTGACAGAAACCATGCCTGCTGCATGTTGCATGCTGCATGCTTGCTGCTTGTTGGTTGCCTGCATGCTGCATGCTTGCTTCATGCTCGCTGCATGATTGCTGCATGCTTGCTCCATGCTCGCTGCATGATTGCTGCATGCTTGCTTCATGCTCACTGCATGATTGCTGCATGCTTGCTGGCCTTGCTGCTCGTTTGCTGCATGCTTGCTGCTCGCTTGCTGCATGCTTTCTAAATGCCTGCTGCTTGCTTGCTGCATGCATGGAGTATGCCTGTTTGCATGTTATGAAAAAACTATGCATTTCCTTATTTTTTTCTTAAAAAAGAGTAACAAAAAAAAACTAGCCTGTAAATTATTTTGTTGAAAAGTGATTAGTCCAAACGTATCGAAATATAAATGAAAAATTTATAAATGAAAAATTTATAAATGAATAAATATCATCTGATGCATTTGATAAAAGAAGTATTTGCCAAATAAATGTTTGTAAAACAAATATTTTTAAAATAAAACATTTGCGGAATAAGTTGTTTGCGAAATAAATAGTATACGAAACGTTGGTTGTAAAATGAAAATTTGTCAATGGACTTTTGGTAAAACATTAGTGAACCTGTATTTATATTTTATTGACTATTTTATTAATGACCAAGTACTTTGACATTTAATTTTATCTAAAAAACATGCTTTTGAATTGTAATTATACCTAATCCTTAATGAATAATGATGATTTAATATGTAATAATTCCTATAATGTAATCTATACATATAATAATATAGGTCTTCGCGCGCGCGCTGTCAGTAGCGGTCGCCGAATTTGTCTTACGAGAATGTCCGTAAATAAACTAAAGTGTACGAGTTGCAACCAAGTGATATCGGAAGTCCTTGCTTTCATACGAGATCGGCATCATGTAGTCGATAATGAAAGCTTGATAAGAATATGTGAAACTGCATTTTCTGAGGAGGAAATAGATGAGGCTAAGAAGTTGTTGTTTATATCTACGAACACAACAAGAAAACTGGTGTCGAGACGCAAGAACAAGAAACAAAAAGACCTGGAAGATATGGTAACTGTATTTAAAACCCTGAACAACTGCCAGTGTTTCTGGCGTACGACCTACACAAACTACCACCAAGTATGTTTTGATCACGTCGACGTCACAAAATGATTAAAGGATATATTGGTTTTACGGAAAGAAATTGAAGATATAAAGAGCGACTATGTGACAAATGGCCAATTTGAGGAATTGAAGCAAAAAGAGAATTTGGAAAAAACGAGTCCGTTAATAAATTCGAATGTTAACATGAAGAAAAGAGGCGGAGGGTACATGATAAATTGTGATGGCGCCCCGTTTGGCCTTCTACCTCACATCGAACCGCGATCGGTAAACGTCGTCGATGTATCGCGATCCAGTCGTAAGGATATGAGTCACGATAGTGCAAGCGAAACGCCGCCAGCGCCTATATATATCGCTCTCTATAGTGCACACGCATACCGATCCCAGTGACCGAAGTGTTACCCAGACTAAACCCGTCTCTCTTGCACCTGTTAACTCAACTATGCTTGAGAATGATAGCTTAGTGGCCCCAGATGACGCATGTAAACAACAGACTTTGGCAGATATTGTTAAAAAAGGCGATTGGAAGGAAAATAAGCATGATGAACAATGGATATTGGTGCAAAGGTCAAAAACAAGAAATCGATTTGTTGGCATGACAGGAAAAGCTGCTTCTAATTCAGTAGGAAATTTTAAGGCCGCCGAGAAAAAAATACCTGTTTTTATCTCTAATGTGAGTAAGGATGCAACTGAGAAAGACATATGTGAATACAGCAGAAAACTAGTGAAGTTGTAAAATTGGAAAAACTCAATATGAAATCGGAAAGACAAGTTCATTTCATTCATTCGTTCATTGGGTTAAAAACGGTCGACACATGTAAGCCATATTTTAAAAGGTACAAGCTATTGACTCTTCCTTGTCTGTATATCCTCGAAACTGCAATGTTCGTTAAAACAAACCCAAAACTATTTCCGCGTTTGCAGGACGTGGTACCGCGTAACAGACGGGATATGACCATTCTTCGAGTCTATCCAGCAAAAACGGCACTAATGCGCAAAAGTATCGTCTGCATGGCGCCTACTATATTTAACAAATTGCCTAAATGTTGGAAGGAGCTGAATGGTAGGGCATTCAAACGCCAATTAAAAATGTTTCTTTTGCAAAAAGCATATTATAGTATATATCCGAATTTCTAGCCGAAACTGATTTCTCTGTTTTGATCTAATTTAATTAATTTTATCTTTTCTTGACATTAATACTAAATTTATATTAATATGGAATTTTGACATTATAATGACAGAGTATATATATATATATATATATTTTTTAATTTATTAAAATTGTTAAATTATAAACTTTGCGTGTGCCTAATCTAAGTAACTTTCAGATTAAGTAATTTTTATTGTTATTATCTTTGTGACAATGTTATGGAAATATTTGTACGCCGAAACTTACGGCTAAACATGTTTGGACTTAATCAAAATAATATCTTGCATGCTCTTGTGTGTATACAATGTTTAGACAAATAAAGAATCTTATCTTATCCTATCTTATCTACAATATAACGCCTATAAGTGGTTTATACCTAAACACAAATTATGTACTTTTTTGGATGACAAGTTCTGGCCGGAAGGAATAATGTTCAGACGATTTATTAATTTCAAGAAAGGAAAAGTCTCAGATATTGTTACTGATAATCCCGTAGTTAATAATGGATAACAACACCAAAAAGAATGTAATTTTATCGACATTCAATTGCAAGAATGTTGTTCGATCAGCTGATTGTGTGCGCAGGTTGTGCCGTATCGCTGATGTTATTGCACTGCAGGAGACTTGGCTTTTACCCCATGATGTGCCTTATCTCGGTAGTATTGATGATGATTTTGCGTATGTGGGCAAGTCCGCCGTCGACACGTCTACTGGAGTTCTGATTGGAAGACCGTATGGTGGAGTTGCGCTTTTATGGAGAAAAACGGTGTTAGATACAATGTATCGTAGTTTGGTAAGCATTTTAAAGGAAGGCGCCGAACGTACTTATTTATGTAAACAGATGCGTCATAATAGCAAGAGGTACATAACTGGTTGGGACAAATATGTTCGTGACGCTCACAGAGAGGCTCGACTGTGTTATCAAACATGGTTGATTTATGGTAAACCTGCTAGTGGTTATGTTTACAATAAAATGTGTCAATCTAGGAAAACCTTTAAGACCAATGTGAAATATTGTCAAGATAACCAACAGCAGATAAAAATGGATATTTTAGCTAAACATCACACTAAAAAGAAATTTGGATCATTTTGGAAATCAACAAATAGTTTGAATCCGAAGTTGAGTCCCCCTGTGAGCGTGGCGGGGGTACACGAGCCGGCCGATATAGCCAATGCATTTCGGCGTCATTTCCAGTTGGAGTCACCTCTTGCTAGACCTGTGCAGGTGTTTGATGCTGGTGGCAACTCTGGGGAGATTTCTATTGTTTTTACGGCACAAGAAATATCAGCCATCATAAAGAAAATGAAGAGGGGTAAATCCCCGGGTCATGATGGCCTCAGCATCGAACACCTGAGGTATGCGGGGGGACACTTGCCGCGTGTTCTAGCTTTATTTTTTAACCTATGCGTTAGCCACGGTTACTTACCTGATGACCTAATGTATACAATGGTAGTACCTATTGTTAAAAATAAAATGGGTGATGTCTCTGACATATCCAATTACAGGCCCATTTCTCTGGCCACTGTCGTGGCAAAAGTGTTGGACAGTCTGCTTGATAAGCAATTGGCTAAACGCCTCGAACTACATGACGCCCAGTTCGGTTTTAAGCCGGGGCTGTCAACTGAGAGTGCAATCTTGTGCCTCAAGCAGACTGTCCAATACTATACGGACAGGAAGACTCCTATTTTTGCTTGTTTTCTGAATCTGACAAGGGCATTTGATCTTGTATGTTACGATGTTTTGTGGCGTAAACTCGAATGTGAAACTACCTTACCAGCTGAAATTGTTTCAATATTTAAGTACTGGTATAGTAGTCAAAGCAATAGCGTGAAGTGGAATGGTTCGCACTCGGACGTGTATCGGTTGGAGTGCGGGGTGAGGCAAGGGGGGCTCAGCTCACCCAGGCTCTTCAAACTATACATGAACCAGCTGATCCTTGAGCTCAGCAGCACCAGTGTCGGATGTCATATTGACGGGGTGTGCATTCATAATTAGTTATGCTGACGATATGGTGTTGCTGAGTCCATCGATCGGTGCTCTAAGGCGACTGATCGCTATTTGTGAATGCTACGCGGTGAAGCATGGGCTCAGATATAACGTCACAAAGAGCGAACTAATGGTTTTTAAAGCAGGCAGTGTGACATATTCCTGTATTCCAACTGTCGCTCTTTGTGGAGAACCACTGCGTAGGGTGGACAAGTTTAAGTATCTGGGCCACTGAGTCACTGAAGATCTTAAGGATAATTGTGACATTGAAAGGGAACGTAGGTCGCTGGCTGGCCGTTGTAACATGCTGGCTCGCAGGTTTGCACGTTGTACGAACCCAGTTAAGTAACGCTATTCAAAGCTTACTGTCAGTCCTTCTACACGTGCATCCTGTGGGTCAACTTTACTCAGCGGACATACAGCGACCTACGCGTTCAATACAATAATGCACTGAGAGTGCTACTGCGGCTGCCGTGGCGTAGTAGTGCGTCAGGGATGTTTGCAGATAATAATATTGATGGTTTTGCCGCCATTATTAGAAGTAGATGTGCATCCCTGATGACTCGTGTTCGCGGCAGCACCAACAGTATTCTCAGTGTGTTCACAGATCGGTGGGATTCCCCGATGATGCGGAGATGGATACGACTCCATGCTGAAATTTAACTGTATATTTTTATCTTTGTCTGTAACCTACTAACACTAGAACTTAAGTAAAATTGTTACTAACCCTATGGACTCCGGTCTGAAATAAAAAGTTTCTATTCTATTCTATAATAAAATCGTCGAGACCAAAAAATCTGTACATTGAAGATTAAAAAAAAAAATCGCCCAGAGTGACTTAAAATAAGTAACTGAACATATTATAACCATTTTTTAAATTTTTGTTTATTTGTTTGTTTGACCGCGCATCACGTAAAAAATGCGGGACGGATTTTGATGAAAACTTCACTAATCTATTTAAATAAACTCAGAATAACATTTAGGCTATAGAAATTATGGAAAATTTTGGAAAAATTGGGCTTTTCACCCCCTAAAAAAGTAGGTGGGGGGTAAAGTTTGCATGAAATTTTTTTTTAGATTGTTCTAGAATCATGAAACTAGTAAATACTTATTATTAAAAATAAAGAAATAAGTACCTTTTAAGTTTCAGCATTTAAAAAAAAATAATCATCCAGAGACGTAAAAAAGAGGGTTTTGTGTTTAAAATTAATTAACTTCATATACCTATACAACAAAATCCAATGAAGTGTAACTTTTAAAGGTTTACACTTCATTGGATTTTGAATACAATTTCTCAATTTTCTTGAAAATTGATTTTTGAAGTTCCCAAAATAGCGGAACTCAAGAAAATCGGCTTTCCTCGGTAAAAGTAGTTGGTAATACAGGGTGGAAACGGTAAACGGGGCAGTAAGGGAAACTGCAGCTACACGAAAAAGGTCTTAGAAACAATCCATAATGTTTTCGCCAAATGTTGATCCCCATTCACAGATATAATTAAAAAATAAAGTGCAGTTAGCAAGAAAATTGCCATTTTACATAAAACAATTTTTTTGATGCCAATAATGATAAACCTTAACCGTTGCAGCTACATGAAAATGGTCGTAGGAAACCATCCGTAAGGATCCCCATTCACAGATTTAAAAAAAAGTACAGTTAGCAAGAAAATTGCTATTTTTTATGCCAATCGATCCTGTTTCTAATACTCAACGGTTAAGGAAGCTCCCCTTTCTGCCCCGTTAATCGTTTCCACCCTGTATTTACAAATAAAATAATACTACGAAGAAAATGTAGACTATACGAATGTATGTACATCAGACATAAAGCCGGAAAAGTTACAAATACAAACGAGTACAAATCCTACTATCTACAAATAAAAAATGCTTTGTCCTGAAGGACTGTCTGATGGATCAACGCACAGCCTAAACCGCAGATTGTAGAAACCTGAAACTTGGAGGGTGTATTTTTTGTATAACGTAAGCATACGATAAGAAAGGATTTTCTGAAATTATACCCCTACGGGGGTGAAAAGGTCGAAAGAGATACCGCAGCCCCGGAACATTAAGGGCGAGGAAGGAACATGGATAGGTTTTTGATTTCGCACCCGAAAAAAAAAAACGTGGGGGGCAAAGTTTGTATGGGAAAATGTGATTCCTTGGTCCAATCTACTTCAAATTTTGCTATCAACAATATTAACAGAATTGATGGACGCGTTTCGTATTGCACGTAAATTGATTTCAACGCATATCTTAGGAAATACACCGTTTTAAAATAACTCCGCAGCAAAATAATGATCATGTACCGGGCGCGCATTTTCATTATGCGAAAGGATGTGTGTGATGTGCTCTTTCAAAATTGTATTATAGGTGCTTACGACCCACTCTCTGTAACCCTCTCTTTCTCTTATGTGACGCAGACGAAGTAGCGCGCAGCGCGGGTCAGCTAGTGTTGATATAATATTGTCACGGTTTATGCACCATCTCTTCCTACCATACCACGCCACGATATGCGGCTGAACATGTTAGAACTTTTCTGTATAACATTATTATCTTGCATGCAATGTATCATGTACGGTCGAACAAGCTATTTGGTTTACACTTTACAATGTAATTTGTGGGTTAAACTGTAAACCAAATAGTACTTACTTAGAAAAAATAAATAAAAATCACACATTGCTTGTTATAATCAGTCATAAAAACAACAAAAACTAGTCAATAAGTTTTTTACTTACCGAAAATACGATATCCCATCCTTTTTTAACCTTCTTGACGTAATATTTTTACAATTTCTCATAGAACACTTCGGCATTTTTGACGGCTGCTCTCAGACGCGAGTGACGCGAGACTATTTGAAAAATGCGCACAATTTAGAAGGTTGCGCTTATTTTTTGAGGAAGTTTTTTAGACGTTGATTGTGCATCTTGGGTTTTTTATATATCAATGATTTGAACCTTTATTTTTACTATTTTTGAACCAACAATCAACAGATTTGTGATTTGACTTTTTACAATAAATTAATATTACCTTTTACCTTAACTTTACAGTCCCTTTTCATGTGTCCTGTCTTGCCGCATTGGAAACACTTTCTGGTGGACCTTGATGCTAGTGCCGCTGACTCATTGTCTTGCATGAAAGAAAGAAAGAAAGAAAGAAAGAAACATATTTATTTGGCTTATGCCGCAAGTGCACACAACAAAAAAAATAGGAATATAATAAAATTAAAATTAAAAATAAGATAAAAAATTAAAAACTAAACATTAAAAGGTAACTAAAGAAACATAAACTGTACAGAAAACAAAAGAGTTGTGTGTCTCACGGGTGCGCCAAAAAGGCCCAGTTCAGCAAACTGCCGAGCAGCTAGTGCCCGACGCTGGTTTTCAACTGGACCTGATGTAGGTGATTTCACTTACATAAAACAGTTTTGTGGTGTGAGTGTACAAATTAAATTTGTGTAAGTATGTGTGAAAAGATACTTAAATAAAATAATTGTGTGTAGAATATAAATATATAACATATAACAGATAAACTACTTAAGAATAAAACGAAAACGAAAAGTGCAAGACAAAGCAAACAGCCTAAAGTAACTAAATAAATGAGACGGACGTATTAGACAATATTATGACATCAATCCGTGCACTTTGTCGCTCAATATGCTGCAAGCAGCCGAGCGCGATGGAGTGATAATGTAATAGAAATAACAAAATGAGAAGTGAACGGAAAAGTTTGCAAATGCGCTGGCTATTGTGTGGGTATTTAGATAATCAGGTTGTGCATGCAGGTTGTGGCACGCTGTTCCTCTATAAGTAGTCTTGCAGTTAGCTCCTCCATCGTGCGCTTCTCTGCTGGCACCGACTCCCATGCTGACACAAAGTGCTGATACTTGTAATTTTGGTTATAGCCATGCTTGTACTGTCTTTGACATTTTTCAGCATGCACAATAGTCTCTCGAATCTGCCTAAAAGTTCCGTGACTGTTTCTTTTTCTTCAAATTTCATTGTGGAAAATTTCTGTTGGAGAATGTGAACCGACAATTCTCCCCGTTCCTCGAATACTGTGTGTATTCCAAATTTCCTTCGACGTTTGGCAGCTCACAATTTGCGGAAGTACTTTTTCAAAAATGCGTGTGACCAAAATACTTTGAGCTTTGGCGTCCTTGTTCGTCCATTTTTCGTATTCTTTTACCTTTTCATCTGAAGGAGGCTTGAGTGTACCGTCCACGATGCTTAGAAGATCTGCCGCCCTTAGGATTATCTTGATTTTGTATGACCACGTGTTCCAGTTTTCGACGCCTTCCATTAGTTGTTGCTGGCCGACAAGACCAACTGCTGGCATGTTTCCCAAGGGTTCCATTTTATTATTGCTATACCGCAATGCCTTATATTCGTCTCCTGTTGAGATTGGTACCTTTACCGGTCCGCCCGACGGCCCGACGCGACGTTTGAAATTTTCCACTCGTTGTCGTCGTTTTAGCTGCTGATACCGCAGCGACGCCAAAATAGATTCTTCTTGAAGATCTGACTCCTGTGAGCGGGATCTGGGCCCATAACCTTTTGCAAGATGAGTTTTAAAGACATCTATTCTGGGTTTTGTGTTGGAAATGAGACGCCACAGAGCATTTATATATGTGAGACGCCATAAGATTGCAAGATGGACGACGATTTATTAACTCTTATTGGGAATACAATTTTTGTTGTTGCGTTCACAGATAAATAAATTTATCATCAATGGGTGCATTCGTTTTAATAAATTTATTAAACAAGATATTAAAACGACGATATCATAGCCTCAATTTCGTCGTAGCTATTACTCTTGAGCCAGTCAGTCACAGCCATTTTACAGTCACGAAGTTTCAGAGGATGGATGAGCAGCTCTTTGTTTGACAGGTTGTACAAATGGGAAGATTGTCTTGCATACTGCATTTTGGCAAAAACAGATTTAACTGGGACTGTTGGAGCGACTAAGTAGCTTCTTCTACTCGTCATACTCGGCTTCTTGGGATCATATACCTTTATTAAAAATAAAAGATCGACATCAAACACGTTACCTTCAGTAATGCATAATAATAACGAAAACCATTGCTCGAGTGGTCCTGATATTACCAACTTGTTTGCATCACATTTCGGCTCGGTTTACTCTGATGCGGCCTCTGCGGCATCCCGTCTCTGTGGCACCAGCCCACCCGTTGATATGTCCAATAGCAAGCTCACGCACCTCAGCATAACTGAAAAGGACATCATCTCAAAACTGAAGGCGTTAGATCCTAATAAAGGAGCAGGGCCCGATGGGATTCCTCCACTCTTCATCAAAAGGTGTGCCTCGCTTTTATCGTACCCCTTAAAACTAATTTTTAATAAATCTCTTACAAGCGGCACCTTCCCTATTGCGTGGAAGCGAGCCCGCATAGTTCCGGTCCTTAAGAAGGGAGACAACGATAACGTGAGAAATTACAGACCCATCTCAATACTGTCGTGTTTTTCTAAAGTGTTTGAAAGCATCGTCTGCCCAATACTAACAAGGCATACTAAATCTCTGATACGGGTGGAACAGCACGGCTTTCAGGAACACAAATCTGTTCTTACCAATCTTGTCACATATGTCACGCCTATCATGGACGGAATCGATGGGAATAAGCAGGTTGATTCGGTCTATACTGACTTTGCTAGCGCCTTCGACTGTGTAGACCACAAACTCCTAATAAGTAAGTTGCAAAGTCAGTTCGGTGTTTGCGGATTGATGCTGAGTTGGTTTGAATCATACCTCAGAGATCGGGAGCAGGTGGTGGTCTTGGCTGGACACGAGTCTAATAAATACTTTGCCACATCCGGAGTGCCGCAGGGGTCCCATCTGGGCCCAATACTGTTCTTACTCTTTGTTAACGACATCGTGGCTGAAATCCACCACTGCCAATGCTCCCTTTTTGCCGACGACATGAAAATCTCGCGACAAATCAGTTCAGTAGATGACGCTGACTTATTACAGGCTGACCTGGACCGGGTTTATGCATGGTGTTGCGTCAATAAAATGAAGCTTAATGCCACAAAATGCCAGCATATTCGTTTTACACGGAAAAGGAAAGTGATCGAGACAGCCTTCCACATTAACAATGAGGAAATCGCTGTTGTGAACGAAGTTAGGGACTTAGGCGTGATTCTTGACTCCAAACTAAACTTTATCTCCCACTACAACAGCATAATAAAGAAGGGAGCAAAAATGTTGGGTTTTATCAGACGCAATACCAAAGACTTCAGGCATACCACTTCTCGTATAATATTATTCAATGCTTTAGTTCGCAGTGTACTTGAGTTTGGCAGTGTTGTCTGGAACCCGCATTATGCTGTTCACTCCGATCGTATCGAGTCTCTTCAGCGGTCGTTCACTAGGCACCTTGCTTTTATCACCCCTGGCGTCAGCAAGAGGTGTTCGTACGATGAAAGACTGTCTCGTTTCGGACTTCATACCCTACTGCATCGCAGACGTATGCTGGACTTGCTGTTTCTCCAAAAAATTGTGCGTGGTCATGCGTCATGTGAAGGCCTTTTAGAACGCATCGCGATATGCGTCCCTAAAATAAACGCGCGAAGAAAATGTAGCAACTTGTTTAGTATCCCCCGATACAAATCGAATCTAGGGTTGAATTCCCCAATCGCAAGGCTGCCATCAATTTATAACGCTTGGTGTAACACTCTTGACCTGGACATTTTTCATGATCACCCCACTCGGCTCAAACAGAAGTTGTTGGAAAAGAAAGGGAAACATAAACATAATTATAATTGTAATTTGTGATTTATTTGATTTAGACAATACCTTTTATTTGACATCACTCCATATCCAATTAATTATTTTTTTATTAATTTCCAATTGTTGTTGTATTATTCATGTTACTTTGATTTCTCTTTATTTGATAACCATATAACTTTCTGATATTTGTCTTCCAATTTTTAATTTAGAATATTACTTTTTTTTTTAATGTGTGAGTTATTATTATGTAAATGTTGTGCACGTCTATTATTGACACTAACACTAGAATAAGACCTCTAAATTGTAAAATAACCATGTTTGTGTTTGTGTTGTCGACGAGCCTTAAATAAATAAATAAAAAAAAAATATGGAAAGTATTTGTGCTTCCTCAATATTAGACGGAGCAGGTACAGTTTCCTTACAGACAGAAGGTCAGTGGTTAGTAGGGTGGGTCACTCTAGTATGGAAAAAAATAAAAGTTGATGAATCAAATTCTAATAGTAATAATATGTTGTAGTGTTAGTGTACTGTTACGAGCTGGGTATGAGATAAATTAATTACTACCGATTAAACAACACAATAACTTTATTAATCACAAAACAATTTAAACTTAATCACAAGTACACTACAATACACTACTTTTCACTATTCGCTTAGATATCGCACTTCAAGTTTACTTCGATTCGCTTCGTTGTGTAGCCAAAATAAGACTGACTGTCGCGGCCCTGAGCGGTCTATTTATACTCGCCAACAGACACACCAGAATAACCACGAATATTCTAGAGGGTCATAAAAACACTAACAAAAGAGTAGGTAGGTAGGTAATAAAAGTAGTAGGTATAAGCTACTTGTACAAAACAAACAAATATGAACCGTATCCCCTGGCGTACGGTCGAAATTCTAATGTCTTTTTATAAATAGGTCGCAAATTTGTAGGTACCTACCTATCATCATCATCATCAGCCTATATAATGATCCCCCACTGCTGGGACAAGGCCTCCTCTCAATGAGAGGGAATGGGCTATAATCTACCACGCGGGCCCAGTGCGGATTGGTAGATGTCACATGTCTTCCAATTTTTGGTTCTAGGACATGCCGGTTTCCTCACGATGTGCGCCTGTCTGGGCTCGAACCCACGACTTACTGTTCGTAAGTCGGAGCCGCCACCACTGGGCCACCGCTGCTACCTACCTAACTTTAAAAGTAATAATAATGGAAACGCCTCGAAATTCCAACGTACACATACTGTAATCACGTGCTTTCTCGAATGTTCTAGTATGTCCGATGTAACACTGCCCGCTCCTTAGACATGCTCGTCCCGAGCATCATTAGTCCCGTAGTATCGCGCCAACCGGTCTACATGCACAATCTTAGGCGCACCTCGTGGACCCTTCTGTATTTGGTAGGTGACGTCGTTGATCCTAGTCACGACTCGGTATGGTCCATCCCATTTTGCTTGTAACTTCGGAGACTTCCCCTTGCTCCGCACTGGGTTATGCAACCACACCAATATTATACCCTCGTCGAAACCCCTACCGTTTGCTTTCCGGTCATAACGGGTCTTCATCTTCTCTGACATCTGTTGGCCGGATTGTCGGATATGCTCATAAACATCGTTCAACTTATTACGCAAATCATTCGCGTAATCTGTAACACTACGTGGAGCATCAGGGGGAGTTCCAGTGATTAAATCAGCAGGTAACCGTAATTCCCTTCCAAAGTTCGCGAAGTCTGGTGTCACACTCGTACTTTCGTGGACTGCACTTCGATAAGACAGAAGAAACGGCTGTATGTGCTTGTCTCAATCCCTTTGCCTGCTTTCCACGACCTTCGCCAGATACCTCTCCAAACGTTTGGTTGAATCGTTCCACCATTCCATCAGATTGTGGGTCAAAAATGCCTAACCTAGTGGCTGAGTGTATTTAGTGATTATTGCTTATGTTAATTCCTTTCATTTGTATTATTATCGTGCCTGCTATTTGCTACTATCGTATCTGTGTCTTCTCGTGAGAACCTATAATTGGCTCTGTGTCGCTAATTCAATTGTCACTCACTTATTTTACCCGTTGGTTCTCTTTTTCATAAATAAATAAGTGAACCAACCGTCAGCTGCTCAAGTAGCGGTGGGTGTAGGAATGGGAGGTTACAGAAATTGTGAAAATAATTAAAACACCAAAAGCAATATACCACACACTATCTAACTTGACGGTAAAGTAAAAGTTTTTATTTTTCTCTTTTCAGTGGTTCACTTGTGCTTACCCCTTCACAGCGTAGAGGCGTGATGTTATATTATGAACTGGTGTAAACAATAGACATGAAAATTGACATGAGATTTCAGCAATCCCAGTCCATTTGCTATCATTTATTGAGGAGTTCCGTTGCCTATCTCCGAAGTTCTTCATCAGATCTTCACCAAATTGAAATGGGACCACTTTAAGAGAGTACTCTTCCAAAAACTACCCAAATCACATCAAGTTTGCCTATAAAATTTGAAGAGTTCTCTCAATTTCTCCAGGATCCCATCATCAGATGCCGACTTGATGATTATGGGCCACCTGGGAAGTATACCCTTTCAAACAAAAAAAGAATAATTCAAATCGCTCCAGCCACCTTCGAGTAATCAGGGAACATACATAAAAAAAAAAGATTCCGACGAATTGAGAACCTCCTCCTTTTTGAAGTCGGTTAAAAAAGTTTCAGCCGGCGTGCTATGATTTAATTGTTATTTTTTTCACCACTTTCGTAACCTCCCAATCCTACACCCACCGCGGGTGCGTCTGCTGACGCTGTGTTAACTTATCAGTCAGTCATCTATTGAACAAGATAGCAACCGATCGGCGTAAAAACAACAATGTTTTATAGGTTTGCCGTCATACATTGAAATTATACACTGTTCAAGTACTTTAATTTAATACTTAAATGGAAGTGCTATAAAGGGTGAGACGGGGTTCATACAAAAACGCCCATTGTTTAATTCCTATTTACTGAGTTGTCATTTATCATTTTACAGAAAAAAAATAAACCCTGGAAGTTATTTCGAGACATCGGCATCGGTTCGGACAAATTGTGCGACAATGGTACATACCCATGATATATTTTGATCAATATAATATACATATAGAAAAAAAAAAGGGAACAGGGGCTGCAATTCTCCATACAAATGTAGTCCCCTTTTTAGGGTTCCGTTGCCAAAAAAACGGAACCCTTATAGATTCGTCATGTCTGTCTGTCTGTCCGTCAGTATGTCACAGCCACTTTATTCCGAAACTATACGAACTATGCTGTTGAAACTTGGTAAGTAGATGTATTCTGTAAACCGCATTAAGATTTTCATAGAAAAACAGAAAAAAAAAACAATAAATTTTTGAGGTTCCCCATACTTAGTACTGAAACTCAAAAAAAAAATCATCTAACCCATACGTGTGGGGGTATCTATGGATAGGTCTTTAAAAATAATAATTAATAATAATAATTTATTTATTTGCTCAGACAACAAAGATCCACGTGTTAGTAACAAAAAACTTACGAACTATGTTAGTGTATAATAATAATTATTACGCTCCCAAAACAAAACAACACAAAAACAACAAACAAACATTTCAAAAATCATCGATGATGCATCATTCCTGCCTCACCAACACCCGCATGAAATAGTTCATCATCGGTGAATCAAATTTATCCATCAACATCTTCAGAATACTATTAGGACTCGACCGCATTCTTTCTAATAGTGACGCGGTTTTCCTTCTCACCATTGTGTGGAAGTCGTGAACACGCGCCTGAGCGAACATACCAGAGGCACTACAGAAACGCGGTAGTCCCAAGAGCATTCTGAAGCAGTTATTGTATTGGAACCTCAGGGCGTCTATTATTTTCCGTGTATAGTTGGCCCACAGGCCACTTGTGTAGAAGGTCTGGCAGTAAGCCTTAAACAACGTAACTTTAACCTCCTTGCTACAACAAGCAAACCTGCGAACCAACATATTGCCCCTTACAGCAAGAGCCCTACGCTCACGTTCGATATCTTCATGGTCTTTGAGGTCCTCCGTTACACAGTGCCCCAAGTACTTGGCCTGCTTTACACGCTGTAGGGGCTGGCCATTGAGGGTGATAATTGGTTCGTATGACTGCGTCCTACCGGTGGCCTTAAAGATCATGAGAAGGCTCTACTTACAATTATACACTAGACCGTGGCTAGCAGCGTAATTTTCACACAGCTTCAAAAGTTCCCTTATAGAGCCAGCCGTTGGACCCAGCAGCACCATGTCATCCGCGTAGCTAAGATTATTGACGCAAATGTTGTCAATCCAGCAACCAATCCGTTTGCTGCTGAATCCATCGATTAGCTCATTAACGTAGAGGTTGAAAAGCTTGGGCGAGGTCAGCCCCCCCTGCCTCACCCCACATTCCAACCCATACGCTGCAGAGAGCGAATTGTTCCATTTTACATAGTTTACTTAACTGCTATACCAATACTGGAACAAACGTGTAATTTCAGCTGGCACGCCTGCTTTCCCGAGCTTTTGCCATAATACGTCGTAAGACACTAGGTCGAAGGCTTTGGAGAGGTCGAGAAAACAAGCGTACACAGGCGTGCGTCTGTCAGTGTAATATCGGACAGTCTGTTTCAGACTCAATATTGCACTTTCGGTGGAAAGTCCTGCCCTGAACCCGAACTGAGCATCGTTTAAATTCATGTAATTATTTAACATTTTATCCAACAGACTGTCCAATACTTTGGCTAGTACAGTAGCAAGTGATATTGGTCTGTAGTTATTAACATCGGAGACGTCACCAGTCCTACTCTTTACTATTGGTACTACTATAGTGTTGAAGTGTTCGTTAACTCAGGTGGAAGGTAAGAATGACTTAAACATAAAGAATAGAACGTGGATAACACTCGGACAATGTACACCAGCATGTTTCGAGTGCTCAATGCTGAGACTGTCATGCCCTGGAGACTTGCTGCTACGGAACCCTTCATAGGCGAGTCCGACTTAACTTACGGTTAACAGTTATGGACCTGCAGTAGGGCATTATTTACGTCCTCAAAATTAGTGGCACGTCTGTTTATCCTAAATATTAACGAAGTATCGTCAGCAAACAACACCATTTGCAGGTGGTTGTTAAATAAATGGGGTAGGTCATTAATACCTATAAACTAAAAAGAGGAATGGACCCAGAATCGAACCTTGTGGTACATCCATTTTTACTTTTAAACCGACTCAAAAGATTTCGCGACAGAGGGCAACGCTCCTGTCAGACTTGTCGGACAATTCCACATAATATACAGGGTGGAATTTTGCAATGCCACCTGGAGGGAAAGTACTGTAAATACTGGAGATAGCAAATTTTACTCAAAGGAAAAATTTCTTTACTTTTATAAAGAAACAAATCTGTCATTGTCACGTATATGAAACAGGGCCCAGGGCCCTGTTTCATATACGTGACAATGACAGGCGACAGGTGACACGTGACAGTTCGACATTTTGATAATTTTTCGTTTCATAAACATTACTTATGACAAATAAGTCGTGTTGGAAAAATTACAATTATGTCAAACTGTCGCGACCTTTTGACACATAAAATTTCTGTTTCATAAAAATTTTCCCTTGACAGGCTTACAATTTTGTGTTTCATATAACAATTATGTCGAGTTTTCCGCGACAAATTGTCACCTGTCGCCTGTCAGGGGAATTTTTTTATGAAACAGAAATATGTCAAAACGTCGCGACAATTTGACATAGTTGTAATTTTTTTTTTGACCTTTGAGGCATCCTCCAGCGCAGCGGTGAACAGTTTCGTAAATATGATGTCCCCTGTCTCACACCTCGCTGATGTAGGACAGGGCCCCGATTCTACTATTGCAATAGTGTCATGATAGTCTTTCATTGATCTCATAATTGTTTATTTTGATAAGTTTGGTGATCTACTAACATCATGGCATCATTATGACTTTCCAATGAACAATCACGGACACAGCATTGAAAGAAATAGCTTATAATAATAGTCTCGTACGTAATGACAAATGAATGACTGACTTACGCGGTAATCTGCCAACATTTTGACAGTTCCTTTGAGAATTAGAGCGGAAATTTGCTCAATTAGCACTATTTATATTGCAATCAATATATGCTCCTCTAATAAAGATAATTTAAAACACTTGTAAGAAAATAAATCAAAACACCGGCCGCTAAATATAAAAACATAAGCATAAAGTAGAAATGTCACATTTGACTTTGACAGCTCTAAACAGATACAATGAGTTGGATAGCTGCACATTTATCCACGTTACACGTTTCTTAATGTTTTTTGCTATTTACGAACTTCTTACTACTTCAGATTGCTTTTATCACAAATAAATAATATGTAAAAATAAATATAAATGAAATCTGGCATGAATAGCAGTTTAAATTTAATAGTATATTTTCGAAAATCAAATCAAATCATTTATTCTTTGCAAACATGGGTAATAGGTACATAGGTGTTCTTTTATAATAGAGTTCTCCACATTTTGCCGTCACATGGGCATGCAAATAATTGGTTTACAATTTAAAATAAGTGGCATGTCATACAATAAAAAAATTTAAAAAAAAATGTCAACATGGTCAAAAAATTAAAAAAATATGTCAACTTGGTCAAAAATTTAAAAAAAAATGTCAAAATGGTCAAAGCAATAAAAAGGGAAAAAAGAATGTTAAATACCATCAATAATGTCAAACGGAAAATTTACATCAGCATGCCAATTAGAACAACAGTAATATGTCAATTAGAATAAAAAAATGTTGTAGGTATTTATAAAAAATCTGTCAATAACAGTAAGTGTGTATCGCAAGGGTAAGTACATAATTATATCAATTAGTCAGTGAATCATCATTTAGAAAGTCGTCAATTGAATAATAAGTTTTCATAATTAGTAATTCGATTAGGGACCTTTTGAACTTTAAGACAGTTAAGTTTTTTAAAACATTAGGTACTTTGTTATATATGCGTGGGGCAACACCAAAAAAACTTTTTTGCATTAATGCAGTTTTACACTTCACTTGACATAATTTATTGACGTATTGAGTCCGATTTGGATTTTTTCTGACGTCTGATAATTTTTGGAATAGATGTGGATTACATTTCACAAACAATGCCGTCTCTAATATATACAAACAAGGGAAAGTTAAAATTTTTAATGATTTAAAATAGGGCACACAGCTATCAGTTGTCTTGAGGGCGCACATTGACCTGATGCATCGCTTCTGCAATCTAAATACCAGCTCCCTATCAGTTCGAAATACCAACTCTCTGAGCGGACACAATGTGTCAAAATTGGCTCTTATGTTAGTGACGAACACATGTTATCTTTTGGAGTTCCTCAGGGTTCCATTTTAGGACCCACCCTCTTTTTAATTTACGTAAATAGTCTTTGTAATCTGTCCATACCAAATAGTAACATATACACATACGCGGACGATACGGCTCTACTCGTATATGGCCAAGACTGGAAGGAAGTCCATGAGCGAGCTGAATTAGCGCTAGGTATCGTAATGTCATGGCTATCAGCAAACACCCTAACTTTGAATGTGGACAAGACAAATTTTGTCCCCTTCTCAATAAAGCTGTCATCGCAACCCGATGAGTCGCTTGCCATCAGGGCTCATAACTGTAATCAACAATTAGACCAGTGCTCCTGCCTTCCCCTGACTAAAGCAAACAATGTCAGATATCTAGGTATTGTGATAGACCATCTTATGTCGTGGAGTATGCAGATGAGGGCGCTGTCTGGCAGAGTGAGAAAGCTTATCTCAATCTTTAAAAATCTACGATGTAGCGCAGATTTTGATACCCTGCGAATGGTATATTTCTCGCTGTGCCAGTCAGTTCTATCGTTTGGAGTGACAGTTTGGGGTGGCGCTCCAAAAACAAATATTTTACAATTAGAAAGGGCGCAACGAGCTGTACTTAAATTGATTACGTTTAATCATTTTCGGTATAGCACTAAACAATTGTATAAAGACTGTCAAGTCATGACCGTTAGACAGCTCTTTGTGCTCAATACCATTCTGCGCAAACACGCATCTTTAAAGTATAGTACCGGTCATCTGGCAAAACGAAGATCAACTGATGTCTGTCCAGTAGAGAGTCGTAGAACCAAATTTGCTGAAAGAAACTTCCGATTTCTGGGAAGTCGTTTGTACAATGCAGTAAACAAACACTGTGGCATCTATAGTAAAAATAAGTTTGAGTGTAAGAAGATAGCGAGCAAATGGATCATGGCTCTTACTTATGAGGAGACAGAAAAGTTATTAGAAAAGTTACCCTAAAAGTACTCTTATTTATTTACTCTTGCACTCCGCATTATAGCGCAAACATTTACAATGTTCCCGCGCATACACACACACGCACAGATTCCCACACTCACACGCACACACACACGTACACACACACGTACACACATCCACACACACACACGCACACAAACATACATACACACTCCGAGAATGGCTACAGTCCATAGTTTTAATTTCCTTCCTTACATACTGCTTGCTCCAGCAATCGCTAGTGACACTAATCACTATGTAACTCCGAACTTGTATAAATTATCTTGGCAATGTATATAGAGAGAGCCCTGACACCCATAACACAAGTTTAATCTTAGCTTGGGTGCCAGCGGTTTTAAATTCAGTGGTATTTTTACAATTTTTTGTAGTGTTGTGTGTATATGTAGTGTTGCATATATATATATATTGTATGTATTAGTTTAGTGTATAAGTTAATTTAAGTTGTTAACGCTATGGTTTGTGCACATGTTATCCTCTCCTGCAAATCTCTCAGCACAAGTATGGTTTGCTGTAAGAAAACCCAATTCTGGGTTAAGCTCGCCGTTGTACATAAGCTATTTTTTTGTAATTTTGTGTATATTTTTCTTTATAATTTTTTGTGTGCAATAAAGAATAAGAATAAAGAATAAGAGTATTTTTTGGTTTATATAGTTTTATCTACATAGTGCTATTCTGAAAATTGTAAATTTTGAAATAAAGCATTTATTATATTATTATCAGTGGACTGACCCCAGAAAATAATGCCACACCGCAACACAGAGGCAACCAGTCCATGGTACGCTGCTAAAAGAGCCTGAACGTTAACTTTCTTCGAGAGTTGAAATAGAGCATATGCGGATTTGCTAAGTTTCTTACATAATTCTTCAACATGAGGCTTCCATGTAAGTTGGCTGTCAATTATGATACCTAAGAACTTAGCTTTATTAGCTTCTTGAATATCACAGCCATTGTAAGAAATTTCAACCTTTGGGTTTGGACATCGTTGATAAAAATGCATGACTTTTGTTTTAGTCAAGTTTATAACGAGATTATTTTTATTTAGCCAATTTATGATGTCATTTAAACAAATATTGATGTCATTCTTATAATTATTTGGATCAGTACATTTTATTATAGCGGTACTGTCATCTGCAAAAAGAACCATTTTTTTCATTGTTGCTTTCGGGAGATCATTTATATATATTAGAAATAGCGGCGGACCCAGTACGCTACCCTGTGGAACGCCATATTTTACGTGTCTTGGTTTTGATACATATATGGTTTCCAATTTGCTTTTGGGACATATCCTTGAAACTTCTGAGCATTGAACCCTATTACTTAGGTATGATTCTAAACTTTAAGATGTTCCCTCGTATACCATAGCTATGTAATTTGTGCAACAGAATCTTATGGTCAACATAGTCAAACGCCTTAGTCATGTCAGTGTAAATTGCACAGACTGGATTTCTCCTATCCACAGATGGCATGACATTAGCTAACAAATCAAACAATGCCATATTAATCGTAGTGTTCTTGCGGAAGCCCTTTTGTTCTAGGCAAAATAGTTTAAACTTTTCGAAATAGGTATATGAAGAGTTATAGATAACTTTCTCAATAATTTTTGAAAAGACCGGAATTTTCGCAATAGGTCTGTAATTTTTTAAATCAGTTTTGTCATCTTTTTTAAAAAGAGGTTTAATAATAACTTTTTTCAGCTTGTCCGGAAAAATGCCATCAGCTATGCATAGGTTAATTATATGAGCTAATGGAGATGCTATTAGTTCTTTTGTAAATTTTATCACTTTTGTGGAAACTCCATCGTATCCAACAGTATTAGTGTTTTTAAGGTTGCTAATTATTTTTTTTATGTCGTCAAGGGTAACAGGTTGCATGAATAGTGAATTTAAGGTATTCTTAGTTAATTGTATGTTATAAGATCTGATGTCAGCTTTAATATTATTCTCAATTGTGTCAATAAAATAATTGTTAAACTCGTTTGCAATGTCCATGGGGTCTGTAAATGTCAAACTGTCTCTATTCAGGCACATTATAGGCTCTGGCGGCAGCGTAAATTTGGATTTATTTATTATTTGCCAGGTAGCTTTTGATTTGTTTTGGGCGGTGTTTATGAAATGATTGTTTTGTGCCTTTTGTGTTAAGTTTATAATTTTCCTATAGAGTTTAGTGTAGTTTTTAAGGAGTAATTTATTGTTTGAATCCAAGTTTAGTCGATATGCCCAAAGTAGCTGCCTTTGCTTTTTACTACATGTTTTTATTCCGTGTGAGATCCATTTCGTTTTCTTGCTAGTTGGAATGGTTATAATTTTCTCGGGAAAACATAATCTATATATAAGGGAGAAATCATCCATGAAAATGTAAAAAGCTTCGTTGGCGTCCTTAGCATTATGTACTTGAACAAATGATAGAGAGCTGAGATGTCTTTTAAAAGTAATTAAATTTTCCATGCATATGTCCTGTTTAATGGTTTTCCAATATTTTAGTTTGCAAGTTTTGTTAATAGGGACTTTTAGTATTTGGGATGTATGATCGGAAAGGACCAGATCTACAACTTCGGCTTTACATCCATTCTGATAGTTGTGAGCAAAGTTATCTATACAGCTTTTACTTTTTAACCTAGTGGGAGTATAAAGCGCCAGTTTTAAATTTTACTTCAAAAGAAAATATTCCAGTTCTAATGTAGTTTTGTTTCTCATCAGTACATTAATATTAAAATCTCCACACAAGATGACATTCTTATTTGGAGATAGACAAACTTTATTTAGGATGTAATCTAACTTATCATAGAACACTTCATAATTGTTTTTTGGGATTCTATAGACACAAATAATAATAATTTTATAGGCTATTATTTCCACAGCGCAACATTCAAAGATGCCTGAAACCGATTGCTTTGCTATATCCGAAATTTCTCTAAACTGTAGTCCTACTCTTACGAGAATACCTGTGCCTCCTCTCTTTGTATTTCTCGAAAAGAAAGCTGCTGGACAGAAATTTGGTATATGCAATAAATTCTCAAACCCTGTTTGTATGAAATGTTCTGTAACACAAATAACATCTATATCCGTCCCCCCATTGATTAATTCTACTAATTTTATAGTCAGTGTATCGGATTTATTAATCAAACCAGCTATGTTCTGGTGTAAATTATTAGAAAGTTCGTTTTTACTATGATTTTGCGGGTGGCAGTCATCTTCCGAGTGCGTAGCATTCAGGTTGCATATGCTAAGAATCAGGTCTTGTAAATCTGATATAATTATATTTAAACCACTGTTATTCAAGGTCCCATATCGCTTGCTGTAAATATTATAGTCATAAGGTAGATTACAATTGGAGTCAAGTAAATACGCATAGTTGCATGTGTTTATATCCAAGTAAATAAGGTTATTGAATGTTTCTACGCGGCTGTTATACATTAAGTTAGCATCTATCATATATTTAAACGTTGGTAAGCATATTATAAAATTAGTATGACTCAATTCTATTAACTTTTCTCTTACAAACATGACTAATTCTAAATAGTTGTGTGTTTTCCGAAAGTCTTCCTCACCAATGTAAATAACGCAATAGTCTGACTGAGTAAAGTTTTGCACTTTTCCCTCAATTTTGTGGAGAATTTGCCGCAATCCGCACGTGGGTTTTCGATAATGACAGATTTCAAAATTACGTAAATCTGATCTTTCGGCAACTGTATATAACCTGTTAGAAGTTTTGCTGCTGATCAGGCATATTTTTTGTCTTTTGAAAGGTTGTTCCATAGTTGTCGTGGCTCGTATGTTTAGAGTTGGGTTAGATGAGCTTAGCTGAACGTTACTTTGCACGGCTTCTTTCTGGTTGGATATGAATGAAGAATCTGTTTGTGTTTGTTTGTTGTTTATGGGACATTTCTTAATTATTGGAGTTGACTTTTTGTGTTTTTTAATCGGGCTATGTGTGAGTTCTGTAAGGTGGTTGTTTTTGCTTTGTAAAACCATATTCTTTTGCTTGAGGTCTTTATTCTCCAAAGACAGCGACTCAATCTCCTGATGTGCGCTATTCAGTTCTAAGACAAGCTTATCTATTTGTTCCTTTAACTTAGCTATTTGTTAATTTTCATCACTTTATAAATCGGGTAGACTGTTTACGGTGTCTTCGAAAGTGTCATTTTGCGATTCATTGATGACGGTATTTGAGTCGGATTTAGTACGCGTACGACGCATAGTGATGTTTTCGAAGAAATTCATTATTCGAGTCTTAAATCGTGTTTAGCACAGTCTGGCCAAGCAATTTCGTTGAAGTGATGATAAACACAATTTATCAATTTACAAAAAGTCAAAGTCGTCAGTGGGATTCGAACCAGCGTCTAAGTCGGTGGCAGTCAAAACGTCTAGCCATACGGCCATTTGTCGACTAGTTTGTTACGTTGAAATGATGGAACTGTTTCTCTTGGAAGGGAATTGATAAAAAATCGTTATCGTGACTCGTAGAATGTTCGATTCAAACGTTTGACAGGTTGTTTTTTCCACTTTTGTTTTGGTTTTTAATGTTAAAAATTGTTTGTTTCACTTACATATTTCTGTGTCCATGTATTATTACTGATCTTTATTGTGATTTTAGATCACTAAAAAACCCGGAATTAGATTAGTTTTGACAGAGTTCATTGTTCTATTGAAAATAGCACTCAAACATTTTTATTTACGCGATTTTTTGTGAGATAACACTTTCACTTATTGTTTACAATTACTTTTTCAATATTCACGATAGTACACTGTGAAATTACTTTATTTAATATTTTTTTTCACGTTTTATAACGGAGCTCAATGTTTACTTGTTCAATTGACAGCTGTCCAATTTTTTTCGATTAACAGTCAGCGATCATTTCTATTAACAGATTTTTTAATAATGGCAATACAACAATGTCATTCAAACACAACTACGAGACCATTGATCGAACGACTATGATGAATTTAGCAGAATATGAACTTTAAGCAAAATGGCAATAGCAATCCCATTGTCATTCATCAACAATTATGAGATCAATGAAAGCCTATCGTGACACTATTGCAATAGCAGAATCGGGGCCCAGGTTCCGAGGTATGAATTTCCTGAAGTCGGAATGCATGTGGCGTTTTTAACCGACTTCAAAAAGGAGGAGGTTCTCAATTCGTCGGAACCTTTTTTTTAATTTTTTTTTATGTATGTTCCCCGATTAGTCGAAGATGGCTGGAGCGATTTGAATTATTCTTTTTCTGTTTGAAAGCGTATACTTCCTATCAGGTGGTCCCATAATCATCAAGTTGGGATCTGATGATGGGATCCTGGAGAAATTAAGAGAACCCTTCAAATTTTATAGGCACACTTGATATGATTTGGGTAGTTTTTGAAAGAGTACTTTCTTAAAGTGGTCCCATTTCAATTTGGTGAAGATCTGATAAAGAACTTCGGAGATAGGCAACGGAACTCCTCAATAAATGATAGCAAATGGACTGGGATTGCTGAAATCTCATGTCTATCTATTGTTTACACCAGTTCATAATATAACATCACACCTCTACGCTGTGAAGGGGTAAGCACAAGTGAACCACTAAAAAGTGAAAAATAAAAACTTTTTTACAAAAAATAAAACCGACTCCAAAAAAGTGAAAAATAACTTTAACTTCAGAAGTCGGTGACAAAAAAACTAAGTAAATCGATCAAACAAAGGTCACCGACTTCTGAAGTTTAAGTTATTTTTCACTTTTTTGTTTTTTTTTTGGAGTCGGTATTATTTTTTGTAAAAAAGTTTTTGTGTAAACGCTTCAAAACCTCGATGTACCGGTAGCCAATTTGGCACCGTTGGAGAGACTCCAGTACAGCCCAAGTCTCGATCAAATCGATCAAATGATTAGGTCCACAAATGCTAAACAACGAGGCCGGTTATACTTTTCGGTCTTCTGTATACCGCAGCGTATGTATGTGGTTTGTAAAATACTTGTTCAAGGTCATCATCCCAACGAGCTCATATCACTTCGCCAGCAGGCGAAAAGATTTCAGTCAAATAAAATGTACGGAAAACCAGATTTTTCAACCCAAGAAAACAGCTGAAGGAATGGTTGTCCAGACTTGGTGCAGTAGTAAAAAATACTCGGACTGACCTCCCCAACACTGGCGACACGTTTTTTTTCGTTGGCTTTTCGTTGGCTTGAATTTGGTTTTTGGGCCGAACTTTGTACGAGTATGAACCGTGAATCCTTTGTCAACTTGTAATTACAATTTTGTGTTTCATAAAACAAATATGTCAAGTTAGTCGCGACAAATTGTCACGGGACCCGGGGCCTGTCAAGGGATTTTTTTTATGAAACAGAAATATGTCAAAAGGTCGCGACTATTTGACATAATTGTAATTTTTCCAACACGACTTATTTGTCATAAGTAATGTTTATGAAACGAAAAATCATCAAAATGTTGAACTGTCACCTGTCACCTGACGCCTGTCATTGTCGAGGGCCCTGTTATGAAGCTGACAATCTGATAAGTGGACATATGTCAGAAAGTGACAGTTTTTTATGAAGCTGACAGGTGACAGGTGGAAAATACAAAAGATATGTCAGATTGTCGCGACAATTCGACATGAATGTCTGTTTTAAAAACCTTTTCGAGCGACAGGTGACAGGTGAAAATTTGTCGTATGTCGTCGTGACACAATTGTCATGACGTCATGACATACACCGTGTTCCTGAGGATATACATTAATTTTGAATAATACTTCTATAGCTCTTGTTAAACATATCGTACAAAGGAAGTAGTATTTAAATGGCATAGTTTTTAACTTATTGGTAATTTAAGTTTATCCAATTTAATTATGTTGTGCTGTGAGAAAGAGTCTTTATTTGTGAGATGTTGCCACTTTGTGCAACCAAAACTATCAAACTGAATCGACGTTGCCAGCTCAGGTAAAGAGTAATTCATATTAGATAAATTTCATCTAAGCAGTTTGTACAAAAAAAAATATTTTTAAAGAAATTGGAATTCATAAAAGTGTCCATAGTAAAAAATGGTCAATTTAATGGTCTGAATAACATGCCGAAGTTAATGTATAACCTCAGGAACACGGTGTATAATATGTAGAATTGTCCGACAAGTCTGACAGGAGCGTTCCCCTTTGTCGCGAAATCTTATTTTGAATGTTAAAGGTGTTAGAAAGTGTTTTTAAAAGGATTATTACAATAAAATTGTACTTACATCGACCAGTGGGAGTATTGATTTTGGTTTTTGGGCCGATAGTAAATGATCTTCACCCAATGTCAGCGGCTACTTCTCACTAACTATACTTAGTATATTTCATTACAAGTGCGGAAAGGCTGTCATTGCAAAGAGTTCCGACAAATGTGTACCCGAGCCGAGGTGCAGCCGAAGGTGAGGGTTGACAGTAGGGTTGCCAACCGTAACCGTAATATATAGTATTGTACTATATTTATTATACCGTTCGGTGTTACTGATGAAAAATATAGTACGCAAAAGTACTATATTTTCAACACCCAAATCTAACAAACATTTGTTAGATTCATTTAAAAAAATATAAACGCGCAAAAAAATATTAACATTAACTTTTGACTGATGCCATCATAATTCATCAACAAACATCTGTCAAAAGCAAAAGATTGGAGTGATTCTAGTTTACTGACAAAACTACAGGTCAAAAATGGAGACATTTAAAAAATACCAAAAACAATTTACCAAAACAGTAATTTTAGTCCTGCTCTCTATTCCCACCACTTCGGCATTCTCAGAAAGGACATTTTTGGTCATGAATTCGAAATGGCGAGTAGAAAGAAACAGAAGTAGTAGGTGATTAATTAGATAGGTAAGAAAAAAAGGTGATTACTATTAATTTTTTTAAGTTTATGTAATGAAATAAAGCATATAACATGATTTTTTTTAATGCAAGAAGTGCAACCAAATATATATATTTTTTTTAATAAATAAAGAACAAATGAGTTTTGTCTATTTTTGGCTTTTTCCTTAAAAATATGATATCTTTTTAGGGTGTACTACATTTTTTGTAGATTATTTTGAAAGATACTATATTTTTCTGAAGAAATGTTGTAAAAATAATAAAAACACAATACACTCAACTAACTAAAATGGCGCCAGCCAACCGTAGAATTTAAGCAGAGTATTTTTTTCTTCACCTATTTTGATAGGCTATCCATACAGCTTAGTCTTCAGTAGATTTTTTTTATTGATATGAAATGAAAATGAAATTTAATGAGATGAAATGAAATGAAACCTAACCTAACTCATTCAATTAAATCATTAAATCTGATCTTGAAATAAATTACTAGCTTCTTTTTAGAAATATACCTATTTGTATGAATCACAAAAACTCTTTAGTAAAAACTTCATGGTTGGTTTTTCTTTTTAATAGACATTATTTTGACAGTTGGGAAAGAGAACGCACGAATTCGGGAAAGGTAAAAAAAAGCACTAGTATGTAATAGCCTACATCCCGAACGCTAATACGTCCCTGCAATGCACCACTTTTTGAGCAACTGTATTAAAAATTACTTATTACCAGTGAAATGGTGCCAACATCCAGTAGCGGGGCGTTAGGATAGGGCGCGGTAGGGCGATCGCCCAGGGCGCCAGATGTAAAGGGGCGCCGCGGGCTCCCCCATGGCCCCTCGTACTCAGATTGTTTTCAGCTTGTTCATCAATGGAAAATTCTTACCCGATCACTTGAATCATACAAAACTTAAATTGAAATGTCTATGTGATTTTCAAAATAACAGCTTTTTACTGAATGCATAAGTACGGGGTGGAAGGGATACCGACGCAAAAATGATTTACTGAAATCCACGTTTTCAGTACATCATTCTGAACATGTCAGGAAAAGAAAATTGCGCTATAAGTCAGCTATTCCATACATTTTGACCGTGTTTGTATTTTGTTTGTATTGCAGTTGGGTAGAAAAAAGCCTATTGTATTTTTGCATGATCGATCCGTGTAGATAGAGACAGGAGATAGGAGAGATAGGAGTCCCTTAATTGCCTTGAAGCCTTTTTTATAGGCAATTATGTGCATATACAAGGTTGCAAAAAATGGAGCATGTGGACATTTTGATCTCAAATTACAAAATTATCAGAATTTATTCAAGGAAAGATGTTGAATTTTCGAGCTCGCTTCGCTCGCTCTTGCAGTGTTGTTTCTCTTTAATCTTAAGTTTATCTTTAACTTACCCAAATAAATCCGGTAATTTGAAACAATGCGAACCTATCCACTGTAAGTAACTGTTAAAATTTTCGAGTTTGCTTTGCTCGCTCTTTCTCCAAGTCTAAAAGTCGATCAAGTAACTCTTTTAAGAAGGATTGAAACCATCAAACCAATCCACGGCAAGATGTTAAAAAAAATTCGAGCTCGCTACGCTCGCTCACGCAGCCAGTTCCTCTTATATCTTAACTTTGTAAAACGACTAAGTCACTTTTGGACGAAACAATTTGAATCTGTCCGAGACAGGGTGTTAAAATAGTAAGCTTAAAATTTTTACTCGCACCGTTATGCGCCCCCTTGGCCCGAAAGCTGGCGACGCCCTTGCTTGTATTTCATGGATTTCCGTAAAGTAACGCCTGATTTCATTAAAATGTTAGACGATAAAAAAAAAGTAATAAGTCCGTCAGTTAGATTATCAAAAAATATTTGTATTTTTTCCGTATTTCTTCTTTTGGTACGTAAATCAAAATTGACAAAGATACGACGCTCTTCAAATTCTCAATACGGCACGCCTAGGTATAATTTTTAGAGTATACTGACGTCATGAGCCCCCGCTCCCCAGTTTTGATGCTTTCTATCTTTGTCATTATTCATTAATTAACAAAAACAAAAAATATGTTTCCATTATTTTCCAATAAGTACTGTAACTGACGGACTAAATACTCGTAGATTTGTAATGGGGATGCACACTGTGGAACTAATGGCGCTAGCATAGCTGGTTCCAAGCATCGTCATTGGTTGAAAATCAAGGAATGTCATTTCATATTTTAAAATACCTTGACCTCATTGATCAGATTGAGACTAGCTATGGTGGGGCCATCTACCATTAGCTTTTAACGGTCTTGCCCATTGTTTGATACTGTCGTCATGCCTATTCGTTGCCCTAGTGCTTGAATGGCCAACCGACCAATTTTAGCAAAATAGACTTTTTTATTTCAAAGTATAGCAACGCTGATTACGGACTTTACAATAACTATTTTATTAATTTTTTTTTAATGTAACTTGCACTATAACAAAAATTAAATATTCCAATCTCCCATAAAAAAACTTTTTTAAGTGCTTAAGTGCTCTAACTCCATATTTTGCTCAAATGAACGTATCTAAATATCATTCTCCGTTCTTGTTTGTCCAATCTCCATCGACTGACCAATCACAGTCAAGCATTTCGAACCCGCGAAACGCCATTTTGTTTGTTTATTGTTTGCTTCGTTTTCGTGTTAGCGGCATTTGTCGATAATTTTAATGATTTAAATTGTTTCTGAACAGTTCCAAGTGCTTTAAAATGTCAGTAACAACGAAGAAAAACGATTATAAATTAGGCGAATTGGATTTAGAAAGGTACGTTGACATTTTATTGATAATCTTTTGTTTTAGTGGTCGTTGTTATTTCTGTGTTACATAAAGGATGATTGTTATCTACTCGCATCTAATTCGTGATTCGATCTTATTACTTCACGTGCTACTTTTCACCGACTTAAAAAGTAAGAGGTTGTACGTTCGGCTGTTTGTTTTTTATGATGTTCACCGATTGTTCGGGAAATTGTGAACCGTTTTTTTTTTTAATGAATAGCTACTCCCGAATTGGTTGGATCAAGGACAAAATACTTGCGCACATGGACTTTTACGCGAACAATGAAATGAAAATCCAAGATGGCGCCGAGGAATAATATCGGATTTTCCTTCATGGGTGTCGTTTTCATGGTTTTCAGCGTCGCTGATAACGAAAATGTGGTCAAAATGAAAATCCAAGATGGCGCCGAGGATATTTTTAAAAATTTCTTTCATGGGTGTCGTTTTCATGATTTTCGGGATCGCTGATTACGAAAATGTGGTCAAAATGAAAATCCAAGATGGCGCCGATGAATATTTTCGAAATTTCTTTCATGGGTGTCGTTTTCATGGTTTTCGGGATCGCTGATTACGAAAATGTGGTCAAAATGAAAATCCAAGATGGCGCCGAGGAATATTTTCGAAATTTCTTTCATGGGTGTCGTTTTCATGATTTTCGGCATCGCTGTTTACGAAAATGTGGTCAAAATGAAAATCCAAGATGGCGCCGAGGAATATTTTCGAAATTTCTTTCATGGGTGTCGTTTTCATGGTTTACGGGGTCGCTGATAACGAAAATGTGGACAAAATGAAAGCCCAAGATAGTGTCGAGGAAATTTTTCGGATTTACCTTCATGGGTGTCGTTTTCATGGTTTGCGGGGTCGCTGATAACGATAATGGGGTCAAAATGATAATCTTCAGCGTCATCTTAAATTTTCATTTTGACCACATTTTTGTTATAAATCTGATACTCCGTCTCGTTCCACCCAGAACGGGAGAAGTTATTTAATGTTTTTTCACCTCAAAAAGTTTTTTGTTTTAATTTAACAGTTTTTGTACTGTGACTCCTGTACTGAAAATTACTTCATAAGTTATTCGACGTCTTAACCCTTTTGAGATCAGTTTATTTTTAACAATGTTCATTTTATAACAGTTAAACATCAAGCTTTTAACATCTTTAATTTTATTATTGTGCTTTATTAAAAAACAATAACCTTATTTTAATTTCAGACTTCATTCAGTAAAGAAACAGTTATTTTCTGATGATAGTGAAGATATTATTACAAATACGTGCAAAAAGAATGAACAAGAAGAAAAAGTGTACAACATTTTGATGACATGCAAAGGAAAAGGAAAGAAAGTTGAATTGAAACATAAAGTAGTTAGCCAAGAAGTTGGCCAAAATGTTGTTAGCTTTGAAGGAAACGAACAAGACACAATTGATCTTCTTACACGAAAAAGAAAAAGACAACCAGAAACATGGAAAAGAAATATTATGAAAAAGAAAAGAGAAGCAGGCGAAGAATATTTAAATATGAAAGGAGAATCCAAACGGAAAAAGGTTGTCCAAACTGGATGTGAAGCAACTTGTAACTATAACTGTTCAACAAGATTTACAAATAATAAAAGAGAAGAAATAAAAGCTCAGTTCTATAACCTGAATGATTACCAAAAATATAAATACTACAATGAATACACTGAGAGAAAACAAACAGAAAGAAAAAGAACCCAGAAGGAAACCAGTAGAAGGAAATATAGTTTTGTGTATTATTTTCCAAATGGGAAAACCAAAGAGAGAGTATGCAAAAAATTCTATTGTACTACCTTGGACATTTCTGTTAAAAGGGTATACCATTTCTACAAAAAAAGTACGCTCATAATGCTAATATAACGCCTACTCCCCAAAAAGGTAAGTTTGTAAAAAAACAAACTGATCCCAAAAAGATTGAAGAAGTCAAACAACATATAAAATCATTTCCAGTGCAGGAGTCACATTATTGTAGAGCTACCACAAAGCGTCAATACCTACAACCAGATTTAAGTATCACAAAGATGTATTCACTTTACACATTGCTTTATAAGGAACCGGTTAAAGAAAACATCTATAGAAAAGTTTTCAATGAAAACTTTAATTTTAGTTTTCATCGACCAAAAAAAGATACCTGCGATTTATGTTGTGAATACAAAGCAATTATAAATCCCGATGAGAATCAACAATTGAAATACAAAGAACATATTATACGTAAAGATGAAGGTGATAAAGAAAGGGCAAGAGACAGACAAATGAATTCAAAAAACACAAATGTAGCTGTTGTAACCTTTGATCTGGAAAATATTTTTAGTTTGCCCAAAGCGAACATCTCTTGTTTTTACTATACTAGTAAACTCACAGTTTATAACTTGCAATTCTACGACAATTCTGCCACTAACGCTATCTGGGATGAAATAAAGACTGGACGAGCAGGAGATGATATAGCTAGCGCACTGATCAAAATTTTAGTGCGCATTGTCGGAAATTTGCCAAGCAATATAACCAAAATTATTCTTTGGTCTGACTCTTGTGTACCACAAAACAAAAACTCACACATGAGCATGGCTTTTTTGGATTTTTTGCAGTCGGATAAAGCCAAAAATATTACGGAAATTGAGCAAAAATTTTCAGAACCTGGCCATGGAAATGTTCAAGAAGTAGATTGTGTACACAGCGTTATAGAACGAAACTTAAGACACAAGGAAATTTATAGCCCTCTTGGATTAATGCGGGAATTATTAAAAATACAATCTAAAATTAAGCTTCATTTTCTGCAAATACTAGACACAGACTTTTACTCTTTTCATGATGAGGCCATAAAACTTGGATTTGGTCAAATAGGTACCATACAAAAAAATAAAATCAATAAAATACAAAAAGCCAAATTGGAATATAGTAGAGTACAGAACTAGTTTCACAGCCACTGCCATGACAACAGACATAAAAAAACAAAATATAATCATTTTAAATGAAATAGTGATTAAAAAACCAAAAAACTGTTTAGCTGACAAAAAAATTCAAGATATCAGGTCAGTTTACAAATACATGCCTCTAGAAGACAAAAAGTACATGGAAGCGTTGATAAAAAAGGTTGAAGCCCATAAAGATGCCGAAGATATACCAACCACGAGCAAAAATGTAAATACTGGAAAACCGGAACAAACAAGAACAGCGAAACAAAAAACCAAATCAAAACACAATAAAAATACAATTCAAGCCAAAAAAGGGAAAAAGTAAAAACATAGAAAGAAAAAATATTTTTTTTAATATAAAAACAAAAAAAAAACCCGACTGCGTAAAACAATACTTTAAATAAAAACTCAAAAGTAAAAAAAACAAGTTCAGTCCAGAAGTGTAAAAAATGAATAAATTACTGCAACAGTCTTGGAACCAGCTTTTGTATAAACTTATTGTAGTCAATAAAACATTTTATTATTATTAGTATTTTTGTTTGATTATCTAAAGCCTTACTCTCCTAACATTTTAAAGTCAAGTTGTATTCGAACGCACAGAAAATCTTGTGTAAAATTGAAAATACTGTATAGCGTTTATGGTGGTAGTTTGGACAAACAAGCACTAAACTTGCACGTCATTTTAGAGCGCAATCTCCATGTCATTGTGCTCTAAATCCATAAACATGGGTAATTTTGTTAGAACTATTTTGGCCAACCTCCATCATTAAAATGAAAAATAATCAGTGCATTGTTTATTATTTTCAATTATTATTTAAATATACATAAAGCAACACTACATGTTTCTAATGTATGAAAGATTTTAATAAACTTTGTCGCAACCAGTTCAATTCCCCGTAGTTCCGGACGCCGCCGCCGCGCTTGCCTTCCCTCTCGCTTTAATGACTATGCACTAGATGCATAGGAGAGGGATAGCAATAACGCAGTCCCGCCGTTTACGCGCCTCCGACGCGGGAGTTAAGTTAGTCGACGCATAGCCACGCCCGAAGGCGCACACGGAACTTGACGAACATCCGCGCGCCGAGACGCGCCCGCGCTCTAAGCTCTAACCGGCACGCGTGTTTTCTTTTATCGGTTTGTTTTCATATGTTCCCGTGACAATACCTTTAGAATAGTTTTAGTGTAACCTTTACTCCTATTTACCGTTATTATACAACATCAAGGTACACAAGTGTTTGATTTCCGAATCCACTTCAATCCTATATGAACACAGTTACGAAAGATGGCGTCCCAACTGTAGGCCTAAAGCCACAGTTCCTGTGAAAACTGTGCAGTGAAAATACTTAGTGTGTAAAACTGTGAACATAAATAGTGATCGTGTAACAATGCCGAAGACACGGGGTAGGAAATCTCTCAATGGTTCGCATGACGATGAACTCAACGACAGCGTCACGCTGTCTCGCGATAACTTTACCGCTCTGTTATCAACGATTCAGCAATCGAATGCGGATATCTGTGAGCGTATGTTAGAGCGCCTGTCGACATTCACGTCCCCTCTGACCGCTCAGTCACCGGCGCCAGCGCCGAGTGCGGCAGAGAAGACAGGCAATTTCTCACGATGCTCGTCTAGATTCTCCGGAGCGGCGAAGGAAAACGTCGAAACTTTCATCGATGCCATTGAAGCTTTTAAAGAATGCACGAACATCATTGATGATGTCGCTATTCGAGGCATGTCCATGCTACTTACAAGCGACGCAGCAACCTGGTGGCAGAGTATCGGCGCGGAGGTCACATCCTGGGAAGATGCCATAAAATAGGGACGCGTACGGCGACCGCCGTCCTGAATATAAAATATACCGGGAGTTATTCAGCGACGAGCAGGGTGAAGACGAACGAACAGATATCTTCGTAGCGAAGAGTCGAGCCCTCCTAACACGCCTACCATCAAACGACCTGTCTACTAAGGTACAACTTGATATGATTTACGGCCTTTTACACCGGAAAATCCGTAAAAGATTACGACGCGAAGAAGTCAGTAATTTTTCCGAGTTGCTATCGAAATCTAGAACTATCGAAGATTCCCTAAACGAATCGTCAAAGCGAGAATCTCAAAACGCCGCATCCATTGCTTCGAGTACGAAACGTAGCGCAACCGAAACGCCTACTCAGCCCGCAATGAACAACGCGCGAACATCAAACACCGCTGCAAGCGAGAGACCGGCGCACGGGGCAGTCATCACGCCACGCGGCGGCGGCGCTCCGCCCCCCGCCGCGCGCCCGCAGTCCTCGCACGCGCAAGTGCCGGACGAGCCGCGCGCACAGCGCGCATCACACGCGCGTGCCTCCGCTGCAACACCGCGCGATGAACGCGCACCAGCATCATCGAAACAGCTACGACCGTTTTGTGCGTATTGTCAACGCTACGGACACCAGCGCGACCAGTGCCGTAAGTTGGCGGACAAGGGTGAGTCAACGGTTGATTCTAATAATTCGGTTTCGTGTTACAAGTGCGGATCTAAAAATGTTACTCGTGAAACTTGCAAAAAGTGTAACAACGAATCAAGTTTTTGTAGTTTTGATAGTTCTCAGCAAACTTCGGGACCAAAGTACACTCAACGGCAAAAGTCAAATCGTGAAAATATTGTGTTTTCCGATTTGTATAATCGCGTAGATAAGTGTTCTGATAAACATTATTGTGAAGATTTGAACAACTCTAATACTTTGCCTACTTCTAGTTTTAAAAATTGTTATGTCGTTCAAGAAAATAATAACTGGTCTCGAGATAGTTCGAGTGAGCCTGCGTCCAGTCAAGCTATTTTTAATAATAATAATTGTTATTCTGTACAAGGTAAAATTTCGGACAACGACTTGTCGAACGATCACAATGCCAGCTGTGAGGTCGATAATAATAACGACCGTCTTTGTAATTTTTTAGAAAATGATTATTTTTGTTATGATGACGCCCTTAATGTAAAGGGGCGTAAGGACGATTTTCGTACTTTTGCGGAAAATCGTAACATTAATTGTAATGACGACCGTAATGTGTTAGAGGTTACGAACCGTTTTTGTAATTATTCGAAAGATGATAACGTTTTGAATAATAATTTCCCCAATGTAAAAGGGTGTAACTGCAATTTTTGTAATTTTTCGCAAAATGTTTTTTCTTGTAATGATGTGTCTAAGAATGTGTTGAATATTAATATGGTGTGTAGTGACACATGTGTAGAGAACGCGCGCGCCGGTAGGAGCTCCGACAGAAAAGTTTTGCGGCCGATTTTTGATATTAAAATTTTAGGCGCGTCGGGGACCGCGTTAGTTGACACCGGTGCCAAACATTGTATTGCGGGCCATACACTGCACACCCTCCTCTGTCGAAAGGGACACCCACTTGAACCGGCGCGAAGACGTATCAAGCTTGCCGATGGACACGTTCGCGACGTAGACGTTCTCATGACTACTCTTGACGTGCACTTAGAGGAGAAGGTCATTAGGACTCCTTTTCTTATCCTCCCTGAGGCGCGTAACAATGAAACGTTGCTCGGCATGGATTTCTTGTTTGCAGCCGAGGTAGTCATGGATTTTTCTCGGGAACGCTGGTATTTTTCAAATAACAGCCGCGTTCAGTACATGATGCGTTTTGAACCTTCCATATCACCAGAGCTATCTTGTTCTTCTGCTGACGTACTCAGGGATGACGAAGGTACATTGCTGAATCCACCTGACCGGAACCTGCTAGCGCAGACCTTGGTTGCCAATACGGACATTTTCCAGCTAGGGGGAGAGCCTACCCCGTTTGCTGAGCACCGTATCGACACAGGTGAGCACCCTCCTATCTATGTACCTCCGTACCGATTGACCCCTGCCAAAAAGGAGCTAATGCGTCAGGAGATTGAAAAGATGCTGAAGGACAACGTCATCGAAGAGTGTGAGTCTGCATGGTGTTCACCAGCTCTCCTGGTTCCTAAGGCGAATGGCACCACCCGCTTCTGCGTAGATTACAGACGCCTAAACGCCGTGACCAAAACGGACCATTACCCGATGCCGTTGATTGACGAATTATTACAGTCAACAAAGAGGGAGTGTTATATGAGTACTCTGGACCTGAGATCCGGCTACTGGCAAGTTAGTGTTAATGAGCAGGATAGAGATAAGACCGCATTCATTAGTCCATTGGGAACCTTTCGCTTTAAACGCATGCCCTTTGGTCTCAAAAACGCTCCGGCGACTTTTCAACGGCTGATCGACCGTCTGCGCTCCTGTTCATCCCTGGCCAATGTGACGATCCTTGCGTATTTAGATGACCTACTGATCATATCTGAAGGTTTCCAGCAGCATCTCCAGGATCTCAAGTCGGTGTTCAGTCGGCTTCGCGAATTCAAGTTGCGAGTCAACCGGGAGAAGTGCGTTTTTGCGAGGGAAAGTGTCAAGTATCTGGGGCACGTAATTACCCAGCAGGGCGTCTCACCCGACCCTGAAAAGGTTCAAGCGGTACTAGACATGAAAGAACCAAACAACTTGAAACATCTACGGACATTTTTACAAACCTGTTCCTGGTTTCGTAAATTTATCCCGAATTTCTCCTCTGTAGCAGAGCCACTTACAAGGCTAACAAGAAAGCATCAGACCTGGACCTGGGGTTCAGCTCAGACCGCTGCTTTTAAAGAGCTCAAACAGCTTCTTACCTCAGCGCCAATCTTAATCCAGGCTGACTTTACTCACCCGTTTGTCCTCCGCACTGACGCGAGCAATTATGCCGTCGGAGCCGTTTTACTCCAGGGGGAGGACAAGGAAGAAAGACCCATAGAATACGCCAGCCGCCTTCTGAACGCTGCTGAGCGTAACTATTCTACCACCGAACGAGAGGCCTTAGCGGTAGTGTGGGCGGTGGAGCGGTTTAGATGTTACCTAGATGGACATCCGGTGATTATTGGTAGCGATCACCAACCACTTCGCTGGCTGATGACGCTAAAGTCTCCTACAGGTCGTTTGGTGAGGTGGGCCCTCAAGCTACAATCATTCGACATTCAATATCAGTACACCCCGGGAAAAGCAAATGTAGTGGCAGATACACTGAGCAGGCCAATATGCTCCCAAGATACTCGTGACAGTTGCGGTATTTGCTCAGTAATAATTGATTTACCCGCTAAGAGCCCTGCAGAGTTAAGGCAGGAACAGCTTGCTGACCCGGAGGTAGACAAAATTGTTAAAGAGATGGAAAGTCCCGACGAGGTGGCATCTCGTAGGTGGTTGGAGCGCGGTTACCTGTTATCACAAGGAGTACTGTACCGATATAATCCCGACTCAGATAGCGAGACTCCTCAACTCGTTATTCCAATTTCACTCCGTCCAGAGATCTTGAAAGAGTGCCATGATTCACCCCTTGCGGGACATTCTGGAATCGATCGTACTTACCACAAGATAGCCCAGTCCTATTATTTCCCCGGAATGCGAAGAATCATAACAGATTATGTGAAAGCCTGTGTCGATTGTCAACGATATAAGGCTACCAATGACAAACCCCCTGGACTACTACAGACCCCCGTAATGCAGCAACGGAATGAGGTCCTAGCTGTAGACCTCTTCGGTCCCTTACCTGAAGGAGAGAACGGTGAGAGATGGATTCTTCTAGTTGAAGACACCGCCACCCGTTGGGTTGAGCTCTACGCCCTTCAGGAAGCGACTGCTGAAGCCTGCGCCCGTACTCTTACTACGGAATACTTTCTCCGATACGGCTTACCGCGCAGGGTCATATCTGATAACGGCGTACAGTTCGTGGGGGCTGTCATGCAACAATGTATGTTCATCTTAGGGATCAAACAGAACTTCGTGCCACTTTATCATCCAGAGGCAAACCCCGCCGAGCGCAAGAATCGAGACCTCAAGGCGCAGCTCTCACAACTCGTGGAGAATGACCATTGCTCCTGGCCTGAGAAACTCCCAGTGATTCGTTTCGCTATGAATAGCGCAGTATGTAGAACCACTGGTGCCACTCCCGCATTTCTCATGTTTGCCAGAGAAATGAGATCCCCCACAGAAACTCGGCATGACTTGAGAGCGATCCTGGATAAAGAGAATTTTGTTCCGCAAATCACTCCGTATCTGAGATCTTTTATCAACTCTTTATCTGCAGTTCGTGAACGAGTAGAATTACAGCAAGATCAATCTAAGAAGGTTGCTGATCGGTCCCGTCGACCTAGTCCAACGTACGAGGTTGGAGATAAAGTTCTGGTCCGGTCACATGTACTGAGCCAAGGTAGTAAGGGCCTCACAGCTAAATTTGTGCCCAAACGAGATGGACCGTATGTTATAACGACAAAAGTTAGCCCTACAACCTACCTTATCTCTCCAATAGGGAATCCTGAGGAATCCTTAGGAAAATACCATGCACAAGATTTAACGCTTTTTGTAGACAGTGGTACTGGAAGTGAAGTACCACCTAATCCTGTCATTCCCAAGCGACGTCGCGGACGCCCGAAGCACAGGGGCAAAGAGCAAGTCCAGGAACGAGGGCGTTCTCCTAGACTAGAGGGGGAGTCTGTCGCAACCAGTTCAATTCCCCGTAGTTCCGGACGCCGCCGCCGCGCTTGCCTTCCCTCTCGCTTTAATGACTATGCACTAGATGCATAGGAGAGGGATAGCAATAACGCAGTCCCGCCGTTTACGCGCCTCCGACGCGGGAGTTAGTCGACGCATAGCCACGCCCGAAGGCGCACACGGAACTTGACGAACATCCGCGCGCCGAGACGCGCCCGCGCTCTAAGCTCTAACCGGCACGCGTGTTTTCTTTTATCGGTTTGTTTTCATATGTTCCCGTGACAATACCTTTAGAATAGTTTTAGTGTAACCTTTACTCCTATTTACCGTTATTATACAACATCAAGTTACACAAGTGTTTGATTTCCGAATCCACTTCAATCCTATATGAACACAGTTACGAAAACTTCTAATAATATTCGTCAGTAACTTAAAAAAAATGTCTCCTGTAAAATTTGCTCACTGGTCGATTGGCCATTCAAGCACTAAGGCGGCGTATTATCAAAAATGTATCCTTTTTTTGGTTGAGGTCCAGAAATGAATCCTCTGGAAAATAGGTAAAATTAAGGAAAAATTTACGCAAAAGTTGTATCCGCGCCAGTCAAAATCGATCCAGCCATTTCGGAAATAAGCTGGAACAAACAGACACACAGACTGGCACACAACGGAGTAAAATGGGACACCGACGCGAAAACGGTTAACAGCACATATTCAGTACAACATTCTGAGCCCCCTCTCTCCCCACATTGAAACAGCTATTCATATGATTATAAGCCATTATTTTATCCATGAATGGGGCGCCGTAGAAATCTTGCCCAGGGCGCTGGTAGTGCTATAACCGGCACTGCTAACATCGACAGACAATAGTAGACACAGACAATATTTTCGTGCGTTAAACGTTCACTAAATTTACTAAACAATATTTCTCGGTTGTCGTGTATAAGGCCCAAAATTATTATTTTCGTGTCCATAAATACTTGTTGCAAAATTAAAATGTAAGACAAACATTTTTATTGATACCCTCATACTGCTATTTCGTTTTAACAAAAATGTATGCTGTGACATTCGCAATTTCCGACTATTATGTCGATTACCATAACAAAAAAGTCTTGACAACATTTTAAAACTGACAATTGTTATGTACGTTTGCCTGGATCGGCCCCCCAGAATTTGCGTTTTAGGTGTACACCAATGCAATGTAGTCGCCTGAGTATATGGACCGGTTTCCTTTTCAATGTACCCCTGTACTTTTGAAGAAATTTGCAAAATAAGGGGGCCGTGCTGAAGGGCACGCCACGATAGTGGCGGTAAGTCCCCTCTTTGAGGAGTGGCTTGAGAGGCGCCACGGCGTCCTCACCTTCCGCCTGACGCAGGTCCTCACCGGACACGGATATTTCGGGAGGTACCTGCACCGAATCGGGCGGGAGGAAACGCCCGGGTGTCTCCACTGCGAGGATCGACCGGAGGACACGGTGGAGCACACGGTGGAAGTCTGCCCTGCGTGAGCAGAGCACCGCCGTGTCCTCGTAGCGGCGATCAGCGGCGGCTCGCTCTCGCGTCCGGCCCTGGTTCAATCCATGGTCCGGAGCGAGACGGAATGGGAAGCCGTCACCTCCTTCTGCGAAGCAGTCATGCTAGCGAAGGAGGTGGCGGAACGAGAGAGGGAGAGAGCCTCTCTTCCCGGCCGCCGTGGGAGACGCACCGGGCGTCGGGGGCCACGTGGTGGCTACCGGCCACCGTAGATGCGGGCCTGTGGACGGTTATCTATGGGCTAGCTAGCCGTCCGTCCGTCTAATGACGACAGGCCGTGTCGACGGCGCGTTCGTGTTCCACGCGCGCCTCAAAGAGATGTCAGCATACGGGGAGGGGCCCGCAAGGGCCGAAGCCTGCCGGGGTTGCGGGCCTATTCGAAAGATATACCGCGGCCCCGGAACATAAAGGGCGAGGAAGGAACATGGATGGGTTTTAGTCAGTAAGAGTCTGACACTCCCTCCCGCTCCGCCCAGAGTGGGAGAAGTCATTTGACGATTTCCCATACTAAAAAAAAAAAAAAAAAAGGAGGGCAGTGCTGAAAACGTTTGGCTGGCACGGCCCTCTTTTTTTGCGTGTAACTTGAAAAATTTATAGCGCATTAAAAAGTTTGTTAAACTCAAGGAATGTAGGTACTCTATTGACGCGTTATATGTACCGCAACGGATATTCTGAATTCGTATAACAAAAAATATAATGGGTGTAAAACACCTCTTCACGAATCCGAAAGGCACTTATTTTCCCCATCATTGCGATCATTTTTTTTGTTCTTCACCATACCTGGGAACCTTCTAGTTACTGAGATATGGGGGGTCAAAGTTACAACTTTTTGACAAGTTTTTTTTTTAAATACATGTTTTTTTTTGTAAGATTTTGACTTTTCACACCTCCACGACCCCCGTACTATTCAATCCATCCATCAGCACAATGTTTTCAGCGCGTTACATTGAGTTCTACCACAAAACATGATTTATAACCTCAAAAAAAAAAATTGTTTCCCAGTACCTAATAATTTTTGCGTAAAGTTACTTAGTTTGATGTAAGTACAGAATGCTTGGTTAACGGCTTTGTGATGAGGTGGTTTACACCCTGTTTATATGTTGATAGGGGGTCGTGATGAAAAATAAATAAATGAGGAAATATCTTAAGAAGACAAATAACCTTAGCCAAAAACTATTAAAACATAATTGATGGGTGGCAAGTAACAAATGTACCGCATTGGTTTCTCATAAAACTTGCTAAATTAGTTCATTCAGCATGGCCCTCTTTATACGCCTGACAATTTTGTCAAATAATTACCTGTCGCAATCGGATATACATAAAGGGTGTAAAGCACCTCTTCACGAAGCCGAAAGGCACGTGTTCTGCCCATCATTGCCATCATTTTTTTGTTCTACACCATACCTGGGAACCTTCTAGTTTCGGAGATATGGGGGGTCAAAGTTACAACTTTTTGACAACTTTTTTTTGAAATACAAGTTTTTTTTTGTAAGATTTTCACTTTTAACACCTCCACGACCCCCGTACTATTCAATCCATCCATCAGCACAATGTTTTAAGTGCGTTACATTGAGTTCTACCACAAAACATGATTTATAACCTCAAAAAAAAAGTTGTTTCCCAGCAAAAATTTTTGCGTAAAGTTACTTAGTTTGATGTACAGAATGCTTGGTTAACGGCTTCGTGATGAGGTGGTTTACACCCTGTATTTGTCACGTTTATAAAACAGAATTTGTAGCTACAATTTGACAATTTTGTTAAAAACTGACAAATTGTGAACTTGACACGTTTATGAAACAGGGTCCTTGTATCAATACAAACAAGTTTTGTATTGGGTATAATTTTCTAAAGTGACACGTTTCCGAGATATTATTATGAGCTGTCAAAGTAAAAGTCTATATTCACTGATGGAATCATCACCACAACTTTGATTTGATCGGTCACGCATGAAACGTGTATTAATCGATAGCTGGCATTAATACAAACAAGTTTTGGACGAAACAAAACGTTCTAAAGTGTCACGTTTCCGAGATATGCCAGGCCATAGCGCAAGATGGCGCGCTCCTCCCAATCTGCTCTGATTTTCGGTATGTCGGTTCACACGTGCAAAGCGATAGCGAAATAGATCCGAGTAACCATGGTTTAGACCTCATTGACCTGACCATCTTGCATGGATCAGAATGTTGGGCCTCAAAAGAATTAGGTACCGAAAGGTAATGCATGCGGCCGAGATGAGAATGCTAACTACTTTGGAGGAAGACTGAAAGTAGCGCCAGTGACGCGGAGGATTAAGGAAAATGCGGTGAGGAAAGCGTTGAACATGAAGGCTGAATGAAAATACCAAAGAAACGAAGTAAGAATGTGTGAAAAATGATATGGCTAGAAAGGAGGTGACTCCTAAGATGACGAGTGAGAGAGCTACTAGAGCAGTATGGAAGAAGACAACTGCTGTGCCGACCACTAATAATAATAAATTGAAATTAGGAGAATGATGAATTCCAAAAGATGGCAATAAGAATGAAGACGATGTAAAAGTCATAAGCAATCTTATTTCAATGTCTGAAAACTCCGCCTGCTTTCTTCATGTTCGGAGCTTTTGCAGTCAGTGGTCTAGTAAGTCGTGGTCGAAGCCACGCGTGGTGCTCGAAATCCATTCATAAATGTTTTCCTATTCGTAAATTCGCATACTGTGCAGGTGTAGACATATAATAAGCAGGTAATCGAGACGTGTGCGGTGGTGTTCGGTAGAGCCGGACCGCGTGGAGCTTTACTACTTCGAGCACGGCTCGGGCGACTTCCTGTCGGCGTGTGGCGGCGGACGGCCCACGCGCGTGGAACGAGTGGCGCGGCGTGGTGCGCGCGCGGCCGGCGCGCTGCTGGCCGAGCTGCTGGCGGCGCCGCAGCTGCTGCTGGCGCTGCCGGTGGCGCTGCTGCTGCACGTACAGCGCTGCGTGCTGCTGGCGCTGCGCGGCGCCGCGTCGGGACTGCTGCAGACGGCGTCGGACTACGCGCTAAAGCCGGCGCTGGCACTGACTTTCAACGCGCTGCTGCAGCCGCTGCTGGTGTTCTGCAGCAACGTGGCCCGCGGAGTGCGCGCGGCGCTGCGGCCGCTGGCGGGGGCGTTGGGCGACGCGCTGGAGCCGCTGGTGCGCTTGCTGGGCGCTGTACGCCTGGTAGACGTGCACGTCGCTTGCGCGCACCGCGCCGCGCACCTTTAGCATACACCACTCCACAATTTCATTTCCTTTATCTAGCTCCAACAATTTATTAGGTAGTCTGTGATACTACGTCCCTACTTTAATTCTAGATGTTCCAATAAATAATAATGATCCATGATGAGTCGTCTTTCAATGTAATTTATATTATACAGCTGATGCCCGTGGCTTCGCCCGCCCGCTTGACAAATATATACTAAAACCTCCGTCGAGAACCACTCTATCCATTGTTGAAAACAGCATTTAAATCGGTGCAGCAGTTTTTGAGATTGAGATTGACGCGGCGGAGGACTTTGTTTTATAATATGTAGTGATTTATTTAAACTTCATGCAAAAAAGTAGTACATAGGTAGAATAAATGTTAAAGACATTCTCTACCACTTCTACTAGTCAATAAGTACCTAAGCAGTTGTATTTTCATTAACACATATTCCATCAAAACTCACGATGTTACCTATGAGAAGGTAGTAATCGCATAATAGTACATTATGATATAAGTGCGGTAAGTTGAAAATTACAGCCGAGGCGATATTGCTTGCCCGAGCCGTAGGCGAGGGCTAAAAGAAAGCAGAGGCTGTAATTATCAAAGCGCACGTATGTCATACGACGTTTCATAACATATTTGCGAGGAAATAAATAAAACAATACAGCGAAAAGAAAAAGCGCGCGGAATAATTTTTACTTGTTCATTTTGCGATGCGCGCGTACATCAGCGGTTTTTTACAAAAAAACAGCCAGTATTACTAATAAAGTAAATTAATATTTTTGTGTTTTTGATACAGATAAATGGTTATAAAACATATGAAACCGGGTATTTATCGCGAATTTACCTTTAATTTAATCCCGACGTTTCGACCGGATTGCACCAGCCGTGGTCGCGGGGAGGCTGAAGTATTGGAGGTACCGCGACAGCAAAGTGAAGGCGTTTATTCAACTTTCACAAGTGTGTGACTTGATCTTCATAAATGTTAATTAGGGCCGGTTCACACTAGGACAGCACACTACACTAACAGTAATAATAATTTGGAGGCCGCGTTCCGGGAGTATCGTTCCACACCGCCTGAACTTAGGCCACGTTTGCCTCGTTTGCCTATGCACAAGAAAAACAAGGCGCTGGTGTGTGCTCTAGATTCGCAGCTGTCAAATCGCTTTGACAGCAGCAAAGACCTCGCCGATACCCACTCAATATTGTATTGTGGAGCTGTAGCGGCATGTCGTGTAGCTCAAGTCAAATTCCCCAACAACGACAGAGCTACACGACCGAAATTAGCTGTTCCAGCTTGGCAGTGCAGGATTGAGCGACGTATCGGTGTGGCTAGGGCACTCATCGGCAAGTTAATCTGCTTCAGGGAGGGCAATACTCGCCCTAGAGTGATGCGCTTTGTGAGGCGGGCGTTCTCGGGAACTGATATTAGTTTTCGAGATTACTCGTCCCGCGTCACAGAGCGTATAGACTTCCTGAAGCAGAAAATCTGTGCATGGGCAAGCCGTATTCGTCGGTATAAGCGGCGAGTGGAGCGATATACTCAGAATCGCACATTCCAAAGTGATGAAAGGTGGGTATATAGGGCTTGGGAGCGACCGGACCAAGGTGTGACTGACACGCGTCTACCGGATGATGATGCCATGTGTTCATTCTGGCGCAGCATCTGGTCGGTGCCTGTTAGTCACACTGAGGGCGATTGGATCCGGAAGGTTGAACAAGTGTGTGATCAAATACCGGAAATGGGGGCAATCATCATCAGCCCCCAAGACGTAGGTTGTGCAGTCCGTCCGCTGCCTAACTGGAAATCTCCAGGGCCAGACGGACTGCACAACTTCTGGATCAAGTGGTTCCAAAGATCACACGCTCGCTTGGCGTCCCAGTTTCAATCAGCCTTAGAGTCAGGGTCGCTGCCCCAGTTCATGACGAGAGGAATTACCCACCTGCTCCTTAGATCAGGTAGTACTGCGGAGCCCAAAAATTATAGACCAATCACTTGTTTACCAACGGTCTATAAAGTTCTTACATCCATTTGAGAGCAAAAATCAACAAACATATTGAGAGTAATTCTATCATGTCTGCCTCTCAGAATGGATGTAGGGACGGGTCCCGCGGTACTAAAGAGCTGCTCCTCATTGATATGGCCATTAGCCAACAGGTTCGCCGCTCCCGAAAGAATCTGTCTACATGTTGGATAAATTATAAGAAGGCCTATGATTCTGTGCCCCATACATGGCTCATGAGGGTGCTGGAGTTGTACAAAATAGATGCAACTCTACGCGCCTTCCTTGAGTCGTATGGGGCAATGGAGAACGGTCTTTCGATATCCAGGATGTCGACAGATCCAGGGGAACGATGAACCTGTATGGATTAAACGGGGAATATTCCAGGGCGACAGTCCTGAGTCCACTTTGGTTCTGTTTAGCCCTGAATCCTCTAAGCACATTGCTGGAGAATTCAGGACTAGGCTACCGGTTGAGGAAAGATGGTCATATCTCACCTGCTTTACATGGATGATCTGAAACTCTTTGCCCCCAACAAATTGCAACTGATGGAGCTACTAAAAGTAACTGAAACTTTTAGTAACGCCATCAGGATGGAATTTGGTGTGGACAAATGTGCAGTCATGTATATAAAGCGAGGGGAGATTATGGAATCCGAGGGACTTCAGCTCTCGGATTCCATACACCTAAGATCTCTTTCCTCATCCGAAAGCTATAAGTATTTGGGTATGTCGGAAGCATTAGGCATTAACGTAACTGACATGAAGCAATCGTTGAAGGAGCGCTTCTTCGGTCGCCTGAAGAAGGTATTAAATAGCCTTCTTTCAGGTGGAAACAAGGTGAGCGCCTTCAATGGTTGGGTCATGCCGGTTTTAATGCATTCTTTCGGCATACTCAAATGGACTCAGACGGAACTTGATGCCCTGGATAGGAGGGTACGCCACTGCTGACCGCAAATCGAATGCATCACCAACGGTCGTCGATGATGAGACTGTATATCCCTCGGAAGTGCGGGGGTCGAGGCTTCTTAAATGCTAAGAACCTGCACAACCGAGAGGTATGCAGTCTCAGGGAATATTTCCTGGAAGCCGACGTGGGGATGCACCGAGATGTGGTCTCAGTGGACAAGGGCCTCACCCCGCTCTCCCTGGCTAACGAGAACTGGCGCAAGCCTGAAGTATTAGACACTAATGACCGCAGGGAAGAATGGCAAAGCAAGGAGCTTCACGGACGCTTTTACCGGGCCCTACATGGCCCTGATGTAGACTTCTTAGCGTCCGTATCCTGGCTACGCTTTGGTGACCTCTTTGGGGAAACCGAAGGTTTTGTTTGTGCAATTTTGGACGAAGTTATGATGACGAATAATTACCGCAAATACATTGTGAAGGGCGGCACGGTTGACATATGTCGGGTATGCCACCGTCCGGGAGAGTCGATCCGACACATTATTTCTGGGTGTTCTAGTCTAGCTAACGGAGAGTACTTGCATAGACACAACCTTGTTGCCAGGATTATCCACCAGCAACTTGCTTTGAAGTACAACCTTGTGGAATCAGAAGTGCCATACTATAAGTATGCGCCCGACCCAGTTCTCGTTAAGGTAATATCACATTGTATTGGGATCGACCTATCACCACCGACAGGACTGTTGTTGCCAATAGGCCTGATATTGTGGTGATAGATCGATTGGAGCGTCGCACAATGATTGTTGATATAACGGTCTGGACCGCATGACGAGAACCTCGTGAAAGCAGAGAAAGATAAAAAAAAACAAATATCTAGATCTGGCTCGCGAGGTTGTTGACATGTGGGATGTGGATACAGCAGTCATTGTACCGATAGTCGTGTCGGCCAATGGCTTAATAGCCAAGAGCCTCGACCAACATCTTAGGAGGCTCTCGCTTGGCAGCTGGATCAAGGGCTTGATTCAGAAAGCAGTACTTCTCGACACGGCACGTATTGTTAGGAGGTTCCTCTCTCAGGAGCCCTGACCACCGGCAGCTCGGACCCTGTTTCCAGCGCCAGTGGGCTACCTACTGTTTTTTATATTTTTAAATGTTTTTTTTTTAATTTAGTTTTATTAATAAATATTTAAAAATGTAATCAATATGTATAAGAATGATTAAAGGAAATAATAATAATAATCGTTTATTTATCAAAAGAGGCACACTTACAATTAAGTATCAAAACAAGTAAAATAGAGCACTGTTGCTTATTGCCTGAACTAGGTGGAACCTGTGTTTCAGGCTAGAAGGTGCATAAATACCTACTTAAAATAAATAAATTAACATTAAAAGAAATGTAAAAGTAAATTACTAAAATTACGACTTACATAGAAAATAATTAAACAACATGTCAGCATGTTTACTTCAGACAACAAGTAGGTAAATCTTCTGTCTGTGCATAGGTTATGGGTTGTAAAAAAGTAATAATAGCCTTTTTACAGCTAAAATAGTTCAACTTAAATATACTTAGTTTTCTATTTAATCTATTGTACAGAAATGGGCCTAAAAATGTAAAGAATCTTTCCACAAAGACTTGTTTGGAGGTTGCTTTAGAAATGCATACTATATCATTCCGTCTCTTGTTAGATTGTCAGCATTGTACCTACGTGAGCATGGTGTGCTGTTTTAATACTAAGTGCATAATGAATAGCTGGCGCACAGTCAGCACGTTGCAGGATTTATACAGCTGATCTGTGGGAAAGTAAAAGGGATGGAAATTCGCCACCTTTAAAATTGCTCTTTGAGCTCTTTCGAGAGAGTTTGAAGCCGTCTTCGCGATTGAAATTAGGGTATCGGGGGGGCCGGGGGGCTCCACTAAGTGTACTCGTCAAGTGAAATCGCCTCAATATTTATTTATTTATTTATTCAGAAATACATTTTTAAGCCTAAGAGTTTTATACCAAAACACTTAAAAGCTAACAATAATCATTATTACAAATAGCATCCTTTAGCATTTACAATAATTGAGAAAGTTAATAAAAGATTAAAATTACATGTCAAGTGGAATAAAATCACCAATAAAATAATGTAAAGAAGTCATAAAATGTCATAAGAAAATAATAAAAATAAAATGTTATGTCATATAAGTACGGTTAGACCGGTAGCCGACCGAAAAGGTTGGGCAGATAATGCCGAAGTCAAAACTAAAATACTAGTGTTACAACATGTCAGTGAAATTCAATAAATAACAGTCAAGATTAAAATAAAAAAAAAATAAAATAAAATAAGAGAAAATTACAAATCAATTGCATAAAAATGATAATACATCTTTCCATAAAGTGCCAATAGTATCCACAAATATGTCGGCATTTGGGCTGCTGTCAAGGTAACGATTAATGAGGCCAATTGCTCTTGCGGTTGGGCTGTTATTGACTTGATGGATGCGCCATTCCGGTGGGCATGCAAGTAGTTGGTGCCGCCGCCGTCCTATGCCACGCATGTATTGCTGCGGTACATACAGATGGATATGCTCCCTTACCGATGGATTATCTATACTATTGTTAATTAACAAGTAGTAGTGTAGAATATGCATTAATTTGCGCCTGAGCTGCAAAGTATCCATTCCGACCATCCCTGACCCAAATAAAGAGGGATACAAAAATGGGTAGTATCCGTAGGTGCGTTTATATACAACATGTCCCAAAATTCAACGATAAGCCAGCACCGGAGGATAGACCTGCCCATGACTACTCGGGGGAAAAAAAGAAAAAAAATATATATCTCTTTTTTTTTGAAGTTATAAAAAAAAAGAAGAAATTCTTAAAAAAGTGAGACCTTTTATGATATTTTTCACTACCATGACCACACTTTTTTAAATATTTCTGTTATTTTTTTTATAGGCAACCTGAATAGCACTGCTATCTACCACAATTCTTAAAAAATCCAGAATACCTCTAGTTTTTTCACGTAAATTAATGAAACTTAATTTATTCCCTAAATTTTTTGAAGATTTTTACTTTTAATCAACTTTAACTCATCGTGGTGTAAAAAAAAAGTATGAACACTACTATGGCAAGTTTTTTTATAAATTGACGCAACTAATCAAGATTCCAAAATGGTATAATACTCTAGGAAAATCAACCACAAAAAAATAATATCCATACTAGTTCAAAACAAGAACCAAATTCCTTAAATTATAGTTGACAGTAATCACTTTCACTGCGTGCCCAAAATGGGTTCTTGTTACAATTTCTAGGAATTTGAGTGGGGCATACATACCTTAGAAGTTAGAGAGAGATAGATAGATAGAGATATTTACGTTAAAAAGAGACAACAACAGGGCAGGTAGTGGGTTCTTGTTACAATTTCTAGGAATTTGAATGGGGCATACATACCTTAGAAGTTAGAGAGAGATAGATAGACAGAGATATTTACGTTAAAAAGAGACAACAACAGGGCAGGTAGAGAAGCTGTTATTATTCTCAGAGCATGTCAGTTCAGTACGCTCTGCTCCTTTGTTTACTGCGCACCGTTCCGTATTCAACTGACGTGGCTCTCGTACGTACTAACGACTTTTGGCTTGGCTTTTTGGACTGGAATCGATCTGCAAACTGAACTGACCTGGCATTATCTTGGACTACGATTGTGTGTTTTGTGACTACGATTGTGAGTTTTGTGATTTGGAGTTCTGGCGCATTTTGGACTGTTTAACGATCAACATGCCGCAACCATACACACCACAGGAATACGCAAATATGCACCTCATCTATGGAGAAACCCGATGCAATGCTAACGCTGCTAGCAGACTGTATCGAGAAAGGTACCCAAATGCTCAAAGATATCCTGATTATCGAGTGTTTATTAATGTGCATCAAGCGTTTTCGGAGGGTCGTATGCCATCCAGTAGGAGAAACGCTGGAAGACCTAGTTCGGATCGTGATGAAGAAGTTCTCAATGAGATAGAAAATGATTCGACTACTTCGGTACGCGCCATAGAAGAAGCTACAGGAATCCCGAAAAGTTCTGCACATCGAATTTTACAACGTCACAAGCTTCACCCATATCATTACAGGCGTGTGCAGAGGTTGTTACCGCGGGACTATCCATTAAGAGTCACATTTTGCCGTGTGATGCTGCAAAGGCACAGGGAAGATCCCCAATTCCTGGACAAAATTCTATGGTCGGATGAAACAACATGCAAGAAAGATGGATATTTAAATCTACACAACCTACATAGTTGGAGCAATGAAAATCCGCACTTGATGAGACAAGACAGATCCCAATATCAATTCAAGGTTAACTTATGGACTGGCATATTAAATGGAAAAGTAATTGGGCCCTTTGAGTTACAAGGAAACTTAGATGGCAATAGTTATTTAAACTTTTTACAAAATGACTTGCAAGAATTGCTAGACGACGTGCCCTTAAATGATCTCCAAAACATGTGGCTCCAAAATGATGGTTGCCCAGCACACTATGCCCGCCCTGTGCGAGAATATTTAAATCAAGAGTATCCAGGGCGTTGGATCGGGCGACTTGGTCCTATCTTATGGCCACCTCGTTCACCCGATTTGAACCCCCTGGACTTCTTCTATTGGGGTTGTCTCAAAGACAGGGTCTACTCAAAACCCATTGCGTCATTGGACGAGCTTCGTCGAAATATCAGTCAGGCTGCGGATCATATTAATCGCAGAAGATATGCAAGACAAATAAAACGGTCATTTTTAAGGCGATGTCGTGCATGTATTATTGCTGGTGGCAAACAATTTGAACATTGGTTATAATGTTAATAAATTACATGAGAAATTGTTTGACCATTTATTTAAATATTAAACATTTTCCAAGAACTAATACTTTTTATTACCTGACCGTCATTTGGCCCCTGTTTAGAAATAATAGGTGTTATGGTGATAGGGTTCAGATTTGCTTGTAAGGACGGAAATGAGTTAACGAGGTGTTGATTTGAACGGTTTACTTTTCATACTAGCTTGCTACATAGTAATACATGCGATTTAAAGGATAGTTCCACACACACATACTTAGATATAGAGGTATACACATGCATACAGTTTAATTCATTAAATGGTTCAAACATGCCGCCCACCAAAGGGCCTTTAAAGACCTTTACATTAACATAATTTACACATAGATGATATTAATAGAATTTTCATTAACAAGCATTTATGCTAAAGTCATAGATACTGTAATGCAAGTATATAAGTACACATATTTTGTTTAACAAGAAATAATATAAATTGATTTTTATCATAACAAAACATTAAACATAAAATATTAATCATCAATGTCTATAGGCAAGGGACACAATTTATTAAAACTTCGCTTAGCTACATTGTCACCACTTTTAACACTGTACACTCTTGTAACACCGTCGTCACCTGGATGTTTAGCAACAATCCGACCTAACTCCCATTTACCAGGAGGAAGGTGATCATTCTTAATGAGTACAAGGTTGCCGATATCAATCTCCTTACATCTTTTGAGCCATTTTGGTCTCTGCTGCAGGCTGGTAAGGTATTCTGCTTGCCATTTATGCCAGAAATCCCCAAGCAACTTCTGCATGTGCCTCCAGCGGGACAGGTGACTGACTGGAACGTCTTGAAGGTTAGCTTCTGGCACAGCGATTGGAGCTTCACCAATCAAGAAATGTCCTGGTGTTAGGGGTGTCATGTTATCTGTGTCTACGTCATCTATTGGGCTTAGCGGCCTGGAGTTTAGACACGCCTCGATCTGGCAAAGTAGAGTGCTCATTTCTTCGAATGTCAAATGACTGGTCAAAATCCTCTTCATGTGATGTTTCATGGATTTCACACCCGCCTCCCACAAACCACCGACATGAGGACTGTAGGCGGGTATGAAATGCCATTGTGTACCATCCAGTGCAAGAGACTCTGCTACTGGACCTTCGAGTTCAAATTTTGCAGCCTTCCATGCTGCTGCTAGTTCCTTATTGGCTCCTACAAAATTTCTGCCTTGGTCACTCCATAACTGTGAGCATCTTCCTCGTCTGGCGATGAACCTTTTGAAAGCACCGATGAAAGATTCGGTTGTGAGATCGCCGACCATTTCTAAGTGGATTGCCTTGGTGCACATACAGACAAATACGGCGACATACGCTTTATTCGTTCTAACTCCTCTACCTTTGGATGCTAAAACTTGATATGGTCCCGCAAAGTCAACTCCACTGTTTAGAAAGGGTTTTGCTGGAGTGACTCTGACTCTGGGTAAGTCACCCATTATTTGGTTTTTAGTTGCAGCACTATTTTTGAAGCATATTAAACATTTTCGGATTCTGTACTTGATCATATGTTTCGCCTTAATTAACCAATATTTGGTTCTTAGGTATGCCATCATCATTTGAATTCCACCATGTAATGTCTTAATATGAGCATCTTTCACAATAAGTATGGATAAATTGCTGTGATTGTCTAATATTATGGGATTTTTAGTGTCTTCGTGTACATTTGCATGACGTAATCTACCGCCCACCCTGAGAATGTTCTCACTGTCCAAGTACGGTTTGAGTAATTTTAATTTGCTGTCTCCCTTGACTTCCTTTCCCTTTGTTAAATTCATAATTTCATCATAAAACCTTTCTCTTTGTGTTATTTTAACGCAGGATTTGATTGCTTCATCTATTTCTTGAGTAGTTATGTCTGTTTCTTTGTTTTCTAGTTTCTTCCCCTTTAGGAATCTTTTGCAATAGATTATTGATTTTAAAAGTTCTTCCAAGTTGTCAAAATTATGAAATTGAGTGTCTAGACCTCTTTCTTCTAGTTTTAAATTCGACAGTATAATTTCTTTTCTTTCTAAAATTGTTATTAGGTTGTTAGGTCTATTCAATATAATTGTTTTCTGTCTTAGCCACTTCGGGCCCTTCCACCATTTCTCGTCTTCCTTTAACTCTAGGAGATGTTCTCCCCGTGATGCAACATCGGCAGGATTTTCGCTTGTTTTTACATGAAACCAATTCGTTCCTGTATTGTCTAGTATTTCAACAACTCGATTTCTCACAAATGTTTGCCATCTGGTGGGATCACCCAGTAGCCAAGACAGCACTATTGTGGAATCACTCCATGCGAATATTTTGTCATCAGGTATTCTCATTGCTATTTTGATTTGTTTAAGCAAACGAGACAAGAGAAGGGCACCGCACAACTCTAATCGCGGCAGAGATACTGGTTTAACTGGCGCTACTCGAGTTTTTGCTGCTATTATTTGTGTGCCTACTTCTTGACCCTCTTGTTCAACTCTGACATAAGCAACAGCGGCGTAGGCTTTGGTAGAGGCATCACAAAAACCGTGAACTTCTATGTTTGTGGTCGTATGATCTGTGATTCCCAGCCATCTTTGTACTTCAATTATATTCAGATGTTGAAGACTATCTCGTAGTGCAGTCCAGTCTTGTTTAACATTTGTATCTACTTCTTCATCCCAACCGATTCCTTGCAACCATAGTTTTTGTATTAGGAGCTTTGTGGGTAGCATAGCGGGAGCTAACCAACCCAGTGGGTCAAATAGTCGTTGAACGTCGGCAAGAATCGTCCGTTTGGTTATCTTGTTGGTCATGGGAGGTAAATTAAGACTGTACTGAAATACATCTTTGCCCATGTTCCAGCGAAGGCCTAAGGCTGTGATGGTACCATGGATGGTGATGTCTAGACTGGCATGCGATGTTCGTTTTTCAGGTTCGAATTGTCTCAAGAATTCAGCGTCGTTCGAACACCATTTTTGTAGTGTGAACCCTCCCTTCTGTAGTATAGCTTCTATGTGTTTAGCTATGTGTATTGCATCTTCTAGATTTTCATTCGAAGCCATGAGGTCATCAACGTAGAAATCTTCCTTTATCATTTTAGCAGCTTCAGGGCATACTGTTCCTTCATCATTTGCTATTTGATGTAAAGTTCGAACGGCCAAGTATGGAGCAGATGCTGTTCCGAATGTGACACGTGTAAGTCTGTAATCTTTGACTGGTTGGCTAGGGTCGCTCCTCCATACTATTCTTTGTAGGTCCCTATCTTCCTTTGTCACTAAGATCATACGGTACATGCGTTGTATGTCAGCTACAAAACAAATCTTCTTCATGCGCCATCTCATGATAAGGCTCCTCATATCAGTTTGTAGCTGGGGCCCAACCAGAAGTTCGTCGTTCAACGAAACATCGTTATTTCCCTTTTGCGATGCATTGAAAACTATTCTGACTTTCGTAGTTTCCTTATCTTCCTTGATTACTGCGTGATGTGGCAGGTAAACACTATTTTTATTTATTTCTTCCTTTGGTATCTCTTCCATATGATTCATTTCAATATATTCTTCCATAACCTTTGTATATTCTGTTCGTAGTGTATGATTCTTCTCTAGTCGTTTTTCTAATTGAAAAAGCCTCTTCATAGCTATTTCCCTCGTTCCTCCATGTATTGAAAGTAGTTTATCAGTTTTTGTTGGTAGTTTGACTATATATCGTCCTTCGTCTGTTCTTGAGTGAGTTGTTTGGTAAATTTCTTCACATTTTTTTTCTTCTTGTGTTAGTGTTGTTTTATTGTCAGTATCCAACTCCCACATTTCTTTCAACATCTTGTTCAAGTCAAGGCTATGATGCATCACAATGAAATCATTGTTATTTCCTTCTTCGTATATGTTCCCAAAAAGGATCCACCCTAGGCTGGTATTTTGAGCGCATGGAGAACCAGGGGGGCCCTTGATTATATCGCTTCTTAAGATTTGGGCACATACTTCGACACCAAGTAGTAGGTCAATTCGTCCTCGTTTATTGAAGCCAGGGTCGGCTAATGTTAGACCTTCTAAATGAGACCAGGTGTTGGTTGGAATGGTTTGTGATGGTAATTGCGTTGTAATTCGCGTTGACATAATGTAAGCCTTCACTCGTAACTTGAAACTGTCATCTTGTCTTGATCGCAGCTCGATATAGGCAGCTTGTTTAATGGCAGTTGTGGTTGAGCCAACCCCATTGACTGTTGCGTGAGCGGACATTCTCTTGAGTCGTAACAGCTGGGCAGCTCTCTCACTAATGAATGTGGCCTGTGAGCCCTGGTCAACTAGTGCACGTAGTATGGTCACTCGTCCTGATTCATCACACACTGGCACTAATGCTGTGGCCAATAGTGCTGTAGACGTGCTAGCTGTAAAATGCGATGATAGCTCAACAGGTTCATTAGCTTCTTTGGTTTGAGGTTGTTCTTCAATTTGATGGTGCTTAGCTTGCGTATCATCTGGTTGCTTGGTATTACTTGTTTGTGCATTTTGGTGAACTAGAGAATGGTGCCGTTTATGACATATACGACATGACATATTTAACCTACATTTTCTAGCTGAGTGTCCTGGTGCCAGACAATTGAAACAGAGCTGGTACTTCTTCACATATTCACACCTCTCTGTTGGTTCCATTTTAGTAAATTCTTTACAATGGCATAGCGTATGATTGTCCTTACAAATCAAACAACTTCTTGTTTTGGTAGCAGTAGGTGTTGTAGAAACGTGGACTGTACATTCTTTACCTCTTGATGCTTTCTCTCTTGAAGGTGGACTGATCAGTTCTAATGTGCGAAATTTAGTTTGTAAGAACCTTACAAGATCTTCCCACGTAGGCAATTCCTCCAAATTGTCCTTGTACGCAAACTGCTCCCACTCCCGGTGTGACTCGGGATCCAGTTTCTGCACAGTCACAAATATGACGAATGGATCCCACGAATCAGTAGGCACTTGAAGGTTTCTTAAACTGTTGATGCATTCACTGGTTGTGTCTAACAATGTCTTGATGTGATTAGCAGTTTGAGTGGGAATCTTTCTTTGAGTTACTAGTTTCCGTATTAGAGAATTCACTATAAGCCGTCTGTTACCATACCGATCTCTTAACAAATCCCAAGCTTGGTCATAATTACATTCCGTTATTTGTATGTGCTTAAGTAATGATTCTGCTTCTCCGGTAATGCTGCTCTTCAAGTAGTGAAGTTTTTGAACCTTTGACAGTGTAGTATTGTTATGAACTAACGATGTAAAGAGGTCTTTGAATGAGGTCCAATCTTCGTAAATTCCAGAAAAGGCAGGCAACTGAATCTGAGGTAACTTGAGATTTCCTTCGTAAGTTGAGCTGTTGTTGCAAGTAATATCACTTAATCTCTGGTTAATCGTTTTGGATAATAAATCCTTTAGATCGGCTTGTGTACACAAATATAAATCTTCAAAAACAAAGTAGTCTTCATTTACAAAATATGGGATATCATTCTTCTTTTCTTTCGGTACCACTCTCACAAGGTTATGATGAGCCGTAGTGAACTTCTTCCAATATTCTTCAATGCATTGTAAACGTGTTTCAATGTATCCTTTAGTAAGTCTTTGTTTTGGACATTTCTTCAAGTTACTTTGCGCCTTTTGTAGTAATAACGCAACATCTTCTAACTCCGTTAGCAATTGCTCAGCTGTAGACACTGTAGTATTCATTATTCCAAAAAAAGATGCAATATAGGTCACGTAGTTGAAGAGATAAATCCAATCGTAATATTTTGCACAAAACACGTCAATAACACTTTGCTTAATAACTGCACAAATCGCTCATAGCAAACGAGTTCCTTATCTAAGGAATGCGGCGCTTTGTTCTCGCGTCGATCACTAGACCACCCAGGTAGATTATTAATCCGGCTCGAAATTCGACCATATGTTATGGTGATAGGGTTCAGATTTGCTTGTAAGGACGGAAATGAGTTAACGAGGTGTTGATTTGAACGGTTTACTTTTCATACTAGCTTGCTACATAGTAATACATGCGATTTAAAGGATAGTTCCACACACACATACTTAGATATAGAGGTATACACATGCATACAGTTTAATTCATTAAATGGTTCAAACAATAGGAACATTTTTTTTTTAAACTTGTTTGCCTAGAGTATTATACCATTTTGGAATCTTGATTAGTTGCGTCAATTTATAAAAAAACTTGCCATAGTAGTGTTCATACTTTTTTTTTACACCACGATGAGTTAAAGTTGATTAAAAGTAAAAATCTTCAAAAAATTTAGGGAATAAATTAAGTTTCATTAATTTACGTGAAAAAACTAGAGGTATTCTGGATTTTTTAAGAATTGTGGTAGATAGCAGTGCTATTCAGGTTGCCTATAAAAAAAAATAACAGAAATATTTAAAAAAGTGTGGTCATGGTAGTGAAAAATATCATAAAAGGTCTCACTTTTTTAAGAATTTCTTCTTTTTTTTTATAACTTCAAAAAAAAAGAGATATATATTTTTTTTCTTTTTTTCCCCGAGTAGTCATGGGCAGGTCTATCCTCCGGTGCTGGCTTATCGTTGAATTTTGGGACATGTTGTATATAACGGCAAAATTTTCTCTGAATTTTTTCAACCATCAGTGCATATAACTTCTCCGTAGGATCCCAGACAGTTGCATTATACTCCAATTTACTGCGCACATATGCATTGTAGAGCAGCTTTATAACTTTGACGCTTTTAAATTGGGAGGAAGTTCTGATGATAAAACCCAGTGCTTTATTGGCATCCTTGTACACCTCTTTAATGTGTTCGTGGAAGTTAAAACCACTGTCTAAGGTTAGTCCCAGGTCCCGTTCTGCCGAGACACGTTCAAGCGAGTCACCCGCCAACTTGTAGGCAAAATGAATTGGCTTGCGAGATCTAGAGAATGTGATGACTCTACACTTTGACACGTTAAGCGGCAGCCTATTCCTCACACTCCACTCCACAACGGCATCAATGTCCCGCTGAAGTGCCAAACAGTTTTCCGGTCCAGTGACCGTCAGAAACAGCTTTAAATCATCTGCAAACATAAGGCATTTCGCCGCAGAGAGAACTTCCGGCAGATCATTTACCATGATTAAGAATTGGGGAGGTCCCAGCGTACTACCCTGGCTGACACCCGATCGAGTAAAATACTCCGGTGACTGGTAACCATTCAGTTTTACAAACTGCCGCCGATCTCTGAGGTAGTCTGCCAGGAATCGGAGAAGTTGAGGGCCAAATCCGAGAGATGCAAACTTCATCAGGAGAATATCATTGTCAACTAAGTCGAACGCCTTTCTAAAATCAAAATATGCTGCGTCAACCTGAGTACCAGCGGTCATTTTGGTCTTCAAGCAGTCAGCAAAACATATATGGTTAGTTAAAGTGGAACGTGCAGGGCGAAACCCATGCTGAGAATTATCTAGTAAACCACCGACTTGCTTGGAGATGGAATTGTTTATAACAGATTCGAAAACCTTACCGAAGACTGGCAGGACAGCAATAGGTCTAAAGTTCGTGATATCAGTTGCTGATCCACTTTTTGGAACTGGCGTGACCCTAGAAACCTTCCATACTGTGGGATATACACCGTACTGTAGTGACAGATTGAAGATAAATAGGAGAGGTTCTTCCAATACGGACAGCCAGTCCTTCAAAATTGTTCACGCAGAAACCGTAATGTTATTATCGTAAAAGTTCCAAAGTTTTACCCCAAGCTCGATAGATGGCGTTGTAGTCAAATTAGAAGTCGCAATCGTTGCGTTACCGCGATTTGGTTGGGTCCGAGTGAATTTTAGAAAATATATTACCAGCTTAGATCAGAACACGGTTTGGTTTTATTTCTACCCTATCAGTGTTCACACAAAGTTGAAAGTTCAACACTACCAGCTCGGTAGTAAACATTGGTCCATCGACCCTGGATCAGACCCAGAAAGTCTGAAGTTTTTGAAAATAGCGGTGCCAGCTTTGGACCGCACCTGTGTACTCGCAGTGGATCGCTGCAGCAGGAGTACCGGGGTATCCCACAGAGGCAGCAACAGCTTTGTCCAACAAGGTGGATGAGCTCAGCCGCTGTGGTTAGTTCAACAACGTGACGCGAGGGGGCGCCACCATCAGTTCAACAGAAGATCAGTATTCGAGATCAGGCGAGAAGCTTCGTTCAGCAAGGTGAATGAAATCGACGTCTACAACCAGCAGTTGAAGTGCCAAGTGACGCCGCAAGGGAGCGCCACCACTACGAAATCAACTGGAAAGTGTGAGTGAAGTGCAAACGTGAGTATAATTTAAATAAAAATTAATAGCAGTGATTATGAAGATTTTGCCAAGCAAATTTGAACTTTATTTACAAGAAGATTTTGCCAAGCAATTTTGAACTTTATTTTAAAGAACATTTTAACTTTAACTTTTATTTTACTTAGCTTTAAAATTGTGCATGTTAGTTTAAGGACTTAGAATAGTTTTATAAAAAACGACGGAACGGGGAATCTATGCCCGATTTCTATCAGGCAGTGTTTGTTTTAAAAACACTTGTAAAATTTTTCGCTGTTATTGAGACTTAGAAAAATTCAATACATTTTGTTTAGAACTAAACTTGTAAGTTTTAAGTTTCGATCTAGGTTTGCTTTTATTAGGTTTATTGAAGTTTTGTTTATTAAATTATAGTTTTTTAATTAAATATTATTGTTGTTGTTCATGATGGAAGGTCAAGTTAATATATTGAAAGACCTCCAAAATGTTATACAAAAGGCTTTCACTAATTTTAAAAAGAGTCCTAAAGACAGATTGACCGTAGAATATATCGAGACAAAGCTTGAATTATTAGAAAATGATTGGTCTTCATTTAAGGAAACTAAATCTCAACTTTATGGTCGTTTTAAGTTAGAAGACATACTAGGTCAAAAGGTGGTCGATATATACGATTCCACCGAAGATACATATATTTCATGTAAATCTCTGATGAAAACCACGCTTAATAAGATTAATCTGAGAGAACCGGTACCACAAAATAGTGGATCTAACAATAATAATTCTTCTAAGTCATTCAATTCATCAGTTAAGTTGCCCAAAATTACAATTCCCAATTTTTCGGGCAAATACAATGAATGGACTGCCTTCCACGATCTTTTTAAGTCGCTCGTGCACAACAACGCTTCGTTAGATAATGTGCAAAAACTGCACTATCTTAAAAGTCATCTTACTGGTGAAGCCGAACAGCTGATTAGGCATACACCAATTACAGATGCCAACTATAGTGAATGTTGGGCGCAGTTGGAAAGGCGTTATGCTAATAAAAAGTATTTAGTCAGTTGCATTTTAAGAAGGTTGTTTAGTCAGAAGCGAATCAATGTAGAATCAGCTGCCGCATTAAAAGAGCTATTAGATACCACGAATGACTGCCTCAATGCGCTTACAAATTTAAACATCAATGTGACCACATGGGATGTTATGATCATTCATATTGTTACGTTCAAATTAGATAGTGAAACGCGAAAGCAATGGGAGTTAAGCAGTTCTAACGATTTGAGCAATAAGTTGTCTACCTTTGAGGAACTTAAATTGTTTATTGAAAGTCGTTTTCGCGCATTAGAATGTATAGAGCCGAGAAAAGCCGGGGCTCACCAGGCCAGTAATAGTTCACAGGTTCACAGTTCAAAAGCAATGCTAGCCACGAAGCCGTCCAATATGCGATGCGAATACTGTTCGGAAGTCCACAAGCTGTGTTTTTGCAAGCAATTTGCAAAACAGCCCACAGAAAGTAGACGCGAGTTCGTAGCAAAAAATAAAATATGTTTTAACTGTTTGGGCAGCAACCATAGAGTATCCGACTGTAAAAAGCAGACCGTCTGTAAAGTTTGCAATAAGCGTCACCATTCATTACTGCACCTGAATGGGGAACCTAACGGCGAGAACGAAGGCCGAGATGCTACCGGAAAGCCGACTACGGATAACTCTAGCTCTTCAACTAGTGATAATCCGATAGTCGCATGCTTGTCTACGGGCAAGGTCTCTAAACCCAGACAGGTTTTATTAGCCACAGCGTTAATAAAAGCCGAGTCCAAGACGGGTGAATTTCAAACAGTTCGAGCATTATTAGACCAAGGTTCACAGGCTTGCTTTATTACAGAGGCCACAGTCCAACTTCTTCGACTGAAGAAAATTCCAGTCAGAGGTCTAGTTTCAGGCTTAGGTGACGATAGGTCAACCATTGCAAAGCACATGGTGACTCTGACAATTAAGTCAACAATTGATCTCAACTTTCAGCTTAAAATAAATGCCTACGTGTTGAGTAAGATCACCTCATACTTGCCTGAGAGATGTGTGAATACAGGTTCGTTGGATTGGATTTCCATAAACGATCTGTGTCTCGCAGATCCGAATTTTAACATACCCAATAGAATAGATGTTCTTTTGGGTGCAGATGCTTACTGCTACATTGTAAAGGAAGGTATAGTCAAGAGTCCATCCGGCACTCTCATGGCGCAGAACACCACTTTAGGGTGGGTCCTATCAGGTGTAGTCAGTCCAAGTTGCGAGAGTTCAAAGCATCACACAAAAAATATAAAGGTACATTGTGCACAGTTCAATGAAGATGACATGTTAAAGAAGTTTTGGGAGATCGAAGAACAAACTAGTACAAAGAAGTTACTTAATCCAGAAGAACAACGGTGTGAAGACTTTTATATGAGAACCACTAAGAGAGACGATACAGGCAGATACATTGTGCGACTGCCATTCCGAGATGAAGAACCCGCTTGTAAGGCCGGACGTTCACGGGAAATAGCTGAAATAAGATTTAAGTCGTTAGAAAAAAGATTAAGTAAGGACACTGATTTAAAAGAAAAATATACAGAGGTCATCAATGAATACTTACATTTAGGACACATGCGACCTGTAAAAGAAGAGGATAGCAAAAAGGATGAAGCGGTCTATCTCCCACATCACGCGGTGATAAGAGATGACAAGGTCACAACTAAGGTTCGCGTTGTTTTTAATGCTTCAGAAAGGAATAAGAATGGAGTATCACTAAACGACACTCTAATGGTAGGACCAACGCTGCAAGCAGATTTAAGGCATACGGTTTTAAGATGGAGAATGTATAGTATTGGTATAGTAGCGGACATAGTTAAAATGTACCGTCAAGTAAGAGTGGCTGATGAAGATGCTGCCTACCAGCGAATACTCTGGCGAGACAATCCTGAAAAGCCAATCAGAGACTATGAGCTGATAACGGTGACCTTCGGGACGTCATCTGCACCATACCAAGCAGTAAGATCGCTCCATCAAGTCTCATATGATGAAGGGGACAAATTCCCAATTGCAGCAGACAGAGTTTTAAATTCCTTTTATATGGACGATTTGATGACGGGATGTAACAATTTCGAAGAGGGTGTAGAAATCTGTAATCAATTGGCAGAATTATTAGGGAAAGGAGGATTTACATTACAGAAATGGAACAGTAATAATCAGCAATTATTAGATAAGATAAGTTCTATGGATAAGAATGAAATAATTCTAAAAACAGGTCAAAAAAGCATTATAAATGAGGACACTAAGAAGAAGGACAATCAGGACATGATAGAAAAGGAAAAGGAAATACATGATAAGGACAGAGAAATTAAACTAGATAGTACTACAAAAATATTGGGACTTACCTGGAACCGCCATGAAGATTCATTTCAGTATGCAGTAAATCTTCCACCGTTGACGACAGCACCTGTAACAAAAAGATCTATAATATCAGACATAGCTCGTTTGTTCGACCCATTAGGATGGTTAGCTCCCAGTGTGGTTGTAGCAAAGGTGTTCATCCAGAAGTTATGGCTAGCAGGTGTTAGTTGGGATGAGGAATTAACTACAGAATTAAGAACAGAGTGGAGTACTTACCGCGAAGATTTAAAATTGCTTACCAAGATTCGAATACGTCGTTGGCTTGGGACTAGTCCAAATGATGATCTGGAATTGCAAGGTTTTAGTGACGCCTCAAAAGCTGCATACTCAGCAGTCGTTTATTTGCGGGTCATTGATACCACAGGCAAGGTTCATGTTTCATTGTTGGTGGCAAAAACAAGAGTTGCCCCAATCAAACAAGTCAGCATTCCTCGATTGGAATTATGTGGAGCAGTACTCTTAGCCAAGCTATTGACAGAGTCTGCAGAGGTATTGAATATACCCAAAGATAGGATTTCAGCGTGGACCGATTCGACAGTTGTGCTATCATGGCTTAACAGCCATCCTAGCCGGTGGAAAACATTTGTTGCGAATCGGACTGCTGAAATATTGAGTACAATGAGTTCGTCTCAATGGTTTCACGTATCGACCAAAGAGAATCCAGCAGACTGCGCTTCAAGGGGAATACTACCCAGTTCATTGATCAGTAATGAGTTATGGCTTTCTGGACCGCCATTCCTGAAAAACAAAATAATTGAGTACAAAAGGCCAAAGGATTTAAAAGTAGATTTAGAGCAAACAATAAAGTCTCACGCAGCTGTAGTGCCAGAGCACATAGTTCTAGAAAAGTATTCTAGTCTACGCAAACTAATTAGAGTAGTTGCGTATTGCCGACGATTTTTAAGTAAGAACAAATACAATAGTACATATTTAAAGGATCAAGAAATAGAAGCAGCACTAGAAACCTGTATAAAGAAGACACAAAGAGAAACATTTACAATAGAATATACACAGCTAAAAGAACAAGGGCATTTAAATATCAAATCTAGCAAACTGAAGTCCCTTTGCCCTTTTCTTGACACGAAGGGTATCATGAGAGTTCGAGGACGACTTGCAAAGTCGGAACTAGACGAAGATTCGAAGCATCCGATAGTCTTACCACATTCCAGCCATCTGACTCATCTTATAGTTTCAGATGCGCATGAGAAAACACTGCATGGTGGTCCTCAGCTACTATCAAACTTTTTAAGGTCAGCCTATTGGATAATAGGTGCTAGGTCTCTAATCCAACAACATGTTCGCAAATGCGTTATTTGTGCTAAACAGAGAGCTAGCGTTAGAAATCAACTGATGGGTGATCTTCCATCAGTCCGATGTAGGCCAGCAAGACCATTTTTACATAGCGGAGTGGATTATGCTGGACCCATAAACATAAGAACGACAAAGGGCCGTGGTTATCGTTCATACAAGGGATACATATGCCTTTTCGTTTGTATGTCCACACGCGCTATTCACTTAGAGGTAGCCAGTGATATGAGCACACAGGCGTTTTTAGCTGCTTTTCGGCGATTTGTGTCAAGACGAGGTCACTGTGCTAAATTGTGGAGTGATAATGGCACTAATTTTGTAGGTGCCTCCAGAGAGTTACAACACTTGGCCTCTATACAGCCAGCCATAGCAGAACACCTGGAAGCAAACAATACTGAGTGGCATTTTATACCGCCTCATGCTCCCAATTTCGGTGGTCTTTGGGAAGCAGGTGTAAAATCCACCAAGTTTCACCTTAAAAGGGTAATCGGCGAATCTACACTTACGTACGAGGAAATGTCTACACTCCTCAACCAAGTGGAAGCATGCTTAAATTCGCGACCGATCAGCGTCATTAACTTTGCTGATCCTGGTGAACCCCTGCCGTTAACCCCTGGACATTTTCTGATCGGCGAACCGATAGTGAATGTGCCAGATAAAAATTTTGAAAGTTCAAATGTAAATTATTTGACTCGGTGGCAATTAGTTCAACGTATGATGCAGTCTTTTTGGAAACGATGGTCCCACGAGTATTTGTCAAATCTCATGAACAGATACAAATGGTCTTGTCAAGTTCCGGAGCCCAATATCGGGGACATTGTTTTGATCAAGGAAGATGATTTACCACCAAGTCGTTGGTTGTTGGGACGGGTTTTGGAGAAGCACCCCGGTGATGATAACATCACCCGTGTGGTCACATTGCGTACCAAATCCTCTACAATTAAGAGACCAACTTCCAAATTATGTGTTTTACCAATCGCTCAATGAATTGTTTATTTTTTAATCAAGCTAATGTAAACCTCTACAGATCAAATGTTTAATGTTATTTTTAAGATCAAATGTATATTTACAAAGTTTACCATGTTTTAGTTTATACATTTTATAGGTTTATTTTTACTCTTTACATCTTTATCGCACATTTTAACTATATAATAAGATTTTAAAATTGTATAGTTATTAGGAACTCTGAAGACTGTTTATTTTTGTGGTTTTTTGGATTAGTGAAGTTTATTGTTTACATTTAAGATTTATGGTAAATACTGTATACTAAGTGCAAAATTGAGATTCAAGGATAATTTAAGAAGGACATTCCGTCACTAAATGTCCTTGGTGGGCGGTATGTTCACGCAGAAACCGTAATGTTATTATCGTAAAAGTTCCAAAGTTTTACCCCAAGCTCGATAGATGGCGTTGTAGTCAAATTAGAAGTCGCAATCGTTGCGTTACCGCGATTTGGTTGGGTCCGAGTGAATTTTAGAAAATATATTACCAGCTTAGATCAGAACACGGTTTGGTTTTATTTCTACCCTATCAGTGTTCACACAAAGTTGAAAGTTCAACACTACCAGCTAGACATGGGTCGGATTAGGTAAAAACGATACCTAATCCACCTAATCCTAGTATTTAAATATACCTAATCCATTTACCTAATCCGAATATTTATTCAATAAAGCCACTGGCCTGTTACGATATTAGGTATCGTATGTGGATTTGGTAAGAAATATTCGGCATGGAGTATGGACGTTCCGTTTCTGATGTAGTGTGGAATATTTTCTGATATTTCTGATCGTTTTTTTATGGGCAAACGGTACTTTAAACTATAAGTCAACGTAAACCTTTTGTTTTTGTTTTTAACGTAATAATATAGTTAGGTTAGGTTAAAGTTCGCTTTTATAAAACAACTCAAAAAACATATTTTTTTTATAATTTTTACCGAAAAATGGCTTTAAAATTAAAACTGGTGTACCTACTATGTATAGAAACTAGAGCATTATTATATTCAAATGCATTTCACCCTATTATCAGATGAGTTTCTGATTTTTACACATTTATTTTCATTAAAAGACGTGAAAGTTTTGTTATTTTCTTTGAGAGTATCATTCCATAAGACATAAATCGCTAGAGCAATATCTAGTCCAGTGGTATTCTACGTAGATGGCGCTGGCGGCAGTGCTAATTAAACTTGAACCTTAACCTCCACATTTTAAGGTACGGAATATCTTCTATGTAGACTGTGTACGAATATTTTGTGCCATACCTAATCCTCGACGCTTTGGATTAGGTACGGACTCGCATCGAAAAATACCTAATCCACATACCTGTTCCAATATTTATGCCTCACGTCTACTACCAGCTCGGTAGTAAACAAAAATAAATGCTGGGATAGCGTCAGGTCCAGAAGCAGACGCAATTTTAAGCCTTCGGACTGCTCGACGCAATTAATTAATATGGTCTACACTGATCATAGGCAAACATCCTCTATCAGTTGCTTCGCGCTCAGCCGCTTCAGGATCCAACTTTGGAGGGTCGCTATGAAAGACGGAACTGAAATAATCCGCGAACGCATTGACGGCTTCCTGGCCTTCGACAACCTTGTCCCGATATTGGAACTCGTTATTTTGTTGCCTATTTTTCCTTTTATCTTTAACATATTCCCAATACTTTGAAGGATCATGACTTACAGTATGTTCCATTACATTAATATAATCTTTAAAAGCAATTTCAGTGAGATCCTTAACTTTAGTTCTGTAATATCTAAATAGTTCTTTATTAAATTGAAGGCCATTTTGCTTGTGTTTTATTAAGTTGAAATATTTTAGTTTTATATAATGCTTAATTTCAGAAGTATACCATGCAGGATAAACATATTTCGAATTGAAATTTGCAATTATCTTTTTCGGGACATTGTCATTGAAGACGTCGAATAGGTTTTTATATAATATATCTACTGCTGCATCAACATCCTGCTGTTGCAGTAGGTCAGTCCAGTCTATCTCCGCAATACCCATGTATAACCCATATAGATTAGCCTTGCGAAAATTCCAGTCAGAGCCTTGACGGTTGGGCATTGTAGATTGTCGGTCCTTGACATCTGCACTTCTGGGCAAAGTAATATACGGACACTGTTAGTGTAGTGTGCTGTCCTAGTGTGAACCGGCCCTAATTAACATTTATGAAGATCAAGTGAGGGTAGTTGAATAAACGACTTCACTTTGCTGTCGCGGTACCTCCAATATTTCAGTCTCCCCGCGACCACGGCTGGTGCAATCCGGTCGAAACGTCGGGATTAAATTAAAGGTAAATTCGCGATAAATACCCGGTTTCATATGTTTTATAATGTGTTCTGATCGTGAAAGTTTAAAAAAGACAGATAAATGGTTGTAATTTATTGTCAAAATTAATTAAATTAAAGAATTGAATGTTTATTTATTATATTTTATATCCCAAAGTTAATTTTATTCATAAAATGTTTACCACATTTTTCTGACATAAAAACTCTTTGCTAAGATTTAAAAAAAGTACCGTTTTAGACGGACCATCTTGATAAACCGTGCGTTTTACATTACATTACCGCACAAGTACGTAATGAGATACATTATGATATTGAAATTGGTGAAATAAGAGACTCTTCACGAGCAAATGTGTTACTAAGAACATTAAAATTGTGTGATAATGGGAGTAAAGTTCAATATCAATATCTTTAGGTCACCGTAAAATTGTAATCTATCTAGCGAGATTGTAAACTCTCGAAAGATTGGCAAACGAATATACCTACTGCTTACAATATAACACATTATTTTTCAGTAGATTATCTATCGGAAGTGAAACTGAAACCGTAATATTGTGAAATGCATGCACGGAAGTATCTCTGCCCCCATAATCGGGACTTGGGGCACCCCCACGTTAGGTTAGTTAGGTTTATTTAAACCCTGCAGACAGAAATAGCTAGGAGCCCCGCGTAGCGGAACTCCGTCGACTACGTTTTTTAGGGGAATAATAATACAATAAGTGATCAGAAATTGTGATAAAAAACATTATTGCAAAATTATAACAACATCGCCACATATTTGGAAAAAAATATTCAAACCTCTAGTCCTCATAACGATCTTTTGCATAGAACCACAAGAACACGGTAACGAATTTCAACCACACTTACTAGCTTCCTAATAGCTAAGTTAGTCGACGCTCGGATTTCCGATGTTGGGACGCCTGGTTCGATCCTCACCATCTGCAGCACTTTTTGGAAATCAATAAATTTGCCAAATCAAAATTACATTGGCTTCTAAAATCTATTCCAGTGATTTGAACTTGTTTAACAGCAAAGTATACTTCGAAAATGAATTTCTTTGAGAACATCACGATGCGCCGTACGCGAACTAAATCAGATTCGATTACCGCCATTAATGAATCCCAAAATGAAACATTCGAGGATACCGTCAACAGCTTACCAGGGCTGGCAGTCTCGACAGAGATAACGACAAAATCGCTAACTTTCGATCGCTGATTACTAACGAATATATTCGGTTGAAAGATTTATGCTTACGAGAAACGCGTCTAGGATGTAAAGACTTTCATTGATTACTCGGAAGCATCATTATTGGAACCCAATTTATTCGTGAGTAATTAGCAACCGAAAGTTAACGATTTTGTCGTTATCTCTGTCGAGACTGCCAGCCCTGATATATCTAGTGAATGCATTAACGATACCCAACAACAACAAATAGCAAACTTAAAAGAACGGATTAACAACCTCGAGTTAGAATTAAGCAGCGCACACCAGGAGATCGAATCATTGTCTTTAGAAAACAACAACCTCAAGCAAATAAACGTTGATCTACAAGGAAAAAACGATTTGTATAAAAAACTAACACAAAGCCCCGTCAAAAAACTTAAAAGCTCAACCCCATCTAAGAAGTGTATGAAAAACCACAAACAAACACAAACAGATCGACAGATGACCAATGAACCAATAAATGAGATGACATCCAATGACGTACAAAAACCGACGACTGTAAGAGAAACTCAACAACAAAGTATTAATGTTTGTTCTACGTTGAAGCACACTCCACCCAAAGTATCGCCATCTCTGTCCTACAAAACTGGTACTACAGGTAAAAACAGAAATAAGCTATGTATTATAAGTAGCAACAATATAAATAAAATACTACCTATAGCAGAAGACACTTTGCCTAACTTTGAATTATGTCATTACCTGAAACCTAACTGTGGCATTGATAATTTAATTTATGACTTACATACCAAATTGGCGAATTACTGTGAAAAAGATTTCTGCGTAATTTTAATAGGAGAAGAAGACTTCCGCATTACAAAGAATTACACGAATCTCATTGTAAACATTAGAGAAACCTTAACAGCTATACGTCATACGAACATTATCCTTTGCTTACCTACGTATAAATGCAGCGAATACACCTCAATGTTCAATTGGAGAATAGAGATGTTCAATAATATGTTGTACCTTGATAACCAAACTCACGAGTACAGCTACGCCTACCTTCTGGACTCCAATTTAGAACTTACATTCGAAATGTTCTCCACCATACTGGCAGATTAAACAACAATGGAATGAAAAACATTTGTCATCATTTAGACATCTTCATTACAGACATAAAAAATACCCTAGATATAACTCAAGCAACGGAAACCACTATGACACCTGAGAAACAACAAATTAACTTCAATGAAACAGATTTAACTACCAATAATATGGACTTTTTTCGTACACAATAGTATGCGAATCCTTCATCAAAATATCGCCGGACTTTTGAACAAAACAGATTTACTTACAATCTACCTACAAGAACTAACGGAAAGTCAAAGAAACATAGATGTTATATGTATAAGCGAGCACTTTATTATGCATGGTCAAGAACACCTATTAAAAATACCAAATTACAAGCTTGCTGCATGTTATGGCAGACGTGAGAAAAAACGTGGAGGCGCCTGCATTCTGGTAAACAAATCTCTTCAATACGCAGAACTTGGAGATGCAACAAAATATTCAATAACAGGTGTAATCGAATGTTGTGCTATTGAACTATTCGAACAAAAATTGATAATTATATGTGTATATAGACCACCTAAGTCGAGCAATTTAAATACTTTTTATGATAATTTAGAGATAATTTTAAAATCACTATGTACCCTAAGAAAAAAACTGTTGTTTGCGGGGACTTTAATATAGACAGATTGAAAAGAAATAACATAAGTTTAGATTTTTAATATTTTCTGTTAGGATTTAACCTCAGACTGGAACTTGATCAACCAACTCGGCTATCCAGTAACAGCTGCCTGGATAATTTCGCTCATAATTCTAAGACCAAATGTAAATGTGAAGTACTTAATAGATTTTGCCTTATCTGATCACGCTGCACAAATATTTGAGATAAAAGTAAACAAAACCTATAGGCTGAACTCATGGCATGTAAAGAAACGGGACCTATCATTGGAAAACTTGTCAAAATTCAATAGCTATCTAGAATGCCTTTCATTTGCTGAAATATATGAGACGGAAAATGTTAATGAAGCATAAAACCTATTTATGCAGCACTTTAGTTTGTTATATAAACTATGCTTTCCTTTCAAGTTGGTTAAAATAAAACCTAATAAAAAAAATAAGTGGATTTCTAGGGGAATACGATTATGTAGTAGAAAGCAACGTCACCTTCTATGGGAGCACAGACTTAGACCATCAAATGAAAACAAACATAAATTTAAAAATTACTCCCAGCGATTTAAGAAAATTGTAAAATTAACTCAAAAGGCTCAAAATAATTATTTGATCAATAATTCAAATAATAAATCAAAGGCGTCATGGCAAGTTATCAACAATAAAATATTTAATTATGAACCCATTTCTAAATTAAAAGTAAATAATACAATTATTTATAATCCCAAATAAATTGCAGACGCATTCAACAATTACTTCATTGAACAGATTAATAACTCACCTAAAAGCATCACTCGCAACAAGTGGTTTACCCGAAAACCCTAACACAATGTTTATGAGTCCAGTTGTACCTCAAGACGTACTCAGGGCCATCAAATCATTGAAGAATAAAAATAGCGTAGGATATGATGAAATAGCAACGAAAGTCATAAAATTTGTGTCAAATAACATAGTCGTACATATTACCCACATTATTAACTTAGCCATCAGTACCGGTGTATTTCCTGACGGTTTAAAAACCGTCATAGTCAAACCGCTTCACAAAAAGAATTGCAAGGAGGACATGGCCAACTATAGACCGGTTGCTTTAATTTCTGTGTTTTCCAAGGTGGTAGAAAAGATTATATATGAATCAATCAATAACTTTCTGACAAAATACAACATATTGTGTAATGAACAAGCAGGCTTTAGAAAAAATAAAAATATTAATACAGCAATTTATGATTTTTTATACGAAGTAATGATAAATGTTGATAACAAAATACCTATTTGTGCCATTTTCACAGACATGACGAAAGCTTTTGACTGTGTCAATCATGAGATTTTATTAAACAAGCTTAATAGCTACGGTCTAAGGGGAAATGTGCTGAATCTCATAAAATCCTACCTCAATAACCGCATCCAATATACGGAGATTTCCAGAATTTGTCTTAAATCTAAATGTGAAAAAAAATATAAATCAGAACGTAAAATTGTTAAATTCGGTGTACCGCAAGGTAGTGTATTAGGTCCCCCGCTATTTTTGCTGTATATAAATGATCTGCCCCGTCAGATACCAAATCCAATGGTTCTATTTGCCGATGACCGCACAGCACTCATAAAATGTACAAATATTAACAATTATGAAGAGGACATTAACAATAACCTTAGAAACATTATCGATTGGCTTGACAAAAACAACCTGGTAATAAACATACCAAAGACTAATGTGATGCATTTTCATCAACGTACAATTCCACCGAACGTCAATGTACAGTACAATGGACAAGTCATTAATCAAACAAAGGTCGCAAAATTTTTAGGAATTCATATCGACGATCAATTAACATGGAAAGCGCAAGCAGAAGAGGTGTGCAAAAAGTTAAGCACTGCAGCATATGTTCTTTTTAGCCTGACGAATAAAGTTGACATAAAGACTGCTTTAGTTGCATACCATGGTTTAGTCGCATCGGTCTTGAGGTTTGGAATAATTTTTTGGGGTAGTTGCAGCCTTAGAGATAACATATTTAAAGCCCAGAAACGTTGTGTTAGAGCTATGTGTAGTCTTAAACCTAGAGATAGCTGTGAACCTCTGTTTAAATCTTTGAAAATTCTTACTTTTCCGTCGTTGTATATTTTAGAGATGGCAATTTTTGTAAAAAGAAATAAAGCATTATTTACTAAGTTCTCGGATACCAAGAAAGGTCCCGTGAGAAGTCAATACAAAAATCTCATAACAACCGGTGGTTACAAAATAGCACTAATGAGGAAGTGTTTTCTGCACGGGTCCAATAATATTTAATAAACTACCAGACAGCATAAAAAATTACACTCTTCAACAATTTAAAAATAAACTCAAGGCCTTTTTGATGCAGAGGTGTTACTACACAATAAGTGATTTTTGAATGACCCTATGTGTGAGATTTCAACAGTTCTATAGTTTTTATATTATATAATCCACTCTAAACTTGTTAAAATAATTTAAAACTAGTTAAAATAATTTATTTATACCTACCTCTTGTAGGTAATCATTTTTTTATTTCATAATTTTAGTTTTATTGTTCTTATTTGTCTTATTTGTTTAATTTTTGATCCTGTGTTGTTGATGTTTTGTCATTCTTTAATTTTATTGACATTGTTTGATGTTATTTTTGTGTTTGGTGACTTTTATTGACTCTGACATTTTTGTTAAATTTTGCATGCCAAAACTCAGGCAGAATGTACCCGGCTCACTATATTTTATAAGTAACAACTATTGTACGACACCTACATTCTATGCGAATAAATGATTTGATTTGATTTACATTTCACAATATTACGGTTTCACTTCGTTAGATGGGTGAGTCTATCGAAAAATAATGCGTCATATTGTATGCAGTATAATTTCTTTCGTGAGTTTACAATCTCGCTAGATAGATTTTGAGGTCTCGGGAGATCGATGTGACGCTGACTTATACATATTATTATGTCGTCGCCAGCGATTTCAAATGACAACATTTTAAAATTATTATCTTCCTACCCGTTGATTTCTTGATATTATCGAACCATAATGTAACTCGATTCTCATTGGTTTATTGATTAGTACAGTGGACGCCGTGTGGTGGCGCTTTATTTTCACGCCATATACGTGGACAGAGTCGATTCCAGAATTCTAGACAGACATTGCTCTAGCTGACACCATACAGATCAGATCATACGATCGAATCTGTCACGTCCACCGTACAAGCCGTAGTTTTGTTACCTACATCTGCTACTTATTGTAATTACAGTGTAATAAAAGTAATTTGTGATATTTTGCATTAACCGATTCGTTGCGGATGGCACGTCTCCCGTGCCATCATTGTTTTTTGCATGTGGCGTTAGGCACGGGAGCCGTGTCATTCTGAAATCGATGAGAACTCCTTCAAATTAACTTTTAGGGAGATCTATCTACTCGAAACAAATATATCTTCGTTTTTCACGTAAATAAAGTTCGTATCCTTCGTTTTTTTAAATAGGGGTAACCAACCTTTTTGTAAGTTGGGTTGAAGTAATAATAAATTATAAGCCCACAAGGACTTTATTCCCGTGTTTAAGGTTTATTTTGCATAAAATAGTACGGGCTTGCATAAAAAAAACGGAAAAAATCCACTTCATAACGAAACAATGGACGATCCCGGTCGGAGAAATGGCAAGTCGCGTAGGCCTACGTAGTAAAATATACGATACGCCTTGTATAAATGTCACCGTCAAATTTTCAAACACGTTAGATTGTAATCTCTCAAGCGATATTGTAAACTCTCGAAATATTGTCAACTGAACATGCCGAAGTGTCTCTGCCCCCATAATCGGGACTTGGGGCACCCCCCCGTTAGGTTCCTTTAAACCCTGCACTCGGAAATAGGGGCCCCCGCGAAGCGGGGCTCCATCGAATACGCTTTTTAGGGGAATATAAAGTGTTTTAAGGTTAGGTTATATTAATCGGTATTTCTCAGGAATTACATTATCTTTTCATGAGAGTGGTACCATTGGGCAAGGGGGACCCCTCCTTCCCTCCACAACGCGTGAGTTGACTACCATCGCATGCATTTCACGAAAAATAATGCGTTTTAATGTAAGCAGTATGTTCGTTTGACAATATTTCGAGAGTTTACAATCTCTCTAGTTATTTTACAATCTAACGTGTTTGACAATTTTACGGTGACATATACACGGTTTATTTTTGCTTGGAAGGATGTTTTTTGAAAAGAGCGAAAAGGTTTTGCACATCTGTATTAAAAAGTCATTTACCATCTATTTCCAAAAATACAGTTAATTTGCCACTTGTAACCACTTCAAACAACGTTCCTAACCGTCCACGTTAGATTTCAAATGTAAACTAAAAACATTCAGGCTTAAAACATTTAAAAAACGGTCAAAATACTGTTTTCTTATACGCATGGCTGACAACACGGGAGGCGTGTCATCTAATCGTAATATGGCGCTTGGCACGGCAGCCGTGTCACGTTATTTTTGTTCAGCGCCACAGCTATGTTTGACAAATTGGACATCGCAACGAATTGGTTAAAACAAACTTTAAAAATAATAAATAAATATCGCTGGACATTACACACAGCGCCATCTAGTGCCACACTAAGCAAGGCTTGTGTCGTGGTCACCAGACAGTTGATATACTACATAATATACTTTGTACAGACAACTGTACAGGTTTAATTTAGTTTTATATACATAACGAGCGTCGCGGCGCGCGTCAGCACATTTTATAGTATTTATATTGTAACTGTAGCATTATGTATCACTGCACTTTATCATTTCTATTAATAAGTATGAATTAAACACTTATCACAGAAAGTTGTGTCGTTTATCATTTATTACGCGATCTTTCTGCCTATACCATATCAGCAGTCAGATATCATTTATCATCCAAGTGTAGGCGTGATCAAGAACCCCTACATACTTTTTATTTGTAAATACATACTTAACCCGAAACAAATGTCCATGCTCATTACACAAACATTGCTCCTACCGGGATTCGAACCCGGGACCCTAAGAACGTAAGGCAGCCTCACTACCGCTGCGCCATTCTGGTCGTCATTTGACTTTCACTGATTTGCCCGAGTACTTACCCATCTTCCTCATGGAACCCGTACCAAGGAACGACACCGATGACTACGCTGCCATCGTTACGCCCGGGTCCGTAACATGACTTCGAGAGTCATTTGTTCGATTAACGGAAAGTCGAATGAACGATTGTTCGAATGGAACTTATTGCGAAACAACCTTTTATCGCCAAACGCTACTTCGAATGAACGATTCATAGAATATTTATTAATCGATGGACTGCACTTTCAAATGCTGAATGCTGTTCGTTAGTCTTTCTAAAACTCGAAAACGGCTATACCGATTTGGCTAATTTCGTTTTTGAATATGGTAGTCCAGGGAAGGTTTAAAAAGTAGGTAGGTAGGTATGGAACCGGCGAGAGATGTGGTGCGGTGTCCCACAGGGATCGGTTCTGGGTCCGCCCCTGTGGAACATCGGTTACGACTGGGTGCTGTGCGCTTACCTCGCGCGTAGCAGACTACGCTGACGCCTATAGGGAGGGCCGAAAATATGACACGCGGGGTTGCGATAGTCGTTGAGAGGATCCGGCAACTGGGTCTCGAGGTGGCATTGCACAAGTCCGAGGCCATGTGCTTTCATGGGCCTCGGAATGCACCACCGTCGGGATCCTCACTGACGGTAGGAGGGGTATCCATCGGCGTCGAGTCGACGTTGAAGTACCTAGGACTCGTCCTCGACAGCCGGTGGAACTTCGAGGAGCATTTACGACGTTTGGCCCCCAGGCTGGAACGGACTTGGGCTGCCTTCAGGCAGCTCCTGCCCAACCTGGGGGGGCCAAACGCCTCCTGCCGCAGACTCTACGCGGGCGTCGTGCGGTCCATGGCCCTTTACGGGGCCCCAGTGTGGGCGCGTTTCTTGAGGCGGCGAGCCGCCCATTATCTGAACGCGGCCCAAAAGGTAGTAGCCGTGAAGATGGTCCGTGGGGACCACACGATCTCCCGCGAGGCAACGGGCCGTTTAGGGCACGCCACGATAGTGGCAATAAGTCCCCTCTTTGAGGAGTGGCTTGAGAGGCGTCACGGTGACCTTCGAGTCTCGCGTCCGGCCCTGGTTCAATCCATGGTCGGGAGCGAGATGGAATGGGAAGCCGTCACCTCCTTCTGCGAAGCAGTCATGCTAGCGAAGGAGGTGGCGGAACGCGAGAGGGAGAGAGCCTCTCGCCCCAGCCGCCGCGGGAGACGCACCGGGTGTCGCGGGCCACGCGGTGGCTACCGGCCACGCGGTGGCTACCGGCCACGCGGTGGCTACCGGCGACGCGGAGCTGTGGACGGTTAGCTATGGGCTAGCAAGCCGCCCGTCCGTCTAATGACGGCAGGCCTTGTCGACGGCGCGTTCGTGTTCCACGCGCGCCTCAAAGAGATTTCAGCATAAAGAAAGGGGCCCGCAACGGTCGAAGCCTGCCGGGGCTGCGGGACTGTTCAAAAGAGATACCGAAGCCCCGGAACGTAAAGGGCGAGGAAGGAACATGGATAGTTTTTAGTCAGTAAAAAGCTGACACTCCTCGCGTTCGCCCAGAGTGGGAGGGGGTCATTTGATGATTTCCCACCCGAAAAAAAAATATTTAAAAAAGGTGGCCATCTACGTACCACCTACCTTTTAAACCTTCCCTGGACTGCCATAAATATTTCAAAAACTAAATTAGCCAAATCGGTACAGCCGTTCTCGAGTTTTAGCGAGACTAACGAACAGCATTCAGCATTTGAAAGTGCAGTCCATCGATTAATAAATATTCGATGAATCGTTCATTCGAAGTAGCGTTTGGCGATAAAAGGTTGTTTCGCAATAAGTTCCATTCGAACAATCGTTCATTCGACTTTCCGTTAATCGAACAAATGACTCTCGAAGTTATGTTACGGACCCACGCCCGGGGTCCGTAACATGACTTCGAGAGTCATTTGTTCGATTAACGGAAAGTCGAATGAACGATTGTTCGAATGGAACTTATTGCGAAACAACCTTTTATCGCCAAACGCTACTTCGAATGAACGATTCATAGAATATTTATTAATCGATGGACTGCACTTTCAAATGCTGAATGCTGTTCGTTAGTCTTTCTAAAACTCGAAAACGGCTATACCGATTTGGCTAATTTCGTTTTTGAATATGGTAGTCCAGGGAAGGTTTAAAAAGTAGGTAGGTAGGTATGGAACCGGCGAGAGATGTGGTGCGGTGTCCCACAGGGATCGGTTCTGGGTCCGCCCCTGTGGAACATCGGTTACGACTGGGTGCTGTGCGCTTACCTCGCGCGTAGCAGACTACGCTGACGCCTATAGGGAGGGCCGAAAATATGACACGCGGGGTTGCGATAGTCGTTGAGAGGATCCGGCAACTGGGTCTCGAGGTGGCATTGCACAAGTCCGAGGCCATGTGCTTTCATGGGCCTCGGAATGCACCACCGTCGGGATCCTCACTGACGGTAGGAGGGGTATCCATCGGCGTCGAGTCGACGTTGAAGTACCTAGGACTCGTCCTCGACAGCCGGTGGAACTTCGAGGAGCATTTACGACGTTTGGCCCCCAGGCTGGAACGGACTTGGGCTGCCTTCAGGCAGCTCCTGCCCAACCTGGGGGGGCCAAACGCCTCCTGCCGCAGACTCTACGCGGGCGTCGTGCGGTCCATGGCCCTTTACGGGGCCCCAGTGTGGGCGCGTTTCTTGAGGCGGCGAGCCGCCCATTATCTGAACGCGGCCCAAAAGGTAGTAGCCGTGAAGATGGTCCGTGGGGACCACACGATCTCCCGCGAGGCAACGGGCCGTTTAGGGCACGCCACGATAGTGGCAATAAGTCCCCTCTTTGAGGAGTGGCTTGAGAGGCGTCACGGTGACCTTCGAGTCTCGCGTCCGGCCCTGGTTCAATCCATGGTCGGGAGCGAGATGGAATGGGAAGCCGTCACCTCCTTCTGCGAAGCAGTCATGCTAGCGAAGGAGGTGGCGGAACGCGAGAGGGAGAGAGCCTCTCGCCCCAGCCGCCGCGGGAGACGCACCGGGTGTCGCGGGCCACGCGGTGGCTACCGGCCACGCGGTGGCTACCGGCCACGCGGTGGCTACCGGCGACGCGGAGCTGTGGACGGTTAGCTATGGGCTAGCAAGCCGCCCGTCCGTCTAATGACGGCAGGCCTTGTCGACGGCGCGTTCGTGTTCCACGCGCGCCTCAAAGAGATTTCAGCATAAAGAAAGGGGCCCGCAACGGTCGAAGCCTGCCGGGGCTGCGGGACTGTTCAAAAGAGATACCGAAGCCCCGGAACGTAAAGGGCGAGGAAGGAACATGGATAGTTTTTAGTCAGTAAAAAGCTGACACTCCTCGCGTTCGCCCAGAGTGGGAGGACCTCATTTGATGATTTCCCACCCGAAAAAAAAATATTTAAAAAAGGTGGCCATCTACGTACCACCTACCTTTTAAACCTTCCCTGGACTGCCATACTCACATACATGACTCTCGAAGTTATGTTACGGACCCACGCCCGGGGTCCGTAACATGACTTCGAGAGTCATTTGTTCGATTAACGGAAAGTCGAATGAACGATTGTTCGAATGGAACTTATTGCGAAACAACCTTTTATCGCCAAACGCTACTTCGAATGAACGATTCATAGAATATTTATTAATCGATGGACTGCACTTTCAAATGCTGAATGCTGTTCGTTAGTCTTTCTAAAACTCGAAAACGGCTATACCGATTTGGCTAATTTCGTTTTTGAATATGGTAGTCCAGGGAAGGTTTAAAAAGTAGGTAGGTAGGTATGGAACCGGCGAGAGATGTGGTGCGGTGTCCCACAGGGATCGGTTCTGGGTCCGCCCCTGTGGAACATCGGTTACGACTGGGTGCTGTGCGCTTACCTCGCGCGTAGCAGACTACGCTGACGCCTATAGGGAGGGCCGAAAATATGACACGCGGGGTTGCGATAGTCGTTGAGAGGATCCGGCAACTGGGTCTCGAGGTGGCATTGCACAAGTCCGAGGCCATGTGCTTTCATGGGCCTCGGAATGCACCACCGTCGGGATCCTCACTGACGGTAGGAGGGGTATCCATCGGCGTCGAGTCGACGTTGAAGTACCTAGGACTCGTCCTCGACAGCCGGTGGAACTTCGAGGAGCATTTACGACGTTTGGCCCCCAGGCTGGAACGGACTTGGGCTGCCTTCAGGCAGCTCCTGCCCAACCTGGGGGGGCCAAACGCCTCCTGCCGCAGACTCTACGCGGGCGTCGTGCGGTCCATGGCCCTTTACGGGGCCCCAGTGTGGGCGCGTTTCTTGAGGCGGCGAGCCGCCCATTATCTGAACGCGGCCCAAAAGGTAGTAGCCGTGAAGATGGTCCGTGGGGACCACACGATCTCCCGCGAGGCAACGGGCCGTTTAGGGCACGCCACGATAGTGGCAATAAGTCCCCTCTTTGAGGAGTGGCTTGAGAGGCGTCACGGTGACCTTCGAGTCTCGCGTCCGGCCCTGGTTCAATCCATGGTCGGGAGCGAGATGGAATGGGAAGCCGTCACCTCCTTCTGCGAAGCAGTCATGCTAGCGAAGGAGGTGGCGGAACGCGAGAGGGAGAGAGCCTCTCGCCCCAGCCGCCGCGGGAGACGCACCGGGTGTCGCGGGCCACGCGGTGGCTACCGGCCACGCGGTGGCTACCGGCCACGCGGTGGCTACCGGCGACGCGGAGCTGTGGACGGTTAGCTATGGGCTAGCAAGCCGCCCGTCCGTCTAATGACGGCAGGCCTTGTCGACGGCGCGTTCGTGTTCCACGCGCGCCTCAAAGAGATTTTAGCATAAAGAAAGGGGCCCGCAACGGTCGAAGCCTGCCGGGGCTGCGGGACTGTTCAAAAGAGATACCGAAGCCCCGGAACTTAAAGGGCGAGGAAGGAACATGGATAGTTTTTAGTCAGTAAAAAGCTGACACTCCTCGCGTTCGCCCAGAGTGGGAGGGGGTCATTTGATGATTTCCCACCCGAAAAAAAAATATTTAAAAAAGGTGGCCATCTACGTACCACCTACCTTTTAAACCTTCCCTGGACTGCCATAAATATTTCAAAAACTAAATTAGCCAAATCGGTACAGCCGTTCTCGAGTTTTAGCGAGACTAACGAACAGCATTCAGCATTTGAAAGTGCAGTCCATCGATTAATAAATATTCGATGAATCGTTCATTCGAAGTAGCGTTTGGCGATAAAAGGTTGTTTCGCAATAAGTTCCATTCGAACAATCGTTCATTCGACTTTCCGTTAATCGAACAAATGACTCTCGAAGTTATGTTACGGACCCGTTACGCCCACCTTTCTTACACTACACGGTCAGCTGCTGCGAACTATTATACGCGCCGCCATATTGGCCTTGGCTGCTCTGACGAGCGCCTTTCACTTTATCCCTACTCCGCGGCCGCCCGTCACGCGACATGCAACACACAGACGAAAAAGTTCAAGACGATGTAATAAAAGTTTCACTTTAAAAATATTGATTTCTATAATGAAAATGCACTTTTCGAGTTAAATGTACAATTTCGGCTATTTAGAGAATCTATTATTATGCGAATAAAGGTTGAAAACTTTTAGTTTTGTACTCTTGTTTGGTCTGACACCTTTTTTACATACAGTTTCATATTACGTTCTAGGGTCCCGGGTTCGAATCCCGGTAGGAGCAAAATTAAATGTTTGTGTCATGAGCATGGACATAGCATGTCCGTGACTACCACCAACGCCAATCGCTTCCATATTTGGTCAATAATTTGTATTCAATTGGTACCAATTAGTACCCGAACAACAAAATTGGTACCTTAGCAGTTTTCGAGAAAATCGACTTTGAAGGTGGTCCGGCGGTAGTCACGATCCCTTCAGCAGGACCACCATGAGCGCCGAAAAAGGAGGCATTCTACAGCTATTCTAAGTATACAAATAATTTGTACCCATAAATGTGATTCATTTCGTAAAAAAAAAAAACAGAACTGAAACATTTGTATTTACCGAGAGATCAACGATGATAACTTCGTGCGCTCGTTCAGCAGGACCACAAATTTGAATGTTAATTCCAAGTTTCAGGCACTTGTCGCTTTCCTCACACCTACATAGAAAATTAGTACCCAGGAACATAAAATTAGTGCCCAAAATTCAAAATGCGTTCTTCAGTAGTTTACGAGATATACCATGCCATTGGTGGGGTGGCGGTAGTCACGGTGTTAAATTTCAAGATTTCCCTATTAAAAACTCTGTGTGATTTCTTCCCAAATTGATACAAAAATTTGTACCCATAAGAAGTTATAGTGACCAAAACTTCAGATTCCAAGTGTTGTATTTTAAGAGAAATTAGCTTTTATTACTTTTCCCTACTAAATCTCCGCGTAAAACCCGACCAAATTAAGTTGTCATTGTCAATGGTATTACGGCCCGCTCCGGGCTAGACTATGTTAGCAATACCGCGACGTCGTCGCACGCTATATACTCTGTGGTCGCACCGTCCGGCGTCCGTGTACTCACCTATGTAGCACCGTGTACTTAGGCTCTTTGTGGGCTATGTCGACAAGTTTGCTTCTCTGTCCGATCAGTTCGTTCCGGATTTGATCTCTCAGTGTCTTCAAGAATAGCCAGGGCCGTAGCTAGAGTTGAATTTAAGGTCAGTCCTTACTGATCATAGTTTATCATTCTCATCGTCGATAAGGTAAGGTCTAGGTTTATTGAATGAGTGTATCAGTAATGCCAGTGAAATCAAATAATTTATTTCATTACAAACATGGATTATCGGTACAGCTGCTTCTTTGGACAGCGCAACATGACGAATGAATGGGCGTGGCGTTCTGGTTCAGCGGCGATGAAATAATAGTCGCGTGTTTCGGTGGTAGGCATTTATTATTTATTGTCTCGGGTCAGGCGCACGTGGGGCCGCCAAGTGCGCCACCACCACGTGCGAGTGTGGGTGCCGCGCCGTCAGCAGTCGCGGCCCCGGCGCCGCCCCCGCCCCCTGCGCCGCCCCCGCGCCCGCCCCCGCCCCCGCCCCGCCCGGGGCCGGCCGCCGCACCGCCACCTGCTGCAGCTGCAGCTTGCGCACCGTGGGCGCGCCCTCGCCGCCACCACCGCTGCTGCTGGCACCGCTCTGCTTCGAACGCCAAATTATTAACAAATTAAATCGATCGCTGTCATACTTAACAAATAGATCAGGAATTTTCAAACAACACAAAAAAATCACCTGAGCGTGGGTCGCGGCCGTCTGATGCAGGATTTTAAGATGTCTCGCAGGGAAAGACTGCTGCCGATAGAGCAGCTGCGCGGCTCCGGGCGTCCCGGAGGGGGCGGCGGGCGGGGCGGGGGAGGGGGCGGGTCGCGTCGCGTCCTGCGCCGCCCGCACGCGACGCACGTCCGCCTTGCCCGCCACCACGATGCGCTGCGGCGCGGCCGCGGCCGGCGCGGCGCCGGGCCCGGCCGCGGCCGGCGCGGCGCCCGCCTTGAGCTTCTCCTTGGCGATGCGCTCGGCGCGGCGCGAGGCCACCTCTAGGGGCGAGGGCGGCGCGTCCAGGTCCACGCCGTGCTCCAGCAGCAGCGCGGCGTGCTTGGGGTTGTGCTGCGCCTGCTCGTCGTGGCGGCGCTTGGGCATGGCGCGGCGGCGCTCGGCGGCGTCGCGCATGGCGTCCAGGCGCGCCAGCGGCGGGCGCGGCGCGTCGTCGTCCAGGCGGCGCCGCGCGGCCGGCGGCCGGCGGTGGCGCCGGCGCGCGCGCTCGGGGTCGGCCAGGGCGTCGTGTCGGTCGCGGCAGGCGCGCGGCGAGCGGTAGGCGCGCGCGGCGGAGCCCACGAGCTCGGCGGCCCACTCCCAGTTGGGCTGCAGCGCGGCGGGCGGCTCGGCGGGCAGACGCTGCAGGCGCAGGGCGCGGCGCAGCGCGGCGTCCTCGCTGGGCGCCCAGTCGGGCTGCGGCGCGTGCGGGTGCGGGTGCGGGTGCGCGTGCGGGGGCGCGCGGGAGCGCGGGCGCGGCCGTGGGCCGGCGCGCTCGAACAGCGAGAGCGGGGCGTGCGAGGGGCGCGGCAGGGCGCGGGCGCGGCGCGGCTCGCGGGCGGGGCGAGGCTCGCGCCGGTGTGGTGGCGGCAGCAGGGAGTCGGGCGCGGGCCCGGGCCGGTAGAGCGGCCGCGCCCAGCTGTCGCAGTACACGTCGCCGTCGCCGGAGGGCGGGGTGGGCGGGCACCACATCTGTAAGGAAGGCACGTGAGGGTGCGGCACGACGGCGGGGTGGGGGTGAGGGGTGTGGGGTGTGGGGTGTGGGGTGTGGGGAGAGGGGTGAGGGGTGAGGGGTGACAGATGTTACTACTCACTGGCATTCGTTCCACAGTTCCGGAGCTGCTGCTCACCCATATCTGGAAAAACAAGCGTTCTGTTGAATGGAAATTGTTTTAAAATAAACTTTTGTTAAACAGCGAAGTTTTTTATAGAAAAGTAAAAAACATTATAGCCCTTAAATTCATACGTCTATACGTGAGGACTTGTAATTGGCTTTCTGGTGACTATGGTTTCTTTTTTTTTCTGTATTTATTAGGTGTGTCTTCCATGTACTAAATAAATAAATCATGTACAATTTATTTTCATTCTGATAATATTGTTAGTCCACAGCACTGGATCAGCATGGCCTTCACGCGAGCCATCCGGATAACGGAACGCACTGTGAACATGTTTACAAGCGGACAGCTCAGCTCAGGCACAGCTGCACAAATGAAGTGAGGTAATGCTGATCCGGTGCAGTGCTTACTTGTGCTTGTCCTTTATTCGGCTTTCGATTGAGCAGGATTTGTTGAACAATGTCGAACCGAAACAATAGGCTTGTGTCCTAAAAAAAACCGGCCAAGTGCGAGTCAGACTCGCGCACCGAGGGTTCCGTACAAACCTGTAGGTATATAAGTAAAAGTTATGGTAATTTAAGATTTTCGGAATTTTTCCTATATGTGTACTTTATAACGTTGCTTCATGCCAAATTTCAAGATTCCAGGTCGTCTGGAAGTATCCTTTAGGTTTTGATTCCCTTGCGAGTAGTTGCGAGTTTCAAAATATGCGGCTTTAATTGCTGTATCTTTTGATTGCGTTGACGTAGAAGTTTGATTTTGTTACACCTTAAAGATATTATAGACTTGAGTATTTGTTAAGAATTTCAATATAATACCACTACGCGTTCATGAGTAAAGGGGTAATAAGTTTAAAATTATTAAAAATATTTTTATTATATGATGTAACTAAAAATTTATGCTTTTCGCAATTTTTCCTTTATCTGTGTTATAAGACGTTGCTTCGTACCAAATTTCAAGATTCTGAGTTCACGGGAAGTACCCTGTAGGTTTTGATTCCCTTGCGAGTGTCGAAAATTTGCGGCATAAACGGGAGTATCTTTTGATCGCGTTGACTTAGAAGTTTGATTTTTTCACAGCTCCAAGAGACCATAGACTTGAGTATTTGATATGAATTTCAGCTTGATACCTCCACGCGTTCCTGAGAAAAAAGGTCTTGACAGACAGACAGACAGACAGACAGACAGACGGACAACAAAGTGATCCTATAAGGGTTCCGTTTTTACCTTTTGAGGTACGGAACCCTAAAAACTAATTAGTCCGTCAGTTAGATTATAAAAAAATATTTGACCCGTATTTTTTCTTTTGTTACATAAACCAAAATTGACGAAGATACGACACTTTTAAAATTCGCAATACGTCATGCCGTGCTATAGTTTTTAGTGCGTTGTGACGTCACGAGCCCCCACTCCCGAGTTTTGATGCGTTTTATCTTTGTCAGTACTCAGTGATTTACAAAAACAAAAAATACGTGTCCATTATTTTCCAATACTCTGACAGACTAATTAGTTTTGCAATTTATTGATGGTGGAAACTAGCCTATTACTTATATTCGACCTTCAGTCGGCTCGTGCCGATATGCAGTTTCCTTTGCGCATCAAACCTATTACGGGAGGCAGCGGACAATATTATACTATTTCTAGCCATTGTTAAATTTAATATGCACTGATCATCGAAAAAAAATTCTGATGCCGCCGGACCCATGGACGAATCCAAACTTGTAAAAAAAAGAACTTTAAAAGAAATTCCATACCGCGCTAAAACCTCATAGGACGAGTATTTGAGGTCACCTTCAATCTACAAATAAGTCATACATGAATGGGAATATACGGCAGCTACGTAAATGAACTTGGTATATTTATTTCACTCGTTCCATTTGACGCGCGCGTCTTCCTTCCAGTTCGTCCACTGCTCTGTCCGGGCACCAGTTTCTTGCTATTTTGGTCCACAGTTTGTCCGGCATGCGGCTGACATGTCCTGCCCAGTCCCATTTCAGTTGGGCCCAGCCTTTTGAAAGTCACATTATACTAAATTCGAAACTGTAGTTGCTAAATCAAATCTCTCTCGGGTCTTAACGCAATACAGGTTCAATTATTTATTTCAATAGATCAACTACTAGCACTAGCCGATAGTGTAGGTGATAATAAAGATCAAATGCTGGGAACAAATATGTGCCAAATCAAGGAAAATACCAATGTTTTCATCAGTTTATCATAATGTAGTTTCGAATTCAGCCAGATGTGCCATTTCATCGATAATTCTAAGTTCACTTCATGCAGCAGGCTATTTTAGGTTGAAAGTCATCGCAAAACTCATCCCATGTTTCAACGCAGTGTGAAATTACTTTTTATCAGATTTTAAGGTTACCTATTGCTAAGACTCCACTGTCCGTCTGTCTGTCTGTCACCACGCTATAACTCATGAACCGCGATGGCTAGACAGTTGAAATTTTCACAGATGTATTTCTATTTCCACTATAACAACAAACAATAACAATAAAAGGACCCTTCTACGATGGTACGGAACCCTTCATTCGCGAGTCTGACTCGCACTTGCCTGTCTTTTTTTTTGTTAATTTTGGACATGATTTTTGGATCCCCCAGTACAGGAGCAGCTGACACACACACACACACACACACACACACACACACACACACACACACACACACACACACACACACACACAAACAGCGCGGCGCGGGGTAATCACAAAGTGCGTCGCCGTCGGCCGAACTCGGACCGCGTAAAAACATAGCGCGAGCAAGTCCTTTTGTAAATTGTAATTTTGTTCCTATGTGACATTTCGCCGGGCTCCTATTTCTAAATGTTTTTAGATTTTTTAGATTATATGCTCATAAAACATGTATCAATCGATAGCTGGCATCAATACAAACAAGTTTTGTACGAAACAAAACGTTCTAAAGTATCACGTTTTCGAGATATGAGGTATCAAAGTTTAATTAAGCAAATTCATTGACATCTTCAGCACAGCTGTGATTTGATGATGATGGCAGGTATCGATTGAAACACGTTGTATGCGTGTCTGATCAAATCAAAGTTGTGCAAAAGTTGATACCAGTGATTGGAATTTAACTTGATAGCTCATATCTCGAAAACGTGACACTTTAGAATGTTTTGTTTCGTACATAACTTGTTTGTATCGATACCAGCTATCGATTAATATAGGTTTTATGCCTGGCCGCTACTTTGAAAAAAAAAATCTAAATGGCGGAAAAAAATCCGGACAAAAAGTTCAAACCCCTTTGAGATTAATTTTGAAAAGTTAAATATTTTTGAAGTGAAACTTCTAATGCGACTTCCAACAAGGTTGCGTTAAACGTTTAACGCTACCACGAATCCCCCCCTGCCCCTTCCTATTTACATTTCCTTATTGCGAAGTTTCACTTCTTCCGCGCGGAGGGACTCCACGCACTATTTTTTCAGAAAGTACTTGTTTCCTTTGCCTGAAACTTCGTGAGATTGTTCAAGATAATAAGTAAATATCCCTTTGTCTTACCAACGACTCGTCCACGTTGATCTCGTTTGTAAATTTCTGACACTAACTTTTAAAAAAACTTGGCATACCGAAGACGACTGAGCCGGTCAAAATTACTCTGTTCAATGAAAGATCACCCTTGGATCACCTACCGACCAATTATTTTAGTTGTTAGTCGGCTATTGCATTAGTCATTTATAATAAATAAACAAATAATGTGATATCAACTATCAACGGAAGTGTAGTTATTGCACAGTTATTATTGATATCATCTGTAAGGCATGAAGTAGCCGACATAATACTATTGACAGATTACTATTGTCAAGGTAACGACGGTTTTAAATGTATGAATGTTGTAGTAGGGATGGCGGGTCGACACCGAGGCGACCCCGGCATCGGCATGCACGGGAGTGATCAGTTCTCGAGCCGGGCGACTCGGTTCGCCCGTAAATGCTTGTACGCCGTACATCCCTGACGTTCAGATCGGTGCCGCAGTGTCGCCGATCACGAGGAAACACCGCCGTCTCGGGGACAGTTCAAGCATTTACGGACGAACATCGAGCGGCACCGAAACGTCGAACGTCAGAAATATAAAACGCACGAGCAGTATGTCAAAATCATTTATTATCGTTATCTTTTCGGTCGCGATCGGGCGCGTTGGCGAGCCACGCGTCCAGCGTCCCGTTGCGTAGTGGGCGACGTCGGGCCCCCGCCGCGCCCGTCGCGGCCCCCGCGCGCCCCTCGTCCAGCGTCCACAGGTTGATGTGCACCGTGCCGCGCGACCGAGTGCGGGCGGGGGCGGGGGCGGGGGCGGGGGCGGGGGGCGAGGGCGGCGGCGAGGGCGGCGGCGGCGGGGGCGGGGCGCGGCGCCGACGTGAACGCACCTTGGCGCGCGCGTCGTCGCGGCTGTAGGTGAGGTCGAGGTCGTCGCGCTCGGGTGTGTGCGCGCGCTCGTCGGTCTCGGTGCGCAGCTGTCGCCGCGCCTCCTCCCACTCGCGCAGCTGGCGCCGCATCTCGCCCAGCGCGGCGCGCTCCGCAGACGTGGCAGCCTCGCTGCTCTCCACCAGCCGCATGGCGTACTTCTCGATCGGTGTGAGCTGCGGACAGAGGCGGCAGGTGAGTGGAGTGAGTGGAGTGAGCGGGGTGAGCGGGGTGAGCGGATCGGGCGGGAGCGGGCGCGGGCTCACCTGGCTCATGAGCGTGGCGAGGTCGTCTGGGTCGGCGCGCGGAGCGGCGGCGCGCGGCTCTTCGTCGAGCGGGAGCGTCTCGTCGAACTCGGCGAGGTCGCCCTGCGCCTCGGCGCGCGCGGCGGTGGCGGCGGCGGCGTCGGCCTCGTCCTCGGCGGCGGCGAGCGCGGACTCGAGCTCTCCGCCGACGGCGGGTTCGGCCTCTCCGGCACCGCTGTCGTTGTTTTCCGCTTCCGAGCCGAATAACTCCTTAATGTTCGCCTGCACGAATAAAATGCTAAGATTATTTGGCGAAACACGAGAGTAGAAGACGCTCGCAAGAGTGCAGCACTGACCCCGCGAAGGTAGGAGGTGGTGAAGTGGCCGTCCTCGATGGCCAGATGTCCGAGCTTGCGCTTCTGCTCCGCCTTGCGCAGGATGTTCTCCTCGACGGTGGCGGCGGTGACGAGGCGGTAGACGTGCACGTCGCGCGTCTGTCCGATGCGGTGGCAGCGGTCCTGCGCCTGCGCGTCCATGGTGGGGTTCCAGTCGGAGTCGTAGAACACGACGGAGTCTGCGCCGGTGAGGTTGAGGCCCACGCCGCCGCTGCGCGTGGACAGGATGAAGGCGAAGACGCGCGGGTCGGCGTTGAAGCGGTCCACGAGCGGCTGGCGCCGGTCCACGCGCGTGGCGCCGTCCAGACGCAGGTATGCGTGGCCGTGCATGGACAGGAAGGCCTCCAGCACGTCCAGCACGCGCGTCATCTGCGTGAAGATGAGCACCCGGTGCCCGCCGGCCTTCAGCCGTCGCAGCAGCCCGTCCAACGTCTGCAGCTTGCCTGCACGCAGCGTCAGAGAGAGGCATAGTGGGTATGATATCATACAGTGTCAATTTTTCAAGTGGGCTCGGATGGCTAAATCCAAAGCTATAAAAGTGTAAAAAATCTCTTAACGAAGCCGAAAGGCACTTGTTCTCCCCGTTATTGTGAATATTTTTTTGCTCTACATTATACCTGGGAACCTTCTCGTTACGAGGGTATTGGGGGTCAAAGATATATTTTTTTTAAATACAAGTTTTTAAGAATTTCACTTAGTACACCTTCACGAACTCCGTACTAATCAAACCATCCATGAGTACAATGCTTTGAGTGCCTTATATTGAGTTCTACCACAAAAGATGGACTTTCGCCCCAAAATAAAAGCGTTTCCCAGCAATTACAATTTTTGCATTATGTAGTTAGATTGATGTACAGAATGCTCGGTTGACAGCTTCGAGGTAAGATAGTTTACACTCTGATATATTTTGATCGTTTTACGCTATTCGTTTCGGATTCGGGCATCCGAGCCCGTTGGACAAATGAATTGTCTATATTCGATTATCGGTGTCGTACCACAGTCGTACTGCAGCAGGTCGGGGTGCGGGAAGGCGACAGCTTGTCGCGAGGCGGGCGCGTGGAAGAGCTGCAGCAGGCGACGCGCGTGCGGCGTGACGGCACGCTGTAGCGCGTCCGCGCGGCGCCGCCAGCCGCGCCCGTCCGCGCCGCCGCCCAGCGTCAGCCCGCCCGCCGGCGCGCGCACCGTGTGCCAGCACACACAGAACCTGGGGGCACGAGTCACGACTCGCTTACTGTGGGAACGTTTAAACAACGCCTATCGAACGACAGAAAACAGACACCGAAGCGGAAGCACCGTGCTAAAACATTCCCAAACATTTACGTTTGCAAATTTTTCACGTTTGTCTCATGCATAGTTAGTATAACTTCATCACTGTCACAGACTACAGTGAACGTCACCACATTATCGTCAGCAAAATTAATCTACTTCGACAAAATTGCTGAGATGCAAATACGACAGCGAAATCTTATTTACTATCACAATTCATTAAAGTTCAAAGAAAACGCTCCATCAAAAAGAAGGGAGAAAAAAGAATAACATTTTCTGAAGAAAAAGTATAAAGGGTGTAAAACACCTCTTCACGAAGCCGAAAGGCACTTGTTCTCCCCCACATTGAGATTATTTTTTTGTTTTACACCCTACCTGGGAACCTTCTAGTTACGGAGATATGGGGGGTCAAAGTTACAACTGTGTTACAACAAAAGTTTTTTTTGTCAAATTTTGACTTTCCTTTTCCACCTCCAGGACCCCCGTACTATTCAATCCATCAATCAGCACAATGTTTTAAGTGCGTTACATTGAGTTCTACCACAAAACATGATTTATAACCTCAAAAAAAAAAGTTGTTTCCCAACAATAATTTTTGCGTAAAGTTACTTATTTTGATGTACAGAATGCTTGGTTAACGGCTTTGTGATGAGGTGGTTTACACCCTGTATGTATGCAATTGCCAAGCAAAGACAGGAGTTATCGGGTTACTTGTTTGTATTGAGAGTGTACAACGGTTACATACAAGTTATGTGGAAACCGGTTATTTAAAATATATATAAGCCTATAAGTTTAGCCAGGATCACGTGGAGCTCTTTTTCGGCAACATTAGGAGTCAAGGAGGGCTCAATAATAATCCTAATTCCCGTCAATTTAAATCCGCTTAAAAAAAACTTTTAATGCATCTGGAACTCGGTTCCAAGTTTACAGGCAATTCCATTCCTTTAGAAAATGTGCCTATTCTAAATTGCGGCACAACAGTATCAAATATTAACAATAGTAGTATTGAATATCGTGTTGATATTGAAAATGAATATTTGCGAGGTGAGGATAGTAGCTATGAGACTTATCAAAATAATTGTGATATTCTATCAAATTCTTTAAATAATTCGAACTCACAATATGTCTGCCAAATTGTTGGCTACATTGCAGGATTCTGTACTGGCACGTAATAAATTATGGTTCCATAAATTGATAGACATTACCTAAGGATTTTGGTGGTCTGTGCTATGCGAGTGAAGACGTATACACTGTTTGTAAAAAAACAGAGGAGATTATAAGACGGGAACAGCGCATAAATAGTGACAAAACCTCTACCAAGGCTTATTTGTGTTCTTTAGTTTTAAAACATATCTCCCATTTAAATATATTTTCCAGTATTGACATACATTCCCGTCTACAACCTGCTCTTTTCAATCACAAAATTAGTCTGATAAAAGCTATTATAGAAAAGTTTATAGACATTCGTTTACATTAAATTGCAAAAAAAAACAACAGAAGAGTTGAAAATGTTAAAATCTAATTCAAAAGGCAACTCTACACTAAACAATATTTATTACAAGGAAATTAATTTTATTTTATTTTATTAATTTTAGAAAAGTTACAGCTAATACATTCGAGTAGTAAAAATTAATACTTATGTAGAAAAAAGCTAATTACAACTTTCCACTTATAAACTAATGTATGAATTTACAAAACGGTACAAACAGCGTTATGGTCATCATCTCAGCCGAAAGACGCCCACTGCTGGATATAGGCCTCCCCCAAGTGTCGCCACATTGACCGGTCCCTTGCGACTGGCATCCACCGGACTCCCGCAACCTTCACCAGGTCATCGGTACACCTAGTGGGAGGTCTTCCAACGCATCGTCTTCCGGTTCGCGGTCGCCACTCCAGAACTTTTCGGCCCCAATGGCCATCCGTTCTGCGAGCAATGTGCCCTGCCCACTGAGTTTAGCAATTCTTCGGGCTTCGTCGGTGACCTTGGTTCTCTTGCGGATGTCTTCATTTCGGATTCGATCACGCAAGGAAACTCCGAGCATAGCCCTCTCCATTGCCCTTTGGGTCACTTTAAGCCTTTTGATAAGGCCCATTGTGAGCGACCACGTTTCGGTCCCGTATGTAATCACTGGCAACACACACTGGTCATAGACTTTCGTCTTGAGACACTGCGGTAAGTTGGACGAGAAGATACCGCGCAGCTTCCCGAACGCTGCCCAGCCGAGTTGGATTCGACGATTGACCTCTTTCTCGAAGTTAGACCTACCTAACTGGACCGTTTGTCCCAGGTATACATAATCGTCTACAATTTCGAGTGTAGAGTCTCCGATCTTGATAGGAATGGGTGTGACATGGGTATTCAACATGACCTTCGTCTTGTCCATGTTCATTTTTAGACCCACTCTTTCGGAAGCTCTACTGAGGTCATCGAGCATTGTACTGAGGTCCTCCATGGTGAGTGATTACTCGCTATTGACGTTGATGCCTAGCCCTCTCCAGTCCAGAACCTTGAAGACATCCTCTAGTGCAGCGGTGAACAGTTTCGGAGATATGACGTCTCCCTGTCTTACACCTCGTTGCAGAAGGATAGGTTCCGAGGCTTGGTCCTGAAGTCGGACTGACATGGTGGCGTTTTTGTGCAAACACTTCAACACCTCGATGTACCGATAGTCAATTTGGCACCGTTGGAGAGACTGCAGTACAGCCCAGGTTTCGATCGAATCAAAGGCTTTTTCGTAGTCCACAAACGCTAAGCAGAGAGGCAAGTTATACTCTTCGGTCTCCTGTATAACCTGCCGAAGCGTATGTATGTGGTCCACGGTGCTAAAGCCTTTTCGGAAACCAGCTTGTTCGGGTGGCTGGAAATCGTCAAACCTGCGCGCGAGACGATTTGTGATGACTCTTGAAAACAACTTGTAGACATGGCTTAGAAGTGAGATGGGCCTGTAATTCTTCAACCGGGCATTGTCACCCTTCTTGAAGAAGATTACCACCACACCCCTGCACCGTGCCTGTGGCGTTTTCCCCTCAAGTATGACGGAATTAAACAGCTTCTGAAGGGCCTTAAGTACTGGTTTTCCACCCGCCTTCAGGAGTTCGGCCGTAATTCCGTCATCACCCGGTGCCTTGTTGTTTTTGAGCTGTTTCAGAGCCATCCTAATCTCGTACAAACTGACGTCCGGGATGTCTTCGGTATAGTGTCGGGTTAGTCTAGCTCTTGGGTCATTCGCTAGGTCGACAATGGGTTTGCTGGTTGACGTGTACAACTGTCCATAGAAGCTCTCGATCTCCCTCAGTAGCTCCGGTTTGGCGGATAAGATCCTGCCATCGTCGGTCTTCAGTTTCGTGAGCTGGCTTCCGCCCAATAGCTAGATCTCTTGAAAATAGTTTGGAGCCTTTGTTCCGCTCGATCGCGTCTTTAATACGCTCGGTATTAAAGCAGCGGAGGTCGCTCTTTAAGGATTTAGAGATCCGTCTATTGAGCTGCCGGTATTTCGACGCCTCATCTGAAGACTGCAGGATCATCTCACGGCGCTCCTTCATGAGCTCGAGAGTTTGATCGGAGAACCTCTTTTTCTGATCTGTATGACGTGTCTTGAAGAACTTAGACCCGGTCGTATAGACAGTTTCCACGAACCCATCGTTGTATTCGTCCACTGAGCTGCCTAGGCACTCGAAACGATTCTGGAGTTCGAGCTGAAAGCTCTCGGCGTTTTGGATTTGGATCTGTGCTGGACGGAGCGTAGACTTCATCAGTCGAGACACAGCATTGAACATTTGCTTCTTGGTTGACATGATGAAGTCAATCTCGTTTTTTGTTGCACCATCTGGGCTCTGCCAGGTCCACTTCCTGTGCTCACGCTTTGTGAAGAAGGAGTTCATCATATAGAGACCCTCCTTCTCCATAAAACTAGCCAGTTGGTGGCCGTGGTGGTTCCGACGTCCAACTCTAAATTGCCCCACCTGCAGCTCATCCCCGTCTCGTTTGCCCAGTTTTGCTTTGAAGTCCCCCATGACAACGGTGAAGTGAGTTTTGAAACCATGCATGGCTTTAGAGATATCCTCATACATGGTCTCCACTTCGTCGTCGGGGTGTAGCGAGGTCGGGGCGTAGACCTGCGTCACGCCCCGTCCGAAGAGCGTTATGGTAAAACAAAGAAACAAATAAAGAGAGTAAACAAAAATAAAATACATTACACAATAAAGTTACACTTCAGAGAAAAAGTTACTTAACATTTTTTTTTAATTTCTGGACACTACTTGTAAATAAATCAAGCTCAACATCCCGGCACACTATATTGAACATTCGACATGCCCTTAGGATATATGCATTTTGCCTGTAGTTAGTTTTTAGGGTACATGAAGGAGATGAGGTCTCCTAAGAAACACAGACGGCACACGAAGTCCAATCTTGGCCACCAGCTCAAGGACATCAGTAGATCCGTTTATTATACTAAATAGAAAAGCGAGATAGCAAAATCAGTTTTTTGACCATAACTTTTTTCCTATAGAAAATTTTTGAAACGTTTTTCGTTTTTATCATTCTGAGGTAGAATTCTGATGCAACCCCTAAATTGGGGAGGGGGTTGAAATTGCCAAATTTTTTCCGAAAAAAAATCATATCTCCAAAACAGTAAACATTTTGAACGTCGCAAATATTTTTTTTTGAAAGCAAATTGTTTACTCTACAATTGCTACCTTTAAATTTTAGCGATAAAACTTATGGTAGTCGAAAAAAAAATTACTAAAAAAGTGAGGGCACAACGATAAAACATAACGATTTCTTTTTTTGTGGAACCGAACGTGAAGCGACACCAAAAATCGCGCCAAGCCAACTGTCATGCGTCATGAAGTCGTTGCTGGTTCTTATTCGTAATTTGCTTTAAATATCTCGAAAACGGTCCGTTCTATCGCAAAAATAATGAAAAATTGCCCCCCTTAATAACCACCCTGAATAAAAGAATATAAATTTACAAATGTAAATATGGGTGAATCCTTCTTTGAAATCTACCTCCTCCTGCAGCTTGCCGGAGGGATTTTTTTAAAATTAAAATTACTTGTTTGTCTAAGTGACAGGCTATAACAGATATTATCGAGATATAATAGACTAGCCGACCCGACAGACGTTGTCCTGTCACTTACTACATACCTACTACTACCTATGTACTTCTACCTACCTACTACTACTACAAAAGTTTTTTTTTTCATAAGAACCATCTCCTGACAAACAGGAACGAGACCGTGCGACTCACCTGTCTATGATCGGGCGCAGGTCGGCCAGCACGTCGGCCATGTCGCGCGGCGCCAGCGTCGGCCCCTCCGCCTGCACCGCCGCACGCAGATCCGCGCCGAACAGCGGCAGGCGCCAGCAGCGGCGCTCGTTGCACGCCGCCAGGCGTCGCAGGCACGCGCGGCGTCGCGCCTCCAGCCGCGCGGCCGCACCCGCCGGCGGGGGCGCGGCCGGGGCGGGCGCGGCCGTCGGGCGGGCGCGCGGCGCCAGCGCCACGGCGGGCGGCGCGGGGCCCGGCGCGCCGTCCGGCGGCGCGGCGCGCGGCACCAGGCGCAGGTGCAGGCGCAGGCCGGCGGGCGGCGGGCGCGGGGCGGCGGGTCGCGCGGCCGCGGCGCCCAGCTCCTCCACGAGGCGGCGAGGCGGCGCCAGGTGGCGCGCGCGGTGCGCGGCGAAGGCGCCGGCGCCGCTCGCCTCGAGCGTGGCGAGGTCGCCGCCGAGGCGCGCGGCCAGCTCGACGCGTTCGACCAGGCCGACGGCCAGCGCCAGCGCGGGCGCGGCGAGGCGCAGGCCCGGCAGCTGCAGCGGCGAGGACACGGGGCGCGGCTCGAACAGATCGGGGTGGTTGCACACCTTGCGCAGCTGCATGAGCACGTTGATGACGCTGAGCAGATGGCCGGACGCCAGGCTCTCCTTGGTCCTGCGACAGCGAGGCGGGTGAGTGGGGTGTGTGGGGTGTGTGGGGTGTGTGTGGTGTGTGGGGTGTGTGGGGTGTGCGGGGTGTGCGGGTGTGTAGGTCGGTGCGGAGCGGGGCGCTACTCACTTGGCGCGCGACATGAAGTCGTCGTAGAGGAAGCGCTGGCGCTTGGACAGGCGGCACAGCAGCACGTGCTCGTACTTGCGCGGCATCTGACGCTCCACGTCGGCCTTGAGACGCCGCAGCAGGAAGGGCCGCAGCACCTCGTGCAGGCGCCGCACTAGCGCCTCGTTGTACCGGTTGGAGCCGTCGGCGATGCCGGCCACCTCGCTGAACCACTCGCGGAACTCCGAGTGCGACGCGAACACGTCGGGCATGAGGAAGTGCATGAGGGACCACAGCTCCAGCAGACTGTTCTGCAGCGGCGTGCCCGTCAGCAGCAGGCGCCTGCGACACAACACACATAAGCGACCCGATACATTGCTCGAGTCTCATCAAATCACTCAACTATAACAACAAATTGGATGTAATTGTGTTTGCACATACAGAACGAGATCATGCAATTACAACAAGCATACTCACACGAATACTCGACAACGTCAGTGGGACGAGTAAATATGAGATAAATTGTAGTTTTAAATACTTATCATATAAAACTGCACAAGGAGCACTCACCTTTCAGTTTGAAAATTTAATAGCATCTGCCACCTTTGAGATTTGAAGTTTTTAATGTTCTGTGCCTCATCGAGGATAAGGTATTTCCATCGTTTTCTTCGGAAACTTTGATGGTCTTGCACTACGAGTTTATACGAGGTTATACACACATGGAAAGAGTTAGCTTTAGTCCACCCGACACGTTTCATTTTGCGTTCCTTGATGGTGCCGTAGTAGGTGAGGATCTTGAAGGCGGGGCACCACTTCTTGAACTCCATCTCCCAGTTGAGCACGACCGAGGTGGGCGCCACCACGAGGTGCGGGCCCCAGTCGCGTCGCTCCAGCGCCAGGTGCGCCAGCAGCGCGATAGTCTGCACCGTCTTGCCCAGTCCCATCTCATCCGCCAGGATGCCGTTGAGGCCGCGCGCGTACATCGTGGCCAGCCAGTGCAGGCCCACGTGCTGGTACTCGCGCAGCACGTGGCGCAGCAGACGCGGCACCGGCGTGCCCACGGCCGTCTCCGACAGCGTCGTGCCCGTGGGCTGCAGCGACGCCGCCAGCACGGCCGCCGCCTCCACGCGTCGCTCCGACCCGTCCGCCACCTGTCCCGCTTGTCCCGCCTCTCCCGCATGTCCCACCTCTCCCGCCTGTCCCACCTCTCCCGCCTGTCCCGCCGCACCGTCCATGAGCGCCTCCAGCGCTTCCGACGCCGCCGACGAGTCGCTGGCGGACGATTCGTCGGACGAGTCGTCCGAGTCCCGCTCGGATGGCGAAGCGGAGCGCGCATCGGGCGGACGCGCATATCTCTGGCGCAGCTCGTCCAGGCCCAGGTCGGCGTCGCGCTGCAGCGCCGCCAGCTCGGCCTCGGCGTCCGTGGGCTCGGCGCGCTCTTGCTCGGCAATGGTGCGCTCGTCGTCGGCCGAGTCCTCGTCGGGCCCGTAGTCGGACGGCGGCGGCGAGTGCGCGGGCAGGTAGCCGGGCGGCAGCAGGTCGCCGAGGGGCGCGTGCAGGTCGCGGCGCAGCGCCTCCAGCTCGTCGCGGTGGTCGCGGCGCGGCGAGTCGCGCTCGGCGGCGGCGATGGTAGACTCGTCGTCGTCGGAGCATCCGCGCGGCGTGAACTCGGCGTCGTCGTCGGCGGGCGGCGCGTGAAGGTTAGCGGCTAGCTGGCGCGAGTAGCGCTCGGTCTTGTCCACGATGTAGCTGAGCTGCTCGTCCAGCGCTTCTTTGCGTGCGCGCTCCACTCGCCGGACGCGTTTCCACTCCACCAGCTAAAAAAAAAAAGAAGAGACGGCATACAGTGCGGAATATATTAAATACCTAGGGATTTATTGAAAATACCACACCTTCGCCTTTGCCTTCTTTGTCGAAAACATTTTCGAATGAAGCGATGAAACCTTCAAGACTTCAAAATCATTTGAATAAAGAGTTCATGTATGTATGTCTTTTATGAAAGACAAAAATGTAGACTAATTTCAAGACCTGAAGAAGAAGCAATTGTGCTTCTTCTTCAGGTCTTCTACTCAACACCAAGTACATCAAAACTTTTTCGCCGGCTGCTAAGCAAGACGACTGGTTTAGAATGTAAGTTTAAACTCCAGACCAGACTAATATGGCACAGTATAGTCAAATTAATTAAAGTTATTTTGATTTTTAAGATGTGTTATGTAAAAGTAAAAAGGGGGCGCGCTGAAAAATTATTGATAGGTGGATAGTAGATGAAATAAGTTTGAGAACCTCTGGTTTAAACCCTGCAGACAGAAATAGGAGCCTGTCACAAAATATTACTAAAAACGTGATGTTTCGACTGATTTTTTTATTTTAACTGTAAAACGTGATTATTCGACCAAAAACAGTCGTTTCCCAGCAATCATTTTTACGAAGAGTTATTTAGTTTGACGGTTTCTTGAAGGGTCGGTTTACACCGGTAGCTAAATGGATATCAAATTTAACGGCTTGACTAGTAGAATATTATATACACTATGATAAATTTCAAATCCAAGTTGGCCGCCACCACAAAATGGCAAATTACTTTTTTTTATTCTCTTCTTCTTTATCAAATAAAACAGCTTGACTAGTACAATAACGTATACTATATTGAAAGGGAATAAGGAATACTAACTAGCGAAATGAGATGAGGAAAGTGGAGTGATGACTGCTCCTAGGAACTAACGATAAACAAATTGTTTTCATTTAACTTTTAGTACTTTGTGAGGGAGTTTTTTTAAATTAATTTTACTTGTTCTTCCTGAATCTATAAAACAGGATAAAGTATGAGAAAGTTAAAAAAACAGCTTTACCTTTTCCACATTGGACCAAAATGTTCGGATTTCTTTTGCTGCAAAGGCGGCAATTTTTTTCAACTGTAATTCTTGAGCTTTTTCCGCCTTCTGTGCTGCTAGAGCTTTATCTTGAAAATATTTTTGGACCGCCCGAGCACACTGCAACAGTATCATACCATTTTTGCAAAAAAAAACGATACATGGGTACTTAAAGTTTTCAGGTTTCTGTAAAAAGGTAAAGGAAAGTGCAAAACCCGGTCTGGTCATGATAAATGCCATTTCTGTGCACACTGAGCTGAATTCTTTAAGTGCATAGTGCTTAATGTACTTAGCTGTTGGTTCCTGTTGGGTAAAATAAATAATTAACGTGAAAGCATCAGGGTAGCCCCCGAAATTTTAAGATTCGTTCCTCGACCTTTTTGAATTGGGAGGATATATATATTATTATGTAGTTACATAATTTATTAACAATTATATGGATTGTGAATATTAATTATGTAAGTACATAATATATGTCTTACAGTGTCACTACGCACCTTCTTAGCGGCCTGCTTCTTCCACTTGCGCTCATGCGCGAAGTCCTGCGCCAGCCACGCCATCTCCTCCAGCAGGTAGTCCCAGTGCGACTTGCCGCGCGGCGGCTCCAGCACGCGCGGCAGGCGTCGCTCCGCCCACAGCCCCGCGCGCGCCAGCTCCGCCACACGCCCCGCTACGTACGCCTCCTGCTTGGCCTTCTCCACCATCTCGTCCGCCGGCGACGCGGCCGCCGCCACCGCCGCGCGCGCGGCCGGCGGCGAGGGCGGCGCCGCCACCGCCGGCGGCCGCCGCGCCTCTAGGAAGGCCACCAGCTGCGGCGCCGGCGGCCGCTTGCGCCACACCGCGTAGTCCATCATGTTGCCGCCCGCCTGAAGGAAGTACAGCTCGCTGAGCTGCTCCGTGAAGCGCTCGCGCAGGTTCCTCAGGCGCTGCAGCTCGCCCTCGAGGATGCGGCGGCGCAGCGCGGCAGCGTCGTCGGGCATTTTGGCGCGCTTGCGCGGCGGCTCGTCGCGCTCGGGCGGCGTGCCGGGTGCCACCGGCAGGCCTCCATTGAGCGCGCTCGCGCCGCCGCCGCCCGGGGCGGCCCCGCGCTCCACACCCTGCCATTATAATAATTATAAATATAACTTTCAAAATCGAAGTCAGTCATATCATCATATATTATGCCGACTTATCAATTGAAGGCTATTTGATGTGGAGCTTAATATTGGAGATGACTTTCTTCTGGACGAAGATCCACCCCATAGATGAAAAACACTAGCCATAGTGACCACTTCCTTAAATAACAACTTTTGTCCAAAACTGCTGAGCAATACGCACATTTTTATTTTATTTTTTAATGAAAGGAAAAGCAAACAGTTACATTATAAGGACTTAAAACGTTTCACAAAGTAGCAATTTGGTTATAACATAACCACAAGTAGACACAGAAGTTTAAAAAAAGGGTTAATCACTAGGAAAATTGATAGCAGTACGTGTAGCAAATACTTTATTAAAATTAAATGGTATAATAACTGTTATGTTTGCACCTTGCTGTGGGTGTTGGGGCGTAACTCCCAACAGTGAAATTGTTATGTTATTCTTGTTATGTTGACTTGTAAGGTCTGTTATGTTATGTTATGTAAATGAGTAGACGACTGTTTCCCTTGATGGATTTATTGCTACTGAATTATGATGATACGATTATAAACTAAGTTACAGAAATGCATACTTAAACAATATCGATATGCATAAAATAAGTATGACGTACAAACTACCGAAAGGTCAATGTACAGCGTAGCTCGTACATATTGCCCACTCACAAAATGTAACAGTTTATAAAAAAATGTAAATTTTATGTTATGTTAAAATGTAAAATGTAAAAAGGCGATTAAATCTAAAAATAAGTTATGTAATCCAAGCCTTATACAATAACATGACAACGCGCAATAGGTGAGTTGACTTGTTGAGTGTGCGTGCACTCGATAAGTGCATTACACTGTTGTCATCTGTGACGTCAGATGCCGCGTTGTCCACGATGCTCGCAGTCGACCTCCTTCGTGGCGCTGGATTCGGAACAGGTGGTGCTATAGGTTTCTGCTGACTTCTGCAGTGTTTCCGAAGTCGGTAATATGCATATATAGCACTTGCTATCGCTGCTGCTGCTGCCAATACGTATATCGCCGGGTTAGGGGCAAAACTAACTATCGTGATTTTTTTCTGTTTTTCACTTTAATATACCATTCGAATGGATATTTAATTCTTTACCCAATGGTATAAAAGTGAAAAAAAAGCAAAAAAAAACGAGATAGGTGGTTTTGCCTCTAACCCGGCGATATAACAACGTATTGGTGGACGTCGTGATATGTTGCCCGATCTGATATTATTCCATCTGCGGTTGCGGCTTTCATCTGTTCTATTAGTTTTCCTAGATCTTGCAGTAATGCGCTGTGCTCCATTACCGTGTCATTTTTGGGTTCTTGCTTTAAGACCGGTACAGATATGTTGATGATCCGATTGATTGGAGGAATTTCCATCGTGACTTCTTTGACCTGGGCACGAATTGTATCCATAAATTGCCTTTGGGAATGAACCGTGAACGTCTCACTATAGATAGTGCAGTCGCTACCGAGTGTCATTACCCCTGCGTTGCTAAGTACTTCTGTTGAAACTTGATTTCCGCATATAACGCGTAATTTGCACGCGTCGCAGCAAAAGTATAGGTAGCTATTTATGTTGTTAAGTTCCACCAATGTGTCTCGGCAGGTGTCTTGTTTTGTTTTGCAGTCAAGTGAGTCTTTGCTTTTCTTGCAGAGTTTCTCGTCAGATTTCATGTGGTATACTGGTGTCTTCATAGGGCACAACAGAGTTGTACTTTCGTGATCAATGCATTGATGTAGGTCAGTTATGGTCATCGGGAGGTAAGAATCCTTTTGTATGTTGATGGCTAATAGCTCCGCTATAGGTAGTAGGGTAACCATTTCGCCGCCGTTCCTTTTTGGGACGGGTATGATGTGGTAAACTTCATAACTTTCTCTGCTGATTAACGGCACCCGTATATCAATGATAAGATATCTTTCTGACATCCTTGCTTTTACTTGTAGAAGATGATACAGGCGGAAAAAATCTTCTTGAATGTTTCTGATGGGAAGTGCCACATCCTTTGACAGCTGGCCTGATATGACGTTCAATTCATCTCGTAGCTGTTCTGGCGCAATGAGATGTAAGTTCATCTTGCCATTGTAAATGTTGGTTACGGTGTCCAACAGTATCTCTTGAATGTTTCTCAGATGCTCTATAAAGCTGTTTGCCGCGATTGCCGACATCACAAATTCGATTGATAATTCTTGAGATTCAATCTTTTGCTGAAGGTTACTCGTTAGTTTGTCTAGGTTGATCAGATGTTGGTTGAACAATTTGTATTGTTTTTCTATTGTTTCTTCCGATCTTCTAAGTATGTTGTATTCGGCTTCTATAATAGTTGTCTGATTTTTCAATAATAGAGCCAGATGTTTCTCATTTTCTTGGATGAGTTCAATGTCTTGTTGATATTGTTCGGCGAATTGGTCATCCAATACTCCGAACAGGGAACGTGCAATTGACCCGACACCGTTGATAAAGCCGCGTTTGCTTCTTATGTTCACCCGTCCTTGCGGATTCAGCAATAAGCGGTTGTAGTGTTCGAGTTCGCCGAACGCGTGACGTAAATGTAATGCGATGATGTCACATTGGGTCTTCTGATTCAATGTTGAACATATGTTTTCGAGATGATCATTGAATTTAGTGAACACTGCTGTACCATGCCAATAAGGTTTGACGTCGTAGTAGGCCACTATCTTCCATTCGTCGCGAATCAATTTCATGGCCGTTGCTTTATCGAAGTATAGGCCTTGTTGCAATTCGATAAAGTTTGTTGTGTTTGTTGTCGCGCTTGCTGGATTCAGTAGGTATAGCAGGGTCATCACTAATCCGATAAAGTTTATTTTGCTTGTTCTAGCTGTTTGTTGATGTTCTGTTGTTTTAGCCCCTCTGCCTTTATTCATCATGACTTCGACGAATCCCGTGTAGTCCACTCCTGTATGGTAGAATGGCGGGGTAGGGTTTATTCTTGCGCTCGGTAGCTCACCCATGATTTGATGTTGTTTTGTTGGACTTATTTTGCGACACGTGACGTATCTTCTGACTTGCATCTTCGTTACTCGCATGCCACCGATGATCCAGTATTTTTGACGAAGGTGCGATAAAGTGAGTCGCGGTCCTCCGTGAAACGTCATTTGATGGGCTTGATCGATGAGTAAATGCGTTAAATGGCTGTCGTAGGGAATGATCATCGGATGTTTCATTTCTTCCGTTCCAGTTGCGTTGTTAAATCTTCCCCCAACTCTTCGCAAGCCTTCTTGATCAATGTAAGGATTGAGAGGTAGTAACTTGCTGTTCGATGTCACTCTGCCGTGTTTACGTAAATTACTCATATCCGTTTCAAATACCTTTTGTTGGGTTTGTTTCACAATTGTTTTTGTTGCACAATTTATTTCTTGCAATGTAAGATAACTTGGTAATTGCCGATGTTTAGTTGAGTCCACCGTTCCAAGTTTTAAGTTCAATGCTCTTTGTATCCATGCAACTATTCGAATGACATGATTAATTGAGCTATGTTTTTGTTGTAATTGTTCGATAGTGTTGGTTGTTTCTGTATTGACTTGGGCAGCATTGACTTGTTTCTTTGCCGCTGTTTTTACATCTTGATTTGACGTATAGACCTTTTTGATTTGGTTTTTTGTTTCAAATGATGACAGCCACATAGGACCTTGCCACCAAAGTTTGTTTTCTTTCAGTTGACCGGCGTACTGGCCTCGGCTGGCAGCGTCAGCAGGATTTTCGTTTGATTTGACGTAATCCCAACATGATCGCGGTATTACTGTGTTGATTTTTTGTACTCGATTCTCTACGTATGTTTTCCATCGTGATGGGTCACCTTGTATCCAACCCAGGACCACCATAGAATCAGTCCATCCATAGACTCGAATATCATGTTGATGTAAGGACTCCTTTATCTTCTGCATTAATTTGGATAATAGATGTGCTCCATTTAGTTCCAGCCTAGGCAATGTTGTTATTTTTCTGTGTGGCACAATTTTTGATTTCGCAGCGACAAGTGTGACGATTGTTGACGGGTGAATTCGTGCGTAAATAACACACGCATAGGCATCCAGGGAGGCGTCACTGAAGCCATGTAGTTCTATTGTTTGTTTCCCATCACATCTGAGCCATCTTGGTACTTCACACAAGTTTATCGCCGCTATGTCTGCTTGTATTTTGCACCATTCCTTGTGTATGCTGTCCGATACTTGGTCATCCCATTGTAATTTGACCTCCCACAGTTTTTGAAACATTAATTTTAATTTTGTGGAGACGGGAGCCAACCAGCCAAGTGGGTCAAACAGTCTTGATATTTCAGCTAATAAGCTGCGTTTTGTATGTTTTTTGTTGACGCTTGAAATTGTGCATTGGAATGTGAATTTGTCATCAGTCGGATTCCAGCACAAGCCCAATGTTTTTGATGTTTGATCCGTTTTGAAATTGAAAACAGTGTTTTCATTGTTGTTTTGTATTGTAGCGTTTTCCAAGAGAGCAGGTTCGTTTGATGACCATTTTCTGAGGTTAAACCCGCCGCTCTTAAGTAGTACTTTTAGGTCCGAAATTAGCTCTTGTGCTTGTTCAAGGGTATGGGATCCGTAAACGAGATCATCGACGTAAAATGACTCCTCCACTACCTTTGAAGCTTCCGGAAAATGTTGACGCTCGTCTTCTGCCAATCTTCGTAATGTCATGATGGCCAAGAACGGCGCTGCCTTGGTGCCATATGTAACTGTGGCGAGTTGAAAGGAACGTAGAGGTTGTTCCGGCGATTCTTGCCATACAATCTGTTGTAAGTTTTGGTCACAGTGGGCCACTAAAATTTGTCTGTACATCTTTTCAATATCAGCTGTATAGGCGTATTTATATTGCCTCCACTGTATCAATGTTGTTTGTAAATCTTGTTGTAAGTTTGGACCTTTGTACATAAGGTCGTTCAAACTCCATCCTGTAGATGTTTTAGCAGATGCATTAAACACCACTCTATATTTAGTTGTTGTTGACTCGGCGCGTTCGACGCCGTGGTGCGGCAAGTAGCAGTCGAGTGTCTTGTTACATGTTGATTGTTTCATATGACCTAAGTCAATGTACTCTGCTATAGATTCTTTATAGGCTTTTGATAATTCTTGTTGTTTTCCCAAACTTCGTTCCAATGTTTTGAATTGCGCAATTGCAATCTGTTTGGAAGAACCCAGTTTGTTCTCCCAGTCATGTTTCATCGGTAATCTCACTTCGTATCTCCCATTTTCCAAACGTTGCTGCTATTGAAATCCGGATCCGCCAAGCTGATATTTTGTATCTGAGGCCATGATGGTTTAGCGAAGGTTTTGTTTGGTAGGTTCTTGATTAAGTTTTTCATGATGTATACAGTTTTGCTGAACGTATAGTTGCTGAAGGCAGAGCTGCATGAAATTGTTATCATGCCCTTGCAATTACTCTCCTTTTCCCCAATTCCGGAGACAACTCCTTTGCATTTCTGGCGCTTGTTTCCAAGAAGTTGAGCAGCGCGTTCCGTTATCAATGAAATCTGTGACCCTTGATCGACAAGAGCTCGCATGTTGTACAGAGTTCCATCAGCTCCTTCTACCTTGACAATGGCGGTTGCTAATAGAATCTCCGAAGCTTCATTCCTTTGAGAGACGTGAGATGAAGAATTGGTTGGTTCATTGTTTTTGGCAGCGGCTTCGTGCATTAACGTATTGTGCTTCGCTTTGCACTTGCGACATCGGTTGCTTGATGTACATTTTTTGCCTTTGTGGCTGTACAGACAATTAATGCATACTTGCAATTTGTTTATTGTGTTAAGTTTTTCGTCATTCGACATTTCTAAAAACTTTGCACAAAAATAGAGGCCATGCTCCTCGTTGCAGAGTGGACAAATAAATGTTGATGCATGGTAGGATTTCGTAACCTTGTTGTTACTAACCGCTTGATTCATGTTATGTTTCTTGTTGTAGGCTGCTTCTTGATGCTGATTTGTTCCAGAACTTGATTTCTGATAGTTGTCTTGTTTACGCTGCGACGATTCCATTGAAGTGAACTTCGCTTCTAGGTAGTCTAGGAACTCCTTTAATGTAGGTAATTCTCGCGAGTTCTTCAATGATTCAATGTAATCAGAGTATGTCCCAGCGTCCAGCTTTTGCGCCAAAATATGTACTAGTAGCGGATCCCAGGTTCTGACATCCACTTCTAAATTCTTGATGGCGTGCACACATTCGATTGTGACGTCATGTATTTTCTTAATTGGTGCTAATGATTGTTGTTGCATGGTTGGCAGGTTGAAGAGCATGTTGATGTGCGATGTAAATATAAGTTTTTTATTGTTGTAGCGGTTGTTGAGAATGTCCCAACACACTAGATAATTATCTGAGCTTATCTGTAGGTGTTGTATTAGCCGCTCAGCTTCTCCTTGTACCTTACTTTTCAAAAATTGCATTTTCTGCGCATTTGATAAGGATGAGTTGTTATGGATGGCTTCCATGAAAAGGTCTCTGAATGGTATCCACTGATTAAATTTGCCGTGAAAGACCGGTATTTCTAATTTCGGTGTTGTTTTTTCTCGATAAGCTCCGGACCACATCTTTGTATTTAACGCCTTCTTCAGATCAAGATATTGGCTTTCAAACCTTGTATAGCGCTCTTCATATATAGTGTTCTTGTCTCCGTTGAGTTCGCACTCTATCTCCCAATGAAGACTGTCAATAGCCGACCAACGTGCTTGTAATGTTTGCAACGCATCTTGAAATTCCCATTTTTCAGAGATAAATTCCACTTGAATGATGGCGACTGCTCTCATGAAGGCCTTGAAGTTGGCCGATTGTTTGCGTAATAAATCGTCCAGCTTACTATTGGACCCTGTATCCCTCTTGTTAGGGCTTTGTTGTTGACGAGGAAGCGGTTGATCCATGCTGTTGTTCTCATTTGAGTTACTGGTTCCTTCTTCCTCCTCGCCTTCGTCTTGTTCTGTTTTGCTCGATGTACCTGCTGTGTCTTGTTGAGCGGTAGCTCCGAGCGGTGGCGGTTGCACCGGGGGTCCAACGGACCGTTTATACGTCGACACTTGCTCATGTTGCGAGAGGATTAACTCCTTGACTTCTTTATAACACTGCGACGCTGTGTTATATAAATTACTTGTAAAATAAAGATGACTCACACCCACTTCTGTAGACAGACGGTCATGGTTGAACTGGAAATCACTCCATAAGTTTTCCAGCATCTGCAAACGCCGTTTGAGGTAGTCTGAGTTCTTCCTGTCCCAGCCATCCTTTTTGATGTTGATGCCGACTTTCTTGATGTTCTCGTAAAGTTCGCGCTGATTCTCGAAAGTATTTGCCGATGACGTCATGTTGTCAAGCTTCTCGATTAATTCACGACGAACTCTTGTAGTTCTGGTCTGGAGTAGTAGACTGTTGCTCTAAACTCCTGGTTCTTTGTATTGCGTAACCTTTCCCTTTTACGATATGCGCCTTCTCAATTGGTAACTGGGGCGACTCGCTTGTGAGAGACCAGTCCAACCGATTCGCGACCGTAAAAGATGTCGATCACACAACACAAAATTGCTCGAAGGACCAAATGTTGGGGCGTAACTCCCAACAGTGAAATTGTTATGTTATTCTTGTTATGTTGACTTGTAAGGTCTGTTATGTTATGTTATGTAAATGAGTAGACGACTGTTTCCCTTGATGGATTTATTGCTACTGAATTATGATGATACGATTATAAACTAAGTTACAGAAATGCATACTTAAACAATATCGATATGCATAAAATAAGTATGACGTACAAACTACCGAAAGGTCAATGTACAGCGTAGCTCGTACAGTGGGTATTCATTAGTAGTGTTACGAGCTGGGTATGAGATAAATTAATTACTACCAATTAAACAACACAATAACTTTATTAATCACAATACACTTTAAACTTAATCACAAGTACACTACAATACACTACTGTTCACTATTCGCTTAGATATCGCACTTCAAGTTCACTTCGATTCGCTTCGTTGTGTAGCCAAAACAAGACTGACCGTCGCGGCCCTGAGCGGTCTATTTATACTCGCCAACAGACACACCAGAATAACCACGAATATTCTAGGTCATAAAAAACACTAACAAAAGAGTAGGTAGGTAGGTAAAAAGTAGTAGGTAATTATTATTACTAGCTACCTGTACAACACAAACAAATATGAACCGTATGCCCTAGGCGTACGGTCGAAATTCTAATGTCTTTTTATAAAGAGGTCGCGAGTTTGTAGGTACCTACCTAACTTTGAAAGTAATAATAATAGAAAACACTCGAAATTTCAACGTACACATACTGTAATCACGTGCTTTCTCGAATGTTCCAGTAGGTCCGATGTAACACTGCCCCCTCCTTAGACATGCTGTGAAACTTTTTAGTTGAAACAACATTTCAAATTGATATTCGAACTTTTTTTTTTTTATAGTGACTCGTGTCATTCACTTGTAATAAAATTTTCTCTGTGCAAACAACGTTTTTACTTCTATATCCTAGTCATCTAGTACCTATATTTCATCAAAAGGGTATGGGCCCAGTCACTAAATTTGCCATCAAGAACCTCTGCCGCCTAGATGACTACTCTACGTGGAAATTCGCGATGAAAATGATTCTCATACGAGAAAAATTGTTCACAATCACGTCAACGTACCCGGATTCCAAAGACTCCACCGCCATCGAGAAGGACCAAGACGCACTAGCATTGATTTGTTTACATGTGGAACCTACACTTTATGCGTATGTACAAAATTCAAATTATGCCAAAGATGCTTGGGATAGCTTAGCAAAAGCGTTTGAGGACAAAGGCGTAAATCGCAGGATCACCCTCATGAACGCGTTGTTGGATGAGAAGCTAGAGAGACACTCGTCGATGCATCAATATGTTGCTGCAGTTATGTCTCTTTCTCAAAAGTTGAATGATATTGCCACCGGATTTGACGATGATCTTGTAGCTGTCGTGTTACTGAGGGGACTACCTGAAGAGTACAGGCCTATGCGAATGGCGCTAGGACACTCTGGGATGAAGTTAACTTCAGAGAACGTACGGCAGAAGTTACTACAGGAGGATTCACGTCAAGGTTGTAGTACAGTCGGCCAACGTAGTCTCTTTACATTCTCAAACCAAAATCGCTTGCACCGATGACCACATCTGCGAACCATCCATTTTTGTGACAACCAATAGTAGTCAAAACAAAACAAAACGAGAAAAAAAAACTGGCACATTTGTGATTTCTAACAATGATCACAGATGTCTGACCACCCTTTTTACGAAAAGAACAAAGAAAGAGAAATCGATCCCTTTTCAATAAAAAAACTAAGGTTCTCGGCAAAAAATAGATGCTGCGATGCTATTGGCTGACGCATGCATAACCGCTTCTATTGTGGCCGAGCGCCTGCATAAGGGAATAGTCTTTAGGGTGGTAAGAGATTACATTGGTCGGTGGTACATTGACTTCAGCTGACTCGGCATTGGCTGTGAGTAAGAGGCGGAATGGGAACAAAGACATTAATATGACCAAAATTAAATGCTTTAAAGGTGGAAAGAGTGGACATAAGAAGCCGGACTGTCCTGAAGGAAGGAAAGCGGGTTCGATCTCCAAACTGAGTGACGTCGCGATCGTGAGCCTGTCTTCATTCAGCACCGGGGACTGCTTCAATTCGACGGAATGGTACATCGACAGCGGGGCATCTTCACATATGTCTTTCCAGAAACATTGGTTTTAAAGATTTGGTTATGAATGTTGGTATGCGTAATGTGACATGTGCGAATAATGATAAGATTGAATGCAAGGGTAAGGGTGATATCATAGTGAGTTTAAAAGGACGAATGCTTGCTGTGAGGGATGTCATGTATGTACCCGGTTTGCGTGTTAATCTGTTATCAGTGTCCAAATTAGTAGAGAAAGGATGGAAGGTAAGTTTTGACAGAGATAATTCACCATTTGGTTCCAGGCCATTTCAAGGGAAAGCTTCTGGCTACCGCAAGTGAAGTCTCGGGGATCTACAAGCTTGAAGGTTGTCAGGCGGTTGTAGATGGGACTGCGTTGGCGTCAGTGAAAGCAGGTAATCCTTTGATGTTGTGGCACCGGCGGCTTGGACATGTAAATGAGCGAGGTTTACGTAAGCTTCCGGGTATGGATTTTGGAAAGAGCGTAATGGAGCCTTGTGTCGCCTGTATTAAGGGGAAGGCACATCGTTTACCTTTTCCAGTTGGTGAGGCTGTGAGGGCAGTCGAGAGACTGCAACTGGTTCACGCAGATATCTGTGGTCCAATGTCAGAACCCACGTACGGTGGATCTCGGTATATGCTAGTTATTTTAGATGATTTTACACGTAAAACTTTTGTGTTTTTCCTTAAATCAAAATATCAGGTTTTCGATCATTTTAAAGTTTTTCTAGCTAGTGTAGAGGTTGAAACCGGGTTGAAGGTAAAGTGCATACGCACGGACAATGGAACAGAATTTGTGAACAGTAAGTTTGATGGGTTTTTGCAGCAAAAGGGTATAAACCATCAGCTATTAAACTTGCGTACAATGCTGTAGCGCATAGAAGGACGAAACATATAGACATAAGGGCGCATGATGAAATATACTAGATGACTAGGATATAGAAGTAAAAACGTTGTTTGCATGAAAGAGTTTATATGCGACAACCGGAGGGTTGCATAGACGAAAACTCGAAGGATAAAGTTTGCTTACTAGAAAAAGCGATATACGGCCTCAAACAAGCTTCACGGTCTTGGAATGAAAAAGTAAATGAAGTGTTATTGTCTTTGAACTTCAAGCGCTGTGACTTTGATAGCTGTCTTTACAAAAATAATAATTTCTATATTGCCTTGCACGTTGACGATTTTTTATTATTTTACAAAGACAGACAGCAGAAGGAAGTTTTATTAGACAACCTTTGTAAGCATTTCAAGATAAAGGATTTAGGGGAAGCGAGACAAGTTTTGGGTATGCTTTTGTCTAAGACGGATACTGGAATATATTTGAATCAAGAGAGGCTTATTTCGAAGATCTTGGATGAATATGGTATGTCTGACTGCAAACCAGTGAAAACTCCGACGGAAATGGGTTTCCATAAAGCCTTGGCGGAAGGGGAAGGAGGTAAGTTCTTGTCCTGCCAAGACTCTCGTAGTTATCAGGCACTCATAGGATCGCTGAACTATTTGGCCTGTAACACACGCCCGGATATTGCTGCTGCGGTAAATTTTTTGGCACAGTACAACTCATGTTGTGAGGAACATCATTGGAAAGCTGCTAAACATATCTTGAGATACCTTAAGGGTACAAGGGATCTATGTTTGATATTTCCCAAGTCGCCGGTGCAGGACATCACGGGATTCGTAGATGCTGATTGGGGAGGGAACATCAAAGATAGGAAATCATATTCGGGGTTTATTTTTAGATGCGGAAACTCGTTGATTAACTGGGAATGCCGGAAACAAACTTGTGTGGCACTGTCATCAACGGAAGCCGAGTATATTGCACTTTCGGAGGCAACCAAGGAGGCAGTTCACTTGCGGCAGTTGAGTTTCTCTTGATTCAATTTATATCCCAATCACTACACTAGAGTTGTTTTCCGGGTTTCTCTTTTCTGGAATGTTGTAGGCCTTTTGAATGCTTTGATTTTTTTACCTTTTCCTATTGTACTTTACAGTTTTGTTATTAAGTACAGAATTGATGTCTGGCCCACACTGTCCTTTCATTAACACTGTCAAATGTATTTCAAAAGATCGGAGCCATGGAGTATCATAGTGTTCTTTCAGACAACAACATGAATGCTGACATTATATATATGTCTCCATGTATATTTATCTGTCTACATCGTTTGAATTAAAAACCTAATACTGTAAGTTGCTGAAATCCTATGTTTATGATATGACTTTCACTCATCAATCTCGTTGCATTCACTGTTTATGTATCTTCAGAATCAAATGACTACCATGATAGAAAAAGGTTATGAATATTTAACACCGATCTTAAAAAACAAGTCTTAGTAGTTATACAGACTAAAAACTTAAAGAACATGCAAATTTTGTAAAAAAAAACCTTTGTTTATAAATTTATTTCACCAACAGATTTTGTGTAGGTACAAACTACAACTAAGACCTCTGCGTGTAATGAGCATTTCCTCTTGTTAGCGCATAGCTGTCCCTGTCTTTAATGAAGAGCGCTTACTTACCATGAGTTGCAGCGCGATGCCGAGGGCAGGAGGCGCGGCGGACTCATCGTGACCGCTCATAATGTGACATCGCGGGCGAGTTTGCTACTGACGTAATGTCTCCACAATAAAACATATAATGTGAACTGCACTCAATCCCACTGTCTGCGACACCGAAAACACTTCAAATAACGAGTGTAATTTTCTGAAATGTAAGGTTCCTTTTCATTTGACGATTCACAAAACGCACTCGACATAATCTCTTCAATTTTTTTAGCACTAAATTATTCTGGATACTAATGAGTCTTTATAAATAATAAACATTACAGCCGCAAACACCCTAGTAAACAACAACTGAAAAATCTAATGAAGCCGCCATATTGGATAAAATCAATCCGTACCAAACGCATCCTGTACAGAAAGCAACATGTAATCTCTAATTATTACTATACTGAAATAACATCATATTATGATGATCAAATTTCTCAATTCACTATTCGTGAAACAATTTTTAAAAAGATATATTTTATTTCAAACGTAATGTCGGCAATTTTTTTGCTACTAGTGTTGCCAGTCCCGTACGTACTCGGTACTACGTACAGCTCGAACATTCATTGTCGCATTATTATAATCGTTACCTGGGCGTTGGTTAGGGTAAGGTTACATCAATATACAAATTTTCTAGTTTATTTGTTAATGTTAAACATGATTGCAACTACAGAATTATAGAATAGACACCATCCCGTTGTACAATACAATACAATGTAGAATAGATACATGCAATATGTAATGGGCCTGCTGACACACTCGACGAATGGCATGGGGATGGGAAGAGGCGAGGAAAGGAGGCAGAGACGTAGTGTGGCAACATTACTCGTCATGCCGGACATCATGAGTCAAAGGAACAGCAATATCTTTTCATTTTCATTCGTTCAATACAACCCTCCAAGTTTATATGAGTCGAGAAACGACTTTGACCGTGAAAAATTCACGGTCAAACTTGATGATTATAATTCTGTTACTACATACGTTTTACAGCCGCGACCGATATGTTTATATAACTTATCACTGCCCTGCAAATTGCAAAAAAACGTAAGAAAATTTTGAATTTCGCGGGCCACCCTGATGCTTTCACTCAGTTGCAGTTGTAATAGCATTTTTTTGTATTTTTGTTTAACGAGGGTTGTATTGATGATTTTGTATGCAAATCAGAAATATGGCTAAACAGTGAACTAGAATACTGAATACTTTTGTTGTAACCGATTTAGGTGTAAAAATTCATTTCACTTGGAAAGCTTGGCAAAACTTTTTTTTTAAACAACATAATACCAAGAACTCTGTAGATGTTGTTGAACTGACTACGTTACTATATAGGTGCCACAGCCAAACCGTTTGGAAAAAAAAATACATTGCGTCACGTCACAAACGCTCGTTGACTGACATTTTCGTTTATTGAGGTAGGAAAACTTACCAAGTTCAGCGTCATCTATCCAGGGACTAGGAAAGACTTTAAAAAGAAAATCCCTTGTTATTGCAATACTGTTTTTTTTTAATCATTTCGTGAACTTAGAGGGTCGTATTGATGATTTTGATGACTAGAATTTTGTATCTGCATACGTCTTACAGACGTGAATCATATAATCAACAAAAAACCTATCACTGGCTTGCAAATTGCAAAAAACATCAGAAAATTTGAGTTTCGCGGGCTATCCTGGAGCATCATTTCGTGCGTTGCGAATAATTGAAATTGATTAATTTAATAACTAGTCTGAGGTAGCGAAGTAGAAAAGTACCTACTCGTAAGGATATGGAGGAGGACTTTGGCCAGCAATGGGAAATCCAACCAAGGCTACTCTGCAAAAAAAAATGTAACAATAATAATTATTTAAACAAAACCACTTCACATAAAGTACTTACGGGATAACATCCGTGATTTTCTAAAAACAAAACAAGAATAACGGGTGCTCGAAAAACCGAAAGAAAATCACGGATATAATCCCGTAAGTACTTTAAGTGTAGTAAAAAACCGTGAAAGTCTAAAACAGTGCATTGAAAACCACTTCAAATATAATGGTGCAAATCACTTTTAAAAATCAATTTTCACGCGACGTCATCGCAGCAGTTCGCGAAGACCTACAAAACGTAAGCTAAGAAAATTTGAATATCGCGGGCTACCCTGACGCTTTCACCATTAATTATGTAAAAAAACCCCGACACATAGGGTCATAATTTCAAGGTATTTTTTTGGCACTATCCTGCAAATTGCAAAAAAATTTAAGTGTATTTCACCTTGAAGCATCAGCCTTAGTAAGTACTACCTAAGTGGTAACTGCCTTCTTTTAGGAAATCTAAAAAGTCTCTTTTCCAAGTTGAACTAAATTTTCTGTCACGTTGTATCAATTTGACATTTAACGTCACTTTTAGTAAAATTACAGAAGTTCTGAAATTGGAAGGAACTCTGAAACTACTCAATACTAATTGGAAACGATTCTAACATATTGATATATCTATTACATAGTCAAAATTATATATTGATGACATTAAATTTCAAAACTAATATAAAAGAACTCATTACAAACATTACGCAAAGTGATCTTGTACTAATTTGTACTAAAAATTAAGCAGTTCGTATCATCTAAGTGCTTGCCTTCCTCGGTCACATAGAAATTATATTATTGATATTTTGTGCAAACAGATGAGTTGGCACGAAAGAAGTTTATTAACCTGTCCTTAAATCACAGTATTATTGATGTAGGTAAGTGTTAAACTAGCAGTTACAAATTGCTAACAACTACACAGGTAAGTAATAGTAAGTCTATACATAAGATTATAAGTTGATTTTGTTTTTACTAGATGTACCTATAGTCGAGCCCTATGGTTTCAAAACTACTAATTGCAGCGCATGTATTTGACAACAATGAAGTAAATTGTAATGTATTTTTTTCCCCCAAACCCCAAATGACAGCTGAAATAATTATCAAATTTAGCTATTGTTCAAACTACTACATAGTTGAAATAAGCAGTAAATCAACTCAAATGTTTGGTACTTGTATGTGCAATAAACACATTCTGATAAGGGATTTTATGATTGTGTAGTATTTTATGGTTGGCATCATCACAGTAGTTGTTGTTACAAAACACGTTGTTTCATTAATGTGTGCATTCACTGTTAATTTGCACAGCTAGGAGCTGGAGCGTGGGCACTACGTCCAATGTTGACCCATGTGCCACATGCCATCTATGCAATAACGAAGTTACCTATAAATTGTTGCAGGGTCTGTTTAAAAATCATATCAGGAACTGCTAATAATAATCGTAAGTCACATTGTCATTTATAGTTACTTACATGAGGCACCACACTTCTACCCACTCTCAGCGGGACTATTGCTTGAACATTACTTTTTGGTTTAAAACTATTGTTTTGTTCTTATCTGCTCTTCACAAACTTGGTGATGAAATTTTAGAACAATAATAATCAATAAAAAAGGTAAATGATAAAAATATAATATCAATGAAAGCAAAACTGAGTACCAAAGGAGACATCTCAGCAGGACACTTATTTTGTATTTTATCAATGTTCTTTTAAGAAAATATACTGTTTGGATCAGAGAGTCAATATCAGTTTCCCAGGGGCCGACATAAATGAAAACTGATATTGGGGTTGATGAGTTCTAAAAATCGACCCCTATTAATTGACACAAGTTCTTTATTTAAAATTTCGTGATACTATACATTCGTAATGTTGTGTGTATCAATTTGTTATAAGAATGAATAATATTTTATTGATATATATGTCACCGTAAAATTGTCAAACACGTTATATTACAATATAACGTGTTTATCTCTAGCGATATAATAATATCTCGAATTATTGTCAACTGAACATACGGAAGTATCTCTGCCCCCATAATCGGACCTTGGGGCACCCCCCCCCCCCCCCCCCCCGTTAGGTTCCTTTAAACCTTGCACTCGGAAATAGCGGTGGTACAACTCCCATGACAAGATATTGTACCATTCCTGAGAAATACCGATTAATATAACCTAACCTTAAAACACTTTATATTCCCCTAAAAAGCGTAGTCGACGGAGCCCCGCTTCGCGGGGCCCCTATTTCCGGGTGCAGGGTTTAAAGGAACCTAACGGGGGGGTGCCCCAAGTCCCCATTATGGGGGCAGAGACATTCCGTATGTTCAGTTGACAATAATTCGAGACCTTACAATATCGCTAGATAGATACACGTTATATTGTAATATAACGTATTTGACAATTTTACGGTGACATATATATTTAGGGTGCCCACAGGCATGCCCTAAGTAATCTTATGTATAATATCGATAAATTATCGGGCCTTTCTTGTATCATCTTTGTCCTTTTTTTTAACATTTTTTATTTTGAAAAACAGTGTTCTGCTGAGCAATTTGTAATCATTCGCGATAAAAATATTCGCAGGGCTGTTTCCACATCAGGGAAAGCTGATTCAATTTTATCATCATGAATTATTTTATACATTATTGTGCGTGAGTTTTATGTAAACTTGTGCGAGCCGAATCACTGGATCTGGAACTAATTTTACTTATGACTAGCGGACGTCCCGCGGTTTCACCCGCATAGTTCCCGTTCCCGTGGGAGTACGGGGATAAAATATATCCTATGTTACTCGTGGATAATGTAGCTTTCGAATGGTGAAAGAATTTTTAAAAACGGTCCAGTAGTTTTTAAGCCTATTCATTACAACCAAACAAACAAACAAACAAACAAAGTTTTCCTCTTTATAATATTAGTGTAGACATATGAATGAAACTGTTGAATTTCTGTTATTAATTCGGTGTTAAGGTCTTCTGGATATGTGTTTACTAGATTTGTACTTTGCTGTGTCCGTAAGGATTGAGGAGCCACTATTTTGTAGCACAATGAAATTATTGTACTTATTTAGTAGTAAGTTTAAAAAAATTGCAGGATCGATCCTCGATTTTGTAGTACAATAATTCAAAAGTTATATGAATATAAAGGTGGCACCTCAATCTAGATGTTTGGATTGAGGAGCCACGTCAGAACTTCGGACAACATGGATTCATATTTATCATAATTTGGTATGTTTTTGTAGCATTTGAGAGTAATTAGTAGACAAAGTCTGAACACGGTTGTATTAAAATTAAAAAAGTTACCATACATCATAAAAGTGGCTCCTCAGACCATACAAACACTCGTCATTTTTCAAAGAAGCAGTTGTTCAATAAATGCGCAATTTCTTCGTCATTTAGTAGTAAGTATAAAAGATTTGTAGGACAAGATTTATTTATTAAAAATTAGTGAATTGAGAGATACGGCATATTTCAACTGGCTCCTCAATCCTGACATTTCTATACCTACCTTAGATCATAACTTACTCTGTACTTACCTGAGATCACAACGAAATCAAAAACCAAAGACACTAACATTTAGTATAAATGTCTACTAAATACCTATGTACAGAACACCATTGTAGATATTCGGTATCTGAAAACCCAACTACTTTACAAAATTCCCTAAGAATTGTATGTTAAGGGTGACCATGGTATATGAATGAAACCAGGAAAACTAGTTTCCGAAATTTTATTTTGGTGACAATTACTTATATTACTACATCTGCATTCTTATTAAAACATAACTTTAAACTCAATACAAACTTACATACAACAAAAGAAAAAAAAATGTCACATAACCTGAGGAACAGATATAAAAACAAACTTGCAGAAGAAATCATCAGCGTACGCACTAATTACGGTAGAAAGACCATATTATTTGAAGGAGTTAACCTATGCAATGGATTACCAGACGATATTGAAGAGTGCAATAACGTGAACACATTTAAAAATAAGCTAAAGGAACATGTATGTACATGAATAGTACATTGTTACCCTAGGGGTGAAAGTAATTTTTCACTTCTCATGCTCTAAAAGTACGCCATTATAGCCCTACGAAGCGGGATTAAAGTGACTGTTTATTCCCTAGGGAGTAAAAAGTAATTTAAAAATGGAACGATCTTTTACTCTGAAACATGGTCACAAAACAGTACCTAACTTTTTTTTTTTTAATGGATCAAAGGTATTATTTAAAAAAGACAATTATTATTTAAATTTCAAATTGGCTTGCAAATAGAAAGCGGTTTATTGAAAACAAAAAACAAATGAACTCTTCAACGCGAGAAAAATTATTGTTGTTTGCTTCGATCAATAATAGTACATTATTGATCGAAGGTTGTTTGTGTGCATCGTTGATTTTGAAAAGTATGTGCAATGCCTCTGTTGCTAGTCGCTGCAGTAATGTAGGTAATAATTATCTGTGGAGTGTGGATCATCTCCATGTTTAGAGTTTGTGTTGTGTTTTAAATTGCTAATCTGTGACTGACCTGATAGAAGAAAAAACTGACCGCTCAGTTCAGAATTTTTGTCGAGTGTAAATTTGTTCGGTTTTAAATGACTATTTTTCTCGCACTCGAAGTGAAAAGTACAGTTTGCATCTCGAGACTAAACGCCAACATAATATACCCTCGCTTTTTAATGACTCCCTCGCAAGCTCGGGAGTCAAACCAGCTCGGGTATATAATGGCTTCGTTTAGTCCCTCGTTATAAAATATACTATATTTAGTCCCTAGACGGGTTTTGCCTGTCTACTGTCATAAAGATAACAGCTATTTTGGACAATTTGTCAATGACGTAGAAAGCCTAGCGGTGACAGCGGTTGCCTTGTGAATAGTTCCCAAGTTCGAATACATAGTCAAGAATTACTTTTTGTATTTATTTGGTTGAACAGAAACTTACAGAAAAAGTTGCATTGCATTTGCAACGCTTACCGGACAGTTACTAAAATACATTTGTGTTTGTAAAAGCCAAGTAATTCACAAAAAAATTGTTTGGAAATTAAGGGATAGCTAATAACGTAGTGAACTCAATGTCATGTGTCTCTAATGGCATATGCTGCTGAACAAAGTTTCGAGTAAACGAGGTACTAGGTAGGTATGTACCAAAATCTATAATGATTTCTTAAATTATATACTTACGTTCATAGGCGTTATGGAATTTATCCCGGCAATAAGCGATGCTGGTATGGGCCACTATAAATGTCACTATCCAACGAAGGATGAGATGTTTTGTTACGACGACTATGATTCTCACTCACCGTAAAATTCGTAAAAGCACCAAACAATCAATTAATTTATTCTTCAACTTATGTCGAAATTGACTACTAAATACATAGGTACATATGTACCTAAAACATTTGAAGAAGCTCTGTATATACCTATATTTAGACATTGTCGATTTGTTACAAAATAAAATTTCAAAAACCCTTCCTGGTTTCATTCATATACCATGGTCACCCTTAGCAGTGAATTTATAAGGCATATCGAAAAGTAATTTGTTGTTCAGAAACTGAATGTATACAATGTTGATTTCTACATAGGTATTTAGTAGACATTTATACTAAATGTTAGTGTCTTTGGTTTTTGATTTCGTTGTGATCTCAGGTAAGTACAGAGTAAGTTATGATCTAAGGTAGGTATAGAAACGTCAGGATTGAGGAGCCAGTTAAAATATGCCGTATCTCTCAATTCACTAATTTCTAATAAATAAATCTTGTCCTACAAATCTTTTATACTTACTACTAAATGACGAAGAAATTGCGCATTTATTGAACAACTGCTTCTTTGAAAAATGACGAGTGTTTGTATGGTCTGAGGAGCCACTTTTATGATGTATGGTAACTTTTTTAATTTTAATACAACCGTGTTCAGACTTTGTCTACTAATTACTCTCAAATGCTACAAAAACATACCAAATTATGATAAATATGAATCCATGTTGTCCGAAGTTCTGACGTGGCTCCTCAATCCAAACATCTAGATTGAGGTGCCACCTTTATATTCATATAACTTTTGAAGTATTGTACTACAAAATCGAGGATCGATCCTGCAATTTTTTTAAACTTACTACTAAATAAGTACAATAATTTCATTGTGCTACAAAATAGTGGCTCCTCAATCCTTACGGACACACTTTGCTGACTGTAATCTGCAGTTTGATTGGGACACAATTTCATCAGCATCGGGTATTTTATTCAAGAACAAATTCTCATTGTCTGCTGTTTCTTTGTATATCTCGCCTCTTCTACGCATCTCTGCATTTAATTTATGAATAATGCTATAATAACACGTTATTTTACGTTGTTCTCTTGGGCTGAAACTTACTTCTGGAGCTGAAAGATCATTGGGCATTTTCTTTCTTCGTCTTTGACGGGTATCTTTGTAGGTATTCCACATCTGGTAGTTTTTCTTTTGCGCTGGCTTCTAAAGAAACAAAGTCGCACCGCAATTTTTCTAAAAAAATCCACGAGTGATTTGTAGAGATTAGCGCAAGTCTCTAGACTACTCTAGAGTAACTTCTGGGTCTTGTAATACTTTGCTGACTTTTCGGAAGGTTTGCAAAATTTCGTCCCATACCTTGCTGACTTTTCGGAAGGTTTGCATAAATTTCGGGGGCGCCAGGCGGGGAGTCCGCGGGGAAGGGGTGGTTTGTTATGGGCTGATCGCAATTTCGGTGCATTCGAATTGCCGAATGCACTAGCGGGCAGCAAGTGGGCAAGCGGGAGCGGGGTTATGACTCTAGGTACAGAATAGATAATAGTACTAGCATACTCTAGGTCGGACTTTATGTCAACATAAAACGCGCGAATTTTCAAATTAGTCCTAGAAACTTTTTTTGGCGTGGTGTTTGGTGACGTGAGAGTGAGACGTGATGCCCTAAGGACGGTTTTTTTTGTGCTTCTTCTGGTGCCCCCCCCAGACGTGATGCCCTAGGCAATTGCTTAATTTGATTAAGGCGCGTCCCCGAGCGAAATTAGCAAATCTATTTGTGGTGATTCAAACTTCGTTTGAATCACTGTTAGAATACAGTTCTGATCAGCTTGCACTACGAAGTGGTTTTTACGTCAGTCACTGCGGGTCGAATAGTGCGAAATTAGTGGTTTTTATTCTTTATAAAATCAAATTTCAGTCTTTAAAAAAAAAAAACTAGCATTATGTTCATTATTAAGTTGCCTATCCATTAGTATAAGAAGGAAATCAAAATAATGTTAACTTTATGAGAAGAAGCATGTTATAAATATTTTTTTCTCATTTTTGTCGTTTCAGTGTGAGGGGATGGATTTATTAAATATTATGAGACTTAAAAAAAAAACTACCATTTTGCAGTCAAGAATATGTAGAAATTGAATGTATTTGTTATTACTTGGTATTTATTTTGGTTAGAGAGTAGTTGGCTCCAAAAAAAGCACAAAAAACGGCTTTTGCTCGGGGACGCCCCTTAAGGGTTAATCCATCACTGACATCATCCTATTAATGTTCCCACTGCTGGGACACAGGCCTCCTCTCTATGAGAGGGACACTACCTAGTGTTATTATTATTATTAATTAAATGTTATTGATACTTAAAAGTTAGTTGTGTTAATCTTTAACTTATCCTATTTAGTAGTTTTAGTTTATATTAAAGGTTGGAGATGTAGCCCCATTACGGGTAAAGGCCTCCATCTTTTATCACTTGTCACGGTCCTTGGAAAAATATAGTCGATTTGGGTCAGCAGTCTGCTTTGATTTTACTTTCTGTATTTTTCTTAAGCCAATTAAGCTTCTTTCCATCACTCTGCGATGTCACAATTTTCTGTTTTGTTCCGTTAGTTTAAAACCAAGTTTGACATCCATATACTTAAGCTTGGTAAGAGGCAGGACTCATCACTACTTTAAAAAAAAAAAAAAAAAATTAAAATGTAGCTTCCTTTTAGAATTTCTTTTAGAGACCAGAATTTTTTCCAAGTGGTTTGCTCTTCGTTGTATTTCATCTATGCTCTTATTGGAGAATGACACTTTCTTTCCTAGGTAGATATAGTTTTCTACATATTCTAATTTGTTTCCCTTTTTTTTTTAAGCTGTTTGACTCTGCTATTTGCGTTAAATTCCAAGCCTAGCATGGAGCTATCTTTGTCTAGTGAGCATATAATTTCTTCCAATACTTCATTTTTTTTTTCAGTTAGCAGGTCTATATCGTCTGCGAACCTATAATGGCTGAGACATCTTTTGCCAATTTTTATGCCTTTTCGAGTCCAGTTTAGTTTCTCAAATAATATGCTTTATAGAACAGCAATAAAACATTTTGGAGAGATAGGGTCGTTGTTTGACGCCTCTTTTTAAGATCAAGCTGTAAGTGTAAATACGTCACCGTAAAATTGTCAAACACGTTAGATTGTAATCTCTCTAGCGATATTGTAAACTCTCGAAATATTGTCAACTGAACATACGGAAGTTGCTCTGCCCCCATAATCGGGATTTGGGGCACCCCCGTTAAGTTAGTTAGGTTCTTTTAAACCCTGCACTATAGTGTAGTCGAATTAGCAAAAAGATTGGACGGAATTCGTGTAGTTGTAATTTTTTGTGGAATCATTAGGAGACATGAATATAAGTTTCCTCTAAGTTTGCACCATTCTTGTTATGTACGGAACATCGTTTAATATTAGGTGTTAACATTAAAGTCCCATTATTATGAAATTTTATTAATAACTAATTGTGGTAAGTTTAGATATATGTAAATACCCCTTTGGTGTATAATTACTTTTCACCAAAACAGTGTGAGATGTATGTATATCTAATTAATTGTTATTTTTAATTTGCGGCTCAAGGGAAATTCAGCCTGTTGGTGCAAACTCATAATATGCTTTTTAAAGCATCATGAACACCCAGTTATTTAAGCACCCTTTTGCACCCCTAGGAAACCAGGATTTTACAATATTTGTAAATTGTACTTCGGGGCAAATTAGTGTAGTCATGGATTTTTTTATATGTTATGTATTCCAAGTATACTACATTCGCACGCCATAAAAATAAGAAATTATATAGCCGGAAGTTTATACAGAGCTAGCGTAGGTATGTATATTCTGCGCCTCATGGCGTTCGCAGGGCGAACGCGGGGTCGAAGCAGACGCGGGCGGGCGGCGCGCGGCCGGAGTATAGTACGTGGAGTGCAACGGTGGAGTGCTATGCGTTCGCGTTGCGTTTAGATCATTGTTGTGGCAAAAAGCGATCCGTGCGCTACGCAAATAATTATCATTTCCTCTTATTTTATTTACTTGTCTATATCTATATCTATAGGTACATATAATAAAACAGTAAAAAAGCTGTGTCTGTAAATTGAATATATTTAAAAAATAATAATTGAAGGGGGTTTAGAAACAGTAATAGAGCACGAATCCAAAAAAAAAAAGTTTCTGTTTGTCTGTTTGTTTGTACACGCTAATCTTCGGAAGTACTGGACGGATTTGAATGTTTTTTTTTTGTTGTATAGATATTATGTCTGGGCAACATATAGGCTATAATTTATCTTGGAAACCTGAACACCTGATGTAGAACCGCAACAGACCAGCTAAACTATAAGAGATACAAAAATGACACCATAGCAAAAATTGTTCCACGTGATGAGCATTTTCTGCTGAGAGAATAAATTTGAAGATCTGGAGCACCTGATGCGGAACTCCAAGAGCCCAGTTATACCATAACACATGTGTTATGTATACAGTGTGAGTCTTTATAATGTGCACATACCGAAATGAGGGAATCTATGCTTAATTTTATCGATGGAAAAAATATTTAAAAAAATCATTTTTTTTTGTTTTGAGGAATTTTTAAAAAAATTGTCCGCTTCTAAAATGTGTCTACCTGCTAAACAATAGTGCGTAGCCGTGCGCTGCGCCTTTCTTTAACAGTTGGTAAGAAATGTTGGGATTGAGTTAAAAACATGCAATTTTGACCGTTACGTGGCTAATACGATGAAGAATAAAGTAAAGTAATAAAAAGGTAGGTAATGGGGGCGTCTTATTGAGAAATTTTAAGATTATTGTAAAAATTGATGAAGAAAAAACAGATTTTTGAAAAAAACAAGATGTTTATTTTCAATTGAGGGTAGTTTTTTCCCACAATTTTCATTTAATGAGAACGTCTAATTACTTCCAATCATTATGCAGTTTTTTTTATCGCGATAGATAATTCAGTTTAAAAGTTACTACGTTTTGTTTACACTGGGGTCACAGTAGCGGACAACATTTTTAAAAATTCCATAAAAAATATTTAAAAAAAAATTTGATTGTTTTAAATATTTTTTCCGTCGATAAAATTAAGTATAGATTCCCTCATTTCGATATGTGCATATTATAAAGACTCACACTGTATAGGAATGACGTCTTAGCAAAAGTTGTTCAATCTGATGAGCACTCTCTGTTGACTTATAAATATCGAAGATCTGGGACACCTGTCGTGGAACTCCAATAGCCCAGCTACACCATAACAAATATAGGAATGACGTCTCAGCAAAAGTTGTTCAATTCGATAAGCACTCTCTGTTGATTTATAAATATCGAAGATCTGGGACACCTGTCGTGGAACTCCAGTAGCCCAGCTACACCATAACACATATAGGAATGACGTCTTAGCAAAAGTTGTTTAATTCGATAAGCACTCTCTGTTGATTTATAAAAATCGAAGATCAGAAACATCTGATGTGAAAATATTGCAAAGCTATCACTAATTTCACTGTATAATAATAAAATAACAAAAACTGGGAGTACCTCCACGCGGTTAAGGCGGTAACAGTTTAGGACTGATTTTCAATGACGATGGTATATCATTGAAAATTTGACTCTACTGACCAAAACTCATTTTATCGAATAAATATGTCTTCGGGCTCATGTTATTTGAGTGTTTAATTTCCTTTTACATTTATCTTCGTGACTCGGTAGTCTACCCGGTAACGCAGGGCACTTAGATTTTAATTGATCAGGTATCTTCACAACAAAACTATAACCATCCCTATAAAGAGGTCAAACCTTTCCCAATGTTCCAAAGGAGCTAAAAGATTGAGGATCATAAGATCCCAAGAATCTACCGAAGAGCGTCAGGAGAGACTTGATGCTGTTCGAGAACATCAGGCTGCAACTTGCTCCGTGGAAACCTCTTCCGAACGCGAAGCACGCCTGCGTTCTCGAGCGTATTTACGCATCTACATCCAGGTCTCTAGAGACCAGTGAAGAATAGATGCCTGACTGCGTTCACGGATAGAGAATTGCGCTTGAGTACCAAGCGTAAATACGCTTGGTACTCAAGCGACGATCTTATGATGCGATATCGATGCGTAGTTCGACTTCTAGATCTCTAGAGACAAGACCGCTAATCGGGAACGTCACGCATTGTCTCGCGAGTCGGAGATGTTCACGGATAGAGAATTACGCTTGAGTTCTCATCGTATCTACGCATCTGCTTCTAGGTCTCTAGGGATAAGTCACGCATCACGTTCCCCACGTGATGCGCGCCTGACCGCTGATCGTGAGCGACATGCATTATCTCGCGAATCGGAAACGTTTACCCATACGCTTGAGTTCTCAGCGTATTTGCAAATCTACTAACAGGTCTTTTGAAACGAGTGATGAACGTGATGCGCGACTAACTGCTGTTCGAGATTATCATACATTGCCCCAAACACGCACACAACAAAATATTCATAATCAGTTAGAATGTGAGAGAGAAAGAATTGCTGGAGTACGGCATGAAGAGACAGAAGAAGAGCGCGAAGATTTTGACATTCTCTGAACAGAATGTCGATAACATCTGAAGAATCGGGTGTCTCAAGATATAGCCGTAGGGCATGACGACCTTCCTTGGGTTGATAAGAAACGGAGTTCATTTACATAAACTCCTATGATTGAATACGCCACATATTCCGCCATCGGAGGTATGGTTCAAAATTTTACTTTTTGTGAAGCTGTTAAATGGCAAAAAGAAACAAACGGTATGTGTTGCTCAGGTGGGAAAGATCCGTTATTTTCCCGTCCCCGGGCTCTTAGAATTAGACGTTTCAGATCTTCGATTTTGACGAACCCGGTGTCGCTGGCAAAAGCAACAGGATCCGCGTACGAAGTCGCGGGCAGAAGCTAGTTAGTTCAATAAATGTGAAAAATGGATTATGAAGTGTATTGCATTGTTTGTATATATTCAATACTGCGTGCAGTATTGAATATAGTTATTCGACGATAGATGGCGTTGTGCGTTATGTGACGCAGACCAAGTTGCGCGGGTCAGCTAGTACCAAATAAAAAATACCTAACTTATGACAAAAAAGTCAACGAAATAAGAAAGAAAGTCACCGACTTCCGAAAGCACAGTTATTTTACACTTTTTTGTGTTTGTTTTAGTTTTAGTTTTTTTTACAAGTCGGTTTCATTTTTTTCAAAAAGTTTTTTTACCCTTTTTAGTGGGTACTGGCGTGATATTATGTTGTGCGATTGAGTAAACAATGCATAGATATGCGATAGCATCAATCGCAGTTGATTTGCTGTCATTTATTTAAGAGTTCCTTCAATTTCTCCAAGATCCCGTGATCAGATCCAGACCATTTTTCTATGGGACCATCTGTGACCCTTTTAAACAAAAAAAGAATTTTCCAAATCGGTCTAGGCGGCATTGAGAAATCGGGGAACATAAAAAAAAAGCTAAGATTACGACGGATTGAGAACCTCCTTTTCGAAGTCGGTTAATAAATAAAGGACATGCTTGGAGGACACTGCCATTTTATTTTTCGTTTAAACACAAGCTGCTTTAGCATTAAAAATATAATCTTTAGGTGCGTACCAGTGGCGAAGGGTGAAAAAAGAGTCAGGGTAAGCCGAGAAAAAAAATTAGAATGTTTTTTTTTTACTTGACTTTTTATGTTTGTTTTGACCCCATTTTCATTATCAGCGACCCCAAAAACCACGAAAACGACACCCATGAAGAAAAAACTGAAATTTTGCATCGGCGCCATCTTGGATTTTCATTTTGACCTTATTTTCATTATCAGCGACCCCAAAAACCACGAAAACGACACCCATGAAGAGAAAACCAAAATTTTTCGTCGGCGCCATCTTTGATTTTCATTTTTACCTCTTTTTTATTATCAGCGACCCCAAAAACCACGAAATCGACACCCATGAAGAAAAAACTGAAATTTTGCATCGGCGCCATCGTGGATTTTCATTTTGACCTTATTTTCATTATCAGCGACCCCAAAAACCACGAAAACGACACCCATGAAGAGAAAACCGAAATTTTTCGTCGGCGCCATCTTTGATTTTCATTTTGACCTCTTTTTTATTATCAGCGACCCCAAAAACCACGAAAACGACACACATGAAGAAAAAAATTAAATTTTGCATCGGCGCCATCTTGGATTTTCATTTTGACCTTATTTTCATTATCAGCGACCCCAAAAACCACGAAAACGACACCCATGAAGAGAAAACCGAAATTTTTCGTCGGCGCCATCTTTGATTTTCATTTTGACCTCATTTTCATTATCAGCGACCCCAAAAACCTCGAAAACGACACCCATGAAGAAAAAACCGAAATTTATCGTCGGCGCCATCTTGGATTTTCATTTTGACCTCATTTTCATTATCAGCGACCCCAAAAACCACGAAAACGACACCCATGAAGAAAAAACCGAAATTTATCGTCGGCGCCATCTTGGATTTTCATTTTGACCTCATTTTCATTATCAGCGACCCCAAATACCACGAAAACAACACCCATGAAGAAACAACCAAAAAATTTCATTTTGTATTTTCATTTTGACCTAATTTTCATAATCAGCGACCCCAAAAATAATGAAGTTGGCATGGTAAAAAAAAAAATAGAATAAAATGCAGAGGTACCATCGGAAAACAATAAAAGTGAACAACAATATAAACATCCAAATAAATAACCAAATACGAAATCCACCATTACTAATGCCATCTCGTTCTTCCCCTATCATACTTTCTTTTTCTGCCCCTGTTGTAACTCGATAAAATTCGGCTGCACAAAATAATGTCATTCATCAAGCATGAATGATGTCCGATTCTTTACGAAATTCAACGAGCGATAACGATTTCTTTCCATCTCGCTCACGCGCACGCATTTTCTATTACTTTCTCTATGAATAACTCGGTTTGCTTCGGCTTACCAGAGCCCTAATATGGCGGGCTGGCTAGTGACGTCATGACGTTTATTTTGCTTAGAAATTATACTGCCAAAAAGCCGATAGCGCCTGCGGGTTATTTTATAGCAAAATGTTATTGAGGGGTAATTTTTTTTTTATTAAATGCGAGTAGGCGTTTGGTGATGCTTGTAAGAAGTAGTGATTATGCAATTTTTCAATTACGGTAGGTAGAGAGTGGTTGTATTCTAAGCTTCTGAAGGTAAGCCGGTGGGAATTGAGTTGTTAGGAGCCTGCGCCACTGGTGCGTACACTATTAATTAATAACAGAGCATTCACAATCAGAAAGTACTCCTTCCTCGTAAAATACATCAAACAACGCGCATACGTGACGACGACGCTTAACTCTTCTTGTTAGTTTATTATTTCGTGTCGCGCGCTTGTCACTTCCATGGCGTAATTATTCTGTGGCAATTACCTACTACAATACTACAAAAATGTATGTTCCTTATAAAAATGCCATTTTTGTATAGGGTGCAAAATCAAATTTAAAGGAGACCAAATTAACATGATTGTGATGATTTTGAAAACAATCAAAATTTCCCCCGAACTACAGCGGCAGACATGCGTGAAAAACTAATTTCCATAAGTCACACTAGGGTGCAAAATCAATCATGTATTTAGGTCAAAATGTCTAACCGTTTCCTCAGTTTACAAAACTACACAATTTTCCCCACAGCCGCAATGACACATTTTTTGTTTTTTTTTTTTCTGTCTCTGCGTTGGTCTGATTAAAATAAATAAAATGTAGTAATGTAGATTGAGGTGTAATAAAGCGTATAAAAAATTACGCTGAGTACATCTGTGTTCTCTGGTTAGTTATGACTAATTAATAGTTTTCACCACCTTCCGTAGGGGTGGTAAAAGCAATTTGTTTTTTATACTCGATCTTTAACTCATACAAATCCATCAGAAACGTTTTTGCCTCTCCGGAGAATTTAATCCAATCTTTATTTAAAAAAATGGCTTATTTGACTACACTACTAGGAAATAGGGGCCCCGCGAAGCGGGGCTCCGTCGACTACGCTTTTTAGGGGAATATAAAGTGTTTTAAGGTTAGGTTATATTAATCGGTATTTCTCAGGAATGGTACATTATCTTTTCACGAAAGTGGTAAGTACCATTGGGCAAGGGAGACCCCTCCTTCCCTCCACACCGCGTGAGTTGACTACCATCGCATGCATTTCACGAAAAATAATGCGTTTTATTGTAAGCAGTAGGTATGTTCGTTTGACAATATTTCGAGAGTTTACAATCTCTCTAGTTATTTTACAATCTAACGTGTTTGACAATTTTACGGTGACAGATATATTTAAGGATATTTAAATACTTAAAGTTAACCTTAAAGAATTTCAGTCGCCCCAGAGCGCAGAGTTGAGCTGTGACAAAAGCCTCGTTGTCAATGAATGCTAAATATAGGCTTTTGTTAAATTCAATGTACTTCTCCAGGATTTTTTCTGTTTGTTGGTGGTCTGCTGTAGTACTGAAACCTAAACGGAAACCAGCTTGATAAATACTTTGTGAACCATCGATCTCAGATGATATTCTGCTTAGGATAATCAATGCAAAGAGTTTGTATGTGCTTACAATTAAGCTGATTGCTATGTTCGTAGAGCTTCGTTTTTAGGGTTCTGTACCTCAATAGGAAATAAAGGAACCCTGATAAAATCACTTTCTTGTATGTCTGTCCGTCCGTCTGTCACCACTGTTTTTTTCAAGAACTGGTGCACCGAGCAAGTTGAAATTTATACCAGAAACTAAGGTCTGTAGTCCCTATCTTCTATATATATAAAATAGTAAACTGACTGACTGACTGACTGACTGACTGGGTGATATATCAACGCACAGCCCAAACCGCTAGGTCTACAGATTCCAAATTTGGCATGAAAGTTCCTTATGTGGTGTAGGGGTGCACTAAGAAAGGATTTTTCAAAATTCACCCTCTAAGGGGGTGAAACGGGCCCCCAAAGTTTGTATGGGGAAACAAGATTAGTTAGACTATTTTATTCGAAACTTCACAAGAGTACTCCTATTGATAAATGAGTAGAAACAGGTATCAGGTTTTTTCAAAATTCAACCCCTAAGAAAGGTAAATGAGGTGACAAAGTCTAAAAATCAACGCACAGCCCAAACCGCTGAGTCTACAGATTTTTAATTCGGCAAGTAGGTTCCTTATGTAGTTTAGGAGTGCATTAAGAAATAAATTTTCAAAATTCACCCTCTAAGGGGGTGAAACGGGCGTCCAAAGTTTGTATGGGAAACAAGATTAGTTAGACTATTTCATTCGAAACTTCACAAGAGTACTCCTATTGATAAATGAGTAGAAACAGGTATCAGGTTTTTTCAACCCCTAAGAGGGGTGAAACGGGCCTCCAAAGTTTGTATGGGGAAACAAGATAAGTTAGACTACTTCATTCGAAACTTCACAAGAGTACTCCTATTGATAAATGAGTAGAAACAGGTATCAGGTTTTTTCAAAATTCAACCCCTAAGAGGGGTGAAACGGGCCTCCAAAGTTTGAATGGGGAAACAAGATAAGTTAGACTATTTCATTCGAAACTTCACAAGAGTACTCTTATTGACAAATGAGTAGAAACGGGTTTCAGATTTTTCAAAATTCAACCCCCAAGAGGGGTAAATGGGGTGACAAATTCTAAAAATCAACGCACAGCCCAAACCGCTGGGTCTACTGATTCCAAATTTGGCAAGTAGGTTCCTTATGTAGTCTAGGGGTGCAATAAGAAATAATTTTTCTAAATTTACCGTCCAAGGGGTGAAACGGGCCTCAAATGTTTGTAAGGGGAAACAAGATTGGTAAGACTATTTCATTCGAAAACTCACAAGAGTACTCCTATTGATAAATACAAGATGACGCCCAGGAAAAGTATTTGTTTTTCCATCTCGTGTGTCGTTTACATGGTTTTCGAGGTCGCTGATTACAAAAATGAGATCGAAATGAAAATCGGAATGGCGTTGAAGTAAATTTTTCGTCATGTGTGTCGTTTTCATGTTTTTTGGGGTCGCTGATATCGAAAATGAGGTCAAAAATAAAATCCAAGATGCCTATGCTAGGGTTTTTTTACATTTCCGTCATGGGTGTCGTTTGCGTGGTTTTCGGAGTCGTTGATAACAAAAATGAGGTCAAAATGAAAATCCAAGAAGGCACCTAGAATTTTTTTCGTTTTTCCTTCGTGGGTGTCGTTTTCATGGTTTTCACTGAACACAAATCTAATTTTTCTTTAACTTTTATTTGTTTTCGTAGCTACGTATCGTTATGTAATTTACCGGCCATAGTAATTCCATCCTAGACAATAATTTTAAGATTTTACACAATACTTCTGCAAAGTTCCTCTGTTCTACTTTGAAACCAACTAATTTATGAGAAACCCAGATATGTTTATCTTTAAAAGTCTGCTGGATCTTGAATTTTACTTACTCTTTGTTTTGCGCAATGAAATTCTCTCATTTTTTAATTACAATTACTCCGAATTCAACGCGAGCAAAGCCGCAGACAAAGCTATCTAATACATAAAAATCTCGTGTCACATTGTTTGTTATCGAAGTTCTCCGAAACGACTTCACCGATTTAACATTTTTTTTTGTGTATATTTGGTAGTTTAGAGAACAAGTCGAAGGCTACTTTTATACCCCTATGTGACAAGGGTGGTTTACGCGGACGAAGTCGCGGGCAACAGCTAGTAGGTGTATAAAAATCAAGGTCCTGAGTCAACACGATAAAGAGATATGGGCAAGAAATAACGGTTATTTGTGACCCAGACCCGACACGAATGAGACATATAATTATCTCAGGTTTTTTCGGGTTCCGTAGTCAACTAGGAACCCTTACAGTTTCGCCATGTCTGTCTGTCCGTCCGTCCTCGCTTAATCTCTGTGACCGTAAGCACTAGAAAGCTGAAATTTGGTACCAATATGTGTATCAATCACGCCGAAAAAGTGGTAAAATAAAAACTGGAAATAAATGTTTTATTAGGGTAGCCCCCCTATATGTAAAGTGGGAAGTGATTTTTTTTTAATTTCAACCCTAACGTGTGATATACAAGGTGTTGTTTTGCATCTTGGTCAAATTCAAGGGTGTGCTACAGACCATCAAACTGAACAACTTTCTCCATGGGATCACCATCGTAATCGCGAAAAAATAATCAGCTGTCTCATACAAAATTCCAATACCTACTCAACCAAATGTATGAGACAGCTGATTATTTTTTTACAATTACGATGGTGGTCCCATGGAGAAAGTTGTTCAGTTTGATGGTCTGTAGCACACCCTTGAATTTGACCAAGATGCAAAACAACACCTTGTATATTGTTGGAAAGGTATTTAAAAATGAATAGGGGTTTACTAAAATCATTTTTTGATAATGTCAATAATTTCGGAAATAATCGCTCCAAAAGTAAAAAAACAATGTGTATCTCACTTTTGAACCATAAGTTTAGAAAATATGAAAAAAAACTGAAAAGTAGAACTTTTTAAGGACTTTCTAGGAAAATCATTTTGAACTTGGGTGGTAACAAGTTTTGTACAAAAAAAAAACTTTTTTGCAAAAAATATAACCGACTTCACACAAAAAAGTGAAAAATAACTTTAGCTTCTGAAGTCGGTGACCTTTGTTTGATTGATTTCGTTTTTTTGTCACCGACTTCTGAAGCTAAAGTTATTTTTCACTTTTTTGTGTGAAGTCGGTTATATTTTTTGCAAAAAAGTTTTTATTTTTCACTTTTTAGTGGTTCACATGTGCAAAAATCACACCGATACGCTGTGAAAGGGTAACCTTTCACAGCGTATCGGTGTGATTTTTTGTTATGAACTGTAAACAATAGACAGACGTGAGATTTCAGCGATCCCAGTACATTTGCTATCATTTATTAAGGAGTTCCGTTGCCTATCTTCCGAAGTCACCAGATCTTTATCAAATTGAAATGGGATCACTCCGAGAAAGTACTCTTCCTAAAACTACCCAAACCGCTTCTGGTGTGCCTATAAATTTAAGGAGTTACCTTTATTTCTCCGGGATCCCATTAAATGGAACTTTACACGTCTAACTATCGAAATGTGGGTGTATTGTACACTTCTGCATACTCCCTCAGAGTATACAGGCGTGATGTTACGTCATGATGTTGTATAAACAATAAACAACCAAGCGATTGCAGCAATTACTACAGCTTTGCCGTGTATTTTTGAAGAGTTCCATTGATATCTCCGAAGATCAGCGTCATATCTTAACCAAATTGAAATAGAACCACACGAAAAGCACCAGCTTTCAAATAAAAGAAGAATCATCAAAATCGGTTCACCCAGTCGAAAGTTCTGAGGTAACAAACATTGTCGAAATCTGGGTATATTGTACACATCTGCGTACCCCCTCAGAGCATACAAGCGTGATGTTACGTCATAATGTAGTATAAACAATGAACCTGCAAGCGAATGCAGCAATCACTGCAGATTTGCCATCTATTTTTGAAGAGTTCCATTGTATATCTCCGAAGATCAGCATCAGATCTTCAGCAAAATAAAATGGGACCAAACGGGAAGCACCAGCTTTCAAATAAAAAAAGAACCATCAAAATCGGTTCACCCAGTTGAAAGTTCTGAGGTAACAAACACAAAAAAAAAAAAAAAATAATAAAATACAGACGAATTGAGAACCTCCTCTTTTTGGAAGTCGGTTGAAAAGACAAAAAGTTGTACAAAATAATTTCTGGGCTAAGTTTGTAGTATATTCGTATATGCAAGCATTTTTTTTTAACTTCGTTTACATATTTTATTATCCCGATAGTATCTTTTTTCAAAAAAAAAAAAAAATTAAAATCGGATTGGATTGAACACTTATTGTGACGGACGGGAAACTACGGAACCCTACACTGAGCGTGGCCCGACACGCTCTTGGCCGGTTTTCGTTAAGTACTTTAAATATGGATAAAATATATATTTTTTATGTTCGAAATCAATGGCTAACACCAAAATATTGCCTTAAGTTTTTGTTCAGGAGACTTAAAAAATCAAAAAGTCACGATACAATAATTATGGAATTATCCAGGTGACCTGGTTTATTTAGCTAAATTATATATTTTTAATAATAATAATAATAAAAATGAAAGAAAGAATCGCTAAAAAAAATTAGCTGTTCCCTACAATTATGTTCGCATAACTCGTCAAATTGTATGGAACAGCTGATTTTTTTTCGCGATTCAGGGTTTGGTCCCATAGTAAAAGTTGTTTGTAATGACACACCCATAGGAAAAGTTGTTTGTTTTGGGGTATAACACGGTGTATATGTACATACTTATATTTTTTTGTAATATTTGTTCTACAAAATCTAAGGGAGCATGACGAACTTGCTGTCGGTTGCTCAAGCAGAAACAAGATTAGTTATTAGTAGAAGTCGCTAGTTAACCACATATTGCAATACAACTCATTAAAAACATTGTAGTGAGTAGATCAAGTCAATAAATAAAATTACTTAAACAAAGTTGACGTGCTCCGCCAGGTGAATACACAAATATAATGTGAACACAACTACAATAACCAATACTTATAGTGAAAGAACATATCTTTGTCTTGCGTTCAACACAGCGACCAACTATTCTTGTCATCTAAGTAGTCGTTAATGGAATAGGATGCCTTCGAACAAGGTTCCCTATCCATTTGCATAAAATTTTAAGACCTAATATAACTTAGCATAATTTTGTTTGGCATAATTATATTTTCGCATAATATAATTACACATAACAGCTTACGCATAATTTTTTAAGCATAATTTCTCTAACCATAATAATGATTAAGCATAAAGTTCTAAAGCATAACTTTTTTAAGCATAATATCCTAAAGCATAAATTTATTTACGCATAATGATATTAAAACATATTTTTATAGGTATGACAATGAAATAATTATTAACACCTAGAATATTAGACACTATACACGTTTATACAATATTGCTCTAATGAAATTTGTAGGCACTTGATATTGTAGGTAGAATAGAAATTATTATTTTTATTTTTCTAAGTAGACGGTGGTGTCAGGTAATATATACGTGTTGAACAATTTTGTGGGTTTATTTTTCGCTGTAGGAACTTAGTAGGAAGCATAAAACAAGCAAGCATACAGCATGCAGCATGCAAGCAAGCATGCAGCATGCAAGCAAGCATGCAAGCATGCAGCATTCAAGCGAGCATGCAACATGCAGCAGGCAGGGTTTCTGTCACGGCTCCGGCGCTGCGGGCCTCCGGCGGCCCCACGCGCCTACGCGATTTTAAATTACACTCTAGGGGTAGGACAAACAAGTCTACGTGGAGTCGGTTTTGCAGCAATTCGGTTCTGTCACTAACTTTTGTTGCACAGCATATTCAATTTTTACACAACATCTAATATATTCTTCAGATAAAAGTTATCTCGCGATTGAGAAATCGTTTAAGTTACATAATGTTATATATAATAAATCATTTGCATGAAAATTGTTTTTGTTATTTATATTATTTGTATGCCTAAATATTATTATGCTAATAGTCATTAGGCCTACTAACGTTATGCTAATAGTCATTAGGCCTACTAACGTTATGTGAATGAAATTTATGCCAAAACAAATTAGTCTTTAAGATGATTATACCAACATAAAATGTATGCCTAATAAAAATATGCCGAAGTATTATTATGCCAAAACAAATTGTGCCAAAATCGTTATGCCGAAGAATATTAGGACAAAGAACATTATGCGAAAAGAAGGTATCCCTTCGAACAAGGGTTAGATTGTACTTGAGCTTTAAACGCATTGAAAGGCAAGTCCAAAAAGGAAAGGAGTAGCTTGTTATAAAAGCGGATACCGAGCCCCACAAACGAGTCATGCACCTTACGAAGACGGTGGGAAGGAGCATGTAGTTTGTGCTTGTTTCTGGTGTTTAAATTGTGAATATCACTGGTTTTGGGGTATAAATGTATATTTTGCCTGATATATAATATGTTGGCTAAGATGAATTGAGATGCCACCGTGAGAATACCAATGTCTTTGAAAAGTTCTCTTAAAGAAACTCTGGATCCTAGTTGGTATATTGCTCTTATAGCTCGTTTTTGTAAGACAAAGACATTTTGTATATCTGCAGCTTTTCCCCACAATAGAATACCATAGGACATAATGCTATGGAAATAACTAAAGTAGACTAGTCGAGCTGTGTCAACGTCAGTGTATTGTCTAACTTTCCTGACTGCGTATGCGCAGAACTCAGTCTTCCCGACAGGGTTGATATTTGTGGGCCCCATTGAAGTTTGGGATCAACTGTTATTCCTAAAAAAATTGCAGAGTCTACAGTTTCAAGCACTTCATCATTTAAACTAATATTGGGACCTAGGTTTCTAACGTTAGGTAAGGCAAATTTTATACATTTAGTTTTCTTGGCATTAAGAACAAGATTATTAGTCGTGAACCAATCCGTAACCATTGATAGTGTGCTGTTTATGTCATCAAAATTTTGTCTATTCCTATCTACTTTAAAGATAAGAGAAGTATCATCTGCAAAAAGTAGCTGCTGCAGATGAGACCATACACCTACTCCTAGTTTGATGGCTTCATTTATAATGCCACCTGGCCCTGGACTTTTATCAAACTTTGGCTTTCTTATGCGATCATACACTTCCCTTCCACTATTGGCTCAATTTTTGTCCTGGTATCACAATTGACTTGCATTTGTAAATCCAAATTGTCTAACTTTTTCATATACTTACTTATAGTTCCTTGTAGAACTTGTGGCGTGGTTGATCACACCTTTTCTTGTATTTGTTGTATTTGATTTGGATTCCAGTTTCTGTATCCACGTTTTATGTTTTATCAGATCTTTGAAAGCTTTTTAGTGTTAATATTGTAGGTTACCCAGAAAGCTTTTGTCTTCACCATCAGTTTCTAAAGTTTTATTGGTGGTTAAAGGTGGACGCACACCTATCCGCGCCGAACGCGCCGAACGAATCGAAGTCAAGGAGGCCTCGCACACCTATCCGAGCCGAACGCGCCGAACGCGCCGAAAGATTGGAATCACTCATTTTTGAAGAAGTAGAGTTTGGCCAACGAAAGCTGTCCAAGAAAAAAGGCGGGACACTGCTTAAACAAAACCAATGTAAATGTGATACACGTAAACACAAGATCAAGATGACTCTACCACAAAACGTGTCAATTTTGGCAGTCTTAAATTATTGCCATATGACATATTAAAACTTCTGAAAACAATTCGTAGACAGCTTTCGTTGACCAAACTCTAATAGATAGAATGCGACCGCATCGGTCGAATCTAAACGTAGTGATTATATACTCTGTGGTCGAATCTGATGACGTCATCCGAATTTTTCTAGGATTTCTGGGGTTCTGCTCGATTCGGACGATTCGGCGCGGATAGGTGTGCGAGGTTTCATAGGATTTCATACAAGTAATTCTAAAATTCGGCGCGTTCGGCGCGGTCGATTCCTTCGGCGCGGATAAGTGTGCGTCCACCTTTAAAGTAGAGTTCCGAAGAATCGGAACTCTTATATTAAGCGTTGCCCTTACCAATCTATGGTCAGAAGAGAATCTAAGGTTTTTTAGAATTTCGAGGTTGGTTTGTCTATTTCATTCGTTGTTTTCTGATCGGGCGAGATCCAACTCCAACGTCGGCTTTCCTTTGTCTTGAAATACTTATGTATTCATTATGGCTAATTTGTTTTCGAAAGCGAAGTCGATGAGTAGTTCGCCATAAAATTTCTGGATATCCTCTTCACTCGCTTTCTCTGTGGGTGGCATGGACTTGGACAGAGGCCCATGGGCGGCATAAACTAAGACACCAGGTTAGGCACTAGCCAAACGATAAGCGAAGAAGGAAGTGGAAGTCATTGTTATACTAAAAGAAAAAAAACTGTTTAAAGAACTCAAAAATCAATAAGTGTGCGCAAGTTCGTATATTTACTGAATTTTATGTCTATAATAAATATACATACAAAGTAAATACAAGGTAACTGGGTCTGGACCCGCCATAGCAAATTCGCATATTATGTAGAGGTCATTTACAAATTATTGAACCTTACGTTCGCCAAAGTTTTATAGCTTGGGAGATGTAATTTTTTTTCATTATTTATTTATTTAATTATTGGATCTCCAACAGAAACTACACAATTACATGAAAGTATATAGATAGAACAGGGGCAAATACAAGTGTGCGCTTCCAATAATAGGAGACCACATCATTAATCACTTATAATGTACAGTAAATTTGATAAGGTAGACGATCTAAACAAATCAAAATACATTACACAAAGATATACAAAAGAAACAAGGCGAATTACATAAAAGATGAATTATAATAATAACCTAAGTGAACAATGACAAAAAAAAACAAAAGAAATTCAGCCGAAAGACATCCACTGGTGCTAGTGAGAGGTCTTCCAACGCATCGTCTTCCGGTTCGCGGTCGCCACTCGAGAACTTTTCGGCCCCATCGGCCATCCGTTCTGCGAGCAATATCCCTGCCCACTGCCACTTAAGTTTGTCAATTCTTCGGGCTACGTCGTCGGTGACCTTGGTTCTCTTGCGGATGCCTTCATTTCTGATTCGATCACGCAAGGAAACTCCGAGCATAGCCCTCTCCACGGCCCTTTGGGTGACTTTAAGCCTTTTCATAAGGCTCATTGTGAGCGACCACGTTTCGGTCCCGTATGTAATCACCGGCAACACACACTGGTCATAGACTTTCGTCTTGAGACACTGCAGTAAGTTGGACGAGTCGGATTCGACGATTCTCCTCTTTCTCAAAGTTAGACTTACCTAACTGGACCGTTTGTCCCAGGTATACATAATAGTCTTCAATTTCGAGTGTAGAGTCTCCGATCTTGATAGGAATGGGTGTGACGTGGGCATTCAACATGACCTTCGTCTTGTCCATGTTCATTTTTAGATCCACTCTTTCGGAAGGTCTACTGAGGTCATCGAGCATTGTACTGAGGTCCGCCATGGTCTCAGCCATGACCAATATATCGTCGGCAAACCGAAGGTGAGTGATGTACTCGCCATTGAAATTGATGCCTAGCCCTCTCCAGTCCAGAACCTTGAAGACATCCTCCAGAACAGCGGTGAACAGTTTCGGAGATATGACGTCTCCCTGTCTTACACCTCGCTGTAGAAGGATAGGTTCTGAGGCTTGGTCCTGAAGTCGGACTGACATGGTGGCGTTTTTGTACAAACACTGCAACACGATGTACCGGTAGTCGATTTGGCACCGTTGGAGAGACTGCAGTACAGCCCAGGTCTCGATCGAATCGAAAGCTTTCTCGTAGTCCACAAACACTAAACAGAGAGGCAAGTTATACTTCTTGGGTCTTCTGTATAAGCTGCCGCAGCGTATGTATGTGGTCCACGGTGCTAAAGCCTTTTCGGAAACCGGCTTGTGGATGGCTGGAAATAGTCAAACCTGCGCGCGAGACGATTCGTGATAACTTGAAAGCAGCTTGTAGACATGGCTTAGAAGTAGTCCGGTCAAATTAGACCAGAAAACAAGAGTAAAGATACATAAATTTACAACAAGCTGATAATTGGTACAATTATTCAAAATATAATTACAATTAAAATGTTAAAGTTCCCCATAATTCCTGTGTATGGATTTTTTTTATTCAAGGTCAAAGGTAAAAAAAAAAGAGTTTCGCGATTTTCAGCAAAACGGTAAGTTTTATCATAAACCTAGCTCAGACAAAAATTGTGGATCAGATAATTATCTATAAAGATGTCTAAATACTTTTTTTCCTAAGAGCCACCGTTTTTGAGATATTTATAACGATTCAAAAAGTTGAAAAAGTTGTAATCGAAGTTTTCCTTGAAATGTTCCACCTTTACCTATACCGTGAAGTGCCGATTGTGAGAAATCTACGCCATTCAGGATATTAAACTGATACTTTTCTGATAGCTCATGAACGAACGTATCCTCCGAAAACCAATTTATCAAAACAGTACATCTGCCTTAGGGAAAAAGGCGCCATAAAGGTCATCTTCTGAAAATTTCTTGAAAGTTTTCTTGTTTTTCGAGGCCGGTTTCTCAAAATAAATGTATAACACTATTGTCGTGCAAATTACAGAACCAACATTGTTGTCTCATTAGCTTTCTCAAATAGTGCCACAATAACCTCTTGTAATAAGGGAATGACCAGAAAATAACGATTGTTCATGAGACGGTAGTATTTTAATAAAACTGGGTAGTACAGGTTTTCCGATTTTAGTAGAATTAAATTACAAGTCGCCCCCTAAGCCTCTACACAACGCCCCCATTCTTTTTCCGGGACTCTTACTGCCCCCCTTTATGCCTGCAGCGCCCACAAAGGGGCGTTATCGCCCACTTTGGGAAAAGCTGGTTTAAAGGAACCTTACTAACCTAATCTCGGGGTGCCCCAAGTTCCGAGCTCGCGTCGCTCGCTCTTGCATCCAGGTTCTCAAGTAGCGTGCTTGAAGGGGATGTCGGGGGACCTCGCCATCCATTCACCAAATCGTCGAAACAGGAGAAAGCGACATAAAAGCGTTAGGGAGCACATTGGGAGCGTAAACGCGGAAGCAACGGAATGACGCTAATTACGGATCTGTCACTGTCAACAAAATGGTCAGTCTAGCGATTCATTTTACGCATTTATAGATGATTTTGACAAATGCAACGTCAAAAACGTCAGAATTCAGTTAGTATATGTACGTTCCGTTTCACGTTAGTTATAGTGATTTACCAAATTAAAAAAAAAAACTAATTTTGTAAACCTACTTTGCCGCTGCTCCGGCAGCTAAAATCACATGGGGGCGCTTCAGATAAACCCCCTTGACACCCAGTGACGATTCATAACCCAACCCAAACTATTGAAGATTTTTCTCTGTAAGTATTATGTGTAACTTGTGACAAATGTACCTACTTAAAACGGTCCACTTTGTACACTTTCTATGCGTATGTCAGCTGTGCATCTTATCGTTTCTTTTTTTCTGTATTTGCTCCGCGATTTCTGGGCCGATTTACGTGATTTTTTTTCATTTTTTCCACTAAAAAGGGTAAAATAAAAAAAACACAAATTATTTTCGGAAGTCCGTGGCAAAAAAGTCGATGAAACAAACCTAGTCACTGACTTCCGAAAGTAAATTAAGATTTTTTAGATTTTTGAACGGTTCTTACTCGGTCTTTTTTGTTTTTAATAAAGTTTTGGTGTGCACGTAGGTATTAAACATAAGACTGCTAGTAGGCACTACTATGTATTATGTGTTGATAGGAGGCGCTCGTGATGGGGCGCGGCGCGCGCTGGCGCGTTGCGGCGGCGCTGCTGGCGGGCGCGCTGCTGGTGTGGCTGTGGCGCGGGGGCGCGCGCTCGGCGGGCGCGCAGCGGCGTCGCGAGCTGAACGCGCCGGTGGAGGGCCGCGAGCTGCCGCTCATCTTCATCGGCGGCGTGCCGCGCTCCGGCACCACGCTCATGCGCGCCATGCTGGACGCGCATCCCGACGTGCGCTGCGGCCAGGAGACGCGCGTGGTGCCGCGCATCCTGCAGATGCGCCAGCACTGGACGCGCTCGCAGAAGGAGAACGTGCGCCTGGAGCAGGCGGGCGTGTCCAAGGCGGTGCTGGACAACGCCATCGCCGCCTTCTGCCTGGAGGTGATAGTGCGCCACGGCGACTCTGCGCCGCGGCTATGCAACAAGGACCCGCTCGTGCTCAAGATGGGCACCTACGTGTTGGAGCTGTTCCCCAACGCCAAGTTCTTGTTCATGGTGCGCGATGGCCGCGCTACCGTGCATTCGATCATCACGCGCAAGGTAAGTCACCGACTCACCGCGATCTGCCTCTCGTACACTCTACTCATAGCCGCTACACGGCTACAGTATGGCTAACATGTATGACCGCATGCGCAATCACGCAAGCGAGAGAGACAAGTTTAGCAGGGCTGTCATGTTTTTAGGGTTCCGTGCATCCGAATGAGAACGGAACCTTTAAGGTCTCTATAAGGTATGTCTGTCTGACACACAACCGGTTTGCTCCTAATGCAACGATGAAGTTGAAAGGTACTCATGATGAGTCATGTGAATTTCTGTGAACCAAATATTAAACTTTTAAATTTTTGTTAAATTTTTTGCAATTTTTTGTTCCGGTAGCCCCCCTCCTCCCCCGTCTATAAGCTGAAATGCTGGCTTGAAAAATCTGAAAAAAATCATGGTGATAGTGGATTTCATGAACTTTAAAGGAAAATAATAGCGGTTAAGATAACTTCATTAGTTTAGCAGTAATAGCAATGATATAATAACCAAAAAAACCGGCCAAGATCGTGTAGGGTTCCGTAGTTTCCCGTCCGTCACAATAAGTGTTCAATCCAATCCGATTTTAATAATAATAAATTCATTTATTTTGAGGTAAATAACACCCATTGCCAAATAAAAATTGACATCAAGTAAAGCCAACTAACATCACAATAAAATAATAAAATAAAATCTAAACAATCAACTAGAATCAAATTAAATCAAAAACATATTCAATCAAATACATTCAAATAAAATCTATAATCTTAGTCAATAAATTAGAATTAAATTAAAACTAAACAAATTAAATCCAAAATCTAAGTCAAACAATTAATAAATAGAACCAAGCAAATTAAATAAAACCAAAATAAAACGATGTCAAAATAAATAAAGCATAAATACCTTCTCTCCGACACTGGTACAGCAACATGTCTGCTGGAACAATGCCGGATGAAGGCGCAGTCCAGTCTTCCTGCAACCATCGCCAGTACAATGTTGGGGCTACCCCGTACCCTACGCACCAAGGACGCGGCACGCTTGCGCATGGTCGCGTGAAAGCAATCGGTACGCGCCTCAGCGAACATACCCGAGGCGCTGCAGTATCGGGGTAGCCCCATCACCGCCCTGAACGCATTATTGTACTGGACGCGGATGGCGCTGTAACTGCTATTAGAGTAGTGAGCCCACAGACTGCATGAGTACAGCGAAGTACAGTACGCTCTAAATAGCGTAGCCTTTACTTCCCTGGAGCATCGCGCAAATATGCGGGCGATCATGTTAGCTCTAACAGACAACGCCCTCCGCTCCCGCTCCATGTCTGCGTGGTCCTTGAGGTCGATAGTCAAAACATGCCCCAAGTATGTAAAGTGGTCAACCCTTTCCAGGGGAACCCCATTGAGCCTGATCGGAGGTATGTTTCCCGGACATTTTGCACTGGTGGTCTCAAAAACCATACACTGGCTCTTTTTTTACATTATACAAAAAACCGTGACCACAAGCATATTCCTCACATATCCTTATAAGGTTTCTCAAGCCGCAGACCGAAGCGCTCATCAGCACCATGTCGTCAGCATAACTTAGAATATTGACACATGTACCGTCAATGTGACAGCCGACATGCTGGCTACTGAGCGCCACGATCAGCCCGTTCACGTACAGATTAAGAGGGTAGGGGATGTTAAACCCCCCTGCCTGACTCCGCATTCGAGTTGATACGCTTCCGACATTGCCCCCGCCCACCTAACACTATTAGACTGATGCGCATACCAGTACTGGAACATGCTGATGAGTTCCGGTGGCAAATCTATGCTCCTCAGCTTGCTCCACAGCAGGTCATATGCTATTAGGTCGAAAGCCTTGGACAAATCAAGGAAGCACACATACACGGGCGTTTTACGATCTGTGTAGTATTTGACGGTATGCTTAAGGCACAGTATAGCACTTTCAGTAGACAGCCGGGGACGGAACCCGAACTGGTTATCGTGCAGTGTAACCGATCTATTTAACTGTGCGTCAAGCAAACCGTCAAACACCTTAGCAGTCACAGTGGCAAGAGAAATAGGCCTGTAGTTACTCTTATCAGTAAGGTCACCAGTTTTATTCTTCACTACAGGCACTACCACTGTTTTCATGAAGACGTCTGGCAGGTAGGAGTGGCTCACGCATAGCGAGTAAAACATAGCCAAGACCCTGGCAATATGTGACCCAGCGTGTTGTAGGTGCTCAATGCTGAGCCCATCATGACCCGGGGACTTACCTCTCGAGATAGACCTAATGGCTTTGGTAACATCCTTCGCCCGGAAGGTAGTCCCTACCTCCCGACTGCTTACGTCAGCATTGAGCACCTCAGCGGCTTTACCCAGTGGAGACTTCACTGAAAAAAGATTCTTAAAAAGATAAGCAATCTCCTCCGGGTTATTCACACCATCGATGCTCACAGGAAGACCAGGGCGTAGGTTTTCTTTTTTGGTGCCCTTCCAGAAACCACGGAAATCCCCCTTGCAATGTTTCACAGCTACAGCGTCCATTCTTATTTGGTCCTGATGATTTTGGCACCATTTTAATCAGGATTTGAACACTCCTGCTGTCGCACATTTCTTTATATAAAAGTACTGACTTGGGCCTACCGCACAACACCCAATCCAGAAACCTACATTTGGCCACCCTGTGAGCCTCGTTGACATGTTTATTCCACCTGACTACACGGGAGCCACCCCCACCCTTCCTTGTGCTTCCCCGACTCGTCACTGACGCGTCGCGAAGGGCAGTCACAATGTCAGAATAAAGCGTATCCAGAACAAGCCTGTGGCCACGGTCACTACATAAACAATCAGCACAGCTTACACACTCAGAGGGGAAGTCTATTACTTTAAGTCTCTTATGACACTCTTTGGCATACATTAAAACTTGTTCCTCACTTTTTACACCCCAAACTACATCTGTATCTACATTACTCACCTGAGACGTGATCTTAGGGGATAACAATTTCGTGTGTGCGGATGCGGGGCGAGTCGGTGGTGGACATCTCGTTCGCTAGCCCCGCTCTGTCACCGCGTGTCGCTGACTGGCGTGTCATGGAGGGGGTGGAGACCTATTCCGACCACCGGTACATCCGGTTTGACGTCTCCACCCAGTCCTCAAGCGCCGGTCCAACAGGCCCCGAGTGGTCCGCGTTGGGCGTTGAAGCAGCTAGACTGGGAGCTCCTGGAAGCCTCGGTCGTGCAGGCCTGGGTGACATCACCGGACAGGCCTGCCGACGTTAATAGTGAGGCAGAGTGGTTCCGGGAGGCCATGTCCGACATTTGTGACGTGGCAATGCCCCGAGTCGGGCCAGGAAGCGCCTGACGTCAGGTGTACTGGTGGTCGCGCGAAATAACGTCTCTCCGTGAGGCGTGTGTTGCTGCGCGGCGCCCGTACGCCAGGCATCGCAGGCTCCGCATTCGCCCGCCGGATGCGGCAGCCATTGAGGCGGAGCTGTACGAGCGATACAGAGCGGCGAAGACCGCCCTCCGGGAGGCTATCCTGCGGGCCAGGGAACTGGCCCGCTTGGAGATGCTGGAGACTCTCGACAGAGACCCGTGGGGGCGCCCTTACAAGATGGTGCGGAATAAACTCCGCACCTGGGCCCCCCCGCTGACGCAGAGTCTCCGGCCTGACCTCGTGGAGGACGTGGTGAGCGCTCTGTTCCCCTCGCGGGGGGAACATCCGCCCCCGCCTATGGCTCCGCCACCTGCGGTGCCGGAGGAGGACCCAAGCGACGACGACACTCCGGAAGTGACTGGGGTAGACCTGAGAGTGGCGGTAGGTAGGCTCAAGGCCAAAAATACCGCCTCGGGACCCGATGGCTTGCCTGGCAAAGCCTGGGTCCTGGCCTCGGATGCGGAGGCTCTCGGGCCCCGACTGAAAGGGCTCTTAAGCGCATGCTTGGAGAGAGGCCAGTTCCCGCTTCGTTGGAAGACGGGGAAATTGGTCCTCATCCAGAAGCCGGAGCGCCCTGCGGACTCTCCGTCCGCATTTCAGCCCATTGTGCTGCTCGACGAGGTGGGCAAGCTCTTTCAGAGAGTAATTGCAAACCGCCTCGCCGAGCACTTTGAGGGGATGGGGCCGAATCTTGCGGAGAACCAGTTTGGTTTTCGCAAGGGGCGCTCTACTGTGGACGCAATCATGCGCGTGAGAGCCCTCACGACGGGGGATGCGATATCCCGGGGCGGGGTTGTCTTGGCGGTGTCTCTCGACATCGCCAACGCCTTCAACTCCCTGCCCTGGAGCTGCATCAGGGAGGCACTCCGGTATCACCGGGTGCCGACCTACCTCCGTCGTGTGGTCGGGGACTACCTGACGGACAGGGTCGTCATCTACCCCAGTCGCTGCGGAGATTGGAACCGGCGAGAGATGTCGTGCGGCGTCCCACAGGGATCGGTTCTGGGACCGCCCCTGTGGAACATCGGTTACGACTGGGTGCTGCGCGCCGACCTCCCGAGTGGTGTCAGCATCGTTTGCTACGCAGACGACACCCTGGTGCTGGCACAGGGGAGGTCGCACGAGGCGGCGGCCGAAGTGATGACACGCGGGGTTGCGATAGTCGTTGAGAGGATCCGGCAACTGGGTCTCGAGGTGGCATTGCACAAGTCTGAGGCCATGTGCTTTCATGGGCCTCGGAACGCGCCACCGTCGGGATCCACACTGACGGTAGGAGGGTTATCCATCGGCGTCGAGTCGACGTTGAAGTACCTAGGACTCGTCCTCGACAGCCGGTGGAACTTCGTGGAGCATTTCCAACGTTTGGCCCCCAGGCTGGAACGGACCGGGGCTGCCTTCAGGCGGCTCCTGCCCAACCTTGGCCAAACGCCTCCTGCCGCAGGCTCTATGCGGGGGTCGTGCGGTCCATGGCCCTTTACGGGGCCCCAGTGTGGGCGCGTTCCTTGAGGCGGCGAGCCGCCCACTATCTGAACGCGTCCCAGAAAGTGGTGGCCGTGAAAATGGTCCGTGGGTACCGCACGATCTCCCGCGAGGCGGCGGGCCTGCTTGCCGGATTGCCGCCGTGGGATCTGGATCCGATAGTCCTCGCGCGCCTGCACGACTCGCCGGGGGGAAACTCCGCTGCCGCGGCAAATTGCCGCTCAGCGGACAGACCTCCGGCGCGATCTCATGGCGACATGGAGAGAGCGACTGTCGCAACCCCGTGCAGGGCACGCCACGATAGTGGCGGTAAGTCCCCTCTTTGAGGAGAGGCTAGAGAGGCGCCACGGCGTCCTCACCTTCCGCCTGACGCAGGTCCTCACCGGACACGGATGTTTCGGGAGGTACCTGCACTGAATCGGGCGGGAGGAAACGCCCGGGTGTCTCCACTGCGAGGATCGACCGGAGGACACGGTGGAGCACACGGTGGAAGTCTGCCCTGCGTGGGCGGAGCACCGCCGCTCGTAGCGGCGATCGGCGGCGGCTCGCTCTCGCGTCCGGCCCTGGTTCAATCCATGGTCCGAAGCGAGACGGAATGGGAAGCCGTCACCTCCTTCTGCGAAGCAGTTATGCTAGCGAAGGAGGTGGCGGAGAGAGGAAGAGAGCCTCCCTTCCCGGCCGCCGCGGGAGACGCACCGGGCGTCGGGGGCCACGTGGTGGCTACCGGCCACCGTAGATGCGGGCCTGTGGACGGTTAGCTATGGGCTAGATAGCCGTCCGTCCGTCTAATGACGACAGGCCGCGTGCGCCTCAAAGAGATGTCAGCATAAGGGGAGGGGCCCGCAAGGGCCGAAGCCTGCCGGGGTTGCGGGCCTATTCGAAAGAGATACCGCGGCCCTGGAACATAAAGCGCGAGGAAGGAACATGGATGGGTTTTAGTCAGTAAAAGTCTGACACTCGCTCCCGCTCCGCCCAGAGTGGGAGAAGTCATTTGATGATTTCCCATCATAAAAAAAGGGGACAACAATTTTAAATTACACGTAATCATAAGTGGGAAATGATCAGACCACAGAGTGTCATACTTAACTTCCACATTTACAACAGTCTGCTTAGCCGAGTGAGTAGCTAAACAGTGGTCCAGCCAGCTGCCAGTCCCGTGCACATCACTTATAAAAGTAAAAGTACCCGAGTCTAACCCTAGCATCTCTGTGTCTATAACTGACCACCGCTGGTCGCTACAAATATGCATAAGCTCACTGTAAAACAAGCCACCCGGATCCGCATTAAAATCACCTAAAATAAAAACAGATTCGATCCCATATTCGTCAATAATGGCACTTATCTCACTCAAACAATCAGTAAAATCTTGTAAGTTATCGACAGAGTTAGTTGGTAAGTAACACTCATTACGATCACTTGTCTATCGCTCGTTGTAATTTTAATAGCACAAATACGAGCATTTCCGCACTGTAACACTGACACCTGTTTAAACGCACTATATCTCCATAGCAACGCGACGCCACCATGGGGACGCCCGCGCAGTATCCCCGCAGACGTATCAACCGCAGACGTCGCAGTGTATCCAAAACCACTGTCGATTGTGCTGACAAAGGGTATGTCGTGCGGCATCAGCCAAGTTTCCTGTAAACACACCACGTCGCAGATGCGGCACAGATCTCTGACGTCACCGATGGAGCGTTTCACATTCTTACAGTTGAAAATGACCACTATCCATTATTATGTTTATTTAGGCCGTCGGCGCCGGTAAGATGAGCACCGTTTGTTGTCTTGTGTTTGAAGCTCACAAACCGCCGAAATAAGACACCTGTAGGCCACAAAGTTTCGTCCATGTACTTTGATAGATTGGCCTCCGATATGAAAAACTTGTATGCTTTATGACCCCTTTCGAATTTCATTTTTATTTTCTATAAACACACAGTTTCCTGTGTCTTATTGTAAATACGTTTTATTATGTCACTTTGTAAGGTCGACTTATGCACATTAGTAATGAACATCGGAATTTGTCTATCAGCTCCACGAAATGTGCACTCCAAATCTCTAATATAATTAATAATTCTTTTTTTGTTTGAAAAAATATACGTTCAGGATAATAAAATATGTAAACGAAGTTAAAAAAATGCTTGCGTATACGATTAAACATTAAACTACAAACTTAGTCCAGAAATTATTTACATTTTTTGTACAAAAACTGTTGTTTCCATCCAAGTTCAAAATGATTTTCCTAGAAAGGCCTTATAAAGTTCTACTTTTCAGATTTTTTTCATTTCTAAACTTATGGTTCAAAAGTTAGAGGGGGGGGGGGACACATTGCTTTTTACTTTTGGAGCGATTATTTCCGAAATTATTGACATTATCAAAAAATGATTTTAGTAAACCCCTATTCATTTTTAAATACCTTTCCAACAATATATATCACACGTTAGGGTTGAAATTAAAAAAAAATCACTTCCCACTTTAGGTACATACAGGGGGGCTACCCTATAAAACATGTTTTTTCCAATTTTTATTTTACCACTTTGTCGGCGTGATTGATACACATATTGGTACCAAATTTCAGCTTTCTAACTATAGTGCTAACGGTCACAGACATTAAGCGAGGACGGACAGACGGACGGACAGACAGACATGGCGAAACTATAAGGGTTCCTAGTTGACTACAAAACCCTAAAAAGGCGTAGATACGTTACCTACACCAAATTCGATCTTCAAAAACGGCACACTAACGCACACATGAGTATTTAAATATTGTCATCACACTACATTACGATTTAAAGTCAAAGTAGGATGCATGATTCAATTATCGCGAGAGAAAAAGAGACATATAATAATTTGCGATAGTGCTTTGTCTCGTGTAGTAGAAACGTAGAATAAATTAATCAAATATGACATTTTACCTTTCTCCATTTATGTCTCAAAATGCGATTCACCCATGGGTAGTTCATGTACCTAGTAAAACTAATAAAGTAGTAAAAATGCATTAAAGTAGGTAAGTATTTACTTACTAACTTTTAAAAGGATAGGTAATTGATTTATTTAAAAAAAGAATCAAAGCGTTGTAATAAACTTAATTCTAAAAGCACCAGTGACGAGAGCAGCGGTGGCCCAGTGGTGGCGGCCCCGACTTCCGAACAGTAAGTCGTGGGTTCGAACCCAGGCAGGCGCATTACTTTGTGTAATTTATTTCATCACCAATGCTCTCAAAAACGGTGAAAGAAAACATCGTGAGGAAACCGGCATGTCCTAGAACCAAAAATTCGAAGACATGTGACATCTACCAACCCGCACTGGGCCCGCGTGGTAGATTATAGCCCATACGCAAAATACGCGCTTTGACGTGGAGTTGCGGACACCAGCCCATCTATTCTATTCTATATATATAAATATACATATAATAAAACTATAGAAAAGACGTTTTTGTACATTAAAAAAAAATAAAAAATATACAGGGTGTAAGGGTAAACACCGTTGTCACTCAAACCACGGGTAGTTGACATAAATAAAAAAATATAGGACAGAGTTAAAAAACTGGATAAGGGATTTTCTTTAAAAAAAAATTAAATTAAATTATCCGACGATGTCCCCGAAATCATGGCTAGCCCGACTACACGAGTGACGTAATCGCTGCCCGCCCGTCGAGGCATCTATCTACTTACAGAATTCTCGTAACATTACCTGGTAAATGCAACTTTTCCTGGCAAAATACCTACCTTACGTGTTGCGTGACGAGTCTAAATGTAACTTTGATGTGACAACAAAGAAAATGAAAAGTAATCCAAACTACTGAGTAGGTATTTTGGCGTATTTAAAAAGTTCATCACAATTTTATGTACGTGCAGTTAAAAATCACCGATTAAATTTACGCAGAGGTGAGTGGGTCGTCATAAACAGATTGAATATCTACTAACTTACCTACTGTTCAAAATTCACACATTGTTGTTGAGCACTCGAGAATCTGATGTCTGCATACATCCTACGAGCCTCGTACAGGTTATTTATTACCCGCGATGGCGTAAAGCCGTACCATTTCGGTCCACTGTTCACTTGTGTAAGACATAGCACTAAATTTACGCGCGAGAAACTTAGGACTCGGCACACGGCGCGCGCTCCGACGAGCGACGTGGATTCGCTTTGGCGACAGCTGGCCGACTGAGGTACTCGTGACTCACCGTTCACTCGATCGATGCGCGGGCGCGCGGGCTGCGGCGCGGTCGTTGACCCGGTCGGCGGTCAGCTGTTTCCGAGTGCATTACGGTGAAATGATCTTGAAGAAAATAGTGGATTTTCTTCAAAAAAAAAAAAGGTTGCTTTTTTTCATTGGTTTTAGGTTCTACTAATTTTATTTATTTATTTATTTATTTACCAGAAAACAAACGGTCACACTGTTTTCATATTCTAAATCTAAACATTTACATAAACAGACCTATAGTTTCCTTAATGTAACAATATACAATAGCATGACAGCTTAAAATTATTACAAGAACAAGCAAAAATTGGAGAAGAAGTTAATAATACGGATAAAATGTTTGATTACATTAATCAGTCAAAACCTTTTTTAATGGAATTTATTGTGCAACAGAAAACATCAATATCAGACAATCTGTCGTTTTCATTATAAAGTTTACATGCACGCATGTTTTTACAGTAGGATGTTTTACTTTTGGGGATACAAAATAAATGTTTTTTACGACATCGACGCTCATGTCTTCGGGGCACTCTGAGTAATATGTTATGCAGAAGTAAGGGGACATCCAAAACATTATTGATAATTTTATATAATAAGACCACGTCTACGCAATCTCGACGCACTTCCAGAGTTTTGAAATTATGACATTTTAGTGAATCTTCATAGCTAGAATAGGTAAAACCCATTCTAAAATCAAGGGCCTTTACAATTTTTTTTTGAATATTCTCAATTCGGTTGGTGTGTACCTTAAAGTTCGGTTTCCAGACAGGACAAGCGAATTCAATTCGACTACGAACGAAACTGTTGTACAAAATTTTGTAAGTCAAAGATTTTTTAAACGGTTTACCAAGACGCAGTATTAAGCCCAGTTGCTTATATGATTTTTTTAGCATAGCATCAATGTGAGGAATAAAAGTCAGTTGTGAGTCCATGATAACACCAAGATCTCGGATTTGTGAAACTCTGCTAAGACACTTGCCATATAGTTTGTAATCGTGAATTAGAACTTTACATTTTCTAGAAAAGGTTATAACATAACATTTATCAAGATTTAAAAACAGATTATTATCATCGCAGAACTTTTCAAAGTTATTTAAATCTTGCTGTAGTAGTTCACAGTCTTTAGTTTCACGAATAACCCTAAATATTTTTGTATCATCTGCGTACAGCAAAATGTCTGAGTGTGAAATATATTTATGAAAATCATTAATATATAATGTAAATAACAAAGGACCCAGATGGGATCCTTGTGGGACTCCTGAAGTAACATTTTTTTGTTTGGACTTAAAACCGGATAGGACGACACATTGATTACGATTTTCGACGTACGACTTGATCCAGCGAAAAAGGTCACCGTGTATGCCGAGGTGCCAAAGCTTAATTAATAAGCTTTTATGACAAATTTTATCGAAAGCTTTAGCAAAGTCAGCATAAACAGCATCAACGCTGTACCCGTTGTCCATAGCATCAAGAATTTTAGTGGTAAAAACTAATAGATTACTATCAACCGAGCGACCCTTGTAAAAACCGTGTTGTTCTTGTGCAATATGACGATGAACTACACTAAAAAGTTGTTCAGTAACAATTTTTTCGCATATTTTACTAAATTGACATAGTTTAGATATAGGACGATACTTTTCAATGTCGCTACTAATTGGCCCTTTTGGTATGGGAGTTATCCATGCCAATTTCCAAATAGCCGGAAAACAGCCCTCTTTCATCGATTTTGTAAAGAGAATAGTAATTGGTTTTGCCAACGAGATAGCACATCTATGAATTAACAGAGGGTGCACTCCATCAGGTCCAGCTCCCTTATGTATGTTTACTGCTTTCAAATATTTAAGAACTATGATTTCGTTAAATTCAATAGAATTGATATCAATTAACACGTCTAGAGGAGGAGTTAAATTTTCAGCCTGATATGATATGAGGTTAGATTCTTCAAAGACAGAATGAAAATGGTCATTAAAAAGATTACAAATTTTTTCGCCATCTGTAGTCCACTCACCCTTATACTGCATCGATTGAGGTATACAATTATTAGAAAAGAAGGATTTAATATAAGACCAAAAGAAATTAGGATTATTTCTTTTAATTCTTTTCTCCGAAAATGATAAATAACTATTATAACACTCAGATTCCATTTTCTCAGATCTTTTTCGTAATATTTTAAAGCTTTCGTAATCAAGAGGGTTCCTGTAACGCTTCCATAATGAATGGTATTTACGTTTTTCGTTTAAAACCTGTTGTTGACTCGTCATTCGAGTTGGAACGCTCGACGAGTCAACAACTCCTGAGGATGCCCCGTGGAGGGGCGAAACACGTGTCGAGTAAAGGTTTGGTTGCATGGCGTGCTAATTATTTCTCACTTGTTTTGTATGTGTGCATATGCATGAGGGCGGGAGGGTGGGCCCATATGTGCATGTGCATATGCATGACGGTGGGATTTGTGTCCTGCTTTCAGACCTGGATATTTTTGTCTAGCGGTATTAAAACTAAATATTTTTCATAGCATTTATTTGAAGTGTTCCAGAAGTAAAATTTGGTCTCACAACTTCACGTTTTTCCGCATTAAATATTAAAACAGCGCCATCTATGGACTATATCTGGAGATCAACTGCGAGCAGTATTGAATATAGTTCTTCGATAGATGGCGTTGTGCTGTGACGTCATTTTGTAAATCGCGGTGTTATTATTTTCCTTGAAAGAATGACCTTCGTCAATGTCTGTCTACCGGTCATTTTCGAGTCAGTAGGTGTCCTGAAAGTCCTGTTTTTCAACATGTTGGTCTTTAAAAGGTCTTTATATCGAACAAGTGATAAAAGGGGGGGGGGGGGTTCCAAAGTTCGTATAGGAAAACGTATTTCCTTCTTTGGTCCAATCTACTTCAAGTTTTGCAATCAACATTTTTAATAGAATTGATGAAAGACGTGTTTCGTATTTCATTGAAATTCATTTCATAACGGGGCTAAAAAGGGGTAGAAAGTTATTTTGTTGGCGGTGATTTGTTTCGAATTTAATATCAACACTCCTCAGTGCTTTTGATTTAAACTACATGTTATTTTGATAACGGGCTCACATAACCAAACCAAATATTTAGGCTTTGTTCGAACTATTTAGTAGGTAGATGGTTTATGTGAAGTTTGCACAAAATCGGACGAGCGGTTCTTCACGCAGACGAAGTTGCGCGGGTCAGCTAGTTGAACAATACAATGCAATAGCACCAGTGACCTTCACATAAACTTAGTTTATTTCTTTTCGGTATTTTTTGATTTCCAGTTGTTTATTCAGGCAATTAACAATTCATTATCAATTGCCTAATAAAAATGTGATGATATGGGTGACGTTGACTCAAAAGGCGTCTTATTGGGCGCTGTAATTCTGGGCGGTAGAGGACCAAAACAAAATTGAATGACTTTGAGGTGACGATATGGTTTAAAAACCATAACATTACGGCGCTGTACAACTTTTTTTTTAAACTGATAATCAAACGCCTTGTTGTGCGCAATTTATTTATTTATTCTAGTACCGTTCACTGTTACTGTTCTAAATACAACTAAATGACTTATTAAATTCCGTCAGCACGTGCAAGTTTAAGACACTTGATACAGTGAACAGCCAACTTAACTCTAATTATTGACTGTGTATGAAGCGGGGAGTGACCAAATTAATGTCTGCCACTTTTACTCACTCGTATGATTTGGCCCTAGGATTTGTTGATCGTCGTTATAAAAGTCAATTTTAAGGGAATTGCAACCCAATGACGTATATGGTAAGTTACTGGCATGCGGGGAAATTAAAACGCTCTGCTCACTGACTTTTTAATTCTCCAACCCGGGTTGGTCCCGTAGAACTTTTTGATCAGTATTAGAAACAGTATCGACTAAAATAAAAAAAAAAATGGTTAAAATTTTCTAACAAAATGTAAGTAAGTATGGGAAAAGTTTTTTGAGATTTCTGACTTTTTGAGTACTCCAACCTGGGTCGGTCTAGAAGAACTTTAATCAGTATTAGAAACAGGATCGATTGGCATCTAAAAAATGTTTTGTGAAAAATGGCAATTTTCTTGCTAACTGTACATTTTTAAAAAATCTGTGAACGGGGATCAAAATTTCACGAAAAATCATGGTTTCCTAAAACCATTTTCGTGTAGCTGCAACGATTAAGGTAGCTCTCCTTACTGCCCCTCCCCGTTAACAGTTTCCACCCTGTATGTTATTGGCTTACTATAAAATGGTGCGATATGCTGAGTTCACGCACCGCCCTCTTCCTCCTCCCTCACCCCCGGCCCCCCGGCCGTACCGCAAGACTTCAAAGATCGCGGTCAACTGAGCTTGCTATATACTATAAATGCTTGCGATAATATCGCGTAATGTGAACGCCATGCTTTATAGTATAGCATTAATTTAGGTCCTTCTTTGCTATACTATATAGCACAATAGTATAGCGTAGTCTGAAACCAGCTTGATAGGCTGTTTACCTCGTTGACATTAGTTTAAAATAGCTGCTCTGATGTGTCTGTCATGACTGAAACGTCCAACAATTGTTTACGGACATAATGTAATTTTGCTCAAGCGTGATATTATATAGCGTGATAATATTTATATAATTATGTCACCGTAAAATGGTCAAATACGTTATATTACAATATAACGTGTATCTCTCTAGCGATATTGTAAAGTCTCGAATTATTGTCAACTGAACATACGGAAGTATCTCTGCCCTCATAATCGGGACTTGGGGCACCCCCCCGTTAGGTTAGCTGCACCCGGAAATAGGGGCCCGTCGACTACGCTTTTTAGGGGAATATAAAGTGTTTTAAGGTTAGGTTATAATAATCGGTATTTCTCAGGAATGGTACCTACAATATCTTTTCATGAGAGTTGTACCACTGGGCAAGGGGGACTCCTCCTTCCCTCTACACCGCGTGAGTTGACTACCATCGCATGCATTTCACGTAAAATAATGCGTTTTGTTGTAAGCAGTATGTTCATTTGATAATATTTCGAGATTTTACATTATCGCTAGAGATATTACAATATAACGTATTTGACAATTTTACGGTGACATATACATTTGAAAAAGCCTATCAGATTTTTTCTTTTACGTGTGCTGACGAAGAACGTGAAGACTTACGGCCGAAATTAATAACCAATCTAATCCAATATCTCTAGATTTAAGATCGAAAATTCAATCCAGATATGTAATAAAATGTAGTTAAAAACCATCCGCGGATTGCAATAACAATCTTTTCAAACAATCGATCGTTGAGAGGACGAATCATAAACTACAGATAGCCCTTTGTTCCGAAATGACAGTTTGAGCGTGTCTACTGTTGAATTTGACGTTTGTTTTGATCGGTGTAAACAATCCAAATTTTAATCTTAGAATTTCCGAGGATAGCAGATTCAGTTCACGCAAAAAATGACGCTTTCGATATTCTCAAGTTCTGGCATAATTATTGGGATGAAACTGAAAGTGACGCTGGTGAAGAAATACGACGGCAACGCGCTTCTTCGCGAAGAATTAAAAGGGTGAACTACATACAAAGTCTGGATGATGCTGAGTTTACCAGCAGGATCGTCATTTTTCGTTATTGGGACGCGGTTTGGAGATCGATCCATAGATTGGTATATATCGGCGATCGATGTATATCTTGGATCATGGATTGAATATTAATTTCGGCCGTTAGCTGCTTGACAAATTTCATGATTCTAGTTCAATCGGAAAAGTACCCTCCTATGTTTTGATTCTATTGTGAAATCGTAAAATATGCGGTCATAACACTTTTGATCGCGTATTATTCGTGTAGAGTCGATATGTTGTAGCTAATTCGTATAACACGCCGTATTACATAATGGCGCGCCGGATTGTACAACGTCGTTGTTATGTAATGCGGCGTCATCACGTTGAGGCCGATTGTAGTGGCGATACGTTCGACAAAGCGAGTGTACGACTAAACGCCGACAGACTGAACACCGACAAGACTGCTTCGAAGGGACTCTTCGCAGTCTTCGCCGACAGGACACTTCGCCGAAAGGGCTCATCAGCGACGCAACTTATCTTCGATAATCAGATACTTATTTCGAAAATCGATTATGCTTTTATTGTAATTTTACAATTCACAAAAAAAAAAGATCTTGCACTGGTGTTTAGTTTACTAACATTAAGTCTTTTTTACGGATGTGAAATTATCAAATGACTCCTCCCGCTCTGGGTGGAGCGGAAGGGAGTGTCAGACTTTTACTGACTAAAACCTATCCATGTTCCTTCCTCGCCCTTTATGTTCCGGGGCCACGGTATCTCTTTCGAATATAGTCTCTCAGCCCCGGCAGGCTTTAACCCATGCTATCTGCTGACATCTCTTTGAGGCGCGCGTGGAACACGAACGCGCCGTCGACACGGCCTGTCGTCATAAGACGGACGGACGGCGAGCTAGCCCATAGCTCACCGTTCACAAGCCCGCGCCTACGTGTGCGTCTCCCGACTCCCGCGGTGACTGGGACGAGAGGTTCCCTCCCTCTCGCGTTCCGTCACCTCCTTCGCTAGCATGACTGCTTCGCAGAAGGAGGTGACGGCTTCCCATTCCGTCTCGCTACGGACCATGGATTGAACCAGGGCCGGTCGCCGCCGCCGATCGCCGCTACGAGGACACGGCGTTGATCTGCCCACGCGCGGGGCAGACCTCCACCGTGTCCTCCGGTCGATCCTCACAATGGATCTGTAACGTATACTATGGTGTATAGTAAAAAAGTAGCAAGATAAGTGTCCACCACCAATGTTATTATACTAAAAATCAATGCAAGATCTTAATTTTTTATCATCATCATCATCATCATCTCAGCCGAAAGACGTCTACTGCTGGACATAGGCCTCCCCTAAGTGTCGCCACATTGACCGGTCCCTTGCGACTCGCATCCACCGGATTCCCGCAACCTTCACCAGGTCATCGATCTACCTAGTGGGAGGTCTTCCAACGCATCGTCTTCCGGTTCGCGGTCGCCACTCCAGAACTTTTCGGCCCCAATGGCCATCCGTTCTGCGAGCAATGTGCCCTGCCCACTGCCACTTAAGTTTAGCAATTCTTCGGGCTACGTCGGTGACCTTGGTTCTCTTGCGGATGTCTTCATTTCTGATTCGATCACGCAAGGAAACTCCGAGTATAGCCCTCTCCATTGCCCTTTGGGTGACTTTAAGCCTTTTGATAAGGCCCATTGTGAGCGACCACGTTTCGGTCCCGTATGTATTCACTGGCAACACACACTGGTAGACTTTCGTCTTGAGACACGTATGCGGTAAGTTGGACGAGAAGAAACCGCGCAGTTTCCCGAACGCTGCCCAGCCGAGTCGGATTCGACGATTGACCTCTTTCTCGAAATTAGACTTACCTAACTGTACCGTTTGTCCTAGGTATACATAATCGTCTACAATTTCGAGTGTAGAGTCTCCGATCTTGATAGGAATGGGCGTGACATGGGCATTCAACATGACCTTCGTCTTGTCCATGTTCATTTTTAGACCCACTCTTTCGGAAGCTCTACTGAGGTCATGGAGCATTGTACTGAGGTCCTCCATGGTCTCAGCCATGACCACAATATCGTCGGCAAACCGAAGGTGAGAGATGTACTCGCCATTGACGTTGATGCCTCGCCCTCTCCAGACCAGAATCTTAAAGACATCCTCCAGTGCAGCGGTGAACAGTTTCGTAGATATGACGTCTCCCTGTCTTACACCTCGCTGCAGAAGGATAGGTTCCGAGGCTTGGTTCTGAAGTCGGACTGACATGGTGGCGTGTTTGTACAAACACTTCAACACCTCGATGTACCGATAGTCAATTTGGCACCGTTGGAGAGACTGCAGTACAGCCCAGGTCTCAATCGAATCAAAGGCTTGTTCGTAGTCCACAAACGCTAAGCAGAGAGGCAAGTTATACTCTTCGGTCTTCTATATAACCTGCCGAAGCGTATGTATGTGGTCCACGGTGCTAAAGCCTTTTCGGCAACCAGCTTGTTCGGGTGGCTGGAAATCGTCAAACCTGCGCGCGAGACGATTCGTGATGACTCTTAAAAACAACTTGTAGACATGGCTTAGAAGTGAGATGGGCCTGTAATTTTTCAACCGGGCATTGTCACCCTTCTTGAAGAAGAGTACCACCACACCCCTGCACCATGCCTGTAGCGTTTTCCCCTCGAGTATGACGGAATTAAACAGCTTCTGAAGGGCCTTAAGTACCGGTTTTCCACCCGCCTTCAGGAGTTCGGCCGTAATTCCGTCATCACCCGGTGCGTTGTTGTTTTTGAGCTGTTTCAGAGCCATCCTAATCTCGTACAGGCTGACGTCCGGGATGTCTTCGGTATAGTGTCGGGTTAGTCTAGCTCTTGGGTCAAACTCAAACTCAAACTCAAATCATTTATTTCAATTAGACCATTACGGCACTTTGTGAATTTTTGAATGTCAAAAATAGAAAACTAAATCAAAGCTACAGTCACAGTCACAAGGCATAATAACTTGAGAAAGTACTGTAGTTGCCCATTCCCTAGCGTAGATCTCTATGGAGAAGAACGGGCAAGAAACTCCATGGACACTCTTTTAAATCAAAATATTGTTACAAAATCTTGGTTACATCATTCATGTTGTGATTATACATATATGTGAGAACGATGTAGACAGACGTGCACATTAAGAGCGTCCAGAGAAAAGATGAAATCAACAAATTAAAAAATAAATAAATTAAAATTAACCGTGGCAGCCGAGAGTTGACCAGTCTCAATTGACAGCGCCCGTTCACGAACATGACGCATGTATCAGCACCATTCAGCTCAACCATATTGAAGGGAACTAAATGACCCGACACACCCGCCACCATCACCGAGACATTTGAGTGAGCATGACATTCTCTCAGCCGCCAAGGCTTTCGCTAGGTCGACAATGGGTTTGCTGGTTGACGTGTACAACTGTCCATAGAAGCTCTCGATCTCCCTCAGCAGCTCCGGTTTGGCGGATAAGATCCTGCCATCGTCGGTCTTCAGTTTCGTGAGCTGGCTCTGCCCAATAGCCAGATCTCTTGAAAATACTTTGGAGCCTTTGTTCCGCTCGATCCCGTCTTTAATACGCTCGGTATTAAAGCGGCGGAGGTCACTCTTTAAGGGTTTAGAGATCCGTCTATTGAGCTGCCGGTATTTCGACGCCTCATCTGAAGACTGCAGGATAATCTCACGCCGCTCCTTCATAAGCTCGAGAGTTTGATCGAAGAACCTTTTTTTCTGATTTGTACGACGTGTCTTGAAGAACTTAGACCCGGTCGTATAGACAGTTTCCACGAACCCATCGTTGTATTCGTCCACTGAGCTGCCTAGGCACTCGAAACGATTCTGGAGTTCGAGCTGAAAGCTCTCGGGGTTTTGGATTTGGATCTGTGCAGGACGGAGCGTAGACTTCATCAGTCGAGACCTTTCTAGCTTGATATTGATGTTCAATGTGCCTCTTACCATGCGGTGATCACTCCCGGTTTTGACCGAATTGATCACAGAGACATCATTGAACATTTCCTTGTTGGTTGACATGATGAAGTCAATCTCGTTTTTTGTTGCACCATCTGGGCTCTGCCAGGTCCACTTCCTGTGCTCACGCTTTGTGAAGAAGGAGTTCATCATATAGAGACCCTCCTTCTCCATAAAACTAGCCAGTTGGTGGCCGTGGTGGTTCCGACGTCCAACTCTAAATTGCCCCACCTGCAGCTCATCCCCGTCTCGTTTGCCCAGTTTTGCTTTGAAGTCCCCCATGACAACGGTGAAGTGAGTTTTGAAACCATGCATGGCTTTAGAGATATCCTCATACATGGTCTCCACTTCGTCGTCGGGGTGTACCGAGGTCGGGGCGTAGACCTGTATGACCTTCAGCGAATATCTTGAGGATATTCTTAGTATAAGGTATACCCCTGGTCGAGACACTCTCGATCTTCACCACGTTGTTCACGAGGGACTTGTGGACGATAAACCCAACACCACCCTGGGACTGGCGGTCACCCTCGGAAATAAAGCAGGTTGCCGGATTTTAGGATTATCGTGTCCTCCCCCTCTCTTCGGACTTCAGATAACCCCACAATACTCCATCGCAGCCTGCTCAACTCCTCTTCGAGTTCCGCTACCTTCTCGTCGGTCCGGAGTGTGCGCGTGTTATACGTTGCCTGGTCCAGTCGCTGGTATAGGCAGCCGGATCCCATCCGGGGATTCTTAGCACTTCTCGACCGCTGCCGTAGTCGAGGGTAGACGGGCTGCCGGGCACTAGGGGCCATTTATTGAATGCGGTGTTCATTTTGGGGGGGTTTTGCCATAATCGCCACGCTTGGCAGGCGGGTTGGCGATCGCAGTACGATTGATACAAAAGCACAGAGAACGCTGCTGCCCATTCTCTGGTAAGTCCCTTAGTCTCTCTGGTAAGTCTCTAGTGGTCCCAATTTTTATGAATTGTAAAATTACAATACAAGCATAATCGATTTTCGAAATAAGTATCTGATTATCGAAGATAAGTTGCGTCGCTTATGAGCCCTGCCGGCGAAGAGTCCCTTCGAAGCAAAGTCTTGTCCTTGTTAAAAAATCATAAAAACTAATTTTGTAATTAGTTAGATTATCTACATAAGGCCAAAGCACCGGGGTACTTGAATTTTCGGCCGTCGGCGCTCATTTAGGTGTCGACTGTCGCTAATTAAAATGGGCATTACCTAGTCTCCTAGTCCTAACTTTACACTTAATTAAACAATCAAGTTTGCGTATCAAAGGATTTGATATGCCACTCATACATAGCGCATAATTATGTTCAATTTAATTGATAAATTGGCTTAGGTAGGTAGATCGGTACTTCAACATAATGGCGATGGGACTAGGTTTTCAAGCTATGTGGCGGGTCACGCGGTTCCGCCGCCGCGCCGGCCGGTCCCAAACTGCTAACAATGCTAATAGACCCAGCACTGTTAGCAGTTTGTGGTGACGGCACGAGCGCGTCGCGCCTCTAATGCCTGGCTATAAGTTCATTGACTTGCGTGTTGTGTGCGTAGTGCGCACAGTACCGCTGTGCCGACTGTGCTGGCCGCACCTCCTGACAGTCCTGGCGGAACATACCTCTCCTGACTTGGCAGCCATCAAAACAGTTGATAGATCATGCCATGCGTATACAGGGTGTAAACCACCTCATCACAAAGCCGTTAACCAATCATTCTGTACATCAAACTAAGTAACTTTACGCAAAATTATTGCTGGGAAACAACTTTTTTTTTTGAGGTTATAAATCATGTTTTGTGGTAGAACTCAATGTAACGCACTTAAAACATTGTGCGAGTGGATGGATTGAATAGTACGGAGGTCGTGGAGGTATTAAAAGTCAAACTCTTTAAAACAAAACTTGTATTTAAAAAAAACTTGTCAAAAAGTTGTAACTTTGACCCCCATATCTCCGTAACTAGAAGGTTCCCAGATATGGATTAGAACAAAAAAAATATCGCAATGATGGGGAGAACAAGTGCCTTTCGGCTTCGTGAAGAGGTGTTTTACACCCTTTATTAGTGTGTTCCAAAACCAATGGGAATTTTATAGAATCTAATCATTAGATTTTATAAAATTCCCATTGGTTTTAGTATTCATCACAATCAGGTTCGAGACTCCTTTGAGCATTTTACGCTATTCTATACAGTTTCGTATTTGGCCATCCACACCCACTTGAAAAATTCAGCCTGTATATCTCCGAATCCAAATAGTTTTCGACTTGGACGCCACACTGGAAAATAATGCGTTACACGTGTGCTTTCAAAATGTGTTATTATTAGGTATTGATGGCCGCAAAAAAAAAATATCCCAAAGTGGATGATCTGCTTTTGTTCATTATAAGTACTTACAGTTTCTTAAATCTTGTACTAAAAAAACTAATATGTAATAAAAAAGCCAGCCAAATGCGAGTCGGACCCGCGTATGAAGGGTTCCGTACCATCGTAGTATGGAAGCCCCTTTAAGTTTTTTATTTGTTGTTATAGCGGCTAAGCGGTAACAGAAATAATGTGTATTTGTGTTGCCGCGAAAATGCAGTGAAAATTTCAACTGTCTAGTCTACCTATTAAGGATCATGAGATACAGCCCGCTTACAGACAGACGGACGGACAGTGCTTGCGTGCAGTGGGTGAGGATTGTCTATGTAAAGTTTCTAAGAATTCCGTCATCGTCTCCGATAACTAGGAATTTGCTAAATACGCTGTCTACTTGAATCAGGAAAACCGAAGTAAAACTCAACGGAAAAGTGCCGAGTGCAGATATGCATAATTGCATAAACTCACAATAAACGACGCCCTTGATTCCTACTTCGCAGAGCTAACTTAACAGTATAGGTACGAGCGTATTTTTTTAAATTGCTATTATAAATAAGTCCGACTTCAAAAACACAAAAAAAGTGAAAAATAACTTTAGCTTTTCAGTTACTTTTGTTTGTTTGATTCAGTTTTTTGGGTCTCCCTAAACAAGGGAACAGACCGAAAGGAATTTGGCAAATTTTCACTTCCAAAAAAAGTTTTCGCATAATTTCATTTGCCAAATTATTATTTTTTCTATATAATGTAGTAGCCTACCCATTTTGTTTAAATACGAAATTAACCTAATCTAAATAGTTCAGTTCCGGGTAACCTACTAAAAACAATATCTTTTTTCCATTAACGCAAGTCGTTTTGCCTAAATATTTTTTGTCTTAACAAATCATTTCACCAAACGTTTATTGTCTGAAGATTGTTTGCTGTAATAAATCATTTGATTAAAGACCAAATGCCATAATGACATTATACTTGGTAATATCTTGCCAAGTAAAAATTTGACCAAATAAAAATATGCGTACTAAAATCATTCGAAATATTGCAATGGTATAAAAAAAAGTTGCTAAAATTTGTTTAGGTAAGTAATGAAATTTTGTCAAAATCTTTTCGGCAAAACGGCAGGATCCTAGTTTTTTTGCCACCGACTTCAGAAGCTAAAGTTATTTACATAAAACCGTATGCATTACACAAATGACATACATGAATGGACTTTTATCATGTTGTAGTAGAAAATGTAGGTACACGACACATCTGTGCCTTCTTAAGGTTTTTCAATTGACCCGTTGTGCGTTGGTGTGATGCAGGTGACGATCACGGGGTTCGACCTGACGAGCTACCGGCAGTGCCTGACGAAGTGGAACCACGCCGTGGAGCTGATGTACCAGCAGTGCAAGACGATGGGGCCGGACAAGTGCCTGGTGGTGCGCTACGAGGCGCTGGTGCTGCGGCCGCGCCACACCATGCAGCGCGTGCTGGACTTCCTGCAGCTGCCGTGGCACGACGCCGTGCTGCACCACGAGCGCTACATCAACCAGCCCAACGGCGTCGCGCTCTCCAAGTACGTAGCCCCCCCACCCACCTACCCACCTGCCCACGTCACGCACATCATCTAACCTACGTATAGAATACTGGGATAAAATAACCTTACCTTAGGCCTACCAAGAGTCAGGTGGGTTCGCAATATTCGGTGTCCCAACTACTTCTGAGCAAGAAATGTACAACAGTCGCTGATCTGCTGAAATGACTGTTCTGCGCGTAATTTATGAACCCACACCCTAGCTGAGTACCTAACAACAGTTTATGAGATATTAACCATCATTGAAGAACTTTGGAGCATCAAAATAAATCCCTAAAGAAAGCTTATATCTGGGAATGTGACGCTATAGCACATTGTTGTGTTATATAATACAGCTAGATATTCACAAATCAACTGTCGTGTCTGCTAAAGCGCTAGACAGGCCTAAAAACGATATGTGTTCTCTCTGAACAGCCTAAAGACGACTGACCGACTGGCGGCGCACTCCGCGAGACGAACGGGGCGAACTAGTTCGTTCACTGCCCTCGTCCCGCGCCCGCACATGCCCCCCGCACATCCAAAGTCGTACATGATGACAGAACTAGACATTATTTGTTATCTGTGCAATTGAATGATAGTTCATGGACCGTTTCGTTACACAAATAAATATTCAACTTGGTGGGCCGCTTCATTTGATGTCAAAAATCGAAGGTCTGAACCCTCAGCTGGTCTCAGATGTATTTGAGATATGGTAATGCCCCCTTCTACTATTGGTACATAAAAAAATCGACTGTCATTGCAAAAATCCAGCATAGTGGGACACATCTTCTAATTTAATCTAGCCTATGGCGTCCCACTGCTGGGCGAATGCCTCTCCTTCTGATAAATCAATATGCCCACGTTTCTACAAAAAGAAGTGAAATCTCACCAAAAACATTCTGTAAAAAACTAGCCAAGTCTCGGTGGAGCTGCTTGTTTATCTCTAAAAAGAAATGAAATCTAGACAAAGTCGTGCCAAGTCTAAGGTTCTTTATTATTATAGTTAATGTTGTGTGACTTGGCCGTTGAAGGGTACACAACCGCTACCCATTGACGATGGAAAATTGCCACTTGGAAAACGTTGATTCAATAACCAGTCAATTGTAGACTTGATAAAGCTGCGTGTTTCAATAATACTTATGTACAAGCGAGCCTGAAACAAACAGTATAAAAAAATATTTCCAGTAATCATTGATAGAAGTTCGTTTGTACGTCTATTTTACGTTAGGTCGGTGGTCGATTTGACGCTCCAAAAAGAAGAGAGCAGAAGTCACCATTGTCAATGCTGAATGCATGTGTTGCACAATCAACAACAGCCTAAAATGAGACACTAGCGTCAAATTACCAATACCAGTATGGGCTATTATCTCGCTTAACAAACATGGTAGTTACAACAGATATAACATTACGTGTAAAAAAATTGACTTGTACCCACTAACGTATTAAGAATGTTCAACGGCCAAGTCACACATCATTAACTATAATAATAAAGAAATCGCAGTAAGGAACCTTAAACTTGGCACGACTTTGTCTAGATTTCATTACTATTTAGAGATAAACAAGCAGCTCCATCGAGACTTGGCTAGTTTTTTACAGAATGTTTTTGGTGGGATATAGTATACATTATTGAACTTATTTACGTACCTACCCTACCTTTAATACTCATATTGAAGGAATTGTGAAATAAAAATGTAATTCGCCGTTTTGTGGTGGCGGCCATCTTGGATTTTTAATTAATCATAGTGTATAGTATTCTACTAGACAAGCCGTTTCATTTGATACCCATATTGAGGGAATTGTGAAAAAATATGTAATCTTCCATTTTGTGGCGGGCGGCGGCCATCTTGGACCGATTTTCATCAAACATAGCTAAGAACACTCCCGACTAATTCACCTTTTGAACTGAAAAAGTAAACAAAATCGGTTTATCCGTGCGGGAGTTAAGATGCACACACACACACACACACACACACACACAGACACCTCAAACTATAACACCCCGTCGTTTTTGCGTCGAGGGTTAAAAAGTATCCATACAAAGGTAAGAAAACTAAATTAAACAAGTGACAAAAATATTGTCAGTGCTGTAACTATTCTATAAAAATATTTGAAATCCACTGTAAAAATCTGAATAGAAAGAAAAGAAAGATTGAGGTTGAGAATAGTTAGAGACATCCATTTTGTGCCGTTTATGAGCTACTAAGGAAGCCGCATGCTCAGAAGGAACTAAAGCCAGAGTTCTTTATCCTCAACGTAGTTCTTGATTTAGTAATACTTATGCTTTTTTTAAAAAGGACACGTTTGATAAATGATGTTTATTTTGTAAGTGGGTTTAAACAAACACTTTTAAAAACACGTCACTGTTTTAAAACTAGATGGGGCTGGTGTTTCGTAATTTACTACTCTGAGAAAAAACAGCCGAAACAAACTCAGAGGTCATGTTTGATATAGTTTTTAAACTTTCCAGCGGTCAGTTCTATAACTGACTTTGGCAACTTGTTATAAAAGCGTATACTTTTTACAAAAAAGGACTTAAATGATAAATGATAAATGATATTTATTCAGCAAGTAGGTTTTCTCAAACACTTTTACACGTCATTTTTTTTTAAAACTAGATGAGGCCGGTGTTTCGTACCTGACTACTCTGAGAAGAAACAGCCGAAACAAACTCAGAGGTCATAGTCTCTTTTGAAGTCCAGACAATCTTGCTTAATTCACATGAGGACTATGCAGATTAGTGTCTGAGATGGTCTTTTGAAGAAAGAACCACACAGATTTGAGTGGACCTGTCCAGTCAGTGCAAGCATTTGTCAGTTATCGTGTAGCTCGACTTATAACTCAAGGAGCTCAACGAAACGACGAACAATACCAAAGAAAGGACATTTGGGTAGGTCGCAATAAAGCACTCAAGCTGCCAGACAGTCGTGGGAAAAAAAACAACAAAAAGTGACCCACAAGGTCCTCACATTCACAATAATTAAATATAATAAATAATAATTTACAATTCAAATTCGAATGTCAATAAAAATACGATATGTCAAAAACACACACATAAAATAAACGAAAATAAAGTAAAAAATAATAAAATACTGAACTAAGTATTCATGTCAAATCATTAAATGTCATGACAGTCACAAGTAAATATTCATGTCAAATACACACACATAAAAAAATAAAATAAAAAATAATAAAACGTAAAAAAATAATAAAATACTGAACTAAGTATTCATGTCAAATCATTCAATGTCACAGTGTATAAAATAAAGGAATCAACAATAAACAAGCGAAGTCCGAAATTTCAACATTCACAGAGCAAATTTCATTGGAGCAGTTTAATCCCAAGCCTTTTTATCTTCGAGATAGTGATTGACATGATAGAAAGCTTTCAGGCATAGCTTTCGTTTAATAAACGATTTGAATTTATTCAGGCTTAGTGCTTGAATATGGCTCGGAAGTTTATTGTAAAAACGTATACATTGGCATCTGAACGTACCCCCTATTTTTTTGAGTCTCGTTGCAGGAACAACAAATTTGTGTTTGTTCCTCGTATTTATGTTGTGGATATCACTGTATTTTTTAAACAAATTAATATTTTTGTGTGCGTACAAAAGGTTTTCATAAATAAACTGAGAGGGCACAGTAAGAATATTAATCTCTTTAAATTTTTCTCTGAGGGAGTATCTGGGACTTAGTTTATAAATTGAACGAATTGCCCTTTTTTGTAAAACAAATATTGTTTGAATATCGGCGGCATTGCCCCACAGGAGAATACCGTACGACATCACGCTATGGAAATAACTAAAGTAAACTAAACGAGCTGTGTCTAAGTCAGTTAAGTCACGGATTTTTCTAACGGCGTATGCTGCCGAGCTAAGTTTTTTCGACAATTTGTTTATATGCGGGCCCCACTGAAGCTTGGCATCCAAAGTTATGCCTAAGAACACTGTGCTATCTTCCGGTTTCAACTCTTCATCCTTAATTAGTACAGTAGTTTCCACTTGTTTTACATGGGGTATCGTAAACTTAATACATTTGGTTTTTTTTTCATTTAAGAGTAGATTATTAACATTAAACCAATTAACGACTTTTGCCAGGGCGCTATTAACATTATCCATAACTGGCTGCTGACGTTTGAGTTTAAATAAAAGAGAAGTGTCGTCTGCAAACAATACTACGTCATGATTATCCTTTATGAGGTAAGGCAAGTCATTTATGTAAATAAGAAACAAAAATGGACCAAGAATAGAGCCCTGGGGTACCCCCATTTTTACTACGGATCCGGGAGATCTTTTCCCGTTAACATCAACTCTCTGAATCCTATCACTCAAATATGACGTAAGAAGATCCAGAGAGGCGTTACGGATTCCGTAGTGGTGTAGTTTCCTGATTAATGTTTCATGAAGAACGCAATCGAAAGCTTTAGATAAATCGCAAAAGATTCCCAAAGCATCGCATTTGTCCTCCCAAGCATTATAAATGTGTCCTAAAAGTTCAACACCGGCATCAGTAGTTGAACGACCCCTTGTAAAACCGAACTGTTTTTTATGCAATAACTGATGTTTATTGAAAAAACTTTGTATTTGTGCCAAAATTAATTTTTCAAAAATCTTACTAAAGGTGGGTAGTACTGAAATGGGTCTATAATTAGTGGGGTCTGATGTACTGCCCGATTTAAACAATGGTATTATTTTACTATATTTCATTAGATCAGGAAACTCACCACGGTCAATACAATCGTTAAATATTACAGCTAAAGAAGGAGCTACAACGTTTATAATGGATTTAGCAACGTCCACAGAATGACCCCATAGATCGGCGGTCTTTTTAACATTTAATGTGTGAAAAGTTTTAATTATATCTTTACAAGTGACATATTGAAAATTAAATTCGGAATCACAGACTGAAACATTTTCCTTTAGTAAAGACTCGGCAGCAGCAGGTGACGAGTTAAGCAATTTAGTTGTCGATACGGGAATATCCGCAAAGAAATTCTCAAAGGCTGTGGCTACTTGAGTGTCAGAATTTAAAATATTATCGCCAATAGCAAGGCTGATGTCACTATTTCGGTTGCAAGACCTTCCCGTTTCACTATTAATAATGTTCCATGTCATTTTAATCACATTACTACTATTTTTAATTTTTGAACTCAAGTAACGTGACTTTGCTAAGAAACAAACTTTTTTAAATAATTTAGAATAATTCTTAACATACAAATTAAATTCTACAGTGTTTGTATAAGTCCGCTCTTCATACAGTTCATAAAGTCGTTTTCGACTCTTATGAATACCAATGGTGGCCCAGTCATTGAAAGAAGCGTTACTATTTACCGAAATTGTCTTAGGGACAAATGTGGTTTCAAATTGTGCGCAATACACGTTGAAAAAATCGTTATAGTGTTGGTTGGGATCATCATTGGCTGACAAAAGTGGTAGTTTTGATAAAAGTTTAGTTTTAAAAGTTTCCAGGCGATTTTTACTTTTTGGATTAACAATGATATCTTTTTTAGAGACTTTCTTGTTTACATTTGGAATTGTGATCAATTGCCCACAATGATCTGAATCTATTAAATTAATAATTACCTTTTGGGTGGGTATAATATCAGTGTAAATATTATCTAGGCAAGTGGCACTAGTAGGGGTTATTCTAGTGGGCTCGAGAAATTTATTTTCAAGATTGTATGACTGAAACAGGCTTAAAATTTTTGTACTTAACCCAGAATTTTCTAACAAATTAATATTAAAATCACCACAAGTGATTATAGACTTCTTAGAACTACAGATTTTATGCAATACTTCATCCATTACCTTTTCAAAACAATCATACAACCCTGAAGGAGGTCTATATACACTTAAAATGATAAACTGCTCCAATTCTATACAGGCTATTTCAACTGTTCGCTCAACAGATAGGCTTACAATATCCTTCCGTTCTTTAAATTTAAGATGATTATTTACTAGAATTAATGCGCCGCCATGAATAGCATTTACTCTGCAGAATGAACTACCAACCTGGTGATTACTAAAATTGAAAATTAATTGGTGACATTTAAGCCAGTGCTCCGTTATACAAAGAATGTCTATGTTGTTACAATTCAAAAAAAGTTCTACTTCTAATTCTTTGTTCAATAATCCTTGAATATTTTGATGAACCAGGTTGATACTATTAAAACTCTCAAAACATTCGCCCGATTTACTATCTGGTTTCCTTATAATATTGCAAGAGGTTGTCTCTGTTGTCTCAATTTCTAATTTAAATGATTCATTGATTGAGTTAATGTAGACAAATTATTGGCAGAGTAATTTAACTCAATATTGCATTGATTAACAGAGGCAACTTGATTAGCCAAGTTCTTGGCTGTAATAGAAAAATAATAAGATAGCGATGTAGCTACTTGTCTTTTGCAGTATTTTGTAAGATAGCACCTGTCTACAAGATATCTATCTTTTGTCAAATAAAAATTATTGCCAATATAATTGTTTATGTCAATTAAGTGAAATACATTACTGTTCAATGTCAAATTATGCAATGTATTATTAATATTATATCTATAGTTATTTTCTTCCTGTGGCAAACTTTTACTATAGGGAAGTGTAAACAACACAATTTTTCTCAAATTTAAGTTTGACAAAGTTCTATAATACTGGAGCAATTCTCCTTTGTTTACTTTTCCTCTATTACCTATTAAAATTAATAAAATGGACTTGCTTTTGTTCATCTTAATTTAGGTATTACAATTTCATGTTAACTGCGTGTAGGAATCCTACAATATTAGCTGGCAATACTGCCTTTTATTTTTAAGTACATTGTTTATGTTCATTCTCTCTTCACTTCCGTCTAACGATTGCGCTGTGCAGTAGAAGCACTGTGACCACCTCGGCTTGCTGACTCCGCATTTTCGAGTGCTAAAGCGCGTTTTTCTAAGAAATCAATCAATTGCTTTACTGTAGGTTCTACATTAAAATCGCGATCTAATTGGTATTCCCTGTTAGAATACAGATCAAGCTTCCTAGTCAAAATGCAAACAATAATTTGATCCCACGCATCAACACATTGATCAAGATTTTTGAGCGCAGCCAGGTGCTGTTTGACTGTACGGACAAATTCCCTAATATTGGCAGCAGTAGACTTTGTTATAGGTTGCAAATCAAGCAAGCTGTTTACATGATCGTTTATTATCATATCTTTCTTTTAGAATTTTCAGCGCTTCAGAATAACTTTCTCCTACTAAAGGTAAGTTTATTACGAGGTTATAAGGTTCATCTTTGACAAAATTACGCAAATAGTACAACTTTTAGGTAGATTTCTTTTTTTTGAAAAAAAAAAATCTACCTATTGGTCTCTCACCTACGGGGATATATATGAATACGTATGTATATGGGTGACAAGCAAAATTTAGCCACACTCTACAGGTCGCAATTATGAACCGATTGCTTTCAAACTTGGCCAAAAAATCGAAACGGTCAAAACTTAGGCTAAGTTCGTGAATGGGCGGAATTCGTCCATGGGGGGCGGCGGGGGGGCGGTTTTTCTAAAATCAGTTTTTTGGCCATAACTTTTTTCCTATGGAAAATTTTTGAACCGTTTCTCATTTTTATCATTCTTAGTACGAATACGGACATCGTTAAATTAAAACTTTTTTGATGCAACCCCTAAATTGGGGAGGAGGTTGAAAATTCCAAATTTTTTGCGAAAAAAAATCATATCTCCGAAACAGTAAACATTTTGAGCGTCGCAAATATTTTTTTTTGAAAGCAAATTGTTTACTTTACAATTGTTACCTTCAAAGTTTAGCGATAAAACTTATAGTTTTCGAAATAAAAAATTATAACTAAACATTTGAGGGCGTTTCCATGCTAAACTCATAAGAGAGAATTTAAAAAGGGTAAAATTTCCATTACAGGACAACGATTTTGAAATCATATTTTTTTTGTAGATTGTACACATAAGTACAACTCTTTATACAAATTTTCAATAGTCGGACGCTCCAGCACCTTCTACGAAATCTACCTCCTCCTGCGGCTTGCCGGAGGGATTTTTTAATATCATCTAGTGTTTTGTCATTGTGGATCAAGGATTCGAATAAACCAATGAATGTTTTGTATTCACTTGACTTATCGTTAAAAACAGGTATGGTAATCACAGGTAATTTAGTTTTAGTTTCAGAATTGCGGCTGTGTGAGCAACTTGGCGAACTGAGGGGAGGCTGACATTTCTTATTTATGAGCTCGCGCAATATAGTTAGATTTTTCAAATAATTTTCTTCACACATCTCTGCAGCGGATGTGTCACTATCGCCAAGAGTGTATACCTCAGTGCATAGGTTTTCGTAGTCGGCAAATAGCGTTTTTAAACGATTTTCTATTACAGAAAGCGCCTCGACTGACTTAGCGGCACAATCCGTTGTGTTAATACTTTTACACAATTTTGTAAGTAAGCGCTTGTTGTTTAAAGCTTCGTTTTAATTTGCTCAGTTTTAACGCTTCTTCGTCGGCTCCCATTTTGACTTTTTAATTTTAACGCCACAATAATTTTCTCTAATCAAACAAAATCTAAAATAAAAATCTACGACGTAAATCAAACGCAAATCGATGATAAATGAATGAATGTCAAAATGGCGTCGACTGAACTAATTTAAAGAATTGTACAGATAATAAAGATGACAACTTAAAAATATGTCGCGACGGCCAACAATGTACGTATGTGTCGGTTAACTCAAACTGTCACTCGACGAACTCTTCTTCTTTCTCGCTCACACGCTCGCCGTATAGATGTGCGTCACGTGTGAGAGAAGATGCCGTGGATTGCCGCCAGTGCCGACACGTTGGACGAATGTTTCTTTTCAAGAAGTTGGCACTCTTGATTGAATGAGCGGTTTGTGAATGAATTTGAAGAAACCCGCCGATTGATTCGATGTTCTTCCAGACTGCCACGTTCAACAGCGGCGCCACCAAAAAACAAAGATGGATGGCTGAATTGGCTGGGATTCGGACTTCTTCGATTGATATGCTTGCAGGTTGATATTTGATGGCGTGTAGACTGCTCATCAAACACAGAATCGTTGCACTCCGTGGTTCCTGGGTTCTCGCGAAATAGGCGCACTGCACAGTTCGGTTGCAATTTATACAACGATGCACTTATCACACACGCGCTTCAAGTACTAACAGGTTATATTTTGTCACTTTAATATAAATTATTAAGGATCGTTTGGACCATGTTAGAGCGTGGACTGTATTTAATAAGTTCGTAGGTCTTATAAAGTGAGAAACTGCAAGTAACTGACACCAGAACTATTTATTAACTAATTTTGTTGCACGGAATACAATGTTTGCACAGCAGCAATCGTTAGACGGAAGTGAAGAGCGAATGAACATAAACAATGTACTTACTTAAAAATGAAAGGCAGTATTGCCAGCTAATATTGTAGGATTCCTACACTGCGTGTATTTTTATTATGAAAGTCGCTTCTAATTCTGAAAGCCCTCGATTTTTGCGGACATATAAAATACATTCAAAGATATTGTTACATCGGACCTACTAGAACATTCGAGAAAGCACGTGATTACAGTATGTGTACGTTGGAATTTCGAGAGATTTCTATTATTATTAGTTTTAAAGTTAAGTAGGTACAAACTCGCGACCTCTTTATAAAAAGGCATTAGAATTTCGACCGTACGCCTAGGGCATACGGTTCATATTTGTTTGTGTTGTACAAGTAGCTAGTAATAATAATTACCTACCTACCTACCTACTCTTTTGTTAGTGTTTTCTATGACCCTCTAGAATATTCGAGGTTATTCTGGTGTGTCTGTGGGCGAGTATAAATAGACCGCTCAGGGCCGCGACAGTCAGTCTTGTTTTGGCTATACAACGAAGCGAATCGAAGTGAACTTGAAGTGCGATATCTAAGTAAATAGTGAACAGTAGTGTATTGTAGTGTACTTGTGATTAAGTTGAAATTGTTTTTGTGATTAATAAAGTTATTGTGTTGTTTAATCGGTAGTAATAAATTTATCTCATACCCAGCTCGTAACAAATTGGTGTCAGAAGTGAGAGATAATTAAGCCAATTCTACCAAAGGACGACACGGAGGGTATCCGTACCAGGAGTCAGCGACAGCAGGACATGGACCAAAGTCGGTTTGGAGATTCTCCGACACAGACACCGGATGGTGTCCAGCCTACGTCACAGCCAGTCGCTGGCCCATCCGGAGTTTCTCCAGCATCAGTGGCGCCAGACTTGTCAGCTTTAATGGCGCTGCTGCAGGAGCAATCTCGCCGTCAAGAGGAACAGGCTCGCCGGTTGGAAGAGCAGTTGCAGCGAGACAAAGAGGAGCAGGTCCGCCGCCAAGACGAGCATATGCTCCTCATAAAGGAGCTTCATGCAACTTTCGGCAAGGAGCTGAAAGTGATGAAAGATCAGGTTCACCAGCATGAGAACCGCATCTCGGAGGCCGAAGTTAAGATTGCTAGGGTGCAGAAGGCTTTGAGCGAACTGAAGACTGAAGGTGGAACTGTAGGTTCAGGGGTTGCTACACCTTCTTCGCGTGGTTTTAAGGTTCCTCCATTCGATGGAACATCGTCGTGGTCGGCCTATAGAATCCAGTTTGAGGCCGTCATGAAGGCGAATGGATGGACCAAACCACAAGCCATGACCGCGCTCACCTTGGGCCTCCGAGACCAGGCCCTGACTATTCTCGAGGCACTCGGCAAGGACGTTACCTACGAGCAGCTGCTGGAGGCGTTGGAGTCCAGATACGGCGACGCGCACCTGGAGCACGTATTCCGTGCCAAGTTGATGGACCGTGTTCAACGTAGTGCCGAGAACCTACAGCAGTGGGCTTTGGAAGTTGAGAAACTCGTTCGGAAAGCCTACCAGTCTGCCCCTGCACTGATTGATGGAAATCTGGTACAGGCGTTCGTTGATGGAATACGTGAGTTAGAAGTTAGAGCTGCCGTGAGACTTGGGCATCACGAGACATTGAAGGACGCCTTGGCCCATGCCTTAGAAGTAGAGGCAGTGAGGCAAGACCACCGAACGCACCGCGTCGGGGAGGTTGTAGCATCACCTGTACACGACCGTGCGCAAGGTTACAGCCCTAGCTGCTACACAACTAGAGAAAGGGATCATCTTCGGCCAAGTTGTCCAAAACAAGTTGTGGCATCACCTGAACGCCAGCGTCCGCAACGGTACAGCCCTAGGTGTTACACTTGTGGAGAAAGGGGTCACCTTCGGTCGAACTGTAAAAAGCGAAGCGGGGCGCTTCGCTTTAGCTTTCTCGAGAAGATCAATCTCAGCAGGGAAAAGCGGCTAAGAAGACTGGTCAGCAACAGTGGAGAAACCGCAGCAACACAGACGAACTATCAAGGAGACCATTGTCCGAAGATTGTAAGCGTAGTTCCGGACAGGATTCTAAGGAAGTGGTACCTGTGAGGATGCTAAGAACGGATCTTAGCGACGAATGGAAGGTAACGATACAGCAGGATCAGCACAATGACTCGGACATCAAACCAATCTTCGAGTGGATCAAAGCTGGTGTTCCTAAACCCAAGTGGAGTGATGTGGCTGCGATGAGTTCCATCACGAAGAGTTATTGGGCGCAATGGAACAGCTTGGTAATCCAGGATGGAGTCTTGTGCCGTAAATGGGAAAACGCTAGAGGGGACAGCTGTCATCTACAAATGGTTGTCCCTAAAGCCAAGGTACCGGATGTTCTACGGTTCTACCATGATGGATGTTCTGGTGGACATATGGGGGTAAAAAGGACTCTACTAAAAATTCGAGACCGTTTCTACTGGATCCACTGTCGAGATGATGTGGAGGACTGGTGCCGCAAATGTACCAGTTGTGCGGCCGTGAAAGGACCCCGTACACGCAGCAGAGGTGCATTAAAAGTGTACAACGTTGGAGTCCCTTGGGAACGGATAGCACTTGACGTTGCGGGACCATTTCCAGTAAGTGAGAGCGGAAACAAGTACTTCCTGGTGGTCATGGATTACTTCACAAAGTGGCCAGAAGTCTTCGCCATTCCTAATCAAGAAGCTACAACTGTCGCAGATAAATTGGTTCAGGAAGTCTTCTGTCGTTTTGGGGTACCCTTAGAAATACACAGCGATCAAGGAAGGAATTTTGAATCGCAAGTATTTCAAGAGACTTGTCGATTGATGGGTACCCATAAAACCAGAACCACCTCTTACCACCCACAATCTGATGGAATGGTGGAGCGATTTAACCAAACGTTGGAGAGGTATCTGGCGAAGGTCGTGGAAAGCAGGCAAAGAGATTGGGACAAGCACATACAGCCGTTTCTTCTGTCTTATCGAAGTGCAGTCCATGAAAGTACGACTGTGACACCAGCCTTCGCGAACTTTGGAAGGGAATTACGGTTACCTGCTGATTTAATCACTGGAACTCCCCCTGATGCTCCATGTAGTGTAACAGATTACGCGAATGACTTGAGTAATAAGTTGAACGATGTTTATGAGCATATCCGACAATCCGGCCAACAGATGTCAGAGAAGATGAAGACCCGTTATGATCGGAAGGCAAACGGATCGGGTTTCGACGAGGGTTCACTGGTGTGGTTGCATAACCCAGTGCGGAGCAAGGGGAAGTCTCCGAAGTTACAAGCAAAATGGGATGGACCATACCGAGTCGTGACTAGGATCAACGATGTCACCTACCGAATACAGAAGGGTCCACGAGGTGCGCCTAAAATTGTGCATGTGGACCGGTTGGCGCGATACTACGGGACTAATGATGCTCGGGACGAGCATGTCTAAGGAGGGGGCAGTGTTACATCGGACCTACTAGAACATTCGAGAAAGCACGTGATTACAGTATGTGTACGTTGGAATTTCGAGAGATTTCTATTATTATTAGTTTTAAAGTTAAGTAGGTACAAACTCGCGACCTCTTTATAAAAAGGCATTAGAATTTCGACCGTACGCCTAGGGCATACGGTTCATATTTGTTTGTGTTGTACAAGTAGCTAGTAATAATAATAACCTACCTACCTACCTACTCTTTTGTTAGTGTTGTCTATGACCCTCTAGAATATTCGAGGTTATTCTGGTGTGTCTGTGGGCGAGTATAAATAGACCGCTCAGGGCCGCGACAGTTAGTCTTGTTTTGGCTATACAACGAAGCGAATCGAAGTGAACTTGAAGTGCGATATCTAAGTAAATAGTGAACAGTACTGTATTATAGTGTACTTGTGATTGAGTTTAAATTGTTTTTGTGATTAATAAAGTTATTGTGTTGTTTAATCGGCAGTAATTAATTTATCTCATACCCAGCTCGTAACAATATAAAGTGAAGGCAGAGTCAGTATATCGATCTCTTTAAGTTTTTCTCTGAGGGACTCTAACTTGTTTACATACAAGAAATGGGAAAGGACCGAGAACTGAACCTTGGGGCACGCCTATCTTGACTAGAGACCCGGAGGACGTCATCCCATTTACGTTTGCTTTTTGCTGTCTGTTTGATAAATAGGAAAGAACAAGATCAGCAGCTTGTCCACGAATTCCTTAGTGGTATAATTAACAGATCAGTATGTGGTGGTACTTGTGGTCGATGCAGTCGAACGCTTTAAAGAGATAACAGAAAACGATATTCTGGGGATTCCAAGATGTGAGTGATGTATTTTACTCCTGGGTCCGTTGTCGAACTACCCTTTAAAAAAACCTTCCCACCCCTTTTGTTAACGTGTACCTATGGTTGATTCCAGCTTGATAAATAGGATAGTTTCTGGCCAGATAGGTGGCGCTGCCGCGCGCTGTCCAAGAGTTCTGAGACTTACCGAAACAAGGGAGAGTCGCTAGTCATGTCTACAAATTATTCATGTTTTTTAAATTGCGATCCCAGGCATTTTGCATCTCACTTTTTATCCCTAGTACCAAAAATAGCTCCCTCGAACACGAACATAGCTTGTAAAACAGCGAAACATAGCAAAGTAATAATAAAATTGACTTGTTACTGGACTGACTACTAAACCGCAAAAGTATTATTGCTAAATACAGTTCTTATTAAGGAAAATCATGAAATAAAATAAGCAGCGGTTTAGGATAAATGTACGTATGAAACAGTTAGTGGGTCAATACGCGGTGCGGCTTGCGATTGCTCAGCTCTAGTTACGCCAACACGATCGCACCCGAGCGCGGGGGGCACGTCACCTACACACACACACACACACCTGCACATGCTCAACTACTGCACACAATTTGAAACCACATTTGTCCCTTAAGACAATCCCGGTAAATGTTAATGCTTCTTTCAACGACTGGGCCACCATTGGTATTCATAGGAGTCGAAATAGTATATAATGCAACTAGTGAATAAAGGACGGATTTAAAGCGAGGGCCGTAGATGAGTCACGAGCAAGTGAAGGATTCTAATGATTCAACTGTTAGAATCCTCAACGACGCGAGTGAGTTCATGGCCCTCGATATAAATTCGTACTTTATTCAGGAGTTGAGAATCCACAACGACGCGAGTGAGTTCATGGCCCTCGATATAAATTCGTACTTTATTCAGGAGTTGCATACTGTACTTTATACCATGACTACGAGAAAAGACATAATTTAAGCGAAAATAGAAATTTAATCAAGAAATAAGAATTGTTACATTAATTGAAATGGACATTAAAATTAGAGCAATGACTGAAATTAAGCGTAATTTTCTTATTATTATCATTAGGGTGGTCAACTTGTGAAACAATATTTATTGTGTTCCAAATTCAAACACCAAAATAGTGAATAAAAACAAAACAGTGAATAAAAGGCATTTTTATTCACTGTTTTGCGTGAATAAAATAAGCTTTTTAGAGTAGGTATGGTATAAACGACTTTATGAGCTGATGAAGAGCGCGCGGACTTATATAAACACTGTAGAATTTAATTTGCATGTTAAGAATTATTTTAAATTATTAAAAAAATGTTCTCAAAAGTTATCTTTTTTCACGTTACTTGAGTTTAAAAAAAAAAACAGTATTATAGTAATGTAATTAAAATGTTATGGAACATTATTAATAGCGGAACAGGAAGGTATTGCTATTGGCGATAATATTTTAAATTCAGACACTCAAGTGCCGCAGCCTTTGAAAATTTCTTAGCTCTGCAGCATCCGCCGTTTGAAGGATTCGTGATTTAAGGGATTTAGAGACAGCCCATTTAGTTTACTTTAGTTATTTCCATAGCGTGATGTCATGCTTTATTCTCTTGTGGGGCAATGCCGCCGATATTTAGACAATATTTGTTTTGCAAAAAACCCAGATACTCCCACAGAGTTAAATTTAAAGTGATTAATATTCTCACTGTGCCGTCTCAGATTATTTATGAAAACCTTTTGTACGCACAAAAATATTAATTTCTTTAAAAATACAGTGATATCCACAGCATAAATACGAGGAACAAACGTTTTGCTGGTCCTGCAACGAGGCTCAAATACGTTTTGATGACAATGTATACGTTTTTACAATAAACTTCCGAGCCATGTTCAAGAACTAAGCCTCAATAAATTCAAATCGTTTATAAAACGGAAACTATGCCTGAAACCCTACTAACATGTTAATCACTGTCTCGAAGATAAAATGGCTTGGAATTAAGCTGCTCCAAAGAAATTTTCTCTGTGAATATCAGAATATCGGACTTCGCTTGTTTATTATTAATTCCTTTCTTTTATACACTGTGACATTGAATGATAAGTATTTTTAATTTTATTAGATTATTGTGAATGTGAGGAGCGGACCACGTTGGTCACTTTTTTTTTTGTTTGTTTTAATCCTCAACTGTCTGGCAGTTTAAGTACCTACTATATGCGACCTACCCAAATGTCCTTTCTTTGGTATTGTTCGTCGTTTCGTTGAGCTCCTTGACTTATAAGTCGAGCGAGCTACACGATGACTGACATAAGCTTTCACTTGACTGGACAGGTCCACACAAATCTGTCTGGTTCTTTGTTCAGAAGACCATCTCACACACTAATCTGCATAGTCCTCAATGTCTATGTGAATTGAGCAAGATAATGCCTGGATTTCAAAAGAGACCTCTGAGTTTGTTTCGGCTGTTTTTTTTTTTTTTCAGATAGTAAGGCTCGCTCGAAACACAAGCCCCATCTAGTTTAAAAAAAAAACGTGTAAAAGTGTTTGTGTAATTGATCAATTGATTGAACTAATTAGTTGATTGACCCAACACTGCTCTAGAGGTTGTGTTATGGAATCTCCTAGCAAGGTTTATAGTTGGTCTGAATAATCGATCAAAATAAAATCTTTGGTAAAATACTGAAACATATATTTTTTGAAGTGGCTCTATTTCGGTTCTTGTTGTGGAATGAAGTGAAGTCCCAAAATTGCAAGCTACTGTGTAAGATTTATTTCACTTCTCATTTACTTCTTTAACTTTCTTTTTATTCCTGTTCTATTTGTTTTAATTTCTCTGGTCTTTGGCCGCGTTCCCACTATGTCGTGACGATTAATTTACCGTTAGTTTTTATTTGGCAAAAGTCGTGGACGACAGTAATCGTGTCGTCCTATATGTGAACACCTCCATTTAAATACACAAGCAATCTGTCGTCACGACAAAGTGGGGAGGCGCCCGTTGTTGATGTTGTTGTTATATTGTGTGGTGTCGTGTGGCCCGCAGCGTGGAGCGCTCGTCGGACCAGGTGGTGCGGCCCGTGAACCTGGACGCGCTGGACAAGTGGGTGGGGCAGCTGCCGGCCGACGTGCGCGCCGACATGGCGGAGCTGGCGCCCATGCTGTCCGTGCTGGGCTACGACCCGTGGGCCAACCCGCCGCGCTACGACGCCACGGCCGACGCCGTCACGGAGCGCCGCCCGCCCTAGCCGCCCCGACCGCCCTACCCGCCTTACACACGCAATAAACGATAACACCAAAACATAGTATTTTATTCCGAGCTCGTCGAACGCACTTCCGCGGGTAGCCGCCCGGGCGCCCGCGACGTCTTCTGTGCGGGGGAACATTTATAGTGTCGTGATTTATGGACTTTATAATGTACAAAGAATAAATATTATAATACATTTGCCTAAAAATATAACTAGTTACTTTTAATCATTTTTGAAAACCTGTATTTTTTTGTAATTTGCTAATAGAAAAGAATTTGTGTGGTATATATGGCTACAACGAAAAAACCCTACTATTGAAATGTCATGTTTTAAAATCGGGGTTGTTTGTTTTAAAATCGGGGCAGTAGAAGTCTGTTAAATGTAGACTATTTAACCCAGACCATATCATCGATTGACACCTTCAGATGAATAGTTTATGCGCTACGCAGACGGAGACTGCTAAAATCATAACCGTTCATTTTTTGCTTCGCCGTAGTCGGGTGAAAACGTAATGCGAGGATGTGCCCACAGTTGTGTGATTGACACTGGCTTGGCCACCATCAGGGATTTAATTTTGATAACACAAAAAAAATTAGTCGATATTTGTCGCCAAATATCAGAATTTGTCGGTCACTGGTTCAAAAGATATAAGGGTTTATAAGTGACCGATATGGAGAGTCTCTCGGGCTTGGCCACATACTCATATCTCAAAAACTAGGGCACCTAGCGAAAATCTGTTTTCTTCCATATTTTTCGCCAATTAGTTGCCATTTGTCGCCAAGTCACAGATTTAATCGAGTCCTAGTTTGGAAGATATAACGAGTTCAATAAGTAAGGTATAGTCCAAGAGCTAGATCGAAAGAACTATTCCATTTGAGTTCCACAACTCGATTACCAATATCGAAGACCTTCGTACTCGTACGTGTTCAGATTTCGACTTTTGGAACTCGGTCTATTAATTTATGTCTAGCATGGAACGCTCCATGGCTCTCTGTGCTACTCCACGACCTCCTGTGAGAGCGTTCACGTCTTAGCACCGTACGTCATGGTGGGCAGAACACACTGATTACAGAGACTGGTCTTCAGGCAGTGTGGAGTTTTGGCTGATTTGAGAATGTCGTCCAATTTGCTAAATGCAGCCCACCCTAGCTGGATTCCGCTCGACACGGAACAGTAAAAACAGTGGAAGTAGCTTGAGAATAAACATTGTACCAGAACCGGTGTCGCCAAACTCATACTGTTGGAATATTTGGTTTAAAGAGTTGGAAGAGTATTAAATAAAATTATTTGTAAAGTAAGAATTAGAAAAAAGATGTTCAATGACAAGAGTGTTTATTTCAAGTAACTAAGCAATATATTAAAAAGAAATATAACGACAAGAACAAGTCTGCACAACAGAGGTTACTTATCTACAACAGCCGCCCTTAATGGAAGTTGTGCAAGACAAACACACAAACAGAAAAACATAAATAATAAAATTAAGTTTCTAGACCTAAGCTAATTGTACACCGTTTGTGTACTATAGGCCCTAGTGGCTTTGTTAGCACATCAGCAGGCATATCACTTGTTTTCACATATTCTAACATTATAACGTTATCTGATACTTTTTCCCTAATAAAGTGAAAACGGGTATCGATATGCTTCGTCCTGCTGTGATGTACGGGATTTCGAACGAGATTAATGGCACTCTGACTGTCAGAAGCTAAGTTAACTGATGAAAGTTTACCTGTTATCTCATAGATAAATCTGCGCAAGTAACACGCTTCCTTCGTGGCAGACGCTAGTGCCATATACTCTGCTTCCGCCGAGGATAAGGCAACAGTAGGTTGCTTTTTGGACTCCCAGGATACAAGACCTCCACTCAACTTGAAGGCGTACCCAGTATATGACCTTCTATCTATCGTGCAGTTTGCCCAGTCAGCGTCACAATAGCCTTTTAAGGGTTTTCCGCTTCTCCTGTAAACCAATGAATAGTTTAGAGTACCCTTTAGGTACTGCAGAACCCTTTTGGCAGCATTCCAGTGTTCCTTCGTATAACACGTATTATACTGACTTAAGTAGCTCGTGGCGTAGGCGATATCGGGCCTAGAGTTTACCGAAAGGTACATTAGTCCTCCTATTAAATTCTGATACGGATAAGACTCTCTAACTTGTCCATCAGTTCTTCTTTCCATATTCTTTTTAACTAAGGGAGTATCCACTGTCTTGCAGTCTTTCATATTAAACTGATCCAGTAACGATAAAATATAATTTCTCTGATTTACTTTTATACTCTCGGATTCATATTCAATTTGTAAACCTAAATAGCATTTTAATAATCCAAGATCTTTCAGAGAAAAATATTTCGACAAATCCTTTTTGACAATGTCAAATGTTAATTCTGATTTAAAGAAGACGATTATATCATCGACAAAAATACCTAATATAACCAGTTCTTCACTAAAAAGTTTCGTATATACGCAAGGCTCAGAAGGAGTTCCTGTAAAACCTATTTTTATAAGCGTTTCGTTTAACTTTTTGTTCCAAGCTCTTGGCGCCTGTTTAAGGCCATACAAGGATTTACGCAACGAACAAACCTTGTTTTCCATGCCTTTTGCTTTGAAGCCAAGGGGTTGCTCCATAAAAACTTCTTCTTCTAAGTTACCGTTAAGGAACGCGGTATCAACGTCTATGTGTTTCATTCTCAAGCCCATCTCTGCAGCTAATGCAAACAAGGTGCGGAGAGAAGAATGACGAATCACTGGCGCAAAAGTCTCGTCGTAGTCTACGCCTTTAACTTGATTGAAACCTTTGACGACGAGTCTGGCTTTATATTTAGTGACATTACCATAAGCGTCCTTTTTAAGTTTATAAACCCATTTACATGGTATGACCTTTTTGTTTGGTCTATCTACTAGTTCCCATGTGTGGAGTTTTATCAGAGAGTTGTACTCATCAGCCATCGCATGGTGCCACTTATCAGCATCATCACCATGAGTAGCTTCATAATATGTCGTAGGTTCATTTGCATCATCTGTCGACACATTATAAGAAAGAAAATCTGGTGGTTTTCTGTTTCTTGTGGGGTACCTCCTCTCCTCTTCCAAACTAGGTAGCTCTTCATCGACACTTGGAAGTCTCAGCTCAAAGAATGGTTCTGGTTCTCTCATAATTGCTGATTCTTCTGCATTTTCTACATTTGTCTGTGAAGTTGGCTCATCTATAGGATCGGTACTCCCAACACAATCGAAAAATTGACAATCGTCATGTTCAGGTTCCTTATTCTGAAATAACAATATGGAATCTGACTGTACCACAGGCTCAGACTGTCTCTGCTCTTTCAACCCTGTAAAGCAATTTTCAAAAAAAGTTGCATCTCTGGACGTTATCACTTTTCGTGGATTACTAGGATCCCTAAATACATAAGTATTTGGATTTTCTGAATAACCGATAAAAATCGCTTCCTTTGCCTTTACGTCTAACTTTTTCCTGTGACATGATGGTATATGTACAAGTGCTCTGCATCCAAACACTTTCAAATGACTGAGGTCATTTCTACAACCACACCACCTGTCCTCGGGAATTTGACCACCTAAGGCTCTGTGAGGAGACCTATTTTTCAGGTATACGGCAACTTGGAAAGCATCTTCCCAGAATGCTTTAGGCAGTGAGCTTTCTGCTAACAACGTCCTCGCCTTCTCTGTAATTGAGCGGTGGGTACGTTCAGCTAATCCCACTTGTTGAGAACTGTACGGCGCCGTCGTTTGATGTTTGATACCTTTAGAAGCAAGATAATCATCGAATTCTCTATTAACGAACTCCTTACCGCCGTCAGTCCTAACTGCTTTAATTTTCTTTTCTAATTGATTTTCTACAAAGGTTTGGAAAATTCTAAATTTATCTTTAACCTCTGTCTTGGAAGAAATAAAGTAAGCAAATACCTTCCTTGTATAATCATCAACAATGGTTAACATAAACCTATTCCCCTGAAAAGAGGTTGTAGACACAGGTCCCAATAAATCCATATGTATCAGTTCTAAAGGAGAAGTAGCTCTATGATATGCTACCTTCTTAAAAGGTTTCCTTGCCTGTTTTCCTTCCACACAAGCGATGCAACTGCTTTTATCTACTACATTAAACTTAACACCTACCTCGTGATTCTTCAGTTGGGTCATGCCTATACGACACAAATGTCCTAACCTCTTGTGCCAGAGTTTATAACTTATATTCTGACAATCAGAGTGCACATCCTGCGTCAAATGATTACTTGCCACATTATCGGGAACATTAACAGTACCATCTACAACGTACAGTCCACCACAGGGCGAAGCATGAAGTACCGAATCACCTGTAAAATGAAAATTATTAGATTTATAAAAGTTACATCCATTTTTATCAAAAATACAAACAAAACCCTTATCAACAGCTTTCTGCACAGACAATAAGTTTGCTTTTAAGTCGGGGACAAAAGCAACATCGTCTATCTTGTTGATTACGTTCTCGGGTGTATTTATAGAAATGTTTCCTATGCCGCAGCATTTAATCTGCTCTCCGTTTGCGACGGTAACACTACCTTTGTTCTGTAACGTAATGTTTTGAAGCCAATCTCTTCTAAAACTCATGTGTTTAGTACAACCAGAATCTACGTAAAATACCTCCTTGCTTGAGCGGCCAAAAGTATTGAGAGCTGTAAACGTGGTGTTCGTAGCGTTCTCCGTATTGCCTTTCTCCTTGTTTCTCAGCGGACAGTCAGGTCTCTTATGACCAGGTACTTTGCACTCGTAGCAGACTATTTCCTTCTTCTTGGATTTAGGCTTCTTCTTCGCATGAAAAGCGGAATCTATAGATATACTCGTAGCTGCATCTTTAGACATTTCATTCAGCAGTTTTGTCTTTACTAAGTCACTAGTCACGTCAACATTGCAATTTTCTAGAGCCATAATGAGAGGTTCATATTTTGGAGTGAGACCTCCCAAAAGTATAGCAGCAATAGACTTATCCTCTATGACTACATCAATATCCGCGAGATCCTGTGCGGTTGATAAAACTGCATTAATGTACAGTTCAATATTTCCGAAATCTGACAGACTCAACCTGTACAGTTTTCGCTCTAAAGCTAGTCTTCTTCCCATTCCCTTATCTTCAAACGCCTTTTGCAAATATGTCCATGCTTCGGCTGCAGTTTTCGCACATCTAACGTGAGTAATAGCTGCACCGTCAACTGTTAAGCAAATTTTTGCAAGAGCTTTTTCGTCGTTGCGTACCTTCATCGAAGCAGGGGTCGTGTCACCTTCCGGATAACCACTAATTGTCACCCACAAGTCCTCGTGTAAAAGGTAATTTTTCATCTTAAACTTCCAAGTAGGATATCCATCTTTATTCCGAAGACAAAATGATGGAATCGAAGATGAATTCGACGTAGAGGGATTCGACTTACTAACACTCGAAGCATCTCCATTATCGCGTGACATCACGACTAGTAAAAATTTTCAGTCACTCAATAAACTCAACTACCTAATTATATTACAAATTTATATTTTAAACTCTTCCAGAGCTTCGTGCTGATAACGTGTTGGAATATTTGGTTTAAAGAGTTGGAAGAGTATTAAATAAAATTATTTGTAAAGTAAGAATTAGAAAAAAGATGTTCAATGACAAGAGTGTTTTTTTTAAGTAACTAGGCAATATATTAAAAAGAAATATAACGACAAGAACAAGTCTGCACAGCAGAGGTTACTTATCTACAACACATACATTTGCGATTTACTCTTACTACAAACCCAATCGTATTTTTGGGTTTGTAGTAAGAGTAAATCGCAAATGTATGAGTTTGGCGACACCGGTTCTGGTACAATGTTTATTCTCAAGCTACTTCCACTGTTTTTACTGTTCCGTGGTTCAATATGAACTGTAACCACGTAAAAATAAGGGTGGTATTTGAATGGCGTATCACTGACACGAATGCAGGTTGCTACTCAAATAGCGATGAAAACTTACCGGTGGTATGATACCCCTCCATGAGTTAGATTTTTAGTCCGACTATGGTTTTTACAGTCCAGTATGGCACATTAAGGCATTTTAATATTATTTTTCGCTAATATTATGTTGACGCAGTCTAGTAAGAGAATGAGAGCGCTTGAACAGCAAGCGCGTCACGCATGACTTACTAGCGGCGACAGTGCCACGCCTACTTACTATTTCCACTGTTTTTACTGTTCCGTGCCGCTCGATACTTTCGCTGTTTGATGCTCCTTGCTAAAGGAAAGAATATGGCCGAGATAGACATAACGGTCAACCTTCTCCGACCTTTCATTCCCGATCTTAACCGAAGGGTTTGAAATTCTGGAGAAATTTGATCTTCATCTTGGCCATATTCATCTTAAGTCCTACTTTGAAAGCATTGCAAACCTTGAAGCATCTTTTGGAGGTCCTGAGGACCTCCTTTACCACACTTAAGATTTACAGTGATGATCTCGTAAGTTTTCAGCAAAAAGTTCGAGATCATCACTGTAAACCTTACCTAAGTGAGACAGGTAAGCACCATTGATGTTAACACCGCAATAGTGACCGACAAATTCTGATATTTGGCGACAAATTTCGACTTAGTGAATTTCGACTTTTTTTGTGTTATCAAAATTAAAATCCCTGATGGGACAAGCCCGCCACACTTTTCCCAAACCACTGTAACTCCTAAAAGCCAGAATCAATAGTGGCGACCACCAGAAAAGCGCCGAGACAATGAAGCTCGACGAAGTTACAGAGAATGAATTTAGGTAAGTGTCTTGGATCCGGCAACAAAATTAAACAGAAAGTATAGGGGAGGAGTAGGAAAAACCGTAATTTCCCTTTCCCTCCATATCGGCAGGAGACAGAACGAAACAAGGCCAATAGGCACAAAGGGACGCTTTTAAGAGTTACAGTGGTTTGGGAAAAGTGTGGCGGGCTTGTCCCATCAGGGATTTTAATTTTGATAACACAAACAAAGTCGAAATTCACTAAGTCGAAATTTGTCGCCAAATATCAGAATTTGTCGGTCACTATTGCGGTGTTAACATCAATGGTGCTTACCTGTCTCACTTAGGTAAGGTTTACAGTGATGATCTCGAACTTTTTGCTGAAAACTTACGAGATCATCACTGTAAATCTTAAGTGTGGTAAAGGAGGTCCTCACAACCGGGAGAGGCCAGCAACACGGATAAATCTAAATAATATATATTATATACCTAACTCAAAGGTGACTGACTGACTGACATAGTGATCTATCAACGCACAGCCCAAACCACTGGACGGATCGGGCTGAAATTTGGCATGCAGGTAGATGTTATGACGTAGGCATCCGCTAAGAAAGGATTTTGATCAATTCTACCCCCAAGGGAATAAAATAGGGGATGGAAGTTTATATGAAAGTCCGTCAGTTTTAAAGTTAGGATCTTCTAATTTTGTGTGTAGGCTGACGATTGAAAATTAATTTATACGTGTTTCAGCGTTTTTGATAATTCCACCCCGAAGGCTTAAAAAGGGGATGAAATTGTGTGTGAAAAATCTTTAATTTTCGACGTAAAAAGTACAAAATTTGTTATCTGGGCTTATGATTGGAAGCTAACGCAACGGCTTTATTAGAATTTCAACCCTTGAGGGGTGAAAAAAGACCATCATTTTGTTTTTAATTAAAGTATTTATTTTTGACTTACTAAATAGTATCAAAGTTAGTAAGTCGTTGGTTTTTTTTTTATTTCAACCCACAAAGGGAAAAGGGGATGAAGTTTTGCATTGTATTTGTTCATTCGTTCACCAATAACGGCAGCAGGAGAGACCTTTTGCAGCAGTGCAAGTTAATAGTATAGGCCGTACACAAGTTAATAGTACAGGTAGGTACCAATCGTATGGACGCGCACACGTGACTTCGCGGCTGGCAGTACTTACCGTTTTGTAGGGACCTAGGTAAGCCGAAGATTATGGAGTTACGGCAGGGGCAGAAAAAGAAAGTATGTATAGTAGAACAAGATAGAATGAGTAATATTGTCGATGTCGTATTTGATACCAACTAGATTTTTTTATTTTGTTGGTTTCTGTTTTTAGGTAGATTTCCTCTTTTTATAAAAAAAAAAATCTACCTATTGGTCTCTCACTTAGGGAGATTTATATGTATACGTATGTTTAAGGGTGACAAGCAAAATTTAGCCACACTCTACAGGTCGCAATTATGAACCGAGTGCTTTCAAACTTGGCCAAAAAATCGAAAAGTTCAAAACTTAGGCTATGTTCGTGAATGGGCGGAATTCGTCCATGGGGGGCGGCGGGGGGGCGGTTTTTCTAAAATCAGTTTTTTGGCCATAACTTTATCCTATGAAAAATTTTTGTACCGTTTTTCATTTTTATCATTCTAAGTAAAAGTACGGACAACTTTAAAATAAAACTTTTTTGATGCAACCCCTAAATTGGGGAGGGGGTTGAAATTTCAAAAAATTTTGCGAAAAAAAATCATATCTCCGTAACAGTAAACATTTTGAGCGTCGCAAATATTTTTTTTTTGACAGAAAATTGTTTACTCTACAGTTGTTACCTTTGAAGTTTAGCGATAAAACTTATAGTTTTCGAAATAAAAAATCATTACTAAAAATTTGAGGGCGTTTCCATGCTAAACTCATAAGAGAGGATTTAAAAAGGGTAAATTTCCATTACAGGACAACGATTTTGAAATCATATTTTTTTTTGTAGATTGTACACATAAGTACAACTCTTTATACAAATTTTCAATAGTCGGACGCTCCAGCACCTTCCCCGAAATCTACCTCCTCCTGCGGCTTGCCGGAGGGATTTTTTTCTAACTCTTCTGCATTTCTGATCTTACTTTTGATGAATGAAGATAAAAATCCAAAATGGCGGCGACGAATATTTTTGGATTTTCCATCATGGTGTCGTTTCCGTGGTTTTTGGTGTCGCTGATAATGAAAATCAGTTCAAAATTAACATGGTAAAAAAAGTTAACAGAAGCAAAAAAAAAACAGTTCTCTTTTTTTTTCTTCGGCTTCCCCTGACACTATTTTCACCCTTCGCTGTTAGGTAGAGGTGTATCTAATCCTACACCCACATTTCGCACATTTAGCTTATTTCCATCAACCGGGCACAAAAATACAATAACACTTTGCCCGTCCCGGAAATCGAACCCAGGATCTCATGCTCAGTAGCGCTTGCGACAACTTGACCAACGATGCAGTCTCACACATGACATGACCCATCAATATTTTCACGCGAACGAAGTCGCGGGCAACAGCTAGTATTAACATAAATGGGTTGATGCTTAGTTGTGAGCTGTTATATTTGATTCCAATAATAGGTATGGCAAACACGCTTGAACGCACGGAAATTTGTTCGTAGGGTCAGGTGGGCAACAGTGAACCACAAAAAATTCAAAGTTGTGTCATGTACTCAAATTAAAAGTTTTCGTTTTCTTTTTTCATACATACCATTTAGTGTCTAATAGACTTAAGGTTTCTTTACAAAATTAAGCTCAAAAACTGATAGGTTAGACATTACCAAGTGTTTTTAAAAAAATGGGAATTGGTTCAATGTGTACACGCTTTGGTACACACTGATCCATGATGAAGTTCACAGTGAACCACCGTTGGACACAGTGAACCATATCAGAATAAAACGAAGATAAGTTATATTTTAACTGGACTAATTCGGGTAAATCAGTCATCAATCAAAAATGCGTCATTAAAACAAAGTTTTTTCATTCATTCAAGAAGGTTTATTGCTTAGAATGTCAAGAAAAAACAAAAAATAGAATTATAACTTAATCAGGATAACATACACAGCACATGTATTTAGAAATAATTGTTAAGTTGGTATACAAAACCTTTAAATTTCTGTAGAACAGTAACATAAAATATAATATTCTAAAAAATACAATCAATGCGGTTTTTATTAATTGAGATCTATGTTATCAACTTATTATCTATCCTATAAAATCAGTCTGAAAGTTGCGTTTACAGCCTCAATAAAAAAAAATCCTAATAGTTATTAAAAAAAAAAATAAAAAAAATAAAATAAGAATTATAATAAAAATAAAAATAAAAAAATAATTAAGTAAAAATAATTTGTTTTTGCCATTTGGTATGCCACTTGATGACTTGACGAACTTCTTTTGCCCCGAGCCCTTATAACATTAAGGCGCATTGTTTAATGTAATCTTTTAACACTAGTTCCTGGTCCTGGGAAAATACTGCATTGACTTCGTTATTAGGAACTAAGTTAGTGTTTTCATCCGACTGGATTTTTTTAGCGTACCTCCGTAGCGTAGGATATCATCCTTGCTATGCCCCCCAATCTTTCTTTTCACTGCCTTAGTTCGACCCATCCTGAAGCAAAAAAAGTTGTTACCTATTTAACTAATTTGATGTTGAACTTTGGTACACCATGAACCATCAAGCGGTACACACTGAACCACGGTTCACTGTGTACCCTGCAATACTGAGTCACTGTGTACCACCTACGTTATTTGACATTTGATGTTGAAAAAAGGCAATTGATCAAGGAATATGATTAAAACATAATAACCATATTATTGCTAGATAGTGACTTTACATGTATATAAAATTCGGTACGAAAAGCTCAGAAAACACGACTTTGAAGAAGAAAAGCAAAACTTACCTATTTCTTACTTTTCGCGCGGGAAAACACAAATCGTCCCACCACACGACCGCTTACAACGGGCGCTCGCCCTCAAGTGGGGAGTGAGGGAGACGTAACGAAACACGTTGCTACGTGTCGGTTCCATGATCCGGTATCTTCTAGTTTTTAATATAATAATACCGATTCTCTGTGTACCACTGGCTCACTGTAGCCCACCTGACCCTATAGTAAATAACCTGTACACTATCCAACATAATATTGCGTTGATTTCGCGTGAATTACATTTTGGCGCGTGGTTCATAAACGGAACTAACGTCCTGATCTTTCAATAGGTTTAGCAGATAATAGGGAACAATTTTGCTTAAATAGCAAAATTGAGAATATTGTTCGAATTATTTGCAAGAAAATAATACAATGCACTGAATACACTTTTATGCTTGTAGATGTCGTAGTTGCGCGCCACGCCATCTAGCGTTCGCCGCTAACAGTAATAGTAGCAGTGCGGAGCGCGCGTTGTCGCAGAACCGCTGCCGCGCGGCACCGCTCTCGTACAAGTCGTACAGTCGTACACCGATGTTCCGATAGGCGGCGCTAATCTACCTCTTTCTTTTGTTGTTTTCCTTTTTTTTTGTTCAGTTTTTTTCATCTGCGAAATCTTCAAATAGCCTTTAAATCTGCATAGTTAAAGAACGTTGTTTATATTTTCGAAATTATCACTTCTTGAGATAGTTCCATTTTAAATTACTTTTTACTCCCTAGGGAGTAAAGTGGTCACTTTAGTCCCGCTTCGTAGGGCTATATTGGCGTACTTTTAGAGCATGAGAAGTGAAAATAAATAAATATCGCTGGAAATTACTCACAGCGCCATCGGACGACCAGAACTTTTGGCCGCAAAAGCTACCAGGAAGTTTGGTCGCAACACCGGTCGTCCGACTAGTGGTTGTAGCTGCGTAGTGCGCCCCCTAAGGACCGAATTCCTTCTACGCTGACGTCGCGTCGGTCGCGTACGTCGGTTGCGCGTGAGTACGAGTATGCATTGTGTTCTATAGTATAGCACTATACTGCGACATTGACGTCAGCGGCGCGTACGTTGCTACTGTATTTCTTGCTGACGTACGCGACCGACATCAGCGTAACAGGAATTCAGCCCTAAGCAAGTCAGTCTATGTGCATCAGATTTGCTCTACCAAATGTCAAAAGTAGTGATTGTGACATAGTATTAAATCAAGAGAAACTAGAATTTGTCGATAAAACGATTTTCTTGGGAATCGCGCTCGATTCAAGGCTACAATGGGGCCCTCATTTAACATCTCTTGCAGGACGCCTAAGCTCAGCAGCATATGCTGTTAGAAAAATCCGTCAATTTACCGATGTTGATACCGCGAGGATAGTTTATTTTAGTTATTTTCATAGTATTATGTCATACGGTATTTTACTATGGGGACGGGCTGCAGACATCGAGTCTATATTTATTCTGCAGAAAAGAGCCATCAGAGCCATATATGATTTACGTAGACGCGACTCTCTAAGAGAGCTGTTTAAGGAAATTAATATCATGACAGTACCTTGTCAATACATCTATGAAAACATCATGTACGTTAGGAAAAATCTGCATTTATTCAGTAAAAGAGGTGACAGACACCACTATAATACTAGAAATAGGGACCAACTAGTTCAGCCAGGTTTCAGGCTTGCTAAAGTAGATTCCTCTTTCATGGGGTACTGCTTAAAATGTTACAATAAAATACCTCTCCACATTCTACAACTGAATGAGACGAAATTTAAATCTTGTGTAAAACGCACACTATGTAGTCAAGCTAAGTTGGTGGATTACATTGATGATAAAAATGCTTGGCTCAATGCCGGTCCTGCTCCACAACCATAGGAGCAAACTAATTGATTCTCAGTCAAGTTATTGTGGAAGCTGCAGAAGATTGTAAAAAAGATCCTTGCATTGTATAGATTCCATAGGTATATTAGTATTATATAACTTCATAGCGCATGTGTGAGTACTATGTACTGTAAAGCCACCATTTACATCTAGTTATTTTATTTTTTCTGACTTGATTATGCCTTGGCGGGGCGGCTGAGAGAATGTCATGCTCACTCAAATGTCTCGGTGATGGTGGCGGGTGTGTCGGGTCATTTAGTTCCCTTCAATATGGTTGAGCTGAATGGTGCTGATACATGCGTCATGTTCGTGAACGGGCGCTGTCAATTGAGACTGGTCAACTCTCAGCTGCCACGGTTAATTTTAATTTATTTATTTTTTAAGTTGTTGATTTCATCTTTTCTCTGGACGCTCTTAATGTGCACGTCTGTCTACATCGTTCTCACATTATGTATAATCACAACATGAATGATGTAACCAAGATTTTGTAACAATATTTTGATTTAAAAGAGTGTCCATGGAGTTTCTTGCCCGTTCTTCTCCATAGAGATCTACGCTAGGGAATGGGCAACTACAGTATAACAGTACTTTCTCAAGTTATTATGCCTTGTGACTGTGACTGTAGCTTTGATTTAGTTTTGTATTTTTGACATTCAAAAGTGCCGTAATGGTCTAATTGAAATAAATGATTTGAGTTTGAGTTGAGTTTGAGTTTGAGTTTGTCTACCGTCCGCGTCCGTTCCGTTACACACCAGCTGACCAGCACACCACATGTGGCTGTGCCTAAGTGACCCCAGGAGACTGATACCATTTTCGTTTTTCCTAATATTATTTTAAATAATATTATTATACTACGTAGCTTGGATAGGTAGTTTCAAAATTCGTAGGTAAGTAAAAAGTGCTACCCAACCTTTCCGTATGTAGAAATGAAGCACTGAAGCGCATACATTTTGAACCACTTAGCACTTGCAAATAGAGATGGGTAACCACCCGGGTTAAAACCTACTAGTGGGTTAAAACCCAGTTATCACCCGTTTCATTCCACCCATTGGGTGGTTTGGCTGGGTGAAAATAAAATATTTCGAATTTATTATTTAAACATGTAGCGCGCTACGGCCGGTGTGCGGGGTGGCAAGACCGGGAGGGGAAGGGATGTCGCCCACGCGGAGCTATCCCCGCGCCCCTTCCCCGCTCAAACTTGTCAGTATCTCGCTGGTTAGAGTGCGCGCGTTTTAAGTGAATTTTCGAGTTTTTACTTACGACCCGGAACTGTTATAATGCAATCTGATCCTGCTTTTACCCCTAACTTACTTACTTACCGCGCATTTTTACTTATTAGACCTCACAGACCAAGGATCTGAACTTGACGAAAGTCTAGAAGTCGACGCTATGGAGTTTATTTACGAAGTAGGACAAAGTATCGGTTTGAATGTAATGTCGAACTAGGCATCGTATAGAGCAAGAGATGGTTTTTGGAGTCGGAGGTTTCATCAATCTGGTGGAAGAGTATATATGTGGGTCTACTGCATCGAGCAAAGTCGCTGTTCGTATTCTTACTGCACCGTGCACTTCTGCTGCTTTAGAGCGATCCCTTAGTGCTCATAGTGATATACATAGTAAAAAAAGAAATAGACTCACGACGGAAATAGCAGCAACAGTAAATTTTTTTTTCTTCTACGTATTGTCTGCAATCAGTCCTCAGACTATGAGAGGATGAGTTCCGCGTTGCTTGTAGTGTAGAGTATGGCTTCCAGTGATGCCATCTACTCGCATATGTTACGGATTTACTGCCGGTCTGCTAGTGCCATGATACTGTGGCCCTTCAAGCGGAGCACGTAGTCTCGTGTCAACTGACGAGTTAGCTCATTTGGGTGGATGGCTAGTCGTTCTTCATATTTCTCTGCTACACTCCGAATCTCCTCAGCAACTTTGGGAATGTCTAGTTGTTGGTGGATTTCAGCGTTTGTAGTGAACCATGAGACATTGGCTATTGTGCGTATAAGTATTTTGTTTTGTTGGCGCTGCAAGATGGCTATACTGGAGTTACTTGCGCTTCCCTAGAGCTGTATCCCATACACCCAAACGGGCTTCAATACTACTTTGTATAATAGGAGCTTGTTATCCAACGATAGTCTGGAGTTGCGGCCCAGTAACCAGTGAAATTTTTTTAGTCGTTCTGAGTGTTCGTCTTTCTTGGCTTTGATGTGTTGTTGCCAGGTCAATCAACGGTCCAAATGAATTCCCAGGTATTTGACACAACTTCTGTGTGGTAGGGTGGTATCTCCCAGTTTGACCGGTGGGCAGTCCTCCTTTCTGAGTGTGTAGGTAACTAGGACATACTTTGCATCACAGGCCTTTAGTTTCTAGCTTTTCATACAAGTGTTTATTTTATTAAGTCCACTCTGCAGAAGATTTGATGCACCTTCTGGGTTTGTTTGAATAGACAATATTGCTGTATCATCTGCGAATGTTGCTATAACAACTCCAGGTTCCGTCGGTAAGTCAGCTGTGTACAATATGTAAAGAATTGGCCCCAGAACAGAACCCTGAGGTACACCAGCTTCAATTCTGTGAAGGGCTGAGGTATTACCTGATTCTTTTACGTAGAAAACTCTATCTGTGAGGTAAGAGTTCAGAATGCTAAAGAACGGTTGAGGCAGATGCTGTTTAGTCTTGCTTACAAGGTGTGGCATAAGGGCCTCCCCTTTATGCCACACCTTGTCAAAAGCCTGCTGGATGTCCAGAAACACTGAAGAGCAATATTTCTTTTCTTCCAGCGTTTTTCTAATGTGTTCACAGACCCGGTGTATTTGTTCTACTGTTCCGTGTTGTTTCCTGAAGCCAAACTGATGGTCAAGTAGTACATTTCTCTCTTTAAGTATTGGGGTCATCCTATGCAGCAGCACTTTTTCAAATATTTTGGACATAGTCGGCAAAAGGCTTATTGGTCTATATGACGTTTTTTCTTGGGCAGGTTTCTTGGGCAGGTTTCCCTAAAACTAACATATCTATAGTATAACATACAATTGGAATTTATTGCACAAGCATGTGAATGATTTTAGTGATAGTACTGAGGAATGTGTGCCTGATTCACCACCAATACTCCAAATCCCAGAATCCCAGAGATATAATATACAAACCACGCCGCCACGTACAAATAGCCCTGTCCATTATCAGTTTAAATATTAAAAGAAATAATACCGGTAAGTACGGAGAAATAGAAAAAGCAACCCAAAAGATACAAATTGAGTCAATGGTCTGAATTCAATGGACTACGGGTCAGGTTAAATTGTCCGTGGTCACACTAGTGTAACTACGGATCAGCCGTAGCCACACCAGTGTGACTATCAGGTTAAATTATCCGTAGTCATACCAGTGCACTGGTATGACTGTGTGACTACGGATAAATAAAATTAACCATAGTCACACTGGTGTGGCAATTTGGTGTGACTATGGGTCGGTCGCGGAACCATCTACATCCGGCATTAACAATTTTCAATTTTTTGATTGTACCCGTGTTTCCGATGCAAGCGATGATGATTAAACTACCCACTAATTTGTTGTAATTTTCCAAATAAATAATAAATGTATCTGATTTTGGGTTCAGGCTCTTATTTTTGACAAGTTAATAGTGAACTCTACTTCCCACTATTTAATAATTAACTATACTCATTTTCACCCAGTAAAATAGGTGAAAATGGGTTAAAACCGGGTTAAAACCCAAATCACCCAGTTTTAACCTAAATGGGAAGAATGGGTTTTAACCCACTACCCATCTCTACTTGCAAAGGAACCTTCCTTCTAAAATTGGTGCATTAGTTCCAGAGATTATTACCTCCTACTTACAAATAAAAACAAACAACCTCTTTATAATATTAGTATTACTAAATAGATAAACCTATTACCTTGAAATGTATTACTATCAATGTAAAATAAATGCTTAGCCAATCGCACGCTATTTCGTAAAAATGTTTGAATGGTACGCTACGCTACTCGCTAGTACGAAAGTCTCGTCATAAGTAGTTATCCAGTGTAGCAAAAATAGCATAATCCAATCTGAATTTGTCTGAGGATCGAACTCGCGACCCTGTGGTTAGTGGTAAAAAGACTTAGGGTAGGTACTCAAAAAACTATTTGAATAAACAATTTTTCTAAATAGCGTGCGTCGCACAGCGGATACAGGATTGGCATAACACTGTGAATCGTAATTTGTTTCGAAATAGCGTGCATCGCAATAATGTCATTCGAATCATCATAAATCACTCCCTACAATTGGGGCACCTGAGGAATACTCGACTACTCGCCATTGTCTTATTGATTGTTGTGATGTGGTAAGTAGGTATGTAGGTACAGTAAGAAATTCTGAGTGAATCTGTAAAGGCTAGGTGTCAATTCATTAAAGCATGATTAAAAAGGCAAAGTATTAATTAATTAGCATCAGTTGATGCATCGGGACAGTTGTGTGGTACGCACAGTGTGTGGCGTCGCGGTCGTCATGTGCAGTGACTCTGTGACTAGTAGCTACTGTAACGGCATCGGCCGGCACAGGCACTCGGTAGACACAGACTGACACAGTGTGCATGGCGGTACGCGCGGCGCGGGGCGAGCGGCCGCGTCATCTGGCGCCCACTCCGCTGCCGAGGCAGCGACAGTATCGCTTCGGCTCTCGAGGTGGAAGCTCGCGTCCGCTGCAGCCTGAACCTTTTTACACGTGTTTGTTGTCGTATTCGAGAACTCATCGATGTGTTTTTTTCCCGTCTATTTTTTGCAACAATTTATAAAATTTAATTTCGAAGCCTAAAATTTCGCAGTGTGCTTTATATTCCGAAAAGTTTGAAATACTTGTGTAGGGCTGCGATGCAGGCCCAGCGGGCGTCTCGTCCTCGTTGCGACCGGTGAACCCGTCGGGAAATGTCATCCCTCGTGAGTGTCCTAGCAACATGGAGCCTGCTGTGGATGGCGGCGGGCGGCGGGTCGGTGGCGGCGGTGACGCCGGTGGCGCCGGTGACCGTGCGTTACTGCTGCCCATTCGGCCAGGCGCTCACCGATGATGCGCTGCGGGCCACCGTGCTATCTCCGGAGGCCGTCGCCACTGCATGTGGTCCCTTCATCGACGGTATCAACCGGACGACGAGGATTTACTCGTTCCAGAAAAGAAAAATCGTTTACGAAGAGCCAAAACATTGGAGAAATATAACAGGCACTCCTGCTTGTGAGCCGCTGCGCCTACTACCGAACCACGCGGCGCCATACGCTCTGCGCGGCACGGATGGTGTCATGATGGTGCGCGGGGCGCCGACGTCTCTGCTGCCGACCAGCCGGTACTGCACGGACTACAAGGCTGCCCTCGTGTGCGCCGACGACGTCATGTGGGAGCCGGCCAAGTGCTGCGCGGACGAACACGCCTTCGACGGCAAGGAGTGCGTACACCAGAACGGGGCGGACGAACACGTCTTCGACGGCAAGCAGCAGCACCAGAACGAAACCCGCGATCGTGCACAGGAGGCGCTCGCTGAGCTTCGCGCGCTCGTGAACAGGAGCACGGCCAGCAGCGCCAGCACCATCATCTTCGGTTGGCCGGCGTGCCCCGAGCGGTCCAGCTACTCCGTGGCGGGCACGCTGACGGGCGCGCGCATGTTGGCGCGAGGCGCGCTGCTGCTGAGCGCGGCGGGCGGCAGCGGCGAGGAGCTGCTGGGCGGCACGTGGTGCGCCGAGGCGGTGCTGGGCGAGCCGGGCGCGCGCGTGCTGGCGTGCGAGGCGGCGGCGCGCTCGAGGCGCGCGCAGGCCTCGCGCCACCTGCTGTACGGCGCGGGGCTGGCGGTGGGCGCGGCCTTCCTGGCGGCCACGCTGGCGGCGGGCTTCGCGCTGCCGGCGGCGCACCACGCGCTGCACTGGCGCTGCCAGACGCACTACGTGGCGGCGCTGATGCTGGGCGACGTACTGCTGGCCGCCACGCAGCTGGCCGGCGACGTGGTGCCGCCCGGACTGTGCCGCGCACTCGGTGAGCTCGTGAGCTGATGCTGCTCGTGTGCTAGTGTTGGTGATGTGCGCTGGTCGCTGACGTGCTCGTTTGTTTCATGTGCCGTGCAGCGGTGTGTATGCATTTCCTGTTCCTGTCGGCGTTCTTTTGGCTTAACACGATGTGTTTCAACATCTGGTGGACTTTCCGGTGAGTACTACCCAAATATTTGATTATTGATTCTGATATGCAATTGAGATTATGCGCAGGGGCTATCTTGGACCGTGAGAGAAGGGCGTAATTCTGCGTTTAGTAGTGGTACCCTAATAAAATTATAGGTAAATATATTTATCTCCACGCCTATCTCATAAACAGCTTGTGTCAGAAAGGTGTGGTCATATTTCATAGTGTGATTCAGACACTCGAGCTGAACAACTAAGTCCATGGAACCACCAAAAAATATCAGCTGCCCCATACATTTGAATTGGGTAGGTAATAGGTATTAGAGTTTTGTACTGGAAATCTGGCTTTCAATACACTTCCTCCAAAATTGGTTCTTTTCGCAATACAATAAGGTTAACTGTATTTCACACTGGTGCGTTTTTGACAGTTTTCCAACACGTGTGCGGGAATGAAAATTGCCAGAGATAACTATACTTATAGGTACTCAGTCCAAATTGGTTCAACGCCTATACCTAGTTAGAGGTGAATGTTTTTTTTTTATTTCGGCAATACAATATGCGTCTTTAAGGCGTAATCATATTTTTAAATATTCAAGTTGTGTTTATAAATAGAATATCATAAATAAGCATGATTATAATAATACTAATACCTACCTATTTACTTTTTTAGACAAATAAACATTTATTTGTGTTCCAAATTAAAAAAATATAAAAACACTAATTTTTTTTATATTAAGCTGTATATATCGGCTTCATACCTTTGCTTTTCCTTCAACCTGGCGAAAGCAAAGCGCAGAAAACAAAGAAAATTTAAATCATAGTTTCGTAATTAATATTTCATGACAAAAATATTTTTCTTTCTTTTATTTTATTTCTTCAAAAGTGTATTGAAAAACGACGTTTGATTCACGTGGAATGTCCACGTGAATCAAACGTCTCAAATGTGCTGTTCTCGGCTCAAAAACACCCTCGCCTACGGCTCGTGTGTTAATCCCGCCTAGAATACAATAACAAACTTTCTTCACTTGTACCTACCAAAATGTATTATTTTTTTGCGATTTCGATGTTGATGCCATGGAGAATGTTGTTCGATGGTCTGAATCATATCTTGAAATACCTAGTCACATTTCAGGATGTAATTCAGACAGCACGTCTTTCTGGTACACGCTGTACCTACAATATACAGTTACAGATAAACTCTACGCTATCGCACAGTTTATAAAGCCAACTTCTACGTTATCTTATCTTCTTAACTTACTAATATTATCATGCGAAAGGAGGATGGATGTCTGTTACCCTTTTACGCGAAAACTACTACACGGATTTGGCTGAAATTTGGCACAACGATAGGTTAGGTAAGTTATACTTAGATTAACATACAGAATACTTTTTATCCCGGTAGTACGATCCCGTGGGACAGTAACCGAACTCGGGCGAAGCCGCGGGTATAATCTAGTGAGTAATTAAATGCATTGTTATTCAAAACTATGCAATGGACTTTGTGTTGCTTCACTAGCATTCAGAGAATGAATTCCGGAAGGTAACATAGGTAACATTAACCGTGCGAAGCAGGGGTGGTTCGCCAGTATTGAATTGATAGACACTAACTCATATGGAGCAAGCGTGCATTGTTTCACGAACCATGCTTAGCTACCAGTAGTACCAGTCTACCGGTCCTATACCTTATTCATATCGCACCTTCGGTAGAACAAGGGCACAATTGTCAAAAATTGCAAAAATGAGTTAAGTATACAGAAATGCCTTAAAAATGCTATTTGAACTGGAGGAACAAAGACAGTCATTTAATTCCTTTAAAAATCCGCTAGGCGAAAATAGTGACTTTGTCTTATTGGTGCCTTTTTACTGCTCTCTTGGCTGGACATAGTCTCATTGGTCAGTTGCGCCGTCGGCGGGGAGAGAGGCAGTCGTCACTTGGACCGCTAACGTCGTAAAGGTAAATATGCCCTTTTAATTTTTTGGTTTCTGGAGCGACAATGCCACATCTATTACACTTATGCCTAATTTATAATTTTAAAATTGGAAGGACAAAGTCGTTCAGACAGTTATGCCCTTGTCCGTTCAAGATTTGTTTTATTCCTTGGTCTTAAAAGTAAATGTGTTTTTGTCATTCCAATTGCAATGCTATTTTGTTAGACTTAATGACAATTACGTTTTTGTCATTCCAAATTGACTTGATTTAATATTAATGTTTGTTATTTAAGTTAATGAAATAAATTTGTATTATTTTTTAATACAAATTTTGTGATAAATTTTCTGTTTATTTATTAGTATTGGTATTTTTATGTATTTACGACTAGCCTACTAGTCGTAAATACATAAATAATATGCATTATTTGTGAATTGTGATATGAATAGTTTCTTTGTATGATTTAAATTTTAATAAAATTTTCAGAATTTAAAATGGGATCTCGTAGTAAAAAAATTTTAATGATGCTTAATGACGAAAATAATTTGCAAATCAAAGAAACTGACACAAATTCTAATAGATCTTGTCGCGAAGGAGATGTGGGCTCTAACAGAGCAGCAAATTCAATCGAAAACTCGTCAATGTGTAAGTATATTGTTGCTATTTCTTAATTCATATTGGTATGTTACTTAAGTTTTTTATATAAATATATATTTTTTTACAGCTAATAACATGGTTGAAACATGGATAGATATGAATATAAAAAACCAGGGTCCTGTTAAATCAATGGAAGGCATCATTTCAGAAACAACGGATACACCTATTGAATCATTACCGTCACCTCTTCTAGATTTCGAGAATTCTGATGTTGAAAAAATGGAAAATAACAATTTTGGAACAGAAATTTCTCCTGCGGTAAATACTACAGGTAAGATAATAAAACTGCTATACAAATATCTGGATTATTTCATGTGTAAAGTAACTGAGATATTATTCTTTCATCACCTTTTTAGAGGTTGCAAGTGAGCTTAACTCCTCAAAGAGTGGAGATTTTTCACCATCTGAAGGATCAGATTATAAACCGCCGAGAACTGTGAAACATAAGAGTATATTTAAAACTAGATCTCCCAAACGTAGCACCTCGTCCAGTTCTTCAAGTTGAAGTTCAAGTTATTCTTTCATTGATATGAAGCTGTTATCTGAAGATATTAATTTGAATTTAAACAAGGATGTTGAAGGAAATACTTTTAAAATATTGGATACGAAAGCGATCAAATTTATGAAAGATTCAGAGATATACCAATTTAAGTGCAGCTACAAAACCGACGATTGGACAGCAGCGAGAATTCGAACAGGTCGTATCGGTAATAAAAAAAGTGTGAAAGATGTCACACTAAACCAGCTCTATAAGGAAAAGTTACCAATCCCTCACAGAAAAAAAGAAGACATTCGTCAATTGATATCCTCAAATATAGTTCCTAAGTTCTATGAACAATATTTTAACAACCTTTTTTAAGAAAAGGAGAGAGAGCTAGAACTGATTCGTTAGTAAGAAAAAAATAATTGTTATAAAGATATTTTTATATTTTTTAATTAATATTTTTTGAAGTGTGATTCTAAAGAATTTCATTTGCATAACAGTGAATCTTGTTAAAAATAATGTCACTGTTATTTTTGTTATCTTCTATAATTCTATTTTCATTGTGATTCCAAAGAGACACAAACGTGAGATTATTGACGACTGATTAGTAAGACTATAATGATAGTTTAAGTATTATATTTCGTGAAAGTTACTACATTTTTTTTACTTTATAAGAAAATAAAAAGTTTATACGGAAAAACAAGGTATTTTTATTCGAAAATCATCCTAAATTAAAGCTCAAATTTAGTCCTAATTACAAAATAATATACATTTTGGTAGAACAAGGGCACAAATGTATCCCTTCCTTAAAATTAAAATTAATTGAAAAAAAACTAAAAGTTCTTAATTCTTGTTAACTATACGCCTAAAAAGGATATAGTATATAGTTTATATCATGCAAAGAAGAAAAACTTTCGAGCAATATTAACAGAGCAAGACCTCACTGAATGCAATAAATATCTTAAAATAGCTCTCCTGTAAAATAGCAAAAACTGCAATTATGCCCTTGTTCTACCGAAGGTGCGATATGATAGCAGTACTCTAAATTAAAAAAAAACCTATATAAACTTACATCTTGTGGAGTCGCACAACTAAAGGAAGCATGTCAGCCATGCCATAGCCAATCAACATCGTTTCAGTTTTTGAGTACTAAAGAATACGAAAATTATGACTTCGAATTGAGCTGATAACTCAGGATGACACACCTGACATCGTTATAATCAGTCCAAACTGCAGATTCTTTAAACTTATTACGTATCAAATGTAGTATTTTGGAAAGTAAGGTTTATATTTGCTGGTTTGCTGGCCTAGTACAAATATTGCAATGGACAGTATGTTTAGGTAATGCATAGAAGTCTGACGTCGCGTCGCCTGTGTGAGCTGTGCGAGCACTGCCGCACTGCACAGGCAGCAGTTCAGTACGTGCGGTCTGTAAGCCGTGTCCGGGCTCGTTTGTATTGCTGCTTGTCTAAACCTATTGTTTCTTGTATGCTCACATTCCAGGGGCATGGATTATGTGAATGTTATCAAATTAGAGAATGCAGCAGTTTTGCCATTGTACCCCGTGTGCATTGTTACCGATAGCATCCACTGCTCTCACACGAGCACGGCTAGCCGCTAGAGCCAGCGCGGCTCCGAGCTCCGGCGCGGCGCGCGGCGGTCTCACGCGTGCTGCGGCTACGGCTAGTCCATCCAAAGGTTGTCTAAAAATATCACTATAAGCGATAAGACTGCCATTGTAACCGTAGAATTTGCAATATTGTAAAACTTTTGTTTCAATTTTGATGAACACTAAAAGTTACCCTTTATGTCCATTTCTGTAAACCTGACAACGTACTTATGTGCAAAATTTCAGGTTGATCGATTGCTTTAGTGGTTTAGGCGTGAAAAGGAAACAAACAAACAAACTTACTTTCGCATTTATATATTAGTAAGGAAGTAAGCAATATGAGTACTATGAGTAGTATCTTCGAAGCATTGTCTTGAATGATTTTAGTGTGTGTGTGCGAGTATGACGGTGTGTGTGCACACTCACAGGGACTTCCGGCCGACGTCGCTGGAGCGCGGGCAGGAGCTGTGGCGGCTGCGCGTGTACATGGTGTACGCGTGGGGGGGGCCGCTGCTGCTGGCGGGCGCGGCGGCGGCGCTGGACGCGCTGCCGCCCGCCGCCGCCGCGCCCTTCCTGCGCCCGCGCTTCGCCGTGCAGCGATGCTGGTTCTACGGCGACATGGAGATCCTCGTGTACTTCTTCGGGCCGGTGGGCGTGCTGCTGCTCGTGAACCTGGCGCTGTTCGTGTCCACCACGCGTCAGCTCACCTGCGGCCTCTGGCGGCGCGACGAGGTCAAGTCCACTTCCGAACGGTAAGTCGCCTCGCCGAGGGCTGAATATCTCCTGAAAGTTACAAGGTACGGGAACATTCGTGACAGTTGTGATACTTGCAGGGCGGCTCTGGGTCGCGTGTGCGCTAAGCTGGTGGTGGTGATGGGCGTGACTTGGGGCGCCGACGTGGTGTCGTGGGCGGCGGGCGGGCCGGACTACGTGTGGTACGCCACCGACCTGCTCAACGCGCTGCAGGGCGTGTTCATCTTCCTGGTGGTGGGCTGCCAGCCGCACGCCTGGGCGGCACTCAAGCGTGCGGCGGCGGCGTGCTGCGCGCGCGGGGGCGGGGGCGGGGGGGCGCGCAACACGCACTCCTCCACGCACCTGCCGTCCTGCGGCGAGTCGCTCACGCACACGACGCCCGCACCCCCCGCGCCCGCGCCCCCCGCACCACCCGCACCCCCGGCGGCTGCGCCCGCGCCGCGCATCCCCATGGAGACCGTGTGCTGAAGCGCGCGCGCGTGTGGACGCTAATGCAGTGCTGGACTGTCACGTGTCGCGAGTGTAGTGACGTGTAAACAAAACTTTGCCCACTGAGGCCCGAGCTTTAATGTACTACTTTAACGTACTTAGTCATAGTGAATATTTATTCTTCAGTATTATTTTGTATTCCCGTTAACGATTACGATCGGTGTTGTCGTATGATTGATCACTCACTGATGAACCTAAAACTGTGCCTGATGTGTATTGTATACGTGTTTATACTATGATTACGGCATACATATTGTATGTTCCGTGTACTGAATCGAACGATGAAGGCTCCTAATAGCTTTCATAAAATCTTGCCCTGTTTGATTGGCTGTTAAACAAAAAATAAATGATGTTAAAACTACAACGTGTCGTTTTACTTGCACGGCGCGGCGGCGGCCGGCGGTGCGGCGCGCGTTGATGTCTTTTGTTCGCGCCGCGCGCCGCACTGTCCCGCGTCCGTCGCGTACTCGCACTTGCCCGTGCACTCTGCCAGTAAATAAAGAAATAAAGGGATTTCAATTTTTTGGCCAGATTTTCTTCCGCCAATTTGTTTTTTTTTTTCAAAGTAGCGGCCGCTAATCAAATCAAAGTTCTGCTGAAGATTCTATCAGTGAATGGACTTTTAATTTGATAGCTCATATCTCGGAATCGTGACACTATACAGGGTGACTGGCACTGGACCCGCCATAGCAAATTCTCATATAGAGGAGGTCATTTTCTAATTACTGAACCATACTTTCCGTAGTCAAAGTTTTATAGTTTAGGAGATAGGTCAATTTTTATACTTTATTGTAAATTTTCCAAAATTTGACCTTCAATCATTCATAACTTTTTTTCGCTTGATTTTTGTGGGATTTTTTTTACAGTTTGTTGGTAGTCATAAACATTGGTGATTGAAATACCTCGGAACTTCCCTCAAACTAGGGTTAAAAATAAGATAGTACGGTTTTTAAAGAAAATAATGCCAAATAAAAATCATTACGATCAAATTCAACCTCAAATAAAAAAAAAAGCTACTTACGGTGTTTCAATAATAATTTTTATCAAAATTTGTTCTCTAGTTTATATATAACCTTTCCAACGGTACGAAATTTGTATTTAAAAAGTTGCTAGTTTAAAAAAGACAATTCAGTATAGGTTTGTTGAAGCTAATTGTGCAAAGTATTTTTTGCAAATTTATGACTAGGAAGGTAGAAATTCTTAGTGGATTTACATTTTTTATTATTCAGAAAAATACTTTTACAATGTAAAACAGAAAAATATAGGAAAAGTTATACGGAAACAAAAGCAAAAATTAAAGATTTTGCTCGAATTGCTGCCCGCGATTTCTGATACATGCCTGATATATTTTGCTCATTTCCGTGATGGTAAGACAATCTTAATGTCTTAATAAATAACTGAACAAGAATTATTGTTTCTTTTTTTTAAATAAACTCTTATTTTGTCCTTATTTAATTATCTTCATTGCACTTGATTCTTTTAAGCCTGGGGCCATGTGTCAGAAATCGCGGGCAGCAATTCGAGCAAAATCTTTAATTTTTGCTTTTGCTTCCCGATATCTTTTCCTATATTTTTTCTGTTTTACATTGTAAAAGTATTTTTTCAATAATAAAAAATGTAAATCCATTAAGAATTTCTACCTTCCTAGTCATAAATTTGCAAAAAATACTTTGCACAATTAGCTTAAACGAACCTATACTGAATTGTTTTTTTAAACTAGCAACTTTTTAAATACAAATTTGATACCGTTGGAAAGGTTATAAACTAGAGAACAAATTTTGATAAAAAATAATTGTTGAAACACCGTAGCTTTTTTTTTATTTGAGGTTGAATTTGATCGTAATGATTTTTATTTGGCATTATTTTCTTTAAAAACCGTACTATCTTATTTTTTACCCTACTTTGAGGAAAGTTCCGAGGTATTTCAATCACAAATGTTTATGACTACCAATGACTAGTAAAAAAATCCCACAAAAATCAAGCGAAAAAAAGTTATGAACTCTTGAAAGTCAAATTTTGGAAAATTTTCAATAAAGGATAAAAATTGACCTATCTCCTAAACTATAAAACTTTGGTTAAGGAAAGTACGGCTCAGTAATTAGAAAATGACCTCCTCTATATGCGAATTTGCTATGGCGGGTCCAGAGCCAGTCACCCTGTATAGCATTTTTCCTCATACAAGACTTGTTTGTATTAATACAAGCTATCGATTAACTTAAGTCTTATGCAGAACCGCTACATTGAAAAAAAAAAAATGGCGGATGTTATTCCGGCCACCCTTCATACAAACATCTTCCAAGCCCTTTATTTTATTGCCATAAAAGCAGGTTACAGTATCCAGTATATTATTATGTACCTGTATGTCAGGAACCAGGAGGCCTGCAGAGATTCAGTCAGGCGCGATGCGGCGCAACACGTCAGTTTGGTTTCTCCCTACGGCACATACATATTAACTAAGGAAATCTAAATTGAATCATTACTATTATTCAAATGTAAGGTTTTGCGAACACGTAAGACTATTATACTAGAAACTCATGGAACCAAATGACGAAAAATAGTACCATAATTGGAACGGAATCTGGGTTCAGGAATTTGTTGTAATGGGGTAGCAGCCAGTCAGCTCCGAATATTAATAGTAAAACAAACCGCAGTACAATCTACTATAGTATTGTATTATAGCTGTGCGAGCAATACAATACAATTATTAAGTGATCGGCGTCGTTGGTAAGTAAGTTACTTAAAATGGTGCATCCACACCGCATGTTGAGGTACATTCTCTAACAATGTTATCAATATTGTTACCACATGTTGACTGTTTTCAAAAGTTAGGCAACTAAACGTTGCCGTTGCTGAACAAAAAGTAGGTGTGGTGTGGATGCACCATAAGTAAACGGGGCCGCGCCGGACAGGTAGGTACCTCTACTGAAACCGAGTTATCTAAGTATAAGTGTCGTGCACTAATGCAATTCGCTGCCCCTCATCAATATGGTCTTATTACACGTATATACCTACTCGTATATGGGGGCAAGCTGTGTGCTTCCATTAAAGTCATCAGTATACGCATGTGTGTGTGTGCATGTGTGTAGTTCGTATTCTAAATTATATGCGAATCGAAAGTGACGTAAGACACGTGGAGCGTACGCGGGTGGCGGGGGGAGGGGGGTTCATCGCTTTCTCCGAAGCGCTCGGCGGCGAGCAAAGCGCGCAGCACGCGCTGTTCCGAGAACGCGCCACTACGTACCGCCGCGCCGCCGCCGCCATGAATGCGCCTCACCTCACAGTCACATTGTGCAGTGTGCCGTCAATGCCTTCACTACGTCATGTGTTCAACATTCCTTGCCTCATTGTTTTGAGAGAGTTTAGCAGAAGCGTTGGCACACCCGCCCGCCGCGCGTTGTGCTACCCGGAACATAAGCAATCGGCAACAATCCGCGCTTTGTGCGAATGTTGTGGTTAGCTCTCATATAGTAATACGGAAAAGAAATGAAAATGATTAATAGTTTATAACAAAGTTGTTACAAATGTTTGAGAGCCGGTGTGCAAGCGGAATCCGTTAGCAGACGTGACCGATGGACAAGTCGCGAACTTTCTTCTTTACTATTCAAATTAGCAACTCTATTTGTGGTGGTTCAAACTTCGTTTGAAATGCTGTAAGAATAAAGTTCTAATCAGCTTGCACTACAAAGTGGATGTTACGTCAGCCACTGCGGGCCAAATAGCGCGAAATGAGTGGTTTCGATCGATTTACAAAAAAACTATTGATTGGATTAAAAAACTAAAACAGTACCTATCATGCTAATATATTGCTTGTAGAATTATTTGCCAAAACATCAGAATGATCGCATGCATATTAGTATGTTTTTTATTGTTTGAAAGATATTTTTAGAGGTAAGTTCGTGATTTCTTTTTATCGAGCCAAATTAATTGTATTATGTTTTCAAAACAGTATCATGCTAGCATATATCCTGAAGAATATCATACATTTTTCTGGTCTTGTTTATAGCAGTGAATCATATACTTTTAGTAATTATAAAACTCGCGTTTAGCTCGTGTAATCGCCTTAACGTTCAACATTTAATTTAGTGTTTGTAACTCTGAATTCAGTAACAGCCGCGAGCATTACGGACTGGGTAAACTTGCACTTAGTTTGGTAAGATCATATTTGAATGATAGACAACAACATGTTCAGGTAAATGGCGTTAATTCACAGGGTTTAAAAATAAAAATGGGGGTTCCACAAGGTTCAATATTGGGTCCTTTCCTCTTTCTAGTATATATGAATGATCTACCCTATTTATTGAAAAACCAACCTCAAAATATGGTGTTATTTGCTGATGACACTTCCTTAATTTTTAAGATAAACAGACGGGCACAAAATTTAGATGACGTGAATAATGCCCTACTTCAGGTCCAAAATTGGTTCACAGCAAACAATTTGGTATTAAATGAAAAAAAAACCAAATGCATAAGATTTGCTTTACCGAATGTTAAGGGTAGTGATTGTGATATATTATTGAATAATGAGAAACTTGAATTCGTAGATAAAACAGTTTTCCTGGGGCTTACGCTTGATTCAAGGCTACAATGGGGTTCTCATTTAACATCTCTTGCGGGGCGGCTAAGTTCAGCAGCATATGCCATTAGAAAAATCCGTCAATTTACTGATGTAGATACCGCTAGACAGGTCTATTTTAGTTATTTCCATAGTATAATGTCTTACGGTATTTTGCTATGGGGACGGGCTGCAGATATTGAGTCTATATTTATTCTGCAGAAAAGAGCCATCAGAGCTATATATAATCTTCGTAGGCGCGATTCTCTAAGGGAACTGTTTAAGGATATTGGCATTATGACGGTACATTGTCAATACATTTACGAAAACATAATGTACGTTAGAAAAAATTTGCATCTTTTTGGTAAAAGAGGTGACAGACATAATTACAGTACTAGAAATAGGGACCAATTAGTTCCGCCAGGCTTTAGACTCGCTAAAGTAGACTCATCTTTCATGGGGTACTCTTTGAGATGCTATAATAAAATTCCACAAAGTATTCTTGAACTGAATGAGACGAAATTTAAAACATGCATTTAAACGCACACTATGTAAAAAAGCATATTACAAGTTGAGCGATTATATCGCTGATAATTTTTTTTTTTTTTTTTTCTACATGTTACTTTTTACTACTCGAATGTATTAGCTGTAACTTTTCTTAAAATTAATAAAATAAAATAAAAATGCTTGGCTTAATGCTGGTCCTGCTCCACATGGACAGGGGCGCAAAAATTGATAGCATTAAATGGTATAGTTGGAGCTGCTGAAGATTGTACTTAACTATCTTTGCATTGTATATGTCACCGTAAAATTGTCAAATACGTTATATTACAATATAACGTGTATCTCTCTAGCGATATTGTAAAGTCTCGAATTATTGTCAACTGAACATACGGAAGTATCTCTTGCCCCCATAAACGGGACTTGGGGCACCCCCCCGTTAGGTTAGTAAGTTTCATTTAAACCCTGCACTCGGAAATAGGGGCCCCGCGAAGCGGGGCTCCGTCGACTACGCTGTTTAGGGGAATATGAAGTGTTTTAAGGTTAGGTTATATTAATCGATATTTCTCAGGAATGGTACAGTATCTTTTCATGAGAGTGGTACCACTGGGCAAGGGGGTCCCCTCCTTCTCTCCACATCGCGTGAGTTGACTACCATCGCATGCATTTCACGAAAAATAATGCGTTTTATTGTAAGCAGTATGTTCATTTGACAATAATTCGAGACTTTACAATATCGCTAGAGATATTACAATATAACGTATTTGACAATTTTACGGTGACATTCAGAATTAATGTTAGTATTATATAATCGCATAGCCCATATTGTGTGAGTACTATGTACTAGTAAGCTATCATTCACTGGAAACCTACGGCAGTTCTTGACTTGAATGTGCCCTGGCGGTTGAGAGTATGTCATGCTCACTCAAATGTCTCGCTGATGGTGGCGCGTGTGTCGGACCATTTAGTTCCCTTCAAAATGGTTGAGCTGAATGGTGCTGATCCATGCGTCATGTGCGTGAACGGGCGCTGTCAGTTGTGACTGGTCATCTCTTAGTCGCCATGGTTTATTTGAATTAATTATTTTGTTTTTGAGTAGTATTTTGTTTTGGTTTTGCTATGGACACTTTTAACGTGCACATTCTTCTCACATAATATACCATCTCAACATGAATGATGTAACCAAGATTTTGTAACAATATTTTGATTTAAAAGAGTGTCCACGGAGTTTCTTGCCCGTTCTTCTCCATAGAGATCTACGCTAAGGAATGGGCAACTACAGTACTTTCACAGTTTTTATGTCTTGTGACTGGGACTGTAGCTACATTAAATGTTCATTTTTGTTTCGACAATTCAAAAGTGCCTGTAACTGGCCTACTTGAAATAAATGCTTTGATTTTGATTTAGTATAAGCGGTCGCTCGACCGCATGTCGGTGTACCTATATGTTACAGTTAAAATTCGTTTTTAGTTAAAACGTGTTTTCCCTAGATAAAAAAAAGAATGTCAGTGAAAACTACATAGTTTTAACTAGCAGAAACAGAAAAAATATAAGTCCTAAGTCTCTTTTAAAAAAATACTGAAACGTTACAATGTTCTTAGTTTTCAGTCTAGACGATTACTTTTGGGCGTGCCTAATGATGCTGTATGGTATACATGCCTTAATAGATTCGACTGCATTCCTTTAGTCTACATTATTTAGTAGGTACCTAGATCTGTCATGCTTCGTGGAGTAGGTGTGCCTCGACTATTCCACACGAACTCGTGCAAGACTAACGCTGGGGAGCGCGTGCCTCTTCGTCGCCTTGTTGATGCGTAGAACGCTCACTTCATGGAGCTACAAGACATATTCGCTTTTTCCAAGGATCGATTCAAGAAACTAAATTCATAAGTTTTTTGTCCTTTCTTCTTACTAGGCTTTTACGATGCACACTATTTTGTTTGTCTTTTAACCTTTTTTTTGTGTTACAGTATTGAGCTAATTTAAGAATTTTTAGATAAAAGCAATAGCTATAGCTTATGTTAACATGTAACTGTTTTTTGTCCCTAACAAATAAAATCAAAAATAAAAACTATGGAAAACGCGTTTGGTTGAAATGATCCCGTAAAAACTGTTTCATTTCGTTTTTTTTTTAATTCAAAGGATAAATCTGCAAGTTCATGGTTAGCTATCAAGCCCAGGCGCGACACTTAAATTGCCGGATGACCTCATCCGATACTCCGGTACAGCCTCTTTTAAAAAAAAAAATCATCAAAGTATTTTTAATATTTATTTTTACATATGAAACGGTTCCTTTTAGTGTTAAAGTTAAAAAACATTAAGAATACTTATAACAAGAAAAATATTTAAAAAATACTATTATATACCTAGTATTTTTTTAAATATTTTTATAATAGTTTTTGACGTAGGTATAATTTAAACTAAACAGCCGGTGTTTTTGCCGGATATAGGTTCTACTAGCTTCTGCCCGCGACTTCGTACGCGGATCCTGTTGCTTATGCCAGCGACAACGGGTTCGTCAAAATCGAAGATCTGAAACGTCTGATGTCGAATTCTAAGAGCCCGGGGAAAGGAAAATATTTAACGGATCGTTCCCATCTGAGCAACACATACCGTTTGTTTCTTTTTGCCATTTAACAGCTTCACAAAAAGTACAATTTTGAACCATACCTCCGATGGCGGAATATGTGGCGTATTCAATCATAGGAGTATACGTAAATGCACTCCGTTCCTTATCAACCCAAGGAAGGTCGCCATGCCCTACGGCTATATCTGAGACACATCCGATTCTTCAGATTATAGCGACATTCTGTTCAGACAATGTCGAAGTCGATCAGAATTCAAACGTTCGTTGCGCTCTTCTTCTGTCTCTTCATGCCGTACTCCAGTAATTCTTTCTCTCTCACTTTCTAACTGATTATGAACATTTTGTCGTGTGCGTGTTCGGGGCAATGTATGATAATCTCGAGCAGTAGTTAGTCGCGCATCACGTTCATCACTCGTTTCAAAAGACCTGCAGTTAGTAGATGTGCGAATACGCTGAGAACTCAAGCGCAATTCTCTATCCGTGAACGTCTCCGACTCGCGAGACAATGCATGACGTTCACGATCAGCAGTCAGTCGCTTCGTATTCTTCACTGGTCTCTATAGACCTGGATGTAGATGCGTAAATACGCTGAGAACGCAGGCGTGCTTCGCGATCCAAAGAGGTTTCCAAGGAGCAAGTTGCAGCCTGATGTTCTCGAACATCATCAAGTCTCTCCTGACGCTCGATTCTTGGGATCTGATGATCCTTTGGAACATTGGGAAAGATTTGACCTCTTTCTAGGCATGGTTATAGTTTTGTTGTGAAGATACCTGATCAACTAAAATCTTAGTAACTGCTCCCCTGCGTTACCCGGTAGGCTACCGAGTCACGAAGATAAATGGAAAAGGAAATTAAACACTCAAATAACATAATCCCGAAGGCATATTTATTCGATAAAATAAAATAATAAATGGAAGTTTTGGCCAGTAGACTCAAATTTTCAATGATATACCATCGTCATATAATATTGAAAATCAGTCCTAAACTGTTACCGCCTTCACCGCCGCGTGGAGGAACTCCCAGCTTATGTTATTTTATGAAGTATAATTAGTGATAGCTTTGCAATAATTTTCATATCAGATGTTTCTGATCTTCGATTTTTTATAAGTAAGTCAACAGGAAATGCCCATCAGACCGAACAGCTTTTGCTAAGACGTCATACCTATATGTGTTATGGTGTAGCTGGGCTATTGGAGTACCACAATAGGTGTCCCAGATCTTCAATATTTATAAGTCAACAGAGAGTGCTCATCAGATTGAACAACTTTTGCTGAGACGTCATTCCTATAATAATATGTGTTATGGTGTAGCTGGGCTCATGGAGTTCCACATCAGGTGTTCCAGATCTTCAAATTTCTTCTCTCAGCAGAAAATGCTCATCACGTGGAACAATTTTTGCTATGGTGTCATAGGGTAAGTGCTCCAGTGAATGAACACACCCCAGTGAATGAACAAAACGGACTTTTTTCCAAAAAATAAGAAATAAGGATAGTTCTACATAACCTAGTATTTTTTTTCATAATTGTAAATCCTTTTGCCATCATAGTGGCTACATTCATTTCTTATAACACTGTTCGTTTTAAAATGTCAAGCGTTTAAAGTTTGCAGTTTGTTGTAACAGTGTATTTGTTCGGGCAAGAATTTAGGACTCTGGTAAGGCGCAACTTCTTTGTTAACAGATTATAGCCGTAATTTAAGTATGTAACATAAGTTATTTATTAATTTGAGTAAAGAATAGTTATGCTATTAGTCTTAAATCGACATTACTGCAATTTTAGCCAGTTTTAAGTAAATTATTAGGTGTCCCAGCATTGGAACTAAAAATCGTTTGATATCCAGTAAATGAACGACCGTTCATTCACTGGACAAACGTCATTTTCATGTTTTTATTGAAATAAGTAATTTATTCTTATGCCATAAGATTCATGTATTGAGAGTAGTTTTCAAAATAGATTTCTGATCTTTAGGCCAGTATTGGGACAGGTATGTTCATTCATTGGTTCATAAAATCTAGTGAATGAACTAACATTTTTTATCATGTTCAAATATTAGCTTTCGTCAATAAGATGTAACCAATAAATGAACACAATATTTTGAGCTAGATTTCATGATTTTAAATCCTAGATTAGATTATTACAATGTTATTTTTTCTTTTTTATCTATTATTGTCCCTTAAGATGGATCTCTAAATCCTTGAAGAACGACCTCCACCGCTTTAATATCAAGTATATTAAAGAGGCGAATAAACGGAATAAAGGGTCTAAGGTATTTACAAGAGATCTGGCTGGCTGTGCCCGATAGGGCAGAGCCAGCTCACTAAACTGAAGACCGACGATGGCTGGATCTTATCCGCCAAACCGAAGCTTGTGAGGGAGATCGAGAGCATCTATGGGCAGTTGTACACGTCAACCAGTAAACCTTCTGTAGATCTAGCAAACGACCCAAGAGCTAGACTGACCCGACACTATACCGAATAACCGAAGACATCCCGGACGTCAGCCTGTACGAGAAAAAGATGGCTCTGAAACAGCTTAAAAACTACAAAGCACCGGGTGATGACGGAATTACGGCCGAACTCCTGAAGGCGGGTGCAAAACCGGTACTTAAGGCCCTTCGGAAGCTGTTTACCCGTCATACTCGAGGGGAAAACGCCACAGGCATTAGGCAGAGCGGATTTGGGCTGTGGTACTTTTCTTCAAGAAAAAAGTTAAAGAATTATAGGCTCATCTCACTTCCAAGCCAGGTTTGACCATTTTCAGTCTCTCGAACAAGCTGATTTCCGAAAAGGCTCTAGCACCGTGGACCACATACATACGGCGCGCCAGGTTATACAGAAGACCAAAGAGTATAAACGGCCTCTCTGTGTAGCGTTTGTGGACTACGAGAAAGCCTTCGATTCGATCGAGACTTGGGCTGTACTGCAATACTGCAATCTCTCCAACGGTACCAAATCGCCTACCGGTACTCATCGAGGTGTTGAAGTGTTTGTACAAAAACGCCAACATGTCCGTCCAACTTCAAGACCAAGCCTCGGAACCTATTCTTCTGCCGCGAAGTGTGAGACAGTGAGACGTCGGATCTCCGAAACTGTTCACCGCTGCACTCGAGGATGTCTTTAAGTTTCTGGACTGGAGAAGGCTAGGCATCAACGTCAATGGCGAGTACATCACTCAGCTTCGGTTTGGCGACGATAGAGTGGTCATGGCTGAGACCATGGAGGATCTCAGTGCAACACTCGATGACCTCAGTAGAGCTTCCGAAAGAGTGGGTGATGATCAAAATGAACACGGACAAAACCATGTCATGTTCAATGCCCACGTAACACCTAGGAGACACTACACTCGAAGTTGTAGACGATTATGTGTACCCGGAACTAATTCTAACTTATTTCGAAAAAGAGGTCGATCGTCGAATACAACTTGGCTGGGCAGCGTTCGGGAGGTTGCGCGGTATCTTCTCGTCCAACTTACTATAAGCTCTCCGGTGTGTGTTGCCAGTGATTACATACGGGACCGAAACATGGTCGCTCACAAAGGGCAATGGAGAGGGCTATCTCGAAGTTTCCTTGCGTTATCAAATCAGAAATGAAGACATCCGAGCAAGCAAGGGAACCAAGGTTATCGACGTAGCCCGAAGAATTGTCAAACTAAAGTGGCAGTGAGCAGGGCACATTGCTCGCCGAACGGATGGCCGATAGGGCCGAAAAGTTCTGGAGTGGCGACCGCAAATCGGAAGACGTTGCGTTGGAAAACCTCCCACTAGGTGGATCGATAACCTGGTAAAGGTTGCGGGAATCCGCTGGGTGCGAGTCGCACGGGACAGGTCAATGTGGCGACACTTGGGGGAGGCTAATTTTAAAACTTTTACTTTGTAAAAAAATAAAAAAATATATGTTAAGACGCAGAGAATTATGCTCGTCTTATTTAGTTGATTATTGGACTGCATTTAGTGTAATAATTAGATTTTTTCTTATGATTAATTAAACAAAAATTGTGTTCATTTACTGGCTTTTTTTTAGTTCATTTACTAGAAATTTTCGTTCATTCACTGGGGTTTTAGGGTTTTTTTCATTTTATTGCTAAATATCTAAGAAAGTATACAGATTATTTCGTAAAATCAACTCAAAAAATGTTTTTGAATACATTCCTAATACCAAAATATAGCTTTGGACCGTATCCCTCATACGCAACACACTGAAATATTTTTTTGAAGTTGGAAGATTGCTTAAGTGTTCATTCACTGGAGCACTTACCCTATTTGTATCTCTTATAGTTTAGCTGGTCTGTTGCGGTTCTGCATCAGGTGTTCAAGTTTTCAAGATAAATTATAGCCTATAGCTGACCCACGTCACTTCGTCTGCGTCACATAAGAGAGAAAAACGAAAGGAAAAAAAAAATCCCCGTTTTTGCAACATTTTTCATTCATGCTCCGCTCCTAATGGTTGTAGCGTGATGTTATACAGCCTAAAGCCTTCCTCGATAAATGGACTATCCAACACAAAAAGAATTTTTCAATTTGAACCAGTAGTTCCTGAGATTAGCGCGTTCAACCAAACAAACAAACAAACTCTTCTGCTTTATTATATTATAATCATAATCATAATAATATAATATAGTATAGATTAGTCATTACTATACACAAAAAAACCGACCGATCCGACCGATTTTCCGAAACATTTAATGCTGTTTTTTTTTTTAAAAAAACATCAAAATATTTTTCTTTATTTTTACATAATTATGATTTATTAGCTTGGACACTAAAAGGAGCCGTTTCTTAGGTAAAAATAAATAAAAATAATTTGATGATTTAAAAAAAATGCGTAAAATATTTCGGAAAATCGGCAACCAAAAAATCATAAATAATTAGCACTATAATCATCTGTAAGGATATATGTGTTTAACTCGAGATAATTCGATTTTTCATACTAGCTTCATACAAATTTATCGTAAAAAAAATATATAATTCCTTCGTTTTTGAGCAGAATGAGCTCGGGCGTTTTTTTTTTTGTGTAGTCATGACTAATAGAACCTATATCCGGCAAAAAAACCGGGACTTGCAAATTGAAATCCCTAAGTCTATGAAAGCCGATTTTCAGCCCACCGTGCGCCATCGCCGCTACTGTTGCGTCTGATAAGAGTATCATCGCGTATCCGTATTCGCGTCCTACCGGAACGTGTCCCTCCTACGGTACGGTTGGCTGTCAGTCTGTCAGCCTGTACATTCCACGGCGGGCTGTCCTGTCTCCCGGAGGCTTCCCGAGCCCGGGGGCGTAGCGTCCACACCATACTCAGTTGAGTATGGTGTGGACGCTACGCCCCCGGGATAACGTGTTGAAGTGACTGTCACTCTATCTTGAGAAGACGCGTCTCAGCCTTCAGAAGTGTCTAACACCGCCTGACAGTTTGTCTTCAACACTCAGCACCAGCTTCCAACCTCCAACCTTCCATTGAGAGTCATTCAGAGAGAAAAGAGATTATGAGAATGATCTTACTTCTGAAGAGTTGGCTTGTCCAGTTTGTAGGTACATAAGTGGATAGAGAGGAATCGGGTCGAGCGAGTGTGGCACAGGATATCGCCGCAGCCGAATTAAAGGCGCGTTGATTGGCGCACAATACTGCGCCGGAGTCGCCGCGCGCCGACACTGGCTCGTTGTGGCACCGTCAGTGAGCTGTATTGTGTTCAGATCATGTTCAGCTGCGCCCTCTCACCTCTAATATCTCACAGGAACGTTTTGTCACCACGCGTCCGATCGACTGTTCGCAGCAGTGCACCGCGCCGGACTTGTAGTACAACAATATCTGTGTAATCAAAAACGAATTAGTGATCGAGGTCAGTGCACATGTAGTAATGTCGAACTCGCTGCACACACAGATAGCTTGCTTTTGATGAGATCGCAACACTAAATGAGCATTAAAAACTGTCATCAAAAAAAGAAAAGTTAAAAATAACTTTAGCTTCTGAAGTCGGTGACCTTTGTTTGATTGATTTAATTTTTTTGTCACCGACTTCAGAAGCTAAAGTTATTTTTAACTTTTTTTTTTGAAGTCGGTTTTATTTTTTGCAAAAAAAGTTTTTATTTTTCACTTTTTAGTGGTTCACATGTGCTTGGTACACATGGAAAGTGCATACCGTTACAATTACAACAAGCCCAAACACGACTAGGATACATTGTCTCATTATGGAGTTCCGTGACTCTTGGCTTCATCATCCGATCTGATGGTAGAATGGTTCTTATCGAACGCAAATGCTTCATTTGTTGCAGAAAATACCAAAATCGCTGTACGTTATCCTATAAAATTTGAAGAGTTCCCTCGTTTTCGCCAAGATTCCATCATCAGATCCCGACTTGGTGGCTATGGGACCATTCGGAAAGTATACCCTTTCCAACAAAAAAAGAGTTTTTCAAATCGGTTGGCAAGCGACGAAGTTATGCGCGAACAAACATAAAAAAAAAAAAAAATAGAAACATCCGAATTGACAACCTCCTCCTTTTTTAGAAGTCGGTTAAAAACAATCAATAATTTTATCATCAAAGTGATAAGTTGTGTTGTTTTATGGGTTTATGAAACATGACATCTTAAGGGTGGAAAGGCACTTGTTCTCCCTGTCTTTGCAATCACTTTTTTGTTCTAGACCACTAATGGAAAATTTATGACTGGCGCGAAATTTTATGATTTTTTCTGTATTATTTATGAGTAGGAGATAAAAGGAATCCTACTTATAAAAGTAGGATTACTTTTATCTCCTACGTTTACCCCACACAGATTCGTCTTCACAGAGAACTGAAACTATTTCAGTTCTCTGTGAAGACGAATCTAATATTGTGTCGTTGCCGGGAAAAAACATCTCATTAAATTTGAACAACAGTACAAATTGTACATTTAATTGTTAATAAAATAAACTATCACATAAAATATGGTTATTTTATTTTCTCGCAATCGTAGTGAAAAGTACGGTGTAACACACGGTGCTAAAACCCATTATAACTCGGTTTCTATTTACTACCTACCTCGCTGAAGCTCGGTAGTAAAACTACCTCGTATATAATGGGTCATTTTAGCCCCTTGTATTACAATGTACTATTTCACTTCTCATGTTCTAAAAGTACGCCATTATAGCCCTACGAAGCGGGATTAAAGTGACCGTTTATTCCCTAGGGAGTAAAAAGTAATTTAAAAATGGAACCATCTTTTACTCTGAAACATGGTCACAAAAGAGTAACTTTTTTTTTTTAATGGGTCAATGGTATTATTTAAATTTCGAATTGGCTTGCAAATAGAAAGCGGTTTATTGAAAAAAAAAAAACAAATGAACTCTTCAACGCGAGTAAAATTATTGTTGTTTGTCAACAACATCGTTGATTTTGAAAAGTATGTGCAATGCCTCTGTTGCTAGCCGCTGCAGTAATGTAGGTACTAATAATTATCTGTGGAGTGTGGATCATCTTCATTGCGACAATGTTGAGAGTTTGTGTTGTGTTTTAAATTGTTAATCTGTGACTGACCTGATAGAAGAAAAAACTGACCGCTCAGTTCAGAATTTTTGTCGAGTGTAAATTTGTTCGGTTTTAAATGACTATTTTTCTCGCACTCGAAGTGAAAAGTACAGTTTGCACCTCGAGACTAAACGCCAACTTAATATACCCTCGCTTTTTAATGACTCCCTCGCAAGCTCGGGAGTCAAACAACCTCGGGTATATAATGGCTTCGTTTAGTCCCTCGTTACAAAGTATACTATTTCAACTCCAACCATTAGTCTGAGATTAGCGCGTTCAACCAAACAAACAAACTCTTCAGCTTTATAATTTTATTATACTTCGTTGCTTCGTCCTTCGAGATTAGATAACATTGTAGTAATACGTCTAATAAATCGCCTTTCATCCACTAAGTTGTAGGTTTCTCTTCTTTTTTTTTTTTTTTTTTTTTTGTGTGGGTACTTTGTCTTCCTATTCGTTATACCTGCACTGTCACTCATTCGCGTTTTAGTGCTTCGCCGATCACCACTTTATTTCCCCTTTTCGTTTAAAAGTGAAAAAAGATGCCGAAACGTACTCACAAAAACGACGACAGTGATTATTTGAGACGGAAGATCCGAAAACTTAAAAAGAAAATCAATAAACGCGACAAACGGTCGCGTGTTCGAATTTATTCCGAAAGCAGTAGTTCGCCGGCGAATATGTCGCCTGAGCTATCGGATCATGAAGGTAAGCTGAAGTGTTTTTATCATCAATATTAAAAACAAAAGAAAGATATTGTGAATAGTTTTTAGGACTATATCCGTATCAAAAAATGCACCAAATAATGTTGTGTACATCTCAAGGGGGTGTTACCTTCATATAATTTTGGATTCCCAATTTGTTGGGTAAAATGACATACCCACATAATATGTGATTGTATACATTTGAAAGGAATGTTATCTTCACATTATTTAATGACCTACTTACAAATAACTACAATTTGGGTAGGTGCATATACTTAAGGGTGTATTACCCTCATATAATTTCAATTTCCCAATTTATTGGGTTAAATTATATACCCACATTATGAGTGATTGTGTACATTTGAAAGGAATGTTACCTTCACATTATTTTAATGACCTACTTACATACATACAATTTGAGTAAGACATACCTAGTGTTGTGGATAGTTTTAAAGGACTATCGCCGCGCTATTTTCTTTCTGATACCTACATATGGTAATCAATTAATTCCAGATGATATGGAAGTTCATCCTGAGGTCGAATCCATGCACATTATTAATACGGAAGAACCCCAACCGGGTACGTCCGCCTCGACTACAGACGTCCCTGCTACAGATGCGGTACAGTCAGTGCAGTCAGTACCTCCCGCTGAAGCAGCGCTCGACCCCCCTGAATTGGATGAAGACATTTTGAATCTCTTGGGTGAAACACCTTCAAAAAATAAAAAATATGGGCCGGATATTAGAGGTGAGTTATCTGTTCGCTGGGAACACATCGCGACGACTGGTCTGACGAAGGATGCCAGAAAGGAGCTGCTAGAAAGACATCTTGTTCCAAATAACTGCAAGAAGATTGACGCGCCGAAGTTAAATCCTGAAATAAAGGCCGCTTTATCGGATGTGCTTGTCAAGAAAGACAAAGCACTGGAGAACAAACAGGTGCAGGTCGCAGCAAGTATATCTTGTATTAGTGAAGCTCTCAATATATTGTTCTCCTCAGATCAAAAAGATCAGACAGTTATAAAATTGTTGATCGAAGCGGGTCGACTGATGTGTGACTCACAACACAATGAGTCTATGACAAGACGCAGTTTTATATGTTCTACAATAAAGAAGGACATTAAAGATCAATTATTTAATACAGAAATCGATAATTTCTTGTTTGGAGAACAGCTGACTGATACTCTCAAAGCTGCAAAAGCGATATCGAAATCAGGCTCTGAAATTAAAATAAACACCCAAGTCAGAAGACCTGTACTAGCCCAGAGACCGAGACAGGCCACCGCTCAGGCTTTAAACCAGAGGCCTCCGTTCCCGCCAGCCCGGCAGGCAGGAGCAACGAGGAGGACCGAGCCGGCGCCGCGCCCGCGACACCCGCACCCACCGAGACAGCAGCCGCGCTCGCAGCAGCGCCCAGCCCCCCGGCGCTAGACTTGGTATGTTCCGCAGGACGATTATCATATTTTTATGATCAATGGCAATTAATAACCAATGATCCTGTTATATTATCATGGATGAGAGGTTACGAGATACCGTTTACTAAACCGGTTTATCAGTCACACGAACCTCATCTGCCTATTTTATCTTCATCAGAATCAGTTCAATACAGGGTGGCCATCACTGATCTTATAAACAGTGGAGCTATCTCACTTTGTGAACCATGTGAAGGACAGTTTCTTTCTAGCTATTTCCTGGTTAAAAAACCTAATGGTAAAAACAGATTTATATTAAATTTAAAGTCTTTAAATAAGCACATAATAACAGAACATTTTAAAATTGAAGATCTGAGAACAACTTTAAAACTAGTATCAAAAAACAGTTTCATGGCCACCCTTGATTTGAAGGATGCGTATTTTCTCGTATCCATAAGCCCAACCTGCAGGAAGTACTTACGATTTAAGTATGATGGTAAAATTTACCAATTTAATGTTTTACCGTTTGGCCTAAACACAGCCCCATTTGTTTTTACAAAATTATTAAAACCGGTAATTTGTTTGCTGAGGTCATTAGGTTATTTGTCATCAATTTATTTAGATGACATTTGTATTATTTCTAATAATTATCAAGATTGTCTAGACAATATTTTAAAAACAAAAAGTATTTTGAAGTCCTTAGGATTTATAATCAATTATGATAAGAGCTGTATGATTCCGAGTAATGTGTGTAAATACCTTGGTTTCGAAATAGATACGAAACAATTCCATGTTAGCCTACCTAAAGAAAAACGAAATTTAATTAAAAAAGAATTACAATCATTTCAACTCAAACCTCGTTGTAAAATAAGACATTTTGCACGCTTGGTAGGCCTACTCACTTCATCTTGCCCCGCGATTCAGTATGGGTGGCTTTATACAAAGCAAATGGAAAGATGTAAATACCTTGCCTTGCGTCAAACAAGTAATTATGATAACCACATGTTGTTACCGCAGTATTTACAAGATGATTTTACCTGGTGGTTAAAATCAATTGATGTCGCAGTCAATCCCATTAGACAAGACTGCTACTCGCTAGAAATATTTTCAGATGCTAGCAAAAAAGGGTGGGGGGCAGCATGCGGTGAGGAGACCGCCAGTGGCCAGTGGAGTAATTTGGAATGTGTCAGGCATATTAACTATCTAGAACTCCTGGCAGCTTTCTTGGGTTTACAAACATTCGCAAAGGGATTAAGTAATTGTCAAGTTTTACTACGTATTGACAACACAACTGCTATTTCATACATCAACCGTATGGGTGGAGTAAGATTTCCACATCTAACTGAAATTACAAAGTCCTTGTGGCAATGGTGCGAAGCTCGTGGTATATTTATATTCGCTTCATACATAAGTTCAGCAGATAATGAAATAGCAGATGCTGAGTCTAGAAAATCTCACCCAGATACCGAATGGGAGATCAAAGATCATGCTTTTGAAAAGATTGTACAGGCCTTCGGTCGACCTAAAATAGATCTTTTTGCATCAAGAATTAACAATAAATGTGTTAAGTACATCTCGTGGAATAGAGACCCTGGAGCATTCGCTGTGAACGCTTTTACATTAAACTGGAATAATCTTGTTTTCTACGCATTCCCTCCCTTTGCAGTAATACTAAAAGTCTTACGCAAAATAATAATTGATCAGGCCGAGGGTATTGTTGTGGTTCCATTTTGGCCCACGCAACCCTGGTTTCCACTTTATCAAAAACTTCTTTGTTCTGAATTAATTCAGTTTACGCCCTCTGATAATGTGTTGTTGTCTATTTCCAACAGTCTACCCAAGCTCACATTGATTGCAGGGAAGTTATCAGGACGGCACTTCGAAACAGAAGAATCCCATCGTCAGCTTTAGATATTATGATAGCTTCCTTGTCTGAGAAATCCATGAAACAATATGACGTTGCAATTCGGCGTTGGGTAAGCTTTTGTAAAACTCACAGTATCGAAATACATGAGGCGTCAATTCCAATGGTAATTTATTTTCTCACTGAATTATTTAATTCTGGTTTACAATACGGATCTTTAAACAGTCATCGCTCCGCTCTGTCTTTGATCTTAGGATCGAGAGTAGGGTCTGATGACCGCGTTATTAGACTTTTCAAAGGTTTTTACAGACTTCGTCCTCCAACCCCCAAATATAATATCACTTGGGACACCTCAATAGTTTTAAATTTTTTATCAAAATGGCACCCAAATAGTAGTTTAAGTTTAGAACAATTAACCAAAAAGACCGTAACATTGCTAATGCTTATAACTGCACACAGAGTACAGACAATTAGCAAAATAACACTACAAAATATGACTATCAATGATCAGCTTATATTAATCAAGATAACCGATTTCATAAAAACGTCTCGTCCGGGTTCAGCTCAACCTTGTCTGAGTATTCCATTTTATAAAGACCGGCCGGAAATATGTCCGGCTGAAGCTTTGGTAGCTTATATAGATAGGACAAAGTCTTTAAGAAACAATGCTAATAGCTTATTCCTTACTATTAAAAAACCACACAAACCAGTGTCCACAAATACCATCAGCCGATGGATAAAAACCATGTTATCAATTAGCGGAATTGACACCTCTATATTTTCTGCTCACTCCACCAGACACGCAGCTACTTCAGCCGCTCATAGAGCTGGCGTCAATATTGACACGATACGAAAGACAGCTGGGTGGAGTGGCAGCTCCAATGTCTTTGCTAGATATTACCATAGAGATATTCAATGTGAACAACTTGATCAATTTGCTTTGTCAATCCTAAATTCCGATTGATGTGTTATGTAAAAATGTTACAAAAATTTTGTTTGTTACCCTAAATCAATGAGAAGATACATTTTAATTTTAATGATAATTTTAGTTTTGTTGGATCATTATACTTTTAATGTTTAAACATAAGTGTTTTAATATTTCAACATCTTTCAAAATCTACAATGTTATCTAATCTCGAAGGACGAAGCAACGAAGTATAATTGGAGATTAAACGAACTTACCTGAAGTGAAGTTCTATCCAAATTATACGAGTTGCTTCGTCCGAAGAGATTAGCTCCCTCCCAGCCCTTTAACTCCCAATGTCTGAAGTGAAATATTAAAAAGGGTTCCAGGCTTTCAACTAAATGAGTGACAGTGCAGGTATAACGAATAGGAAGACAAAGTACCCACACAAAAAAAAAAAAAAAAAAAAAAGAAGAGAAACCTACAACTTAGTGGATGAAAGGCGATTTATTAGACGTATTACTACAATGTTATCTAATCTCTTCGGACGAAGCAACTCGTATAATTTGGATAGAACTTCACTTCAGGTAAGTTCGTTTAATCTCCAATTATACCTTGACGCGTTCCTGAGAAAAAGGGTCTTGACCAATGGACAACAAAGTGATCCTATCTGTTTTTGCCGACTGAGGTGCGGAACTTTAAAAAAAGGTTGACATTACAATCAAAACTATGGTAATTTGAAAATAATTCTACCAAAATCTTGTTACCAAATCCGAAACTATTCCCTATTGATGTGAAGGGTGTGAATATGAAGCGTGTATTTGTTTGTCGCCAGCAGCTGTACAGCTGTAGTGCAAACCCAATGTTCGAGCTAGACGGTAACGTTTGTAACAGTTGACGGTGCGTGCGGGTGCGGGGTTGGCGGGGCTGTGCTGGCGGCGCTTCGTGCGCCGGTAACGGTCACGAACCGCTTGACTCCCGCTCCACCTCACCCGTTGCCGACACAAAAACATTCCGATTTCTTTTCCGTTACGACTTCTAAAAGACTCAATGTACATCATAACTATGTGTACTATTTTGTTCCATTCTTGGTAGCCAACACGGAACACGGACATTATCAACGAATACAAGTTTTACAAATGAGCTCACTCTTACTTGTTGCTGCCGCCGGACTGGAAGTGGACATCAAACTTTGGCGTCCTGCTCACTGTCGGTAAGTACATCGTACGAACCTGACATACTTTCAACGCGAATACCGTCATTCTTCTGCGGCACTCCCTGTACAGTGACCCTCATGGTGTTGACTGGCTATTAGTGTTTTTATCACTTCATGGAATATTCTCAAAGCACAGTAATTTGCCGGTACAATAAATTAAGAAAGAAGCAAAGGACAGTTTAGATTAGAGTCATGCAACTTGTGACTGAAACCTGTCCTCTAGCAAGTTGAGCCAGGAGCGAGCGCTGAATTACACCAATAAGAGAAACTTAGTTTATCTGAGTTATGCTGCAGTGCAGATAATACTTGCAAGACTTCATCATTCACTGTGGCGTTATCCGTGTTATCGCGACAGTGAGTGGCCGCGAGCCGAATATGTCGACCTCCGCAACAGTTAATTTCTTCGTAAAGTACCTAATTTGATGTACAGAATGTTTGGTTGACGGCTACGTGTTGAGGTTGTTAACACCCTGTACGTATTGTAGAAATTTGTTAAGTTACCGATTTTTTTATTTTATATCAACATCTGGATGTTGCGACGGATGGGTGCGCACGTGTCGCACCGGCTCGGGTTACAGTCGCCGCGCCACGTGGGACCCGGCGGCGGCGCGCCAGGTCCCGGACTGCAAGTCCGCCACTACGACGTGCTCTTTGAGCTTCTTTGAGTTTCATTGTCTGCTATGGTTCATAAATGATTCAAGACTAATATATATATTATCATGGGGCGGCGCGCGGCTGACGTTTATGGCTTATGATAGCGATCAGCCCAGCGAAGTTTAACTATATCATCAGGTGTATCAGGTTGGAATGTCGGCGACCATTACCACCTAGACCCGGAACAACTATCTGTAGGCCATACAAGTATTTGTTCCGTGCGGGAATCGAACCCGCGGCCGGCCTGCAACATTGCTCACGGAGCTATAAAAAAGCCGCACTACCGCAGTTGCTGCACTGCACAGACCGAGTGACGTGTCGGATAACGTTTCAATTAAATCAAAACGTTCAGCGCGGCGAAGCGAGACGATTCATTTTGAAATGGCGAGCGTGCGCGGCGCGTGCCAGGAAATTAAATTGTCCTGCTGAGCGGCGAGCGTCGAACGGCCCCCACACCCACCATCACAGTGCACACTGCACAGCACATCCATCGCACACCAGCCGCCCCGCGGTGCATGTCACACGCCTTGTGCTCGTGCACGTTATCTCGCAGGAGATAGGGTTGAATTTTTAAGACACACTCGATCTTTAGGGATCGGTGTTGTCGATGTGCCGCGTCTACATGGTTGTTATAGAATGTACTGATGTGATCTCTATGAAATGCTGGCCGCAGCTTCAAACACTGACGTTTACGTTGACGTCGTTCATAACCGATAGCGTTCATTATGAGGCCCTAATTTTAACCGGTTTGACTTACTTACTGCAACTGATAATGCACAGTACACAAGTAGCGCACAGTAGCGGGAATAAGTACGTGGTGTTTGCCGGAGACCGAAGTCTTGACTGAGAAACATTCGCGAATGGACCGGAGTCATGACTACTGCTGAGCTGTTCCACCTCGGAAAAGATCAGGAGAAATATTCCGAGTTGATGGCAAACTTTAAAAGTAATTGAAGAGGCACCAGAAAAACGGTGACGGCGGCGCACTGCACTTAGAAGCATTAAGGATTCGGTATCTAGCTGGGACGAACTTGTAGAGTTATTAAAGTGTGACTTAAATCAAGGCAAGAACTCAAGGGGAGTCGAAACATTGTCATTCATTTGTCAATAATGACAGGCCTCTGTTCAAAGCTATCAAATACATTATCAGAGGAAGATAAATTAGAGCTACTAGTATGTACATAATATTCGTCCTTGCTATGCTAATAGTAATATAGTCTTCAGTTGCCGAGATTAAAACAATCGAGCAGCTGCTGAGGACTCTTTGCCGTAACTACGAGTATAAAGGGTGTAAAACACCTCCTCACGAAGCCGAAAGGCACTTGTTCTCCGCATCATTGAGATCACTTTTTTTGTTCTACACCATACCTGGGAACCTTCTAGTTACGGAGGTATGGGGGTCAAAGTTACAACTTTTTGACAAGTTTTTTTTTAATATAAGTTTTTTTTGTAATATTTTAACTTTTAACACCTCCACGACCCCCGTACTATTCAATTCATCCATCAGCACAATGTTTTAAGTGCGTTACATTGAGTTCTACCACAAAACATGATATATGTATAACCTCAAAAAAACAAGTTGTTTCCCCGCAATATTTTTTGCGTAAAGTTACTTAGTTTGATGTACAGAATGCTTGGTTAACGGCTTTGTGATGAGGTGGTTTACACCCTGTATACAATCGCGTCTTGCTCAATTCAAGGAACCATCAAGACCCACATCGATTGGTTCACGAATGTTTTACCAAAAGTCCATTGACAAATTTTCATTTTACAACCAACGTTTCGTATACTATTTATTGCGCAAACAACTTATTCCGCAAATGTTTTATTTTAAAAATATTCGTTTTACAAACATTTATTTGGCAAATTCTTCTTTTATCAAATGCATCAGATGATATTTATTCATTCATAAATTTTTCATTTTTTACTTAGATACGTTTGGACAAATCACGTTTCAACAAAATAATTTACAGGCTAGTAATTTTTTTATTACTCTTTTTTAAGAAATAAATAAGGAAATGCATAGCTTTTTCATAAAATGCAAACAGGCATACTCCATGCATGCAGCAAGCAACAATCAAGAAAGCAGCAAGCAAGCAGCAGGCATTTAGAAAGCATGCAGCAAGCGAGCAGCAAGCATGCAGCAAACGAGCAGCAAGGCCAGCAAGCATGCAGCAATCATGCAACAAGCATACAGCAAGCATGCAGCATGCATGCAACCAACAAGCAGCAAGCATGCAACATGCAGCAGGCATGGTTTCCGTCACGGCTCCGGCACTGCGGGGCTCCGGCGGTCACACGCAAGCTTATCGTCGCAGAGGGTTTTAACGCTCACCACCGCTGTCTCGGCTTGCTGGCCGGCCAGCCTCAGCCGCGGCGGCGAGTGTTAAAGCCACCTGCTCCTCAGCTCGCGGCCCGCCTCGCCCCTCCGCGCCTACGCGGGCTCAAATTACACTCTAGGGGTAGGGCAGAAAAGACTACGTGGAGTCGGTTCTGCAGCAATTCATTTCTGTCACAAAATTTGTGCGTAAAGGAAACCAAATTCATTTATTTTCTTTTTTTTTTTAAATGGCATAATCAATTTGTGTAACGTCTTTATTTCAAACGTTGTTTTATGAGATAAGACGAAAAAATAATGAATTGTTTGTCAAATAATACGACGTTATTAAATAAAAGTTTATGTGATAATTATTTTGCGAAGTGAATTATTTGGTAAACTTGTTGTTGTATACTGATGAAATGACAAATAATGTGTTTTCTAATCGTTGCTTGTCAAGTAAAAGTTTGTGAATTAATGTTTGGTGATCTGACTGGTCACCACATCGATTACTTTAGCACCAGAGTTTTGCAAATTTAGAGGTTTGCATTATGGTTTGCGTGTAAAGAGTTAAAATATCATGCCGTGCTGGTCAGGCAGTAATCTTAGAGCTCAGACTATTATCAGTGAGTAGCACAAGTAGGGCACCGGCGGCGGCGCGGGCGGCGGCGCGCGGCGCACTCTCGTTAGCAGCGATACGGCAGGAGCAAACGTCGCGTCGGGAGCGGACGTTTACTTGTGCGTAAACAAAGACAGATAAACAGACAGACATTACCGAACTATGCTATTGCTGATAGACGTACGGCCATTCTACTGATAACTAATTATTGAACTTTAACTTAACAAAATAGACGTTCGTTGGGAATCTCAGTCAAAAAAATATAAATTAGAAAGCCATGTACTTTTTTTTAGACAAGCCTGCCACACTATTCCTAAAGAATAGTACTCGTAATTCCTGAAAGCCAGAATCAACAGTGGAAGCCATGTACTGTTGAGCAATTGTAATTTGTGATGTAGCGACTTCTGACAAGTTTTCGAAGCGCGTTCTGTTCAGTTGTAGTTCACAGGCAGGCGCTCGCACTGCCGTAATGCCGCACTGCCGTACTGCCGCACTGCCGCACTGCCGCACTGCCGCACAGAACGTGTAAAGGCCGTAGCACCAGCCAAACTTGGCAAATTGGATATCCTACTTCGAAGATGTGTCCCTCTAGGGAGCCGGGGATCAGTGACCCTCGCTACTCGCACAGAACTTGTTTTGAAATTACTTAATAATAAAGATAGATATGGAGTGCAAGAAGAGCACTACTGCAGCCGACGCGAACTAGACTCAAGGAAGGAAGAAGATATACAATATAATGAAAATAGATTCCCGCCACGCTATAATCCGAGGTGGTTCTCAGTAACTCTCTCTGCTATCTTTTGATAGTCCATTTATCGAGGAATCCTTTAGTTAGGCTAAATAGGGTGTAAAAAATTCTTCACGAAGCCGTCCACTAAGCACTCTGTACATTATGCTAAGTAACTTTACATCATACTAACTTGTTTTGGGGGTGAAAAACACGTTTTTACGGTAAAATTAAATGTAAACACATTGTACTGCTGGATTAATTGAATATAGTACGCGGGGGTCATGGTGGTGATAAATATATTAAATTAAAAACATGTACATATATATGTATATATTATCTATAGTAAGTATATATATGTCACCGTAAAATTGTCAAATACGTTATATTGTAATATCTCTAGCGATATTGTAAAATCTCGAAATATTGTCAAATGAACATGCGGAAGTATCTCTGCCCCCATAATCGGCACTTGAGGCACCCCCCCGTTAGGTTCCTTTAAACCCTGCTCTCGGAAATAGGGGCCCCGCGAAGCGGGGCTCCGTCGAGTCCTACTCTTTTTAGGGGAATATAAAGTGTTTGAAGGTTAGGATATTAATCGGTATTTCTCAGGAATGGTACATTATCTTTTCATGAGAATGGTACCATTGGGCAAGGGGGACCCCTCCTTCCCTCCACACCGCGTGAGTTGACTACCATCGACAAAATAATGCGTTTTATTGTAAGCAGTATGTTCGTTTGACAATATTTCGATAGTTTACAATCTCTCTAGTTATTTTACAATCTAACGTGTTTGACAATCTTACGGTGACATATATATATTTAAATGTCACCGTAAAATTGTCAAAGCCTTAGCGATATTGTAACTCTCGAAATATTGTCAACTGAACATACGGAAGTATCTCTGCCCCAATAATCGGGACTCGGGGCACCCCCCCGTCAGGTTAGTTAGGTTCCTTTAAACCTTGCACTCGGACATATCCGTCGACTTCGCTTTTTAGGGAAATATAAAGTGTTTTAAGGTTAGGTTATATTAATCGGTATTTCTCAGGAATGGTACATTATCTTTTCATGAGAGTGGTACCACTTGGGCAAGGGTGACCCCTCCTTCCCTCCACACCGCTTGAGTGCCATCGCATGCATTTCACGAAAAATAATGCGTTTTATTGTAAGCAGTATGTTCGTTTGACAATATTTCGAGAGTTTACAATAATATCGCTAGAAAGATTACAATATAACGTATTTGACAATTCGGTGACGTATACCTATATAGGTATAAAAAAGTGCAATAGTTAGAACTTTGACCCCCAATATCTCGGTAACTAGAAAGTTCCCAGGTATGGTGTAGAACAAAACATGACTAAGAGAACAAGTCCCTTTCGGCTTCGTTAAGATTATTTTTACATCCTTTATAAAATCACGCTTCGACCAATAGGAGCGGAGCATAAATGAAAAATCGCGTAGTCAGTAAAACATAGCTACAAGCGGGTTTATCAATAATAATAACATTGCATCAAGTGCGGCTCATAAAACTATACAAACTGAACCCGACAGTGCTTTGGTGTGAACTAACTACCGGGCCGCGGGGTAGCAGTCAACACGACGATGGCGATGTGATAACCAAAACATCTTGCACGCTGCTCATTTTTATATAGGCACCACAGACCATTACAAGAGCACATTTAATCTCACATTCAATGTTGTATCAGTTGTATGAAATGAACCGAGCGTTAAGTGATCGATTAAGGTAATGCTAATGAATGAAGATGGGCACACTGAGAGTAATGCGACGTGCGCTAGACAGACGACGTGTCGGGCGGAGAACTTGCTGCACTTCACTAAGAAAAAGCTTTTACATTTTAAAATACTACGAAGTTAATCAGTTTTTGGTATACTTGGAATTCCAGCTAATGTCCGTCGTCGAGTCTCAAATCACGGATGTCAATCGCAGTCTGGATCAACCACACCACAATCTTGTGCCACTTGCCTGCCGTGAAGTGCAATAAGGGGTGTTCGTTCAGTTCAAGCGACCAGTGCACTGATGCAAGAACTTCGCAATACAAAGTACACATTATGAAATAAAACTTGGTGCATATCGATTGAAGGGAAGTGACTGAAGCAAGCTCACCGGACGTTGCCATTGCTACGTGCACTTCACTGGCTTTACATCCAGAGTATAATACAACAGCAACAGTTTCAGAAGGTTTACCACGCGTAGGATGTTCCAGCATATAATTTGCCTTTGGATATTTCGGCTAACGAACTGGACCAACTCTAAAGCTTGTGTAACAACTTTCAAATTCAAATCATTTATTGTGGATCATCATTAGGTTTATAAGATGTTGTGCAGTTGTGATAAATACAGGTCTGCTATGTCCCGCCATTGAGGCATACAAAATTCATGTCACAAGTTCAGTACAAAAATACAATACTAAAAATTTATTAAAATCAATTAAATTAAGATAAAATAATAATAAAATTTATCGCTCGCCTTTGTACATAAGCTATATTATTGCAATTAATATTATATGTATATTTGTTGTTTTTTTTGTGTGCAATAAAGAATAAGAATACAATACATTTCTGTCAACAGTGAGGAGCATTTGCTCTGTTCACGAATTCTCGATGATATACGCACGAGGTGTTTTTGGATTTCACCGTACACAATATAACAATATTATTTTAATTCTTTTTCAACACACTTGCTCATAAAGTGGCTCTAATTTCACCGCAATTAGGCACATAATGACACCTGTAATCAAACTGTGACTTTTTCATTGCTATTATTCACAAGTGAGTTATAGGGTTTTTTTTTTATTTTATTGGTTGAATTGCTTTGTTCTTAAAAAAGTTTCGATACAAAAAAGATCGTGTTCAATAGTACAAATAAATTAATGTACCTATTGCTTGCTCATTTCATACAACTTCGTATCTACATAGATAATTTCAACTTATAAGTTTTTAATAAATAAAACTTTCACTCAAATGCAACTTTTGTTTTCTTTTTTTTTACTTTTTTTTAATTATAAAACTTCGAATTCCCCATTTCGTACGTGGCTGAAACGCTATCCGCGAAAAGCCAAAAAAAAAGGAACCTCATTCTTTTAGTCTATGGGCGATCGCCATTGTTAGATGCGCGCGCATAGGAAAACTGATGAATTATTCCCGCCATTGCGAAAAAAAATTCACAACTCGTTTTCACTGTTGAAATTATAGTTATTTTTAGTAAGTATTATTTTATTCTCAAGTGTGTTGAAAAACGTCGTATGATACACGTGTGTGTTGATGATTACCGTCTCGGCTCTCTTAAGAACCTCGCCTAACGGCTCGGTTCTCAATGGCGCCTCGGCGGTAATCACCAACATTACACACTTGTACCATAATGTACTATTGTACGTTTCTTAGAAGTATGTGCACTGTGTTATTCAGTGCACAGGTGCTCTCAAGATAATACATAGATCTCACACAAGAATTTCAATTTCGTTTCTTCCTCGGAGAACCGAGCATGTGAGCTATGTGGTGCTATGTTATGTTATGTTGTGCTATACGTTGTAACACCGTACGATTACCGACACATTGATAACATTCCCGAGACGAGCGCCTTTTGTTTTAGGTAGGTAGATGCCACCAATAAATATATTAAAGTGCAAACATTACTCTGCAGATCATGTCGCTATGAAGCCGAGTTCAATTAATATGCATTTTTCAGTTTGTAAGGTTCTGTGGAAAATGTCACACAGCCGCCACGCCGCGCCGCGCGTCGCCCGCGCTGTTACCCGTTTGTTTGCGCCAGTATACCTATCTAATATTGCAGTCTTTGGGTGCTTACATAAAGAAACAGGTTTCCGGTGCAGACAAATCTGTCCTTAGTGACACCAGTAAATGCTTAAACCCGTATGGCTCGGTCCAGGTAGTTGGCACCGCCGACAAGTTACAACCTGTTACTTTATAAGTGAGTGAATAGAATATATTGAAATATCGCCGGTCGGTACCGACCCGTACAGATTTGTCTGTACCGGAAACCTGTTTCTTTATGTAACAAAAAACAAAGGGTGCTTTGTTTGCGGACCTCCTGTCCAACTGGCGATCACAACACAACACTAAAAGAACTTCACGTTATGGATACGACTTTTCAGCTCACCGGTACGTAATGCTTTCTGAGAGCGGCCATGTAAAACGTTCCACAAAGTTATCAATGTGGATAGGTGTACCGCGGTGTTGTCCCGGCCAAACGATAGCACTTCGTGTGTTCAGTGTGAGCAGGGAGGCGGCATGCGGTAGGGCAAGGTTGCTCAACCTTTTTTGAGGGTGGGCCAGAATTTGGATTCAGTGTTAATCGGCGGACCATCTAATAGTAAATAAAAATAGCTTTGTTTTTTAGTTAGTTACCTCGTATTGTCCCACTCCTGAGCAAAGGCCTCCCTATACTGCGCTCTATCGCTCGTTGGCAAACCTTGATTTTGGACTTCGTGATGTTAATCAAAGACCAAGTCTGTGCACCATATGTCAGGATGGCAAGGCTACACATGTCCATTACCTTGCGTTTAATGGGGATGGGTAAATTGCCCTTCGCCATCGACCAGTAGCTCTTCCAGGCGTTTTCCCACTGCTTTTCTTGTCTCGCCTCTTGTGAGCTGTTGGGTCATGAGCTTAGCCTTTGACATGTCGTCCTATAAGAACTGATTTCTGATGACTGCTAAGGCTGTAAATATACGTCGACCGGTTTTGAAACACTGAAATATGGTTTCAAAAGACCATCGTCAGCAGACCACTTTTGGCGGACCAATTCAAATGCGTTGGTCGGCCATATTGTGGCCCGCGGGCCTGGGGTTGAGCAGCCTTGCCGTATGGCTTGTATACTTACGTTATTTTTGGGTAAGCGAGGCGCATCTGCCCCACGCGCACTGACCTTGATGGGACTGCAGCCGCGCTGTGAACCAGATAATGAAATTAAAGGAAAAAAACTTGTAAAAATGATTCGCTCGCGATGTTCGGCAGATGAAAATACGCCACACTTCGATGTCGCGGGTTGCCATGCTCGTGTTATGACGGCGCATGATGTATCTCCCCGCTGCCGCCGCCGCCGCCACCGCTGGCGCCCGCGCACGATGTGTGCCGTCAATTAGTGGGTCGTTACAGTTTATTGAGTGTCCCTCATTATCTCACCGCATTAGTTTAATAACGACGTCCACAGAACATGTAGTGAGCACTTAGCGTGGGCGAAACATTTCATAACAAACATTTTTATTCATTCAGTGTCTAAAGATACACGCCATTAATGTGTGTAGTGTAAATAGGAAGTTTTCCTGTTTCACTGATTCGCAGAAACTGAAACGTCATGAAATATTGTGTCGTCGTCACTGGGTGTTTTACAAAAAAAGAAATGCGTTCAATCAGATTATATTTAGTGCATGACCGATGCCGAGATGATTGATTTCTAGCTGAAGCCGTTTGATTACTTTATAATAATATGATTTGAGTACCTATCTGCCATGCACAATAGTGAAATATGCATCCATGTTTATGTGTAAACATAGGTTCATAGTATGAGTGTTGTTTTACTATGGGAGCAAACCTGAAATCGCGAAAAAAATAGTGCGTGGAGTGAAACTTCGTTATGAGGAAATGAAAATAGGAAAGGGTTAGAGGGGGGGGGGGCATGGGGAGCGGGGCTCCATGGTAGTGTCACAGTATAAAAATCATTTTAGACTGTGGTAGTGTTAAACGTTTGACGCAACCTTGTTGGAAGTCGCATTAGTTTCACTTCAAAAAATCAGCTGTTCAGTAATGTACTGAACAGCTGATTTTTTTCGCGATTTCAGGTTTGCTCCCATAGTAAAAGTTGTTTGTTATCATGAGTACAATAACGTTTTTAAGTATCGTGGACTAATTACCAGTCACCCTATACATATACTCGAATGAATTTTGATATGCAAACTGGGAACGTCAGGACGTATACTCAGTTTCATTTATTGTCGTTTTGTCAGCGCCAATGAAAAATAAAATCGCATATAAATAATAATCGGCTGCAGAGCTGTTCAGAAGAGCCATCGGCACGGCGCCGGCGTGAGAGAATTCATAGTGTGCGAGTGTGTGGGCATTGCGCAGGCGCAGGGACAGCTGTTCTAATCTCTCTTCCCTCACACTCATAGTTGGGAGTGGGACGGCATTCGTCACGACCGGAGATCAATCAGGCGCAGGACCAACGGCTTAATGTACGAGGGCATTATAGGTACTGCCTTACGAACTCCGAGCTGCCACTGAGAAATTCCTAATGGAAAAACCCAATAGTACTTTTAACCCACCCGGTAATAGAATCCAGAACCCCACGCCTACTGCACGTCTGCAAGTGTAACGTCGTGCACAATTGCACATCCACTCGATTAGACGACGTTGTTTGTAAAAAAACATATTTTACTTTTGTTTAGCCGGATTAGTGTTGTCAGGAACTGCAAGACATCTGATGGGTATGACCTCGAGGACGGTAGCCAAATCGGTACCACGAGTCAAGTGTATCTGTGAGAGAGGTGCAATAAGTGCGCACACTCGGCCTACTAGCAGCCCAGGCGGGCAGGCGCGAGGCGCAGCCCGTCGCATGTACCGGGGGACGCGGCCGTGCGGGGCGCGCGGGCCGGCGACTGGAACCTGTTTGTGCGCGAATGCAAGCTGTGGTCTCGGCGCCAAGTACCAGTACTTATTACATTGCTCCTACCTTATACTGGACACTTATAAGTTTACTGCGATTCATTCATTCAAGGACAAAGTCTCTTCTCATAATATTTGACAAGTTTCACCGTCTTACCTATTTGGAAGAAAACAATACAATATAAATGCTTGCCAAATACTAATGACGTCATTAGCATAATTATAACGATAAACATTGACCCTATTCAAAAATATTTTATTTAGGTATGTTAGGTTGTTTAGCGACTTCATTACTTTGCTTCTTGTTCACCAACTTCTTGTACCTACCTGGCGAAACCAAAGTGCGGAAAAAACGCAAATATATTCATAGGTCGTTTCCTAATATTCATGTCAAAAATACTTTACGTTCTATTATTTTATTTCTTCGAAAGTGTAATGAAAGTCGTCGTTTGATACACGTGTGCATTTGTTACTGCAGTTCTCGGCCTCGGCTTTATAACAACCTCGCCTGCGGCTCGGATGTGAATTCTGCCTCGAATGCAATAACAGTTTCTCCAATTATATCAAAATGTACTATTATCGATTGAATACATCCGTAGTAACATCTTCGCTTACAATCAAGACCTCAGATGGAAGTAACACGGAGGTAGAGGTACAGACGGGTCGCTAGTTAGTTGTGCTCAGTATCTGCATGTCATGTAATGCACCAACTGTAACTGCTTCAACAGTACCTAAGCTGCCCGTTGGTGCCGTTGTCAGCGTCCTCAGTCTCATATTCCGAGTAGTCCTCCTACATAAGATCTTGTATGTTTTTGTTTTTAATTATTGCTGCATGTTTTATATTATTGAATGTCACTTGAACTTTATATTAACATTATTAATTAAGATGTATGTAATGTATCAAACACAATTGAATTGTTCCTGATAAATAAATAAATAAATAAGGGAACATGCTCTCTGCACATAGTGATAACATTTATTATTGCTGTGTATTTCGGGCTCGGCGGCGGCGGGCGGGCAGCGGGTTGTACGGCCGCCTGTATTATTCAGGCTGAGTCGCTTATATTACGCTCGGTTACTTTTGGACATCTTGAATTCATATCAGATTCAGAAGTTTGTTCGTGCGAGATACGCTGAGCTTTCACGATTCAGCCACGGGCAACAGTTTTGTTACGGTGCTAGAGTGCTAGACTTACGACGTATGACGAGATACCTACCTAGGTTACCTGTACCTCGGCCTCGTTGTGATAGGCACTCTGAACTTTCAAAAAATCTCGTATAATGTGATTTGAGATGTGGAGATAATCCCATGTTCATGATCACTACACTACCTAGCGATATTCAGATAGATATTAATGCTTGACTCAACTTGTAATAGATGTCTAACAGTGTTGGACCCGCACTGTGTCTTTGAGTACCGAATGACAGTCGTGTTAGAAGACGATCAATTACTGTGACTGACTAATTAAATACAATAGTTTCCGAGAAGACAATGTGACGATATCTGTGCGCTATATCTAAGGCCGCTATCCCACTGACGTTTTACAAGCGACGGCGTTTCTCCAACGTCGTAAAATATAGTCGCACAGCGAAAACGCTGCTCAGCCGCGACGTTGACGTCGCGAGTCTCTAGTGGCAAATGCAGACGTTGGAGAAACGCCGCCGCTTGTAAAACGCCAGTGGCATAGCGGCCTAACTGGAGCTAGTTCTAGGTGAGCGGCGCGGGCGCAGCGCGGCGACGGCGGCGACGCCGACACGGCGTTTGATCTCGCGTGTACATGTTCATATCATGTATATCACGAATGTAATTTGGCGCGCACATCGCTCCAGTTTCGTGTAGACACCGCTGCACGCTGTACAGACCAGACCACACAGAAGTACCACATGCAGGATGAACTGATGGCTGTACTCATAGATACTATTGTTGTAATGAACTCAGCATGGACGAAATCAATTTCAGTGAGAGTTTCGTTATTCGGTAATAAGTAGGTTTGTGGAGCACGACGTCTAAACTTTACGTATTTTGCGTTTGAATGATAGGAGCGTGTTAGTCTCTGTTGAAATTGTGTGGAGTGGACCTAAGAATTGTGCCTCTGGCCTGTCTATACGTAAATACGTTTACCCTCTTATATTAGTGTGTCCAGTAGGTACATTTAGTGTCGCGTGTGAGTACATGTGGAGGAGTCGTTCACCCGCGGCCTGTTATTGGTGTGCGTCGCCGTCTGTGAGCCCTGCTCCCCGTACATCATGATCATCAGAGACGACGTCAGCGCCGTCAGTCAACTTTCCATACAAACTGAATGGAGAAACAATTACAAGAACTGATTCCATGAAAGACCTGGGAGTCATATTCGACCGTAAGCTTACTTTTCACGACCACATCACATCCACTGCTAAGGAGTCCTTCAGGCGCCTTGGCTTTGTTTTAAGGAACTGTCGTGACTTCCACAACCCACACGTTATCAGGCTTGTTTATGGGGCATTGGTCCGTAGCAAGCTTGAGTCTAGTGCGTGCGTATGGAATCCTTTTGAGAAGCAGTATGCATTAGCTTTAGAAAAAGTTCAAAAAGCTTTCCTTAGATACCTTTACAAGCACTTGCACGGGTTTTACCCTTTCTTGTATCCCACTAAATTCCTGCTGGGTTGCTTAAGTTTCAATTCTCTAGAAGTAAGACGGTCGCGCGATCAGATTGTAATATTTAAAATTCTTCGGGGGATTATTGATGTTCCTGCCCGGCTAGCATGGGCAGGGGATAAAAATTTTATCCACCGGTTATTTCCACTTTTGTTTGAATTTTGTCCCTTGTCAGTGGAAATAACCGGTGGATAAAATTTTATCCCTTGCCCATGCTAGCCGGGCTGATCTGCATAATGACATCTGCAAGCTATTTGTCCCAGGCAATTACTGTCGTGGCAGGAAACACCGCCTACTGGCTGTTCCAACCTGCCGTACTGTTGCACACTCCAAGTCACCTATTCCTCGGACATTAGCCGCTATTAACGCTCTCCTGAACTCAAACACAGATATTGATATGTTTGCGAATGAATGGAAGGTGATACTGTCAGAATGTTTGAATTTTTGTGAGAATAATGCATGAGTCCTGTGTTAAATAAATTATATGTTTAAATAGTGTAATTGGCTCCGGCCGTTCTCTTTAAGTAAGTAAATAAATAAATAAATTGACAGATGTGCAAAGTCTGAATTAAATCTGATCGTTCAAAGTAGGGCAACATCGAGCCCAAAGGAGTCGGTTACAAACAAGCAAGCAAACATACAGGTGAAACTAATAAAAGCGTGTTAAAAACATAGAAGGTGTGACGTGGTGGATGAAGATGTTGAAATAATATACGTTTTTTATGCGACTTGTAGTTTATTTGTGTAGAATACAGTTAAAATTAAAAACTGAAACAATGAATAGAAAATACAAGGTTAAAAGGAATCCCTAGTAAAACTAAATTTTAATAGGCGGCGCGCGAGGAGCCGCAGTTACAAGACTGTATTTTGTGATCACAACTTACCCCGTGCGTCGGGTTTTTTTAGAACTTTCTTATTAAATAGAATCTAGCTGTGCTAGTTAAAGTAAACCGGTGTTACATAGTCAATACTCTGGTACAAGAAACTTAGAAAGATGTATTCCGTTCAATAATTTTGGTAGGACTGATGATAAAATGGCTGTGCAGTCAATACGACAAGCCAATTTCAAATTTGAATTTTGAAGGGACTGTTACATTTCTTTCTTTGAGTACCAAGTAAGTACTATGGAGGTTTTTTAGTCGTCGTGGAGGTTTTACGTCTACGAGACTGTAAATGAAACGACATCGTTACAAAGGTATTTAAGGATTCGGTATAGATTGCACCATGTTGTGCAGTCCGCCCGCCATACGTTATAATATTTTTTGACACGATTGGGGCCGCCCCTAAATCTAGCCGCCCTAGGCCCGGGCCTACCTGGCCTTAGGGTAAATCCGCCACTGCACAGGGGCATGTACCTACGTTAGAGGCAATTTGGCTTCGGAAATGTTTATTTCATAACTGCCTATGTGTCATTGTGGGAGACAAGATTATTACTTTGCCAGCTATCATAACATTTTGCAAATTAAAAAACTTTTTTGCAAAAAATATAACCGACTTCAAACAAAAAAGTGAAAAATAACTTTAGCTTCTGAAGTCGGTGACCTTTGTTTGATTGATTTAGTTTTTTTGTCACCGACTTCTGAAGCTAAAGTTATTTTTCACTTTTTTGTGTGAAGTCGGTTATATTTTTTGCAAAAAAGTTTTTATTTTTCAGTTTTTAGTGGTTCACATATGCTTACCCTTTCACAGCGTATCGGTGTGATTTTTTGTTATGAACTGGTGTAAACAATAGACAGACGTGAGTCTTCAGCGATACCAGTACATTTGCTATCATTTATTAAGGAGTTCAGTTGCCTATCTTCCGAAGTCACCAGATCTTTATCAAATCGAAATGGGATCACTCCGAGAAAGTACTCTGCCTAAAACTACCCAAACCGCTTCTGGTGTGCCTATAAAGTTAAAGAGTTACCTCTATTTCTCCGGGATCCCATTGAATGGAACTTTACACGTCTAACTGTCGAAATCTGGGTGTATTGTATACTTCTGCGTACTCCCTCAGAGCATACAGGTGTGATGTTACGTCATGATGTTGTATAAACAATAAACAACCAAGCGATTGCAGCAATTACTGCAGCTTTGCCGTGTATTTTTGAAGAGTTCCATTTATATCTCCGAAGATCAGCGTAAAATCTTAACCAAATTGACATGGAACCACACGGAAAGCACCAGCTTTCAAATAAAAGAAGAATCATCAAAATCGGTTCACCCAGTCGAAAGTTCTGAGGTAACAAACATTGTCGAAATCTGGGTATATTGTACACATCTGCGTACCCCCTCAGAGCATACAGGCGTGATGTTACGTCATGATGTAGTATAAACAATGAACCTAAAAGCGGATGCAGCAATCTCTGCAGATTTGCCGTCTATTTTTAAAGAGTTCCATTGTATATCTCCGAAGATCAGCATTAGATCTTCAACAAATTAAAATGGGACCCAACGGGAAGCACCAGCTTTCAAATAAAAAAAGAATCATCAAAATCGGTTCACCCAGTCGAAAGTTCTGAGGTAACAAACACAAAAAAAAAAAAAAAATACAGACGAATTGAGAACCTCCTCTTTTTAGAAGTCGGTTGAAAATGAAATCCGCACGACTTTGTTATTAATAAAGATAATAAATAACTACCTTAACTCATGTTTTATCTATAAGTAGGTATAGCCTGAATATAATTATTTTGCTGATGTACTCGTATGTAGAATGTGTCAGTATAACACAAAAGCTGACTTAGTCTTTTCGCAATAACCTTCCGTCTGTTTGTGAGCGGTTGCACAATATCCGAGCACGAGTTATAGCGATGTTCAGGTGGTGGTACCTACTATCCAGCTGAACAAGATTGCAATCTGGACACACACAACCACGTACAGGTTCATTATTAGAATCTAAATCTTTATCATGGATTGTGAGATTATTACTATTGAGTAGAGAGCATGCATGCCCCAGATGTACCCTCGCCTCGGCCATGCTCTCTATTGTAATGATAAAGTTAAAGGTTTTACAAAATAAGCGTTTGTGTGATGGCATCTAATCCGTGTTTTATTTATTTGGGACAAAAACCAGTTAGGTATACGTTACAATATTAACAAATATCTTAGATCTAAAAAGTTAACAAACGCATTACCCACGGAATCATAATCGATTTAAAAGAAATAAGGAAACGGACGTATACAGAAAGGTCCAGTAACAAAATATAAAATAAACCTGAAAGGTCAAACCAACTCTAGACAGCGCTATCCGTCTAGGTTGAGTTCGTATGCACCAATCAGATCACAACATAACATCAACAAGAAGCAGTCATCATTAAGGATGACCAGAAAGTAATTCCGAAGCAATTTTTCTGAATTGGTTCTGATTAAGAGCGAAAATATCTAAATTTATAAAGTGTGATGAGTTGTACATGTACGTTTCTAATAATCGGCGGAGTGGAGCTCTCTCCCCAGCATTTGTTCTACACTTCTCTGTGTAGAGTAAGCGGGTTACTCGCACTTCTCGCCGATGAACAGTCAAGTAATGAGTGTGGTGCAGACGCAGCACTCGTGCCGTTGTGCTAGTGCGGTTGGCAAGCAGTGTGCACAGTGCTACGGGGCACTCGTAACTCGTAACGACTAGACTGCACGAGATGAGATCCTGTGGCTGTGCGGGCACATGCGGCGCGTGACGTCACGGCCGCGACCATCTCGTTTATCTGAAGTGTTGAGGCGGGTCAGTCACCCAGCGCACTTGAGATGAGACCCAGTCCGTCGCCTCACTCCCATTTATGCGCGTCTCGATCAGTCACTGTGCTTGTGAGCGGTGAGCACTGGAGCGCACAGAACACTAAAGACCCTGACGCCACTCTGGAGCGCAAACACGTCATCTGATTAAGTTTGTTCCTAATATTATAGATTTAAGTAACAAAATTTTTACTTCTGCCTCATTTATACAAAGTATTCTAGTAAACATTCGAGGAAGTGTGTCTACATGAATGAGCAGTTTTCGAGCAACGATGCAAGATTTGAGTCGATATTAGTGGGCAGCGATGACATGTGATCAGGTGACCGCTGGGCTGGGCTCAGTGAGAAGTGACCTGTGGACCACCAGTTCATGCAGCCCAGCCAGCGCCGCCAAACCTAGACATAGCTCCTACTTTTAATTAGCTTTTATGTATAGATTTAGTTAGTTCTGAAAACAGCGTAGAAAATCTAAATAGGTACCTATCTTGAACATCCGAACAAACATGAATCTGACAAGCAAATATAGTAGAAGCGTGAGAATAGAGAACGGCCAATATTTGCGGACTGGATGAATTATTGTCGACGAGTGATAGTGAGGCACACGTGGAACGTGGACACTACCACCACTAACCACTTAACCACTTTTTCATAACCGTGTCCATATTCAACTAATCCACTTTATTATGTCATGGACTGTACACGTTCTGTCCAGTTGTTTAACTGTCCAGCTGAGAATCTGTCCAGTTGCTAATCTGTCCAGCTGCGAAACTGTCCAGTTGAGAATCTGTTTAGTTGCTACGGAGACTTTTCAACGCATACGTGGTTTCGCTGTGATTTGTCATTATGTTTGTCTTTTTTGTTTGTTGTTTTATTTAGGTTTATCTCTAAACCTGCATATTTTCTTTCTTCGTAAAGTGAGTTTATCATTGAATGCAGCTGTTTTGTATTTTGTTAAGTATAGCAAGACTATATCGTCCGCAGATCTCAAAAGGTTTATAATAAAATTAACAATTTATTTCAAGTAACAAAGACCCATAGATAAATACCTTAACCTATATACATTCTAATAACATTTTTGTTAGAACAGTAACTTAAAGCACAAAACATACATCAACAACATACTTACCATTTATGTTTAAGCAGAGTTTACTCCTGTCTAGTTTGCCAATGATTCACTCTAGCACGGCTATAAAGATGGTGGGAGATAGAATATATTTCAAAACTCTGATGTACCTATTTTATTTCTAATTGCTGAGAGTGCAGAGCTTCCCAATACTTCGCAGATCGCTGAGTGGAATATGGACCATACTCCACTCAGCGATCTCATCAGTGATTACCAAAAAGCTATATGATATCGAAAGCTTTTTGGTATTTGTGTGTCGACTAGGTCGCTCACTTGGTTTTGTGGACTAGGTATACATTTTTTTGTAGAAATCTGTTGCTATTCGTACCTAATAATTCCAACCTATTTATTATGTGTTGTGTTTGCTGTCCCTTGAAGTCCTTCAACTCATGGTTTTTGTGCGCCCTCTTGACGCTGTCCATTACATTTAGGTGTTTTTCAAGAGTTTGTATGCGATTGATTTGCACAGATACCTAGCATCTAGCATTTATCTTTAATATCTAGCCCGCCTTCGACCTTATATTTCACTATAGACGGTGTGTTGGTTCACTACAGTGCTTCCAGTCTCCGTCAGTAACTTAATAGGCAATATATGTCCCAGTATCGGCTCTAACGTGTATTGACACATTTCAGTGGTAATTTCCTCCGCTCCCGCCGCCACCGAACCTCCCCCCCCCACGCCTGCTCGGGCTTCAAGGTGATAGGTATACCGGACAGTGCGGTTTATGAGAAAGTGTCTGAGAAATACCTACTTAACTTACTTGGTGCACATAGTAAAGAGTATTCTATTCTATTCTATTCTAAACCATAGTTAGGCTGGACTCGCGGTATAACTAGGTAAACAGTGGTAACTCAAGCAGAAAACGCGCGTCATATTATGTTATTTATTAGGAAGGTACGTAAACACGTTATATTCACCTGCACTAATTATTTGCCAGCTCATTCCTAATCCTCTCACGGCGGCTGTCAGTATCTAAACATGAGCAAACCTTTGGCGACACCTACGCGTTTATCAGCTTGTGAGAATGACATGAACACTACATTACTATTACTCAGATCACATCATATCGATTCTATGATGTTGATAATTACATAATTGTGTAGGTATTTAGAAATCTAGTTAGAAATACGTATTGTTGTAACCCGTCATACACGTGTAGGTACGAGTATAACCCGGTGTGGTATATAACCTGTGTAATGGTATGTCACTGAACGTCATAGTATAACCCGGTGTGGTATATAACCTGTGTAATGGTATGTCACTGAACGTCATAGTATAACCCGGTGTGGTATATAACCTGTGTAATGGTATGTCACTGAACGTCATAGTATAACCCGGTGTGGTATATAACCCGGTGTGGTATATACCTGTGTAATGGTATGTCACTGAACGTCATAGTATAACCCGGTGTGGTATATAACCTGTGTAATGGTATGTCACTGAACGTCATAGTATAACCCGGTGTGGTATATAACCTGTGTAATGGTATGTCACTGAACGTCATAGTATAACCCGGTGTGGTATATAACCTGTGTAATGGTATGTCACTGAACGTCATAGTATAACCCGGTGTGGTATATAACCTGTGTAATGGTATGTCACTGAACGTCATAGTATAACCCGGTGTGGTATATAACCTGTGTAATGGTATGTCACTGAACGTCATAGTATAACCCGGTGTGGTATATAACCTGTGTAATGGTATGTCACTGAACGTCATAGTATAACCCGGTGTGGTATATAACCTGTGTAATGGTATGTCACTGAACGTCATAGTATAACCCGGTGTGGTATATACCTGTGTAATGGTATGTCACTGAACGTCATAGTATAACCCGGTGTGGTATATAACCTGTGTAATGGTATGTCACTGAACGTCATAGTATAACCCGGTGTGGTATATAACCTGTGTAATGGTATGTCACTGAACGTCATAGTATAACCCGGTGTGGTATATAACCTGTGTAATGGTATGTCACTGAACGTCATAGTATAACCCGGTGTGGTATATAACCTGTGTAATGGTATGTCACTGAACGTCATAGTATAACCCGGTGTGGTATATAACCTGTGTAATGGTATGTCACTGAACGTCATAGTATAACCCGGTGTGGTATATAACCCGGTGTGGTATATACCTGTGTAATGGTATGTCACTGAACGTCATAGTATAACCCGGTGTGGTATATAACCTGTGTAATGGTATGTCACTGAACGTCATAGTATAACCCGGTGTGGTATATAACCTGTGTAATGGTATGTCACTGAACGTCATAGTATAACCCGGTGTGGTATATACCTGTGTAATGGTATGTCACTGAACGTCATAGTATAACCCGGTGTGGTATATAACCTGTGTAATGGTATGTCACTGAACGTCATAGTATAACCCGGTGTGGTATATAACCTGTGTAATGGTATGTCACTGAACGTCATAGTATAACCCGGTGTGGTATATAACCTGTGTAATGGTATGTCACTGAACGTCATAGTATAACCCGGTGTGTTAAATAACCTGTGTATTGGTATGTCACTGAACGTCATAGTATAACCCGGTGTGGTATATAACCTGTGTAATGGTATGTCACTGAACGTCATAGTATAACCCGGTGTGGTATATAACATGTGTAATGGTATGCCACTGAACGTCATAGTCAGTGGCAGTCAGATGGTCCACAACAGAACTTCATGTGGTACTGGTGGCTACTCCTTACCCCAGCAGCCGTGGTTTACTTACCAGGAGATCGACTAGTGGATAAAGCTTACATTACTCGAGGGCAGTGGTCATCATTTATCTAAGTTTACTAGTTTGTAGTTGGCACACATTCTGCGTTTGTTAACATTGCACTTCAAAGGGGCGCGGGCGCGTGCACAGTTGCCGCATCGCACCGGGTGCAGTGTTTGCGTAGAACAGCACACTGTGCTGTGTGTTGTATGCCGAGCCCGAGCGGTCCTTATCGCACGCCGCACGCGCCGCCTCGTCTGCTGCGGTGTAACTTACGAGTACCCGAGCAAACACATTCGTTTTTTTCGGTATCAGGACAATTGCGCGAACACACCTGCGCGAAAGGACAAATGCGCGCATAGACTTTGCGCGATTGGACTTTTGTGCGAACGGGCTTTGGCGTGCCGGGACACTTGCGCGAAAGAACACTTAAGCAAAAGGACACTAGCCCGAAAAATCACTTGCGCGACTGGACTTTTGGTGCGACTTTCCGTCATGGGTGTCGTTTTCATGATTTTCGAAGATAAACTCGCGCAAAAGTCCAGTTGCGCAAAAGTTCTGTCTGCAGATGCATTTCACAATTTTACGGTTTCACTTCGATAGATTTATAATCTACCGAAAAATGATGCGTTAATGAATAAATATCATATCATTTAAATTCTAAGCAGTTTTGGTTGACAATCCATCGAGAGCAAGCTCGCTAGATAGATTACAGTCTAACGGGTTTTACAATTTTACGGTGTAAGTATAAATCTACACTACAATCAATACTAGCTGACCCGGAAAACATTGTTAAATGTTAGGGGTGGATAACCCTTATCACTTAGGGGTATGAAAAATAGATAGTAGCCGATTCTCAGACCTACTGAATATGCATATAAAATTCCATAAAAATCGGTCAAGCCGTTTCAGAGGAGTAGGTATGGTAACTAACACTGTGACACGAGAATTTTATATATTAGAAGATTAGATTAGAAGAAGAAGAAGATTTATAAACAGAAAAAAAAATGTATTACTGCTTGTGTCAAGGAGGAGCGCGCGCTCTCTCAACGAACGTGTGATAGTCCGCGACTTAACACGTCCATAATAAATGGAGCGATTCCTATCAGACAGTTAAATAAATAGCGATTCCCATTGTTGAAGTTATAGGCAGCGGTACGGTCCGCAGTCTCGTACTACGGTGTGGCGCGGCGGTGGCCGCCATTCTGTCGGATACGATTGGTCTATGAGATCATGAGATAAGAACTAGCGTGTGTTTAAGTGGTAGCAGTACAAACAGTGAAATTGCGCGTGTTGTTAAGAGGGCACTGGTGTGGCGTGGGGCAACGTGGCTCGGTGGCTGTGTACACAGTGGCGGCGGCCGCGGCGGGGCGGCGGGGCTGGTAATCTGCGCAAACAAGCCTAACACTCGAGTCACACAAGGCACACGGCTTTCTCAATATTGGTTAGCACTGACACGACTCAATTCCATTTCTGTTGAATGAGTTTTCCGTAGAGATAGTGAAGAGAATATTTCAATAGCACCAAAATGGGCAATGCTCATATCGCATCTTCTACATCTCATGAGTTCGTGACGAGCACAGACAGCAGCGCCTAGCTGCTGATAGTTATGACGTCACAAGTGTACGTTCGCTTCAGACAAGCTAATTATACCAAGATATCACAGTGCATCACCCTGGCTGCTCGCGGTGCACTAGTTTGCACTTCTGGTAATAATAGTGCACCGGGAAGTGCGACGCGCATACCGTGGTCGCCGAGCGTGCCTGGTAGCGAGCCCGAACTGCTAGTGCTGAGGCCCTGAGGTGTCTGTACTCTAACTACTGTAAGCGCAGAGGTTGGTCGTGATGCTAGCTAACGGCGGAAATGGCTGGATAAACAAATCATGTCAGCATCCTTACATTTTGTATCTACATCGGTAGCGATGGGTTAGTTAGTGATTCAGGATCACTTGCACTACAAACAGTTGAACTAACACTAGCCACCTACATCGGTGTCTGCCAGACCGCACAAAGAGCGACCCCACTGCACTCTTCGCCGCAATTTCCGTTTCCGGTTTTTTATCGCTCAGTGTAGACAGTGCACAGTGCACAGCGCACAAGCGGCTCTCATTAGACGCTCTCCTTTATTAGCCACGTGATTGTCTGCTCTCCTACACTTATGACATTTGAGGGAGCTCGCCGTCACAAACGCTTCTTGTTCGTCGCCACTTTTCCTTTTAGTTGTTTATATTGCATCGTGCTGTCTGAGCGAACTAGAATACTGGAAAAGGAAATTATTCTCAGACATGGCAGCATGGTCGGTTACAGTAACAAGTAGACGACGCTTAGCGATAGCAAAAGAAATTGCAAAACGAAAGAAAAGGCCAGTGTCATACGACTTCCGGGACAGCAGAAACGTAATGCATGAAACACAAGAATAGAACTATTTTAATGGTCGCTCGTGACAGACGCACGCCTGTTTTAGCAGCTCCTGCATTGCTGCAACAAGAACATTGACACGCACACACGCAAACACAAGCACACACACGACCGCCTCACGCACAGCACATGAGACTGTATTGAGTAGTCGGAGGGTTACCTGCGCCTGCGCCACAGTATAACCAGCCCTAATAACAGTAAACCAACACAAAGTCATTTTTGTGAAATCAAACGCGTGGTAGGGTTACCACTAATTTACCATTTGTTTCGAAGCGACCGCGACCGCGACGTAGTGTACGTATAACTCACGAGTAGGTACCTGAAGTATTCTTAGAGTACATGTAAACACCTTGATGTACGTTTGCCGAAACCTACATTTGTTCCTAGTTGAAAGCTGCATGCGTGATAATCGATAACATTAATGGATCGATCTTTTTTGTAGATACTGTGTCGTTGGGTTACCTGCGCTGCGCGTGAGTCAGTGTGTGGCCGCTGGCCGCGAGGGCGCGTGGGCCTGCGAGTAGCGAGGGATCGTTGATAATGTCGCGTGTAACGCAAGGACGCGATGACGTCACCGAGACACCGACACATTCACCTCGCTAATATCTCGCTGGAAGGTAGAAAGTCGCCCGCGCCCTCATCATTTCACTGCTCGCGCGCGGTAGGTAGTAAGGAATACTCTGCAGAGCTAATTATTGCAGTAGCAGCTGCACCAGCGCGCACCGCACGCCGTTAGTGCTACACTGCTACTCATTACTTCACTATTACACCTACTGCTCGTTTTTGCAACCGAAGTGCGCTCTCGTGACGTGACGGAAATAGAGTCAACTGGAATGACATAATTTTACGTATGCAAGTAATGCAACTTCACGTTGCCTGGCAAATTGTTCACTTTGGATAGGTACATTGATGTCTAGTAAAAACCAGGAAATAGGTATGGTATTGTGGTGAAAAGTAACAAACAGGTACCTGAATCCAATGATTATACCACATTACATTAAATCACGCATATTTTCCGAAATGCTTAGGTAGCCGATGATGGTTATCCAGGTCCAGCCTTAAAGTGACACTAGTCGAAACTTTTTCCATAGAATTTTCAGGAGGGAATTACTCCATTGTTTGACACTGTACATCCAAAGTTAAACATGATATCGTTTTGTCTAATTATTTTGTCCGTGCGGAAACAAAAATCCCTCCGGCAAGCCGCAGGAGGAGGTAGATTTCGGAGAAGGTGCTGGAGCGTCCGACTATTGAAAATTTTTATAAAGAGTTGTACTTATGTGTACAATCTACAAAAAAATATATGATTTCAAAATCGTTGTCCTGTAACGGAAAGTTTACCCTTTTTAAATCCGCTCATAAGAGTTTAGCATGCAAACGCCCTCAATTTTTTAGTTATAATTTTTTATTTCGAAAACTATAAGTTTTATCGCTAAACTTCAAAGGTAAAAATTGAATAATAAACAATTTGCTTTAAAAAAAAATATTTGCGACGCTGAAAATGTTTACTGTTTCGGAGATATGATTTTTTTTCGAAAAAATTTTGGAAAGTTCAACCCCCTCCCCAATTTAGGGGTTGCATCAAAAAAGTTTTAATTTAAAGTTGTCCGTATTTTTACTCAGAATGATAAAAATGAAAAACGGTTCAAAAATTTTCAGTAGGAAAAAAGTTATGGCCGAAAAACTGGTTTTATAAAAACCGCCCCCCCGCCGCCCCCCATGGACGAATTCCGCCCATTCACGAACTTAGCCTAAGTTTTGACTATTCCGATTTTTTGGCCAAGTTTGAAAGCAATCGGTTCATAATTGCGACCTGTAGAGTGTGGCTAAATTTGGCTTGTCACCCATTTACATACGTAAACATATATATCCCCGTAGGTGAGAGACCAATAGGTATATTTTTTTTTTTTAAAAAAGGAAATCTACCTAATAGAAAATAAAAAACCATTAAAAAGGTAAGAGCTACCATTCGTTTTATTGCCAATTTTCCAAAACAAAGTCTGTACCGCTAAAGCAAATTAACGAAAAATTAAAAAAAAATGTTTTGTGATTGATTTATGCAGTGATTTTTTCATAAAACTCGATTTTTCAAAGGCCTTTTCGTATTTGTGGGATGTGACCAATTATACGGTATATTGTCTGGGCATCTAGGATTAATATCGAGTATCACAATAGCGGCCCGCCTTGATTTTCAACCGACTTCCAAAAAGAGGAGGTTCTCAATTCGTCTGTATTTTTTGTAGTGTTTTTTTTTTTGTGTTTGTTACCTCAGAACTTTCAACTGGGTGAACCGATTTTGATGGTTCTTCTTTTATTTGAAAGCTGGTGCTTTTCGTGTGGTTCCATTTCAATTTGTTTAAGATCTGACGCTGATCTTCGGAGATATAAATGGAACTCTTCAAAAATACACGGCAAAGCTGTAGTAATTGCTGCAATCGCTTGGTTGTTTATTGTTTATACAACATCATGACGTAACATCACGCCTGTATACTCTGAGGGAGTATGCAGAAGTGTACAATACACCCAGATTTCGACAGTTAGACGTGTAAAGTTCCATTTAATGGGATCCCGGAGAAATAGAGGTAACTCCTTAAATTTATAGGCACACCAGAAGCGGTTTGGGTAGTTTTAGGAAGAGTACTTTCTCGGAGTGATCCCATTTCAATTTGATAAATATCTGGTGACATCGGAAGATAGGCAACGGAACTCCTTAATAAATGATAGCAAATGTACTGGGATCGCTGAAATCTCACGTCTGTCTATTGTTTACAGTTTATAACAAAAAATCACACCGATACGCTGTGAAAGGTTACTTTTTCTGAAGTCGGTGACCTTTGTTTGATTGATTTCGTTTTTTTGTCACCGACTTCTGAAGCTAAAGTTATTTTTCACTTTTTTGTGTGAAGTCGGTTATATTTTTTGCAAAAAAGTTTTTATTTTTCACTTTTTAGTGGTTCACATGTGCAAAAATCACACCGATACGCTGTGAAAGGGTAACCTTTCACAGCGTATTTAATTTTTTTTTTTTTAAGTTTTTATATTTTGCCACCTTGTGGCCCTTGCATGCCAAAAGGTTGCCGACCGCTGCTCTAGAGGCTATTGCACTCAGATATCGAAGAGCAAAAATACAATAATCTGAGTGCAGAAGCCGTTTTTATCGTCTTGAGGGTAGAGTACATTTGAATTTAGAACATCGTGTGCACTAAGCATGTGAATTCAAAACATCATTAAACCTATTTACTTCTACCTCTATGGTGCCGAATTTATCATACATTTTTTTTTAAATTTGTTAAGAACTCGGACTCGGAACCTTCTTGGTGTACTTTTTAGGGTTCCGTAGCCAAATGGCAAAAAACGGAACCCTTATAGTTTCGCCATGTCTGTCTGTCTGTCTGTCTGTCTGTCTGTCCGCGGATAATCTCAGTGACCGTTAGCACCAGAAAGCTGAAATTTGGTACCAATATGTATATCAATCATGCCGACAAAGTGCAAAAATAAAAATTTAAAAAAACATTTTTATTAGGGTACCTCCCCCAGACGTAAAGTGGGGAGCGATTTTTTTTTTAATTTTGACCCTGACGTGTGATATATTGTTGGATAGGTATTTAAAAATGAATAGGGGTTTTCTAAAATCATTTTTTGATAATATTAATATTTTAGGAAATAATCGCTCCGAAAGTCAAAAACAATGTGTCCCCCCCCCCTCTAACTTTTGAACCATAAGTTTAAAAAATATGAAAAAAATCACAGAAGTAGACCTTTATATGAACTTTCTAGGAAAATTATTTTCAACTTGATGAGTTGAATAGTTTTTGAGTTATATAGCACTTTTTCAAAAAAACGCAAATGATAACTTTGTTTTTCATACAAATACTATGAAAAACAAAGTTATTTTTGCTGACGAAAAATGTTGGTATTTTTAATGGTCTGGGAAGCTACGGAACCCTACAGTGAGCGTGGCCCGACACGCTCTTGGCCGGTTTTTTTTAATATGTTTTGCGCGCGCCATTTCTTTTCACGTCATATTGTTAACACCTTAAGTTAAAAACAAGGAATCCAACTTGAAAACAAGTGAAAAACCTAAAATGACCACTCATTATCTAGTGACGAGGAAGTTTTTTAACAGAATTAACTGAATTTGTTAATAATGCGCATGTTTTTTGCGTTTATTCATTTCCTCGCTGAGGTGGGATGAAAAGTTACGTGTTGCACTCGAGTGCAAAGATTTTTCACCTCGTGCTTTTTTGATTCCCTCGCTAACGCTCAAGATTCTGAGTTTTGAATCACTCGCTGCGCTCGTGACTCAATTTTAGAATCTTTCGCTTGCTCGGTCATAAAAATTGAGCACGCGGTTAAAAAACAACTTTGCAGTCTTGTATAACAAATAACTATTATCTGTCTGTAAGGACTGCGAGTAGGCGGCAGGCGGCAGGCGGCAGGCGGCGGCATGCGGCATAGCGCGAAAGCCGACCGTCTGTTGCGACTCCGATACAGATTGATTGTACTCATGATTGTGACATCATACCATCAGCCTTAGCTGAATATGCAAAGGGTGGGTTTTGAGGGATTCAAAACTCAGGGATTTTGACGTTCAAGAAGAGTTGTAGACCAGACTAGGGTTGCCAACCCTACTATATATAATATATGTAGAATCCTACTATTTTAAAAATATATGTAGTAGGCGAAACTACTATATTTTGCGAAATTCAATTATTCTTACGTTTTTTGCAATTTGCAGGGCAGTGCTAAGTTTTATGTTGATACACATATCGGTCGCGACTGTAAGACGTATTAAGTTACAGAATTATAGTCATCAAAATCATCAATACAACCCTCGCAAGTTCATAAGAGTCGAAGAAGGACTTTGAGCGTGAAAAAATCGTTCACAGAACGCATATTTTCTGTTATATGAAGATGAAATGGAGAGACGAGCGCAACAGGGCCACTTTGGAGAACGAGCAGACTTCTATAGACTCTGGTCCAAGAAGCGTTGTTGGTTCTAGGATACTCAAATCACTTGTCGTGTTTGATGCTTTTCAATTACCAAAGCTCATGGAAATCGCGAAAAAAAAAGGAAAAAAATTGTACTTTTTAATCAAACTCTTCATTTCTGTTATTATATCATCAGTAGAAGTATGAAGCCCTCATCACTTAAGTACCGATAAACATAAGCGTAACCTTCACGACTATAATCCTTAGAGGGGTAAGCAGACATGTTCATCGTACGCCAGATTTCACAATTGGTCGCATTAGTTATTATGAGTTCAAAACGATCCTGTTTGCTAAGTTCTGGGGACGAAATCTTCACGACTGTAATCCTTAGAGGGGTAAGCAGACATGTTTTCGCACGCCATATTACACAATTGGTCGCAATTGTTATTACGAGTTGAAAACGATCTGGTTGCTAAGTCTTGAAGACGAAATCTTCACGACTGTAATCCTCAGAGGTGTATGCAGACATTTTCATTTTCACAATTGGTCGCATTAATTATAATGAACTGAAAATGATCTGTTTGCTAAGCTATAAAATGATGTACGAGTATGTCTGAATCACCGACGCTCATTACATCTCTTGAATTAGAAGATTATGTTTTATCTAATTGTACATTATGGACTATAACATTTTTCTCCTGGCGCCGATTTGCTTGTGACCTTAACAAAGAAATACCATCTTCTTATAACCTTTAAATGATGTATGTGTTTATTATCGACGCTCCTTATATCTCTTGAATTAGAAGTTTTGTTTACAGTAATTGTACTGTATAGTCCATAACTTTTTTCTCCCGGCGCAGATTTGGTTGTGAACTTAACAATGAAAAACCCTGTTCTTATAAGCTTTAAAGTGACATACGAGTATGTGTAAATCGCCGACGATCCTTATATCTCATTAATTAGAAGATTTTGTTTTCGCTAATTGTATATTATGGACTATAACATTTTTCCCCCGGCGCCGATTTGGTTGTGACTTTAACAAAAAAAAAAAACCCTATTCTTATAAGCTTTAAAATGATGTATGTGTTAATCACCGACGCTCCTTATATCTCTTGAATTAGAAGTTTTGTTTTCACTAATTGTACTTTATCGTCCATAACTTTTTTCTCCCGGCGCCGATTTGGTTGTGATCTTAAAAAAAAAACCCTTTTCCTATAAGCTTTAAAGTGACATACGTGTTAGTCGCCGACGATCCTTATGTCTCATTAATTAGAAGATTTTGACTTATGGACATTATGGACTTTTAAGATTTGCTTGTGACCTTAACAAAGAAAAAGCCTCTTCTTGCAAGCTTTTAAATGATGTCTGTCTGAATCACCGTAGCCGTTTGTAACGCAATCGTTAATTATATAGTTCATTTTAAATGGTCAATAACTTTTTTTCCATGGAGGAATTTTTTCGACGCTATAACAAAAAGTGATGCTCTTCACATCAGCTTTAAGAAAATATAGGTCTCGTTCACCGACGCTACTTGGACCGCTTTGGTCCGATCTCCTTTAATAAAATCTAAATTAATGGTGGTTTTATAACTTAAATTTAGGGTATGAATGCTTTAAAAAAATAAAAATTTAATTATTAAGGCGCAGAGTAGCAAAAAATATTCATTTAAAAAATAAAGTAGTACATTATAAAACATATGACATACGGGTATTTATCGCGAATTTACCGACGTTTCGACCGGATTGCACCAGCCGTGGTCGCGGGGAGACTGAAGTATTGGAGGTACCGCGACAGCAAAGTGAAGGCGTTTATTCAACTACCCTCACTTGATCTTCATAAATGTTAATTAGGGCCGGTTCACACTAGGACAGCACAATACACTAACAGTGTCCGTATATTGAGGCGATTTCACTTGACGAGTATACAAAAAGGGTATGTGCCCTTTTTTGTTGATCTGAGCCACATACTTAATATTTTCATTTTTTGCCATCTACTATCTATATTTTTTAAGTTAATCACTTCAAAAATACTATATTTGATAGAAAAAAAAATTGGTAACCCTAGACCAGACCCGTCCAGTAACAGGCCCACAGCGATGTGTTCCTCTGAAACATGGCCGAGTGATTCCCGATCCCAACTGTGCCCGGTATGTTTGATTGGATGATAGATCATATGGTTACACGCAAAATTTCCGAAAGAGCTTGAAAGACAAGGTATCTTAGTGTAAACTAAACGGCTGTATTGCTTTATATACAACAGCATTACTAGGAAGCTTATCTTACAGCTTGAAAGTTTCCGCTTCTCGTTGGAAGTTAGAGACAAACAACCGGGCAGAGGGGCGCGGGGGTTGCAGGGGACGCGGGACGAGTGTAAACAAATGACGGTCTGCCGACGACACTACACGACATTTTGTGAACAACTTGTGACTAAGTAGAACAATTTATGTAGGAGACAGTTTCACAAAAATGTTCTTCTTTTTATTAGATTAACATTGCCACAAGTCAACTGGTCCCGGCAAGCTAATAAAGAAACATCCAAATATGTATGTGTTCCTATTGTCTGTAGTGGTATGCGCACAGTGTCAGGAGGACAGGAGGTCACGACAGGCCGAGAGGGCACTTCGGCACAAATCACGCACTATCGCTAGCGCTACACATTAGCGAGCTCAAATATTGAAACGTGCGCAAGGTACCTCCCCCTTCCCCCCCCCCCTCCCTCCTACGCAGCGGTGCCATTTCCATCTGATACCTTCGAGTTTTTTATTTCCAAATCATTCTGAAGGTTTCTTGATGTTCCGTTCGTGAGCTTGTTAACAATTCATTTCATAAGTTGTTTTGTTTGTATTTCTCCTATATTTTTGGCTGTGGCTATTTGTATCCGCGACAGAAATAAATTAAAGTACAAGTACCTATATCGTGGAGTATCGACGCGGATATATTCGGTAAGTGTGATGTTGCGGCAGGCGCGACGTCACGGGACACCCGACAGGTACCCGCCACGCTCGGGCCGCCCGGCTCGGGTTACCCACGACTCACGAGTCCACGACTCGACCCGTCACTCCTCAAGTCCTCATTACTGACGTAATGGCGACGGCCGACTGGATGCTATCACTATACGCAATACTAAATACTTACTAAAACTAGGTAAGTAGGTACCTACTTATTGTTGAATTACTAAAGGTTTACAATTTATGATGTATCTATCACCTGACCCCGGAGCAGGAGGATGTCAAAGTTGATGAGGAGGCGCTATCAAAATTGGATTTTAGTATCTTTTGTTGTTGAAAAGTAATGAAAATTATTAACAAGACGCCGCTGCGCGCCGTTCAGTCTAGTCGAGCGGCTGTATATTATTATTTCACGCGTTATAAGAGTTGTTCTCGCGGTGACGGCGACCCGCGCGCGACGCGTGCGGAATGCGGCGCGTTATTTATCGGCGCGCGCTATTTGTGTCCGCCGCACGCACTCGCACTGCCGCGGCTTCCTCCACCGACAGTACTCCAGCAGCAGCCGGAAGCCGTCGTCCCATCGATGACTGTGCTCCCTCGACATACGAAGGTAGTCTTGACAACGACAACAGGTCTAGGTCTACTAACTGTCTGCCCATCTGTAGTAGATAGTTTGCTCACTTTACGAGAAATGAAGGGGAGCTGCGCACGCGCACAACACACGCGCATTATTGCCACGAAATCTCTTAAGGTGTCATTGTACTCATCATTATGAACAACTTTACAATGGGACAAAACCCTAAATCGCGAAAAAAATCAGCTGTTCCATACATTTTGACGAGTTATGCGAACATATTGTATGAGGGATCCCTTCTTTTTGCATAATGTTCTTTTTCCTAATATACTTTGGCATAACTATTTTGGCATAATTTGTTTTGCCATAATAATACTTTGACATAGGTACTTATTTTATTTTGGCATACAGTTTCTGTTGATAATTGTCTTGAAGGCTAATTGGTTTTGACATAAATTTCATTCGCATAATGTTACTAGGCATAATGACTATTAGCATAATATTAATAGTATTTAGGCATACAATTAATAGAAATAACGTAATCAAATTGAAGTTATTTTTACGCATTTATTTTGAATCAAAAATAATTACGCTATGCTATAAAAGTTAGTGACAGAAACGAATCGCAGTAAATCCGACTCCACGCAGTCTTGTCTGCCCTACCCCGAGAGTGTAATTTAAAATCGCGTAGGCGCGAAGGGGCGAGGCGGGCCGCGAGTTGAGGAGCAGGTGGTTGTAACACTCGTGGTGAGCGTTAAATACATCTGAGACGATAAGCTCGCGTGGGACCGCCGGAGCTCCACAGCGCCGCCGCCGGAGCCCTGACAGAACTCATGCCTGCTGCATGTTGCATAGTGCATGCTTGCTTGCATGCTGCATGTTGTATATTGCATGCTTGCTTGCATACTGCATGCTTGTATTTATTTTATTTTTATTGTACAGCGTCCACGTCAAAGCGCGTATTTTGCGTATAAAATCCACCACGCGGGCCCAGTGCGGCTTGGTAGATGTCACATGTCTTCGAAGTTTTGGTTCTAGGACATGCCGGTTTCCTCACGATGTTTTCCTTCGCCGTTTTGAGAGCAGTGGTGGTGAAATAAATTACACAAAGTAATGCGCCTGCCTGGGTTCGAATCCACGACTTATTGTTCGTAAGTCGGGGCTGCCACCACTGGGCCACCGCTGCTCTCGTACGGCATGCTTGCTGCATGGATAGTGAATACTTGTTTGCATGGTGTATGCTCGCTGCTTGCATGATATATGCTTGTTAGCATGCTTCTTGCAGTGCAATAACCCACTTATGTTGACAATTAACTATGTTCAAAACAAATAATGTTATGTAAGATTACCTGCCTCAGGATATATTGTTTTTGTTCTAATCGTCGAAATAAATTGGTATATCCAATTATGGAATGTCTAACATTTTAGGAGTTAATTATTAGGTATGCTTCTTGGTTATGCCTATAAAAAATACTTATGTTTTAATATCATCATGCGTAAATTAATTAATGCTTAAGAATTGTATGCTTAATCATTACTATGCTTAGAAAAATGATGCGTAAAAAATTATGCGTAAAGCTGTTATGTTCGGTCCAAACCCAGGGCAAGCTGTGACCGAACCGTCCGCGATTCGCGGAGACAATCAAATTAAATTGCCCTTATGAAAGTAACTTACCTGGTGCCGGTGGGCTGAAGGGGATGACCAGTCCTTGATCAAGCCGGCTCTGGTACTGTATGTCTGTGTGTGTACGTGAAAAGTGATGTGTGGTCGAGTGATTTGCCAGATCCGACTATGTGTCTCCTTCCCCTTTAAATCCATCCAAAGGTTTTCTTTAAAAGATCGCTTTTCGTGTCACCCCTTGTAAAATGTTTAAAATTTTTGTATTTCTATTTTTTATGGTGTACATAATAAAGAGTATTCTATTCTATTCTATTCTATGTTTCAACAGACGCTGCCCCAGCAGCGTATAACAGGTCGGGATGAAGCACGATAATAGTTCAAACGGCCCTTAACACCATGATAAATTGTTCTCTTCAATTTTTAATCTCACACGCGGGCTAAGTTAACCTCAAAATCAGTGTGGACAACTAACAAATAAACCCGTTTTTTGGCTCAAATGTACCATTGGTTTAGTCCAATTAAAACCGAATCACAACCAAAATCTTGCAAACAAAAGGGATTCACCCGGATTTATCAATTATTTCAATCAACCAACAAATTCCATGTGATCTCGTAATGAATCACGACAAGTGACGAAACGTCAAAAAATAAACTGTCAGATGCTCGGATGACAAGACATGCGTTCGGAAACACGCATGGTACGAAACATCTACCCCCCCCGGACGGGCCTACCCGTCCGCTAATCAATTGGAAGTCTTGACAAAGTTGCGACCGCTCTCTTCATGACTGATCCGTCTACCAAAACCTCAGCAAAACGAGGGACGCCGTCGGTGCCAGCCACTAAATTAAGAATGCGCCCCCGGCGCCAATACAAAGGCTTAAGGTTGGCATCCTTAACCAGGACGAGGTCTCCGATCTTGGGCGGATGAGTTTTGTCCGTCCACTTGACGCGCTGCTGGAGGATGTAAAGATACTCTAAGCTCCAACGCTTCCAAAAGTTCTGAGCGAGCTGTTGCACCAACTGAAACCGCGATTGCCGATTTTGGCTCACATCAACAAGAGGGTACTCCGGCAGGGCGACAAGTGGCTGTCCAATCAAGAAATGGCCCGGTGTTAGAGCCTCCAAATCGTTCGAGTCCGAAGAAAGCGGGCACAACGGGCGCGAATTTAGCACAGCTTCAATGCGGCAAAATACCGTAGCTAATTCCTCAAAGGTGAGAACGGTGTCTCCCAACAATCTCCGCCAGTGCCCCTTTACCGCTTTTACCGCGGCCTCAAAAATACCCCCCCAATGGGGGCAGGCTGGCGGGTCAAACAACCAAGTGACCCCTCGGCGGGCCAATTTATTACCAATGTCAACCTGGCTCTCATTAAGGAAGGTGTATACCTCCTTCAAATAGTTACTTGTACCCTTGTAGTTGGTACCGCAATCAGGACGTCTAATAGCAAGATTGTTTTAATCTTATTCCAGTGTGAGAAAGAGATGGAGCTAGATGTCCTCTATAGCTCCGTCCCTTTTCTACACTGAAATGACATTAAAACAATCCTGCTTTAAGACGTCATGGTAACTCCCCAGACCTAATCAAAGAAGGTGTTATGTATTCGGCTCGTAGGGAGGCCAAATACTTTTTTTTTTTTTGTGGACTGTATTATTATTGTTCTTCTCACTCCGGTTCGTGTGGACCAGTTGCTGGTTCTCGGCTGTTGACCCAGCCCATATGATCCCAATGCTGGGAGTCAGCTGCTTACCCAGCTTATATGGACAAACTAGGTGGGGTGGTTCTTCTATGCGTCTAATGAATTAAACGCGATTACTTTTAGCACTTTATATTTTATAGTTATAGGTTTACATAGCGGGGCACAAGACTTTACATAAGATTGTATATAAGGAATTTAACACTTGGGGTGCGTGGGACTCATTTGAACTATGATTCTACTTTAACTTCTCATGACAATCTGTCTGATATGGAGCTCTTCCTTAACTTCTTGAAGACTTCTCCTTGATTAGCTGGTAGGATGACTTGGTTACATGTTTCTATTTACTACTATTTGATTCGATTATCGCCAATTTAATCGGTCCCCCTTACATAAATAATTACGTCATTGCAAGTTGTGGGAGCACCTGAGCGTCCTTGAGAGAACTTTACCCGCCACCGCCCGCTCTACAGCCCGTAAAAATGGACTTTCCCAATTGCTGATGCAATAATATTCTTTATTGCGTAATATTCCAGATCGGACAGGTTCGAACCTGACCGTATCCCCTCCCACGAATGGCTGATGCAACATTTCGAGCCATGGTGCAATGCTTAAGGCTTTTAGTATATAATAGTTTGGGGGTAGACAGACATATAGGTCCCCATTATTTACACAAAAACTACTTAAACTAAAATTACATATTTAAGAAGGGCTCGTCGTCCATTACAGAAGGCAACCCACGGCGAGACACAAATCTATCCAAAGTCGCTACAAAAGCCTCTGTCGAGAGGGAGGTTACCAACTCCAAATGCACTGCCTTGGTTGATAGGCAGACAAAAACACACAAATAAGTCTTGACAATCTTACTATTACGAAGGGTGGACGTCTTCACCGAAAAGGGACCAGCAAAGTCCGTTCCGACGCCAGCAAAGGGCCTCGCCTCATTGACACGATCAGCCGGCAAGTCTCCCATTAGGAGCTGCATAGTGGAGGCCTTAGTCCGATAGCACGGCATGCAACGGAAGACGATGCTACGAATAGTACGACGAGCCGACAAAATCCAAAACTCTCGTTGCAGAATGGCTAACAGAGCATTACAACCGGCATGCGAGTTCTTGATGTGACGATCGGTCACCAACAATTTAACCAAATGGCCCTCCTTGGGCAACAAAAGGGGGTGACGGGCCCCATAAGGAAGGCTAGAGTGCCTCAGCCGTCCTCCAACACGCAAGAGACCCGTGTTATCCAAGAAGGGATTCAACTTACTGACGGCTCCCGACAACTTGACCCTACCCGTCTTCAATGTCTCAATCTCCCCTTCAAAGTGTGCAGCCTGCACAGAGCGGACCCAAAGGAGGAGTGACTCCTGTCGCTCTTGAGGAGAGAGAACCGGTGACAGGCGCTTGTCCCCTGGATTCCTGGAATTATGACCAAAGCGCCTGATCCACGAGGTAAAGTTCAACAATTTGTCGAGGGAGCTGTACCGATTTAACAAAATTTCAGGGTCAAACGGAGGATCCCTTGTCCCAACAGCGAACACCTTAAGGCCGGGCAAAGGATCCGACATCAAGACCGGCGTTCGAGGCCAATCATCCTCGCGGCGAGTCAACCAGTCCGGTCCCCACCAAAGGGGGTGAGCAATCAAACGGGGGCCATGCACCCGCGTGAGGCTACGTCGCAGGGGTTCAAGTCTCCGGGCACGTGCCTCCAAATCAAAGAAGTTTCAGAACTCTGAATCTGAGACACTCGGTTTGCAACAAAGACCTCCAAAGAGTGGACGGACGTCTTCAACCAACACAAAACAATTTGACTGTCCGTCCATGCGTAAGAAGCCCGAATGTCCACAGTTCCACCCAAGGTATGCGCAACGTGGTTCAGTAGCCGCACAAGAAGCGCCGCCCCTGACAACTCCAACTTAGGGATGGTCAATACCGTCCGGAGGGGGGCCACCTTGCTCTTGGCCATGACCAGTGACAACTTCACCTGGCCTGTTGCGCTGACGGTGCGCAGATAAACAACGGCGGCATAACCGTTCGAAGACGCGTCACAAAACCAATGAAGGGTAGCAGTATAACCCCCAGGGGGGAGGATGGCGCGTGGTAGCGCGACCTCGTTGACCGCAGGGAGTGTGGATACAAATTGGAGCCTGTCTTCCAACAGGGTTTCTCGAAGTGGCTCGTCCCAACCAAGTTCAGCGGTCCAAAGGCGCTGAAGGAAGCATTTCGCCCAAAACAATACCGGGCAGATCAAACCGTTAGGGTCGAAGGTCCTCGCGACAGTAGACAACACCAGTCGTTTAGTCCAAGTATGAGGTGACTCCAAGTCGACATCGTACGTAAAGGTGTCTTGAACTGGTCGGTACTGAACGCCGAGGACGGCCATCATGGTGGGGTTGTCAACGTTCACAAACAAGTGAGGATCCTGCTTATGATCCTCCAACACTCCGTCCAATAGCGCTGGCGAGTTGGACACCCATTTACGCAACTCATAGCCAGCGGAAGCCAAAATCTGGATTAACTCGTCACGGAACAGGATAGCTTCCTCAACTGTGGGAGCTCCAGTGCAGACGTCATCGACGTATAGGTCCATTTTCAAGATGGCGGACGCCCGAGGGAACCTCAAACGCTCCCGGTCCGCGAGCTCCCAAAGCGAACGAATAGCAACAAAGGGGCTTGATCGAAGGCCGTACGTATTCGTGTTGAGCTCGTATACAATCATGGGGTCCTGGGGATTCTCCCGCCACAAGATCAACTGATAACGTCTGTCATCCCGGTGAATAACCGTTTGCCGGAACATCATTTTGATGTCGGCCACAAAGACTACTTGATGACGACGGAAAGACGTGATGACGTCACAAAGATCCCTCAACAATTTGGGGCCGGAATGCAGGCAATCATTCAACGAGACACCGGAAGAAGTCCGCGTAGACCCATCAAACACTGTGCGCAGTTTACCAGTGGACGGCTTGAAGACCGCGTGATGTGGTAAGAAGAAATTCTCTACTGAGCGCCAATCAAAATTTGACACCGACATGTGTCCCACCCAAGTCTGCGTATTCACACATAAAATCTACATATTTTTGCCGCAGCACCGGGTCCCTGCTCATGCAGCGCTCCATCGCCAACAATCTCTTTTCGGCCGTGAATCTGGATTGGCCGAGAGGTGGTCGCACGGCAACAAAGAGTAGCCGGGTTACAAGCCGACCGGAACGGAGTCGACCGGTGTTGTTCTGATAGAACAACTCGCACTCCTTGTGTTCCGGATTCAAGCGGGCCACCTGAGGGGGCTCCTCAACTTCCCAAAACCTCTGAACGGCGTCAGAGAGAGCGGAGCCGGATGTCAACACAAAATCAGGCTCAGGTGGAGGGGGAACTTTCAACACTAGGCCTATCACTGCCTGCCAAGCCCCTCTCATGACGCCGTGGGGTCTCCGGCTGCAAGACCTTCATATTTCCCAACATTATTCTCCCCAGCACATCGGAGGCCAACAACAAATGCACCATACAAGGGGAATCGAACCGGGGGTCAGCCAAATCCAGGCCTGACGTCAACCGTAGAACATCCAAAGGCAGCTGACATTGAGGATGGCAACCCAAAATATTTGGCAGAACAAGGGCAGGAGCACCAATTTTGGGGTACAAACAACTCACGGGAGTGATCTCAAACCAAGTCTTTCCCTCAACAGTGGTGACAGCCGCTTCACCAATTCCTTGTATTTTCTTTTTTAAACTTTCACGATCAGAACACATCATAAAACATATAGAAACGGGTATTGCAAAGTCATTCACATTCAGGCCCACCTGTACCGCTAACCATGACGACAAAAGGCAACCCTGGGCTCCCGTGTCCAAAATAGCACGGACTACAATAGAGTCACCCAGGGGTCCCCAGACCTTGACCGAGGCCGTTGGCAACAAAACCGTCTCGATCTGGGGGGGTCCTTTACCGGGGCAGGTGCCAATTTCCTAGCCCTAGTCCGTCCCTGGTCTCTTGGCCGAGAAGGCGATTGGCGTGTCCCCGTGGCGCCACGAACGTTGTCCAGAAAGCGACACTCATCCTCCAAAAATTTGATGAGGTCGTCAAAGGGGGGAAGATGGGAGGCACTGTCCCCACCATACCTCTGCTCGAAGCGGGACCTCAAGTCCGCGGGGAGCAACTGCAGTACAATGTGCACCAACAAGTAGGACCGATCCACTGCAGCCGTCTCAAGGCGTTGGTCGCTGAGACCAACGGGTTCAGCAGGCCCGTACGCAACGCTGACATGCTGGCGACGGCCGGTAGCCCCAAAATATGGCCGATGTGCACATCAGCCAAGCAGCGCTTGTTCTGGTACCGGCTGCGTCCGTCACCGGTAAGTGCTGCACCAAGGCTCGGGCCTCACCTTCCAGGACTGACAACAAATAAGCCAACTTTTGGGCAGGTCGGAGGTCCGAGCGCGCATCAACCAAACTTTCAAACAGGTTCTGGAAGCCCAGCCAGTGGTCCAAGCGACCATCAAAATGTGGGAGTTCCAGAGTGGGCAGCCTACTCAATAGTCCGGGGGCTGTAGCAACCGAGGCCTCCTGCTTGGCCTGGACAGGCATCCGGCTCTTCAAAATTCCCCGGGCTCGCAGAGTCAAGGTATCCCCCAGTGACAAGATCTGGTCATAATCCGCAGCAACCTTGTCACGGGCTGCCTGGCCCAACAGCTCCAAACTCACATCCCCGATGAGCTCGTTGAAGCGGGTGAACGTAGCGTCCACAACGCTGAGTCTCTCCTTCAACTGCTCAAATCGAGCAAGCGTGACCTCTTCTAGGTCCACACGCTCAACTGTGGCCGCAGCTGAGGTGAACCATCTTAGCTGTGAGACCAAACCAGCGGCCGCCTCCTTTACAGCCTTCAGTGAGGCCATTGCAACCAAATATCAGGACAGCAACAAGTTAAATTTAACCAAACAAACCAATGACTGTTAGCCCACAAATAAAGTTTAACAAGTAAAACTTAACTTGAATTTATTTCAAGTCTAAATCCGACCCTGGATTTATTTCAAGGGGGTACACCTGCCTTTCCAAACCTCATATGACAGATAACAATGCACAACCAGAACCTTGTGTATAACAATTCGCCTTAATATGGTTTCAACACAAGTCAACATACAATACTAACACAATGCACATGTATCTATAATACACTGAGCAACAATATTCTTATATTACCAGCACAACAGAAACGTACCGAGGTGTGCCAATGCAATTAAATTCAATTAAATGTTAGAGCCCGGCTGACAACGGCAACAAATCAGTTCAATGTTCCAGACTTCCAATTTGACCAGACACCAAGTAAATTGATTTTGTAATGATGAACCACGCTCTGCTACCAAAATGTTCGGTCCAAACCCAGGGCAAGCTGTGACCGAACCGTCTGCGATTCGCGGAGACAATCAAATTAAATTGCCCTTATGAAAGTAACTTACCTGGTGCCGGTGGGCTGAAGGGGATGACCAGTCCTTGATCAAGCCGGCTCTGGTACTGTATGTCTGTGTGTGTACGTGAAAAGTGATGTGTGGTCGAGTGATTTGCCAGATCCGACTATGTTTCAACAGACGCTGCCCCAGCAGCGTATAACAGGTCGGGATGAAGCACGATAATAGTTCAAACGGCCCTTAACACCATGATAAATTGTTCTCTTCAATTTTTAATCTCACACGCGGGCTAAGTTAACCTCAAAATCAGCGTGGACAACTAACAAATAAACCCGTTTTTTGGCTCAAATGTACCATTGGTTTAGTCCAATTAAAACCGAATCACAACCAAAATCTTGCAAACAAAAGGGATTCACCCGGATTTATCAATTATTTCAATCAACCAACAAATTCCATGTGATCTCGTAATGAATCACGACAAGTGACGAAACGTCAAAAAACAAACTGTCAGATGCTCGGATGACAAGACATGCGTTCGGAAACACGCATGGTACGAAACATGTTATGTGAAAATATAATTAGGAGTAACAAAGGTATGCCAAATTATATTAGGTCTTAAAATTTTATGCAAATGGGTAGGGAACCATTGAATGGAACAGCTGATTTTTTTTCGCGATTCAGGGTTAACGGAAGGAATGGGAGAAATACTGTAAAATTGTAAAACCCGTTAGATTGTAATCTATCTGTAAACTCTCGAAAGATTGTCAACTGCTTTTAATTTAAAGCATAATTTTTCAGTAGATGGTAATCTATCGAAATGAAACCCTAAAATTGTGAAATGTATACGACGGAAGTATCTCTGCCGCCATGATCGGGACATGAAACACCCCGACGTTAGGTCTCTATCACTACTCGTCGCAATAAAGGAGATGTTCCAGAAATGTATGGAGCCTGGGCCAGCACTATGTACACTACAAATAGGAAAAAAATTGGTGAATTTCATAAAAATACTAATAAATTAATTTAAAAAGGTGTACATACCTAATTTAAGTTTTTTAATAAGATAACCCCATTTTGAGGGCAAAACTGCTAAAACTGTTGACGTCGAGTCACGTCACGCGCTCACTACTCAGCCCTCACAAGTGGACTCTCTCTCCTCACAAGTGGACACGAAAAGCGAGCGTCGTTTGGGTACCTAGATGATTTGCGCGAGGACCAATACCGCAGCTCATTTTCCTTCCGTGATTTCTATTTTCAACCGACTTCCAAAAAGAGGAGGTTCTCAATTCGTTTGTATTTTTCTCGTGTATCCGTTGGAATCGGAGGCCCTACTCTCTAACGCTTCGTCCGTATATTCGGATCAATCCATTTCTCTCACTCGCACTGATGTGCAGACGTCTAACGTTCAAATGTTTTATCATCTATCTCAATCTATGATTTGCGACTTGCAGGCCTTGCAGCTAAGATCACATCGCATTTAGTTTGAATATTATTAAAACATTACAAAAACAAACGGGATTGTCTTAGGTTTCGATGATGTGTGTATGTCAAGATATGAACGTTACGCGGGTGTCCGGAACGTCTCGCCGAGCATGGGACAGCCGGACAGCCGGACAGCCGGACAGCCGGACGGTCGCACAAGCTACAATAGTAACAATGCATCGTTGCACATCTCCGAGTTGCACCGCTATCATTGAAAAGGATGCGTCCTCTCTGTTATTATAGTGAACGCTCACAGCGCTACGATGTACCGCTCGCTAAATGATATCATTTAGATAGCAGTAAGTGTGCTGAGATGAGGAGTGATGCTGTGTGTGTCACGTGGTCGTCTCGCTCAATCAGACCTAGTTAGCGCCGCCGACTTGCACTGATTCCTACATTGTTCGCCAATTGACTGAAACTAGGTTTCACCATTGTAGGTATTGTTCAGTTTAAATAATGTAACGTTTACATTATGTGAAAATAATTTTATTACCCTGCTTCGATGTTTACTGATTATTATTATTTTGTAACAGTCAAACAGGACCGTAGACAACACGGACAACGAACACGACACGTGGACACGAGACTGGTCGAGAGCGAGAGATCCCGTGGTGGGACTGCTCGTAACAGTTACTATTATTTTGACATAGTTTTGCTTAATTAATGATAATGTAGAGCTACTTCAGTTGACACACGTCACAGTAAACAAGGAATATTTTTGCAACATGGTAACATGTTCAACGAATACACAGGGTGTAAGCAGACTCATCACGAAGCCGTCAACCAAGCATTCTGTACCTACACCAAACTGAGTAACTTTACGTACCTACTTAAATAATAATACAATAATATAATATCGCTGGACATTAACACACAGCGCCACCTAGTGCCACACTAAGCAAAGCTTGTGTCGTGGACACTAGATAGTTGATATACTACATACATACTTTTTTTTTTGTTTGTAAATACATACTTATTATACATATACGAGTAAACATCCATGACTCGGAAACTAATGTCCATGCTCATCACACAAACATTTGCTCCTACCGGGATTCGAACCCAGGACCCTAAGAACGTAAGGCAGCGTCACTACCACTACGCTATTCGGGTCGTAAATATTTTTACTCCTTGGAAACGACTTCTTTTTTGGGGTGAAAAATCATGTTTTGTGGTAGAACATTATGCTGATGGGTGGATTGAATAGTACGGGGGTCGTGGAGGGGTTTAAAGAAAAATTTTACATTAAAACTTGTAAGTACCTACTTATTAAAAAAAACTTGTCATAAAGTTGGAACTTTGACCCCCACCGACGGAGATATCTCCGTAACTTAGAATGTTCCCAGGTATAGTGTAGAACAAAAAAAAGATCGCAATGACGGACGGGGAGAACATGTGCCTTTCATCTTCGTTATGAGGTCTTTTTCACCCTTTAGATTCTGAAGCTTAATTTTCCAGTTTCTATAAATCCGATTGGAACTAAAATATTGAATTTAGGTCAAAGAGCTGTGTTGTGTTGCGTCGCCTTCCAGTCTTCTTCATAAGCTTTCCGTAAGATGTAGTCTAAGCGTCTTATAGAACTGCCATGCAGACTCGAAAGAAATTCTTATCATGGTTGGCTGTTCATAATTCCATGGAGGCGCTATTATTGCGTCTCGTCGTATTATATGAGACACCATGATGAATGTTTCATGACGTCCGAACTCCGTGCGCCCCCGTATCCCATGACTACACGAGACTGGTCGAGAGCGAGAGATCCCGTGGTGGGACTGCTCGTAACAGTTACTATTATTTTGACATAGTTTTGCTTAATTAATGATAATGTAGAGCTACCTTCAGTTTACACACTTCACAGTAAACAAGGGATATTTTTGCAACATGGCTTGAGTTCCTACATAAAGATTGCGTCAAAACACCGATAAAATATAAAGTGTAGTGGTTGGAAAGCAGTGCACAATGCGAATATATTCAGTGCAACACAAAGCCGTTGGCAGTTATTGTGTACAATAAATAGTCGCGCTGCAGGCCTGAGGGCCAGGTGGAGACTGTCCACAGCCGGCAAGCAACGCCACCGCACGACACATGCACAGAAGGCTCACGTGACCGCGAGACACAGCTCATACAGCCCACTCGCAGATAGTACTGTCATTGTTGTGTTGCAGATACTGTACTGTGCATTCTGAGAAGTCAACCTTTTGTAGCAGGATATTGTGTGTACAGGACGAGTACCCCCCCTCTCCCCAGCCGCTTGACTGGCGCATTGTGCACACAGAGGACGTCGCGAGTGCGAGGACGTGCCGCCAACTTGCAGGACCAGCGCTACGGGCAACATGCTTACTTACTAAATCAGGAATTTAGGACATTAGTTCTTCCAGTGCATTACAGGCACGGAATGGAATTCAAACGAAAGGTCCTACCGATCGCCAATGTTTATGTTATAGTAACTGTTACCCGACTGAGGCCACTGAGGGAGGGTAATGTGTTTGTTTTCTTGTGGCACTCTATGGACCAAACGCGTGGACGGTTTTGACGGCTCTATACGTTAATCGATTTGTCTTCATCATCATCACCTGCCTAGCCTTTGTCTTAAATCTTGCAAAAACCAGCAAGAACCAGCAAGAACCAGCAAGGGAAATTGAAATATAAAATTATTAAACATGGAATGGGTCCCGCCTGCTTCCAACAAATGCGCTTGCTTTTATAATTAGTTATTTTGTTTCCTAGTCTTATTTTAGTCTATCTTTGACAGTGGTACACGTACAGTGGCTCAAAAAGTCTGACAATCAGTCTTCCCAAGTGGTATCGTATTTTCCAGTATTAACTGGGTTGTGGAGGTCAGATAGGCAGTCGCTCCATGTAAAATAATGGTATTCAGCTGCATCCGGTTAGACTCCAGTCTAAATAATCTTTGCTGTGGAGGACCACATAGTCGGGAAAAGGCTACGCAGAAGATGATGTTGATGAATGACTACTTTTATTTCACTTGTCGTTAACAAAAAAAAACCGGCCAAGTGCGAGTCAGACTCGCGCACCGAGGGTTCCGTACAAACCTGTAGGTATATAAGTAAAAGTTATGGTAATTTAAGATTTTCGGAATTTTTCCTATATGTGTACTTTATAACGTTGCTTCATGCCAAATTTCAAGATTCCAGGTCGTCTGGAAGTATCCTTTAGGTTTTGATTCCCTTGCGAGTAGTTGCGAGTTTCAAAATATGCGGCTTTAATTGCTGTATCTTTTGATTGCGTTGACGTAGAAGTTTGATTTTGTTACAGCTTAAAGATATTATAGACTTGAGTATTTGTTAAGAATTTCAATATAATACCACTACGCGTTCATGAGTAAAGGGGTAATAAGTTTAAAATTATTAAAAATATTTTTATTATATGATGTAACTAAAAATTTATGCTTTTCGCAATTTTTCCTTTATCTGTGTTATAAGACGTTGCTTCGTACCAAATTTCAAGATTCTGAGTTCACGGGAAGTACCCTGTAGGTTTTGATTCCCTTGCGAGTGTCGAAAATTTGCGGCATAAACGGGAGTATCTTTTGATCGCGTTGACTTAGAAGTTTGATTTTTTCACAGCTCCAAGAGACCATAGACTTGAGTATTTGATATGAATTTCAGCTTGATACCTCCACGCGTTCCTGAGAAAAAAGGTCTTGACAGACAGACAGACAGACAGACAGACAGACGGACAACAAAGTGATCCTATAAGGGTTCCGTTTTTACCTTTTGAGGTACGGAACCCTAAAAATGTCATCTAAACTAAATATTGGCTTACCAAAAAGGAAAACGTTTTTGGGCTTATACGAATGAAGAAAATAATGTCAAATACACTTAACGAGGGACCGTGAAAGCCTCTCAACCTCAGCGGAGCGCGGAGCTGGAGGACCGAGAGCCGAAATACTTTACGCTACTCTTTAATCTTTATTGCACTGTACTTACCTACGAGCTACGCTGAGACGATTGTTCATGAAAATAATTTCTTTAATGGCCTCGTAATTTATGTAAGTAAACGTTTTTATCGCCTGTTCAGAAAGTGTAGTTATTTTATTATTTGCCTTATCTCCTGTTCACTTTGAAGGTTATTGACAGCTGGAGCACTTACGGCTGTTAAATATGCATAAAATAGGAAACGAAAAAGAATAGTATACCTAAGTATTGAAATTATTTCGGAAAATTTGGGCGTCACTTAGGTCCCACGTTGGGCGTCACTTAGGTCCCACGTTGGGCGTCACTTAGGTCCCACGTTGGGCGTCACTTAGGTCCCACGTTGGGCGTCACTTAGGTTCAATGTTGGACGCCACCAAAAGCTGCAACCATCAGGTTGTACTAACCGAAGCCTCATAAGGTCTCTACGGGTTTTGCTTCCCCGGGTTTGAACGTTATGACTTAAGTAACAAGTTAAAATAAAATTTTAAGTAAACGCCTATAAAAAATTAATTATAGTAAAATTTCGTATAAGTTCGCTCACAGAACAAATAGTAATAGCACTAGCGCGGTCATTGACTTTGAAAGCTTTCACTGTTTGTAAATAAATCTGACTATAAATTAGTTTTTGGTTTTCTTTGCTTCCCAGCTTAGCCGCCGAAGCGAGGGCGTGTACAGCCAGATGTGGAAATTATTTTTCCTTGTTCTTGTTGCTTTCCCGGGAGACCTACATACATGAGTTGTATTGGGAGTATTTTTATAAATCTGTAACACAATACACACAACGGCCATATTTTAGTCCTTTATACTTGGGTCGACAACAAAAGCATGCTCTTAAAATAGCTAAAGCTCCACCACCTGCCTAGCCTTTTCCCAACTATGTAGGGGTTCCAGTCTAACCGGATGTTGAATAAGTACCAGTTTTTTACATGGAGCGACTGCCTATCTGACCTCCACAACCCAGTTAATACTGAGAAATACGATACCACTTGGTAAGACTGGTGTCAGACTTTGGGCCACTGACTACCTGTAACGACTGTCAAAGACGGACAAATGACAGCCGGGACCAACAGCTTAACGTGCTTTCCGAGGCACGGAGGAAACTCGGTATGTAAGGGTGGTCACCCATCCACAGACCAACCTAGGCAAGCACGGCTTAACCTAAAGATCGACCCGAGCGGCTGTTATTATTTAGCCACGAGCTCCTCTAAATATAGCTAAAGCTATTAGGCTTAATAGTTTCAGATGATGAAATTGAAGAGTTCAATCACGTTTCGTCCTCATTCCCTAACTCTGAGGCCAAAACCAAAGCTTTAAGTGGTTACGAACCGACTAACTGCTGCTTATAGCCATTAACATAAAATAAACTGTTATTTCCATTTCCAAGTAAATGCCTGAACAATTTTTGTAACGAGAGAAATAAACATGATGGTGGAGATTATCTGAGTGCTCAACCGTCGTCGTCGGTGCAGCGAGAGGACGCCGCCGGCGCACACAGCACCGTCGCCGCCACCGGCCGAAAGCGGACATCCACGAAGCGGTATGAGAAAGTTCACGAGCCGACACGAGCCCTAACTCAATTTGCTCTAAGCCACTCTGTAGACATATTCGAAATCCCAACAGTAATGCACTTGCACGCTCATCTCACTTTGCTTGTGCCATGTTCAGATAACATTCACTACTAATGATAAGCCTCATCCCTAAACGAAGTTTGGAGATCTCTACAATTGAGCTCACATCGAATAGGGTTGGTTCCCTCGGTGACGCATGCTGTCATCTGAACCCACCGTGCCGCGCCGGTCTATCTTATTGTTTCTCCCTTGCACAGTCGTACCCTCTGGTTATCGTATTCATGCATTACCTCGTGTTTGATGCGCGTGTGCTGAGTGGGCTTACTGTCGTTTCCTGTACGGTCTAAGCTATAAGCTGAGCAGGCAACTTTGTTTGACGTCGTCACCGCCGACCGCCGCCGCCTCTCTCAGGCTTGCTCTCACCCAATTACTGCATAAAAGTGTCCATTACGCGCTGCAGAGGGAGCATTGACATCCACTCAAGATGTTCTGATGCAGTAGGAATGGTTTTATTGCAGTGTTACTTTTGAGGTAACTAATAAAAAAGTAAAAAGTACGTGTTATGTAATAAAGGAAACACCGAAAAAGCACATTATAAATTATATTTCTCTCAGTATTAAATACTCTTATGTGCGTCCCATAGAAAAGATACTGTTCGCTCCCTTCGAACCCAAACACATTTGAGTATTATAAAGCTTGCCTTGATTCGCGCAGACGCCGCCGGGTTATCTTGTTATATTAATATTTCCTGATGATGGACAGCCGTGACACCGGTGACTCGGGGTCGCGCGGCGGCACAGACGTCCGCACGTTATCGCTGCCCTCCGCGCGTCACGTCCGTCATAGGGGTGAGTTTGTCGCAGATGTGTGTGATTATGCGTACATCGTGCGTGTAGGACACGCTAAAACTTTTGCAATCTTTTGAATGACAGAGGAGAAAGGGACAGCTCCATTCAGTTAACTAAATGAAAGTAAATTCATTTGAGAGAGGACATATTAACATTTCCTTACTGAAAATATGGCAGAATTTGGAAGTCAAGGAATCGAATTATGTGAAATATAATAAAAGTAAGAATTGCCCCTTTTCAAGGTTCTATTAGACAAATGGTAAAATCGAAAAAAATATAATTACAAAAACTATGAATTATTGGATATTGTCTGTGACAACCGCAGATATTACTTGGTTTTAATGATCTGTGTTCGAAACAAAACAAAATAAGTAGACAGTTTTCTTTTGCGGTGATTTTAAAAATGCTGTGGGTGCGTTAATGTCCATCCCAACTGCGAAACCCTTCATTGTACGTGGTGCGCACTTGGCTGGTTTTTGACTTATTAACTGTCTGTCAGTTTGCCAGTCGATGACCAGCCTGGTCAACCTGTAAAATATTTATGGAACCAACAAGTAGGTACTAGACTAAGATATAATTTAAAGGAACTCGTTTCGCAATGTTTAGTCAATTTATAAGTACTAGTCACTCAATTTTCAATTTTCCATACATATACACTTTCTAGAATAAGATTTTACCGTTCTATTCATTCTCGATAACTAAGTATTTAATCGATTATTTTGTTTAATACTCTTCCTAGAATAGGAACATGGTTGGTACCATATTTTGTGATTTGATTTAGGAAAATATAACGGTTTTTTTTACATTTAAAGTAGTTAACTGCTGGGCCCAGAAGTCCCCTTCTTCATATTACTCATACCTATGTAAGTATAAGGTATTTCTAGTAAAAACGAATAGTTACATCATAAAAACAAGTATAAAAAAGTACATACGAGTAAGTAGGTACCTACTACGATTTATTTATTATTTACAAACAAATATCTTTTCTTTGTAAATAATATTTATTTACAACAAATGTTATTTACAAAGAAAAGATACAAAAAAAACACAGAACGTGTTAGGATAGGTTGAGCGATTTCAACTATTTGTCTTTGTATCGGATCTACGTTTATAGATTGCTTTCCGCAGGGAAAATAAATAACCTAGAGTGAGTAGAGTAGTGGTGCATGGTGAGTGGCGGTGGCCGTCGACGTGATTGAAGAGATTGATTCATTGAGTGATGGAACCGGAGCGCTCTGCCGTATGCCTGGTGCACAGCACCAGCACCAGCACACACTGACCTGAGCCACGTGCTAATTACAATTACTGTATAGAATACACACACAAGGACAGATCCCTAAGTAGGTACAACTTGTACCTACTTGGTGATGTAAAATATTTGATTATTAGGAATTTTATGTATTTCGTATTCACCATTCAACTGGAATCCTTCAGCAGTTGGTAGTTTTTGTTCCATCAATGTTTCACGTGTTGTTTGTTAAGATAATTTATTTTAGTACGCTGAAGTATGTATAAGCTTTACTCAGAAAATCACTTGATATCTGCGTCATTCACCTGCGCAATGGTAACGTTTGGTCGAATAAGTAGGTATTTTACTTGCACTGTTCTAGACTTTCACGGTTTTTCAGTACACTTATTATTAGTACTTACGGGCGTCAAAATATCGGGTGCTCCTGGGTGGTAATCCCGTAAGTCCTTTAAGCATTTTATTTGTAAGCAAATAATTGTACTTTTGAGAACATTCAAAAAATCGCCATCAAACCGTCAACATGTCATTGACTTATTAAGACTATCATCTCCTGCCTAAGGAAGACCACGCCCTGCATGGCGACCCTGCCACACCGGCCAAAGAAACAAAAGCTATGGGAGATTTTTTTTAACGCATACATCTGTTAGTGTGTCTTTGTGTGGAGCAGTACCACGTCACGAACAATATAATTTAATCCCCGATAGTCTGGCGGTGGGTCCCACGGGGCGCCCGCACCGTGCGCCGGCACCCCCGGGCCCCGGACCCGCTGGGCCCCTGCGCCTCAACACGGCGAGTTTGCAATCTCTTGTGTGAAAATAATTAATAAGTTAAGGGTTGTCGCACAATGCTGCGGCGCCGTTCGACGGACCTATAATAAACATTACCCTAATACAGGGTGTTTTACACCCTTTATAATTCGATACGTGTGCAGACTCAGGGCGAGATGAGGGGGGGGGGGTCGTGGCCGCGTAACAGGAGGGGAGGCGGTGTACGTTGAGGGTCGACTCTTAAATTAATTCCAGTCCATTTTATATGCAGATTTGGCGCGTTTGTTCCTGCAAAGCGCAACGACCCCGGAAAGGAATATGCCACACTGAACGACCAGAGTTATTCTGCAATAGTATACCTATTCACGACAGGCTCGAACTTTCGGTTTATAATGCCAGTTTGGGGACTCTACTTTAAAATTAATCTGAATTACGATATAACGTAATTAGATTTATTGAAACGTAATCAAACGGAGCTTTCTGAACTTTCTAAACAATGTACTGTCGGTTGGTGGTCGGTAGGGGGCCCTCAATTAGATGATAATATCGATAAACTCGCGAACAACTCGTTTGCGTTCCGACGACGGCTCGCAGCTGATTTACGGCACTTTTACCACGTGATGTAGATAGCAGTGAAAGTATTGTAATAGCAGTCCTCCATCAAACGCGCACCAACATTATGTGCTCCATTACAGAACATGAGCCTTTCTCCCTGAACCGACTGCAGCCATTATTAAAATTTTGTTGTCTTACGTGACTACGTGAGCGAGATGTTGACTTCAGGCTTTAGTGTCCTTGTGGCTGTGAGCTTCCTTTCAAGATGAGTTAGGCATAAATAAATTGAGTGTCGTAAATCGAATAAGTGTTGCGTGGTCGGGCGGCGCGGCGCGCGTGCCGCAGTGGTAAGCAGCACTGACAGGACCTCTGAACAGATAGGTACGTGAAGAAGGAGCTCGAGTACGCTTGCATTGCATTCGGTATAGTAGATACTCGTTCGTGTCTTGTCCGCGTGCGAACTTGTTCGTCGTATAGAGTCAGCCTTCTGTGCGTAGCGCGCAGTGTGTGGTTGTGCGGCGACACGGGCGCGACGAGGTGGCGGCTGGCGCGGGAGATTAGTTTAATCTGCAGACAACATGTGTTCGCCCTGACATGCTGCGCCTTCGACATGCTGCGCCGACGCGCGACGGCTTGCTGACTCGTGGAGATACATCGCTTGATTTAAGGCAGAGGATCCCAAACTTTTTTTTGATAGACCGCGTTCATAATTTTCTGGTTTCGGTGGACTCTCTGCTGCATTTTTTTCAAACCCGTGGACCAAAAAAGAAAAGCAGGAAAGCAATACGATTTTTTCGCGCTATCTGTTTGTGGACCGTATCTCCTAAGATGTTTTTTGGCAAAAAATCTTCGACTCAATATTACGACCATTTTCATCGAAATACAACAAAACAAAAAAACACTGTTTTTTTTTACAATTTTTGAGTAGCTATTTTTAGCAATTGTACATTGATACTTAGATAAAAGCCAAGCCAACATTTTTTGTTCTTTAGTATCGAAACCAGATATATTTTCGTGGACCCCCACTTTCAACTTGTGAACCCCCTTTTTTTTCACGGCATACGTTGCACGCCGTTCTGTCGGGTCTCCCATGGATCCTTGGGGGTCCACCTGGACCACTTTAGGTATCCCTGACCTAAGGTAAAGTGTCAATAATGTGGAGGACGTATCAGATTAATTCAGATCATGTTGACAATGTACCGATAATCTTTAATGATACAGTTAAGATTCTGCTATCAAAGGATAAAATAGGATTGCATTTCATAAAGTTCTCAGTAATATTTTTGGTAATGATGTTGAAAGATGAAAGTCCAAGCTTCCAATGTTAAGCATAAGATCCATCAGTAATGGGATAGTTTGAAAACATTTGCTTTCATATCAGCAATTCATCGCTAAGCTTACGTTAATGAAGCACAAAGCACAAAGCAAAGCACAAGTGACAAAGCTCACTGCCGCAGTGCTCGCAGCTGGGGCCGGCGGGCACTGTCAGTGCACAAACAATGTGGTGCACTTACAGTGTTCGGGACACAAAGAATGGCGTATAAATAGGGTTATCTTGCGCCTCCTGAGACGACCAGTTATTGGCGCAGTCAATAGAACAGTCCCTTTGCAGATGAAGGCACACTGACGATGTCGCCGCCACGCAGATACATACAGGACAGAAGAGCCACTCATACCTACGAGCTGATGAGACGAAATAAAACACTATGAGGACTATCTGGAGAAGTAAGCCTTCCACCCCATCAAACCATTGACCAAAAGATTACTTACAGTTCATTTCATACAGCGTGTACCAGGAAGGTGTGGTGTTGTCATATTTCAGGGAGTGTTTCAAACCACCAAACTGAGCAACTTTCTCCATAGGACAAATACTGTAATCGCGAAAGTATAATCCAGCTTATACTTTCGCTATTACATTTTGCAAAACTTCAATACTTACTTGACTCAAATGTATGATTATTATGATGACTGTCTGGCAATGGTTGGTTGGTTTTTGAGGTGAACGTTTTAGCTTCAAAGATTTAATTTCCGGAGCGGAAAATTAAAAATGATTGGTTTATCATTTCAAGTTAGGAGACTCCGCAAAAAAGCAGATTTTCTGTCATCCCTGGAGTCTGTCGCAGTCGATTCAATAACCCGGCTAATGGCGTCGCGTCGCCATTAGCCGGGTTATTGAATCGACTATGGAGAAAGTTGCTCAGTTTGGTGGTTTGAAACACTCCCTGAAATATGACAACACCACACCTTCCTGGTACACGCTGTATGAAATGAACTGTAAGTAATCTTTTGGTCAATGGTTTGATGGGGTGGAAGGCTTACTTCTCCAGATAGTCCTCATAGTGTTTTATTTCGTCTCATCAGCTCGTAGGTATGAGTGGCTCTTCTGTCCTGTATGTATCTGCGTGGCGGCGACATCGTCAGTGTGCCTTCATCTGCAAAGGGACTGTTCTATTGACTGCGCCAATAACTGGTCGTCTCAGGAGGCGCAAGATAACCCTATTTATACGCCATTCTTTGTGTCCCGAACACTGTAAGTGCACCACATTGTTTGTGCACTGACAGTGCCCGCCGGCCCCAGCTGCGAGCACTGCGGCAGTGAGCTTTGTCACTTGTGCTTTGCTTTGTGCTTTGTGCTTCATTAACGTAAGCTTAGCGATGAATTGCTGATATGAAAGCAAATGTTTTCAAACTATCCCATTACTGATGGATCTTATGCTTAACATTGGAAGCTTGGACTTTCATCTTTCAACATCATTACCAAAAATATTACTGAGAACTTTATGAAATGCAATCCTATTTTATCCTTTGATAGCAGAATCTTAACTGTATCATTAAAGATTATCGGTACATTGTCAACATGATCTGAATTAATCTGATACGTCCTCCACATTATTGACACTTTACCTTAGGTCAGGGATACCTAAAGTGGTCCAGGTGGACCCCCAAGGATCCATGGGAGACCCGACAGAACGGCGTGCAACGTATGCCGTGAAAAAAAAGGGGGTTCACAAGTTGAAAGTGGGGGTCCACGAAAATATATCTGGTTTCGATACTAAAGAACAAAAAATGTTGGCTTGGCTTTTATCTAAGTATCAATGTACAATTGCTAAAAATAGCTACTCAAAAATTGTAAAAAAAAACAGTGTTTTTTTGTTTTGTTGTATTTCGATGAAAATGGTCGTAATATTGAGTCGAAGATTTTTTGCCAAAAAACATCTTAGGAGATACGGTCCACAAACAGATAGCGCGAAAAAATCGTATTGCTTTCCTGCTTTTCTTTTTTGGTCCACGGGTTTGAAAAAAATGCAGCAGAGAGTCCACCGAAACCAGAAAATTATGAACGCGGTCTATCAAAAAAAAGTTTGGGATCCTCTGCCTTAAATCAAGCGATGTATCTCCACGAGTCAGCAAGCCGTCGCGCGTCGGCGCAGCATGTCGAAGGCGCAGCATGTCAGGGCGAACACATGTTGTCTGCAGATTAAACTAATCTCCCGCGCCAGCCGCCACCTCGTCGCGCCCGTGTCGCCGCACAACCACACACTGCGCGCTACGCACAGAAGGCTGACTCTATACGACGAACAAGTTCGCACGCGGACAAGACACGAACGAGTATCTACTATACCGAATGCAATGCAAGCGTACTCGAGCTCCTTCTTCACGTACCTATCTGTTCAGAGGTCCTGTCAGTGCTGCTTACCACTGCGGCACGCGCGCCGCGCCGCCCGACCACGCAACACTTATTCGATTTACGACACTCAATTTATTTATGCCTAACTCATCTTGAAAGGAAGCTCACAGCCACAAGGACACTAAAGCCTGAAGTCAACATCTCGCTCACGTAGTCACGTAAGACAACAAAATTTTAATAATGGCTGCAGTCGGTTCAGGGAGAAAGGCTCATGTTCTGTAATGGAGCACATAATGTTGGTGCGCGTTTGATGGAGGACTGCTATTACAATACTTTCACTGCTATCTACATCACGTGGTAAAAGTGCCGTAAATCAGCTGCGAGCCGTCGTCGGAACGCAAACGAGTTGTTCGCGAGTTTATCGATATTATCATCTAATTGAGGGCCCCCTACCGACCACCAACCGACAGTACATTGTTTAGAAAGTTCAGAAAGCTCCGTTTGATTACGTTTCAATAAATCTAATTACGTTATATCGTAATTCAGATTAATTTTAAAGTAGAGTCCCCAAACTGGCATTATAAACCGAAAGTTCGAGCCTGTCGTGAATAGGTATACTATTGCAGAATAACTCTGGTCGTTCAGTGTGGCATATTCCTTTCCGGGGTCGTTGCGCTTTGCAGGAACAAACGCGCCAAATCTGCATATAAAATGGACTGGAATTAATTTAAGAGTCGACCCTCAACGTACACCGCCTCCCCTCCTGTTACGCGGCCACGACCCCCCCCCCCTCATCTCGCCCTGAGTCTGCACACGTATCGAATTATAAAGGGTGTAAAACACCCTGTATTAGGGTAATGTTTATTATAGGTCCGTCGAACGGCGCCGCAGCATTGTGCGACAACCCTTAACTTATTAATTATTTTCACACAAGAGATTGCAAACTCGCCGTGTTGAGGCGCAGGGGCCCAGCGGGTCCGGGGCCCGGGGGTGCCGGCGCACGGTGCGGGCGCCCCGTGGGACCCACCGCCAGACTATCGGGGATTAAATTATATTGTTCGTGACGTGGTACTGCTCCACACAAAGACACACTAACAGATGTATGCGTTAAAAAAAATCTCCCATAGCTTTTGTTTCTTTGGCCGGTGTGGCAGGGTCGCCATGCAGGGCGTGGTCTTCCTTAGGCAGGAGATGATAGTCTTAATAAGTCAATGACATGTTGACGGTTTGATGGCGATTTTTTGAATGTTCTCAAAAGTACAATTATTTGCTTACAAATAAAATGCTTAAAGGACTTACGGGATTACCACCCAGGAGCACCCGATATTTTGACGCCCGTAAGTACTAATAATAAGTGTACTGAAAAACCGTGAAAGTCTAGAACAGTGCAAGTAAAATACCTACTTATTCGACCAAACGTTACCATTGCGCAGGTGAATGACGCAGATATCAAGTGATTTTCTGAGTAAAGCTTATACATACTTCAGCGTACTAAAATAAATTATCTTAACAAACAACACGTGAAACATTGATGGAACAAAAACTACCAACTGCTGAAGGATTCCAGTTGAATGGTGAATACGAAATACATAAAATTCCTAATAATCAAATATTTTACATCACCAAGTAGGTACAAGTTGTACCTACTTAGGGATCTGTCCTTGTGTGTGTATTCTATACAGTAATTGTAATTAGCACGTGGCTCAGGTCAGTGTGTGCTGGTGCTGGTGCTGTGCACCAGGCATACGGCAGAGCGCTCCGGTTCCATCACTCAATGAATCAATCTCTTCAATCACGTCGACGGCCACCGCCACTCACCATGCACCACTACTCTACTCACTCTAGGTTATTTATTTTCCCTGCGGAAAGCAATCTATAAACGTAGATCCGATACAAAGACAAATAGTTGAAATCGCTCAACCTATCCTAACACGTTCTGTGTTTTTTTTGTATCTTTTCTTTGTAAATAACATTTGTTGTAAATAAATATTATTTACAAAGAAAAGATATTTGTTTGTAAATAATAAATAAATCGTAGTAGGTACCTACTTACTCGTATGTATGTAATGGCGTCGCGTCGCCTTCATCGTGGCGCTCACCGCGCTCAGTCAGCCGCGACTCCGCGAGTCACGAGCCGCACCTCCTGCACAGGGACACTAGCATACTGATGTGACTTTCAGATCACTTCTTTGAGAACATGAACTAATAAGTTTATGGGTATCGTCGACTCAGCATCGGCTAGGGAATAAATAAACTTTATGGAACACAGTTTACTCATTGCAAACATGTTGTGAGTTTATGTGTGAAAGCATAGACAGTCTAAGAATTTAAAAAATCGTCAAACGTACATTAAAACCAAGTGGACTGTTCCTAACTTGCAACAACACTCTTAAGGACTATCCCAAAATACCAGAAAGCTTTTAGACAAGGGTCGGCTTAATTCAGTCCGACGGTACCAACAAAAATGTTCGCAATTCTTTGCTGAAAGTTTGACATGACCTATCGTTGATTAATTAAACTTCCAGGTTTCATTAAACAAAGTTTTGCAATCTGGCGACGGTAGCTTATAGGGCATGAGGAACTTGAGCTACTGTGGGCAGGAAGGCAGGACGAGGCCTTGAGCACGGAGGAAGCCACACGTTAGGGGAACTGGGGGTAGGAAAGTGAAGGTACATTCAACCTGGCAACGTGGACAAATATAACAATTAACGTTAGGTTGGAACTTTAGCCTGTACGGTAATACGTTTGCAAATAGACGAAACTGAGAGACTATTAATCTCAGTGAGTTGGGACAGGTCTGGCGATCAATCTCGTCGCGACGCGTATTAATCCCGCTGTTGCTGGGACACTCGGGGGCAGTCGGGGGCGCTGGAGACGCTGGGACACGGCCTGCCTCCTTCTTATAACACAAATTGTGCCAAGCGCCACTCAATTTGCTCCTACGGGGTGACTTTGACAGTTGATGGATTTTTCGGAAACTAAATTACATTAATATAGATCTTTGATTGATAATGTGATGATAGCGTTCATCCGTCATCCGATGCATGTAACACTAACATTCAATCGGTAAAGGATGAGATTATGTGCTATAGTATATCATGTCAATTTTGTACCTAAGTTATCTCCAAACTTCAGCAAACTGAATTCTGTCTTACTTCTGCGCCCGCACGAGATAGCTGTTGTAAATATTAGTACAAGATGCCGCGCGCCGCCGCCGCGCCATTGACGGCAAAACAAAGATCGGTGATATTTATATGTATTTTCAACTATTTTCACATATATACAGGGTGTAAACCACCTCATCACAAAGCCGTTAACCAAGCATTCTGTACATCAAACTAAGTAACTTTACGCAAAAAATATTGCTGGGAAACAACTTTTTTTTTTGAGGTTATAAATCATGTTTTGTGGTAGAACTCAATGTAACGCACTTAAAACATTGTGCTGATGGATGGATTGAATAGTAAGGGGGTCTTGGAGGAGTTAAAAGTCAAAATCTTACAAAAAAAACTTGTACTTATTTAAAAAAAAGCTTATCAAAAAGTTGTAACTTTGACCCCCCATATCTCCGTAACTAGAAGGTTCCCAGGTATGGTGTAGAACAAAAAAATGATCGCAATGATGGGGAGAACAAGTGCCTTTCGGCTTCGTGAAGAGGTGTTTTACACCATTTATGTTTGGCAAATAAAATACTTTGACTTTGACAAAGAGAATTATTGACTTGGGGATGGTGTTGATGACTGAATGAACGATTGCCAGTCAACGTCAGAGCCGGGAAGATGGTGCGCCGTGCGGGACCAATGTACCAAACGTGTGTTTATTTGAACCTACTATTTTTAATTCCATAACAAAGTATTTTTAGAAGCAAACATCTTCATCTATGGTCATCCTCACTATAAAGATCCGTCACGCGTCATTGCGATATCTTTTTTTCTGGACCTTTCCTGGAAACGTGGTAACCTTCTAGTTACGGATGTATTGGGAACGTGGTAACCTTCTAGTTACGGATATATTGGGGGGTCAAAGTTACAACTTTTTCAAGATTTTTGATCTTTTAACACCTCAAAGACTATTAAATTCATCCATCTAATAATGTTTTGAGTGCGTTAAGATAAGATAAAATAAGATAAGATTTATTTATTTCTGAGTTTATGGTACATTAAGATCTTAAAATAAGTCAGTTTCACATACACTACCGTTGCCGGTGTAGAAATATTTAAATTAACTTACAAAGTGACCAAGTATGAATAAAAAGTCAAAATTTACTAGTTACACAATGTCAAATGGTCAAATGATTAAAAGTAAAAACATAAAATTAAAATGAGCAATACGAGTCAATAGGTGATAAAAATAATGTCAAAATTTATAATTTAAAAATTCATTAACCGAGTAGAAGCAGTTGTCTAAAAGCTAGAGAAATATTGCTTTCTTGAATGTATTAGTGGGCAGCACTCTGATACGTGCGGGTAAATTATTAAATATTTTAATCGCCATGCAATTGGAATTCCTGCTATACAAATTTAGTCTCTGGCTAGGTGCAAGTAATTTATTTGGGCTTCTGCTTTTCACTCTATTGGAAATGTGTGTGTTGCATTGAGTCCTACCGTAAAACGTTTATTTTCACCCAAAATAAAAAGTCGTTTGTAAGCAATAATTTTTGTGTACAGTTACTTGATGTACAGAATGCTTGGTTGACGGCTTCGTTAAGATTTCGTTTACACCATATACATACCTATGTCTAACAAGTTTCATAACATAATGAGTACGTCTGAGCTAATATTTAAGCTAGCTGCTTCACCAGGTGTTCAAACAACATCGTATTGTGTGTAGATAGTGATCTTGTACGGCGTTATCTGCTAGATTTATTGTAGGAAACCTAGCGCGGTGTGTACTCGATGTACATAGTGCTGTAGTGCTACACCATGTATAGTATCGACGATCGCGGAATGCGAGGCCGCTCGATATCTCAGCCGCATGCCGCTTGGCTGCCGGCGACTCCTAGCTACGAGCTACGAGTGCTCCGTATGTCGAATCGATGCAAGCTATGTAGGGCTGCACCCATGACATGAGGAACCGCGATCAAAGTAATGGTCAGTATATATCGTGTAGAACATTCATCTAGTTTAACATCTGCCAGATGGAATGACGTTAAAACGTTCAGCTCAATATTAATCTGCAGTGGTGTAGGCTGAAATGTTTAGACTACTAGGAAAAGTATAGTCGAATTGAATAGTTGAGAGATAGCTAACCAAACAGTGCGGCGTTTATAGTGCGCAGTTATGCCAGTTATCTGTACCTACCAAACAAATAAGCGCACGGTAATTAATTACTAGTGGCCAACGGGCGTTTCTATCTGCACTCCTTCTCCATTATAAACTATGTCAAATCTAATCCTCCGGCCAATGTTCTTGGAAAGGAGTACAAAGATTTGTCTGCAATTCTGCATGAATTAATTTAATGAATATAAATAAAGATGTTGTTCGCAGCAACTGGGTGCGACGTAGCGGAAATGCTTCGGCAGTCAGATTGGAGTCACGGCTCGCAGCTGCGGCGGCAGCAGCAGCGTGTTGGTGCAGCGGTTCCCTCACCGTCTGCGGTATTTCTTTTTTTCTGCGGTATTTATTTTTTACAAAACGTTCTGGTTGGCAAATAATCAAATAAATGATAATGCACTTTACATCACAATGAGGATAACGATATCTAATTTGTGTTCTGTTACTCCCAGGAGGAGCTCGTGGCTACATACTAACAGCTGCTCGGTTCGAAAGCCGTGCTTGCCTAGGTTGGTCCGTGGATGGGTTATCGTCCATTATATAGGCTGGTTAAAGAATAACTTCATTTCTCATAAGAATTACATAGTTAATTCACTTACTGAGAAATACACTAAAATTAAAATTTGTTAGAGCGCACAGATTGTGTGGGTGCACAGATAAATAATAACAAAACTCGATCATAAGTTTAACAAAACAACACGGATGTAGTATAGTAGATTATGCACCAAGTGGCTAAAGTTGTGTCTTATGTCACGGGCGTCATACCGAATCTTGAGCGCATTGAAGGATTCGGGATGTAACTCCCGAGCGCAGCGAGGGAGTTAAGAGTTTAACTCACGAGCGAAGCGAGGGAGTTAATACAAGAATCCTGAATGCATCGAGGGATTCAAGCTAGCCCAAGGCAAAGACACCTTTAGCCCAGAGGAGGATACTCTACTTTTTACACCTACTGTGAGAAAATAATAGCCATAGTACGAAAAACAAAGTATTTATTAAATAAACAAACAGTAAGAATAAATAAATTAACTAATGCTACAGCCAATTACTATTACGGTATTACGGCGCGGTACGGTATTTGTTATTATTAATGCCAATTTTAATGTTATTCCATTCCTTTTAAAAAATGGTTCGTAGTTATCTAATTATTCTTACAATATTATGTCTTCGAAAACATGGCAACGATATGAAGAAGCAGTCGTTATGATTTTGTAGGAAATCGAGAATATCATCCATGCGTAGTAAGGGTATCGAGAAAAGCTTTCCTCTTTCTGGCACCAAAGGGTGTTTGCTAGTACTATACTGCCGATTTAGCTGAGCATGTGAGATTCCAAATTCAAATCACATTATTGACCATCGGGTCATAATGAAATCCAGTATAACATTATTGACCGGCTGTGCCCCGGCCACTAATGACTCACTTTAGGTTGAGGTTGCTTGACATATAATTTGACATTTTCGAGCAGGTGGTGTGAAAAGATTTTTTTCACTTCTCATGCTCTAAAAGTACGCCATTATAGCCCTACGAAGCGGGATTAAAGTGACCGTTTATTCCCTAGGGAGTAAACAGTAATTTAAAATGGAACGATCTTTTACTCTGAAACATGGTCACAAAAGAGCAACATTTTTTTTTTATGGATCTAAGGTAAGTATTATTTAAATTTCGAACTGGCTTGCAAATAGAAAGCGGTTTATTGAAAAAAAAAACAAATGAACTCTTCAACGCGATAAAAATTATTGTTGTTTGTGTGCATCGTTGATTTTGAAAAGTATGTGCAATGCCTCTGTTGCTAGCCGCTGCAGTAATGTAGGTACTAATTATCTGTGGAGTGTGGATCATCTTCATTGCGACAATGTTGAGACTTTGTGTTGTGTTTTAAATTGTTAATCTGTGACTGCACTGATAGAAGAAAAAACCGACCACTCAGTTCAGAATTTTTGTCGAGTGTAAATTTGTTCGGTTTTAAATGACTATTTTTCTCGCACTCGAAATGAAAAGTACAATTTGCACCTCGAGACTAAACGCCAACTAAATATACCCTCGCTTTTTAATGACTCCCTCGCAAGCTCGGGAGTCAAACCACCTCGGGTAATGGCTTCGTTTAGTCCCTCGTTATAAAATATACTATACTAGATGTGGCATTAATGGATTAGCCTGTTGTGAGCAGCAGTACAAGTACGTAGGAATCGATAGGGCTCGATAAGATAAATTTGACAGTTATTCTCGATAAAATGAGTTTTTGACTCGACAAAACCTCATTTTATCGAGAATAACTGTCAAATTTATCAACACGAGTCTTATCGAATTTTACGTACTTGCACTGCAGGTTTGTTGTCATTTTGTGTTTAGTTTATAGTCTTATATATAATTTTTTTGGAAACATACATGATTTATATAATATATATTTTGAGTAGGTATTTTTTTTAGTTTAGTTTAATTAATTACAAGATATGCTTTTTGTAAATGTAGTTCATCTTTTTTTTTAAACTTATTTGTATGTATGAATTGTGTGGGCTTTTAGTAACTTTTTGAACCGGGCATAACTTTGTTCTCCTTTTATTACTGATAGTAATTTATTATAAATTATAGTTACACCCTCAAACTCCAAATTTCTTCTTCAATAGTTAGTTCTAGGAGTGCGGGTCACTAAGTAACTAGCGCGTCTTAAGTTAGGCCTATGTTCACCAAAAAGATGACGGTCTGATTATCTGAAAACAGCTGTTTCAAACACATTTTGGTGAACATGGACCTTAATCTTTCGTGTTTGTTGTTTTGTCACAAATCTTATATTGGTATGGATTTAGTTATTTAATATTTTACGTAATAGAATACATGTGTAGTACTTATATGTAGGTTTGTTTCATATTCATATTTTTTTTTTGGTTTGTTTTTTTCATTAAGTACTTTTTTTTTTAATCCATAATTTTTTTATTTTTGTTTTTTTTTATATCGGAAACTCAAAAAAAACAATAAACATGGTAAATATCCCGTTCTTAATTCTAATGTTTGTGTTAGTGACCATGTCAGTCTAAAAACTCATATTCATTATTTTTGTTTCCTCGTATATCTTAGTAGTTGGTGTCCGATATGGATAGTTGAATAGAATTTTAATTAATCTATTTTGAACTCGTTGAATTGGATCTAGATATTAGTTTTCGCTGCAGTACCCCAGATTTCAATGAGGTTGTCGATGTGAGGCTTAACCAGAGAGTTATAAATACGATATCGAACTTTTCGAGGGAGACAATTTGTTATGTTGTGAAGAGCCCCTGTGAGTGGTCTTAGTTTAAGTTTATTTTTTTCTGGATATACTGAGTTTCCTCCGTGTCTTAGAAAGCTGCGTTAAGCAAACCATCTAATATTTTATCTTATTTTAATTTGAATGGTTTATTTTATTTTAAATCTTATTTTATGGTAATTTATTTTAGTTTCTTGATTCTAATATTAATTTATTTTATAACTAGCTGTTGCCCGCGACTTCGCCCGCGTGTGCCACCTTTGTCACCTAAGGGTATAAAAGTAGCCTACGACTTGTTTACTAACCTCCCGAATAGACACAATTTTTTATTTTTTATTTTTAACACGTTGAACGCCGCTTTAATTTTTCAGTCTTTCTGTTTGGGCCGTGGGGGACACCGTATGGTCGACATACAATAGTTCCGTTGGGGCCGCGGGGGACAACATATGACCGCGAGTCAGAGGCGATTTTAAGCGTCTCTATTGGGCCGTCGGGCACAGATATGAAGCTAATATGTATTTGACGTGACCCCCACGGCCCTGCAGACAAATAGATTGTATTTGGTTTTTAGTAAAAAATATGACTTAGAAAAATATGACAAATCATTTCGGGACACGACTTGTTTGAAAGTTCTAAAGGAAAAAGTGTGTATGATAATGTGTTATTTTCTATTTTTCCATAAAATTACTATTTAAAATGTGTTGTAAAATACTGTATACTGTTACTTTTTACTGAAGTAGTCAAAATCTGGTTAAAGTGGTACTACATAGCTGTTAGGGTTTAATTTTTCGGGGATACTTTGATGAATTAAACTACATGTTTGTAAATCAGAAATATAATAATTATTTATTACAGTTTTTATTTGAAACAAAATTAAATCAGACTTATTGAGATCAATATCAACGTTACTACACCTATTATTTAATGAATTATTTAATGAATTTTATGGAAACAATCAAAACAAAGAAATGGTTTGTTAGGGCAGGTTTCACAAAAAGTTACAACTTTTTTCGTCTTGTTTGTTCGTGCAGGACATGAGCGGGGATGACCGACACCCCGACCCCCGCGGCCCTCGCCAATGAACAACGCGATTTATTTCCGCGTGGGCCATGGGGGGCCACTGTTGAGTGACAGTAGTATTTTGGTAAAATAAAGTCACTAATTACTTTTCTTCGGTTTATTTCATGAGATTTGGCACATTTTCTAGCCCCTAAAGCAATAAAAACATAAACGTAAAATTTAACAATCGGGCATTTTTGACCTGGCTCCTTTTACTAAATAATTGAGGCCCATATGTTGTCCCCCACGGCGTTTAACGTGTTAATGATGATGATGATGGTGATTTATTTATTTATTCAACTATGATGATGTTATATTGACTCTACAGGGTAAACCTTAGTTGCCATTAAGTCGCGCATTTGTCCTGATACCCCAATAAACCTGTACAGAAGTCGAATCCGCCATCTTCTGGATGTCATAATAAATACCATATTCGTAATCAGCACCCCTGATAATCTCGGAAGCGACACCCATAATGATTTTTAATTTTTCATTCCAACCCCATTGCAACCCAAATGGGGATGATGGAATTTCAGGTCCGCAACATTAAATTTTAAAATCATTGTTTTTGTAATACGCCCAACCCGATACACAATACAAACAACACCCATGTTGATTTTCAGACTTTGTCACGCCATTTCTCCATATTAGGGGTTGAATTCTGAACAAAACTGAAACAAATGTTCATTTATCGATAGGAGTACTCCTGTTAAGTTTCAAATAAAATAGACTAACTAATCTTGTTTCCCCATTCAAAGTTTGGAGCTCCGTTTCACCCCTTTGGAGGACGAATTTTGTAAATTATTTCTAACTGCACCCCAAGAGTACATAGGAAACCTGTAGACCCAGCGGTTTGGGCTGTGCATTGATTTTTAGACTTGGTTACCCCATTTCCCCCTCTTAGGGTTTGAATTTTGAAAAAACCTGAAACCCGTTTCTCCTCATTTATCTATAGGAGTACTCCTGTGAAGTTTCGAATGAAATAGTCTAACTAATCTCCATACAAACTTTGGAGCCCCGTTTCACCCCCATAAGGATGAATTTTGAAAAGTTCTTTCTTAGTGCACCCCTAGGCCACACAAGGAACCTGCTTACCTATTTTGGAATCTGTTGACTCAGCGGTTTGGGCTATGCATTGATTTTTGGACTTTGTCACCCCATTTCCCCCTCTTAGGGGTTGAATTTTGAAAAAACCTAAAACCCGTTTCCACTCTTTTTTCAATTGGAGTACTACTGCGAAGTTTCGAATGAAATAGTCTAACTAATCTGGTTTCCCCATACAAACTTTGGAGCCCCGTTTCACCCCCTTAGAGGGTGAATTTTGAAAAATACTTTCTTAATGCACCCTAGACCACATAAGGAACCTTTTTGCCAAATTTGGAATCTGTAGACCCAGCGGTTTGGGCTGTACGTTGATATATCACCCAGTCAGTCTTAAAGATTCACAGCTCCTCCCCCGTAGGTGATAGCGTGATAATATGTAGCCTATATGTTGACCCGACCTCTTAGTAATATTCATGCAAAATTTGAAGTAAATCCATGCAGTACTTTTTGAGTTTAGCTCGGACATATACATACACACTTCCTCGTTTGCTTCCGTAATGTACAGACGTGTATCGGACTAACTTTGCCAAAAGTACTCGTATTTTAATTAAAAAAAAGTCTTAAATTACGGGAATACCAGCCTTTACTCCAAAACATAAAGTCGAAAACTACTTGGCAACCTAACTAGTGAATATTGATCACGCAGCGAGTAACTGACTCAGATAGGAACTCAGTGCATAGTATACGCAAGATTTTCGGAATAAATCAACATGCAATGCTCGCAGACCAAAACTATTCACTCATCGCAACCGGAACTATCTACTTGTAATAAAGAAGACACCGAGTTTATTACTTCAAGAAAAAGAAAAGTTCATCCAGATACTGAAGAAATCTCACATTTTCGTGAAATGCTCTTGAGCTTGAAAAAAGATCAAGATATGAAATTTCTTGACCTCCAAGAAATTATTAAGGACATCAAGAACCAGAACGATGATATCATCCATTCGAATTCACTCTTACAGAAAGCACTTGAAGATTCAACTGTAATGTATAAAGAGTTAAAACAAAGGTATGATTACATTATCCTAGAAAACAACAAAGCACAAACCAAAATTGAGCAACTTGAGGATAAAGTTGAATCGCTAGAAAGACAACAGCGCAGTACTACAATTGAAATTAAAAACGTGCCCTTCACAGAGAATGAAAATGTCCATGATATCGTGTCGCAGATGCACAAAGCCCTAGATGTATCTGTAACTCCCCAAAATATTCGACAGGCTTACAGGCAGAAGTCAGGACCAAAAAAGATGATTGTTGTTGAGTACCAGACGGCTCAAAATCGTATCAATGTAATGAAAGCTCTGAAAACATTTAACAGAAATAATAAGGATGATAAATTTAACTCCAAAATTCTACAAGTTCCAGGTGAGAAACAACCAGTTTTTGTCTCAGAATCATTGACCCCCTCAGCACGAAAATTGCACTACTTAGCTAGAGAAGTTCAAAAGAATCAAGGCTTTAAATATTGCTGGGTAGCTAATGGCCGAGTCTACTTAAAGAAAGGAGATGGACTACCATCAATTCTTATTAAATCTTCCACTCAAATTGAAGCCATTACCACCGATATATTGAAGCCACAAGTTCTCCCAAACACCAATCTATGACTAGCGTATATTTTGTTCAACAAAAAAGTGTATTCTCAGCTCATTACTTATGTTATTGTAATAATAGTTTTAACTAATTTCGTATTGTTTATTGTAGTTAGCATTTTATTTTTCTTGAAAAGCTTGAATTGTATAATAATTTCTCTAGCCGTTTTTTTACACACATTTGCACAACATAACTCTTTACATAACACTTACACTGATCGCAAACACATACATTCAATAGCGTGTTATTATCGTTCATTTTCTTGCACTGTTATCGTTTGCCGGTATTTTAGCTTCACCCAAAAAAATATTTCACCTCTCGCCCATAAGAATTATGGTTGATATAGTCAATATTTCTTCAGATATTGATAACAATGTCAACGCGGGTGAAGCTCAAACCGTAGACTTCCCGGAGCAGTGCAAAATTCTTTTAGATAAAAACAACACCTACAAGGTCTTAACGCAAAACATCAGAAGTCTGAATCATAATTTTGACGACTTTTTAGTTCTCCTGGCTAGGCTTAACATATCTTTTGATTTCATAATTCTAACAGAATGTTGGTTATCGAAGACTTCAAAATTGCCTACTATTACTTCATATCAGGTTTTTGCAACATGCAACCACTTGAATCAAAACGATGGTATAGTTGTTTACTGTAGGGATAGTTTAAAAGTTACTGTGACGGAGACGACTAGTGTTAATGATGAAGTAAATTGTTTAGTTACTACTTTACAAAATGAACTAGCTATTATATCACTATACAGGCCTCCTGCCTTCAAAAATATAGACAATTTTCTAACCGCTTTAGACGATACAATACACAAATATAAACACTATAAAAATATTATACTCATAGGTGACATGAATATCAATATTACAAATGACACTGACCCAAAGGTTTCCAATTATATGAACTTGCTAGCCTCCCATGGACTCCTCACATCACATCTACTACCAACACGAGAAAACAGCTGCCTAGACCACTGTTTTGTCAAGACCAACTGTTCTGCAAACACTGTAGTCTGCAATTCGACAGTCACGGACCACTGCAGTGTAATGATGTCACTTTTGAAAAAATCTGTAGCTACCGAACAAAATCGAGGAACATTTAAAAAAGTAGACTATAACGCGATTATTAACAATTTAAAACTCATAAACTGGAACGAAATGCTAGAAAATGATGACCCGAATGAAATAACAGATAAGTTCCTATCCATACTAAATGATTGCATTAAAAAGAATACATATACCTACAAGCTTTCTAATAGAAAACGGAATATTAAACCATGGATAACACCCGGGTTACGTCGTTGCATGAGAAATAGGGATCGTTTACACCAAAAACTTCGTAAAGATCCTGACAATGTAACTCTTCAAATAACTTACAAAAGATACCGCAATACATGTAACAAATTATTAAAGAACTTAAAAAATAAATATTTTAGATCACAGATAAATCATCACAAAAATAATTTAAACAAACAATGGTCCATTATCAAAGATATATGTCACTACAATACTAAGCCTCAAAATTATGACGACCTTCTTTTAGCCAAAGAGAACCCACAAGAGTCCGTAAACTACATAAATCACTATTTCGCAAACGTGGGTAGCCATCTGGCTCATAGTATTCAAATAAGGACACAAAAGAATGAACTTGAACTTGCTAGAATATCAAACTCAAACTGTCCCTCTCTGAAGTCATTCGTTCTTTTATCTACAGATGAAAGGGAAGTCAAAACTACCATTTTGAATCTAAAACCTTCAAATTCCAGCGGTTGGGATGAAATTCCCACCACTTTACTCAAACTGGCTGTCGATACTCTCGCGATACCTATTGCTAGGATCTGTAATTTGTGTTTCGCCAAAGGCGTCTTTCCCAACGCATTGAAACAGTCGGTCATTATTCCCATTCACAAAACTGGGGACAGAGGCTGTGTCTCAAATTACAGACCAATCTCATTATTGCCATCCCTTTCCAAAGTGATTGAACGGATTATGAACACGAGATTGAAAATGTTCTTTGAATCCAATCAGCTTTCCTCAGAAAACCAGTTTGGATTCAGAGAGAAAAAATCAACTGCACATGCCGTACACAAACTTGTATCATTTACTGTCGATGGTTTGGATAGAGGAGATAAGACCCTAGGCATTTTTCTGGACTTGGCAAAGGCGTTCGACACAGTTTCCGTTCCCATACTCCTTAATAAGCTTGAACACCATGGAATCCGCGGTATTGCATTGGACCTTATAAAAGATTACATGTCAAACAGAACTCAACGTGTTAGAATTAATGACTACACTAGTCAACAAGAAAATGTACAATTTGGCGTGCCTCAGGGCAGTATTTTGGGCCCTACATTATTCCTTGTTTACATTAATGACTTGAGTAGTCTCAATCTGAAACAAGGACAAATAGTTTCCTTTGCTGATGACACAGTACTATTATTTCATGGGCGCACGTGGACTGAAGTGTTTGGCTTGGCTAATGAAGGATTTGAATTAGTTACGTCTTGGCTCGATCATAATCTTCTCACATTGAATGCACAGAAAACAAAATATTTAACTTTCAGCATTAGAAATAACACGCAACCACCAAACAACTTGCAAATAAAGTTACATACTTGCAAAAATGCTGTAGCCTGTTCCTGCTATAGTCTCACAAAAGGATCCTCTATCAAATATCTAGGCTTGATAGTAGACCAAAACCTTAACTGGGGGGAACATATCGGTGCCGTAATAACTCGGGCTAGGAAAATGATCCATGTATTTAAAAATCTTCGTAATATATGTGACCTCAAACTACTTAGGACCATTTATTTCTCTCTGTGTCAGTCGGTATTATCATATTGTATCACTGTTTGGGGAGGAGCATCAAAAACTACTATGTTAAGTCTCGAAAGAGCTCAGCGAGCAATACTAAAAGTAATGAGCTTCAGGAAATTTAGATATCCTACGCATTTATTATATAAGAATTTAGCTATGCTCACAGTAAGACAAATTTTCATAAACAATGCTATTTTGCTTCAACACTCCAAGTTACCGGTACCTAATTTCAATACAAGGCGAAGAAAAGATCTGGTATACTCCATTCCTAAACGTAAAACGGTTTTTTCAGATAAATTTTTTGATCATCTCGGACCACATTTATATAACCAGTTATCTAAGACCATCAATTTACGCGATTCGACTATCTCTGTTTGCAGAAAAACCTTAAATAACTATCTCATCGAAATGAACTATAATAACACAGAAAAGCTATTAACATCCATGTCATAAATACATTCACAGAAAGACATACACATTCTCATTCCATGCAAACACGTACACACGCATTCATCAACATACATACACACACTTACACCAATGTTTTATTTTTTTTTAATTTACTTTTTTTTTTTTACTACTTCTTCTTTTTTTTTTATTGCTTTTGTAATATAAGCCATTATTGGCAACTTTTTTGTCATCTTGATGTTATAAGTTAATACCGTAAGTCATAAAATCCAAACTGTTTTTTGTCTGAAATTTTTGCTTATACTTTTAATGTTTTACAATTACCCTCACAATTGTTGTAATCAAGTCACCAAATGTCCAAATAATTACCCACTGTATCAGTTTTAACATCCTAACTCATAAACTAATCTATGTTCATTTAACAATTAAATGTACTTACTTAAGTTCTTTATTATTGTGAAAGTGTGTGAGTGTTTGTGAACGAGGAAGACTGATCTGCCGTGATACAGTTTTCACTAGTACGGAGGTCAGTGTGAATCAAGACCAAACAACCGCATAACCTACACAGGTATTTATTACGTATTTATATTTACGTCTATTAGCAGACACAAATCACAGGATTGTTGCGATTTGTATGTTAAGGTTGTTCTTTTAATGGTCAATAAACTTTTTAAACTTTAAAAAAAAAAAAAATATACAGACAAAAATTCAAAAAACTTTATTTTTGGCTTCGATATCGATTGTACACTACGCCCCAAGTTATTATTTAAAAAAAAAAAATAATGTACAGTTTTGACTTTCCTACGATTGTATTATTAGGTATACGTATAGATTAATAATTTTGTTTATTTTATTTTTGCTCTTTATGGATCATGTTATCTGAATTAAATGAATATTATTGTTAAGCAGTTGGTCCCGACATGGATAGCAGCAGCAGCGGCAGCGGGAGCTTCCGCTTTCGTGTATATATGGAACTGACCTCAAAGCCAGCGGCGCAAAGAGCGGGTGGCGACCGTCATATGGTCATATGACAGGTAGTCAGTGGCCCGAATGTCTGACAACCAGTCTTACCAACGATCTATCGAGATATCGTTTTATCCAGTAGTATCGTTACTGGGTCGTGGAGGTCAGATAGGCAGTCGCACCATGATAAATACTGGTGTTCAGCTGCATCCGGTTATACTGGAAGTCGACCCCTTACAACACCCCTACATATTTATATATTATTATGGGAAGAGGAAGGCAGAGGCGGATGTTGATGAGAGTGTTTACTGTCACAGTGTCACTAGTTTACTGTCACAGTGTCACAGTGTCACAGTGTCACAGTGTCACTAGTTTCTTTACAAATAGACAGTAGGTAAGTACGACCAATGAAACATTACTTTAATGATCACCGGAAGATACAAATCATGCGTAAAACATTAAAATAACGACGTCAATATGTTAATTTGCTCATAATCATTAGTTAATATTATAATTAGCGACAGTATAGTTTGTTGACTCTGAGCAAGTGAGCATATGTCATTAGACGACACAACCAACCTCTGTGTTTTTTAATTAGAAGATGTGACATTTTCTGTAAAGATGACATGTATGACGTGTTTTCTGCGGACAACTCAAGTGAACGGGTTGGAAGTGGGTTACTTTTTTTGTTAGTGGTTTTTTAAGTCGATTTTTTTTTGGGGTCCGTACAAAAAATGAAAAAATAAAACGGAACCCTTATTGGATCACTCGTGCGTCTGTCTGTCTGTCCTTCCGTCTGTCACAGCTTATTTGCTACGAATCTACTGGACCAAATAAAGTGAAATTTGGTACAATGGTGTAATTGACCCAAACACAATGTGCAAAGTACCTCTATAAATATTTTTTTGCAAAAAGATTTTATTTTAGCCATTTAGATGTGGTATCTAAAACAAATCCATGTCAAGTACCTATTATTATTATAGCTAGCCTGTATTGTCCCACTGCTGGGCAAAGGCCTCCCTCCATTCCTTCCAACGTTCACGATTCTGTGCTCTTTCTTTCCAATTCTCAAGGAAGACATCCAGTTCGTCCCGCCATCTCTTTCGTGGTCTGCCGCGACCTCCTTTTTCCTGAGCCTTACGGGCCCACAGTTCATTCGGCATGCGACAGACATGTCCTGCCCAGTCCCATTTAAGTTGGGCAGTCTTTTGAGCCACGTCAACGATTTGCGTTTTGGAGCGCAGTATAGTGTTACGAATACGATCCGTTAATTTAACACCTAAGATACTGCGCTCCATAGCACGTTGGCAAACCTTAAGTTTGGACTTTTGGATGTTAGTCAAAGACCAAGTTTGTGCACCGTAGGTCAAGATGGGGAGAATACACATGTCCATCAGCTTTCGCTTCAAAGACATGGGCAGAGTGCCCTAACTTCTAAGTTATTAGCTCATCATCCACACATACGAGGAAGAAATATGCATACTATAGAGGATAACTCATAAAGTGCCGTAGCAAACTTGATAAAATTTATATGGAGCCATCGCGCAGGCTACCCCTACTAAGAGAATCACTTAAATGAATCGAATAAGTAATCACGCAGAAATCAATGGATTGTATACATGAAAAACTCCGAGTTGCACTCGCGCGTGAAGGGTTCCGTATCATCGCAGTAAGGAGGCTCCCTTACTGCGATGATACAGAACCCTTCTTCCTACTCCCTTCTTCTTTATTTTTATTATTCGTTGTTATAGCGGCATTAGAAATACATCATCTGACAAAATTTAAACTGTCTAGCTATCACGGTTCATGAGCTAGGTACAGCCCGGTGGAGTACAGTGGAGTCTTACTAATAGGGTCACGTTTTTACCTTTTGGGTTCGGAACTCTAAAATAAAAGATGCTGGTGGAATACCTAACCTCCTCCTTTTTTAGAAGTGGATTAAAGAGTTAACCATTGACAAAGTAAACCGTTCTGTGGTTATTGGAGCGTAATTTACGATCAAACAAAATAGAATTTATCCAAACGAATTCATGAATAATTAGTAGCTTGGCAGATTAGTGAGTAGGTCATGACTCGTACCGTGTACCTCGTATACTCGTACGAGTAGGCTGCAAGTTGTAGTGTTACGGTTAGCAGTCGAACGTGCGCGCACTCGGCACTACACAATCAACCGCTTCCAAATTGGTCGCAAGTTCGCAACGGTTCGGAAGCGATGTAAATTAGTGCCAGAACATCAACGAGCCTGTAACACTACTCCTACAACTAGACTCATTAACTAACTAAACTAATTGAGAAAATGGGACGAACTAGAAGAAGGGGGTAGTCTGCACAGTGCATGAATGCACAGGCTGCACTATACGATATCAACAATGATTCACGCTATCTCGGTAACGACAGGCAGGGAGGTGTGTAGGTAGATACTAAACTAAAACTATTGTATATGTCACACGGCAATCGCGTAAAAAAATGGTCTACAAATTCTTTAGCGGACTCACTTACATACTGGACGTTTGGAACTATGCCACAATTTTAATAAAATCCTTTGTCCCGACCCCCAGCATTCTGTTATGAAACCGCAGAATGGAGCTGAACGTTCAGCTGAAATATTAGCAACAAGAGGATTAATGTCTAACTTTATATGCATATTGATTGAGATTAAAACACTGTTTCATTTTAGCCAATGAATCAGCATTGCCATCCAACGTGGCAATGCTGCCAGCCTTCCGGGCACTTCTCTTATTGACAGGGATTTGGACGATTTTTTGACGACCTGTACTTAATTATTTTCCAATTTGATACCTACTTGTGCATATTTTTATTATTATTTTAGATCTACATTATTTGTAGTTTGTAACTAAATATTGCGTTAATTCACGGTCTGTGTGGTGGACATTTTGTTATCATTATTATCATCCGAGTTCTACGAACTATGTAAATAAATTGTTTATCATTATTGGTTCTACGATCCAGTGGTAAGTGCGGTAAGCCTACCTATAATATTGTGGTTACTGTTTTTAAATGATTGGGTGGAATGTTACTCACATGAAACGCATTATTTTTCGTGAAATGCATGCGGTGGACGTCAGCTCACGCAGTGTGGAGGGAACGAGGGGTCCCCCTGGCTTGCCCAGTGGTTCCACTCTCATGAAAAGATACTGTACCATTCCTGAGAAATATGGATTAATATAACCTACGGGGGGGGGGGGGGGGGTGCCCCAAGTCCCGTTTATGGGGGCAGAGATACTTTCATATGTTCAGTTGACAATAATTCGAGACTTTACAATATCGCTAGAGAGAAACACGTTATATTGTAATATAACGTATTTGACAATTTTACGGTGACATATACAACTCATAGGTCATTCCCCTACCTACTACCGTACAAGAGAAAGTAATAAAGCACCAGTAATGTGTGCCTCCTCACTTGTTACTTTCATTTGCTGCGGAATTTGCTAAATATTCATATAAGAGGCCTTTCAATTATTATTTTTACAAATTTTTGGTTCTTATCTTACGTCCCGATCGGCGTACACGAGTGGATTGTTATTCACGAAAATTTGGTCCTTCATCGTCCAGACATGACAACTGAGGAGCGAGCTAAATTGACGTAGAATTTAGAGTACTTTAATTTTATTTCATTTTATTTTATGTAACGTTGTCTTATTACACTGATTCGTATTCATTATAGATCGAAGTTTTTTATCATATTCATTTATTTGATAAAATTGAGTAAATTTGGAATTATAATGGCCGCTGAATCAAGACATTTTTATGGTTTAAATTAGGCTTTATTTATGATTTTTTTCGTGAAAATTCAAGGAATGTAACGAAATTCTAGAACTCCAACATGCAAGTAAAATAATCCACTTATCTTTTAATAATTTTTAGTTGATAGGAATTGAAGTTTGTTTGTTTCCATCGCCGACGGTTTTTCTTGTAAATTGAGTTTGCAAAATATTTATAGTAAATTACACGAAAAGAAATATGAAAATGGGTAACTCCAACATACAAGAAAGAGAATGGCACTATCGTTATTCATAATAGCTTCACTGCCAGCCAGATTGTGAGGGTAGAGTGCCAAATGGCGAACTGTTCTTTATAATTTATTTAGTTTCTAAGACATCAGTGATAAGGTGAAAATAGTAGATTATGCACCAAGGGGCTAAAGTTGTGTCTTATGTCACGGGCGTCATATTGAATCTCGAGCGCAATGAAGGATTCGGGACTTAACTCCCGAGCGCAGCGAGGGAGTTATGAGTTTAACTCACGAGCGAAGCGAGGGAGTTAATACAAGAATCCTGAATGCAGCGAGGGATTCAAGCTAGCCCAAGGCAAAGACACATTTAGCCCAGAGGAGGATACTCTACTTTTTACACCTACTGTGAGAAAATAATAGCCATAGTACGAAAACCAAAATATTTATTAAATAAACAAACAGTAAACTTATATTGTCACTTACGGGATATCTTCCGTGATTATTTATTGTTTTGAGCTCCCGATATTTCGACGCTGTTGCAAGCGCCATGATCGCGGGTTGACATGATATCGGGAGCTCAAAACAATAAATAATCACGGAAGATATCCCGTAAGTGACAATATAAGTTTAGTTTTAAACCGCGAAAGCCTAAAACAGTGTTTAAACAAACAGTAAGCATAAATAAATTAACTAATGTTACAGCCAATTACTATTACGGTATAACGGCGCGGTACGGTATTTGTTATTATTAATGCCAGTTCTAATGTTATTCCATTCCTTTTAAAAAATGCTTCGTAGTTATCTAATTATTCTTACAATATTATGTCTTCGAAAACATGGCAACGATATGTAGAAGCAGTCGTTATGATTTTGTAGGAAATCGAGAATATCATCCACGCGTAGTAAGGCCTTTCCTCTTCCTGGCACCAAAGAGTGTTGGTTAGTACTATACTGCCAATCTAGCTGAGCATGTGACATTCCAAATTCAAATCACATTATTGACCAGCGGGTCATAATGAAATCCAGTACAACATTATTGACCGGCTGTGCCCCGGCCACTAATGACTCACTTTAAGTTAAGGTTGCTTGACATATAATTTGACATTTTCGAGCAGGTGGTGTGAAAAAAATATTAGTTTCGTAAATAAAAAATAAAAATAAAATCCCGCGCCTGTGCGGGTCCGGCACTGCGGTTGAATAATCCATACGTAGTGCCAAGCCCGCGCCTGTGCGTGGTTAGGTATTTAGTGTTTAAATTATTTTTCATTACTCATACTCGGAAAGTAGGTCTGAAGTTGCCTGAGGAGCGGGCTGAAAGTAATACTTTTCAGCCCTAGGGAAAATCGCTTTCAACTGACAGCTGTCACATTATTAAAAAAAAATCTTGTTCTATTTTCACATTTCTATTGAACCATGTTCCGATTTCTATACAGCGCGATGTAAAATTGAAATAACATAAAATTCAGTATTAATTAAAGAATATTTGATTTTAAATAACTTAGTTATAATTTAGTTACAAATATTTCTTTAAAATAACAAAGATTTGGGCAAAATATTTATTATTTTTTCAGTGACGACAGTGAAAATAAAGGCTGAATAGCCGGCCACAGAAAAAAAAAAACAAAATAGGTGGGAAAGCGGCAATCCGACCTTCATTTTTTTTTGAGTGGTTTCGTGTTTTTGTTTTTATTTTCCTTGTATTCGTAATGAAAAGCACAGTGTTTACCTCGGGTTAAAGACTTATTTAGTCCCTCGAGCTATTAGCGCCCGCGCTACGCTTGGGCGCCAAACTCCGCCTCGGGACTAAATAAGTTACTTTCACCCCTAGGATAACAATGTACTATTTCAACACACTTGCTCATAAAGTGGCTCTAATTTCACCGCAATTAGGCACATAATGACACCTGTAATCAAACTGTGACTTTTTCATTGCTATTATTCACAAGTGAGTTATAGGGTTTTTTTTTATTTTATTGGTTGAATTGCTTTGTTCTTAAAAAAGTTTCGATACAAAAAAGATCGTGTTCAATAGTACAAATAAATTAATGTACCTATTGCTTGCTCATTTCATACAACTTCGTATCTACATAGATAATTTCAAGTTTTTAATAAATAAAACTTTCACTCAAATGCAACTTTTGTTTTCTTTTTTTTTTACTTTTTTTTAAATTATAAAACTTCGAATTCCCCATTTCGTACGTGGCTGAAACGCTATCCGCGAAAAGAAAAAAAAAAGGAACCTCATTCTTTTAGTCTATGGGCGATCGCCATTGTTAGATGCGCGCGCATAGGAAAACTGACATTGCGAAAAAAAATTCACAACTCGTTTTCACTGTTGAAATTATAGTTATTTTTAGTATTATTTTATTCTCAAGTGTGTTGAAAAACGTCGTATGATACACGTGTGTGTTGATGATTACCGTCTCGGCTCTCTTAAGAACCTCGCCTAACGGCTCGGTTCTCAATGGCGCCTCGGCGGTAATCACCAACATTACACACTTGTACCATAATGTACTATATTATAATGATCTCAATTATAAGGATATAATATTGTTATCCTATGTGATTACTATACCGATATTAATCATATATTATTATGTTACTCTGATAAATGTGTAACTATACCCTCTATTTGTAAATAATATCTTTAATTAACTACTTACATTTTATGTTAATCTTGTTTATTGCTATGCCCTAACAGGGTCCATAATTGTTCTTAGCTCTAAGCCCATTGTAACATATTTTAAAACTTATGGTACGCAAAATAATATGAATATGAACTCCCCTTGTAATGAACAATTTTTGCCTTTAATTATTATTTTCAATACACTTCCTCGAAAACTGGTTCTTTTCGCACTACGATTAGGTTTAAAATGCAGTGTATTTCACGCACGTGCGTTTTTCACGTTTTTTCCACACATGTGCACAAAACAAAATTGCCACAGATAACTAACTATACCTATCTATACTTAGTCCAAACTGGTAAATGCATAATTAAAAAACTTTTTTGCAAAAAATAAAACCGACTTCAAAAAGAAAAAGTGAAAAATAACTTTAGCTTCTGAAGTCGGTGACGTTTGTATGATTGATTTAATTTTTTTGTCACCGACTTCAGAAGCTAAAGTTATTTTTCACTTTTTCTTTTTGAAGTCGGTTTTATTTTTTGCAAAAAAGTTTTTATTTTTCACTTTTTAGTGGTTCACATGGAAAGTGCATACCGTTACAATTACAACAAGCCCAAACACGACTAGGATACATTGTCTCATTATGGAGTTCCGTGACTCTTGGCTTCATCATCAGATCTGATGGTAGAATGGTTCTTATCAAACGCAAATGCTTCACTTGTTGTAGAAAATACCAAAATTTCTGTACGTTATCCTATAAAATTTGAAGAGTTCCCTCGATTTCGCCAAGATTCCATCATCAGATCCCGACTTGGCGACTATGGGACCAACTTGGAAGTATACCCTTTCAAACAAAAAAAGAATTTTTCAAATCGGTTTAGGCGTCTTCGAGTAATCGGTGACATACATAAAAAAAAAAAAAAAAAAAAAAGATACATACAGTCGAATAGAGAACCTCCTCCTTTTTGGAAGTCGGTTGAAAAAACATTCACCTCTGACTATACACCGTGTTCCTGAGGATATACATTAATTTTGAATAATACTTCTATAGCTCTTGATAACACATATCGTACAAAGGAAGTAGTAGTTTAAATGGCATAGTTTTTAAGTTTATGGTAATTTAAGTTTAACCAATTTAATTATGTTGTGCTGTGAGAAAGAGTCTTTATTCATTTGTGAGCACTTTGTGCAACCAAAACTATCAAACTGAATTTAGAAGACTGAAACTGATATTTGTTTTTTTTTTTTTGAGGTTAGAGGCATTTTGTGTTGTGTTGTGATAAAATGAGTTTTAAATCTAAGATGAACACGATATGTTTTTACTTATTATAAGTGAAAAAAAAGGTAAAACAAAGTAAAAAAAAAATGGTAAAAAAAAATATAGCAAAAATGGTCAATTTAATTTATTTTTCCGAAACGTAAGGAATTTTTCGCGAATAAAACATTTCGTAGACTTCGCAAAATCGCAATACGCAAACTTGCACAGATAGTATTGCACAATATTTGGTAGGTACCTACATGTACTCGAAGTCGTTACAAAATCATAAACTTTCTTCTTTGAGTCATGATTAATTAATTACTTGGAAGCTAATCTAGAAATTATTTAATGACTTGACAAATTCTGCGAAAAGTGAATGTTTGAACATTTTGGTGAATTAGTAATCTATTCACATTTATAGATGACGTTTTTATGAAAACAAAGCTGACCGGAGCAGGTTATTCATTTGAATAGCATGTTGAGAATGCGCGCACAAGGTCGCCGGTCGCTCTGTGAGCGGACCTGCAGGTCACTGACCTACTGTACGGTCTTGCTGTGAGGTAATCCCTGCGACTGCTACTGCTACGGATATTTCTCTAAGTTTTGAGAACCAACTGTGCGAACATTGGACAGTTACACTGAATGTTTGGCACTGAATGTAGGCCAGCTGAAAGTCACGCAGTCGCCCAAGCCGCTAGCCGGCGCGCTAACTCGACTTGCACGGAGGAGTATTCTCTTGTGCCAGTGGGCAGTGTGCTAGTGCGGTCAGTGTGCGGCTGCGAGCTGTGCGTATAGACCGAGTCTGTTTGACAAACACTACGCTGACGTGACTGAATGCGGCCGGCCGCTCAAATCTCTTGCCAGCGGCAGCGAGGTCAAGGACGCAGCCCGTAGACCTCGGCTAGAGTAGGTAGGTACCTAATGGTCAGGCATTTATGTGATATTGTGATGTTGGTGTCGGTATGTCGGAATTTGAGAACAAATACTTACCTTGATAATTCATTGTGCATGTTTTGCTTTATGTAGGTAGGTACCTACCTACAATGTACTTGCAAGCGCTTGCGCACTAGAATATAAAACGTTTACTAAGAGACATTATAAATGCATGAATGGAGAATTTTCTCTGTTATAACCGCGGAAGCGATGAGCTAAGAATTTGAATAATCAATATTGTACTAGAACTTATGTTTAGATTTACAAGATACCTCCTCATTCATGGTAGTTTCTATCAAGTTGTATTTATAAAGAATCATGAAAGAGGTCTCATTTATGCTACATGTGTCATTATTTTCGTGACTGGTCGGAGGGGCACGGTGCTGATGTGCGCGCAGCACACGCGTGTGTGATGTGTCGAATGAGCATCAGAGCGTGACGGATGACTGGTGGAGGTGTGGAGGTGTGGAGGTGGAGGACAGTCGCATGCGGCGCGCCTGTTCACTCGCCGGATCGTCTCCACTCATTGATCTGTCCGCTTCAGGTCAATGGGCTGTCCTCGTCTTGTTGTCTTGTTGTACTTACTCATAAATAATGTTTGTAGCTCAGCCTTACAACTGCTACTGCTGTCACTACTGTGTGACTGTTCCGCGAGCGGCTATGGACCGCTGTATCTTCAAAGGTTTTATTCTTATGTAAGTAGGTACCTACAATGGCGAGCTTAAACCAGAATTAGGCTTTTGAACAGCAAACCTCGGTTGCGAGATTTGTAGAAGAGAATATATACCAATCTGCATTCACAGCACATTTTATCACTTACTTAAATGATTTATATTTATTAATTATACTATACTATGCATACACCTATGTCTTTAGTATACGTAATCGCAAAAAAATACATGTGATTACTCAGGGCGAACTTATCCCTCATCAACTTTTTTAACTTCATGTTGTATACCTACCTTCATTGTTGTAGAAACCTAGAAATATTTTTCTGAGAAAATGATAAAGTTCATAGAAATTTATTCCGAAACAGGTTATACCGACAACATGCGGAGTTATTTACTTGGTGATTCATGAATAAAACGATACTAAGTTTATTTCAGTACGTACATTATAAACAATTTTCAAAACTTTTAAAATAAACTAAAAACCAAATTAAACTAAAAACTTAAAAATGGCGTCAAAAAACTACTCCATAACGCTGTCAACTGGTAAGAGACTTTTATAAAGAGACTGACAGCGTTATTTCGCTGTATGGCAATCCTAAACCTTTGCCCACGGTAAAAGCCAGCCCAGGTCACGGGAAGTGTCAACTCAGCGTTTAGAAATTTCCTTGAAAAGGTTGTGAGCACTCGGGACCCAAACAGCTTTAAAACATAGTTACCAATAAGGTTATGTACTATATTTAATGTTAAACTTGAGGTTCTCCGCAGCGGCAGCCCCTGCCGCACAGCACGCAGCACGATGAAATAGGAAGATGGGAAGGCGCAAGAGTATTGACACATGTTGCATCACTTGCATCCCACAATAAGGGCCTACCCATCTACTATGGAAACAAAGACTGCCGTCCGGTCTCTTGCCATCGTCGCGTGCCAAGCCATTGGGTTCGAATAAAGCTGGAACCCCAACGGTGACAAGAGATCGACGGAGTTCGCGTGCCGTGCAAAACGGCCAGCTCTTGTGCTGCGTGACAGAAAAAAAGGATGACGAATGAATATGATTTGACTGAAGAAAACCTTTAGCTTAGAGTGTGGCTTCTTTATGTGATGATGAGCCACTTGACATCGTTACTGAACTGTGAACTATTCATTCACTCGCGGCTCAAGTGGCCCTTGAGTGAAGTGTCTCACGTCGCTCGCCATGGGAAGGAAAGTGCGCTTGCGTCGCATCGTTAACGAGACAACAGACCGCTTGTTTAATCTCCTGTTGTTGAAGAGTCATTTCCCTTTCTTAGTGCAAGCTCTTGGCACTTGGCAGCCGGCTAACCTGTCACTTAGTCACGGATTAGTGAGTTACAGAAGGTTCACGTTACACAGAACGCCTCAGAATCTTCACACACATTGTGGACTTGGAGAAACATCGTTAAAGCTATAGCGATCTGCGATTAAGGACTCCGATACAAATTCCACATTAGACATGGCAGGCGGTTTAATGGTATTCAAGTCAATCTACTGCATAGTAGAGTGTCCTGGCTACCAGGCAGTTGATCTTCTGAGGTATAACGCGCGTGGTGTGGGCGCAGTGGTGCAGGCCAACTCGGCTGGAGGGCGCGACGTCACGCGTCCTTGAACCGTGACGTCACAGGGACGCGAGCAAGGCTGCCCCCCCGCCCCCCTTCCTCCAACATACAACAAGTTCACTTCGCTCCGGTATGACCGCGTCTCGTCTGCACCCGGCGCGCCAGTAGCGCGCTGGTGATCATCGCATTGTGTGAACGTGATGCGTATGAGAAGCTGTGCTGTACCATTGTATGAAGCTGCCACTCATTCGTCCAAATGAGACTCAGATGAGAACTGATTTATTACTAAAGTGAATTATTAAACAAGCATACTAGCTTTGTTAAAAGTGAATAATATAATATATTATTATGGCGTATTAAAATAGGAAAGTTAGTAGTTGTAATAACTTGATTGTAGGTCACAGCTCATAGCGATTGCTGGGGCTGTTAGCAATCCATAAACAGTTATTATTGTCGAGGAAATTCAATTAAGTTGTTATTGTTATTAGGCGTATGGTCGGCAGCGGCGGCGGCTGAGGGCTGTCGTGTCGGCAGTATCGCGACTGTTGCGCAACGCTCGACTTCCCTGAACTGATACTACTCATAAGTTTTCTGGGCCAGCAGTCTCGACAGAGATAGCGACAAAATCGCTAACTTTCGATCGCTGATTACTAACGAATAAATTCGTTTGCAATAATGATGCTTGCGAATAATGAAAGTCTGTACATCCTAGACGCGTTTCCCGCAAGCACAATTATTGACACCAAATTAATTCGTTCGTTATTAGCAATCGAAAGTTAGCGATTTTGTCGTTATCTCTGTCGAGACTGCCGGCCCTGGTTGTAAGGTTAATATCTGAAACATAATAACTACAATACCTACCATGTGAAGTCGGGATGAGGTTCATGATGAAATACAGTGTGCTACCAAGAAACTATTCCAAGTGACAAGTTGCTCTGTAATGCAGCCAGACTGTAGTGACCTCTGTCTGCTAGTGCACCGCTGTACGACACTGTACCGCTGACCAGCGTACGACTCACGTCGGTACACACAGCCGCACTAGCCGTGACGAACTTGACCTCAAACACGGAACACTTGTGTTATCAACTGTACTCGTTTAGTGTAATGTTTAACCTTCGTATCACCGTATTACGAGCAATACGAGCTCCATACTTCATGCTAATGTAGTATTCCAAACAATAGCGTGATATGAACGGTCATTCTCCGCTCCACACATTTTTTACTTTTGTGCAACATTTAGTAAGTAGGTACTTACGTCACCATTTGTCGACCATTTCAAACATTCGCTTGGCCGGATTTCAAGTGTGTCACAATAATTACTTTACGCTTCATGTGCGGATTTTTGTGCGAAATGCTTGCTAGCTGTACTGAGAACGGGGACTTTCTCTGCGTTTACTTGAGCCGTCGCTTTCGCCGCACTTATCCGCGGCCCACGGCGTCGTTAGTGCTTATTCTTATGAGCCCTAGGGCCGCGCGCCGCCGCCGCCGCGCCGGCCGGCTCCCGGACACGGCACTCAATCAACTTTGAGTGTAACTTTCCCAAAGATTCTAACGCAGACATGTTAATACTAAGAGCTTTGTTGTTATTTAAAACCGACGACATTTCCTTGTTGCTGATACGATACTAGAACCTATATCTTCACATCTAATACATGTTCATGTTCATGGCAGTTCATATCGATGCCTACTTGATTGTTTTCAGAAATGGGAAGCAGATGGTGATGAGGCACGGGAAATACAGTGCGCTTTGAGACACGTCTGCGAGGTCGGCGTCCCAGTTGGCGGTGGCTGCGAGTCGCGGCCCGACAGCGGTCGGTTAATACCTTTACGTTGATGATTCATATCACGCAGCGAGGCAGTTCGCTAATGGCCGCAGCTTTTCGTAAAAGTCGGTAAACAAACCACTTATCTGTCGTCTTACGGCGAGGTCGGCGGGCGGTGCACGGTGGCATGTGAGCGCGGTATGCAGGTGAAAGTACGCCGCGAGCTGCGACGGCGCGTCCTACACGCACCGTGTGCACCATGCAATGTTCTACTTAGGTCCATGTTCACCAAGAAGATGACAGACTGATTATCTAAAACAGCTGTTTAAAACGCATTTTTGTATGGGAACATGTCACAGTGACAGCTGTTTTTAGATAATCAGACGGTTATCTTTTCGGTGAACATGGACCTTACTATAATATTAAGTTCCATTTAAACCATTAAGGTAGGTACTGCACGAAGTTATTGTATACATGTTCAAGAGAATAATCTCGTTGCCAGTGTCTCACAAGTTCCCATCCACTTAAATGTACCTATTACTTGCATGTTGACGGCCGCATGCCGATGGGAAAGTACTCACCACTGCTATTACACGCTTGTGTGTATTTCTTTAACCAAAATATGTATGAATTATGCTAGACATAACCGTCGCGCATCGCTTCTTACCGAATTGCTTGAAGACTCGCGCTTGATCGGCGGCAAGCTTTGAGTTTATCTAAAAATGAGACAGCTTCTATCTCCGGGACGCTATTACACCGTAATATATGGAGCGCTCGTCCAATGAGTATGCGCGTGCGTTCATCGTAACGTAACTGTCATGAAGTATCGCGATCCGTTTGTAAACATCGTTAGCAGTTAATAGTCCGTCTCATCGGAGATTCCGGAACAACATTCAGGAATATTGTAGTGATACGCTTCAGATTACGATCACCTAATCGTCCTGTCACTAATAATTCGATCGTGCAGCTGACGCAGGATCCTAATTCGAGAATGGCAGTAGAAAGCGAGTTGGTCAAAGAGTATTTTGATCTGCATTCTATTCCTGGAAAGATATGCCGAAACAAAGCACAGGCCACCTTTCTCATCGTCGCCGTCGCACGCGCGACTATTAATGAGATTACTTCACCAATCACACAAACATATACACATATGACAAGTAGTCAACCATAAGGAATGTGGCTGCCATTAGCACATATTGTAATTTGGAAATGGCGTGGTGTATAATGTATGGTGTGTGGCGGTTACATAAACATCCGTGAGTGCGAGCCCTGCGCGCGGGGCCCTGGCGCTGCATACTGAGCGGACATTACGGAACGAGGCGCTTAGCTCGCCTGCCACATAATTTATACTGTCTTGAATCGCATCAGCGTGCAGCGGCTGAATGGAGAGACACGCCTTGACATGTTAAGAGTCAGGCATCTTATTTACAGCGCTTCTAACTTTTAAAAGAATCCTGGTGACTTCTTTTCGGAATCTTCAGTTTTGTGCTCTTCTGTGGTATTAATTACTTAGCTGTCGTTAAGAGCAGTAGGAGCCCTCGTCCCAGTGGAAATCTACACACGGGTGGATTATATAATGATGTTTTGTTTGTCAAATGAAGCTTCGTTCAGTAACAGTCATTAGCGATGATTGTCCAATGATTGCGCAGCTCTGACTCGCAATTTGTATTGTTGTTGTATTGTAAGGTCCTCGCGTCGCTGACCGCTGCTCGCCACTTGCAGCTATTAAAGGAGTCGTTGTATCAGCAAGAGGCTGTTCTTAATATAGCTGGAGATAACGTGTTTGTGCGCAGGCCGTCAGACACGATACGACATACTCGTATACGACGTCTTGATAAGTGCCTGCTAGCGGTACACAATAGGTACTTATGTGTTTGTTGTACAGACTAGATAACACATGAAGCAGGTAGGTAGTAAGAAATTGTTCTGTTCTGTCCTGTTTGGTGTATTGTCAGTGAAATCGGATATAAACCCGACATCACCCCAATCTGTCCGCCTGTCTGTCTGTCCGTCTGATGCGACAGTTAGTGCTGCAGGCAGTGTACACATCTGGCGGACAGTTGGGGTTTTGGCACAGTTCTGTTTAGTTTTGGCACAAATAAGAGAGAAATATTAAAGATATAATTATGAGCAGAACAGTTAATAACGTGTTACGTGTTGCATGAGAATACATAATTATACGGATAGTACTGGCCTCGTCCATATAGTGTGGCAGAGAAAGTTCAAACAAATAGTTTTACATCCGCAGAGATCCGCAACATGAAAATGTGAATACACATCGAGTACTTACATATTTGATTTTTTTGTTCTTTGAGAAAACTTTCTGTGTGTTTCCCAGGAGGGGAAAATGTAAGGTCAGAGTACGGTGGGTTGCATTAATTGGTACCTCGGGTTCGAACGTAGGTGCTTTCAGGACCCACATCCTGAAGCTGACTGTACATTTAGGTTTACTTTGTTTTGCGGACTTATAATAAAAGATCCGAGAGACGCTGGACTGTGTTGTTTAATACTCTACAAATAATTAAAAACGAATAACATCGACATTAATAAACCGGTAAACATAAACAAACCACTGTTATTAATTATCATAACAGGGCCGCGTACAGATGAGCGCGGCGAACAATGGCGGCGCGTTGTGACGTCGAACTGATGGATGGTTCCCGTGAGCTCGTCACCCGGTGACCCGACGTGCCGACACCGCGCTGTGTCAGTGGCGCGTCGACGTGTCAGCCAGTGTCAGTGTCAGCTAGTGTCCGCGCAGCAGCGCGCGGCCCGACCGCCGCGGCGCCGCGTGTTAACCGCTGCGTTTCATAGCTAGATGTCAATCGTTTCGCTCAACAGACGCGATATAAGCTCCTTAATTCAGTTAGCAGCGACGCATTTAACAATCGAAATTATGAGCAATTTATTGTGATGGCCATCCATCAACCGATTGTGTTGTACCCTTTTTGCGGATAGGAAATCATCAAATTACTAAAACCCATCCATGTTCGTTCCTCGCCCTTTATGTTCCATTCCGGGGCCACGTATCTCTTTCGAACAGTCGGGGATGTGGCCCCGGGACCATGTACCCTATGTGGTGTGGTCTTCTGAACCTCCTGAACGCTTTCCTCTAAATACTTGTTGCTACTTATTTATGACGCATGCTAACTTCATCTGTAATAATTGTATGTACTACCGACCCACGGGCCGGGCGGGGGGCGCGGTACTTCAAACTGACTGCGGTGTCAATGAGCGTAGCGTAGACGGTTATAGGAGCGGCTTGTAGAGGCTGTTCTTACTCCTAAGTCCTTACTAACTGCGGTATATTGAGCCGATATCTTCACTAGCCTGTGTCGGAATAGTAGGTAGTTAGGTACTTGCAGCGATTGCTTTGAGTTATGAGCTTAACAAATGGCCAATTCTCTTACATGCATTTGCGATTTGAAGAATCATTCCTTGAGACTATGTCGGTTCTCGAAATTTGTGAACTTAGGAATGAATGTAACTCTGGAGTTCGTTGTTATGGAGATCATTTAATAACTGAAACCTACCGCCCGCGCTGCTGCGGTTCACTTCTCTATGAGCTGTGGGAGGTGATGTACAAACAGACCAGAGACCACCCGGAGGATTGAGTTGAGGTATTGTGCAGTCGTCAGCCTGGCGCCCCTGGCAGTGTTGGAGCTGTAGCTGCTACTAACGACATTATAATTGAGTTTGACTTGAACGTGGACGGGTGATCATGTTAGTAATGAAAAAACCTTGATAACAAAAACAAATTGCACAAAATAATATCGACATCTCTCGTCTCTCTCTTTAAATTAAAATATCTAAGAGATCTCTGCAGGCACCGATTACTTCATCAATTAGCACGTTGCGCTGCTACGAGTAATTAGCGATTCATTAATTTTCTGCTCCAGCATAAAACATAACACGTTACTCTGTTAGCCAACATTATGAAATAGAAAGCTTTGGGTTACCCAACCGCCACGATCATGACTGGTTAGTCAACCTCTTCGGAGCATCACTCACGAGTCGAGGTAGATAAGTGGAACTCGGAACGGTATTGACAGATCCGTTACTGCGGCATCCGTGTTTCCACCCCGCATGCGGCAGACAGATTAGAAGGTTGATTACGGTCGCTTATACTAAATAACTTAGCTTCTTGCATTGATTTCGCCTAAAAACAGATTGCTCATTTACTCAGTAATCTAGCAAGTAGAGCAGCGATTCACCCAGCAATTGGTTGTAAGTACCTACCTACAACATGGAATTATTGATATCTACTTTCTCTATAACACTAAATACTTTAGTGAGATTTTAGAAATTATGATGACGATATTTTGTACACAAGATTATAGTTATATTCTTAAAAGTATGGCACTTCCCGAGGTCAGCATACTGCAACATTACGAAGTAGACTATTTTTTGTTCAAGACGCACCTATCTTGGACTCGTCAATTGTTTGCACAGATTGTGTACAAGAGGGGGCTTCCTATAAGCGTGCGGTACGAACCGTCGCGTGTTGCGTGTTTGCACCTAGTAGAGCTTCGTGTTTGCTTCTTGTTCTATGGTGTCGCGGGCTTTAATGGGGTTTAAAGGTTGCTCGGTTTGATAAACGCGGCGATGGCAGACGACTGGTGAGCGATCTCTTACATAATGGAGTTACAGTCCGTCTGCCTGCGGACGAGTCAGTCCGACGTGCGACTGTGTGGGACGATGAGCTATGAATACCGACCGAGTTGTGAGTGGGACTCACTCAATTAAATGTTCACTGAAACAGCAAAAAAACAACGTCTGGAACTCGTTTATTCTCAAATAGTTTTCAGGTAAAGTGTAACAAAAATAACGCAAGATATTTTCGAACTAATTGAAGGTTCAGACGAACATCGGCTGTGTTTAGAAGAATTTCTTCAAAAAGTTCAATTTACAGAACATGCGTGCTGTTGTTGGAATCTTGTAAATATTTCTTACATTTATTTAAAAATGTTTCTCTGTTTAACCTCAAGACTCAGCGCACATAAAATGTTGTGTGTTTAAACACAAAAAGTTTCGTCTGGTCTCGAACCACAGCGCTGGAGCAGTTAGCCGCAATATTGAACATCGCAAGCTGCGGTTACAACTAAATCTGCTGCATTTTACAAACAACGATATAACAGAAACAGCATTTTTCTTCAAAAGTTAAAGCCAAAGAGGATGCGCGCAATGAGAAATAAAATAAATGCGAGACGTGGCAACATTAGTGCACCCGACTGAGAACAGAGATATCTTGTGGAGGCTGGTGCGAGTGCGACGTGTCGCGAACTTGAGCGGATATACAACGAAACTGTCCATGCAGTACACCCTGCACAACGGAGTGTGAGCAGGTCCGTAACCTCATTTGAGTATAAACATACTGCTGATGAATGTATCACTGTTGCGGAGGCGGTTGAGAAGAATCAGTTACGACTGTTCGTACACTGAACACTGTACAAGTGTACATCAATTAACACATTACTATCAATCGAACAGTTCTCGCGAGATGTGAAGATCTGTTGCCTCTCATTTATTTCTGACTGGAAGGTGAACTTTACCGCTTGGTTTTATAATCCAAGCATGACGCACTGTAGATATTAAAAGAATTAGAAATTTGAATTGAACGCACAGTAGTGTTACAATATTCATAATCATGTAGGTAGTTCAGATATTTTATGATGATGTAGGTCGGCCTTGACAGTTCGCTCGTGAAACTTTAATAAAACGCACAAATCATACGCAGTTCGTGTTCACACCGGGTTTATGTGGATATCGGTCGTCCACACACTGCTGCATGCTGCGACCGCGGCGAGCGCGGCGCGCGGTGTCGGGGGAATCGGCTCGCGCTTGTCAACGTAAACTATGCCACACTACCCGGAACAATCTCACTAATAGAACACCAAATTATTATTTCTTTGGAGCGCCATGTACGAGTTAAATTGGGGTTCAACACATGTTTAACACGTAAACTGATATTAACAACTGTTTGTATCAGTGTAACGTGCGCCAGATGTGCTCACGAAAAATTATTCTCGTTGTTTACCGGGTCCGGGCTACCGGCCGATCGCGTTAACTGGAGTATGATAACAGTTCCAATAAACCGCAGTCAATTTTTCTCTGATACAAAGCTCAAAGAAGCGTACGGCACGGTTTGCTCTAGCTCGCTTTCACGTAGGTTGCCTTTTTGAGTACGTTGCAAGTTTTTGAGTAAGTATTATCTTATCAGAATCATAATGGAAACTACACTATACTACATTTTGAACATGCTTTTGCGATCACAAGTATAAGGTGGTCTCTCGTATCCCGCTCGTCGGGTGGAGCTGTTACAACTAAGGTATCGTCCTGTTTTATGATTATGACCGTACAGTGAGGAGTTACGAAACTTGTAGTTTATAGCTCCTGTAGTAAGTGTGATTACTGCTGCAACGTTGTAGAGGCCAGTTTCGTAGCTGTTGTCTTGCATTTCTTTACGTTTGTTTTATGGTAGTGTTGATAGTGCTCCCGGGTGTGGGTGGCATGGTGGCATGGTGGCGGGCTGGCGGGTGACGCCACGGTGTTTGTGTAGCGATAGTGTGACAGGCAGGCACACAGGCTCAGAGCGACGCGCGCTGCGAGATACTGATAACACCTGGATCACCCGCGCGCCTAGCCGCCTAGGGCTGCCTCCCGACTCCCTGCTAGCATTGAGTCAGTAACATGTAAGATTTACTGTTATGACTCTCACTGAGCCGTTTGGAAGGATTGGAAATCGGACTAAATAATGGCTTTATTACTTGATGACAAGATTGGCATCATTCGTTGAAAGTTCACCGACACACATATCGTGTGTGTGTGTGTGGCCGAGTTTGTGTGGTTCGTCGACAATATGTCGGTAGGCAAGTTTCATCATCCTCCGGGGAAGCTACCCCCACAAGTCACGTTATATCTTAGTGCGAAGTCGTCATCCATACATCCCTAGCGGCTCGGGCGTACCGTAAAGTACACAATCACGACAGTTTATGTTAGTTTATGGCACAATAAACCACGTCCCGAGACTCGAACCCACGCACTTGTTTATGATAACGTCATAAATGTTATATATAATGTTGTGTGTACATAGAAATTGCAGCATCTCACATATTGGAATATTTTAACATGTAAACTAATCTGATCTCATGCGATATCAGATCCTTGTGTTCGATTAAAATAAACAAATATTGTTGGAAAACAGGTGTCTGTATTTTCGACCAAAAACGGCAACTTCGTACTTAAACCCTAATAAAAATACTTGTTCTATGAGTGACTATTCGTTCATTTTTCATTTTCCCTTTTTTTATCCCAATTATATGTAGGGGTCTATGCGTTCATTAAAACTCTTTAGAACGTGTTTCGGCTTCCTTTTGGTTTAATATATTCAGAACATCACCCAGGCTTTAGAAGCATTGTATCGTTATGCGCGACCTTATTAAGCAGCTTTCTGATCGACCTTAAACTTTCCCGAGCGGCGACACCAACACAACTATCACTTATTATGACAAAGTCCTTGAAGTCAGTGCTTACGTATCAGCTGTAAAGTTCTTTCAGCGATTATTTAGTGGTTTCTTGAGGCAGGCTTACTGTGCATTACAAAACTATTGAATTTATAGTTTTATTTATTACTTCTCTGAATTCTTTGAAGACTGTGTGATGTGAGTACTATGTTAAAGCATTTGTTTAGTAAGTAGGACATCCGCGAGATGTATGCCCGGAAGGTGCTGGTCGGGTGAGCGTCCCTGACTCCCTGTGGATCGTCTTACGGTGTTTACTTAGGGGAGTTATCGCACAAGTTTTCACCCTTAGAGTTATAACTTTCCAACATATACCAACTGAAGATAAAAGTCTAACCTACTGCGACAATGATTATCTTTGCAACAGATTTAACTTACTTTATTACAAATCTTTGTTCTTTCTTTCTTTAAGTAACTTAGTTGTGAAAAGTCTCCGACCACACAGTTGAACCATACTCTGACATTTAATAACTTTAACTAAGTAATTAATTAAAATGTCAGCGTACTTAGTAATAGTTAAACTCTGATTGCGGTCTCTTGTTGGAGTTAAACGGTTTACAGCCACACTGACGGACAGTTTAACCAGAAAGTCAATTAAAGTTAATTGTTGTTATTTACAGCCGAAAAATAAGAGTTGTGGTGTTATTCCATTTGAAGGATTTGTTGTAGGCACTACCTAATAGCACTACCTACATAATTATATGTAATACAACTATACACCTTAATTGGGTAGGTACCGGTACGGGGCGTCTACTTCACATTTTAAATATAAAAAATATATATAATTTATAATATAAATTGTGTAAGTCCATGCCGGTGGGACACAAGTTGGTTTCCGCGGGGTTTGCTATCAGATTTTCATCTTATCCGGTATTGGAAGAGTTCTGCAGAGATTTACACATATACTACATATAAGTATTTCCAAAAGCTTCGTTGAAAAAAAACAGCACGAGAAATGGCGCGATCCTTCGAACTTAAATTGTTTATTTTATTAACTTTGTTTATTATTCATCTCTGCGTTATATTTGACTATGAGAGTGCGATATGATAAAAGCTTCTTTTCTCTTGAGGCTCAAAGGGATGAGCCTAATCCGATATAGGAAATTGCCGAATGATGAAATTCGGTAAGAGTTTATCCTAAACGAAAATAAAACAATAAGTCGAAGCCTAGGACCGAGCTCCCGTTAAGTATTGAACAGTGCACAACGACAGGAGGACCCGATCACCTCCGGTTCAACCCTTGGGTCTTACTGATCAAAAATCTCACTTTATCAGTCTTTTTTACAATATTGGCTGTTGAAATTAGCCAGGTGTCTAGTACAACTGTACCTGATCGTACGTAGTTATATGCTAGTGGTCCATTCTTCTCCATTGCTGTTAACCACTAGCGGTAAAAGTAACTCACAGACCTTGATCAATCATGTTAACTGTATGAAAATAGTGTAGTGTATGAATATAGTGTTATTGGAATAAATACTTTGACTTTGTGACAGTCCACACTTGACACTTAATATATATGTACTAGAATGAGCTGATGTGTGACCTTCTAGGTTTATACTTAAGTTACCTAGGCGCTACAAATAAGTTAAATGCCCGCGGCTTCGTCTGCGTAAAATTATAAGTAGGTTTACAAAAACCTTCCTCTTGAATAATTCTATCTATTAAAAAAACCCGCATCAAAATCCGTTGCGTAGTTTTAAAAATCTAAGCATAGGTAACATAGGGAGGGACAGACAGACGCGGCGGGGAGACTGTTTTATAATATGTAGTGATGTTATTATTACAGTTGACGTTTAATGAACGTGGCTGTAACTGCAAGCTAAGCTTAGCTTCAAGCAAGCTTAGCTATGCTATTATGCGGAAATGCGAAAAGTTATAAAAATGTTACTCAGGTCTTCGACAGTAAAACGAAGCTTTTAATGATTTGTAGTAAGTTCTAATGTCTTAAGTTTTACGAAGTGACGACGGCTAAATATTCAGTAAGTGTAATAACTTGAGGGATCGCACGAATTAACCGCAAATGGTAAATAATGTACAAGTTCCAGTCGTTAAATTGTCACAATTATAACGAGAACTTTCCCAAACTAAGTACGTTAGGCGCAGTTAGGCGCCGCTCGTGGGCGGGTTACTGGTAACGATACGTAATTATGACGTACTTTATAATTAATATATTAGATGGGACTTGGACAATTGTTTGAAAGCACATGCTTGTCGCAGTGTCGCAATGTAATGTCAAAACACGCCAACGTATAATGTTATGTTATAGAACCTCCAGTGTATCATTAGTCTGGCTGGTGTCCTCGATACTATGGCCATTTTAACCCTCCTGACCTAACGACACTTTAAGGTTATAGATTTGACTTGACGGAAATATTTTGTGAGGGGAATTCCTTGCATACCATTTCACGTCGAACGTCGAACCTGTAAACATTGATGTTCCCATTTCCGGGCTTGTTTCCTCGCCCATAACGAACATCAACGAGTTTACATGAAATACGTTACTCGAATCCAGTTATTTTGTACAAATTCCACATTCACATAATGTATTCAAGTCACGCTGCGAGTCTAAACGGAGATAATCTGCTTCGAGTTGTGCGAGCAAATCATTTAGTTAAACACCGCAATTGAAATATTTGACGAAGACAAACGACTCGGTGTTAGCAGAGCTCATCTGTAGTGTGAGTACCTAATGTTGTGTTCATTATATTATCACTCCTTGATGTGTGAGCCTAATAAGAAATTAATGTTACGGCTAGTTAATTTATGTATGAAGTTTTAATACAAATGGGGTTACCAAAGGTTAAACTTAAGTTTACTGAAAACTATAATTATTACGTATATGTAGAGAGATGGCCCAGGCCTCGACTTACGTACAGTAAGTCGTGGGTTCGATCCCAGGCAGGCGCATTACTTTGTGTAATTTATTACATCACCGCTGCTCTCAAAAACGGTGAAGAAAAACATCGTGAAAAAACGAAAAAATGTCCTAGAACCAAAAATTCGAAGACATCTACCAATCCGCACTGAGCCCGCGTGGTGGATTAGCCCATTCTCTCTCATAGTGAGGAGGTAAGTGTCCCAGCAGTGGGAACATTAATAGGTTGATGATGATAATTATAAATATTATAATGCTTTAGTGTTTCTTTCAAGTTAAGCTACGGGTTTAATAACAAAAAAGTTCGTAAAGTTCGAAGTGCCTAAATATATACATAATATATTATAAAGCCTTACAGCTTTTCTTTTTACCGATGAAACTAGGACGGCTTTCAGCGAGTGCATTAGGTACAGTTTTGACACAGACCCGAGGAAACTCATTTAAAATGGAAAATCTATTAGAAATCCGTCCGAGAACTTTCTTGTCACAAATAGTTCGCACTCCGAGTGAGAGCAGCTCTTTGTGCGAATAAAACTACGATTGGGGACGGAAATACATTCTGAGAGAAAAATCAGAGCTTTTCATAGAAAAAACTACGTTCTTGAATTAGTAAATTATGTTAAACCTGATTTCGTAATAAGTAATATCACAAGCACCAATGTAAACGGTTATGGGGGCAGAGATACTTCCGTCACATGCATTTCATAATATTACGGTTTCACTTCGTTAGATTGTAATCTACCGAAAAATAATGCGTTAAATTGTAAGCAGTATGTTCGGTTGACAATCTTTCAAGAGATTACAATCTGTCTAGATCGATTACAATCTAGTGGGTTTTTACAATTTTACGGTGACATATACATACATAGGTGTTCGTTCGTTCCGGTAGCGGTACGGTTACACACGTAGAGCTCGTTCTCGAATGAGGATGGTAGAAAGTAGAAAAATGCTGAATGGCAACATGATATTGGCATGACATGTACAAAAATTAATGCTATTCATTTTATTAGCGTTATTATTGGTGTTTTTTTCGCATCGTTCGCTTGCTCCCGAGGAGTTCCGATCACTTACGACCGATTCGCTTGTAACGAATGTGTTTTGCTTTCAAGCAGTTATACAATACTCTTAGCTGGAAAGTATTCCGAAGTTTATATAACTTTAACAGGTTATTTGAATACATTAGGAAAGACACTACCACTTGAGTTTTGAACCTGAAATAAAATTTAGATTTTTGTCCCCCCGATACAGGGTACCTAAACTAACAACAGACAAAAACCTCAATATTTTTCTTACTTGCTTAAACTAACTTTTAAGTAGGTACATCGGGTAAACAGTTGAAGCAAATTAAATTTCCCAAAAGTTCGTTATTACCCTCATTCTATGTTCATCAGTCATCCATTTCAACTAGTTGGAAAACCTATGTCCCCCCACCCCAAGTAGGCACAGGGTCCTATAGAGGTCGAAAACAAGGATAGTCTTCCTAGTGTACCCAAACAACTTGTTAAAGTTCCGCTCACTTCGGAATACTTTCCCGCTACCTCACCTTTTTTTTTGACATGTCGACTGGATTAATTGTGTGTATGAAAGCAAGCTTCTCCCATTACATGAATTCCTTTGAAATCGGAAAAAAAATGGACAGAACTTTGTAGGGATTTGTAGAACGTCTATTTGTACTTTAGTGTGTTTGTTAGATCTCAATGGGTATGTCAATATTGTAGTGTATATAATAGTAAACCAGACACAAAATATATAACGTTTGATGTCACTCTCGGACCTCATTCTTACGCTTTGAGGCCTCAAACTTTTGTTACCCTTTATTTAGGATCAAAGCACTCCATCTTTTGGTTCAGACAATAAGGGTTCACATTGAAAAGCACCTACATTTTGTAAACAGACACTGACTGGCTGGCTGATAGTAAAACATGTTGTTCTCAGGATGAAGTTGCACCAGTCGGTAGCGCTCGGCGGAGTACGGCAAGCGGCAGTACTCGGGACAGGCGGAAGCGCTGCTGAGCTGATACCAACTTAGTTGTCTGTCTGACAGCCGGCTCGGTCTAGTCTGGCTCAGTTAGTGTTGTGACAGTTGTTTGACATCCAAAACTGTTATAAGGTCGAACAAGCTAATTGGTTTACAGTTTAACTCACAAATTACATTGTAAAGTGTAAACCAAATAGCTTGTTCGACCGTACAATACAACAAAAAAATTCTTGTACGTATGAATAGTTACACTTAAAATACTTACGGGATTATATTCATGATTTTCATTTGTTTCCGTGAAAAACCGTGAAAGTCTAAAACAGTGTATGAATTGTTGTCAAAAAATATAGACGTAATTAGCAAACTTTGTTGCCCCAGACTGGCGTTAAATCTTCTTTCATAAACCTTTGATTTAGTCATCCTCCCCCAGAACGTCTTCGGCTAGACACCGTCTTCTTGATAACTGTTTATTACAATTTAGTACAATGATCGGTCAAACGAGAAATAAACGCTATCAACGCATGGTCTAGAGAAGAATTCTTTATTACTTTACTTTGTTATTATCGATATCAGCTTGACGATGATATTTATGACAACGACCAGTCATTAGTGAAGGATTACCACGAAATATATGAAAATGATGTCTTTAGAAACATAATAGACCCTCTTATAATTTGTCTGTGATAGTTGGCCATAATCGATTGTTAATATTAAAGCGGAGATACTTACGTGCTGAATGCGGTGTCAATCATCGGACGCGATACATGTGTGGGTATGTTCTGTTGTTATAGTGCGTCTAGCGACATCGTGCGACAGGGAATAAGCGTACTTACCTCATCTGCCTAGCCTTTACCGCCTGTGTTGGGGTCGGCTTCCACCCCTCCAACCTCTCTAACCGGATGCTGCTGAATACCAGTATTTTACGTGGACCGACGGCCTATCGACTTTCACAACCCAGTTAGAATTGGTTCCAACGACTACTGTATCGACTGTCAAAGATCTACAAATGACATCCTGGATCAGCACTTCAGCAGCTTAACGTGCTTTCCGGAATACGGAGTAAACTGGGTATATATATAATAGTTTGTCCACCATCCATGTGTTTTGAGACAGAAGACAAACGTAGAATTGCATCCTATGCAATCCGTCAAGAACTCCCCCTAAAGGAGCTGAATGTTATTCAGTTTGTCAATCTATATATATAAAATGGTAAACTGACTGACTGACTGACTGGGTGATATATGAACGCACAGCCCAAACTGCTGGGTCTACAAGTTCCAAATTTGGCAACCTACATGCCAAATTTGGATGTGGTCTAGGGGTGCACTAAGAAAGGATTTTTCCAAATTCACCCTCTAAGGGGGTTAAACGGAGAGCACGCCACGATAGTGGCGGTAAGTCCCCTCTTTGAGGAGTGGCTAGAGAGGCGCCACGGCGTCCTCACCTTCCGCCTGACGCAGGTCCTCACCGGACACGGATGTTTCGGGAGGTACCTGCACCGAATCGGGCGGGAGGAAACGCCCGGGTGTCTCCACTGCGAGGATCGACCGGAGGACACGGTGGAGCACACGGTGGAGGTCTGCCCTGCGTGGGCGGAGCACTGCCGTGTCCTCGTAGCGGTGATCGGCGGCGGCGACCTCTCGCGTCCGGCCCTGGTTCAATCCATGGTCCGGAGCGAGACGGAATGGGAAGCCGTCACCTCCTTCTGCGAAGCAGTCATGCTAGCGAAGGAGGTGGCGGAACGAGAGAGGGAGAGAGCCTCTCTTCCCGGCCGCCGCGGGAGACGCACCGGGCGTCGGGGGCCACGTGGTGGCTACCGGCCACCGTAGATGCGGGCCTGTGGACGGTTAGCTAAGGGCTAGCTAGCCGTCCGTCCGTCTAGTGACGACAGGCCGTGTCGACGGCGCGTTCGTGTTCCATGCGCGCCTCAAAGAGATGTCAGCAGAAGAGAGGGGCCCGCAAGGGCCGAAGCCTGCCGGGGTTAAACGGGGCTCCAAAGTTTGTATGGGGAAACCAGATTAGTTAGACTATTTTATTCGAAACTTAACAGGAGTATTCCTATATATACGCACTAAGAAAATATTTTCAAAATTCATCCTCTAAAGGGGTGAAACGGGGCTCCAAAGTTTGTTTGGGGAAACAAGATTAGGTAGACTATTTATTCGAAACTTCAAAGCTGTACTTCTGTTGATAAATGAGTAGAAATGGGTTTCAGGTTTTTTCAGTATTCAACCCCTAAAGGAGTGACAAAGTCTGAAATTCAACATGGGTATGGTTAATATACCCATATTGCAAAAATATCGATTTTAAGATTTAAGGCGGTGGACTTGCAATACCATCATCCCCTGTTGGGTTGTGATGGGGTTCAAATGTCTAAAATGCAATATGGGTGTCGATTCCGAGATTATTATGGGTGCTGATTACGTATCTGACATTTATTTTGAGATCCAGAAGATGGCGGACTCGACTTCTGTACTGGGTTATTGGAATATCAGGACACTTGCGCGAATACACATTTGCGCCACTTAATGGCCACTGAGGTTTACCCTGTAGACTCTTAGTGTAGAGTAAACATAACATCACGCATATTATTACTTGAAGGTAGAATTTTGTCTTTCCGTCATGGGTGTCGTTTTCATAATTTCGGGGTCGCTGATTACGAAAGTGAGGTCGAAATAAAAATCTGAGATGGTGCACAGGATTCTTTTTGGTTTTCCCGTCATGGGCATCGTTTTCATGGTTTATGGAAAAGTCTGCACCTACATAGAATATTTTTTTGCTAAAATCAACTAGGGAAGCTAGGAATAAGTCTCTTAACACGAATCTATTTTTTCTTTAATTTTTGTTTGTCTTCGTAGCTACGTATCACATCGTATGTAATTTACCGGCCATAGTACTTCCATCCTAGACAATAATTTTAGGTTTTACATAATACTTCTGCTAAGGTCCTCTGGTCTGCTTTGAAACCTTCTAATTTTTGACCAACGTCTGGATATGTATATCTTTAATTATTAAATTCTGCTGGATCTTGAATGGTACTGACTCATTGTTTTACGCAGTGAAATTCCCTAACTTTCGAATTAAAATTACCCCGACTTCAACGCGAGCGAAGCCGAGGACAAAGCTATCTAATATATAAAAATCCTCGTGTCATGTTTTTTGTTATAGAAGTTCTGCGAAACGGCTTGACTGATTTTAATGAAATTTTTGTGTATATTTCGTAGGTCAGAGAACAAGTCGTAGGCTATTTTTATACCCCAAGGTGACAAGGGTGGTTCACGCGGACGAAGTCGCGGGCAACAGCTAGTTTAGCACAAAATTTAAAAACGGAATGCTATTAAACGATATGTTTAAACGCGCACTGAACTTAAACATCGCCAGAAGCGATCGGTGAATTTTGTATTATCGAGTTAAAAATAAATAAGAGTGTAATATGTCCTGGAAATGGCACAGGCGGGCTATCTCGGCGGTAATGGTATGCATTATATTTTGTAATAATTACGCGTCTCGCTCTCTACGTACAGTTTAATGTGCTCGGTAAGTAATACAAATCACGGGGGACTGCCGGACGTCGTGTGCAACAAATCATTACTATTGTAACACACATAAATGTACTCGTACATCTACGAAGAACACATACATTAGCGGCTCTCCGTTTGTGTTCCTGTAATTACGGCTCTCGATCGACCCCGTTACCGATACCGTTCTCGTAGCGAACCTTAATGGTGGTACCTGCCTGTAATAGCTATGCATCAACTTTATGTTAAACGCAATTACTTAGCCATGATACCCGTGCCACACTTTATCGATTTCAATACGGCCATTGCTGGATTTCACGTAATGTCGTAGCCCAGTTTAGAGGTTAGCTTAGCAATGGATGTGCTGCTAGATGCAGTAGCAGTGTGGTATCGTGTGCAGTGGTGTGCAGACGGGCTCGATCCCGCTATTCTGGGTAACGGCAGGTTGCGTCGCTCCGGGTGCGCTCGCGCAGGGACAATCACGCGATGATTGCTGCGATTGTCGCGCAGTACTGCGACTGCGACACAGTCGGGCTGTCAAGCACAGCCTTGTTCAACACTGTGAAATTGTGCCTCATATAAAACACCCGTTACACACAAACCTTCCGCAAACTAATAAAATTCGTTATCACAGTTGGACACAGTAGCAGGTGACAGTAGTGTACACTGTACACTGAAGCTATAGCGGCAGACTACTTAGATACAATACAAGGTCCAGGGTGAAGGATATATTCATATATCCAACGACGTAAACAAACCAACGCTATGACAGTGTATAGTGTTGTAGACAATGATTCACATCACTGTTCATTTCTTTATAGGGTTCCGTATCCGATGGGTAGCCAACGGGACCCCATTACTAACCCTCCACTGTCCGTTTGTCCGTCAGTCCATCCGTTTGTCCGTCAGCGGGTTGTGAGTTGAAACTTTCACAAAATCTGTATAGCTCTGTTGCCGCTATAACAACAAATAATAGAAATCAATTAATAATTAAATAGGTACCACGATGGTACGAGACCCTCCATGTGCGAGTCCGACTCGCACTTGGACGGTTTTTATTTACATCGCGGTCACTGAATTTTGTTTGAAATATGATACAATTAGTAACGTTTTGTTTGCTTAAAAATTCACACGTAAATTAACATAACATTTTTGTAAAAACAAGCAATTCGTGTAGCTCAAATTATGCGTCTCATAAACATTTCAATTTGTGATCTCTAATGGACCATGTTTGTAATTTACACATCACAATTATGATACTTTGCACCTACCGCTAGTCCGTTATAACAAAACTCAACTAATTATTTCAAAAAAAATAAATGAAACAATAATATTTCCAGTTTTTCACGGAAGCAATCTTCAAAGACCTTAAAAATTGCTCATCCGGGCATTTTGCCTCACTAAGTTCCAAAACGGCCGGATTATTTACTTAAAGTTATTAAACATTCAGGAGGATCCTGTTTCGTGGAAGCAGCTCTAAGGCAGTAGGTACATACTCGAGTGATCTTCTTTTATCCCAGTTGTCCGTTCTTTCTTAGTATCTAGCTATTATTGTAGCTCAACTTCGCAGAACTAGTTATTACATGCAGCTTACTCAATGATTTACTTTTGAAGTTAGGTAAAAAAACCGTTCCGTGCTTAAACAGACCAGGAAATATACATCCATTACATCGCCACAGTTTTACAACCGTGATGGGCAGAAAGCAATGGAATCCTCGGATATGTATAATATGTAGTTTGAGCTAATTATTTATTAGCGTATTTTACCAGCTTAAGACGCAAGACGAGTTACAGGATGCTGGTGTACTTTGATACTACAGATAAATAGGTAACACGTTTTTAATACGTCCTGCCAAATGTAGATACTGATACTGACGAATATCATCATAAAACTATTGATATAATAAAACACATAAAATATGAGACTGAGATCAAAGTGGGAATTCAAAGGAAACTTCTTTCGTAGCATTTGTATAAAAAATCAAGTTTAGAAATGACATGGTGGCAATACCCTCGGGACCGTCAGCCGGCACAACAGTTGAACAACTTATATGTATAATAAGTACCTACACTAAGTAGGTACTGTACCTTAAGTGAAAAAAATAAAAACCAAAATGTTTCAGAGGCAAAGACTGGAAGCGATGAAGCGATAGAAATATTTATCGAAACTTTTTTGTCAAAGAAGACATCTTAAAACTTGATCTAATAAAATGTCAAATGAAGGCTTGACAGACGTTGAACTTTTGAAATGAACTAAATTCTTATAAAATTTCTATTTGAGTGATCGTGGGCTCGTCAACGACAATTCATCAAATTATTCTAAACATTTCATGAATATGAATGCTTTTCGTTGAGTTCAGTACTAGGGCACTAGGAGTAGGAGTAGCTCGGTCCTGTCTGGGGGTTATTGTGTCCGTGGGTTGACTAAACTGTTGACTAAATGTTGTGTACCTACACGGAGATGCAACATTTGTGGTATTTTGTATCATTTACTTTCACTTCTCGGTGCGAGCTTTTTGCACGGATTGTACTGTTTGCAGACCCTCGAAGCTCCGCAGTCCGCGCCCAGTGTCTCCTCCCCGGCTCCCCCCCCCCCCCCCGGGCTGGCGCAAGGCGGCCGCGGCCGGCGGATACAAGGTAAGTGATACAAAGGAGCTTGACGTCCTGCTATCGAGTTTCACGACAGCTGGCTTTATTTCGGAAGTAGCCGATAAAAGCTTTATAAATACCGACCTACATATTTATGTTTAAATGAATATCGATTAATTTATAAAGAGTATTGGTAACTTAGTAGGTAACTTAGAAATTGTTAATGGAATTAATGAAATGAAACGAATCTAATTACCTAAATGAATGTTATGAAACGAAATTATTTTAATGTTATTCAATAAATGTAAGGTAATAAAATGAAATAACTTTTTTGTACTATAATATTAAGAACAAAGTCTTAATAATTAATTACGATCTAGCCTAAAAAACTAATAAGCAATTTAACACTAACTTAATATTATGTTTCGTGATAGAATATGTTAAAACTAAGAATAGTGTTCATTTGCACTTTTACAGAAGTCCCTAGCACTTTCTTAGAGTCTAATATAATTCATAAAACACTATGTTCATGTGTTATATGAATGAAATGAAATAACTGAAAATGTTAATTTAATACGTTTTGTCAACATCATCATCATCTACCAGCCCTCGCCCCATCCTACTGCGGTGTGCGGTGCGCGATGCGCGGTGCGCGGTGCGCGGTGCGCGGTGCGCGGTTCGCGGTGCGCGGTTGTCAGCGCAACACGTTCTCTTCTTCCCTTCACCCCTGTCAGACGTCACAGCAACATTTACGCCTTTCTCGTTCATATGCCATTCCTCACATAATCCATCCATCTCTTCTTTGGCATTCCTCTCCTCCATTCATCGACACTCACGTCCATCACTCTTTTAGTCACATGCATTTCATCCCTCCTTAATACAATGTGATGTGCAATTGCCCATACGAAGACCAACTACTTTCTTTAATTATTATTAAATAATAATTAATTATTTTTTCTGTTATAAGCACCACTTTCAAACTTCCTCGAATGTGCTACTCATTCCTTACTATGTAAGTGCTCCATTCTTGTCACTCCATAGATCTGTCACCGTAAAATTGACAAACACGTTATATTACAATATAACGTGTTTCTCTCTAGCGATATTGTAAACTCTCGAAATATTGTCAACTGAACATACACAAGTATCTCTGCCCCCATAAGCGGGACTTGGGGCACCCCCCCGTTAGGTTAGTTAGGTTCCTTTAAACCCTGCACTCGGAAATAGGAGCCCCGCAAAGCGGGGCTCCGTCGACTACGCTTTTTCAGGGGAATCTAGAGTGTTTTAAGATTAGGTTATATTAATCGGTATTTCAGGAATGGTACATTATCTTTTCATGAGAGTTGTGCCACTGGGCAAGGGGGACCCCTCCTCCCCTCCACACCGCGTGAGTTGACTACCATCGCATGCATATTACGAAAAATAATGCTTTTTATTGTAAGCAGTATGTTCGTTTGACAATATTTCGAGAGTTTACAATATCGCTAGAGAGATTACAATATAACGTGTTTGACAATTTTACGGTGACAGATCCATCGCAACAATCTCAAATCCGCACAGGCACAGCCCAGCATTCTGATTGATACAGTAAGACAAGTCTAATAATAATAATCAAGGAGTTTTGTGATCATTACTATGAATTAACTTTAGTATATTCTATGTATTTATGGTAAAAGGATTTTATTTTTATAACTTGTTAATTGTGTGCCAATAATATTTGTTTTATAAACTCTTGTTTTGGGCAATATAATGGTCGAAGTATGTAAGTAAAGTACATTGTTTAGATAACGAGATCTCTACTTGCCGGAGGGCGGAGGGCGGAGGGCATGCTCGACGTAAATACCAATTTTCTCAGAAATCGTAACAAAAGGCACAACTTGAAATAGATAATACTCAATACTTGTGGAACACAGAGATAGTTGTGGTGGCTACTCTACACAGTTTAGATAGCTGGTGAATATCTATTGTTTTAGTCAAATATTTGTACGGCGACTACATTCTCGAGATAAGGTCTCGTAAGGAACTGATTAGGACTACCGGCCACCTACTTTAAAAGATTTTGACTTTCTATTTTTAACATTTCTCACGACAACTACGATACCTTCTTTATGGTCATGTTCTGTTTGTTAAATTTTATAATGTAAACATTATGTTATAATTATGATGTCGGCTCTTCACTTGTTAGAAGGAGGTAAACCGTGTAACTGATATTTCAAACTGACCACAAATTATACAACTACTGGGCTCAGATAAGTTAAGATCAAACAAACTATTGACCATCGATGTTATTACCTATAAGTTAATCTTGATCGGAATGCGAGCCCTCGGCATGGTCGGCTTTGTGACCGTGCCGCGGAGTTGTGGTCACTCTGACTTAGATGAGAACTAACTTGTTATGTCGGAGTTAACATCATATGTAGAACGTTATTTTGTTTAGATGAATTGGTAACGCAAGGCGCGATATTTTAATCGAATGCACTCGTGTGCTGTAAAATTTTAAACAAAATCTAAGTAGGTAGGTAACCTCGCCAAATTATTATAACTTTGTGTATATTTCAATCTGTTAACCTGGGACTGTTAATGCAGCTAACAGCCGAATTCAATGAAGTAGTGCAGTGAGTAGTTTTAAATAAAAACCTGTGCTACTATGGCAGAATATCGATCGTTTTATTTTGGTCACCCCGCGATGGTCTGTGCCAGCGGGTCGGGGGGAGGGGGTTGATGTGAATACTTTATCATTACTACCACCAACGAAATAGGTAGGTACTCGTAGTTTGCGCGCTGATTTGTTTGAAAAAGTATTTGTTACTCATACGAGTATGTACCTCCGGTTACATTTCAAAGAAGTTTGTAAAAAGTAAATTTTGTTTTTGCCTCAGAAGAAACGCTGATGGAAGGCAAACCAATACTGCTAATGTAGATCGATAACAAGAACCTACTTCAACCTAACAATGCGTAGTAAATGTTTATGATAATTTCGTCAGTATTTATTTGTGTCGGAAGCGTCGGAAATCTGCATTTTATATCAAAGGTTTAAAATCGAGTAGTAGGCGAGGGATTATGTATGTAAGCGTTCAGGCAGTTCCAGGCGGCGAACAAGCCATCACACAACTGTGTTGACCCGCGACAACGACCCGTCACCCGACGCGCGACCGCGACGGTACAGTAGAGTTGTGTGACATAGGGAGGGTACTATTTTTATGTGTAATTGAGTGAGTGCTCCAATCGCCTAAAATACTTCCATTAGGGGTACCTTAGCTATTTCAGATACCAAAGGTACGAGAGCTAATTGATGTTCTCTTTTTAGTACAATAAAGTCATATAGAACATACCAGCTCTTAGCAGTCTTTATAGTTCCGATTGGGTTCTGTTTCATTATTGGTTTGAAATTTATATCAGACGAGTTTCGATCAGAAAGTGGAACAAGCATTCAGTAATCGAAAAATAAGCTTGATGGCTTCAATATTGGATAAGTATTGGCTACGTCATAATCTGTAGCAAAGTAAGGAGATTAGGTATGTTATTAGTAGCTTAATACCCCGCATTAATTGAGAGAACTTATTGGTATTGGTGGGAAATGAAGTCGTAAGCAGCCGGATCACGGAAGCTAGCCTAAAGTCTCGAAATATTGTCAACTGAACATACGGAAGTATCTCTGCCCCCATAATCGGGACTTGGGGCACCCCTCCGTTAGGTTAGTTAGGTTCTTTTAAACCCTGCACTCGGAAATAGGGGGGCGTCGACTACGCTTTTTACGGGAATATAAAGTGTTTTAAGGTTAGGTTATATTAATCGGTATTTCTCAAGAATGGTACATTATCTTTTCATGAGAGTTGTACCACTGGGCAAGGGGGACCCCTCCTTCCCTCCACACCGCGTGAGTTGACTACCATCGCATGCATTTCACGAAAAATAATGCGTTTTTGTAAGCAGTATGTTCGTTTGACAATATTTCGAAAGTTTACAATATCGCTAGAGAGATTACGATCTAACGTGTTTGACAATTTTACGGTGACATATACATGTGTACTGAACTACTGACTGACATGTTTCTGTAAGTTCTTCTCACCACCTAAACAATCATTACAATGTAGCTGTATTAGTAGTTATTCTATACTAGCTGTGCCCGCGGCTTCGCTCACGTGAGCGCGTAATCTTTTGGCATTATCAGAAAACATTACATGGAAACGTGAAGTCTTAGTATATTCTTAACATCATCTAAAAACAGAAAGAAAAAAAAATAAAGAGGTTAGACAGATTTGTCTGCTCATAATAAATAAATAATTGTCGTCCCACCCGCATACCTCTTCAGTATTCCCGCGATCACGATGCTTGCAACAGCGTCAAAATATCGGGAGCTCATAGAACCGAATGAAAATCACGGTTATAATCCCGTAAGTACTTTATCTACAAAATAATAACCTGTTTTTTTTTATTCAATTTCTGATGGATGGGCATCAATTTAGATTGCCATCGACACGCTAAGAAGTTTATGTACGAAAGCAAATAGATACAATTCATGATTTTTCATATTTGAATGCAAAAGTGAGAATATGTAAAAAACTACGTTACTGAAAAACTTATTTACTACTGGAACCAGAAAGTAATTGTCATGTTTCCGAATGAACACGAACGTCGGCCGCAGTGTGATCCCCACAGATGCAAAGCTTCAGTTTGATTTTCAACGCATTATAGTGCATTCATTGCTCACTTATGCATAGCTTATGAGGTCTCTCCACTTTGGTCGCACTTCGTATTATTTATGTTACTTTTTTATCGTGTAGTTAGTGTCTAACCTGCCCGCGTAAAATAGCATGACCACCGTAGACACGACAGAGAGTCGACAAATCTTTTGTTCATCTGTCATTTTGTCAATTCAATGACAGATGAACAAAACATTTGTCGAGTCTCTCTCGTTTCTCCGGTGGTCATGCTAGGCGGGCTGGAGTCAGAGTTTTTATGTCGCATGTCGTCAGTGACCTCTGACTTGGGTGGAAGCATCAGGGTAGCCTGCGAAATTCAAATTTTCTAACGTTTTAATGTGCAGGCCAGTGCTAATTTGTAGGTATGTTTGATTAAAATATTGTTCTTCGACTGTAAGACGTATGTAGTTACAGAATTATAATCATCGAAATCGTTTATATAACCCACCAAGTTTATAAAGGAGTAGGAACGACTTTGACCTTGAAATAATCGTTCCTACACCTTTGATGATTATAATTGTGTAACTACATTACGTGTTACAGTCGTGACTCTTGTTTACCTCATAGGTAGGTACCTACCTGCCTGGTTACCAGGTGTACACTTTCTAGGAAAACTCATTAGACCGCGACCGCGACCACAGCTGAGGGACTCGGTCAAAAATATACATTTTAGACGTTTGTACTTTTTGTGGTTTCGGTAATGTATACGTTCTATGATTCAAAAGTTTTGAAGAGCTAATAAACATAGTCCAGTGGAATCAACGTGGCTTGAGACTCAAAATCAAATGAGTACGGCAACACTTTCTGAACGAATAACACAGCTAAGTACATAAAGCGCTCAAGCCTTAATATTGCCATGGAATTGTCTACTGACTAGTCAAATGACTGTTTAATTTCCTCAGTACGTTATTGACGCCATATTATCTAAAGTGGCGCCCTATCTGCATACTGTTTTATTGAATGTAGAAGAGTGTCGTTTACTATGTTTTATATGATTTTATGTCTAAATGCACTCTGAGGGACTGATATGAATACCAGATTCCTCTCATTAAGTAGCGCTTTAAGCATTGAGCTGTGCATCATGTCGGACTGCCGCTAGGCGTGACAAAGACGCGCCGCGCGCCGTGTCCTGTGTCACGCAGACACGCAGAGACACGGACACGCAGACACACGGACACGTAGACACGCACAGTGACGTGCATACCAACCGGCCATCCGCGCTCGTCACTACAGATGCACCGATTAGCGCCACTCCACGCTCATGAATAACCGATCACATCATACAACACATACAAATCGTTTATCAATCGCTATATTTTGAAAGAGTTTCGAATACTTACCAAATGTGTGTTTTATTGAAATTACTTTAACGGTATTTACTCGTCTCTGAAAGCTAAGTGATAGGTTTTCAACTAATCTACTTCGTATACGAAGTACGCAGTACGCAGGAAGGCTGGCTTCATTACGATTGTGTGTAGTTACTGTATAGTTTAGGACTATTAGCTATCGACCGGTCCTTACACAATTAATCGCGATGGATACAATTTAGTCTGTCTAGCTACATAATGCCGCCCACGACAGATTTACTCAAAGTCGTGGGTGATTTACGTACAAATAAGTATTAAAATGAATGGTTGCCTGTCAGCAGCCTGTTCGTACGAAACATTGTCTATTCTATTGTATCGGCAATAGATAAGAGATGACTGCGTCTCTACTGGGGGTACCAGGGCAACATGTCATTATGCAGTTATCGGCGGCGGCGGCGGCGGGCGGCGCCATCGACGAGATTGTAATGTCGGACGCACACTAACACACATATACATAATGTACGCACTCGCACTGCATACTATTTAGGAGATAGGTACAGAAGGTTAAGGTCACCATGACGTCTTGTTCTGATGATAACCAGTGTCGCAAAGATTTAGTTTTTATGTTCGGTAGGAACCGGTACTGCACAGTACCGGTTCCGTTCTCAGGAACCGGGACTGGATTTTCGGTACTTGACTTGGAACCGGGATTTCCCGGGAAATTCGGTACTTTAGGTACCTACTTACTACTTACGTACTAATGTCGCTACTAATCTATTGTATGAAGGCCACGTGTGTGTACAGAGAACATACAATTATGTAAATGTCTGTAGAAAAATGAATTCATTAGAAATACTTAAATAAAAAAAAAAAATGTCAAATAGAATGTAAATTCGAGGTATATTTTGAATTATAAATGTCTTTTTTCGTCGCGTAATCACTTTGTTTGTTCCACCAAAGAATAGGTCTTTTACGTCACATAATGACTTTGTTCCTTGCACTATCAGTATCATTAAACAAACATTAGCAAAACAGAACTATAATGCTTGTTCGAGATCAAATGAACAAAAAAATTAACATAATTTGGGGATAAACATTTTTCCCTTTAAAATAAAAGTAAAGTATGTATCATTAAGGGGCTACCTCACGCCAACGATCTTGAGCGAGTGGGAGAAGTTTAGCAATAGCGTATACCCGTGCGTGAGAGTGGTCAGCGATACACTGCCGCCCGTCGCCCCGAGGAGCCCCGCACCATGATTATTCGAAAAAACAACCCACCTTGATTTATCAAACACAATACGGATAAAAGCCGTATACTAATATAAAGGGCATTAAATTGTCCTTGAGATGATCTAAGTTTCATGCAAATACGCCCGATAGTTTTTGCGTGATGATCGTTTTTTTGCCGCGTTAGACATTACTTCACAAATTAATTCCACTAAGTTATAAAAATATTTCTTCACATTTTCATATCAAATTATGAAAGAAATGGTCTAGTATAACATATATTTTTTTCAAAGAAATTAGACTAGAAGTTAACACGTGATGATCAATTTAAAATCACTAAAAGTCATGTGTGCTGCGCCTTTAGCAAACAAATTTTGCAAAAAAAAAACAAAATGCTTTTTCGAGATCATGATAACAAATAATGATAAAGTTCAACAAAATTTGAGGATAACAAACTTTATTTATTTTAACATAAAAGTAATACAATAAATAAATAATGCTGAGACCATGGAGGACCTCAATAGAGCTTCCGAAAGAGTGGGCCTTAAAATGAACATGGACTAAACCGAGGTTATGTTGAATGTCCCTGTAACATCCATGTATCTGTCACCGTAAAATTGTCAAACACGTTATATTACAAACAATATAACGTGTGTCTCTCTAGCGATATTGTAAAGTCTCGAATTATTGTCAACTGAGCATACGGAAGTATCTCTGCCCCCATATTTGGGACTAAGGGCAGCCCCCCATTAGGCTAGTTAGGTTCCTTTAAACCCTGCACTTGGAAATAGGGGCCCCGCGAAGCGGGGCTCCGTCGACTACGCTTTTTAGGGGAATATAAAGTGTTTTAAGGTTAGGTTATATTAATCGATATTTCTCAGGAATGGTACAGTATCTTTTCATGAGAGTGGTACCACTGGGCAAGGGGGACCCCTCTTTCCCTCCATTCCGCGTGTGTTGAGTACCATCGCATGCATTTCACGAAAGACAATGCGTTTTATTGTAAGCAGTATATTCGTTTGACAATAATTCGAGAGTTTATAATATCGCTAGAGATATTACAATATAACGTTTTTGACAATTTTACGGTGACATATCCACTCCTATCATGATCGGAGACACTACACTGGAAGTTGTAGACGATTATGTGTACCTAGGACAAACGATCCAGTTACGTAGTTCTAACTTCGAGAAAGAGGTCAGTCGTCGAATCAAACTCGCCTGGGCAGCGTTCGGGAAGTTGCGCAGTATCTTCTAGTCCAACTTACCTCAGTGTCTCAAGACGAAAGTCTGTGACCAGTGTGTGTTGCCAGTGATAACATACGGGGCCGAAGCGTGTTCGCTCACAACGGGCCTTATCAGAAGGCTTAAAGTCACCCACAGGGCAATAGTGAGGTCTATGCTCGGAGTTTCCTTGCGTGATTCGAATCAGGAACGAGGACATCCGCAAGAGAACCAAGGTTACCAACACAGCCCAAAGAATTGCCAAACTTAAGTGGCAGTGGGCAGGGCACATTGCTCGCAGAACGGATGGCCGATGGGGCCGAAAAGTTCATAATAATAATTTTCGATTAAAAATGTTTCATTTAACCATTATTGTATAAAAAGTAGTTTATTTAGAATTATGTTTACTTTATATTGAAAATAAGAAAGAAAATAATATAGTACCGAAAGTACCGAATGAACCGGGGACTCCGGGATAATGAAACGGTACCGGATTGTTAAAAAAAATCCGGGGTTTCTCGGGATTTTCCGTACCGGGATTTCCCGGGAGCATGACCTACTGTTTGATTATTTTGTAGATTTCATTCGGTATCACCGAATACAGAATGGCCTAGTGCATAACAACTTGAACAGGATTGTTGTGTCTTTTAATTTTTTTACTCCCAAGTTCTGAATCTGCCAAGCTTGATGATCAGGTATAACAATCATCTTTTAAAACTATGCACACAGGCTAAATAGTGACATTGATGGCTATTTAAATCAAAATCTGTCAACAGTTGGCCTTCTGCCAGTCCTCTACTTCAGGCACTCATGCAGATAAGATGCTTGATTGAATACCATTGAATAGTCAATGAGCCGCTGATCCGTGACGTCACAGTGACTAGCAAGGGTGACGGTGCCCACGGGACGCCGGACCCCGGCAGCTTCCCGGGGATAGTGGCTGCAGTAATGAACATGTAGGTTGTACAGTGAGTGGCCCGGTACAGCAATATATCAGTCCACAGCGGCTGAGAGACTTTGATGAAGACTTGATTGAGTTTTGTAGCAAATAATCGAAGGATTTTAGGGTTACTGTGTGGTTGTTCTGAGATTGTACGACAAAGGCCGTCTGTATAGCTACAGGAGAAATAAATAAAATTATTCGTAAAATTTCGTCGTTACGGATTGTCAAACTACATAGAGTCACGCATATCAAGGAAAAAAATCGTACAATACAAAGTCTTGAGGAAAACCGTTTATGTTATCCCTATCAATAATATTGTGTCGCGCTCACTTTACATTCCACTCGCCCTCTCCACGGAAAACTGAACACTCGACAGTTGACGGACGTCCCTACTCACTACGATCAAGATATTTGTACGTACGCCCTGTGCGCCCTGTGCGCCCTGTACGCACTGTACGCACTGTTCACAGGCTATCCGCGACGACTTGTTCCCAAGACTCGGCGCACGCTTAGCATACCGTATGCGAGCGTGCAAGTTCCTTATTATGTTTTATGATGATTTCCTAGACAGGCTGAACATTGTCATGATGGATTAGCTTCTGCATGGAATATCAGATCGATGCGGAACACAACGTCGTTGTTGTTGTGTTTATAGAATACTTAAGATACGGAGGTATTGTAAGGGACGAGAAAGCTTAGGCGATCCGGAAAATGGCCGGAAAAGACGATCTACTTATGGAAATTGAGATTTCATAGATCGCTTTTTTTGTAATATGGACATTTGGCACACGTTTGTGTAACTTTATCGTTGTTTTTTCGTTTTTCGCCTTAAGGAAATATATTCATAAAGAAAACAATGAATAAAACACAACGTCTTAAAATAAAAGTAGTCAGTGAGCCTCTCTCCCGACTGGGGGCATCACTTCTTTATGCGAATATTATTCCGCATCTCGTTAGCTTAAGGCCGAGCCAGATATAACTTGAGAAAAGGAGGATATTATGAACGGCACCTGTATACTATTATCGTCTAAATACGACCATCAATCCTTTATATCCTTAGAGCGTTTACAAAAAGAAAAACACACATTTGCCAGCTTTCAGGAGTAAAGACCCGGGCCGACACATGGACAGTCAGCCGTATGTATTGTAGTCAGCAAAAAGTTTTTGGGGACTGCCGATAAAAGTGAAAACTATAAGTAATCCATATCTGCTACGCGTTGCTATTAAGTGGTGCTACGCCGTAGCGTATCAGCTACGAGTGCTACGAAGCGTTAGGTGACGGTCACGCGAGTTTCATGATTTTTGTACACTCAAAAAGTGCTCAACGCGCGTAAAGAAGTTTTCACTTCAAAAATACATACGGCTTGAGATGTGTAGCTCTGGGTTTGATACATTATAAAAAATAAATAAATCCTCGTCCATAATGCCGACTGAAACACTATCAGCAAATCACCACTCATGACGTCATGACGACGCAATACTATTGACGATATTATACCATCCACAATAAGCCTTCAAGTCAATGACTTGTACTCGCCTCGAGTGGATGGCTCCAATGTTCCATACCGGGCGAGTGGAGCTAGTACAAAGGGTCATTAGTCGAGGAGGAGTACTAGTGGTGATTACTACGTGACTGCGCGCGCGCAGCCGATGTGGAGGAACAACGGTGGGATTGAGATGTTTGCAGTCTGTGGCTGATTGACATCACTGTTATGTGAGATACTGATGAACTGTTTGCCGTCAGTGTCAATAACTGAGTAACCATATATCTAAGCAACAGATGTATGCTTGAAGTGTGTAGTTTCCATGCACACCGAATGTTGTCCGTCTTTTAGAACCTCATAAGTTATCCAACTTATACGGGATGTGATTTTCAAACGATCTTTAACTTATATGGTCACACATTAAACTACCTTTATCGGTTTGGTAATTGTGATTATTTTAAAGTTGTCCTTTAAATCTCGTTCGTTTCATAATGAGATACTCAATTAGTAAAGCGTGTACGCGAGTGTTATGTTTTGGTGTCATTAGTAAAACTAAAAATAAAATATATAAATACTTATTTAAGTACCATCAAAGCAAATACTATTTTAGTTTAATATTTATTTAATTTGTTTCTTAACAATCAGCGCCTTCATCCTCTCTCCTATTAAAAATTAACTTTGCTGTGCCCGACAGGGTCCATAATTGATTCGATATTTTAACATACCATCTGTTACATGTACACATTATGGAACGCAATAAAGTATTGAGTATTGAATTGTTCTATGTAAATAAAGCAAAACCGGCCAAGGGCAAGTCGGACTCGCGCATGAAGGGTTCCGTACCATTATCAAAAAAATACGGGTTTTGTTTGGGAGCACCACTTAAATATTTATTTTATTCTGTTTTTAGTATTTGTTGTTACCTATAGCAGCAACAGAAATACACCATCTGTGAAAATTTCAACTATCTAGCTATCACGATTATTTAGCCTGGTGACAGACGGACAGACAGACGGACATTGCAGTCTTAATAATATGGTCCCGTTTTATTTACCCTTCGGGATGGAATCCTAAACAGTTTTCTGAATGATTCAAACAATTCCGTTTGATTGATGACTTATCATCATCATTTCAGCCGTGCGACGTCCACTGCTGGACTTAAGCCTCCCCCAAGTGTCGCCACATTCACCGGTTCCGTGCGACTCGCATCCAACGGATGCCTGCAACCTTCACCAGGTCATCGGTGAAGTTTGCAGGCAGCTAGTGGGAGGTTTCCCAACGCATAGTCTTTCGATTCGCGGTCGTCAGTCCAGATCTTTGCGGCCCCATCGGCCATCAGTTCTGCGAGCAATGTGCCCTGCCCACCGCCACTAAGTTTGACAATTCTTCGACTGATTGATGACTGTAACTATACAACTAAACAAGCATACCAATAGCTTTTGATAGAACCACAGCTAAGTTGAAAGTTACTATCCTCCTAAAGAAGCTTGTTCGTCTACTTGTTAGAATATTTGTCAAACGTTCGCACACAGTTCCGTGTACTTACTTATCTATGATAAATACAATGGATCTATACACGTATTGTGTTTTATCTTTTGACAGTAGTAGTAGTTGCTTATAAAATGTCCGTGAAGATTGGATTGTTCACTAGTTTGTAGGTAAATAATATGTAGATGTAAACGGTAAAAAAGTTACGATATCTCCGGCAACGGACGTAAAAAGGGGAATATTGAGTAAGATCGTAAACCTTTCTTTGTCTTTGTCCACGAAATATGTTTATTTTACAAGTGGTGGTCATTGAGGGCAGCGCCCCGGGCGTGGGGCGTGGGGCGGCTGTTATGTCGCTATGTCCATCTTACTATGCAAATAAGAGCTCTATCTCGCGAGTTTATCCTCGACGTTTCCCAGGATGCAGGGTAAGCGCAGGCTCAGGCGCAGGCGCAGGCTCTATAAATACATATTTCTTATAAACACTATAAGCCATGAAAAAAGGAAATCAGTATATACGATCATTTCCTAAACATACATTACATACATTTAAAAATATATATAACATATCTACGATACGTATGAATGTAGTTGTTTACAAATCGAAAGGTAATTTAAAAGTTAATACGCTTTTTATGATTTGATGACTTGATTGTTTCTAAATGGCTTTAAAAAAATATACCTAAAGGAGATGCCTATATAACAACGATAATAAAATGCCACGAGGAAAAATATTGTCACGAACACTCATACGGAAACGAATCACACTGGCACAATACATTCTATTAATATCTCGCTGCAAATACGAGTATGCTATGATTGCGTCTAAAAGACGGTGAAAAATAAATCATAATCTTTATAAAACTATTTTGGCATACTTAAATCTAAATCGGTCACGTATAGCTAAATCTTGCGGTTCATGAAACATGTACATGTAGGTATATTCATCATCATTGTACCCTCGTTTGGATAAGACTCGCCGATTTGTAAGCCGACCGGCGTTTATGTCCCATGAGTCAGCGATTATGAGCGATCGCTTGCTAGTACATAATGTACTAGGACAGAAACTAGGACGCAAACGTCGGTAAATAACGAGGACATGAGATGTGTGCATATTGAGGAAGATGTGTGATTTCGCACATTCTAATTTGACATGTTATGATAATATTGAACGCTAAAGTCGAGACGAGTCACGTTCGTTTGTGATGATAAGGTAAATTAAACGAATCTCACATTGGACTGATCTGTAAACATGAGAATGTTCCGAGAAATTGTGTTTCTTTCTTGTTGTTAGTCACTGTAACCTTCAAAATGTTTTAATTGAACCGTCCTTCATCAGAATCATAACAAACTCGCCGCAAAGTTCAGGGTCGACTCATTGTAGACTATTGCTATCGAAACACTAAGATGACGGTTGTTACAACGGAGTGGTTGCAGGGAGACTGGTGACCTGGCCCCGATTCTGCTATTGCAATAGTGTCACAATGGTGTATTATTGATTTCATAATGGTTGATGAATGACAATGGGATGTCCATCGTCATTTTGCAAAAAGTTCGTAATCTCTCGTAATTCTCAAAGGAACTTTCAAAATGTTGGCAGATTACCGCGTAAGTCAGTCATTCATTTGTCAAATTTATGTACGAGATTACTAATTTAAACCATTTCTTTCAATTGAGTGTTAGTGGTTGACCATTGAAAAGTCATAATGGCGCCTTTATATTAGTAGATCACCAAACTTGTCAAAATGAACAATTATGAGATCAATGATAGACAATTGTGACTATATTGCAATAACAGAATCGGGGCCCTGTGAATGGCTCAAACAATTCTAGCATTCATCATATATGTTGCATCTAAAAGAACTGACTGTATACTAAGTATCAACGCAGATCACTCAGCAAGATACGTACAACAAACGTCTTGAAAACAGTAGCTCTCCTTTATCAGTGTATCAATTTCTTGCGTCCAGTCATGTCGACACATGTCACCAGACGCAACAGGCTTCCTCCTCGCCGCATGATAAATCAGACAGATCCACAATATTGACACTGTAGTGCTCTGTGCGACTTGTTCCGCGTAGGTACCCTTTGGGCACATGGGCGCATGCTCACTTGGCCACGATGAGCCATGAGCGATGAGGAACCGAGCCTGAGTTATAAGAGGGTGACAACCAACATTACTTCCGACAGCAATATATGTTACCTTAAAATTGTCAAACACGTTATATTACAATATAACGTGTTTCTCTCTAGCGATATTGTAAACTCTCGAAATATTGTCAACTGAACATACGGAAGTATCTCTGCCCCCATAATCGGGACTTGGGGAACCCCCCCGTTAGGTTAGTTAGGTTCCTTTAAACCCTGCACTCGGAAATAGGGGGCCCCGCGAAGCGGGGCTCCGTCGACTACGATTTTTAGGGGAATATAAAGTGTTTTAAGGTTAGGTTATATTAATCGGTATGTCTCAGGAATGGTACATTACCTTTTCATGAGAGTGGTACCACTGGGCAAGGGGGACCCCTCCTTCCCTCCACACCATCGCATGCATTTGACGAAAAATAATGCGTTTTATTGTAAGCAGTATGTTCGTTTGACAATATTTCGAGAGTTTACAATATCGCTAGAGAGATTACAATATAACGTGTTTGACAATTTTGTGTGAGTACTATGTACTAGTAAGCTATCATTCACTGGAAACCTACGGCAGTTCTTGACTTGAATGTGCCCTGGCGGTTGAGAGTATGTCATGCTCACTCAAATGTCTCGCTGATGGTGGCGCGTGTGTCGGACCATTTAGTTCCCTTCAAAATGGTTGAGCTGAATGGTGCTGATCCATGCGTCATGTGCGTGAACGGGCGCTGTCAGTTGTGACTGGTCATCTCTTAGTCGCCATGGTTTATTTGAATTAATTATTTTGTTTTTGAGTTGTATTTTGTTTTGGTTTTGCTATGGACACTTTTAACGTGCACATCTTGCTACATTGTTCTCACATAATATACCATCTCAACATGAATGATGTAACCAAGATTTTGTAACAATATTTTGATTTAAAAGAGTGTCCACGGAGTTTCTTGCCCGTTCTTCTCCATAGAGATCTACGCTAGGGAATGGGCAACTACAGTACTTTCACAGATTTTATGTCTTGTGACTGGGACTGTAGCTACATTAAATGTTTATTTTTGTTTCGACAATTCAAAAGTGCCTGTAACTGGCCTACTTGAAATAAATGCTTTGATTTTGGTTTTGATTTTGATTTTACGGTGACATATACATAACAACTCTGAGTTAAATATTACTAATATGTTTTGGAAACCTTGTTACTGCCTAGGAATGAGTTACAGTGGAAACTGTAAATGCGAGTCAATGAAATGTAAGGGTAAGGGAAATGTTAATTTTTAAATTATTTTTCGAAGACGACAAATAAATTAAAACTTAAAATCGATCAATTGGTGTTGCACACTCTAGCCGTCTAGCATAGAAGGCTAAGAAAAGCAATTACAACCTTAAATCGGAAAACCAGTATAAGCTGTCGACCGCGCCTCCCATGGACTTCCATTCCATCCCATCCCAGACTTCTACTGGAATGGATGCGGAAGGCGTCGAACAGTAAATTCCAAGTAAAGTACTGCGGTAGTTCGAGTGGATCGTTGTTTAATTCGTCGTTTGTAATTACGGAAGGATCACTAGCTATGGAGATTGATAGGCGATGACCTTATCGAGGATAAATGCACGAGTTATAAGCATGGTTGAACTAATAGTTGTCTGCCATCCTATATCGGTATCAAATACGTCTTGGACATATTGAGGTCAGATACTCAGCATGGCCAACTAGCAGCTAATTATTATAATACTAGAGTATACTGTGAGGTCGCCTGGAGGCCGGCTGGAGGCTATTATGTAATTTGTCCGTTTCTTTGTCTCGGCACAAAGCGCTGCTAATGAGTCAGATGTGTGAATTGGCACAATACTTCACAGTTACGCTGCTATCGATGACCACGCGAATATGTGAGCTTATTACTGACGAATAGGTTGATTTTCTTGTTGAAGTGGAAACAAAGAACTCCATTGACCGACAAGAATTTTATTAGTCTTAGATTAAAACGATGCGTCGCCAGATTTGAATTCTTCAAGTTTCAAACTTATCTGAGGTCCTCCGGATTCGGAACTTATCATTATTGCTATATTTATATTATTTGCGCTATATGAAGCGTAAAAAACAGCGTTAAGAATGTACACGTATCATGAATTTATTCGTTTTCTACTTGATACGGGGTCCTTACCTGACGTTGCTATACATCTTCAAATGGAACCAATGCATTTCTTGCTATTATCAGTCCAAGATCATACCAAAATCTGCATAATTGCATATGCATTACGCATGTAGTGAAGCATCCTGATGAACTGCATTTGCCTCGATAGCGTTAATTGTCTGCAGTTGTACGAGGACGAGGAATTGTCGGCAGGGCTGCGCTGGCGCAGGGGAACGGTAAGCAGATAGACCGCACTCACATTTACCAGATAACGGGGGTTTGATAAACTAAATGCTTTGATGTTCCAGGTACTATAATTTGGTTAATGGTGAGGTCGGGGGAAAGCCAAAAGTTGACATAGAAGCCAAAAGCTTTTTACAAAATAGGTGACAGTGTCAAAGAATATCGTGAGAGCAAAAATAGCTGTGAATAGGTCTACGACACCTGCATGAGCAAACAAGTAGGTATGATCTCACATTGGACTTCGCATGATGATGATTGATCATCAATTTGATAGGTATCGCCATCCGATTCTCCTTAACGCATGGCATTTTCCATAACATCCACATCAGCAAAGACGGTGATCGATGTTTATTTCAAACATTATTCAATAACGTCTCATATTATTACCTCGTAATAGTCATTTAATCACTCTCATTGTTACCCCGGACACTTTTGTTATCGCTACCTGTCCGGAATTCAATCCGTCGACGAACAATAGAACATAAACTGGTGTGACGTCACGTTCGAAGTAAGTCAAAGAAAAGTGATATCGTTTTATTGGCCAAGTTTTAAAACAATGAGTTTTTGGCTTCATAGTGCCGCTGACCTCATTTTGATTGGCCATTTTGTTCTAAAAACTAGAGGGTGCCAATTAAGAGGTCTTGGCGAAGTTTTTATAACAAAGATGAACGGGTGGCTAAATGCTTGATTGACTTTAATACTTTAATAGTTACGTACAAAGGCCAATCACCAATCATAAAAGAACCACAAACGTGGTCTATGCGTTTGACCTGTTTAATTTGATATCGGCCTTACAAGGTTCTGTGTTGTATGTTTACATATCAGTTTACACCTCAAGTCTGAAGTCCGCGTGAGGCCAGCCGGGTCACTGACCACTCCGGCCCAAGGCAGGCGGAGAGCGGCAGTGCGCGATGCAACCCGAGCGGACTCTCTTCAGAGCAGCATCGCTTCCGGGGCTTTGTTCGATCATATTCACACCGTGTGGGCACACCAGGTGTGAACCCCGACCATTAGCGCATAGCGTCATGCCAGCCATTGATCAACGACATGCAGTCTGGAATGAGACAGTGTTACATCTTACCTACATGTAGCAGGCGGGGACAGTCGACAGTTTTGTTTACACTGAGCTGCTAACTGATGACTTTCAAGGTGTTTTAGTGGACAGTTGCAGAGTGGGTATTTAATTATGGGGACAGAACGTCACTAATGATGCTGTTCCAGGATAACAAAAAAAATCGATTTGTAATCTCATAATAACTGATTGACAGTCAGATAAATGGGTTTTCAAATAGCTATAAACACTGCTATGGTGGTGGGTATCGGCATAATACTCATCATAATATTATTAAACGATGAATGGTTATTTGGTACTTACATACTGTTGTGCTCGATCAGGCCTCGTGAGTCGTGATCAGTGCGCATACCGTGTACCATTGCATTAATCTCCATGATCAAGCGCTCGGTATCTTTGATCGCTGAGCTCGGCCTATTGCATCAATGCACCGGTGAGCGAGTACCTCACGTGAGGTCGGCGACCCCATGTCCGGTGCGGCTCGCAGCATCTCCGGTGCACCCGAGAGGAGGGCCATTCAGACCAACACGAGTGCCTCCACTTCCGCGGTTTTTTTGCACAAGCCTTTATACGACGTGATGGCTCTCAGGGTCTTTAGAATAACTTGTAAAGACGTTTTTGAATAAAAAAAGACGTTGCTAAGACGATGAGAATGTATGGCTTACAATGACAGAGTATTTCAAACGATTACAAACTTTCACATCGTTCATCAGTGGACAGTTTTGTTCTTTTAGACGATATCCGTCAAAACGTTCGTTAATTATCGTGTCAAAACGTCGGCCGCGCCGGAGACTACACGTGAAGAATGAGTTTAGCGCGGCTAATTATACGATTTCACCGCTTGTTGATATTTATATTGGTGTAATAACTATAAATAAACGACAGTCTACATAGAAACGGAGCGGAAATAACTAAACTAATCGTCAATGTTGTTCGTACAAACTAGCTGAGAACTGAATGTGGCGTGCTACTCGAACGTGTGAATGATTCAATTCCAATCGATGTTAGATTTATGGTCAGTATTTCCGTTCTCAATAATTAAATTGAAAAATAACAGCAAAAGTTATGTAGTGCGTGGTGGCACTTGTGCGCATGCGTCACGGGTTGGCGCCGTACACCCCCCCGCACACTCACGGCGGCTGCGCCCGCGCTGAAAGACGCGCGATTGTGCACATCTCTGGATGAGAGAGTATTTATTGGGTATTGACCTCTTTACTGCTGATCCGACACTACATCACTGTGTTACTGAAGTATATTATTATAAATACATTTGACACAGTTGGCTTGTATCTGCGGCGATGGAGGAGAGAGGCCAGGCCACGGCGGCCACGGAGGCCACTGCACTAGTTGAGAGGCTCAGCATGAATTACGACGTACTTGTAACCACGCGCCGTTACGGTTTACTTTAAAATGTACACTTTTAGCCGCTTTTTGAACATTATTTTTGAGAGAATTATTTCATTTGCCATTAATTTCAAGAGATCAAAGGCAGCGATATTTATCTGCTTTGTGTGAAAAAATGCACTTTAAATAGGACCGTTTTGGCGTTTAGGTACTCGATCGAAGTCCGGGTTAATATGTCTCGCGATCGATTTAGATCATCGAAAAACTGCCACACTCTGATTCTTCTTCTTCGTGTCGTTGGCACAACAATTTTTATATTTTTTTAGGCCAGAACTTCGCCACTTCCACCGGGTCGTCGGTGGCAGACTGGCAGTAGTGGTAGCGCAGAGGTCAGATTGATGCAGGGTCACCAGCAGTTATCTTGTAAGTGTAGGTAGATGATGTGAACGTGATGCGCTCGTGTGTTTCTTGATAGTTATGTAGTCAGCGTGTCTCCTGCTTGTACGAGTGCTTTCTATTTTGTGTATCATGATTTGTGACAAATAATGGGTAAAAAAACCTCTTAACGAAGCCGATAGGCACTTGTTATCCCCATCATTGCGATAATTTTTTTGTTCTACACCATACCTAGGAACCTTCTAGTTACGGTTGGGCGTCAAAGTTCCAACTTTTTGACAAGTTTTTTTTTTAATTACTAGTCTTTAATGTACGAGTACCTAACAAGATTTTTACTTTCAATCCATCCATCAACACAATGTTTTGAGTGCGTTACATTGAGTTCTACCACAAAACATGATTTTTCACCCATAAAAAAATCGTTTCCCAGCAATAGTTTTTGCATAAAGTTACTTACTTTGATGTACAGAATGCTTGGTTGATGATTCGTGATGAGGTTGTTTACACCCTGTATGTGTACTTGATTTACAAAATATTTCACCGAAAATACAAAATAGCTGGCTCTGCAATGATTCAGGAACACGGAGATGTGTCCCAGATGTGACACTCGTCGTCGGTACCATTGACATACGCACGTCTTTACATTTACATACTATTTACTTTATATTCAGATGGCACGAGAAATTATTTCTATACGACGCTGGAGTTTCCGTAGTCAAATATTCATATTTCCTAAATGTTTTCCCACTACCTACCTACATATTGAATTATTTCAAAAGATCGAGAATAATTTGATGAAATTGATCGATTGAAATACATAAATAAAATATGGAGAGGAATTAAGTAGAATGAAAATTATGTTTTCGCAAAGTTTGCAAGTTATCATTCAGACAAAACGGTACAATTTGCGCTGTATCTTTTCAGTCTGTTTGTTTACGTATAGGTAGGTAGTTGGTAAAATAAAGAGAAATCGTGTGTTTAACAGACTGTGATGTCTGGATAATTCACAGGTGCGAATACTTGTTGTATCTGCTAGGTATCAGCTCGAGGAGTCGGGCTGTCGGGAAGTGTTTGTCGGGTTGTTGGGAATTTTCCAGCGGCCGACGAAATAGCGCAGTCGTGGTAGAGAACGGGTCATTACAGTCCGCTAAATAACTTGCTAACTGTAGGAAGTGGTTTGTTATTGTGGCAGAGCTGCAGAGGTAATAACTAAAGATAAATGCTTGGTTGACGGCTTCGTGATGAGGTAGTTTACATTCTGTATTCATAAAACCTGAACAAAATTCCTCTTCCAAAAATTCGTTCCTTTTAATTTCCAAAAGCGCAATTTAGTGAACTACCGCCGTTTTATTGATAGAAACTAGTGTTTCGAAATCACTTTAAAACAGAGAAAAGCGACCCCCTCGGACTAAAGAAAAGTAAAGATTCAGTTTTACTTTACTTTTCTGTTCGACACCGGCCGTCCGGTCAATTTAAAATTTCAAGATCAAGCCGCCGGATATTTTTATATTAGATTCAATAACTATTTGTGTGTCACAAACATATCTGTTTCCTCCATCATAACTTACAAGATAATAGACAGATACTGTTGAAAAATTTAGATTCCATTACGTTTAACTTATGATGTAATAGGATTACGGTAACAAACGTCTCATTAATATTCTAAATGTCACAACTGTCGCTTGGAAATTCCGCCGCGACAAGTGCGACGTGGGAAACTCAGCGAAAGGAGACGACATCCACTCTGACTCACCAAAAATTTCCTTAAATGCTTGTGAAATGTTGATGTGGAACAAACAAGTAGGTACCTACGGCGCAAATCCCAAGGACGCGGTGTAAGACTAAGACATTGGCTCCACAGTTCGACGCGACGGATTCCGCGCACATCCTCATACGACGCATGTTTATTCTTATACGGCAGCCGTTTTGCAACACTATTGAGGTCAATGATATCGAATTTCGGTGACTCATCCTTATTTGTGTTGCAAATCGTTCAATATACAGTATACCCACCACGAGAGAGAGTGTTGTGCTCCATGGATGGCGCCCACATAGACCTTGCTACTGATATATCGAAGGGCTATTCAGTGTCACGTACCTCAACGTGCTCAGCGCGTCTACTAATAGCGCGGCGGCCATTAGTCGCGTGTCGCGCACTCGCGCCGCGCCGCATCTGTCACGCTGTGTCGTGCCGCCCGCGCACCGTGCGTCCGCTCAACAGTACGTTTTGACGTTACGAATTATTTTATGAATTTCATTTCAGATTTGTCTGAATATTTGTCGCATTCCGTAAGTTATTAGTGGTAATAAATCACGCGACGTACAGTTTAATGAATGTCGGCGGCTCGTTTGTTGGGACTGCGACACTTTAACGATCATATTTCTAAAACAAACTATCTGTTTACATCTGTGTAATTTGTGCTGCGATGTTGTCGTCAGTTGCTCGGCAATTGTTTCGGTGGAAGCTGTCTTCCCTTGTATGTAAATGAGAAAGCCGGACCGCAACAACTTTCTTCGTATCGGAACATGAACGCGCTGCTACATTGTGTGGTTTCTTAAACCTGTGAGATTGTCGGAGTACGCGTGATTGCGGTAATTAATGTCCTGTAGTGCATAAATGGAGACAAATTCCTGCTAGCCGTGCGGCGCGGCGGGCGCCCGGCGGCGGCCGCGCGGGCCCGAAGTGAGCAGGCCGGCCGGCGGCCACCGAACCTGTTCCACTGAATTGATTGCAACTACTTGCAGCAAGTAGACGACGACACATTTCTTGGACACTATTCGATACAATAAGGAAATCAAGCAGAATATAAAGTGGGCAACGTGTTTATTTACTTCACAATATACGCAGTAGCAGTGTACAATGTAGGTATCTTGTACCATCTGGTGTGCAATAAGGCAAATGGTGTTTAAATAGGTGATAGAGAGGGTACGGCAGACTGGAGCTGAATACTAAGGAGGTTACCTGACAAATTGTGCGGAACCAGCGCTCGGGCGGAATGCGCGGCACGGGACCGAACCCTGGCCTTCGTCGCCGAATTACATCCGGGGCCGGCGGCGGCGGCGGCGGGTCCGTGAATAAACAATCACTTCGGGGAAAATGGACCAAACGTAAATACATACATGTTTCAAGACAACTAGCTCATTTGGAGAATTGTGAGTCTCATAGTATCGGAGAGATGGATTAGTCTACTTTTGGAATAACAATACCGTAATAATGAATCAGTTGCTTTGCTTCTATACGGTGTGTCAGCTGCTGGGTTTTGAGCACCCATTAGAATAGACGAAAGTAATCATTTTCCGTTTTTGACATAGCACTAAATAAAGTTCCCAAAAATAAAATCAGGAAATCTTTGGTTAGACGTAGGTATTCAGTACTGTGTTAAAATTTGTACACCTATTGGTAATGGGACCCTATTTATTGCAGATTTTTACGACATAACAATATTTGTCACGTTGCTAAAAGTTGGTTTTATTTGAAGTCTTACATTTATATATTTTCGTCATTACAAAGCAATACACGTACAAACTGATGTAGTGTGAATCCAGTTACATTGACTCTGTGAAGATGTGCTGGAACGTAATGAATATGCAGTCGTGAAGCTGACCTGCTCATCATAGCAGGTCAGCTTCACGACTCTTCAGCACTTTGTTCTCACGATTATAATGAGGTAAGTATGTAGTAATTTCGTGTTACTTTCCCATCCGGCCATTACCGGTGTTGTTGTCAAAAAAGCTGGTTGTACATCCGGCGCCATGTTGGATGGCTGGCAAACTGGCGGACTGGCGCGGACTGGCAAGTCGTTAGGATGATTACAGAGGATGTCGACAGTGCTAATAGATCGCGAGGTTAATTGAGCCTTGCTGGACAGTGGACAGGTTGGTAGAGTTAGGTCTCGGAATGCTGGCTAGGGGTAGGACAAGTGTTTTACTAGGAACTTTTCTGTATGAAAAACCTCTGATGAACATGAAATGAACGTGAAATTCTTGATGAGGAAAAAATGTAACTTAATGATGGGATAATCCTAGTTACGGATCAGCTACCTGCCCTCGTTCCTATTGTTTACGCGGCCGGCGAGACTTGCGAACTACTGCCATCAGTGTTGAAAGAAAGTTTAGTTAGTAAATATTGACCACTAAAACACGGACTTCTGCGTCGAAATGAAATATCTCTATCACTGAAAAAGATTTTTATTTGTTTGTTCCAACAATGAGGTAAGTAATTACTGGAGGACTCCTCCCCCTCCCTCCTCTCTGCTTCATCGAGGTAATGAAGTGAAACCAAATAAATCACAACTTGACAACTTGGCACACGATCGTCCGCCAACTGAGTGTAACACTGTCGCTGGGCCGCACTCACTGTCCCAACTCCCTGAAGCCTTATTCCTTGTTGACACGAGCTCACAACTAGCCAGTAGTACCTAACTGTGACAGCTTTTCACATGTAATAAAGGAGCATTAAGCGGTCGTGTGAGCTAAACATTAAACTAACTTTATGTAAACCTATCCCTGGCCCTGGCCACAGGGGAAGCCGCGGGACTTCCCCTGTCTAGAACTCTAGTGGCAGACCGATTTCCCTGTAAGTGGTGGGCTTGACTCTAGAGCTAGACAGCACTCAACGAAATGGACTAACTTAATTCCTGATTTTAAACTTTTAGTTGCAGAAGCTTTTTAATTTCCTCCGACCTAAGAACGGAGAGAGCAGACATCCTTCACACAGTTCAGTGCTACACATCTATATGTTCATTATTATGTATGTGTTAAAATAAAATGCTCTTTTCTTAGAATTCACGTATCTGTTGATTATACCAAGAGACCCATGGGCGGCATAAAACTCTGACACCAGGTCAAGCACTAACCACACGATGAAGAACCTTGATTGGGCCGAACTTAATAGCAATTAATAACCTCTTCACAGAAATTGGTACGATTGCTGGTTGATTCGAATTTATTTATTATTATTTTACTAATTTTTAATGTAGGTATAACGAATCCATTTTAAAACGTTTTACAATTCTCATAACCAATATTGAAACAGTAAGAGTAATGTTTAAGTTTAACTTTAACTTCACTTGGAATATTACTTCATAATAATTTAAAGTATGAGTACCTATACGATCAGGTACCGTAGCTAATAGTTTGATTGATAACATTCATCACGGGTTATGCTGAGATAGTAAACAAGTTTTTATTTAATAGGTTTTCTTCTATTTCAGTTGTTTTTTATTCATTAACATTTTAAAACATGTTCCTAAGTTACGGTTTGAGCCAGATGTATTGATTAGAATTGAACTGGCAAACAATAGGCCTGTGGTATAGTATAGGTGAACACTCGTCAGCTTTGATCTTTAGCCTCGCAGAGCTACATAACAATGAAACAAATTACGAACTAGTACCACACACGGAGAGCCTCTCCCTCACGCACTTACTTTACTACAACTTATAGGCTCAAGTATACTTACAAGTAAAAACCGTTACATTAGGAACCCGTATCGCCAAGTCATTATCTCTAACGAAGAGCAGCATTCCCGGCCGGGGGATTGAACCCCGGACCTTCAGGTAACGAAGCAAAAAACTAGTAAACCGGCCGCGAGCAGCCATCAGCGACCAGTCGATAGCTCACGCAAAAAACACGCACCTATTACAATATGCTACGATTGGGAAAAAATACGATCAAGGATGATTTGTCATAGTGACGATGAGGTTCCGCATACATTATGCAAACGTTTGAGAGATATAGTAATACTGCGGAGAAAGAAAAAGATGAGTAATGGCTATGTAGAAATGAATTGAGGCAAAAATAATAGTTTTTTTTATTAATGTTAACACAGACTTATTTGTAAAACTACTTTTCAAAACATCTAAGGAATAACGTACCAGTGATGTTGAAGATGAACAATCGAAAATTTTATTGTCAAATGGGGTAGCTGTTTTATTTAAGGATCCAAAGATTAAAATACGAAATCAAAAGACATGGCTCACCCAATTACCGAGCCATTAAGTATTACGTTCATGGTATGTTCTCGAGATAATATGATTCTAAGATTATCTGGCCATAAAGCCGCGATATAATGAAGAACGTAATGTAACATTAAATCCCTCCATCCCACGCTTCGCTGTGACATAAAAGCCTCATGTCTCGCATTATAAACTTGTACACCTTCATACCTACATTGTTTGTTTTTAATTGTTTCAAAATGGCGGCGCAGAGGGGGTAATAATTGGTTTTGGTCTGAAATTATTGTTCTTTGTTTGTAGGGTTAATTGAGTTATGTGTTGTTGTTAAATACCATTATGCGACAGCAATTAGGTAATTGTTAAATGTTTTTAAATTTAAGTGTCAAAAGACTTTGATTTAAGTTACTTTTTGCGCACGCCTGAAATCATAATAGATTATAAAACACCTTGTGCCTCGTCTTCTGCCAGGATTTTATTTCACAGTTATAGGACTTAAACAACACAACCTAACAAAAAATTGTCTCGATTGAGCGCGGAACCCTATAAAGGGGACATCGTCACATTTTCCGTGTGTGAACGCAAATGGGCGCACCGTTACGATGTGGGAACGGACGCCACACTGGACTGGGCTGGTCACTGCGCCGACCGGTCGTATCGTAAAGCTATTAATGGCGATTGATTGCAACGGACACCTCATATGTGGAAACAGGCTTTACATTTTTGTAAAGGCTAATATGATAATATGTCAACAGGATCTTTGTAACAAATTATGTTTGCAGATGTTCACGCCCAAGAGGTACCTAAGCTGAGGGGATCTCTTCTTGTATTTATATCACTATGACCGATGATGTATGACTTATCTCGTAAAACTAAGTTCTACGCCTGTGAAAGCCTTTAATATTCGAGCTGCTAAGAACACTGTAACAGAAAGCCTAATATTTCATTTTGTGTATTTGGGAGTATACCAGACGGCCTCTGAGGTACTCAATCACACAATGCAGAAGTCAGTAGTAGTTATAATTTGAAAACAACAAAAGCTCAAAAATATCAGACCCGATTCAGACGCAAGTTTATATTATGAAAAACAAACTCATTTGTTTTTCAAGTCACTATGTGAATTTAAACTTCGCCACCGTTCAAATTCAGGAGCATCTCTGCCTAGAGAGTAACTCCACCGTAGATGTTCCAAAATGGTGGCTAAAGTTGGTCTCATCGCCGTGAAGGTGATGTTATTTATGGAAAAGCCATCTCATGTTGAAACTCACCGGCAGTTGGGCGGTAATTGGATTGAGTGGAAACCGTGTCGGACGTGTTGGTCACTGCATTATAGCGGTTTTTTATAAATAAGTATATAATACACCGCGGCCCGTCTAGACCTAAATATAGGACTTGTTTCTAGGGATAGACTTTTCAAGAGATTAGGCCAAGAGCAGATGATGATATCCTAAATGCCAGCGGCGAAAAGGAAAACTTTTAAAAGGGAGTTCTGTTCTAAGAGCCTTCGTACATCATAAGTAATTCTACACATATACAATTGTTATTGTCATGCCCGAGCTACGTCATCAAACTGTCTATAAACGCTACGTTGTGATTATCACGGTTTCAGAAGTGAAAGTATTTTAAAACTCCGACAAGCTTTGAACATAGGAATCTATTCCAGCATTCGAATAGATATTACCTGTGTTCAAAGCGTGTCGAGTAGAGCCTCCGCCACCTTTCAGGAAGTGGCCCATCAAACACCACGTTGAGGTGTTATGTACGGGCTCTGCTATCCGTCGTAAAGTGCAGGCTTCACCGGTAACCTACCGTTATGCTATTAAAGAGTGCCTTTTGAGTGGAGCCCGGCAGGAGGAGGCTGGAGGCTTTCGCAGCATCAAGTCGTTAATAGGTACATAAATATCGTTGTTCCACGAATATCAGAGAAGTTGTTTAACGGGATGATAAAAGTTTCCTTCAAAGCTTTTACTTGTATCTGATATAAGAACAATTTCGCAGAAAAGCAATACTCAAGTGTTCTTTTAAAACACGTCGGCGATCTACAAAGTTCCTTGAAGCATCTTAAACTTGATTTCATCGGAGATAAGTCAGGATAAATCTTCTATCGTAAACCAAAGCCTTGAGCTTGAACTAGTTAATTATAAGCTGTATGTAAGTGCTAACCTGTAAGTAAACACGTTATCTCTCGCATCAGTCCGAGTTAATCACCCGAGGCTGGCACTCTGCCTACCCTAGTTTATATCGTAACGGTGCGTGATAGCCATCTGATGGCAGCTTCCGCCCGATAATTAGCTCTTTATACTGAATATCTTATTACTAGTATTGAGACCGAGTACTTAACTGATTTCCTGGTTTCTGTATTATACGCGAGATGTAAGTTGAATCGGAGGATGGAAAGTACGCATGTTTACGCACTTCCTTATACAGTAGATATTGATAAAACACATCTGCAACCAGTTAAATAATTGCGTTGTGCACTCACCATCTTATAAGCTTTCATTTTGTGTGAGGCTGCGTTGAATCAAAAGACTAGATTACAGTAAATGTTCCAAAATAAGATCCGTGATTTACGATGGTTGACTTCGTAATTTAGATTACCATGTTCGATGTGGTTTTTGTTCGTGTAAATATTTATTTGAATCCAAAAATAAATCATGCTTAGCTTTACATAAATTATCATTTCCATTACTCTCCATTACGTTGATCAATATTGATATGGATATGCAAATAGCCGTAGTGTTTACTTACTCACACGGAATAAGAAAAAGCTATCAATAAACATCGCTCAGTAGATTTATCATGAATACTGTTTCACACGTCACTTTTATCGTGACTTTCATCACTCATCGAAATGATCGGTTACATTTGACGTCACAGTGTGTACATTTGTACAGTCGGGGTTTCCTCTTAGTCAGATTTCAGTTATAGCAGTAGCTGTGTTTACAAGTAGTGTCGATTTATGGGTTTGGGTTACTTTATACCTCTAGTATTCACGATAATGACGGTTTTGGTTTTCAGAGAAACATGTTTATTCATCAAAAATCTGCAGGTTACAAAGACTTTGTATTTGCCTAAGTCGATCAAAGACTAGCTGTTAATACGACTGTTGTTTACCCGCTGAACTACGTGGAACTCTAGTCGATGTAGAAAATAACTACAATATACTGGACTGAAATAGCACGCACAGTGTTTCTTACCGCCGACATTATGCTTTCGTGAACTACGCGGTAACACACAAGTGTTATTCGATTTTATACAGATTTCTTAGTAGCTAGCTAACATTAATGCCAGCTAATTAAAAATAAATTAACACGCTTTGTAGTCCCCGAAGAATTAAACAACAGTTTACAGTTTAACCACCAAATTACGTTGTAAAATGTAAACCAAATAGCTTGTTCGACTGTACATAAAAAGTACACCCACATGTCGCCAATTATGTCTAAGTCCTAGTTCTAGGTCATCAACTGGACAAAAATCCAAGTTCCGTGGCATTTACTGAGAAATTGCTGATGGAAAAATCCAACGATACTTTACCCGACCGACAATCGAAGCCAGGACCTCATGGTCAGCAGTCTGTCCACTAGAGACCATCGAGGCAGTCAATAAAAAAGATAAAGATAAGTGTAGGTGAGATTTAGCTTAAGCATTAAAGTTGTCTCTGGTTGTGACAACTCGTCGAGAGCTCACAAAGCTGTAACACCAACATAATATCGTGAGGGAACTCTTCTTGCGTTTACTTTGCAACTGGCTGCGACTTTAGAAACGGAACGAAACTTATAAGTACTTATACAACTTGATATTTGCAGATTATTTACGCGCTCTAGATTAATGTCTGTCGACTCCAAGTATGTAGGTGCATCCTACCGGGCTACCCGCCGCGCCTCCGCTTTCTTTTCATTCACTTACGCAATGCATGTTATCTCTGCATTTGCGAAATAATGAAGGTCGGCCCACATGGAGACGGATGTGGAACCGGATCGTCACGTGACCAGGAATACTTGTGTCTGCTGTGTTTGTGCTAACAATGCGAATGTCTCTATTGGGCAATGTGACGTCTCAAGTACACTGCGCTATGGCGCTTGGGTACACTGCCTTATTAATTTACATATAAACCATTGATCAAAGTGGTTAGTTACCAGTTAATGTACGTCGGCATTTGTTTACGTATTGCGTGGTAGTAAGAAAGTGCGTTGTGTGCGCCGCTCGATATGATGCGCAGACGCAAGCGCCGCATGCCATGCGTGTCATGTTGATGTTGTGTTAGCGGGAATTATTTATTCTCTCGTAATTATGATAATTTATCCGTTTATGCTAACACTCGGTTCGTTCTACTGTGACAACTGGAATAAACTCATCATCATCTATCTCTTGCCCTTATCCCAATTCATTTGGTGTCGGCGCAGCAGGTCTTCTTCTTCTTACATAGGTACCTACTTCTCTATTTTTCGTCATCTCTTTTTTCTTTTCTCACAATTCTTTTCTTGCCATAATTGTTGCCATATAATTTTTAACACAGTCCATTAATCGTTTTTTTTGGTCTGCCTCTACTCATATACTCATCCTCATTCATACTCAAAACCTCACGACAGTTTCCTTATTCCTCCGCATCACATGTCCAGTAAGTGGAATAAGCTAAGATCTTCTTTTTGATGAGCCACTTCTGTCAGTTCTAGCCAAGCTTTGATTGAAATCGTGACAGAGATCATTAATTTCATCATCATCATCATTTCAGCCGAAAGACGTCCACTGCTGGACATAGGCCTCCCCCAAGTGTCGCCACATTGACCGGTCCCTTGCGACTCGCATCCACCGGATTCCCGCAACCTTCACCAGGTCATCGGTCCACCTTTAATTTAATCAGACATAATTCCGAATGTAGCCCGCAGCGGTTGTCCTCTGTCGGCTGTGTATCGAAACAAATAACAACTTCTAATGGCTTCTAAAATATTACACCGAGATGAAACATAATCAATCAAACTTTTGACCCAAATTAGGAAAAGGTTTATTTAACTTTATAACGGAGAGAAGGGATGCTGTAATAACAGAGGTGAAAGGTTCAACGCAAACAATTTGTCTCCATAAAGTAATTATGAAAACAAACGTTTACCTGTAATACATTTATTTTCATGGTTTGATTACTGGCAGCGTAAAGCGTGTAAACACTCCGGTGCGGTCCTTTGGCGCGGAGAGAAACTAACAGAAGAAAACACATTTCCGGCCGTTCTCACTTCGTCCATGGCTCAATGTAAACTAGAAAGAAAGAAAGAGAGAGTAGGGGGTCCTTGGGGGTCAAAGTGCGAATTACTCATCGTAGAGACGCGCCATGCTTGCTACGCCGGCTCTCATTATCTCATTCAGTTTCTTCAGGTGATTATTTTATTCACACTCACCTATTCTAAATTCGTTGTTACAGGGCAGTCAAAAAGGGCAGGCAGCGCCATCTCGTGGCTCATTACTACCATTAAGATTACTTCCTTTTTGCTAGGATAATGAATGCTGTGTGTAACTGGCATAATGGGTGACACCTATTTTTACAACCGCACGAGTTGCTAGATGTGAGTACTGTCATGTGGTCAGGGGTGTGTATGTTGTGGTCGGGAGACTTTAAAAGGTGCGAACACAACCAGTTTCAGTAATAAGCACTCTTTAATGACTGTTTCAGTGTTGAATTTGCGTCGTTTGCGGATCAAAAAGTACTACAAGTAATACCTAGCTAAGTTTTAAAAGCGTCTGAAAACTTTTTATACAAAAAAATTGCTGTAGGTACGTTCGCACTTAGATGAATGAGTACTTTTAACTGACCTTGAAGTTCTCAATTTGGTACTCAGACAGGACTCAAGTGTAACTAATCTGATTTTCTATGTCGATATGAATATTTTTTTTCGGATGGGAAATCATCAAATGACTTCTCCCACTCTGGACGGAGCGGGAGGGAGTGTCAGACTTTTACTGACTAAAACCCATCCATGTTCCTTCCTCGCCCTTTATGTTCCGGGGCCGCAGTATCTCTTTCGAACAGGCCCGCAACCCCGGCAGGCTTCGGCCCTTGCGGGCTCCTCCCCTTATGCTGACATCTCTTTGAGGCGCTCGTGGAACACGAACGCGCCGTCGACACGGCCTGTCGTCATTAGACGGACGGACGGCTAGCTAGCCCTTAGCCAACCGTCCACAGGCCCGCATCTACGGTGGCCGGTAGCCACCACGTGGCCCCCGACGCCCGGTGCGTCTCCCGCGGCGGCTGGGAAGAGAGGCTCTCTCCCTCTCTCGTTCCGCCACCTCCTTCGCTAGCATGACTGCTTCGCAGAAGGAGGTGACGGCTTCCCATTCTGTCTCGCTCCGGACCATGGATTGAACCAGGGCCGGACGCGAGAGGTCGCCGCCGCCGTTCGCCGCTACGAGGACACGGTGGTGCTCCGCCCACGCAGGGCAGACTTCCACCGTGTGCTCCACCGTGCCCTCCGGTCGATCCTCGCAGTGGAAACACCCGGGCGTTTCCTCCCGCCCGATTTGGTGCAGGTACCTCCCGAAACATCCGTGTCCGGTGAGGACCTGCGTCAGGCTGGGGCCCCGTAAAGGGCCATGGACCGCACGACACCCGCGTAGAGCCTGCGGCAGGAGGCGTTTGGCCCCCCAAGGTTGGGCAGGAGCCGCCTGAAGGCAGCCCCAGTTCGTTCCAGCCTGGGGGCCAAACGTCGGAAATGCTCCACGAAGTTCCACCGGCTGTCGAGGACGAGTCCTAGGTACTTCAACGTCGACTCGACGCCGATGGAAACCTCTACTACCGTCAGTGTGGATCCCGACGGTGGCGCATTCCGAGGCCCATGAAAACACATGGCCTCGGACTTGTGCAATGCCATCCTCGAGACCCAGTTGCCGGATCCTCTCTACGACTATCGCAACCCCGCGTGTGATATTATTGGCCGCCGCCTCGTGTGACCTCCCCTGTGCCAGCACCAGGGTTTCGTCTGCGTAGCAAACGACACTGACACCACTAGGGAGGTCCGGAGCTCAGTCGCCTCGTCTTGTCTTACCAGTTTTTCAACACATCTACCACTGAATAGTACGAGTAGATAACGGAGACGAACATTCGATTGCTTTTGTACCAGAGGTAGTGGATGCGATCCTGAATGGAATTAACATTAGTATAGCGTACCATACTCATAAAACCTAGTTAATGCTTGTAAAATGTATGTTCCCGAAAGCATAAACTGAAAGTCTACCTACATCTTTAATGAAGTTCTCGTAATCAAGCCCTCTGCCTGCCTGCTCCTGATGCACAACTCGCCGCCTGCTGACCTGCATACCTCAAGTGCCTCGCGAGCAGTGGACCAGCAGCGATACGCCACATCTGTGCAATGTGGCTCTGAGAGCTCGTTAACGTGCCTTGTTCTCACGAGCGGCGTGCGCGCACCCGGCGCCCATTAGCTCCTCTTTATACGATCACTGAAAGGATTAGTTACATCATAAACGCATAATGTAAGTACCCCGGGATAGTTAGTTGTATAATAGACGAATGTGTTTTGAATAACTTCTTCAGAGAGCTTCATTATTTAAGAGGATGAACTTTATTACTTTACTTGTTGCATCGAAAAACAATTGCTTTACTAAATAATGATGATGTCGGCTGTCACTCAGCCCCGGCGCAGCATTTTTTTAATTTCTCAATCCATGCAACGACTTTTCGTCAGATACACTAAGGTTTAGATTATGACGATTTGACCACGGCAAAGCATCATCTGCCTAGCCTATTTCCCAACTGTGTTGGTGTAAAGAGACCGCCAAGCATGACAATCAATCGATAATGTTGTTGTTCTATTCCTCCTCATTTGCACCAAATGTCTCACAGGTACAATGTTTTATCTTCGAAGATACCCTTATAATTACGGCAAGCCACGTTCTTAGTTAGGCGTTAATATTAACAGCCTCTTAGGAGGTGAACACATGCACACAACTGGTAATCTTCTCGTAAATATTAACACCGTGAGTATTGAGTGCGGTTTAGCTTCGCAACGTTAATTTGCCATTAACGTGCCGGAGATTTAATAAGCTGTCTAGATTGATAACTAATACTAAAAATTTATTTAGCTATTTATTTATAGAATCCTGGTAGGAGCAAATGATTGTATGATGAGCATGGACATTTGTTTCCCGAGTCATGGAGGTTTATATGTATAATAAGTATGTATTTACAATATATATAATATAAATATACACACTAACTCTATACTAGAAATAAAAATATGTACAAGTATCAAAAAGGGTTACAGGGCATCGAAAAATTCGTCCACATCGCTGCCAACAGAATATATATATATATATATATATATATGTTGTACTAGCTTCTGCCAGCGGCTTCGCCCGCGTGAAGTTTGATTGTTGTCCCATGGAATCTTACTGCCGGGATAAAAAGTATCCTATGTTTTAATCCAGGTTATAAACTATCTGTGTGCAAAATTTCATCCAAATCCGTTCAGTAGTTGTCGCGTGAAAGCGCAACAAACAAACTTACATTCACATTTATGCTCCGAACTGCTAAGCTATCGGGAGTTACACGTGTTATTGTGAGTCAACTATAAAAGATAGACATATGCTGTCTTGGGATATTTTTTATATAATTTTATGTGGAATATTTCCGTTATACATGATTTCTATGTAGCTTTAACCATTAAGGCTGCACACGCGACGGAAGCTAAAAAAACCAAGTAACTTCTCCCGTTTTCCCAACATTTCCTTTCACTGCTCTGCTCCTATTAATGGTAGCGTGATGAAAAGTATACTATTACCTGCTCAGGAGTATGTAGAATAATTGTACCAAGTTTCGTTAAAATCCGTCGAGTAGTTTTTTTTTCTATAAATAACATACAGACAGACAGACAGACAGACAGACAGAAAGACAGACAGACAGACAAAAATTTTACTGATTGCATTTTTGGCATCAGTATCGATCACTAATCACCCCCCGATAGTTATTTTGTAAATATATTTCATGTACAGAATTGACCTCTCTACAGATTTATTATAAGTATATAGATATATAGATAGATAGATATCAACTGTCTGGTGACCACGACACAAGCCTTGCTTAGTGTGGCACTAGATGGCGCTGTGTGTAATTTCCAGCGATATTTATTTATTTAATGTCTGGCCTCTGGGATGATCCAGGCTAGATTTTTAAAATCAGGTGATTCTATCAGCTGGCTATCACTCAGCCACTGTTATCTTACTAATTAGTTAGGTCATAATCTATCTATAATATAAAGGAGAAGTCCACTCACTGACCACTCATCACGAAATCTCGGAAACTACTGGGCCGTAAGGACTCAAATTTGGCACAAGCACTCTCTAGGGGTGCAGGCGCGTACTAAGAAAGGATTTTTTAAAATTCGCACCCCAAGGGGTTGAAAAGGGGCGTCAAAGTTTGTATGAAAGTCCTATGTTTTAAAAGTTAGAGATATGAATGTAAAGCCTGAATGTTCCTTTTGGCTTCTAGGTGCTCACTAAGAAAAGGTTTTACGAAATTCGGCCCTTACAAAAAAGGGTTTTTAATGTTTGTATGAAAAAAGTTAAACATCCAAATTGAATCTTACGTCAACGCGTTGTTGCATACTTTACATTGAAATTAGAATTCGGAAACCGATATAAATCCAAAAATTGCATTTTACGACAACGCATAGAAATAAGAATTTGGAAGTTCCTTGAGGTTTATCTTCAGTTTTTAAGCGGAATTTCTAGGTGGCCAGTATGTTTCAGTGATATGCAGGCGTCTGCTGAAAGGTATTGAAATGAGGTTCTATAACGTTTTAAAGTTTTTATTCCAATTTCTAGGTGGCCAGTATTTTTCAGTATGCAGGCGTCTGCGGAAAGGTAAGAAAAAAACGTTTCAAAAAACGAACTCAAGCGATACAAGATCAAGCTCATTTCTGTTCTGCGATATTTGGCTGTTACTAATTTGACATCATCGCTGTTTGGTTTGTCTTCGTTTTGGTATGTTTCACTAAGTAATTTTAAATTGGAGGATAATCATTTTACTATGGTTCTTACCTATTGCCTGGTTCGAATTTTGTTATGTCTATTTCTTTGCGAATTACATATTGTGTATTTCACACTTTGGTATTACTATAGTAGGTTTTTTAGTATTAGTCGTTCTTACTAGAAAAGGTGTCCTTGAATACCTACGTTCGTATTTTAATTTTAGTGTTGCATCTTTGGTTTAGGCTGGTGTTGCAAAAGAATAGCTGTAAAAAAAAATTACATTTACAATAATATTTGTTACTAAGAGGTTTTGAGCATTGTTTAATTAAAATGGATAATCAAATTATGATCACTACTAATGGGGTGCAAATTCTTAGCCAAATAGAAAATAATCCTGGTGATGGCGCATGCTTATTTTCATCTCTATCCTATTTGTTGCATCACTCATGGCAGCGGGAGAATTATTGCCATTTGAGTTCCAGGTGTTTCAAACCTTCAAGGGTCAAACAAGGAGTAAAAATAATCCAATTCTCAGGAAACTTCAATGAAGATCATTTTGATGTTTTAATTCCGTTGGCCAATTTGAATGTGAAAGCGCGTTTTTTGCGTATGGGCAAATCCACCACGCGGGCCCAGTGCGGTTTGGCAGATGTCACATGTCTTCGAATTTTTTGTTCTAATAAAGTTTGGTTTCCTTCACCGTTTTGAGAGCAGTGGTCATGAAATAAATTACACAAAGTAATGCACCTGTCTGGGCCACGTGTTCGAGCCAGCATTGTGCGCCACGTGTCTAACAACTGGGAAATGTTTCAACCTTTCACCCAGGAGCGGTCAGGAGCTGTTTATTGTTCGATGCGTAAATACGTTACTGAAATGTCTTACCATGGCACCTACGGAACCACCTGTGAAGTCATGGCAGCGGGAAAACTATTCCCATTTGAGTTCGAGGTGTTTCAGGATGGTATTTTTATTGCTGTTTTCTTGGAACATTTTCTTGGAACATTAACACACTAAATCTCATTTGATAAACACCAACGTATGAAACACGCGAGTGAAACCGCGCGGGCACAGCTATTATAGTTATACATATAATTCGCGACAAAATTGGTTGGTATGATAAGTGTTTTGTCTTTTCGCAGGTTTTGTCCGGTTGCCAGTCATTTGTCATCAGTCAGTTCTGGGAGAGAATATGGCCGTTCACATTGAATGGGTTGCGGATAACAGTTACTTACTTACTGTTTTGTTTTATAATACTCCTGGAACTCATTATCTACGTAGTTGAGTTGTGAACTAGAATTCCATTATGAGTTTTAGACTGACATGGTCACTAACACAAACATTAGAATTAAAAAAGGGATATTTACCATGTTTGTTGTTTGTTTGAACAATAAACATGGTAAATATCCCGTTTTTAATTCTAATGTTTAGAATTCCATTGTTATTAACAGCTTAAAAACTTAGTTTATCAAGCTGCCTTCGAGTTTCCAAGAAGCTCCACAGCTTATAATAATGGACGATGTGATACTAAGTTGTACTGAAACTGAGTTCCTGTCAACATAGGTATGCAAACCTGTTACCTGCAGGCGCAAAGGTATGCCATTGGTATGGAGAGTTCTTCTAGTTTTTTTCTTGTAGCTAGGCCCATTCATAAAAACATCATGTGTTTTAAAACGGCAGCCATTGTTAAATATTCAAAATAATTATTTGTGACAGTGGGCTTGTCGCGGGCCGCGTTTGTTGTTGACATTTGAAAAGTGCTGATTTTCAGATTGTTTCGGATAAATGAGTTTTAGTTTTGATTTTCTGTAGCTGTTGCTGACTTTGAAATTATTATTTTAATTGAATACGCAATACAAAGTTAGTTAACACCGTTAAATTGTCTCTCTAGGAACGAAGTTTATTGATGAAGTTAAAGCGCACTTTAGTAAGACGCGCGGCCGCGCCACACACCGTAAGTTGAGTCGTAACTTAGGAAACAGTTTATCTTTGTACAATAAAAAAGTGGGAAACTTATTTCCTACCTTGAGGAAACAAGCACCACATTTGTAACTCAGTTCCTTCAAGATGTTATTTTGTTTCTCAAGTATTTTTCTGTATAGCTAGTGCCTATGTGAGGTGTGAGTTCGAGGGTTAGGAATACCTAGAGCTCATAGATCGCGTTGATATTATTACGAGGCAACACCTCATAGATTGTCTGTTACCTAGATTTTCAACCAGATCTAGTGTACCTATTAGTCAAGAAGTATGCTAAGGTACTCACAAGCGCAAGTCTATTCGAATTCTTCGAAATGATGAAATACAGGAACGTGCCGAAGCACGAGTTTATATTTATGTTCGGTTTCCGTTACATGATGGCGGTTATATTGTAATACTAAGTACGAGCGGTAATGCCACTCAGGACGGTATTTATACAACAGCACTAGATCGCCATCAACCGACCGTCAGCACTGCGCCGGCGCGGCGCAGTGCTTCCTATTCCACGGAATCATTGTTCAACGCACTACCACGAAACTGCAATTTCGTAGACCAGGAAATCATGGCAACAGCAGAGCTTTATTCGTGCATTCTTAAGAAATAATTGACGCAAAAACATCCCGCAGTTCGCGATATCTCTTTCATCTTAATTCGTTTTGCGAGTAAATGTGAATTCCGACTTGCATTTTATTGAGGAGTATCTGGAAAAATGTGCTACGTGAGAAACCATAAACTCCACTTCCGTTGGCATTATTAGTAGGTGAATCTGCTAGTTCGGCACAAACTATAGCGACTGCCTGCGCGCATGGATACCTACCTATACGCCCTTACGAGGTAACGGTCATAATAACTATCTAGATTTGAAGTTATTTTGCGAACGCAGGTACCTTTAAGGGGTCTCCCTTGTTTGACCGAAAGGAATTTGACAAATTTTCCCTTCCCAAAAAATTTTTCGCGTAATTTAATTTGCCAAATTATTATTTAGCAAAAAATCTATTCACAAAAAATTGTAACGCAAACCTAATGTTTGGGAAAGGAGATAGTTTTTTTTTTGGGCCCACCAGGTCATTGCATTTATTGTTCATAATAACACCAAAAAAAAGTAACCATTTTACTATGGTAGTAAACGAAATATTACGTAGAATTGAAAACGAAATCTTAAAATCATAATAAATAAGCTATGTTATGATATTTTATTGCGAGTCAAATCATTCCTGTTTTGGTCAATGTCGTTTGACAGCAAATACTTACGTGAATAGGGGCGTTTTTTTTCTGTTTACTAAAAAAAGTACGGTACCTACCCGTTGGTAATCATATTTGCTATAATTATTATAGAATCAGAAAGAATATAAAAAAAAATATCATTAAACTGTGAGCATTTTTAATGCTATTTTTAATGATTTACACTAAAATCGCATAGATGGTTTAAACAATCAACGTGGCACGGAACGTTATGAACCCACTTTTTTAGTGATTGACAGACAAATTCATTATTTTGACATTTACTTTTTCTGTTTATTTTGATTTTCGTAAGTGTTTTTGCAGATTTTTCGCATTTATTCCGTTTAGACAATGCTTAGCTAATTTAACCACTGGAATCTAGAGGTTATAAGGAACAAATCAATGTAAGTTTCAGGATTATATGCTATAATTTATGTGGGTGGCCTAGTCCCCGAACAAGAAAAATTGTCTCCTTTACGTTTAAACTATAACTTGTTTACCAACTAGTACTTTTAACATTTTTTATTTAGTCAAATATTTCAGTTGGAAAAAGAGTTTTTACGCAAAATCAAATAAGCCAAATATTTTGTATCGTCAGTTTTCCATTTTTTTTTTCTATATAGTGTAGTCGTTCCTGGTCACAGGTTTATCCTAACCTAACCATTATTTTAAAATAATTAATTATCCTAATCTAAATAGCTCAGTTTCGGGTAACCTACTAAAAACAATTTCTTTTTTCTATTTATACAAGTCGTTTCTGGCGGAGGTCACAGTTTTAACCTAACCTAACCTACCCATTTTGTTTCAAGACGAAATTAACCTAATCTAAATAGTTGAGTTCCGGGTAACCTACTAAAAATAATATCTTTTTTTCTATTAATAAAAGTCGTTTTGCCTAAATATTTTTTGTCTTAACAAATCATTTCACCAAACGTTTACTGTCTGAAGATTGTTTGCTGTAATAAATCATTTGATTAAAAGACCAAATGTCATAATGACATTATACTTGGTAATATTTTGCCAAGTAAAAATTTGAGCAAATAAAAATATGCGTACTAAAATCAATCGAAATATTGCAATGGTATAAAAAAAGGTTGCTATATTTGTTTGGGTAATGAAATTTTGGCAAAATCTTTTCGGCAAAACGGCAGGATCCCACCTTTAAGATTATTGTCAGTGGGAACATAAAACTTTTCTGATGATTATAGAGGAAAAATAAATAAAATAAAAAAAAAAACAAAAGAGAGTGTACAGAGAAGAAGAGGAAGAAAAATAAAAACCAGAGAAGATCAACAAAGTCGCAAAGAACATTAACATTTTTTGTACAACTCTCTCCGTGGGACCAAGATCATAATCGCGAAAACGTTATCAACTATTTGATACTAGTACAGTCGAGGACGTTAATTGATAAGCCACGCCCACTTGCCACTATTCGTGTTTTAGCCGTGTAATACAAATCGGGTTTAGTCGGTAATATTCGTACTTGTGAATGTATAAAAGTGCAAAATTGGAAAGTAGTGAAAGTGGCTTAACAATTAAAGTCCTCGACTTTACTTAGTTTTTAGTAAGAACTCGTTAGTTTCAACAACGCCACTGTTGGCCTACGTACAGATGCCAGTGCATTGTCATCAAGTGCGGATATGACTGTTAGTAATGTACCTCTGAGGAACTAGTGCGGAGTTATATAATGAATCACCTGTTGAAGTGCTGGAGCATCGCCAGCAGCACACAACTAGCGACCTAGTCACAAGCACCAGTAAGGAGGCAGACAGTAAGAAGATCTACTCAGTTCGTCTTTGGCAACCTCTTTTTGCAGTTTACAAAATGTTCCTGTTGGTGACACAATGAAGTCGTTCAGCGATCTGTTCCCATGCCACTCGTACCTAATGACTGGAGAAAAGGTTATTAAAGTTAGCGGTAGACGCATGAGCATCCCTAATAAAATTGTTCGCCATTCAACTGCTCCCTCCATCACCTCGACCACTCTCATTCAGCTGCGGGATAGTATTACACTATCCCGGTTTAATAAGTTTGTAGAACTACTGTTTGTTCTCCGTACATTGTTCACGTTGTGTTTACAATGCAGCACTAGGTACTACGTTGTTCGTATTGAAGCGTGGTTGCTTTGTTGGAAATAATCCGCTAATGAAGTGATTTGATGAGTTTCCGTGTGTCTCCGGTGAATGAGAATGAGCGCTACGGTCTACAGTCGTATCGTATGTCTCGCGCTTTATTGTCAATTAGAGGAGAATAGATGCTAGTTTGTTGTGCCAAGCTCATATCTCATCAAAATGGTAGCATTCTGAATGTTGTTGATATCAAGAATATCAAAAGAGAAGTAGAGGTATGAAATTTGGGTTATTATGATTAGACGGGCAAAATAACAAGCTGTTCTTCGTTTCCTGAATCCAAACATAACATAACATCACGCCTGTAATAAATAAAGAGTTAGGCAGAGATAGAATAGGATACGGATATAATAGGATTGAGAATCTACCCGGCTGTAGACTTTTGGTATTTAATAAAATCTCCATTTGATACACAAGTCTTTGGTGTAAATATTTAAAATGCAAAATCCTGTTTCCTATTTTCATTTCTGCCGGAAGAAGCCAGGACGGTGATGTTTACTAACACACGTTACGTGCAAACCTGTTGCAGACAGTTTCAGCGCAAAACACTTTGGAAACAAATCAAAACAAAATCATCACGACAGCAGCCACAGGGTATAAACAAAACCCTAAGTACCTAAGGAAACGTTCGTTCAAAACGATGCAAGTTAACGACCCCCTTGGGGTGCGAGTGCGACATTAGTACCAATACTTGCCAAACACTCCCGCGGGCGTCGAGCGCGGTCATCAAGTTGTCAATACAAATGATGGCTGTAGGGCAATACGTGAGAAATGTTTGGTATTTGCTGATAACTGCCGCGGGACAAAACATTTGTCTTACTTTCTAATCGATTTCAATTTCTCTATTAACTGTCTACTTATAGCAATTAAGATGAGAAATAACATAACATTGCAGAGGTGTACACACACCACATCACACACCACACACACCACATACCGACAGTTATGTTTTTGAGTTTCAGGTAACAGGGAGCGCGGTCTCTTGGGACCCAGGACTATATGCGAGCACTACACGACGCAGTCATGTTATTTAGTAAGTAGTAGTTTCCGAAATACTTTGCAGTAAATGTCTATTGAAAATAAGATAGAGTTACACCAGACTGTTTACCACGAAGCCAAGCAATCCAACACAATCAATGTGTTTATCTATACAGCTAGACGGTGTCGGAGCAATTAATAGTCCGTCTGAAGCCGAACGTTTAACTTATATGTGCGCTATAAACCATCCGCACTTCACCTCCGCCATCGAGGAACTCGTAAAACTTGTAACAATAAATAACTTGCTCGTACTGAGAAGGTTCCGTGGCTGTATCTTCTTACTCATTCATATTTAATTTGTAAAACAGTAATCATTATTATCTCCCTGCCCCTGTCCCATTCTATTTGGGGTCGGCGCGCGGCGCAACACGTTTCCTTTGTCCATTCTCTCCTGTCAGACGTCACGGCCTCATTTATTTGTAAAACGATTACCTACCTGAAAAAAACTCTTGTTAGTTTCAAAATCTCTGCAATGGGGTTTTCGGTTTATGTAAATCATGAAACGATCGATGCGGACAGTATATAATATATTCAAGTTCTCCCTCAGGGAACTCTAAAACCCGTATGTATCCGTATCGAAGAATTCCATTAAAACATTTCGGCGTACATTGATGGCGTTAATTTTCACCTGGCTAGGTTTATTCGAGCGGGCGGGCAACGCTTGGCCATTCTTTATGCTAGGTGCAGAGCGCCAAGTTCTCTCATTTGCACTCTGGATGTAGTTCGATTGGTAAAATACCTAGAAATTGATTTTGTTCGGTGCACTAAAAGGAAAGCTTGATACTTATCCAAAAGGTATGGTCTTTTTTTCCTTTTGTTTCGACACAAGTGAAACAAACTTAACAGAATATGCGCTCCACATAAAATATTAAATGTCGACATGTTTCTCAAGGAAGAGTTTTGGCCGAAGGGTGTAGTCTACCGACGTTTTCGCGGCAGGCTACATGACACCGCACAGCGTAACACGACGCCGCCACTTCGTGTGTCATAGTTCGTAGCTTATAAGTTAGATTTTTTATGTGTTAGTATATTTTTATGTTGTTATTTTGTGTATTTTATCTATGGGCCTAAAGATGCTTGATAGTAAAATTATTGATTGATTGATTGATAGCTTTGCCTGAAATTGTGTTAATCTCTGTAATCGTAGCGCATGAATAAAATACGTGCCGCGGCAGCACGCGACGCCTCTGAGTGACGTGACGGTGGCGGGACGGGACGGAACGGTGGGACGGTCGCTGGATCGCGTGTCACGATCGGCGACCACAGCCCACTGTCCACTGCCCTACCTGACGATACTCTTGACTTACATATCGTGATTGTTATCGTAACAGACTGTCGTATGCTAATAAATGAACGTAGTGTTGTAGTAGGTATCGTTGTAGACACGATTCTTGAATTTAGACTGAAGCATGTACCTACCAATATATAAGTCCTATTCAATATATAAGTCGCAAAAATTATGTGATACAATTAATTATAAGCCCACCTACCTACACAAAACGAAAGAGTATATTAATCATAGATATAAAGAAAATATTAATATTGAAGTTGTGAACAAATAGCCCTCCTCCTAATTTTTAATTTTTATGTTGTTATGCCCGACAGGGCCCACAATGCTCCAAAACTATTGTATGTATCTTTATGTACCTACCACCTAAGTTCACATTGTGGAATGCAATAAACGTATTGAGTACCTACCTACTCCAAATTTTATTGATTTTGTTTTTATTTTGTTGGGCGCTGTGATAAGGCATCAGGAAACAGAAGCCATGGACAATGGACGTTGGTCACTTAAGGCGCTACCCCAGGCAAAAGCCGTTTTTTGTGCAGTTTTTTGGAGCCAACTCCTCTTTATCCAAAAGAAATACCAAGTAATAAAAATACATTAAATTTCTACATATTCTTAGACTGCAAAGTGGTAGTTTTATTTTTTATTTTAAGTCTCATAATGTGTAATAAATCCCCTCACAATGAAACCACAAAAATGAGAAAAAAATATTTATAACATGCTTCTTCTCGTAAAGTTAACATTATTTTGATTTGCTTCTTATACTAATGGATAGACAATTTAATAATGAACATAATGCTAGTTTTTTTTTTTTCAAAAGACGGAAATTTGATTTTATAAAGAATAAAAATCACTAATTTCGCACTATTCGACCCGCAGTGACTGATGTAAAAACCACTTTGTAGTGCAAGCTGATTAGAACTTTATTCTAATAGTATTTCAAACGAAGTTTGAATCACCACAAATAGAGTTGCTAATTTTGCCTGGGGTAGCGCCTTAACAACCGTTACAGATTTACAGTCTTTCGAGAACCTAGTCATAACGCTCGATTTTATCAATTATAAGATCTGTATTTCTGTACCTGTGTTAACAAATAAAAAGTGATTTGATTTGATTTGATTTAGTCCAGATTTTATTAAATTTATGACTACTAACTAAGGAGCACAACGAACCCCAGTCCTGCTAATGTCAACAGTCCAGTTGCACACAACATTCTGTCGTGTTCGGAGCACATTGCGTCTATAAATCAAGTACACTCCACAAATAGGTACCCGCGTAATTGCGTATATTTGCGTGGTTCGGTCCCAGTCGGGCGCGCTCGGCTATATTCGGACGGCGAGGCGGCACATATTAATCGGTAATCGTGCGATGACGTGCGTGTGTCGCGCGACCGTGTCCTTGTTGACATGTTGTGGAGTGGACTGTTCATGAACTGCGGCTGCGGTCGCATTCCATAAAGTCTGTTGTTATCCAAGTCGAGCAGAAACCGCATTTCAACTTATTTATGAATGCGGAAGTTCAGTAGCCGGTTAGTCAGTACTGTTTACTTTAAATGTAGCGAAACGAGCTACCTACTGTACTACTAAATAGGGACCGCAATCGTGCAAATATAGGCACTTCTCGATATGGATTTCGCCTAGAATAGGTGAACTGAATGCAGAACATTCAGTAATACTAGTCTTTGAGATCTAACATTATACCAAAATTCAAACTCCTACGTTCCATAGTTCTCTCACGAGAAAACCTGTGTAACACAGACAGACAAGAAACTGAAAACATCATACGAGTTTCCATTTTTTTTTGTGAAACGAGGAGTCAGAGATTGTGACTGTGATAGGCTTGCTTATACCTAATATTCAAGAAACCAGTCCTGAAACCATAACGTGGAACCCAACTAGTTTCAACGAAGTACAAGGGAGAGATACATACAATAATGTAAAACATTTGGGCTTCTCATATGTATGTATTTTAGAAAATATACCTTAACAGACGTAAATCCAAGTTATTTCACAACAATTAAAAGAAACAAATTTTACAGTAAGAATGATAACAAATGCTAAATAAAATACTTAAAATTAACAAGAACACGTTATATATCGTCCACCCTCTCACAGAGCAAGCACCACACATTATGATACGTGGCGGGTGTTAACTTACCCTCATTAAACCAGAGATGTATCAGAACTCGAGACTAACTCATTAAGTTAAATATCTTTACGAGTTAACACACAAGTGCGGCGGAATCTAGAAAATTAACCAGCTCGTTCCGTAGTTCAGACAAGCAAATAAATAACTTGTGTCACTAATACTAGACGAGGACGTCACAAGAATGCCCAAGTATTATTATTGCATTGTTGGAATTTCTTGTCTCGACACGACGACCGTTGAAGTTTCGACAGCTTTTATTTGACATTTATTTTGATGTCGCCTAGTTGTGGTGAACACGGGCAACAGTGCTTGATAGGTTGATATGAAGTAGGTTATCACAGTTAATCTATGAGCTATTAGTCGTGCCATGAGCCTCTAGTGTCTCTTAATAGCATCAATGTGGCTGACATGAAGCAATCGTTGAAGGAACGCTTCTTTGGCCGCCTGAAAAAAGTATTTAATAGTCTTTTATCGGGCGGAAATAAGGTGCGTGCCTTCAACGGTTGGGTCATGCCAGTTTTGATGTACTCTTTCGGCATACTCAAATGGACTCAAACCGAACTAGACGCCCTGGATACGAAGGTCCGTAAATTGTTGACGGCATATCGAATGCATCACCCGCGTTCTTCAGTTATGAGACTGTATATCCCGCGGAAGTGTGGGGGTCGTGGCTTTTTAAACGCTAAGACTCTCCACAATCGCGAGATATGCAGTCTCAGGGATTATTTCCTAGAAGCCGACGTGGGGATGCATCGAGATGTGGTCGCGATGGACAAGGGCCTCACCCCGCTCTCCTTGGCTAAAGAGAACTGGCGCAAACCTATAATACTTACTACTGATGACCGCAGGAAAGAATGGCAGGGCAAGGAGCTTCACGGGCGCTTTTACCGGGCTCTTCATGGGCCCGATGTAGATTTTCTAGCATCCGTGTCCTGGCTACGTTCCGGGGACCTCTTCGGAGAAACCGAAGGTTTTGTCTGTGCAATTATGGATGAAGTAATGATGACGAATAACTACCGGAGATTTATTGTGAAGGACGGTACGGTTGATATATGTCGGGCATGCCACCGTCCAGGCGAATCAATCCGTCACATTATTTCCGGGTGTTCTCGTCTAGCTAACGGAGAGTACTTGCATAGACACAACCTTGTAGCCAGGATTATCCATCAGCAACTTGCTCTAAAATACAATCTTGTGGAATCAGAAGTGCCCTACTATAGGTATGTGCCCGACCCAGTTCTCGTTAATGGCAGTATCACACTGTACTGGGATCAATCCATCATCACTGACAGGACTGTTATAGCCAATAGGCCTGATATAGTGGTGATGGATCGATCAGAGCGGCGCGCAATGATTGTTGACATAACGGTCCCGCATGATGAGAACCTCGTGAAAGCCGAGAAAGATAAACAAATCAAATATCTTGACTTGGCTCGCGAGGTTGTCGACATGTGGGAAGTGGACTCAGCAATCATTGTGCCGATAGTCGTGTCAGCGCATGGCTTAACTGCCAAGAGCCTCGACCAACACCTGAGGAGGCTCTCGTTAGGCAGCTGGATCAAGGGCTTGATTCAGAAAGCGGTACTCCTGGACACGGCCCGTATTGTTAGGAGGTTCCTCTCTCTGGAGCCCTGACCGCCGGTAGCTTGGACCCTGTTCCCGATACCGGTGGGCTACAATTTTTTATATTTTTAAATGTTTTTATATATTTTTTATGTTAATATTTAAAAATGTAAGAAATTTGTTAAAAAAATGAATAAAGGGAATAATAATAATAATAATAATGATTTATTTCTCACCACAATATAGGCACATTATACAGGTATCAATTCAAATTACGTAACAACTATAATTATACTGTGGGAGACTGGTGCCTAAGCTAGACTTAACGTCTGTATTTCAGGACACCAGGTCTCCACCCCTTAGGTAATGTTACATTTTAATGTTATATACAATGCAATAATTAAAGCGGTAAGAACAGTAAGCATAAGTAGGTTTTTAACCGACTTCTAAAAAGAGGAGGTTATCAATTCGTCTGTATGTTTTTTTTTTTTTTTTTTTTTTTTTGTGTTTGTTACCTCATAACTTTCGAATGAGTGAACCGATTTTGATGATTCTTTTTTTATTGGAAAGCTGGTGCTTCCCATGTGGTCCCATTTTATTTTGCTGTAGATCTGATGCTGGTCTTCGGAGATATACAATGGAACTCTTCAAAAATGTACGGCAAATCTGCAGTGCTTGCTGTTAACGCTTGTAGGTTTATTGTTTATACAACATCATGACGTAATATCACGCCTGTATGCTCTGAGGGGGTACGCAGATGTGTACAATACACCCAGATTTCGACAGTGGTTGTTACCTCAGTACTTTCGACTGGGTGAACCGATTTTGATGATTCTTTTTTAATTTGAAAGCTGGTGCTTCCCGTGTGGTTATATTTTAATTTGCTGAAGATCTGATCCGGGTCTTCGGAGATATACAATGGAACTCTTCAAAAATACACGGCAAATCTGCAGTAACTGCTGCAATCGCTTGAATGTTTATTGTTTATAAAAAATCATGACGTAACATCACGCCTGTATGCTCTGAGGGGGTACGCAGAAGTGTACAATATTCCCAGATTTAGACAGTTAGGTGTATTAAGTTTCATTTATTGGGGATAAGCCTATTACCTTGACATGTATTGTTATTTTATTGGCAAGGGTACCTACTTCAAGGGTAGTTTGATGAGAATTTGGTTAGGTTCTGGTTATGGGATCCATGACAAAGGAACGGGACTCTTCAATTCTTAGAAGCAAATTAACGATACTCGGCCAAATCTTTTAAAGGCTATCCGGATATTTGAGTCACGTACTATAACGTCGTTATTAACCGACTTCAAAAAGGAGGAGGTTCTCAATTCAATGTTCCCCGATTACTCGAAGATGACTGGACCGAATTTGTTTTTTAATTGTTTGAAAGGGTATACTTCCCAGAAGGTCCCATAATCATCAAGTCAGGATCCTGATAGTGGGATCCTGGAGAAATAGCGGGAACTCTTCAAATTTTATAGGCACACCAGAAGCGATTTAGGTAGTTTTAGAAAGAGTACATTCTCGGAGTGATCCCATTTAAATTTGGTAAAGATTAGATGAAGAACTTCGGAGAAAGGCAACGGAACTCCTCATTAAATGTAGCAAATGTGTGTCTCTTACTGGGATTGCTGAAATCTCATGTCTGTCTATTGTTTACACCAGTTCATAACAAAAAAATCACGCTGGTACGCTGTGAAAGGGTATGCACATGTGAACCACTAAAAAGTGAAAAATAAAAACTTTTTTGCAAAAAATAAAACCGACTTCACACAAAAAAGTGAAAAATAACTTTAGCTTCAGAAGTCGGTGACAAAAAAACTAAATCAATCAAATATCAGGTCACCGACTTCTGAAGCTCACTCTTCAAGCTTCACTTTTTTGTGTGAAGTCGGTTTTATTTTTTGCAAAAAAGTTTTTTTGTTTTAAAGATAAGAGTAACATAAAAAGATAAAGAAAATAATGACAATTATGGATTCACAGTGTTAGTATTATTAGTAGGTAAGTATCTGTATAGTTGTGTATCTGTGTGTGAGTAAGGTGAATGTGTGAATGTATGTGTAGTGCGTGTTGGGGAGGGGAACAGAATGTGTGACATTGTCTATTTTGGGACAGAAAGTAGTTTTTCTGTTTCTTCGTAGTTTAGCTCCCTGAGCCAATCTCTTAGTTTAATTTTGCAATTGATTTTGGTGAGGTTATATATTGGGAGCATCCTATTTATCTTATTATAAAGAAAGCGACCAAGGTAGCAAAAGAAGCGTTGGGAAGAAGTAGTCGAGAGCCGGGTGTGATGGCGAACTATGGGATCGAATCGTCTACTTCTGTGGGGGAGTGAGTGGTCGAAGGTAGTGAGGCTATGCTGTTTGGTAACCGTTTGCAATATGAACAACTGACGAACAGTTAATACCTTAGCTTCCTTATACAACAAAACCGTTGGATATCGGAAAGGTCGGAAAGAAGATACCTTCAGAATGGCTCTCTGTGCTCGTTCAAGCTCTAACATAGAAGTTTTTGTAGCACCACCCCAGGACGTTATGCAGTAGGTTAGTAGGGACTGGGCGAGGGCCAAGTAAACCGATTTCCTTAGCTTCTCGTCTGCCACTTGTCTTAGAGTCTTGAAGACATATATAAGTTTACGTAACCTACCGCTTAGAGTGTTGATATGCTTTTTGAAGCTTAGGGTGCTATCTATTATAACCCCTAGGTACTTTGCACTGTCTGTTTTATGAATGCGGGTGGTGCAGGTGCAATTGTGTAAATTTTGTGTGGAACATGTATGGGCAACTATGGAGTAAGACGAGTTAAAGTGTGTGGTTGACGCATTATTTTTTAAAGAGAATGGCATGTATACCGTTTTTTCCGCGTTAAGAGTGAGTACATTACTACGCAACCACTCCATCACGACATTGAAACCTGACTGAGCTTGCATGTATACATCGTGCCATGTGCTAGCGCTGAATAGAAGGGCGGTGTCGTCTGCGAACGTTATTATTTTGCCTTTGGGAAGAGAGAGCATACCCAGGTCATTAATGTATATTAAAAAGAGTGTTGGGGCTAATACGCTGCCCTGTGGTACGCCGTAGGTCACCGCACGTTCGTCGCTGATGGCATCCCCTATCTTAACACACTGGGTACGCTCACTCAGATAGTCCTCAAAGAGTTTGAGCTGGACGTCCCTGATTCCTATGCTTTCCATCTTACAAATCAGGGTAGGAATAGACACCGTGTCAAAAGCTTTCGCAAGATCAAGGAAAATGCCCAAAACTTTCTGTCCAGCATCCAAATTTGTGATGACATAATTGGTCAGATCATGAACTGCATCGGCCGTGGATTTTCCCGCCCTGAAACCATATTGTGAGGGGGAGAGGATTTTAATATTTCCAATAGTACATTATGGTACAAGTGTGTAATGTTGGTGATTACCGCTGAGGCGCCATTGAGATGAGACCCGAGCCGTCAGGCGAGGCCGTCAACACACACGTGTATCATACGACGTTTTTCAACACACTTGAGAATAAAATAATACTTAAAATAACTATAATTTCAACAGGGAAAACGAGTTGTGATTTTTTTTCACAATGGCGGGAATAATTAATCAGTTTTCCTATGCACGCGCATCTAACAATGGCGATCGGCCATAGACTAAAAGAATGAGGTTTCTTTTTTTTGGCTTTTCGCGGATAGGGTTTTAGCCACGTACGAAATGGGGAATTCAAAGTTTTATTTAATACAGAGAAAACACAAGTTACATTTGAGTGAAAGTTTGATTTATTAAAAACTTATAAGTTGAAATTATCTATGTAGATACGAAGTTGCATGAAATGAGCAAGCAATAGGTACATTAATTTATTTGTACTATTGAACACGATCTTTTTTGTATCGAAACTTTTTTAAGAACAAAGCAATTCAACCAATAAAATATAAAAAAAAACCCTATAACTCACTTGTGAATAATAGCAATGAAAAAGTCACAGTTTGATTACAGGTGTCGTTATGTGCCTAATTGCGGTGAAATTAGAGCCACTTTATGAGCAAGTGTGTTGAAAAGTGATTTATTGTATTAAAACATATATTATGCGGATTCATCAATGTAAATATTTTATTAACAGGCAGGAGGACATATTCAGATATTCTTACATTTCTACATGATGTTATTGAAATAACGGGTAATCTTAAATAGGTCATTGACTTATACATATTATTATAAACAACTTTCACTACGAGACAAACGATCTCGAATCGCGAAAAATGGGAATTGAATTTGGAGTACCTACAAATGATCCTCGTTCAGGTTTTCAGATACACCAGTTCCTATTACACGTTATAATATGGTCTCTTTGATCTCGAGTACAAAAGTAGTTATTTTCTCAGTGGTTTCAGAAAAAGATATTTGTAGCACAACTTACCTTTAAGAAAGAGATTGTACTATGAAGCTAGGGCTAGCGAAGGGAATGGATAAATGAAAAAGAAAAAGTGAAAAATAACTTTAGCTTCTGAAGTCGGTGACGTTTGTATGATTGATTTAATTTTTTTTGTCACCGACTTCAGAAGCTAAAGTTATTTTTCACTTTTTCTTTTTGAAGTCGGTTTTATTTTTTGCAAAAAAGTTTTTATTTTTCACTTTTTAGTGGTTCACATGGAAAGTGCATACCGTTACAATTACAACAAGCCCAAACACGACTAGGATACATTGTCTCATTATGGAGTTCCGTGACTCTTGGCTTCATCATCAGATCTGATGGTAGAATGGTTCTTATCAAACGCAAATGCTTCACTTGTTGTAGAAAATATAAAAATTGCTGTACGTTATCCTATAAAATTTGAAGAGTTCCCTCGATTTCGCCAAGATTCCATCATCAGATCCCGACTTGGCGACTATGGGACCAACTTGGAAGTATACCCTTTCAAACAAAAAAAGAATTTTTCAAATCGGTTTAGGCGTCTTCGAGTAATCGGGTAACATACATAAAAAAAAAAAAAAAAAAAAAAAAATACATACAGTCGAATAGAGAACCTCCTCCTTTTTGGAAGTCGGTTAAAAATAGGCCGACTTGGAGTTCGTAAAGGGCCTTAACAACATACTGCAGTAGTGCAGTACCTATAAATATGGATAAGACGGGTGGCTCTTGAGCCTGAACTTGTCCTGTTTCAAATACTAAATTTTACGTTATTGGGACATTAATTAACAGTTACACATTACAATGAAAGTATGACAGATTAAGCTTAAAACTAAATAAACGTGTAACCCACACCAATATCCGCGAAATAATGACAAAAAAAAAATAGTTAAATGCGTGCATTAATGATTCGAAAAATTAAGTAAGAACTCATAAGTAATTTAGGGATAAAAGGTCAGATGGCTACTTTAAACTGTTACAAAATATGTAAATATAATAAATGACAATATCAAATGGTATAACAAAACAATGTGCAGATGAAGGTTAAAACAACGAGCACGAAACTAACGGTATTGGTTATCAAATACATCTCCAAACCGCAAGCCGAAGCAGGCAGAGCGTGGCAGGATCTCAGCTGTGACACGGCCGCGCTTACCGCGCGCGCCGCCGATGTCGCTGTGATTATTTGGACTGTGACACACAGATACAGTGCAGACTATTTATTTGGAGTAACGATGCTCTTACAGTGGCTGTAATTAAGCTTCACGCGGCGCTCTTCTAATTGCGTTCGTTGAAGTCAATTCATTGAACATTACACTGAACATTTTATATTTTTGTTATTATGCCCAGCAGAAATAAAGTTAATAGTTACGGTTTTATCGATGGCTATAAAGTTAATTCGTGGAATCGTAACGTAACATCTTCATTTCATATTACACTTTCTGGAATATTTTAACGCACATGTTTCTGAATGGAATCAAAATATTCCTTTAGAAACCACTAAATTGTAACCTCGACCAGATGTTCCAATTAATATTTGATTTCCGTGTTCATCGAGACGCAACGCTACTCCCTGAAGACGCCCGACCCTGACACCTCCCAGTCGGAGCCAGGAGCCGGCGACCCTGACCCGCTGGCCCAGGGTCCGCGTCCTGCCCCGCCACATGACCGCAGCACCAGACCTTGCAGCCGCCGCCTCGTAATGATGACGAAGTGTTATTGCACTCGTTAATTATGAGGAGCCGGAATATTACGCCAAGATACGCTGTGTGCAAATTAACTGTAATGCTTTTATGGGAAAAGGAAATTGTCTTGAAGGTTATTTGGAAAGACCGTTTGTATGGTACTTCATAATTATATATGGCGAGCGCAGAAAGTGCAGCTCTGGCGATTAATGATGACATTCCGTAATACTAAATTAAGCGAACATATGAGTTAGGTCAATGTGGCGACACTTGGGGGAGGCCTATGTCCAGCAGTGGACGTCTTTCAGCTGAAATGATAATGATGGGTTAGGTAGGTTAATTAAAACCATGACCAATGTGCCCGTCTAAATGGTCGCACTAACTAAGCTCCCCCACCCCGACCAATTAGGGTAGGTATGGTTACCACTGTGACCAAACGCGCTAGATAAGCAAGTGCAATATGCAGGTTGGAGGAGTATTTTCAAGCCACTCACTGTCATTCGCCCACAACATTTACCTTGTCTATGAGGTAAAACTTAAGATTTACCGAGTGTACCCATTGTGGTAAAAGTTCGAAATGAACGATGATCACAAAATAGTCCTGAAATTTTACCAGTACATAAGGGTTGGGAAAACTAGCTTGTGCAAGTAACATAATACTATATATAAAATATATTTTATGTATTGCATGAACATAAACTTCACCAGTACAAGCCGATCCCATATTGATTAGGTTTTAATCACTCCATAATCGAACCTTTCGGTTATTTTTAACTTATCAGACCACGCACTTTCAACTATTAATAAAAATCCTTCCTTCGCAGTTGGGTAAAAATCAGAACAGCGTGCGACAGCATTTTATTATTCATTTCTTGCCGTCGACAACACAATAATGGTTTGAGATATTTTTATGTAATAAGGGGATCCTATTTAATAGGGTTCAACCCTCATTAAGATTCCTTCATCATTCATGAAATGAAATACTGAGTTGATTTATTATAAAAACGTGAAGCCATTTATTAATTTGTAATGTATTAGTGGGATGGTTTGACGGGTTTCACAATTGGATCATTTTGTTCTAGGATACGCAATGTTATATCAAAAGCAAGTTGGATTTGTTACGAGTATCATCTTGCCAATATTTCAAACAGTTATATCGTGTATGTGAAGCGGTTGCTCGACTCTTCTCTTGACCAGAGGGCTAGCCTATACTTTGGCCACAGAATCAGCATTACCACCCACCGTAGCAGTCTTTTTAACCGACTTCTAAACTTCTAAAAAAGGAGGGGGTTCTCAATTCGAATGTTTCAATTTTTTTTTTATGTTTGTTCGCGCATAACTCCGTCGCTTGCCAACCGATTTGAAAAAATGAAAGGGGGGAAAGGGTATACTTTCCAAATGGTCCCATAGTCACCAAGTCGGGATCTGATGATGGAATCCTGGCGAAATCGGGAACTCTTCAAATTTTATAGGATAACGTACAGCGATGTTGGTACCTATTTTCTACAACAAGTAAAGCATTTGCGTTCGATAAGAACCATTCTACCATCAGATCTGACAATGAAGCCAAGAGTCACGGAACTCCATAATGAGACAATGTATCCTTGTCGTGTTTGGGCTTGTTGTAATTGTAACGGTATGCACTTTCCATGTGTACCAAGCACATGTGAACCACTAAAAAGGGAAAAATAACTTTAGCTTCTGAAGTCGGTGACAAAAAAATTAAATCAATCAAACAAAGGACTTCAGAAGCTAAAGTTATTTTTCACTTTTTTGTTTTTTTTTTGTACTAACCCATATGGACCTTGTTTTTCTCAATAAATAATTGTTTGATTTTGATTTTGAAGGCTGCCACCCTTCTGGCCACTTTCACTATTAGGATTGTCTTTTTCTTAATGTTAGCTAAAGTTTTAAGACACTCTCCGGAAGAGGAAGGTGGTCCGTACACGAAGTATGAGACCACTTTGAGAAAGTCATAACAAAATATTCTGACATGAACCTTGACCTACTTTTGTGTCAAAACGTCGGTATATAAACACGCTAAGCTTTCGCGGAAATTGTTATAATTATACTGTACGAGCTGCAATATTACATCCTGTTTATTAAGACCAGCATCCGAAAGTATGTAATATCAATGTCACCGTAAAATTGTCAAATACGTTATATTGTAATATCACTAGCGATATTGTAAAGTCTCGAATTATTGTCAAATGAACATACTGGCTTACAATAAAACGCATTATTTTTCGTGAAATGCATGCGATGGTAGTCAACTCACGCGGTGTGTAGAGAAGGAGGGGTCCTCCTTGCCCAGTGGTACCATTCTCATGAAAAGATACTGTACCATTCCTGAGAAATATCGATTAATATAACCTAACCTTAAAACACTTCATATTCCCCTAAAAAGCGTAGTCGACGGAGCCCCGCTTCGCGGGGCCCCTATTTCCGAGTGCAGGGTTTAAAGGAACCTAACTAACCTAACGGGGGGGTGCCCCAAGTCCCGTTTATGGGGGCAAGAGATACTTCCGTATGTTCAGTTGACAATAATTCGAGACTTTACAATATCGCTAGAGAGATACACGTTATATTGTAATATAACGTATTTGACAATTTGACGGTGACATCAATAAAAAATAGCAGGATATCGCCAAAACGGCCAAAACAGGTTCCAATAATGTTGAGAAAAGGCCGAACCGGGGACACGTTATCGGGACAGCTATTAGTCGAATCTAACTGACCGGTGATTAACCACAGTGCCGGGGAATTCTGTTATCCACCGAGAAGATTTATTGTTTTTAATACTTTTGAAGTTATTATCAGTAACTGATAGTGAAGTACTCTAGGGACTCCTATGACTGATCAGTCATCTCGCTTATCGGCGCTGATAGCGGCGGACACGCTACAGCTATAATACTCGTGTCACAGATTACACGACATCCCATGTGTTGTGTCTCTCACGCGGGTTTGTTTGGGATGGAGAACTAGTTCATGAGGTCGGCCAAGATTATATAAAGAATTCGAAAAATACATAATATTTTAAAAATTATGTGCTGTTATATGGGGTGGAAGCTGTGGTGGGTGGGACACGATGTGGAAACGGTTATGACGTGTTACGGACATCATTCTGAGCCCCCGACGCAATTTTTCATTGGTTATAAAAATAAAAATTCAACAAAACCAAGTGAATTGTTTAATACGAATTTTAGCATTACATGCATATATTATTTTTATTAATTCTTTTGTAATGCAAGAAATACACGACTTATTCTTTTTTTCAATTTTATTTTATAAAAAAACAGCTGTGACCTACACGGTCAAAATGTATGAAACAGCTGCTGAGTTATTTCCTTAATAATTACCTCGATAATTATTCACAATCTAAAAATAATTCGTAGATTAGGGAAAGATTTTAATTTAATCAACATTAATCAAAATAATATCCTAGTTATTATCAGTGCATTAAAAATAACACAAACAAACATACAAACTATGTCGATTAGATAACACGATCCTACTAAAGTACCGATGTTTCTGTCCGCGCCGAAGCAGTGCCAACCGTTATCTGATATCAGACACACAAGACACCACTGAAACTGTACACGGATACAAAAAAAAAACATTTATAAAGTGTAAAGAATTTAATCAAATTTTACATGAAGAATTTGCAAAAAAAAAGCTTGCCAAATATCCTAATCACATTTTTTAATTGTGTCAAAATTGTGACTTAATGACATGAAACCTGAAGAAATTGATCATCAGTAATGAAGTGGTTTGGTTATGTGTTGTTGTTGTGTGTGGTAGCGCGTGTGAGTGAGTGCAGGAGGGCGCTCGTGGTGTTCCCCGTCGCCAGCCGCAGTCACACCCTGCTAGGAGACCACCTCGTCATGACGCTTCTCAATGGAGGACACAATGTATGTATTTGTCCCGTCAAACTCAATTTAGGGCAAACTCAGCGAGCGCTACACGAGTTGCTCGCTGTGTAATTGCTCTTTTTGAGTTCCTGAATTCTGACCTGATAAACCGGCTTGGTCTGGGACAAACTAGTTTAGCCTGGAATTGGGTTAGGCTGATAACATAATATCTACTGTGTAACTCTTAAACCATTAACGTTACATTGCGTGTGCATTCCCCGAAGAATTAGTGTTTCATAGAACCATTTGCGCTAGCAAAGACACTTCGTCAGCAACCAGGATAAAGTACTAATTTACATACTTCGAAGTGGTTATGATCCCGTTAATTATAAGTCAGATTTCGGGGGGGGATAAATCTCAACTATCCCCCCCCCCCCCCTAGATAGCAGGTTAGGTGCCTGGTGCTTACATTTATTTAAGATTGTGTAGTACCAACCGAACAACGTATTGGATGTTGAATATTACGGAGCGGTTACCACCCGACCACCACCCACATCCTAAATTAGATCTGTGGTTCACCTCCGGGGTTTCAAACTGCCCATAACTTGTTTACAGTTAAACTTCAATAGCAGTTTATTGAGTAGATTTCAAGGTTTTAGAAACAGAACCTCAGATAATAGAGTTTCTAGGATCTGAGATCAGAACCATTTATTTTCAAATAATGTAGGATATCAATACAAAATTGAATCCGGTATATTCTTTCCAAAAAAAAACGATTCATTTACCTATTTATTCTTTCATATTTTCTTTTTCAGGTAACCTACATAACAACATTCACGCGAGTGAAGGCGACTGAGCGCCTTCGTGTGATTGACATCAGCTCAGCTGTAGAAGATGGCTCGGGTAGGTACTATAACTACACTACACTTTATTTATAGGCAACTAAATTAGAGAAAACATTACATAACAGGACGGACATCTGTTATTCCCAAATTGTAAGGTCAGAAAATTCAATTGTATTCTAAAGACAGCTGACTTAATTTTTTCTAGCTAAAGCTAAAGATAAAGATGTTCACCCAGATACCAAGAATATCCCTTTCGTCACGGAGCTAGCCTCCTCCCGTCTACCATCGCACCAATTCCTGCTGGATGGCTTCAGGTCTGCAGAGCGCGCAGTACGGCACCCCGACGTGCAGGCGCTGATGAAGGATCCCGCTGAAGAGTTCCACGTCGTGGTGGCTGAGTGGTACTACACTGGACTGTTGGCGCCGTAAGTGTGCTAATTGAAAACTGGTTCATACGGGGCAGTTTACTAGACACAAGGCTGTCTACCTTCTGATCTTAGGTTCAGGCTATTGTAGGCCAACATCGGGACTTAAAAAGTAGATAGTCAGCAGTGAAGAGTGTAGCAGTAGACTTCTCCGCTAAGGCGTTGCTAAAATTAATGTTACTGTTTATGTCTCTGATGACATTGGATGTTTAGTAGCAAAAAAGTAAGAACTTTAATAGGTCTACCAATTTAAAATGATAATTAAAAATACTGAAGTACTCGAATAGATAGATAATAGATTTTTATCAATCCTAAAGTATTTTAATTGTAACAGTATGCCACAGAAATTGAAGTACCTAATATTAAGAATCAATTTTCGTTTTAATCAGAGCATAATCAAAGCAAACGCACAAAACAGAAAAAGACAGTCGAGGAATGAATTCCAATCATCCCTGTCTGAGATTACACGAACAATGCTGCCAAATAAAAGATTTGTCATAATATTGTCGATCAGGCTTCCGATCCGAGGCCTAATCTTCATGGAGATCGGGACAATAGATCGACAGAGATTGGATATAGTGATCATAATGTATTGTTATGAATTGGTGATCGTAATTATATCTATGTTACGTGTTCATAAAGTAAAGTTATAGTAGCAATTTGGCCACCAGTGGTGGCGGACCGGTGGTGGCAGCCGGGAATAAAGGGTTAATTTAGTGGTAGACTGACTCCTTAGGGTTATACACTGTCGGGTGATTCCAAGCTACAGGATGAGAAAAGCACCGATTCGGTCATTGTGACGATGTTTGGGGTAGACCTATATTCAGTAGTAGACATCATTCAGCTGAATTATGTTGATGATAGAACATTGGTAAACTGCATTATCATTTCCAGGTTGGCAGCAGTATTCGACTGTCCCCTGGTATGGTACAGCTCCGTGGACGCGTCCTGGCTGAACCTGCAGCTGGTACACGAGTCCAGCAGTCCCACCCTCTTCGTGGACCCCATGGCTGCTGCCCTGCCCACCCTGCCGACCAGCGTGGGGGACAGGGTGTACCGCGCCGGGAGACAGACCTACCTCGCCGCCTGGGTATAGTGGGTATATACCTTCCACATAATCGTGCTACCTGTGTTGTGATGAGTGATGCCCGGAAGCCGATACCTTTCCGTTCTTTTTGTATTGTTAAAGCTTCTAAGAGTTTCATGATGAGTGATAATGTATGTAAGTAAGTAAACGCATTCAAAGGATGGGCTATCCAATCTGATCAAAACAAAAATATTACTGTCAATCACATTGTCTAGTGAAGTTGGGTATGTCTTAGAAGCTGAACTGCTCGTTATGAATTTACCCTTGATAGTAGTGTAGGTAGGTGTAGATTGCCTATTTATGCTTTGCTCTAACAGCAATGCTCAACTGTTGAACATTATAATCCCCATAGACAAAAGTTAAATTGGAATGTGATGAAAAATCCAACCTAGTTAGTAATTGCAGTTCATAAATAGAAAACAATACGATAGGCTCGTGTTAGAGAGATCGTTCACTGGGATTATAAACAGAGCACAGACTAAGAACCTTCTTGTTATTGTATTTTGCATAAAATATTTTAAATAGTGCATTATTAAGTCAGGATCGTGATGAATTAACGATCAATGCTCGCTCGTTCATTGAGCGTGTGGTTTTCTTTGTGTCCTGCACTGGGACAATAACGGGCTGACATTATTCTTTAGTATCAATTATCTGGTGTCGAGAAATTGATTGTACCTCGTCAGGAAAATAAGAAGTGCATAAAGTGTGTCTTGTTTGTCAAGCAGGGCACTGACCCATCAGTTATTGTACAAGTGCATGAAGACACGACGCCAATTATTTTAAATTGTCATTAAATATGCAGACTGCAGTAATGAGAACGGCAATGTCTCTAATTGTAACGTCTGTCGCTGTCAGCTGAAGGATCGCTTCAGACTTCGTTTTGTTAATGCAAGCAACGGGTATGATGAATGGGGACACTTGACGACACAATTCGATAAAGATAACTGTGTTTATCTACTCTACAGTTTGTAGACCGTGTATTTGTGTTCTACATTAAGCAGAATGCTATTAGTTCCTCACATCCATAGCTCAGTATCGATCAGTCATAAATTGTATGAAATATTTGACAGTCGCTGAGATGAGATTGCGACGAGAGTTTGTTGATTTCAGAGTTTCGGGGATGGGTTTTCTAGTACATGAATGAAAGCCCGGTAATCAAAAGGCAGATGTGAGGAGTTACTGGGGTCGCCCTGAGCGGGAATACACTGACCTTACGGGTGCTGTGGTGTTGTTCAGAAAAGTCAGGTGCGCAGTACTCGCAGCCGGCGTATGTATTTCACCAGGTGTAGGATCGTTGCAGATGGCTTTCTGTTATTTCTTCCTATCAAGGAAAAAATACTTATGTATATGTAAAAGTAGGTCACCTGGGAGATATCGCTATATTCATTCTACTTCTTCTTCTTTCTTCAATGTTTGTGCACAAAAGTAAAGTTAGTGACATGAAATCATGAAATCACGTTTATCTCCATGTTCTCAGCTACATTACCTTCTACGTGGAGTCCCCCGCCTACTACGAGATCTACCAGTCTTCCATCCAGGACCGCGGGCGCTCCCCGCCGCTGTACGAAGACCTGGTGTACAATGGTGCCATGCTGCTGGTAAACTCGCAGCCACTGCTGGGCCAGGGCCTGCCACTGCCGGACAACGCTAAGTACGTCGGCGGACATCACTTACAAGGATCTGATGTAGCACTGCCCGAGGTGAGTTGAGCTTTAGAACTGCTCATAATTTTGGTATACAATAAAGTATTTCTGTTTAGTTGCAACTGCCACCAGTGGTGGCGGACCGGTGGTGGCAGCCTAACTGTCGAAATCTGGGAGTATTGTACACATCTGTGTACCCCCTCAGAGCATATAGGCGTGATGTTCTGTCATGATGTTGTATAAAAAATAAACATCCAAGCGATTGCAGCAATCACTGCAGATTTGCCGTCTAATTTTGAAGAGTTCCATTAATATCTCAGAAGATCAGCATCAGATCTTAACCAAATTGAAATGGGACCACACGGAAAGCACCAGCTTCCAAAAAAAAGCATCATCAAAATCGGTTCACGCAGTCGAAAGTTCTGAGGTATCAAACACAAAAGGAATAAATTAATATTCCCCGTTTTTGCAACAATTTTCATTTATGCTCCGCTCTTATTGGTTGTAGCGTGATGTTATATAGCTTATAACCTTCCTCGATAAATGGACAAAAAAAGATTTTTTCAATTTAAATCAGTAGTTACTGAGATTAGCGCGTTCAAACAAACAAACAAACAAACTCTTCAGCTTTATAATATTAGTGTCGATATAGTATAGATTATTGTAGTAACTCACTGGTAGTATAATAGGCTGATACGAAGCAACTAGTGCAAATCAATTGAGTGGAAGAGTTCACAAACTACATAAAGCTGACTAAGCCATGAAATACGTACAATCCGTGCCACGGAAGATGAGACCTGTCACACCACTTGAAACGAGTGAAACTTTGTGAAATCTTGATTATGTCTCGAGGTAAAACATTAAGAAGACAAAGTAGGACGATGGTTTACGACGTGTACACCTATTTCGTATACAAGTAGTGGGACAGGTCTCTTCTTTCGTGGCACGGACTGTACTAAGTACTTATAAAGGGATAGGTGTGTCTATCGTATTATATTGACTACGTAATGTTACGTTCTTCTTTCTTGTACATGTTTAAAACCACTCTGTGAACTTTGATTCAATTTTTACTGAGTTGCGACACAATCTCATACACATCGAGATTGGAATTCCTCTCAGCAGTTCCGAATGTCGACTGTAGGTATCACTCTTTATTGCACTTTTTACTGTTCCTGCTGAAGCAGTGCAGTCAATGGAACTGGCATTCAATTGATTACTCGATGCGAAGTAACTTGTCCGAATGGTATCCAGAAACGAGTTGATGCGTGATTGTGATGCGCTTTTATCGATGCATGTGAGCTTTCTACCGAGGACTTTCCGTGTAGAATTTGGTTCCGCGTTTGAATGGTAAAAGCTCAGTCTATGCAAAGTTTTAAGCACTGCACGGTATCAGCATTCGTCTCATCGCGAGCCGTTCTGGTTCATTTCGATGAAACTTGATACTACACCTGCCGAGTACACAATAACAACGTAACGTCAACGGGATCAGCTAGTAGACGTGAGGCGAAGTGATGCCGAGCTATTGCAGAGCTTCTAAGCGTGCTGAACATTCGATTCCGTTTATAAGAGGAGCCGTGTGCAAACATTATAGTTCCTTACAAGAACCATAGATGTGCGTAATTCAGCGTCTTGAATGAAATAAATAACACAAATTCAATGGATCTGATAGCCCGTGACCCCGTTTCGTTCCATAACTCGATCATTTTACGAGTATATCAGTATAGTGAGCCAGGCAGCAGCAGTACGGTAAGACCATCATAAACTTGTATTGCTGACGGTTGAACCAGACGCGATTTAACTTCTATTTCAGAGTCAATTGAAATGTTCTCGTAAGCGATAAACTTTAAGTGGGGTTTGTGGAATATTTTGGAGTAAACCTATAAACGTGGCTCATATATATGAGCATAACGTTTGTGTGCGTATATTTAAGGTAAGTAGTGTTACCCACATAGTATTGTTAGTGCGTACAATGTAAACTCAAGCATATTTATTCCACATGGGTGCGTGTTTTAATTAAGTAATGTTAATGTTGCCAGTTTATTGCACTCCAGTGGAATCATTCGAAACTAAAAATAAATAACAAAACAAAACTAGAGAACGAGGCTCTTTCAGAAGACTTTAATTCATTTGCTATCTAGAAATATAAACATTGAGAATAACACCCAGGATCTTAAGCATTCATTGAAACAGTCAATTTGAATAAACCTATTCGCTTCATTAAGCCATTGTTTATGTAAGAGTTAGGTACCTGAACGGAAATTATGAATATTCATCACAAATTTATTTACATAATAATGTAGAAATAATGAATGTACTTAGCTGCCTTCGCGTGGTGTCCGAATATAGAAAAAATAATTATGTTTATTTTTACATGAGTTCTTGAAAACAATACGGTACCTACTCTATTAACTCTTATTAATTATACAGAGGTCTGTACGATATGCTACATTTACATTTCTTTATTTCTTTTGCCTTGGCTGCAATAAAAACCACATAATCAGAACCATGACTTAACCACCTACAGGCACGCAATGTTTATCTAATTGTAAAAGTACAAGTATTATAATAGGCTTGTGTCCTAAAAAAATCTAATAAGTCCGTCAGTTAGATTATAAAAAAATATTTGACCCGTATTTTTTCTTTTGTTACATAAACCAAAATTGACGAAGATACGACGCTTTTAAAATTCGCAATACGTCACGCCGTGCTATAGTTTTTAGTGCGTTGTGACGTCACGAGCCCCCACTCCCGAGTTTTGATGCGTTTTATCTTTGTCAGTACTCAGTGATTTACAAAAACAAAAAATACGTGTCCATTATTTTCCAATACTCTAACTGACGGACTAATTAGTTTTGCAATTTATTGATGGTGGAAACTAGCCTATAGAAAAAGTCTCCTGTTGAGTGACAATTGGCTTTGAACTGAAGTCAAGTGGATCTTGACAGATGAGGGCTCAGGTACGACCTGCACAGACAGTGGCCCACCTTCCATCTTGCGCCGCATACCCTGTCACCTGCGCCCTTGACGACATTATGACTGCATCACTGAGCGGAATCCGCTTAGCTAAATTTCGGGCAACATTAACGCATATTTGTACGTTGGCCATCGATATGCTGAGATAACAATCGAAAACAAATATCGAAAAAAAAAAACGAATAAATGCCCGAAAAGATAATCCCCATCTCAACGTTCGTGTTTGTATGTGCAGAACTTGCAAGCCCTACTGGATAACGCCAAGCACGGCGTGATCTACTTCAACCTGGGCTCCAGCGTCAGCGAGGACTTGCCCCAGGAGATGAAGCAGGAGCTGCTGCGGGCCTTCCGGCAGCTGGAGCAGACCATAGTGTGGAGGTACCGGGGGAAGCTGGACTACGTGCCCGGGAACGTCCACCTGGTCGAGAAGGCGCCGCAGCTGGCTGTACTCAGTAAGCAATTGAGTGACAAAAACCGGAGTCTACAGATGGGGTCTAGAGGTGAAATCGATCCCATTCTAATCCTGCGGCCCTAGCGACAATCGCTTTTATAGCATATCGTACAAATATCTAGAACGACATTCAACAGGATTGAAATAAGCTTTTTGGTAGCTTATGTCAATTCAATACATTTTTGACTTCTCAATCATTGTTTATAGGCCAGGCACTGTAGGTACAAACATCGCGTTATGGCGCTCCCCACTGGGAGCATTCGCCTGTAATGTGACTATTCAATTTTGTACAGATGCAAGTGAATCTGAATTCAGACGGAAATGAAAAATGTTGTTGAACTTTGTTGAGTTTCGTAGTCGTAGTCGCCTCCTTCTCATCTGTTGATGGCCTATTATCACGCTAGGGATTGCATGAAAGTTATGAACTTACAAACATAACCAACAGGCATAACCGAGTGTCGAAGTGCACATACACGTTTGGGTTCGCCGGCACAGTTACACCATAATAACCTTCACTTGAAGCTGTGTGGTGTCACCGACTTTGGCCGACAATGCAACAAGACTTGACAAGCTTTAAACATGTGATGCCATGTATTATGTATCTGAGCTCTGTATCTACAGGTTATTAATAAAGAACTAGTTTATCCGAATCATTATAATTTTTAATAATGCTTAACTATAACAAAATGGAAAATACAGAACGGACTCCTGCGAAACCACATGAGAATGCATCTATTATTTACATCAATTCTAAAAGTTTTTTTTTTTTTATATGATATTGTTTCTTTTTGTGAAATATAAAAATGTTCATTTAGTCGCAGCACCGTGCACCGGATAAGATAGGTTGTATTGTCGAATCTGAGAAGAACAGCAGGGCTGACGTAAGGGGCACGAGAAATTGTTATTGTGATCATTATTATATTGTTGAATTGGAGAAGATCAGGACTGAATGTAGGAGTGCATAGGAAGTGGCTTTATTTATGTGATTCCGTATAATATTGTTGAATTATTGAGGGAGAAGGACAAGAAGTTAGTGAGATAGGACTTATAGATGGTGAAAGAGTTGAAGTTACATTTTATGTCCTCCGGTATGATTCAGTACTCAAGTTACCCATTTCTGCATCAAACAGTGTGTCGTTGATAATTTTCTCTGCAATTAAGCTTTGACGCTTCTCTACGGATCTTAACTTTATCGCGACGGATCTTCCAAGGAGATCGTAGCGGTCTTCTGTTGTTGAAGCGGGAGCACGACGCTTCAAACGATCTCTAACATACAGCAAGATGTCTTTGGTTATTTGACCTTGATCTGCTTTCTTTTTATTCGGTTTCAAAATATTTTCTTGAGCTGTCTTTTGTGTCGAAATATTTTCAGTAGTTCCAGTTGTGTGATGTGTGTCAGTAGTATCTGCATCTTCTGTAGTATCCATATTATCTGTGTGATTTTCTAAGGAGTCGTTGATTTCCTAGGACAATAAAATTATAATCCGAATTCTTAAGAAAAATGGAAGAAAATTGCGCACCTTTTTGAAAAGAGGTGGAAATAATACCACTTGCTGATAGTGGATATTATTGCATGGTTCTTGTGGCAATAGTTTAAATCCAGAAACCGATTTATACATATGTGCAGTTTATGGAACAAAGGGAAGACTATTCGATGGGGTATTAAAATACAACTTTTTTTTTGTTCAGTTTTGTTTTTTTTTTAATTTAACCTTTCTAGTTGTGATATTTTCGTAACAGTTCAAAAACCCATTGACCCTTTGAGAACCAATTATTTATTTTACATTTACCACACTCGAATTAATAAAGAAAAACTGGTGATGGCACTTTGCACATATAAAATATTTACCTAGTTCATATGTGACTCAAGATGTTTTTATCGAGAAAATATGGACCATGGAACCGTTATTATAACTGGTTACAAATGTACCTGCTCCAACATAGAATGTAGATATTCTATGTATGTTGGGTGAACTATAAATTCAAGGAATACAACGATGCAAAAGGAAACCGTCTAGAACACTAACCAAGTCTACTACTACTTTGTAAAAGAGGAGAATGCAAAGCGGCAAGGTTTGTCAGTTGTATTTGTTACTTCACAATCGATTTGCAATTAAAAGAAAAAGATACGAGTAAGAGTACCTAAGGTAATAATTACAGATTTTCAGTACTTACAAATGTGTTGTTTCCTTTCATATGCGAAAAATCTTGTGACAAAATCATCGTTATTTATTGGAAATTGTTTAAATAATGCATAAAACTTAACTAATTAAATAAACAAACTGAACAATTTTTTTAAATATTACGTGGATAAAGTACTTACATTAAAATCATTCTCTTCACTATCCAAAATGTAAGTCTGCGAGTTTCGAGGAAAATCTTGATCTTCAAGAAAATCAAATAAATCAAAGTACCACAGTGTTGGCTTCTGAATGTCATCAGAAGACGCTCCTGACTTCATCGATTCTTCGTATTTTTTCTTCTCTCGTCTGTAGTTACTGCGAAACGTATTTATTTTTTTAACAACGTCGTTTTTTGTTGCAGTCGGTTCCAATTCTTGGAGTTTTTTTATCAATTTTCTGTAGGCTTCCGTTCTTTTATGTCGGTCTTGATAACCTTTACTCTTTACGCGCCAGAGACAGGGTTCAGATTTGTAAATATAAATGAAATCTTCCAAAATGGCGTTACGCTTGCGACTCGCCATTTTACTAAACGATGCATTGCCACGCGACCTCACGCCCTTGTTGGCATCCGCAAACTGAGAACTGCGCATGCATGCATGCGCGACTGCCTCACACGTCAGTTTGAAGCAAGCCACACACTAGATTATGCATGTTCATTTTAAATGTGCATACCAAACCTTCATGTTAAACGGAGTTCCATAAAGTCAACCGACAGACTTGCAATTACGTATCTTGGTTGGGTCGTTTGCAAGCATGGAATAACTTGCAACATACGACGAAATGGTTGGTTTAGTAGGTTCATGGCTGATTTAGAAACTGAAAAAGGAAAAAAAACCATTAAAAATTGGTAAGTACTTGAGTTTATTTATAAATACGTATGCAGCAGCATAATTTTCATCCTTCACAGACTGATTTGTACATTGCGCGAAAGATAGGCAAGTATCAATTTTAATATTGGTCAGGTTGCATAAATGCACGCTAGGGTTTGCCTTTGGTTATGCTCGTAAGGTTATAAATTTATATCTGTCTAGCGTGTATGGCGGGCCTCTACGCATGGAGTAGTGGTCAATGTTAATGGCCTAGTAAGTTTGAGCTGCAGTTGCAGTTGTTTCTTATTTAAAATTGTCTGAAGATTTCGAGGATTTCAAGCACGACGCAGAAGCACAGGTCTTCTTTTGTAATGGGGAATGTTTGATGATTCATCTCTAATATTACATCAATTTTCACGAGGCACGCTCATGTTTATGATTGTTGACCGTGCTGTGATCGTGAATGAACAACTCACATAAACGTGACTGAAACGGGTCGGGACACCCCCCCCCTCGCACCCCCCCCCCCTCCATACCCCACGGCCGAGCCCATCACCAACATGTGAGTAAAATTTAATGTAAACAACAACCAATAAGTTCATTTATGTTAGGTCAATCACGCGTCAGCACGAAATACTTCAAGCTAGTACGTCAACCGCTTATCACTGTGGAATAAAAACTCTGTCGCAATCACACTGTTACAACAGAACTAAAGTGCACAAACGCTCATTTTCACTAGCATTATGTAACTCAATAAAATCTAATTGTTGGATTTTCAAACATCTACTTAGCGCCGAGAGTTTACTTTCCAACAGTTCTATAATAACTATGTTGACCCCAAAAGTGGACATTTAAAGTTGCTTAGGATTACATAAAAGCGTGTTCAACAAATGAGAACTGGATAGTCAGGGAGTCAAACCAATGCTGAACCAAGTTTGTATTCCTCTACATTAACAGAACACCCCAACACCGTGATGATGATCACTCACGGCGGGTTCCTATCGTACATGGAGGCAATGTACCACGGCGTGCCCATCGTCGGCCTGCCCGTGAAGAGTGACCAGCTGCTCACCATGGACATCGCAGCCGCCAGGGGCAGAGGCATCAGGGTGCCCCTCTCCAGCATGATAGGGTACCGGGTTAAGGAAGCCATCATGGAAATACTTGGGAACTACAGGTGTGTTGTTTGTCGCAAGAATACGAAGTTGCCTACACTAGCAGCACCCCAATAATTGTGTAACACACTTTCAGTTCACTTTCAAGGAAACCCATTGCTCAATGCATTGCTTCAAAGTGTATGAATAATATGGCTGAAAATTGTGGTTTTGTCAAAATGAAAGGCAAGTGTGTTACGCAATTAGGTTACTAGTCTTGGTTCATTTCTGAGTTTCAAAGTTTTCTCTTATAATTTATATTGCAGCTAAAATGTTTACGGCGAGTCCGCAGTTATTTCCCTGAAGACATTTTTGATAACTGAATTAACACTTTGTTGATTACCTACTTTATGATTTACCATTCTCCAGAGAACTGCTTCATTTTATTTTTTGTGTTGTCCATCAATCTTGTCGAGGATTATGGGGCCATTTAGAGGATGTGAGGTAATGTAGTGTCATGATTTATACATTCCCCGGTTTATTCACGAAATAAAATAAATTCACTCGAGTGGAAAATAACGCTGACAGTTTAAAGTTGTTTGATTCTCAATTTAGATGTCACTCGAAACATTTTAAGCCAGATAAAATATTTTTTAAGAAAAATAATTTAAATTTCCAACTCATTTTAAAGCGTTTACGCACCAAATCTTAGAAAGTTTTAGGATTTTCGGAACCCGCGTCGTTAGATTAGCAGCAATAATTAATCTTGATTGAAGTGTTGAATTGAATAAAGTATAAAGCCGCAATTCTACCATTATCTTAAACCTTTAATCCTCTACTTGATTAACGATTGATCCTCGGGCTGCCTCCTTTACGACTTATCTTTAAAACGTAGGTTAGATAACTGTTTGGACACCACTCACCAGTGAATTGGGAAAGCCTGGCTTTAGGCTTGACAACAATTTTGCTCCATATGTTTGATGAGATTCAATTTTATCAAATCATTTCCTCGCCATCCAAAACAATATTAGAATACAATTATCTCCACAGCTATCGAAGCAACGCGAAGGAAGCCTCCCTAATCCTGCAGAACCCGCTGGTACCAGTGAACCAGGAGCTGCTGTACTGGATCGAGGTGGTGATAAGCACACGCGGCGCCCCGCACCTCCGCTCCCCCGCCCTTCAGCTCAGCGTCATGGAGCGGTACCACCTGGATGTGGCCGCTGTGCTGGTCATGATCGCTTGGTTCCTGACTAAAGTCGCTAAGCTTTTGAAGGTCTACTGGGACGACTTTGGAACAGATTGCGGGGATTTGGACGATAAGAAGAATGAATAATTGTCTCTCTGAAAGTGTTCACGAGAAATAGGCTGGCTCGATAATTATTGTTGTATTATATTGGGGAAATTAAATTATTTATTGTTAACGTTGGGTTTTTAGTAGGTATCCCTTAACTTTTTCCAAAGAAATAACGTATCTTCTCCAGATGAACGTGTAGATACTTCACAGGTTGTTTCGATAGCTGAAGGAATCGATATCTTTCTTCCGACTAGTCGACCACGAAACCGCTTTGAGAGTGATTAATGACTGAGTGTCGAGCTACAGGCGATCGGACACGATGAGTACTTACTATAGCTTTGAATGAGATTGTAGCAACACGGTATCAGTAGATGAGCCACACCTGCTACAGGCGCTACAGGTGAATACTATAGTGTATCAAGAATTCAATATTACCAGTCAGTATAATAATATGTATAAGTCTGATTATGGGTAATAATATTTAAAATAACCAATACCAATATTTGTGCGAAACAACTTTCGTCATCGCAAAGAAAAATGCAACAGAATACGCATCACAAGCAACTTTAGTACTACAAGGCACAAGTATGAATATTAAGTGCATTATAAATATTATAATACAAATAGACAATAACAGTTAGGACCCGATAAGCGTGCGCGGTCCCGTGGGAGCGCGTCGGGCGTACGTACCCTGCGCACGCGCGGGGACTGCTGCGAATAGATGATAATATAGGAATTTACCACCCTCTACGAATATATTAAGTATATTGTATGATTATTCCAGTTTGATAATCCTTTGAAGATCATTGTGTGGGTGAGGGGTTGTACAGATTGCGCGGGGCAATAAAAAGGGCGTTAGTCCTGACTTAGTCCCCTAGTTGATGTATTAACACAACTCGGGATGCTGTAAGCCGTCACGTTTACTTATATATTTTATTGCTACGTCCAGTATGCTGGTGATGAAAACGCATGTCATTAAAAGAGATAGAGGGAGAAAGTGCTCCGATGAGGAAATGTGGATGAATAGTGAGAGGGATGATAAAAGAAAGGAAGAGAATGGCAGAGGGATGGTTGGCGGAGAATGCAAGACTGAAGTTGGGCCGACCCCAAGTAACTTCCATGGAAGACGGGGAGGAGGTCGAGGTTATGAGTTAGATTGGTGTCAAAAAATATTTGTTTATGTCGTCGAGCGTACAAATGGCACTCGTGAGTCATGGACTGCAGCTGAAAATAAATAAATAAAATTATTCTGAGTTGAGACCCATTTGAAGTTTTGTTTGTTTAATTATTTTCAACACACTTGCTCATAAAGTGGCTCTAATTTCACCGCAATCAGGTACATAATGACACCTGTAATCAAACTGTGACTTTTTCATTGCTATTATTCACAAGTGAGTTATAGGGTTTTTTTTTTTCATTTGATTGGTTGAATTGCTTTGTTCTTAAAAAGTTTCGATACAAAAAAGATCGTGTTCAATAGTACAAATAAATTAATGTACCTATTGCTTGCTCATTTCATACAACTTCGTATCTACATAGATAATTTCAACTTATAAGTTTTTAATAAATAAAACTTTCACTCAAATGCAACTTTTGTTTTTTTTTTTTTTTTACTTTTTTTTTAATAATAAAACCTTGAATTCCCCATTTCGTACGTGGCTAAAACGCTATCCGCGAAAAGCCAAAAAAAAGAATCCTCATTCTTTTAGTCTATGGCCGATCGCCATTGTTAGATGCGCGCGCATAGGAAAACTGATTAATTATTCCCGCCATTGCGAAAAAAAAATCACAACTCGTTTTCACTGTTGAAATTATAGTTATTTTTAGTATTATTTTATTCTCAAGTGTGTTGAAAAACGTCGTATGATACACGTGTGTGTTGATGATTACCGTCCTTGGCTCTCTTAAGAACCTCGCCTAACGGCTCGGGTCTCAATGGCGCCTCGGCGGTAATCACCAACATTACACACTGGTACCATAATGTACTATTATTTTGTAGGTGTTTTTAGTTCTTTCTTTCTTTTTGTTTATGAATGAAACAATAGATTTAATTGCAGTGACGCAGTTACTGCAGCTCCTAAGTCCTACTACGTGTTATTTACATGAACACATGAAATTAAACTAGTTCGGTGGTTGAGTTGATCCCGTGGCGACGCAGTGCTGCGGGTACCTACTCGGTGCATTATTAAAGTTACGACTAGAACTAGCGCGGTTGCAATCTAGACGTAGAACATAACATTGCAGTTAAGGCGCTTAGACGAGCTAAATTAGCAACTCTATTTGTGGTGGTTCAAACTTCGTTTGAAATGCTGTTAGAATAAAGTTCTAATCAGCTTGCACTACAAAGTGGTTGTTACGTCAGCCACTGCGGGCCAAATAGCGCGAAATGAGTGGTTTCGATCGATTTACAAAAAAACTATTGATTGGATTAAAAAACTAAAACAGTATCATGCTAACATATTGCTTGTAGAATTATTTGCCAAAAAATCAGAATGATTGCATGCATATTAGTATGTTTTTTATTGTTTGAAAGATATTTTTAGAGGTAAGTTCGTGATTTCTTTTTATCGAGCCAAATTAATTGTATTATGTTTTCAAAACAGTATCATGCTAGCATATATCCTGAAGAATATCATATATTTTTCTGGTCTTGTTTATAGCAGTGAATCATATACTTTTTAACCGACTTCCAAAAAGGAGGAGGTTCTCTATTCGACTGTATGTATTTTAGTAATTATAAAACTCGCGTTTAGCTCGTGTAGTCGCCTTAATTATAAAACGACGTCATCATTACTCTCTAAGCGGCTTATTCCACTTTTCCCCGTTGGATGATCGGCTTATTCCACTTTTCCCCGTTGGATGATCCCCATTGATGGGGATAAGCAAGGTCATGAGCATACTTTGACTCGGAGGATGTAAAAAGGCGCAAAGTCCGTCTGAGTGTAGTGATATTCCGTTACGATAGTCTCAGAAGTAGCCCGTAACATGGATTTGTGTCAGATTTATTGCGAAAAGCAATCTAGGACCCTACATGGGACTTCATCATAAGTGTAGAACTGTAGGTGTAGTGTATATAGGTGTTGCAGGCACGTCTCCGGGGTTTTAGGAATTAAACTTTTTCGCATAGAGCTAGCGGTATCAATTTAAACACCGGCCAAGTTCGAGACGGTCTCGCACATGAAGGACTCTGTCCGTACCATCATAGTAGGGGCAACAGACATAGGTACATAATCTGTGAAAAATTCTAGCTATCACGATGTATGAGATACAGCCCGGTGACGGACAGACGGACTGGGAGTCTTAGTAATAACGTCCTTTTTAGGGTTCCGTAGCCAATTGGCAAAAACGGAACCCTTATAGATTCGTCATGTCTGTCTGTCCGTCCGTATGTCACAGCATTTTTTTTCCGAAACTATAAGAACTATGCTGTTGAAACTTGGTAAGTAGATGTATTCTGTGAACCGCATTAAGATTTGTATACAAAAATAGAAAAAAAAACAATACATTTTGGGGGTCCCCATACTTAGAACTGAAACTCAAAAATGTTTTTTTCATCAAACCCATACGTGTGGGGTATCTATGGATAAGTAGGTCTTTAAAAATTATATTGAGGTTTCGAATATCATTTTTTTTTTAAACTGAATAGTTTGCGCGAGAGACCCTTCCAAAGTGGAAAATGTGTGTCCCCCCCCCCTGTAACTTCTAAAATACGAGAATGATAAAACTAAAAAAAATATATGATGTACATTCAACTACCACCGAAAATTGGTTTGAACGAGATCTAGTAAGTAGTTTTTGTAAATACGTCATAAATCGTAAACAGCAATTTACTTTTCATTCAATCTGGTACGGAATCCTTCATGGGCGAATCCGACTCGCACTTGGCCGCTTTTTTATCCTTTGGAAACGGAACTCTAAAATAAAATTATTTTCTTACATTATTCTCGGGTACATATATTCCTAAACTTTCTTCCTTCTATTTTCGTACAATACTATATCTGTACAAAGATCATAATAAAATAAATAAAATAATTCGATTAGGCAGAAAGCGTCCTCACTTCATGAACGCGATCAAACGGGAGCTCTCGACGCGCTCTTCATAATTAATATTGGTCGTCGCCGTCGGCTCTCAATGAACTAACTTTACAGTTCTGTTGTAGTGACTCGTGACCTGATTGTCTCTTGATTTGAGATCCGGACCCTTGCAGATTCACGATAAAGGAATAATGAAACGAACAGCAAGTCGTGGGTTCAAGTTCAAACACAGACAGGCGTATTACTTTGGTTAATATATTTTCATCACCACTGCTCTAATAAAAAACAGTGAAGGAAAACATCGTGAGGAAACCGGCATGTCCTAGAACCAAAGCTTCGAAGACATGTGACATCTGCCAACCTGGTGGATTATAGCCCATACGCAACATACGCGCTTTCACGTGGCGTTGCGGACACCAGCCCGTTGGACAATGGTACAAATACAATGTGCAATAGAATGAAATCCGTACGTACGTTCCATCGTGTTCGATACAAAAAGTAATTAAGCAATTCAACGCTGAGAAAAAGTTGTCGGAGAGAACCCTGCCCGAAATACTTTCAGTAATCTCATTATTTACAAAAGGGTTACTTTATTTACCCGCCGGTTTCACACAAACTAGTTTAGACCATAAAATAATCGTATTTACCGATGTTATTTGTGCTAAGTACACAGTACAGTAACTATTATATACTTGGCACAGTTTGTATGAATTTAGTTTGTTCCTCTGAGCCGAATAGTATATAAACAAATGGAAATTATTCCTGGGCCAGGTACATAATAATATTATTATAATAAATAATTGAATTACTACAGAGTTGCACATTGCTGCTGAGCCGCCTGCTTATGTATTTAGTGGTTCAACAAAGTTGAGGCCAGTAAATATAATTTTCGTCAAACATAGATTATATCAATCACGATTAGTCACCACACACAAATCTAAGAATACATCTCTTTAAAATTTGCTGGCGTAAGTAGGTGATCTATCTTATTTTCAACATCTTTCAGGCGACACTGTAATATATTTCAACAAATTCCTGACGATACTGAAATTGTGAATTTAGTTAAAATGGTACTCGTCGTCATCCACAGTATGTCTTTGTGGTCGTCTTTTATAACCAAGACGTGGTACCTACCTGTACGTAGATTACTTTACAAAATATTATACATTAACGTTGAATTTAGGGCACAGAAACAAAAGAGTCCTTGTATTATTTAGATTTTCTATAGTTTACTTTGTTCAGTACATTCGCTGTCAGAATCTGATGTCGGTAGGTCAATGCCGGTTTGACCTCATCTTAAAATTATCTTTTATTAGATAGATCTTAGCCAATTGAAGAATTTGTCACAATTTGTCACAGCTCTTAGCAAACAACACCAACAATCTAGAAGTGAACGACCGCTCGCACATCGCCGCACACCGGCGCACGCGCCGCTCGCCTCCCTTCCACGTAAACGCGATTAATGACCCTTCATTACTGCCACAATCCGATACTCTCTCATGACAAACAAACAAGATCCGTCTTTATCACTGAAGAAGTAAGGATCATAATACTGTCTCACTAGTTAATAGGGGTGGCTCTTAAGCGTCGAAATAAAAATGTTATTAATTCATGACATTAACTGTCCGGCAACAACATCTCGAAGGACATCACAACATCATTCGTATAGATATTAGTCTCATAGTCGGCTACTAAAATCATTTATCTAGTAGGAAGAACGGGACAGCAGACACATTGATTGATGATAAACTCGTATTTGCTACTTTATCGTACATTTATTGAAGAAACTTCAGAAAGACGTTTGACAATATTAATCATTAGTCACGAGTTCACGACTCGAGAGACGTAGATCCAGTAAGCAATACAAATGAAATCTTATTAGCACATGGGACACTAATGGAACATCATTCATTGGGCCATCTTTTATTAATAGCGCTAATTATCCTAGTCGGCCATGAATGTTACATTGAAATCCACCGGTGACTTACGTCAGTAATTCCTTTGCAAATACATGCAATGTTTCAGACATTGCGATTTTATTTCTGAAAGTTTGAAAAATCTGTTTTGTATCATTAGTTTTGGCTTAGATAAAGCCCAAAGCACACATAAATAAGCACTCTTTACTGGATTGCTAACAACTTACTGTATTTGTACATGCGAGGCTGAAAAGAGACGCAGTTACAGTGCTTAGAAGTGTTCGTTAGAGTTACGGAGCTGCGGAGTTTCAAAGGAACCACCCCGAACGTGTGAAGTTGATGCTGATCCCGACGTGCAGGGCGTATAACTGTGCGATGGCCATGACTCTATTTAATGAGAAGGTACCCGTGAAGGGCAGCTATAAGTGACCGTATTTATTTATCTAGAGTTGAAAGGTTTCGATACATTTTCAAATTAAAGACTGTTGTCACAGTTAATAGTTTCAGCAGTAAATAAGACTACGACAGCAATATACAATACTCCTGACACTATCATTGTTTCCAATCTAACGATGACTAGCTCACAGCCATTACAGTTCGTAGTTTATCTTCTCACAATTTGGCTAATCGTCTCTCCGTAACCACAAACGTACTAACTTGCTGTAAACTAAGATTTATTGTATCTCGTGCACACTTTACGTCTTCCTGTAATCGTTACTGACAACACACTTCAATTAGTTTCAAGGTAACTTTACTAAAATCTAATATTTTACGTACTTGAGTTTTTAGGAAATCCTTCAGAAACTAATCTTTGCCAGAAGCATTATTTTGTAGTAGCATCAGAGTTACCGGATGTATAGTACCTACTTACCGTATGGCGTAAAGTGTTGATGTTCATGTTTCAGATCTGTGTGCTCCATAAAAGTCATAAAAAAGACTATCAGAAGTTCATCAAAATCATAAAATGCATAAAAGATCAAATAGCGGAAAACTTAACGCTTTGTATTAATAGGTGTCTAAAAGAAGGAAATTTTCCGGAATCCTTGAAAGTTGCAAAAGTCAGCCCCATATATAAGTCAGGAAATAAATCAGATACAGGTAATTACCGACCGATATCTGTATTGCCAATATTATCAAAAGTGTTCGAAAAAATTGTACACAATCGACTTAGTGCATTTTTAAAATCAAAACAGTTCTTATATGAAAAACAATATGGGTTTCGACCAAAGTCAAACACGGTTACAGCTGCAACTGATCTAGTGACAAAAATCAAATATAATATTGATAGTAAAAAAATTACATTGGGAGTGTTTGTGGATCTGAAGAAAGCTTTTGATACTGTTAGTCACGAAATACTTTTGTTAAAACTAAGTCATCTGGGCTTGTCAGGATCCGCTTTACAAATGTTAAAATCATACCTTAGTAACCGATATCAGATTGTGAAAATCGGTGAAGTTCAAAGTGGACCCCGACAGATTACCTACGGTGTCCCCCAGGGCTCAATCCTCGGGCCACTGTTGTTTCTTATCTACATAAATAGCATCCATGAAATCGGTCTGAAGGGGGATATAGCACTATACGCTGACGACACGAGTCTATTTTACTCAGGTACCTCAATATGCTCAATTATAGAACAAGCTCAACATGATCTAAACCTTTTACATACTTGGCTTAAATCAAATTTACTTACAATAAACATTACCAAAACAAATTATATTATATTTGCAGCAAAAAACAAAAAGATTGGCCAGCACAGTGACTTACATATAGATGGTCAAATGTTGAGGAGAGTTCATCAAGAAAAGTATCTTGGTCTCATACTTGATGATCAATTAACGTGGAAACCACATATAGAGAGTATCAAAAACAAGCTCACATCACTAACAGGTGCGCTCCGTGGCGTCGTGCGGTGTCTACCTAGGCATGTATGTTATACGATATATAACTCCATGGTTAAATCTCACTTAGACTACTTGATCGAGGTCTGGGGAACTGCTGCCAAATCAAACCTAAAAGTACTCCAAATTGCACAAAACAGAATAATTAAAAAACTATTTAGATATAACTATTTAACTCCTACTGAAAAAATCTACAAAGAAACACAACTTATGAATCTCTATCAAATATATAAGTACAACACATGCATACTCGTAAGAAAAATTCTAACTAAAGACATACATTCCCAGATTATATTTACTAAAAGGGCACAAACTTATAAAATTTTAACAAGGCAAGCTAATGACATTTGCTTAACCCAGCCTAGGACTAAATATGGAAAAAGAAATATAATGTACGAAGGAGCTAACTTTTATAACAAACTACCTAAAGATATAAAAGAAACCAAATCGTTATACTTATACAAGAAAACTTTAAAAAAGTATATATTAAAAGATAATTCCCTAGATTAATAAATATATATATATATAGGTATATATATATATAATATATGTGTGTATGCACTATGCAGGTATAAAATTAAAAAAAAAAAAAAAAAAAAAAAGTTGTTCAAAAATAAATTATAATAATGTACATAAACAAAAATAAACTATACGCTTAATAATATAAAATGTACAAATATTACCCAAAAACATTTTAATGAATCGCTCATGTTCTGCACTGTGTCATAGGCCTTAGTAAACACGCAAGAACTTCTAAATTGCACCCTACCCTCATCGCTCAAACTTTTGTGTCATTTCTTGTGTCTTATATGTAACCTACCTTCTTCTATTTGATAATCTTGTACAAGGTATGCTAATTCGAAATGTTTTTGAAATTGTAGTTTTAAGATGTGTATTTGTATTTGTTTTTTTTTGTTTTTATCTACGCTTACTGGCAGATACCACTGTATATCTATTTATGTTTTTCTCTGTAAGTGAATTTGTAATTCTTTTGAGAAAATAAATATCTTTAACCGTATCATAAATGCAAAAGGATGTGAGATGTTTGTTACTCTTTCACGCAAAAACTACTGAACGGATTTGGATGAAAAGCACACAGATAATTTATAACCTGGATTACAATAACACACAGGAAACTTACTTAATAATAAATTTCTCTACTTAGATTAGATTTCTGTAAATCAAATCAAATCAAATCATTTTATTTGTGTAACATAGGTAGTAAATACAGTTTTTAAAGTTCTTAGGGCGCTATGTTATGCAAAGAGGCGTACAAATATGGTAGCATGCGAATTGTGACAAGAAAAGAAAAAGGATAAATATTTATCATGCAAAAGCTAAATTAGTACCTATGTCAAAAATTTAAATGTCACATATGGAATAATTTGTACAGTCAATGTTAGATTTACAATAGAGGGTTAGGGTCACAATTTGAGATTACAGATTATTTAAAATTAATTTTACAGCAGCTGGTGCAGGGTACTTTTAAATTTATTTACTGGCAGGCATTTAATTGCGTCGGGTATTTTATTATAAACTTGAGGAGCAATACCAAAGAAACTTTTCTTCATCAATGCTGTTTTACATTTCACATGGCTCAGTGTGTTTAGGTATTGAGTGCGTACTGGCATTTTCTTGTACTACAAGTAGTCTGATTTTCATTGTTACGAGTATTATAAACTAAACTTAATCCACTGAAGAGGGTTAGGAGTCACCACTACAGACGCCAACTATTTCCTCTTGTAGACAGTTCAGTACACAAACAACAAACTGTTACCTTTGATCTTGACACGCGCCTCCTCCCCGTGACCGCGACCATCCGCCGCCTGGTCGCCGCCGGGTCGCCGCCGGGTCGGTCGCTGGGTCAGCAGCTTGCTCGCCCACATAGTTAATAGACCACGTCGTCAGACTTCCGGCCTAGTACCCGTGTACACTTAATTGTTAGTTATGTGTAGGAGCCCTCAGTGATAACACGTGGTGTGGACTAAACAAATCATCAAGTAATTGATTTTACTTGCCGACTGTACTGGGCACATGTTGGGTTTTTGTGTTAGGTATAGCACTAGAGTTTGGACTAGGTAATACCTATAGATTTCAATGAAGCAATATTTTGTGGAGTAGAGGGAGGTCTTTGCCCAGGATCGGACAGGGCAAGCTAGGAACAAAAATATATTTTAGTCTCAGATAGGGACTTTCGTTACCTAAAGTTACGTTGGAGCAATTAAAAATAAACCCATAGTTTACGTCTTCGACTTATCTCTGCACCATTCGACTTTAAAAGATTTAGATACGGACTTAATTAAATTACTTACCTAATTATCTTTATCTCTGTGTTTCTTACTGAGATCAGTTTTGCATGTTCTTTCATCCCTCTTTAAGCAGACCTTCATCGATCAGCTTTTCCAAAGCCAAGATGTCAAACTTAGGTACAGATTCCAAGTTCTGAATTCGTAACCTAAAACCTAACAAAACTTTATCTCATCTATTTACACCTACATACAACCTTTGAATGGTGCGTATTGCGTGTTATGATCAACATATAAATGCTATAAATACTGTCGATTTCTTCCTGTTTTTCTTCCAGCTACCCGTAACCATAAGAAAACAGGAAGTCGCACGCGACAAATAAGAAACAATAGTGATGTGACACGCAGATTCGTATCGAGACGATCGATGTCGGTCGACCCCGACCTTGCGCCTTGCGCCTCGCGGCTCAAGTTCACGTCCCTGCCCGTGCGAGGCGCCTCGTCAATCAACCGGCCACCACCGCTCGGCAACTGTGTACATTTAGATCTGTATCTCTGTGGGAATGGGTTCACGACGCACCGTTACCTACTGAGACGTTGCGGTCCATCGTGACTGTAGCCGACAAAATAATTAAATAAATGAATACAAGGAAAGACTATTCACGGTCAATGAATATTGTGGTAGCAATCATGATAGCTGTGTTAGGTTGCAGTGCTTGCAGTACCTACCTATGGTTTCCCTTTGTCGTTGCTCAGGTTAGATTCTAGTGCAAGACTCACTTATGGGTTCAGTAGGTACATAGGTAACCTCCTCCTTTATTTATTATTCGAACAATTATATTTACATTTTTAAATATCTGAATAAAGGGCCAGCGAGGTGACGATACGTACAGATACGAATCATTTAAGTGGTAGGTACTCAATTGGTAGTTTACAAGGTAAGTAGAGACATGAGTGTTTCACGGACTAAGCATCACGCGTCGTGTTACGTACGATGCACCTGCATTATGTGAGTCGCACTCATTCGCAGAACATTGTCAACCAAACAATACATTCATTCTCCATTTCTTAGTACCTTTAACCTAAATACAATGTTCAGCGAATTAAGCGATATAGGTAACTTTCTTCGAAATAATTGTTTTTGTAGACGTTGCAATTTAGTTACCACTACTAGTTATTATTGAAGACGTAACTCACCGATGCATATTCGTACAGAGCCATACAAAATCTCTTCTCTTCACAATGCTTTCAAAGCAGCGATAAATAAAGCCCTTAATCGAACGTTCGCAGTAACATCCGCGTCAGTCCGCATCGATTCGCTCGGCGTCGTGCTGATCCGGCCGGATCCGTACGGATTACCGCAGCGATGGACAGCGACTCGTAAACAATGCAAGAGATGCAGCCAGCAGTCGTCGAAATCCGCACGAATTCGAATACTGACGCAAGCGAGCGACGTGTGCTACCAATAAATTAATAATTAGTTGCAATGTGTGCACATATTTTGATCATGAATTTAATTCAGTTGTTTACAAACAACTCACATTAACTTTTCACAAGTAGGTACCTACATTGGTTTCAACAGTGCGTTAAACATCAACGCACATAAGTTGGAATTCAACATATGAATAAATTATCTACGAACACATTAGAAGCAGATTGTATTAGCTTCATATTTGTTTGTGTGAGAATAAATTAAAATATTTTTTCCATAAAATCCGTTACCGCATTTTCAATCGATCAATCAAGCTTTGTTTACCGCAATATACCTACTGTGTGGGTACGTCACCCGGCCGCCTTTCGTTTGAAGACTTTATAAAGTCTTTGTAAGAGAATGGAAACGGTTTTACGGGACTGTAATCTCAAGTAAAGTTTTATATAAAGTGTATAATTAAATATATTTTCGGCGTGAAACGCTCCGGCCGTGTGTCTTGCGTCAAGCGCAAGAGTGGCGCGGAAGCCCGGCTCAGCCGCCATGCGAACCTAATGTCCCGGCTTCGGTTGCAGCGCCGGATCCCATTGCCGGCCGCCATTACGGGATGCGCCGGATTCCGACCGTGGACGGGCGACGGACGGGGGCGGCGGCGGCGGCGCGCGCCACGGCGTAGCCAATACTTTTATGGGTTTGGCAAGCGCGCCGCCCACGTCAATCCACCAACATTTGGCATATCGGAATTAAACTAATGATATCAGATTTATAGTTTATATGATATTTTATTACCGACCCGTGTACGCAGACATCGTTTATTTATATTGATGGTTAAGATAACAAACAAGAAGCAAACGGAAAATACAGAAAATTCATGCTCAACATAAACAGGTTAGGAGGAGTCAGAGGGAATTTATGACGAAAGCTTGTGATTTTGAAACTAATCCAGCAAATGAGAATAAGCATATTTAATACTGAGAAACTTTCATAATATACTAGCACGTAGCTCTATATACTAGGTACGCATTGTCTCTCCTCCAACGATCATCAGTCAGACTTGTGTGTGACTGAAAGTTGTAGACACTTTTCGCTCAAATTGCCAATGAAATCGTGTTACGACTTCTTTGCTTTGGACGCTTTGGACGTGGAGTTGCGGACACGTTCTCTGGCTAATCAGTCAGGAATTAATCCATATCAGTAATATTAAAAAAATTGCTGTTTTCCACAAAAGTGCAATTTTCACAAGGTCCAGCCCGTTAAACTCATTTCACTGCGACTTCTATCAAAGATATTACGGTTATTCAAGAGATGTACGTAAGCGAGACACAGAAAATAGCACTAAAACTAGAAAAACTTCCATCCATAAATTTCCAATCAGGTACTAGGGCACTATGAAATCGGAGAGATAATGTATTCCATCGCTAGCTGAGCAGAATTTTATAGTGGGTAGGGAGCGGTGCGCTTTACGAGCCCGTCCCGGCCTCCCGGAGGTATCGCCTACTAACAATGCTAAACAGTCCAGGGTCACGGGGGAACTGCTTCCGACGTCGTTAGCAGGCAAGTCCACCACCTCGTTATGTATCGGTTATTGAGGGAACAAATCGTATTGAAAATTATGATGAAACAACGTCAAACTATCATAGGCATAGTTCAATGGTCATGCTCGGAATACCAGATCTAGAATCAGTATGTTTTTGTCCCACAGCTGGGCCTCACCCAAAGCCTTCCACTCTCCTTTACGACCGGTTTTCTCAGGCCAATCTCTCAAAATAATCAGTTTAAATAATTTATTTAAACTTCACATAAGTACAGGAGTGGTACAGAGGCGAAATCAATGCTACAAGGCATTCTCTTACAGTCAAAAACTTTAGGTCCAATAGACAGAATAACAACAAAAAACCGTCAAGTGCCAGCCAGCCAGCCAACATATTTACGGTTTTCAGACTTTTTCTTTTACTTGAGCTGTAAGACATTGCTGTCAACGGGAAGTGCTCGTACCCTAGGCTAATATACATATAGTTTTTGATTCCCTTGTGAAATCACAAAATATGCGAGATAACCGGTTATATTTTTTGATCGCGTTGACATAGAAGTAGCAGACTTGAGTATTTGACATTAATTTTAGTTTGACACTTCCACGCCTTCCTGAGAAAACGGGTCTTGCTTAACAACTGGTCCTGGTTTAGGTACGAAAACTAAGAAAAGTACAATTTTTGTCATTCATTCAAGTTCAACGTAACGTGGATAAACAAGAATTAGCCTTGAAACCACTAGAGTGTGAACTGTGAAGTGACCACTATCTGCAGAGCCTCGTCCGGACTTGCAACCCACTGACCGCCGCCGCGCCGACGTCCGGCGAGTGTCGCCTCACTGCACGTCGGTACTGCTCTCACTTTTTACGTCTCACAGGCGTGTGAACAAAAACTGGCCTCATTCACTCGTTCACGGCGCAAAGGACGTACAGAAGGTTCATTCCATGAAAACTTTTGCCCGGAATTCTTCAACTGAAATTCAAGAAGAACCTTCGTGAAGTCCAGTCAAACGGTCAGAGAGAATAATCCGTCGAATAGAGGAGGAACTTTTTGACTCCTTACTCCTATTTTTAGTCCTTTCAACATAATTCAATGTTTAAATCGAGCTAAATAAGCATTTCTAGTGTTTGTGCAATCATCGAGTGGTTCAGGCTTGATATCGGTTATTGTCATGTAAAAAACAGGTGGTACCGGTGAGACTAGAAGCTGACCCCACATAGTTGGGAAAAGGCTAAGCAGGTAATGATGATCGGCTGTCAGGATCAGGACGGCTACTTCTTGGATATATGAAAAGCTTTCAACTTTTAAAACCATGTTAAAACGTTTTACCTCTATCTCGATCTCTTATTATACGTGTTTGTATAAATACTGGATCTCAACGAATCATAACAAAATAAACGCAGATACAAACGAAGTCAGACCTAGGATAAACTAATTTACTTCATACATCCGCCGGGATTTTTTGTATTTACACAAGATTCACAATTTCCGTGCGGTGATTACGCTGAAGAAGTATGAGCTTGTGATTTGGAATCAGAATTTAAAATAAACCGTGGGACTAACCTAACAAAAATATTTACGAAAAAAGCATTGATTGCAATTACGTGGGTGGATCTAAGTTTGCAATAAGAATAAGTATTCTAGGGACAGTAAGTATATGCACCTAGCATAAGGCCTGTTGCGGGCCTGTTCGAAAGAGATACTGCGGCCCCGGAACATAAAGGGTGAGGAAGGAACATGGATAGGTTTTAGTCAATAAAAGTCCCCCCACTCCCTCCCGCTCCGCCCAGAGCCGGGAGGAGACATTTGATGATTTCCCATCCGAAAAAAAAAATGTATATGCACCTTGTTCTTGCATTGAATTACCTACAAATTAAAGCTTGATCAAAAATAGAGTAGATAAAATAAATATGAAATGGTCCCGAATTATTCTTCCAACTTTGCGAACACGAAGCATTTATTTTATACGTTTTTAATTGTAAGAGGTTTCGCAATTAAAATCAAAATCAAAATCAAAGCATTTATTTCAAGTAGGCCAGTTACAGGCGCTTTTGAATTGTCGAAACAAAAATGAACATTTAATGTAGCTACAGTCCCAGTCACAAGACATAAAAACTGTGAAAGTACTGTAGTTGCCCATTCCCTAGCGTAGATCTCTATGGAGAAGAACGGGCAAGAAACTCCATGGACACTCTTTTTAACCGACTTCTAAAAAAGGAGGAGGTTCTCAATTCGGATGTTTCTATTTTTTTTTTTTTTTTTTTTTTTTTTTTTTATGTTTGTTCGGGCATAACTCCGTCGCTTGCCAACCGATTTGGAAAATTCTTTTTTTGTTGGAAAGGGTATTCTTTCCAAATGGTCCCATAGCCACCAAGTCGGGATCTGACGATGGAATCTTGGCGAAATCGAGGAAACTCTTCAAATTTTATATGAAAACGTGTTGCGATTTTGGTATTTTCTACAACAAGTGAAGCATTTGCGTTTGATAAGAACCATTCTACCATCAGATCTGATGATGAAGCTAAGAGTCACGGAACTCCATAATGAGACAATGTACCCTAGTCGTGTTTGGGCTTGTTGTAATTGTAACGGTATGCACTTTCCATGTGTCCATGTTCCAAGCACATGTAAACCACTAAAAAGTGTAAAATAAAAACTTTTTTACAAAAAATAAAACCGACTTCAAAAAAAAACAAAAAAGTGAAAAATAACTTTAGCTTCTGAAGTCGGGTAAATCAAAATATTGTTACAAAATCTTGGTTACATCATTCATGTTGAGATGGTATATTATGTGAGAACAATGTATATTATTATTAAATCTTATATGAAGTGCAGTCAATATGGTGCAATTAAGTGGCATTCCTGGCGAGCCCTGTGGGCATCGGCGTGATGGTTGACAATGCGGCCGCCACTCGGGGAACCGATATTAAATACTTGAACTTCATACAACTGCCACCAACAAGACAGTCAAAAGGTTCACTACAATCACTACAGATCAAACAAAGGGAACATAATTATCTATCTCCTCAGGTGGCTATTTTGATAATTTGAGTTTTGGTACAATATAGGGATCTAGGTAGGTATGTTCAGGAAAGCTTCAGTTCGACAAATTGTTAAGGTATGTAGGGCACTGTGAAATTCTAAATACCGTTAGTTTATAATCTATCTCGCGAGATTGTAAACTCTCGAAAGATTTAGAACACAGAACGCACGGAACGCTCGGGGTTGGTGTCTAACTGAATGCTCCTTTAGACCCAAACCCTAATAACTAGTCAGTCGATGACACTGGGTCAACATAACTTTATCTGCTCTTTTACCCATTTTCAATCTAACTGTTGCTTATCTACTTTGCGTGCTGACTTAACAAACGACAAGTACAATGCTTGGTTTCACCCGAGTGAACCTTCTGTTTCTTTCAACTAATCTCGTTATAGTTCAGCGTATTGCCTCCATCGAGAAATATTTGCTTTGGAATAACCGACGAACGCTCAAAATGCTCAAAATGCGAGCATGTTCGATAGTTTTAGTAAATATTATTTTTATTCTGGAGCCCGTTCGTATTGTAAGTATTATCCTTTTTTCGTTTCGAAGGAAACAAGTTTGCATAATTAATTTGTTAGGAAGCCCCTGGAGAATATCCTGAAAGAAATTCAATACAATTTGTCAATCTGCAGACTTATTTTTCGATATTGAAGGTAGTATTCCGGTGGGAGAACCCTTTTCTGAAATAAAAATAAAGAAAAACAGTAGTTATGGAGAAATTAGAGAAGGATCTCCTTTGTAATTTGGCGTTTTCTCGTGGTCCTACTATTTTGTTCTACTAGTTACTAGTAGAACAAAATAGATTAGAGCTGTAATAAAAAAAAAGTGTTCTAAAATACTACTTATTTTAGAACACTTTTTTTTTCGGATGGGGAATCATCAAATGACTTCTCCCGGCTCTTGGTGGAGCGGGAGGGAGTGTCAGACTTTTACTGACTAAAACCCATCCATGTTCCTTCCTCGCCCTTTACGTTCCAGGGCCACGGTATCTCTTTCGAACAGTCCCGCAGCCCCGGCAGGCTTCGGGACTGTTCGAAAGAGATAGGATACGTGTCCTCAGCGTAGCAAACTACGCTGGCACCAGTTGGGAGGTCTGCGCGCAGCACCCAGTCGTAACGTAACCGATGTTTCACAGGGACGGCCCCAGGACCGATCCCACACCGCACGACATAATTGTATTTGCCTTAAATAATCAATTATTGCTATTAATGTAGAAAAGGAGAATAAATTACTGAAGGAAAAAAAAATATGGCCCTCCATTCTTATGCAGGCCCTACATATCTGCGGATGAACTTTTTTATAAAATAAGCCATTTCAAGGTTAACCTTATACAGGTGGTATAAATAAATGATTACAGCACTTATATGTCATAGTAGGACGAACAGAAACTAGTCTCCCTCGTGGTCCTACTAGTAGGACAAAATAGTAGGACCACGAGAAAACGCCCGATGCAGCTAGCTGTAGGTTTCTCGTTGTCGGTAAAAATAACCTATATCTATCTATATTTATTTATTTATTTATTTATTTATTTATTTATATTATATAAAACTACAAGACCACTCACTCACTCACTGACTCACTGATTGACATGTCGTTTCTCGGAATGGGTGAGAGATGGGTTAGGGGTTAGTTTTGGAAAAATATCAAGTACTTCCGGTCGAGTAGAGGAAAATTATAGAGGAGATTCAAATCCAAGATGGCGGCCGAGTCCATTTCCGGTTTCGGCGAGGAAAGGACTTGGGCCAATTTCGATTGGTAATTTTTGTAAAAGGGCTAAAGTGATTTGAAAAAAAAGTAAAAAAAAAAAAAAAAAAAAAATGGCGGCCGCGCTGGGACGTTTTGAAATTTGCGACTTTTTTCACTCGACTTTGACCAATTGTTTTCTTCTACCGATTTAAAAAATCGCAAACCTTAACGTTGCCAATTTGTAGGTCATTTCAATGGCAATTGAGAAAAATTATGACATTTTGAAAATCCAACATGGCGGACGCTGTGGCGGCCATTTTGTGAAATGGTGGAATTTGCTACTTTTTTCAAATCCATTTTTCGTGTAGTTGGCAACATCTGACGGGTTCGAGTTGTACGGAGCGGTTGTGTGTTTTGTTGAGGAGTGTTGCCTGGTGCAAAAATTTTCCCCGTTTTTAGGGCATTTTCCGAGTTTTTCCCCGAAAACATGAAAAGTAGAAATAACCACATTTTGAATAGAGACTCTGTCTAGCTGGCAACTTTGGGGAGCCCCAAATGACATTTGACCATTTTCATCACTTTCGACTGGCAACCCCAAAAAATATTGAACTTTTTCATTTTTGGGACTTTTTCACTTTGGCGAATTACTTTGTTCTACCAAACTCAAAAGTTGGCAACACCGAGTACAGCGGTCGGTGGCCTGTATCCTTGAGATTTCCAGAAAATTATGACTTTTCAGAAAAACAAAATGGCGTCTGGTGTGGCGGCCATCTTGTAAAAACGACTAAAAATCCGAATTTTCGACACGATTTTTCGGGTAGTTGGCAACATCTGACGGGTTCGAGTTGTACCGAGCGGTTGTGTGTTTGGTCGAGTAGTGTTGCCTGGTGCAAAAATTTACCCCAGTTTTAGGGTATTTTTCCAGATTTTCCCCGAAAACATGAAAAGTAGAAATAACGACATTTTGAATAGAGACTTTGTCTAACTGGCAACTTTGGGGAGCCCCAAATGACATTTGACCATTTTCATTACTTTCAACTGGCAACCCCAAAAAATATTGAACTTTTTCATTTTTGGGACTTTTTCACTTTGGCGAATTACTTTGTTCTACCAAACTCAAAAGTTGGCAACACCGAGTACACCGGTTGGTGGCCTGTATCCTTGAAATTTCCAGAAAATTATGACTTTTCAGAAAAACAAAATGGCGGCTGGTGTGGCGGCCATCTTGTAAAAACGACTAAAAATCCGAATTTTCGACACGATTTTTCGGGTAGTTGGCAACATCTCACGGGTTCGAGTTGTAGCGAGCGGTTGTGTGTTTTGTTGAGTAGTATTGCCTGGATTAAAATATTTCCCCAGTTTAAGGGTAATTTCCCAGATTTTCCCCAAAAACATGAAAAGTAGAAATAACGACATTTTAAATGGAAATTTTACATAATCACCAAGAATGGGATGCTCCAAATGACATTTGTTCATTTTCATCACTTTCAACTGGTCACCCCGAAAGCCATTGGGGTTTGAATTTTCGGGTCAGACCTGACTTTGGCGAATTACTTTTTTCTACCAAACTCAAAAGTTGGCAACACCGAGTACATTGGTTGGTGGCCCGTATCCTTGAGATTTCCAGAAAATTATGACGTTTCAGAAAAACAAAATGGCGGCGTGTGTGGCGGCCATCTTGTAAAATTACCAAAAATCCCAACTTTCGACACGATAAATGGGATAGCTGGCATCCCCCGACTGGATTGTTATGTACGCACCGATTGTGTAGTTTATTAACGAGTGTTGCCTGGTGCAACATTTTTTCCCACTTTTGGGGTGTTTTTCCCGATTTTCCCCAAAAACAAGAAAAGTAGAAATGACGACATTTTAAATGAAAATTTTGCATAACCACCAAGAATGAGGTGCCCCAAATGACATTTGTCCATATTCATCACTTGCAGCTGGCAACCCCGAGAGCCAGTGGTTCATGAATTTTCGGGTCTGATCCGACTTTGGCGAATTCTTTTGTTCTACCAAAGCCAACGTATAGCCACCGTTTTTTCACTGACAGGTAGCTTTCATTATGGTTAGTTTGGAAAAATTGTGACATTTCAGAAATTCAAGATGGCGGCCGTGTCGTTTTGGTTTCCGAAACCTTGTCCGATTGGGGTCGTTCAAACGGTGTAAGAGTTTTTTTTTAAATTTTAAGATATTTAAGGGGTTTCGAGGGATCTTTACTGATTTTAGGGCTTTGCCCCTACAGGAATATTTTGTAGACGCGAGCTGCTCGCGAACGAATAGTAGTAGTAGTTTACGATTGGGTTCCTTCAAACGGATTCGACAGAATGAGGATTGATTTTGTACATAGAGGGGTTTATTTTTATGGTCGATTTAAGGGTTCCTTTGGTGGTGAAATTTGTTTATTCTTCCCACCTCTCCCCAACCTCCCCTCAAATAGAAAGGGCTGTAACTTCATTACGGTTAGAGATAGCCGATGGGTGTTTGAACAAATATTATAGGCAGGTCCTGATTGGAGCGAAGTAGGGAGGTGGCGAGCGTAGCGAGCCGTCGACTGAAAACCTGTCCGGTGGTGGTACCGGTAAAGCGAAGGGGGTAGGTGGCGAGCGAAGCGAGCCGGTGACCCCATAGCGTGAGGATAAGGTCACGGTAGGTTTCCGGTGGTAAGCAGGACTTGAGTGGAGCAAAGTGGGGAGGTGGCGAGCGCAGCGAGCCGTCGACTGAAAACCTGTCCGGTGGTGATACCGGTAAAGCGAATGCGTGGGGATAAGATCACGGTAGCTTTCCGGTGGTAGGCAGGTCTTGAGTGGAGCGAAGTGGGGAGGTGGCGAGCGTAGCGAGCCGTCGACTGAAAACCTATCCGGTGGTGGTACCGGTAAAGCGAAGGGGGAGGTGGCGAGCGAAGCGAGCCGGTGACCCCATAGCGTGAGGATAAGGTCACGGTAGGTTTCCGGTGGTAGGCCGGACTTCAGTGGAGCAAAGTGGGGAGGTGGCGAGCGTAGCGAGCCGTCGACTTAAAACCTGTCCGGTGGTGGTACCGGTAAAGCAAAGGGGGAGGTGGCGAGCGAAGCGAGTCGGCGACCCCGTAGCGTGGGGATAAGGTCACGGTAGCTTTCCATCGGTAGGCAGGTCCTGAGTGGAGCGAAGTGGGGAGGTGGCGAGCGTAGCGAGCCGTCGACTGAAAACCTGTCCGGTGGTGGTACCGGTAAAGCGAAGTGGGGAGGTGGCGAGCGTAGCGAGCCGTCGACTGAAAACCTGTCCGGTGGTGGTACCGGTAAAGCGAAGGGGGGAGGTGGCGAGCGAAGCGAGTCGGTGACCCCATAGCTTGAGGATAAGGTCACGGTAGTTTTCCGGTGGTAGGCAGGTCTTGAGTGGAGCGAAGTGGGGAGGTGGCGAGCGTAGCGAGCCGTCGACTGAAAACCTGTTCGGTGGTGGTACCGGTAAAGCGAAGGGGGAGGTGGCGAGCGAAGCGACCCGGTGACCCCATAGCGTGAGGATAAGGTCATGGTAGCATTCCGGTGGGTGGCAGGTCCTGAGTGGACTGAAAAAAGGAAGTCGCTAGCGTAGCGAGCCGTGGACCGAAAACCTGCCCGGTGGTGATATCGGTAAAGCGAAGCTGGGAGATGGCGAGTGAAGCGAGCTGGCAACTTCGTAGCGTGGGGATGATGTCATGGTAGTTTTCCGATGGTAGGCAGGTCCTGAGTGGATCGGAGTGGGGAGGTGGCAAGCTTAGCGAGCCGGTGACCAGGACCGGTCCAAACTTGGTTTGGCTATCAGACTATTGTATTGTCCTTGATCTGTTTGTTTTAGGTGTTAGTCTCCCATGTTATTTTAATAAATAATAAAATCAATTTTCAAAACTCCCGTTCTCCCCCCCCCCCTTCCCCTCCCCCTCATCGTATCTCGGAAACTAAGAGATCCGTGTTCTGTTTTTTTACGGTTTCGTATAGAGGAAGCTCGACAAGGAAAAACAATTTTCAAAGCTGCCCCCTTTGCACCCCCCCTCTCCCCCCTTAGCCTGTTTTCAGAAATTGAGAGCTTTGGAACATTTTTTTTCACATTCATATACAGTGACCCCTTCTCCCTTCCCGTCACCCGCCCCTCATCGTATCTCGGAAACTGGCACACATAGTGGTTGTTTTTAATTCTCACTTAATACTATTGAGGGGCGTTGAAATTCGTATACCCTCTCCCCCCCTCCAATCTCCCCTAAACTTGAAAGGACTGTAACTTCATAACGGTTAGGGATAGCCATTAGGTGTTTGAACAAATATTATCATAGGCGTCGAAACCTGTCTGGTGGTAGAGGACCTTTCCGGTAGCAGGTAGGTCGACAAGCAAATTGTAGTGTAATGTTTTTTTAATGAGAGAAGGTCTGAGTTTTTAAATAAGCTTATAGATTATATAAGGGGTGGGCCGAAGCCTGCCGGGGTTGCGGGCCTATTCGAAAGAGACACTGCGGCCCCGGAACATAAAGGGCGAGGAAGGAACATGGATGGGTTTTAGTCAGTGAAAGTCTGACACTCCAGCTCCGCCCAGAGTTTGAGAAGTCATTTGATGATTTCCCATCCTTAAAAAAAAAGGGGTTCTTATGGGGTTTCCAAATCTTTAAATTAATTCTCAAGTTATTTTTTTCTTTAATATCTTATTTTCGTTTCTTAAGTGTTTGGTTCTCAAGTGTTTTCATACTGATTTAAGGATTCCTATTGGTTCTCAAAATGTCATAAGGGTAAGGAAAACAATTAAAATATGGGTAGGTTTCGTTATTCGAGTTAGAAGATGATTTAGAATGATTAGAGCTTAATCAAGTGGAAACCTTTAGTCCTTTTGGGCTTAATTTGGCAGTGCACTAGACTTTGAAAAGTAGAAAACTTCTTTTAGGGTCATTTTTGAGAATTAGTATTACATTTAGGGGTTTTAAAAGTGACAAACAAAAACAAGCTACCACCACTAGCACGCGAGCTGCTTGCAGCTCGCGCAGCACGCAACAACTAGTTATATATATAAAATGGTAAACTGACTGACTGACTGACTGGGTGATATATCAACGCACAACCCAAACCGCTGGGTCTACAGATTCCAAATTTGGCATGAAGGTTCCTTATGTGGTTTAGGGGTGCACTAAGAAAGGATTTCTCAAAATTCACCCTCTAAGGGGGTGAAACGGGCCTCCAAAATTTGTATGGGGAAACAAGATAAGTTAGACTATTTCATTCGAAACTTCACAAAAATACTCCTATTGATAAATGAGTAGAAACGGGTTTCAGGTTTTTTCGAAATTCAACCCCTAAGAGGGGTGAAACGGGCCTCCAAAGTTTGAATGGGGAAACAAGATAAGTTAGACTATTTCATTCGAAACTTCACAAGAGTACTCTTATTGATAAATGAGTAGAAACGGGTTTCAGGTTTTTCAAAATTCAACCCCTAAGAGGGGTAAATGGGGTGACAAAGTCTAAAAATCAACGCACAGCCCAAAATATAGTCTAGGGGTGCACTAAGAAAGAATTTTCTTCAAAATTTACCCTCCAAGGGGTGAAACGGACCTCAAATGTTTCTAAGGGGAAACAAGATTGGTAAGACTATTTCATTCGAAACCTCACAAGAATACTCCTATTGATAAATACAAGATAGCGCCCAGGAAAAGTATTTGTTTTTCCATCTCGGGTGTCGTTTACATGGTTATCGAGGTCGCTGATTACAAAAATGAGATCGAAATGAAAATCGAAATGGCGTTGAAGTAAATTTTTCGTCATGTGTGTCATTTTCATGTTTTTTGGGGTCGCTGATATCGAAAATGAGGTCAAAATGAAAATCCAAGAAGGCACCTAGGATTTTTTTTTGTTTTTCCTTCATGGGTGTCGTTTTCATGGTTTTCTTTCTTTAGTTTTTGTTTGTCCTCGTAGCTACGTATCGTTATGTAATTTACCGGCCATAGTAATTCCATCCTAGACAATAATTTAAGATTTTACACAATACTTCTGCAAAGTTCCTCATTTCTGCTTTGAAACCAACTAATTTATGAGCAACCCAGATATGTATATCTTTAAAAGTCTGCTGGATCTTGAATTTTACTTACTCTTTGTTTTGCGCGATGAAATTCTCTCATTTTTTAATTAAAATTACCCCGAATTCAACGCGAGCAAAGCCGCAGACAAAGCTATCTAATACATAAAAATCTCGTGTCACATTGTTTGTTATCGAAGTCCTCCGAAACGACTTCACCGATTTAATATATTTGGTTGTGTATACTTGCAATGTCAGAGAAGAAGTCGAAGGCTTCTTTTATACCCCTATGTGACAAGGGTGGTTTACGCGGACGAAGTCGCGGGCAACAGCTAGTATTCATATATTATAACTAAATACAGCAGCACGGACCTCCATTTTTTTTTTTTTTTTTTTTTTTTAGGATGGGAAATCATCAAATGACTTCTCCCACTCTGGGCGGAGCGGGAGGGAGTGTCAGACTCTTACTGACTAAAACCCATCCATGTTCCTTCCTCGCCCTTTACGTTCCGGGGCCGCGGTATCTCTTTCGAACAGTCCCGCAACCCCGGCAGGCTTCGGCCCTTGCGGGCCCCTCTCTGCTGCTGACATCTCTTTGAGGCGCGCGTGGAACACGAACGCGCCGTCGACACGGCCTGTCGTCACTAGACGGACGGACGGCTAGCTAGCCCATAGCTTACCGTCCCCAGGCCCGCATCTACGGTGGCCGGTAGCCACCACGTGGCCCCCGACGCCCGGTGCGTCTCCCGCGGCGGCCGGGAAGAGAGGCTCTCTCCCTCTCTCGTTCCGCCACCTCCTTCGCCAGCATGACTGCTTCGCAGAAGGAGGTGACGGCTTCCCATTCCGTCTCGCTCCGGACCATGGATTGAACCAGGGCCGGACGCGAGAGGTCGCCGCCGCCGATCGCCGCTACGAGGACACGGCGGTGCTCCGCCCACGCAGGGCAGACCTCCACCGTGTGCTCCACCGTGTCCTCCGGTCGATCCTCGCAGTGGAGACACCCGGGCGTTTCCTCCCGCCCGATTCGGTGCAGGTACCTCCCGAAACATCCGTGTCCGGTGAGGACCTGCGTCAGGCGGAAGGTGAGGACGCCGTGGCGCCTCTCTAGCCACTCCTCAAAGAGGGGACTTACCGCCACTATCGTGGAACACGTATTACGATAGGAAGTGCACGTGCAAATATATTCGGGTGCACTGCCGTGAATCGTGCCGAGACGTTGTGCATGTGAAATGTCGTTGTACGGCTGAGCGTGAGGCCCTAGATTCGATTCCCGGGCCTGGTTATGGGTTTTTCCATCAGGAATTTCTTAGCAGCTGCCACGGAGCATTGATCTGTACCGGCCTACCGGCGGATAGCAATAGCCCCCCCCCCCCCCCCCCCTACTACATATTACTGCCGACATGTGGGTGTATTATTAGGAATGAACACCTCTGCCTACCGCTTCGTGGATTACAGGCATGATGTTATGTCATGTCCAGACTTAACTTCTACCTATTTTGGCATTAGTTTGAGGAAACCTTCCTCTGCATGATAAAACATCCTCATCAAACAAAACTTCTCCCAAAGTCATAAAAAGGGAGTTAAAAACAAAGACTATCGTAATTAAAAACTGAAATAAAACGAGACGCACAAAACCACAAGAAAGATAGAAAATATAGGTTTATTAGCCGCAAGAGATCCGTCAAATGTGTCTGGTTGTCCGACCCTCCTCCTGTCCGCTTGCCTCCGACGGACGCCGACGGACGCCGGCGGAGAAACGGTACAAATGAAGTTAATTTGTTTACGCAGCGACCGAGTGAGATGTCAGCCGGTGCATATAAACGTAGCGCTGATTTATTATCGCGATAGCTTGTGATGTGAGGGTTTACGATTATAGCGTGTTTTTAAACAGTGGAATTATTTGTTTTACTGCCTTTTAAGGGCTAAAATAAACAGGCGCTCGTAATTCAATTAGTATCTTAACTCAACAAGATAGTACATAGTTGTATTTTGATTGTAGTCTACCTATCTGAGCTTTACAACCAAACCACAAAAATTTTAGAAAATTGTAGCATAATAAACTTCATTGAGAACTATTCTGTATTTTATTTTCTCAATAAACTTATCTCTAACAATCCTGTACAATAGTCTTTGTCTGAACTAGGTTAAAGCGGCACAATTCCGGTGATAACTTTTATCCGCGCGGTTGATCCGGACGCGGATATGCGAATAACTCGGATATCTCGGATAAGATGGCCGCTGAGCCGAGATAGATGGATGGCGTGCTAAACAAATAACTTTCTGTGACTGTTGCCGACCGCGACCATAAATATTAGTTAGTTTGTTTGAGGAACGTTCGAAGTGCTCCGCCAAGATATAAACTTCGGTTGTAGCTTCAGAGAATGGTTTTTTTTTATAGGGAGTAATAGATCTTGTAACAGTTATGTTAAACATTCTGTGTCCATTTGCTTCTTGCAAAAATAACATCCAAAAATAAAAGACAACAATATCATTCCTCAGTAAAATAATTGGTAAGTATTTGTGACTAACCCGTGGAAATATGTTGTCTGAGCAATTAAAATTTAATCAATTTTTTTTTCTCTTCTGAATGTTTTCATTAGGCTTTCGGTTCAGTTTAGTGACTTGTTACATTTGAAGAGCTTAAAATCAAGGATAAACCATTATCACCCAATTCCCCACTCTCGCCGAACGCACATTAGCCGTAAACGTGTAAATAACCGTTATGTTTGTCCTAGTTCCCGGCGTGTGGCGCGGGGCATGATGCCGTGCGCGTGCGCACTGTGAATGGGCGCGATGAAAGCTCTTCCTGTTGGCCGCCGATTATGTAGTGTTTATACACTTGTGTAGCGTTTGCAGTACGCGATGTTGCGACATATTGCCCGGGACTTCGGGAGAACATACGGCGAAAATTGATTCCTAATTTAATAATGGCAGGCAGGGCGCGTGCGAGTATGTTCATTCGTTGGATTACAGTAAATCAACTCCGAACATATTGCACATATCGTTATCGTTACAGAAAAGGAGAGTTCAGCCTATTTTCTGGCGCTGAACACATAAACTACAAGATTTATGAATATATTTGCCTATAATAGGTGTCCACACCCACACCCCGTGCCGCTGAATGATCGTCTTCTAGTGTGTATGCGTCTTCAGAGCTCACCTCGTCCACGCGACGCGCGACGTGTTGTTCTTAATTGCGCGTGATTTATCTTTCAGTGTCTGCTGGCCTGGTACCTCGCGCCGACTAATAGCTGACAGAGACGACTGAATCCAGCATATTTTACTGTCAAATTACCTTCTTCCTGTATGTGATGTTGGAATGGTATTTTTAGAAACATCTGAATTCTATGCGTTAATACAGAAACCTCAGTTCTATACGAATATCTCCCGAAATTCCATCAGAACACGTAAATATCACACATTTGTTTTCATATTTTACCAGTTTCTGTCTCACTTTAATGGTGAGGAAGTGAATAATAGGTTAGTTCGATAAAATATACTCGTAGTACCTACCTGTAGTATGTATCCACGTCAGCGTTTGAGCACTTCGTGGAAATGCCAGACCGGTTATAGCTCAAATTGAATAAAGCAAAATATTCTGCTAGACATCAAAAGCTCTGCTCTAAAGGTCTATGCCTCCACTGGTAGCAGAGAAAGTGCAGGGCTAAGTGAGTTACTTGCGGTTCAGACAAGGCTGAACGGATTAACCAAAAGGAACCGAACCTCTGCTCATCCTGCATGAAGTCTGAACACTACACTACACTTTGTGTAATTTTATTTAAACTTTGTTGAGTGTTTCTTGAACGAATAGGCATACACCCACACCTTATTGACTGTATGTTTCCCTTACCATAGACAAACTTCTTAACACAAATGCCTGTCTGGAATCGACTCAAAGTCCAAGTCATAATACTTGCGACCGTAGATGATTTCTATATGATATGTCTGTTCTCAGTTGTAAACTTAGCAGGTCGATGTGTTTGATCATGTTTACATCACAATTTACGAGCTGTCGAATGATAGGTTATTAATAATTATGTGTTTCCTCTTCCGGCTAACGTTACCTCTCAACACTCCGCTCTTTTAACTTTTATAGTGCATTTAAATTGTAGGATATGAAGTTAGTTTCAGACAAATATAGTACGTACACAAATTGTGGTATTAAGTGGATTTATAGAACTTTCGAAATATGGTATTTTCTTATCTAATATCAATACATAGGTATGTTCACAGGGTATATACTATAGACTAGGTATGTAGGTACTCTCTGCGAGATGACATCCATGGCCCCTCGGGTGTGCTTTCCACTACAGTTATCATCTAACTGTGAATGTTATCAAGATGGGTAAACACCATAAACAATTCCCCTGATCTGTCACCGCTGTACCGCCATTGTGAATTACTGAACAGGTTTATTGTGGCTTTCTCTAGCCCTGCGCCCGCGCCGCCGCGCCGGTTCAGGTACCTACCTATAATAGTGAGTGTGGGGACAATGAGCTCAATGTATGCAGGTATGATAGTTTTGCATATATTTTTCATGGTGTCTCTTGTGCTGCCAAATACCTAGGGACCGATGCTTTACATTTTAAAACTAAATATAGTTTTGCTAAACAGTAGACCGTACCTATAGCCGCTCGATGGTGTCATGCAATATAAGAGCAACGTGTCCATATTCAGACACTTTTAACAATTCAGGTAACTATTAATAAAATGTATCAAATTGTATACTTACTTGTAATTAGGACTGTATTTCACGTGCGTACTTACTTGTTTATGGGTAGACAGACACTCAAAACAGACAATGGTCGCAGGAAACCAGTTCAAAATATTTACAGTCGGAGTCATTGCGTTCGCAACTGTTACTACTGTAATGTGGTAGCAGTTACCTACTGGTTAATACTTCTAAAATTCTAGTTAGTTACCTGCATGTCTTATTGGCACTCTTGGCTCACGGTAACCATGAGCTTACCCAAGTAAACGACATTATTGTGTTATACCTAAAATATGATTTTATGAGCACTAGTCCAACGATACCCCTTGCTACGTATAATTTAATGTTTGACACTAAAATTAACTTGGCTATACTTTATACTTATGCTTGCGCGATCCACGAGGTTACAGGTCAGTAATTGTAATAAATACTTTGCCTAGAAAATGCTGAAAACTCTAGAATATCCACCGACACTTCACTTAATTTTCTCGTCTCGAGCTTAAACTAGAGAGAAGCGAAGTGAAAACTTTCCTTTATTAATATTTTATATCCTCGCACTATTTTAGTATTCTGCTGGAAACTCAGCTCAGTTATTTATGTATAAGGTACACTTTATTTTAAATCATTTTGCTGGATGCCTTAATTGACTATTCAATAAAAAAATATTTGTTAAGTACTTGAAAATATTTGACTTACATTATCCTAGCCAAGCTAAGCTACGGGTCCACTTACGAAGTGGTGTTTTCGAAACCAAGGCAGGCGCGATACCGAGTAGAAATTTAATTTTATCACCACTAGTCACAAAACCGTGAGAAAGCCACGAATATCCCAGAACCAAACATTCAACAAACTTTTATCAGCGCGCTGGATACTATAACACTACACTAATAAGTGTACACCGTCCCTCTCATGAGCGGCCTATATTCCTGCAGGAGTGGGACTATTACCTACAAGGTTGCATTGCGTGAAAACCCGACGTTTTCTAAAGGGTGTAAAGCCGAAAGGCACTTGTTCTCCCCATCATTGCGATCATTTTTTTGTTCTACACCATACCTGCGAACATTCTAGTTACGGAGATATGGGGGGTCAAAGTTACAACTTTTTGACAAGGTTTTTTTAAACACAAGTGTTTTTTGTAAGATTTTGACTTTTAACACCTCCACAACCCCCGTACTATTCAATCCATCCATCAGCACAATGTTTTAAGTGCGTTACATTGAGTTCTACCACAAAACATGATTTATAACCTCAAAAAAAAAAGTTGTTTCCCAGCAATAATTTTTGCGTAAAGTTACTTAATTTGATGTACAGAATGCTTGGTTAACGGCTTTGTGATGAGGTGGTTTACACCCTGTATAGTATGCAAATGCTCTCATATAGCATTTATGATTGCACGTTCTGGATTCCAGGACGGCCTTCAGGTTGCAACTCGTGTGCAGTGATATTAAGAGTTGCTCACTGGGTCACACTTGCTCTAAGTAAACAATTAGATCACTTATAGGACTTGCGGAAGGTTACTACGTATGACCTACATACTTGCTCGGTTTAACTAGGAAACACAACAACCACCAAACCTGCTAGCATTGCCGAACTTGTAGGTTTTAATTAAATTTGTTGTTCTCACTAAACAGACCTTGATTGAAAACCAAATTTAATTTCAGGAAAAAAGTGAAGCCTTTAAAGTTTGAATAGCACTCGGTAATGTAGTGGCGTCTGGCGATGGTGCGGGGTGGGTGAGGTAGGTCGCAGTGAGGTCTCATTGTTACGGCGCGTACCAATTACTGAGAAACTAATTAGTATTTGGTTACCTGTACCTACTACTTTACTTTGCCCTCAAGGTGACCGTCTACCTATCATAGGTGATATTTTACAACGATACCTACCAATTTTGTCAACGATAAATAGGTTTCTAATTATAATACATGTCGGGTAATATTCGTAATCATGCAGGTCCTGTATATATTTTCACGTAATCCTGTATGTAATAGAGCACTTTCTTTCATAACATCACGCCTCTAACCCCCAAAAGGGTAGGCAAACGTACACATAATAGTAGCTACACCCACAATTCCAGAGTTATGTTTAACTCCAATTAAAAAGGGAGCGAAACTATTACCAACCGCCGCGAGCACAGATTATTATCGACTCCGTAGCAGCTTCTCACGAATTCCTGATAGCAAAACTCAAGAACCATTTGCCCCGGAGTCGAACCCAGGACGTGCTGCTCAGTAGTAGCGATTGCTTCTACTAGATCAACGAGTCAGTCATCCATCAGTCAGTAACAGATATAATCTCTGTAGCTTCTAGTTCTAGTTCGTACTTCACTTCCTTATAATTAAATTCAAAATAAACCGTACTTTCAATCAGGCTAAGTAATGTTGACGTAAATAAAGGGTTTCCTGAAACTGATATTCAAAGGGAACTGAAGAGCCTCGGTTTACTGAAGCATGGCTTACAAATGATGTCAGTCGGGAGATGGTCAGCTATCTGATGGACATAACCCTTTATCTTATAATGATAGGTAAGCAGTGAAGAGGTTGCGAATGATGCGGCTTTTACACTAGTCGTGCCTGCAGCTCTGCTTGCCTACAAGTCATATTTTTTGGGATAGCGACGAGTCAAACAAACACTCAAGACTGAATAGCACAAAACAAAATGGGGTTAGTTCGGTCACAGAAATTTTTCGTCAAAAACTCAGTGAGTATATCTGATCGGATTTTGTGTTTGTACGCTATTAATGGCAGTAAGGTTCGCCCCCTTGGGTCATTGGGCTTAAACACACTGGTGAAATGTAGGTGTAGGTAGTAAAGGCGTACCCTCTGCATGATCCTTCAGGGAATACAGGCCTATGTTACGTTACGGACTGTTTACCTTCTCGCTATAGTGACGTTAATACGCCATATCCGATGGATTTATGATTATCGGGTTTTATGAATTGAGGGGGGTACTTACCTCCCAGAAACACGACGTGTCGTACTAAATTGTAGTTAATTTAGTACCTACTACTTTGCCGAAAATATAAAACTGTCGTTTCGTACCTACCTAGATCAGTCTACCAAAGCTACCAACAATCAAGTTCTATTAAAAGTGTTACACTTTAATTTAGTTGAAAAACAATTATTTCTAACAACTTCTGTGACGGACATCAAAATCAGAACTCTCAAAATGTCGTTAAAATCTGAAAAACAATCAGCGTCGGAACTTTTGTAATGTCAGAATTTTTTTTTGAATGTAAAAGGCGATTGTTTTATCATTTAGCTAGTGATGGATTCAAAGGAGTTATGGCCGAATCTGCTCGATTCGTCACGGTTCCCATTGGCGACCATTTCTTTTTCCTTACAAGAATTCCCGACTCCTTATTACTTATTTATGAAAAACAATGAGTTCCTTTAACCTAATTTAAAAATTGGTAACATTACCCCGTATTTTTTGCAGAATGAACTATTCAGTTACATATTGTGTTAGATCCGATCCATCATGAAAGTGTGACCAATATCCACCATTGTGTACAGGACATGACCACTTTCGCGAAACCATCAGCGCAGGTCGAACGGAACAACAAGACCGGAGTAATGACGTGTACGCCTCACCTTTGATGATGTTCAAGCGGCGGAACTGCTATCAAAACACCATTGTTCTATAAGGTTCCAAGTAGGTCAAGGCGATAACATAAACAGTAGTAGGACAATCAAATTACTAGGATTTGAAGATAGAGACATTGACAAGAACAACCTGTGTTACCTACGAAGTACGATATCGATTGACTGTTTTCGGGACAAGTTACCTGGCTGTTGCTGGTATCATTGTTTTTCTGGAAAGGATATAAATAATCTTCATGCAAGTAAGCCGTAAGGAAAAGAGAAGCTTTTCCCAACCATGATGGGATTTTATTCCAACCTTATCAGATGCAGCTGAATGAGTGCATTTACATGCAGTGACCGCCATTCATCCCCAACCCATTATTAATTTGTAAAGCCATCGTTTGGATAAGCTGTCATTTTTTTTTTCTCATATCCGTTTATGTCGCTCACATAATTCCGTGAACGTTGTCTGCGCACTCAGAAACATGAAACGCACACTGTTCGCATGAATCACAGCGTATGTTTTCGTCGGCGTACGTTCCCTTGTAAGTAATATTAATGATATAATGTTCCACCACCCATTGTCATTGTCAAGTACAGGCGGGTGTTTACCAACACCTGAGCGATGCACGCGAAGTACTCACACTGTACAGTGGGCACCGCGCGGTCAACTCGTTACTCATGCAAGGATCGCATTGCCACTTCTGTATACAATTGTAATTCTTCGCAATTGGTAACCACAATTGCTTATTAAATTACGTTATGTAAAATTATTGTTTTGGTCTAAAGAACTTACTTTAGTACTTATGTAATTTAAAATTGTTCATGTAATATTAGCCCAGACAAAGTCAAGGTCTTGCCATGGGGGTATCATGGTATCATGTTGTCCATTAACTAGGCAGTGGATATCAGATAGTCATTTACTTCATTTAAAACATTGTTACTCAGCTGCATCCGGTTAGTCTGAAAGCCGACCCACCCCTACATACGAAGTTGAAAAAAAGCTGGTAGATGATAATGAGTCCAAATAATCCCAATATTGTGTTCTACCTCATAATAGCAGCAACCCGCAGTTTACAGAGCCCGTTCCAATTTGAGTCATAACATTGGAAATAATTAGCAAACCACAGTTTTACTGCACTGCCAATTAATTTAAAAGTACCAGGCGGTCATAAATACCGCAGAGCAGTATCGCACATGATAATTTAATTGTCTAATGTTTCGTTATTCCAGATTACTCGCGCATGTTCCGGTGCAGGCTGCATCCGCCAATTAGTGCTAACCATCTTACTAGACACCACAGAGCGATGAAACGAAAGGAGATGGGTTACCATAATCGTAGTAGGTAGGCTACTATAGAAAATGGTTGTGCTAAGTGGTGGTGCCTAATTGTGGACCCAAGTTTATAGGAATCCGCGGCAGTGGTCCGTGACAGTGAGGTCAACCATCTTTGGATCGGAAGAAAACTGTAAAATGAATATTTAAATATCTGGCTCCAAAACTACAACAACTGCGTGACTGATGTTGCTGTGACACCATAGAATATCGCAATTTAAGTCACCAACGTGTCATTCATTTTAACAATATTGCTGCTAAAATGCTGTTTGCTGCTGCTACATCTGTTTCCTATTTCTATGCTGAGAGGTTCGATGAGCTCGTCAGCGCACATCCCACGCGTGGGCAACCGTAGGCAGCGGCAGGTTAAGTAGCGCTTCCCGATTAATTACAAAAGAACTGATGAGGATACAGCTAATCTGGCGCGGTCATTAACGCGTTACGTGTGGTCTTGTTAAGTTAATGAGCGGATCTGATGCTTCCCGGCTAGTGAGCGCGCTTGGCTTGAGCTGGGCTTTTCTAACAAACAGAAGGTCTTAACTCGTAGATTAATTCTTTAAAAAAAACACTACACTCTTAGTGTAGTGTTTTTTATAAGTGAGTAATAAGTTCTATTTAGTACGTATATTTACGACGTTGACCTCTCTCATGCGAGTTTTTAAATCATGATGAGTAGGGTCATCATGATTTAAAAACTCTTCTATCTTTTTGAACACAAATCATTTACTTTTATACCTACGTCATTCAGTAAAACTTGAACTACAAAAATGTTTGCTATGAGGTCTCCGTCACAGCTATAAATAGCAGTTCTTACGAATGTCGTAAAAAGGAAACCAAGGAAGAAGTTAAAATGAATCCGAAATTACTTTTTAGATTTACCAGCCAGAGGTTTACCACACCTTAAAATATATGAATTTCAACTGAAAATAGCACTTTCCCGTCTCTGGTGAGTACTTAAATCGGGAACTAATGTTTACGTTCGGTCAACATTATAAACCGCGGGATATTTTCCACGAATCTGTGAAAACACACGCCGACCCTCGCTGATCAAACATTGCCTGAAAATACAAATATTTGGAGATTTTTCTCAGAACTCACTAGAAAATATAGTCCCATTCATTGACTTCAAACGATAATGGCCTGAAAACTTTACTATTCAGTGTAAAAAGTCGAGAGTCAGTATGTGCCAAATGTTGTGTAAAATATTGGATGAGTAATAATATTTACAATCATATTTCATACTCGATGGGTAACAAATTTTTTATTCAAAACAGGTTTTACGATAGCATAATCGTAACTTTGTTACAACACCTTACCGCCGCAAAATTCTATAATTTCAGTTTGTTATTAATTAGTCACGTAACGGGTCTTTCAATTTCCATAAAATGATAACAAACAATAAATCAAAGTGTAACCCTTCCTAGTTATCATTACAAGCACGTTTAGAGGAAGCGCAGAGGAAGGGTCTATACCAAACAGATCTTGTAAATGAATGCCATTACTACCGCCTGTGACTGGATACTCGATACCCTTATCTGATTCCACTACATCACTGCAGTCTTTAATCTCTATATGGCGTCACCAAACAAGGCTTAATAGGCAGTAAAGAACATTCAAGTCAGTTCCTCTTTTCACATAAGGGCTAAGAATTTTACCTATCAAGATCACATTATAGCGACGACAAGAAAAGCAAACGTAAGAAAACTATTTCACTATGACTATAACCAGTCAGCTATTTTGGACAACACGAACGCACTACTCGTACCTTACCTTTAGTTGCAGCTCTGCGGTGATGAAAACAAACACGTCAGTGTCCGTCTGGTTTGACTACCGTTATCAAATAAAACCTCGCCGGCAGCTAATGTACGTGGAACGTAAAGTTTTGATGAAAATATTATGCCTCTCGTCATTTTTTGTTATGAACTTTGAGTGTTGATACACCCAAATAAACAAGTACTAAAAACTGCGCACTACGCTGTGTTTTATCCTTTTTTAATAAATGTAAACAGAGATTTTTACGACCATTTCGCAGAAAATAGGTGCAGACTGAAAGGAATCGAATAAGAAAAATAAAACACTGTAATAAGGACTACCAAGGACAGACGATACAACATCTGTCTCTCATTAAAATCTCTTGAGAAACATTCCGTTAACGTGTTCGATTCAACTCGGTTTACGTTATTGCTAAATAAAAAATAAACGCCTACTATTCTTGGTTCGATTGAAGTGGTTTCATCTGAAGCCAGATGATTGCTCTCATGGTGTACTGGTTCCGTATCAATGGTAAAGATATTGGGTCATGGGTAAACGTTCTATGAACAGATTGTATGGCGTACAGGCCTGTGTGTGTGCTGGGTCAACAGGCTTTCAATGTTGAATATTCGATCGTGTTAGTAAACTATCATTCGATGGACTTCGAGTGGTGTTTTTTATTTCATAACGGGAAAACCACTCTCGCAATTTGGTTATGCGTCTCTCCATAACTGTAGGACCTTAAAGGACTTAAACGAAGTCATACGAATTTGAATGACATAGCTGTGTAAGTGGCCACATACTTCTGCAACAGATCAGAGCGTGGGCTGCTGTGCCACCTGAATCACCAGCGTCAGACCTTCCATCCATTGACGAATTCATTAATGTTGTCAGGAAACTGCCTCTTAAAAAATCAGCAGGTGAAGATAAAATATCTAATCGGATGATAATAGAAGCGTGTAAAACAGCGGGCGACGCCATTCTATCTGTTTTCAACCGATGTATTGCGGAAGGCGTTTTTCCTCGCGTATGGCGTCGTGGCTTTATAATTATACTAGTTGTTGCGTGCTGCGCGAGCTGCAAGCAGCTCGCGTGCTAGTGGTGGTAGCTTGTTTTTGTTTGTCACTTTTAAAACCCCTAAATGTAATACTAATTCTCAAAAATGACCCTAAAAGAAGTTTTCTACTTTTCAAAGTCTAGTGCACTGCCAAATTAAGCCCAAAAGGACTAAAGGTTTCCACTTGATTAAGCTCTAATCATTCTAAATCATCTTCTAACTCGAATAACGAAACCTACCCATATTTTAATTGTTTTCCTTACCCTTATGACATTTTGAGAACCAATAGGAATCCTTAAATCAGTATGAAAACACTTGAGAACCAAACACTTAAGAAACGAAAATAAGATATTAAAGAAAAAAATAACTTGAGAATTAATTTAAAGATTTGGAAACCCCATAAGAACCCCTTTTTTTTTAAGGATGGGAAATCATCAAATGACTTCTCAAACTCTGGGCGGAGCTGGAGTGTCAGACTTTCACTGACTAAAACCCATCCATGTTCCTTCCTCGCCCTTTATGTTCCGGGGCCGCAGTGTCTCTTTCGAATAGGCCCGCAACCCCGGCAGGCTTCGGCCCACCCCTTATATAATCTATAAGCTTATTTAAAAACTCAGACCTTCTCTCATTAAAAAAACATTACACTACAATTTGCTTGTCGACCTACCTGCTACCGGAAAGGTCCTCTACCACCAGACAGGTTTCGACGCCTATGATAATATTTGTTCAAACACCTAATGGCTATCCCTAACCGTTATGAAGTTACAGTCCTTTCAAGTTTAGGGGAGATTGGAGGGGGGGAGAGGGTATACGAATTTCAACGCCCCTCAATAGTATTAAGTGAGAATTAAAAACAACCACTATGTGTGCCAGTTTCCGAGATACGATGAGGGGCGGGTGACGGGAAGGGAGAAGGGGTCACTGTATATGAATGTGAAAAAAAATGTTCCAAAGCTCTCAATTTCTGAAAACAGGCTAAGGGGGGAGAGGGGGGGTGCAAAGGGGGCAGCTTTGAAAATTGTTTTTCCTTGTCGAGCTTCCTCTATACGAAACCGTAAAAAAACAGAACACGGATCTCTTAGTTTCCGAGATACGATGAGGGGGAGGGGAAGGGGGGGGGGGGAGAACGGGAGTTTTGAAAATTGATTTTATTATTTATTAAAATAACATGGGAGACTAACACCTAAAACAAACAGATCAAGGACAATACAATAGTCTGATAGCCAAACCAAGTTTGGACCGGTCCTGGTCACCGGCTCGCTAAGCTTGCCACCTCCCCACTCCGATCCACTCAGGACCTGCCTACCATCGGAAAACTACCATGACATCATCCCCACGCTACGAAGTTGCCAGCTCGCTTCACTCGCCATCTCCCAGCTTCGCTTTACCGATATCACCACCGGGCAGGTTTTCGGTCCACGGCTCGCTACGCTAGCGACTTCCTTTTTTCAGTCCACTCAGGACCTGCCACCCACCGGAATGCTACCATGACCTTATCCTCACGCTATGGGGTCACCGGGTCGCTTCGCTCGCCACCTCCCCCTTCGCTTTACCGGTACCACCACCGAACAGGTTTTCAGTCGACGGCTCGCTACGCTCGCCACCTCCCCACTTCGCTCCACTCAAGACCTGCCTACCACCGGAAAACTACCGTGACCTTATCCTCAAGCTATGGGGTCACCGACTCGCTTCGCTCGCCACCTCCCCCCTTCGCTTTACCGGTACCACCACCGGACAGGTTTTCAGTCGACGGCTCGCTACGCTCGCCACCTCCTCACTTCGCTTTACCGGTACCACCACCGGACAGGTTTTCAGTCGACGGCTCGCTACGCTCGCCACCTCCCCACTTCGCTCCACTCAGGACCTGCCTACCGATGGAAAGCTACCGTGACCTTATCCCCACGCTACGGGGTCGCCGACTCGCTTCGCTCGCCACCTCCCCCTTTGCTTTACCGGTACCACCACCGGACAGGTTTTAAGTCGACGGCTCGCTACGCTCGCCACCTCCCCACTTTGCTCCACTGAAGTCCGGCCTACCACCGGAAACCTACCGTGACCTTATCCTCACGCTATGGGGTCACCGGCTCGCTTCGCTCGCCACCTCCCCCTTCGCTTTACCGGTACCACCACCGGATAGGTTTTCAGTCGACGGCTCGCTACGCTCGCCACCTCCCCACTTCGCTCCACTCAAGACCTGCCTACCACCGGAAAGCTACCGTGATCTTATCCCCACGCATTCGCTTTACCGGTATCACCACCGGACAGGTTTTCAGTCGACGGCTCGCTGCGCTCGCCACCTCCCCACTTTGCTCCACTCAAGTCCTGCTTACCACCGGAAACCTACCGTGACCTTATCCTCACGCTATGGGGTCACCGGCTCGCTTCGCTCGCCACCTACCCCCTTCGCTTTACCGGTACCACCACCGGACAGGTTTTCAGTCGACGGCTCGCTACGCTCGCCACCTCCCTACTTCGCTCCAATCAGGACCTGCCTATAATATTTGTTCAAACACCCATCGGCTATCTCTAACCGTAATGAAGTTACAGCCCTTTCTATTTGAGGGGAGGTTGGGGAGAGGTGGGAAGAATAAACAAATTTCACCACCAAAGGAACCCTTAAATCGACCATAAAAATAAACCCCTCTATGTACAAAATCAATCCTCATTCTGTCGAATCCGTTTGAAGGAACCCAATCGTAAACTACTACTACTATTCGTTCGCGAGCAGCTCGCGTCTACAAAATATTCCTGTAGGGGCAAAGCCCTAAAATCAGTAAAGATCCCTCGAAACCCCTTAAATATCTTAAAATTTAAAAAAAAACTCTTACACCGTTTGAACGACCCCAATCGGACAAGGTTTCGGAAACCAAAACGACACGGCCGCCATCTTGAATTTCTGAAATGTCACAATTTTTCCAAACTAACCATAATGAAAGCTACCTGTCAGTGAAAAAACGGTGGCTATACGTTGGCTTTGGTAGAACAAAAGAATTCGCCAAAGTCGGATCAGACCCGAAAATTCATGAACCACTGGCTCTCGGGGTTGCCAGCTGCAAGTGATGAATATGGACAAATGTCATTTGGGGCACCTCATTCTTGGTGGTTATGCAAAATTTTCATTTAAAATGTCGTCATTTCTACTTTTCTTGTTTTTGGGGAAAATCGGGAAAAACACCCCAAAAGTGGGAAAAAATGTTGCACCAGGCAACACTCGTTAATAAACTACACAATCGGTGCGTACATAACAATCCAGTCGGGGGATGCCAGCTATCCCATTTATCGTGTCGAAAGTTGGGATTTTTGGTAATTTTACAAGATGGCCGCCACACACGCCGCCATTTTGTTTTTCTGAAACGTCATAATTTTCTGGAAATCTCAAGGATACGGGCCACCAACCAATGTACTCGGTGTTGCCAACTTTTGAGTTTGGTAGAAAAAAGTAATTCGCCAAAGTCAGGTCTGACCCGAAAATTCAAACCCCAATGGCTTTCGGGGTGACCAGTTGAAAGTGATGAAAATGAACAAATGTCATTTGGAGCATCCCATTCTTGGTGATTATGTAAAATTTCCATTTAAAATGTCGTTATTTCTACTTTTCATGTTTTTGGGGAAAATCTGGGAAATTACCCTTAAACTGGGGAAATATTTTAATCCAGGCAATACTACTCAACAAAACACACAACCGCTCGCTACAACTCGAACCCGTGAGATGTTGCCAACTACCCGAAAAATCGTGTCGAAAATTCGGATTTTTAGTCGTTTTTACAAGATGGCCGCCACACCAGCCGCCATTTTGTTTTTCTGAAAAGTCATAATTTTCTGGAAATTTCAAGGATACAGGCCACCAACCGGTGTACTCGGTGTTGCCAACTTTTGAGTTTGGTAGAACAAAGTAATTCGCCAAAGTGAAAAAGTCCCAAAAATGAAAAAGTTCAATATTTTTTGGGGTTGCCAGTTGAAAGTAATGAAAATGGTCAAATGTCATTTGGGGCTCCCCAAAGTTGCCAGTTAGACAAAGTCTCTATTCAAAATGTCGTTATTTCTACTTTTCATGTTTTCGGGGAAAATCTGGAAAAATACCCTAAAACTGGGGTAAATTTTTGCACCAGGCAACACTACTCGACCAAACACACAACCGCTCGGTACAACTCGAACCCGTCAGATGTTGCCAACTACCCGAAAAATCGTGTCGAAAATTCGGATTTTTAGTCGTTTTTACAAGATGGCCGCCACACCAGACGCCATTTTGTTTTTCTGAAAAGTCATAATTTTCTGGAAATCTCAAGGATACAGGCCACCGACCGCTGTACTCGGTGTTGCCAACTTTTGAGTTTGGTAGAACAAAGTAATTCGCCAAAGTGAAAAAGTCCCAAAAATGAAAAAGTTCAATATTTTTTGGGGTTGCCAGTCGAAAGTGATGAAAATGGTCAAATGTCATTTGGGGCTCCCCAAAGTTGCCAGCTAGACAGAGTCTCTATTCAAAATGTGGTTATTTCTACTTTTCATGTTTTCGGGGAAAAACTCGGAAAATGCCCTAAAAACGGGGAAAATTTTTGCACCAGGCAACACTCCTCAACAAAACACACAACCGCTCCGTACAACTCGAACCCGTCAGATGTTGCCAACTACACGAAAAATGGATTTGAAAAAAGTAGCAAATTCCACCATTTCACAAAATGGCCGCCACAGCGTCCGCCATGTTGGATTTTCAAAATGTCATAATTTTTCTCAATTGCCATTGAAATGACCTACAAATTGGCAACGTTAAGGTTTGCGATTTTTTAAATCGGTAGAAGAAAACAATTGGTCAAAGTCGAGTGAAAAAAGTCGCAAATTTCAAAACGTCCCAGCGCGGCCGCCATTTTGTTTTTTTTTTTTTTTTTACTTTTTTTTCAAATCACTTTAGCCCTTGTACAAAAATTACCAATCGAAATTGGCCCAAGTCCTTTCCTCGCCGAAACCGGAAATGGACTCGGCCGCCATCTTGGATTTGAATCTCCTCTATAATTTTCCTCTACTCGACCGGAAGTACTTGATATTTTTCCAAAACTAACCCCTAACCCATCTCTCACCCATTCCGAGAAACGACATGTCAATCAGTGAGTCAGTGAGTGAGTGAGTGGTCTTGTAGTTTTATATAATATAAATACGAATAATTCCAAAAAGTGGCGATAAGCCACCGGACGACCCTAAGTCGTACAGGCCCTTAACCCTACTACCAAATTTGGGAAAACTCCTGGAGCGCCTTATCGTTCCGCGTTTGCTACCGGACGAACCAAAGTTTCATAACAACCAATTCGGTTTCACCGTGGGTAAATCTACTGTTGACGCGGCACTTTCTGTTAGAAAAATTGTTAATAACTCGGAACACAAGTACGTGGTTGGAATCTTTTTAGATATTTCCGGGGCTTTTGATAACGCATGGTGGCCTATGCTACTACTTAAAATGAAAAATCGTGGCTGCTGTAAAAACATATATAATCTTGTTTATTCATTCTTTTTAAATGGTACCGCGCAACTAAAACTTGGACATCATTCTATGTCAAAATCCATGGGATGTCCTCAGGGCTCGATAATCTCTCCGTAAGTATGGAATATAGGTTTTGATGATTTCCTCGGCCTGATGCTCATTCAGACAAGTACCCGGGCTGGACTCGAGAATTTAGCTGACACTTGCCTACGATTAATATCTCAGTGGGGCGATCGAAACCGTCTGACCTTTGCACCGCATAAAACTTTTCAACTAATTTTAAAAGGTGATCTTAAATCGTGGCCGAGTACTAAATTTAATAACGTTCCCGTGAAAAGAAAGCAGTCCGTGTGCTACCTTGTTCTGGTCTTAGAGAGGAATTTTCCATTCGTAGATCACATAAAAAATGTAGGTGAAAAGCTAAAAAGAACTTTTATTCCCTAACGAGGATATCCAAATCTACGTGGGGACTGTCATTTTTAACTTTAAAGACCATCTATGTGGCTACTTACTTGGGTTGTATGTGCTACGGGGCACATGTTTGGGCCGATAGGGCCACCATAGGAGCGGTACGACTAAAATTGCTTCAAAGCCAGCGTTTGGCTTTGATATTCTTATGCAAAGCGTATAAGACGGTTAGTAACGAAGCTTTACCGGTGCTTGCGGCGGGCTGCAATGTACTATAACGCGCGTGAGACCACGGACGCAGACTTTTTAAACATACGTGATCGTGCTAGGATTTCTAGATTATTCAAACCACAGACCCACGTCTGGGAGGAACTTTTATCTAAATGGCAATGTAGGTGGGACAATTCCATCAAGGGCAGACACCTCCACTAGTTCTTTCCATCCGTTCGTGAGCGGCTGGACAGGACATGGCTGGAGGTTGATCACTGTGTTGCCCAATTTCTCACGGGTCATGGCAACTTTAAGAGTAAATTATTTTCCTTCAAGCTTGTTGACTCGCCTTTTTGTCAATGTTCAACATCTGACTGCGAATATGAACAATCTGTACATCACATTTTGTGGGAGTGTATAGTCTTTGGCAAAATTAACGCAATATTATGTTGGATAGTGTACAGGTTACATCCGGAGTTATTTACTATACGGACCTTGTAGAAACTAGAGCAAATTTCCGTGCGTTCAAGCGTTTTTGCCATACCTATTATTGGAAATGAATCAAATATAACAGCTCTCAACTTAGGACCCATTAACGTTAATATTTATCCGTGGTGCTAGGCAACTGGGCCTATCCCAGTTGTAAACGTTTCTTTGTGCCTATTGGCCTTGTTTCGTTGTGTCTCCTGCTGATATGGAGAGAAGTGGAAATTACAGTCTTTTTTTCCTACTCCTCCGCTATACTTTCAGATTAATTTCGTTGCGGGATCCAAGACAGTTAAACTCATTCTCTGGGACTTCGTCGAGCTTCATTGTCTCGGCGCTTTTTTGGTGGTCGCCACTGTTGATTCTGGCTTTCAGGAGTTACAGTGGTTTGGGAGTGTGTGGCGGGCTTGTACCAAAAAAATAAAATACTTCTGCAAGTAAGACGAAGAAGAACTACAAATGACTCTAGATCGAAAGTGTAAGTATGATAAGTCATAGGGGTGTAAGTATTTACCATTCGGGTAACAGTTACTCCTTTTGGAACAAGAACACTGCTGTTCTTAGCTGTTAGCTGGCGGCCTGAGCATTCAAGGCATATAAGATAGGCAGGTAGCCACACTCGGGGCCAGTATTCATTCTTAAGTGAAGATTGAGTGAGATGGATCATAACTATGTATATGATTCTCTTGGTAATATCGCTTGTGTGAAGTAACACTACTCACTAGGGCAACGTTACTGCTGGCGGCACGTGCAGCGTTAAACTGATCGTTTAACGAGTGTGTCGTAGTGCGGAAGCATTGCGCGGCGTTTCCACTAAGTCCTACTACATCAACTATATTTCAACAAAACCACTGAACACAGAAAAAGAAATGCTGCGGAAAATGCGAATATTGTTATTCTTTTAGAAATCATCTTTATATGCCTAGCATTTTCTCACTATGTTGGGATCGGCTTCCAGTTGAACTGGATGCGGGTGAATGTGTTACTTGGAGCGACTACCTATCTGCCGTCCACAACCCATCAGTTAGTACCTACTGGGTAATACGTTACTCCTTAATATTTTGGTTGTCATACTTTCGACCCACTGATTACCTGTAACGACTGTCAAAGATCTACAAGACTGCCGAAACCAACAGCTTTACGTGCTTTTCGAGGCGCGGAGGATACTCGTAACGACACCCATCCACGAACTAACCTAGGCAAACGCGGCCGTGCGGCTGTTATCATTTGGTCATGAGCTCCTATTTTTCTAGAAATTATTCATAAAAGGTTTTGGATACGATTTTGTGCCTAATTCATGAAACTTACATGAACGCCTATTGAACACCTACACACCTCTCGTATTATTAATGAACGCGGCGATAAATTATGTCAAATGAAAATTTTAACAATCTAAAGTTCATACCGGGCGTCACTCTGCTGTTCTATTTTTAATGATTAGACAATGCCCGTGTAGGCTTTCTGTAGAAAATACAATATCTCTCAGTTGCTGCGACTCTGAGAGGCACTAAACCGTGCCATTTGAGATTTAAAAGCTACTCAGAATAAAGCACCTGTGCGGCTGTAGCCATACCTTTCTTTATTTCTCTTTCAATCTAAATGCCTTTCTGCATCCGTGTTAATGCCAGGAAAAAAATAGCTAGCACGAGTAATGCTCCTTGCTGAAATAAAACGAATGTAATTTTCAAGAGAAAGGTGTACTCGGTAAATATGAAGGAAAAACCAGGAAGGGACACCCTGTTTGACCATTTGGTGATGTTCTTCAGAAAGATCAGGCGTGCATAGTACTCACAACCTATTTAGTTACTGCCTACACCCACGGGAAACGGCACATTTTAGGAATGTGTACGTAAATATAAATAAGGACCAACCTACGCAAAGGTTTTCTATCACAAACGGGAATATAATTATTTCGTCCCCAGACATAAATACCTCTCCATAAGTTACACCTCCACAACCTACGAGTAGCTAGGATTACATTACCCAATCAATCAACTCCTTCGAATACAATTTCGTTTACATTACACAACCAAATATCTCTTTTAAATCATTTTTCTAATCCTGTATGTCTCAAGCTCAATACAGCAACATCTATTGTATGTAATTTCATTTGTATTGTATGTATTGATGGCAACCGCTTTAGAAAGTCGCGAGTAAATGAATTGCATTACATAAGAACTTTCTCGCGTCAATCAAAGAAACAATTTGTAATAAATGTTTGTATGTTCACGAGCTTGTCAAGTATCGTGTAGCTAAACTAATTTAGAACTTATCGTATTCATAAACAACTAGCGAAGTAGCGACCCGCTTCACACGAGGGTCTAATGAATTATCAAAACATTCTGTTTTTGCATCTAGGTTATTTTAAAAACCCGTAATCACGAAGAGCAGCGGTGGCCCAGTGGTGGCGGCCCCGACTTACGTTCAGTAAGTCGTGGGTTCGAACCCAGGCAGGCGCATTACTTTGTGTAATTTATTACACCACCACTGCTCTCAAAACGGTGAAGGAAAACATCGTGAGGAAACCGGCATGTCCTAGAACCATAAATTCGAAGACATGTGACATCTACCAATCCGCACTGGGCCCGCGTGGTGGATTACATTCCCTCTCATAGAGAGGAGGCCTGTCCCAGCAGTGGGAACATTAATAGGCCGATGATGATGATGAATCACGAAGTGCACTTTCTAGTATACCCACATATAAATGTCCAGTACAATATCGAGTGACCCTATTGCCAATCGGGCACAACATCAGACTCTCACTGAGAAATTACTGATGGAAGAACCCAATAACACTTTGGCCGAATCGGGACTCGAACCTGTCATGCTCAGTAAGTCGCGTATGCAACCACTCAACTAACGAGACACTAAATATGAATAAAAAGTTACCTGTTATAAAAATAAGTTTTTTGAATAATTTCTCTTAATGACTGCTGTGAAAACCATATCAAAATCCATTGTCATCGAGAGTATCTGAGCGGTCACTCAATATAGACTAAGTATATATATAAAAGCTACTTTTTTTACTGTAGAGCCACACTAATAGTTACAGCCGCAGGCTACGGTTTTTGTAGGGAATGTAAACTTATTATAGCTAATAGATGTCTGCAGCCGCAGGGCAAACACGACATTACTCTTCAAACTACGGGCAGCTAGGAACAGAGTCATGACTGGTACTGGACTCTTAAGAAAAATCTCCTGGTTTACTAAATTATGAATTGATGGACAAGATTTAGCCCGCGGCTATACGCCAGTGTAAAATCCGGATATAATTCCACAGAATCGTAATTATATATGTACCGGAACAACAATCACATAAATACATAATCTAACCTGATCTTCCCATCTCCCAAACATCCAAATCCGCAAACAAACCATTTGTGCTTTTTGTAATATTGGTAGATATGGGATCAAGCAGTTATTGAAAAACTTATCTTCAAAGCACTCCCGTACATTAAATTGACCGATAAATCCCCGAAAAGGTCTCAATACAAGTAATGCGGTCAAACAGTTCGCACGCGCAGTTCGTACGCTGTTGGTATTATGGAAACTAATATGTTCAATCGTTTGTCGATACTCAAAGGTGGCCCGGCCCACAAGCCCACAACACACAGTGAGCTCACGAGAATGCCCTCGAGAAATATTAATAATATCGCTGAAGGAATTAAGCTAGTAACGACAGTTCATTGGTACCTACGTTTAAAGTTTCATTATTGAATCCTGTGATTCGCCACAAGAGTAACGGAGAACTTCCTGTTCTATAATTACAGTTGAATGCAGCTCCGAGTAAAACCAGTAATTTCTCACAAAGCGCCTCTAAAAATAGATTTCAATTTAACAAAATGCAAGCTCTAACGCAAATACGTGGAAACTTGTTACTTATGTACAAAGTCGACTTGTGAGAGTAGTGAGGGATAAAGGATTTTAGTTAAAAGTTGGTTGAAGTAACATCGCTGACTTCTTTATGATGTTGAGTTAATGAAGCTGCGATGTTGAAGTCAAAAGTGTTATTGCTGTTGTAACAGCTTATAAAGCATTAAAATCAACGACTGGTATTTTAGGAGATGAAACCACTACTACTACATTACAAAGAGAGATTGGTTCATTGTTTAGTAGCTATAACAACAAGTTTGCATGATTGCACCACGGAGGCTGAGGAAATCGAGGAGTACGTGCGCCGAAGGTTGAAGTACACGCCAAGAGTACAACTACTGGAGTCGCGCCGCAACGCCAATTTCAAGGCGTTTGTGATGCGTATCCCAACGTGTATGTTACATTTGGTGATGGAAGAAAGTTTTTGGCCGCAGGATGTGGTGTTCCGTCGATTCCGCGGACAGATTCGACAAGAACGCACAAAAGATCGTGCAAGTGAAGTGCATCGTGTACTAACATAGTTTTTAAGTTACTATACTAACAAGAAATGTTATTAGTATGTATATTTAGGTTAAGGTATTTATGTATGGGTCTTTGTTATCTGAAATAAATGGTTTATTATTATTATTATTTGTTTTTAAACTTTTACGTATCTCGGCTTTATTGCCGGCGGACAATCCTACATGTATTCAGGATTGCGGCTTTCTGAAGACTTTTATAAGTGTATGCTGGTAAGTCAAGTGTTTTTAAAGACTGGTGGAGTTGTTTAGGAATAACTCCTGTTGTTGATAGCACAATAGGGACTATGGCGACATTATTAAGACACCACATTCGGCTGATTTCAATTTTAAGATCTGTATATTTTGAAATATTATTATTAATCATTTTCGACCAATGAGACGGAGACGACGATGGCAAACGTAGGTAGTCGTTAAAATCAGAGACGCACAAATTGCCCATCGACTTCAAAACGTATTTGAAGGTCTTTGTAGACCTTCAATTCAATAGGATTTTCATAGGTTGTTTATCTTTAGTTTAGTTTATTTATTATTAATAATCAGAAAATACATGTGACGATTTCGTTGGATTTTACAATACCTACTTTTAACTCTTCTGGGACTTTCAATTTTTAAAATCTTGATGGAAATGATCATGATAAATGTCTGGAATGGTACTATAGTCCGTAAGGTAATAAGTAATAATACAATTTTATTATTCTTTCAACAGAAAAAGAAATACCTTCGAGCTCAAGATAGAAAAACACTGTACACGCATGAGTGAGTCCGATGTGCGACGGCGGGCGCGCGGTGCGGTATATTCCACAGAATATTTCCATCTGTGTTCAATATACGAGTAGGTACCTACATGTCTGTCAAACCGACTCACAACGATAACTTCACACTCGGAGCGTATTCCTTCATCTTTATCTATATTCCCACATTTCTTTGTAAACATGTCAACTGGAGTGTAAAGCTTCAGCAATCAGGACAAGTTGTGGGAGACATAAACTGTTCTATTACCGTTTAGTTTTATTTGAAAGTAAATAGCTCCAGCAGATACACACACAACATCACCATCTTGAAAGATTAGGGTAGGTTTAGAAATAGTAAAACCACATTTCGCCAGTTTTGTCTAATTGCCATATAATAGGAAGCTAAGTTAAGGCAAGTCTATGGCTATCAACCGGGCAGTGTGTACAACAACAAACTGCGGGTGCTACTGACATATACTCCTAATGGAAAAACTCAATAATGCTGCCTGATCTGGAATTCGCATTTATCAAACCCTGCAGGACATCATATGTACCCTGCGACAGACGTCCGTATAGAGACATGCATTATGCTTCATATAATTGAATAAATCAACTCCAGATGTTTGATTTGTCAAACAACTAGATTGATGAATCATAATCAAACAATGTGAAAGTGGTTCTGATTAAGAGGCAATCGTTCGATGTACTCGTATTAACGAATAAATTAGTTAAGTATGCTTAAATTGAGGACCGGCCACATTACATCCGCATCAATCAATCAACTCGGTGTACCGTAGACCATAGCTGGACATGGGACTCTCCATTGCGACACGGCCGCCGGGGATGCGCCTATCGCATGCAAAAGTGGCCACGTTCCACACAGACCTCATTTATAAATTGATTGAAATAAGTGCATTGAGGTAATTGAGTAACACACTCACAGTCACAATGACAATTGTTTTGACAACCCTACAATATTTTGTCGGGGATGCGAATTTTAGAAACATGAAGCAATGGATAGTGAATTTGCCTCACTATCCGATAATGTGAAGTGTAGCCATCAGTAGTGCTATAGGCAAGGTAGATCGTTACCTTTTTTTTTCGGCACGCACTGGGTGGAGCGGAAGGGAGTGTCAGACTTTTACTGACCAAAACCCATCCATGTTCCTTGGAACCCTTAGTGTTCTGGGGCTACGGTATCTCTTTCGAACAGTCCCGCAGCTCGGGCAACCATCGGCGCTTGCGGACCCCTTCTTTCTGCTGACATCTATAGGTAGATCGATACCTACCATAACAATAACCTTAATAAAAACAAAGTTGGCTATAGCGCTTAAATACAGACGCTTCCCACAATTCACTATCAGTTTACGAGCATAATAAACAAAAGTGAATGCACATTACATAATTAAGCGTCTGAGTCAGCTGTTCAGCTGAAAGGGCAAATATTTCTGTAAAAGGAAGCTACAATATTGGTATAGAATGGAAACAAACGAGCCCGATGTGGGCTCTGCGGCCATTGTGTGGAGCGGGCCGACCGTGATGGCGGCCGTGGAATTGGCCGCGGTGTGGTACGGGCCTAATGACTGGACCGGTATGATCGCACTGATCGAACCCACGGCGGAGAATGTCTGCGGCATCGCAAATTGTTTTTATCGATCAGTTTTTGTGTATCTACGCCACAAAATGTAAAGATAGCTTTTTGTTGTAAGCTGCGTGCTGGAAGCTGTCACTATACTTATTCATATAGTTTTACAGAGAGACTGTTTTCTTGGAAAATTACTTATAACAAGGAAGAACCTTTTGAATTTAATCCCAAACATGGTGAAAGAAAACATTCAATAAAATACACATCCAGACATTATAAATGTCGAACAAGAAAAGAAATGAAAACTATGTATTCAGACGAAATATCTGCTCACCTATCATCATATTAGACACTAGCTTCTGCCAGCGGCTTCGCCCGCGTGAAGTTTGATTATTGTCCCATGGAATCTTACTGCCGGGATAAAAAGTATCCTTTGTTTTAATCCAGGTTATAAACTATCTGTGTGCAAAATTTCATCCAAATCCGTTCAGTAGTTGTCGCGTGAAAGCGCAACAAACAAACTTACATTCACATTTATTCTCCGAACTGCTAAGCTATCGGGAGTTACACGTGTTATTGTGAGTCAACTATAAAAGATAGACATATGCTGTCTCGGGATATTTTTTATATAATTTTATGTGGAATATTTCCATTATACATGATTTCTATGTAGCTTTAACCATTAAGGCTGCACACGCGACGGAAGCTAAAAAAACCAAGTAACTTCTCCCGTTTTCCCAACATTTCCTTTCACTGCTCTGCTCCTATTAATGGTAGCGTGATGAAAAGTATACTATTACCTGCTCAGGAGTATGTAGAATAATTGTACCAAGTTTCGTTAAAATCCGTCGAGTAGTTTTTTTTTCTATAAATAACATACAGACAGACAGACAGACAGACAGACAGAAAGACAGACAGACAGACAAAAATTTTACTGATTGCATTTTTGGCATCAGTATCGATCAATAATCACCCCCCGATAGTTATTTTGTAAATATATTTCATGTACAGAATTGACCTCTCTACAGATTTATTATAAGTATAGATATAGATAGATGAAGCTGTCTATCTGTTATCGTTATTTCTTTTTCATTGCTTCTTATTCTTAGGAATCGATACGTAAGCGAATGAAATGTATGTACCTTGTTCTCAGAGAAGAGGGCGACTTTGCATCCACGAATTACAAATCAGCTTCGTGTCGCTTGCAGGCAAGTGTCAAACACAGCAAACAAGTGAGTTTTGTCGCTGGTATTCGTTTGGGGTGTTTTATTATTGTTCTGATTAGATTTCCCCTCTAGCCCGAGGCCTGATTGCGAGGGTCCCCGGGAATCCCTTCCTGGAATCAGTCAATTCACTTACAGCTCATCTTCGGCCTCTCCGTCTATCACAGCTCACATTACATGGAAACAATTCAATCAAAGTGATTACTGCGATCTTTGGCCTCCCATTTGTTATCGTAGCGTAGTGTTTTGCCTACCTACGATAATAGTGTTTATTTACGATTGTTTCAGATTTCACACTTAATCTTCATTCTTGAGTTACTATACAGGATGAAGGCACATCGACATTCAAAAGGTTACCAAGTGTTCATCGCATCGCACCTAAAATCTGCTGTTCTACACATTTTGATCGTGTAGATATTGCACTTTTGTAGGAATCGGCCAATTTTATTTTTAATTTACCGCCAAATTATATTTCTGTTCAGTACTTATGTGTTACGTATTTACTACGGTAACTTTACCTAGACATCAATCAAAAACGATGTTAGGTACAACAAAATCGAAGATCAATAAATAATATCCAATTGATTTACAATATTAGTTACCCCAGCTCCTTTTGCAAAAATAGATCTTTACTCATATCACACGTCCCTAATTGAAAATCATATTTCAGGTTTGGAGCCGTATTCAGTCGTGCCCTGAATATATCAGCCGTTGAATACGCGACGTACGGCTACGTCGCAGACGGCACAAGCGGCACAAACGGCACAATTAGCAGCCAATTGAGTGCCGGGATGAAGGTAACACGAGACGTTTCGCACAAACTGTAACTCTTTGAGTCATATCCGGACGTGGGAACCGTGTTTTTGAGAAGTGGAGCGGCTGCCATGGTACTACGTGTAAATTGGTTTGATAAGGTCACGTATTGACTCAATCATGGTGGCTTGCAAAGTTGTAGCCGGGCTGGTATAACAACTAGTATTGGGATTATTCAAATCCGGACCATCACTTAGGTGACCCAGTGTTTCTTCAAATCAAGCTTATATCCAAGTACTTAGTAATGGATAAGAGTAATGGATAAGTATAACCCTAAATATCCAACTTTTTAACCCTTTAAGATACGAGTACGTGCCGGCAGCCAGAGCAGATGACTAAAATTCCTTTCCTGCAGACGATACTGTCTGACCAGAGCGTGAAAGTGACATCAATTTCAGAACACTTTTGATTAAAAATAACGGAACAATACTTTTACTTCAATTAGGTGCTAATTAAAACTATTTCACGCCGTCCCAACTCTCAAGAGAAACGAAATCTAATTTGACACTCCATTATTTGTGTAACTCCTTTCTCTGCCTCGTTATACGTCAGAGCCGCCGACTCATAAAACAGAAGTTATTATAATTTAATGGCTTTTTAATTGTATTAAAATAAAGGGAGAGAGAGAGAGCTTTGTCCTTGATTGGCTTTGAAATAACTCCTTTGAGGAATGAGGTGGGTGTCAATAAAGGAATCGAATTACTTAGCGATTCTCATTTAATATGTATTAATTCTCGCTGACTGATGCTGCCTACCTACACTAAACCAATAGAGATATTAATTATGCTACCATAAAAGATAAATATTAAAAAATAAGTTTATTAATTATAATAACTTGCTATTTTAACAAAGATCTATATTGACTCCAAACCAATTAGTTTACCAAGAATGGTACCTATTACCTATATTACATAGCAATAATGATCATCTTGAAGTCGTTATATAAATATAATAAAAATACTTTTACTTATTGCAAGATCTTAATTAGGTGAGGCTCAACATTATCATTTACGTGTAATCTATCATTATTAGGATAATTCTACTATTATTGTAATATGGTTTCCACAATTCCGTTAATTTCATACACATAGGTACCTATATGACGACAGGCCGTGTCGACGGCGCGTTCGTGTTCCACTCGCGCCTCAAAGAGATGTCAGCTAAATGAAGGGGCCCGCAACGGCCGAAGCCTGCCGGGGTTGCGGGGCTGCTCGAAAGAGATACCATGGACCCGGAACATAAAGGGCGAGGAAGGAACATGGATGGGTTTTAGTCAGTAAAAGTCTGACACTCCCTCCCGCTCCGCCTAGAGTGGGAGAAGTCATTTAATGATTTCCCATCCGAAAAAAAGGTAAGTAGGTACCTAATCAGTACCTACCTAGATCAATTGACCATAAAACAATTTACTTAATGTATTCTTCTATTTGCCAGATAATTATCAATCAATAGCCAATTAATCGACAAACGATTGTATTAAAGCTAGATTGTTCCAGTAATAATATTGTTAATTGTGTGTGTAGGTACTATCCCGTCCTGCTCTACGTAATTAATCAAGTTTAATCAATTCCAAAAATTATTGAGTTATTGTTTAATTTGCCAATCAATTCGTGTGGATGTGATGGAAACGGAAACTAAATAATTGGTATCCAGGTAAAATGCCCCGTTACATAAAATCATGAATTTCAGGCCAACCTTCATAAAAGTGTCGAAATGAGTTTTAATCGGAGCAAAGTAACGGTCCGTGGCACAGGATAATAAGTAGTTAAAAGTAGCGGTTGTCGATATAAGTCACAAATAAACATTTATGATGGGAAGAAAAGTGCATACAAATGCTTAGTACGGTTCATTAATGTTATATTGATTTAAGAACGACTCTTCTCATACAGGTGGATTTTAAAACAACGCTTTTCGCAAATTTCAGGTTTCACTTACAAGTGAGTGATATATTACTGAGTGAGTGAGTGCCCGCTAAAGTAGGGAAGAAACAAACCTGGTAGGTACAACAATTTTCGGGCACGTCACGTACCGCCATACTAAAAAAACATCCAAGTGTGATGAAGTAAAGTGTCAAATGAAGATATTCTACGAGTGCTACGCAACAATTTTCATCCATGACTTAAAAATAGTAACACAATTTGTATAGTAGCGCCATCTTTAGAAAAAGACTCGTAATATCCTGACAGTGTTTCAAAAGCTGTTCACATGAACGTGGATAGATGGCAGTGCTAACCCACAACTAACTTTACACACCAGCGCTCCCAGTGGAAAGCAGTGGAACTACCAAGACATGGCCGTAGTTGTTTTAGTTATTGCTAGTGATTCTAGATGTCATTAAAGAAACTTGCAGTAAATCATTTAAACCCTTTTTTTCCTAAATATCAATAACCAATGATTTCGTACAATCTAAATATGTATTATAATTATTTGCTACATTTATTAATTATGTTCCATGAATAAAAATGTGAAATATGATGCAACCTTTAATGGAACGGTTGTACCCACCAAGAGATGGCGTAATACTCTCATGTAGTAGTCTGATGATGAGCAGCCCACAGCTTTTATGTGTACAGGGTATTTTAGACAACGAGGAATGAAGTGTGCAAGGGCGTTGCAAAGATACGGCGCACCGCCCCTAGAAGATCCAGAAATGCTCATAACCGTTATATAAATGCAATAGGTACTCCTGGCATGTATAAGCCCCCCCTTTAACAAAATCATAGCTACGCCCAAGAAATATTCTTCATCATCAATGCCTAGACAATTTAATGGATTCTTAGAAGAATACGTTAAAATAGAAAAGTAAAAAAACTTCGTTAGATTCTCCATCCTCTCTTTCTAATATTCTCATATTTTTACTTTATAAACAATAATTTTAAAAAGTCACAAAATTTGAAATGAATCAATTCTATTTTGAGGTCATCTTATTCACAAACACAACATCGCATCTCACTTGTATTCCCTGACGCGATGACGGTACCAATAGACAAAGGTGTAACAATGCTCCCAACGTTTCAAAAGAACCCTTTTTGTATCAGGATGTTAACTCATAATCCACGCATGCACCAACTCATAACATACCATGAGGTGACAACTGACAAGTGTGAGACAGTGCGAGTGCGAGTGCGAGTGCGAGGTAGCAACAAGGAGCAAGCGCCTCTCAGCCTTGACCGAGTGCACAGTCTGCACAGCTTACATAATGCAGCGCACAGACCAGACAATGTGCCAGCAGGACTAGTTTGTGCCTAGTGGAAGTGAGTCACTAGGAAAGCCCGTTTTAATTTTACTAATCTTATTTTCAGTTAGTATAATAATGTTTTAATTTAATATCCACTTTTCTGTCAACCTATGTGTGCATAAAACGGTTTCGATATACTTATGTACAGACAACATAATTATTATGCTTAAAAAGCTTCTATCTTTCGTAGACAATTTTATTGATGATGAAATTCTAGAAAAAACATTATGTTATAAGGATTTGGCTGTTATAAAACTCAAATATGTAGGTACCTACGACGTGTTCTCTACTTTCTGTGTTCGCGATGAATCACACAACTAACATGTTGTGGTTAGACAGCACATAAATAAACACACAAATAACTAACATTCCGCGTCGTCTGAAGGCCACAGCATGATGTATCTTCAGATGAGGCGCAGGCGCATGTGCTCTTACGTACGACGTGTTTATAATCGTCTAGCCGTTAAAATCAGAGCGCAGCTGGATTTAAGTGCCTAAATCTAGAAGATTTTGGAACGAGTATAAAATTCTGGAGCCAGAGTGTACATTTTTTTTTTTGATAAATAAAAGACTAGGTACCTTATTTTTTCAATCGAAAGTTAAAGAGGACTGTTTGAATATAATCGAGCTGAAAGGGAACTACTGAAACTGTTAGGTAGTAACATGATCAGGTACCGAGTTACTGTGAGTTACTGTTATCTGTACCTTGTCTCCCATCTACCGGAACTGCTCTAGGAAGACTGCAGCGTTGCCATGGCGACGCGCGCCAACAGCGCGGTCGTTGACCCACGTCACTCGCGCCGCCCGCCCAGCGCGCGCCGCCCGCCCCGCCGCGCCGCATTATTTACAAACAATTGTTTTGTCAAACTATTTCTTATCGATAACAAGTGTGACGGTGAAGTGTTGGGGGCTGGCTGCTGGTTTATGAGTGTGTCCTTAATTGAGGAGTAGTGATGCAGGGCGGCGACCCCGCAGAGCTCATTGACGCTCATTGCTGCTGCGCTGTTTATGATGTGACGGACAACGTAAGTTATTGACTCTGTTTCCTTTTATGTTGTTCGTTAATAGATTTTTATTGCAAACTGTCTTCTACTCTATTAAACATGGGGTTGCTTTTAATTGAACAACATAATGATAACTAATGTTATTGTTTTTTTTTTAATTACTAGCGTAGTGCTGTACTTTAACCCCTTCGTAAAATCCCATAAAAACATGTTACATTATTAATGGGTACTAGATCAAAATATGTTGTTTAATTTGGTTCCCTTTACTCACCGCACCCGGTTGAACATAATTAATATGAAGTTAATGTCGCCACGCCACGTCATGGTGCGAGTGTGACGTGTCACGTGTTGACGTCGCGGATACTGTGATAGTGTGCTTAGCAGGAGACTCCTTCAAATGAACTACTTACTTTTTATGAAATGTAGTAGAGTAGTGCAGTCACGCAATTCTTTTTATAGGTTAGTTTTATAATTCCCAGTTCAGGCTATCGGGACAATAGGTAGCAGGAAACCTCTAAATCATGGTTTTGCCTCAACCTACGAGTAACATTGTGCATGCAAGAGCTTTGATAGCTAGAAATAAAAGGTACACATTCATTTCGAGAACTACGTAGGTATAGGTACCATAAGGTCATCTGCTTCGGGGAAAATATTATATCTAATTAGGTTTGTACCTTCAATTTGATAAATTATAATAAGTTACAGAATCCATATTTTGTTAAAGGACTCAAAAGTATGTGTGTTAGCTTTACATATTAAAATAATTGGTGCTATGAAATGCGCATGCATACTTAGGTATATGCAAAAGCAGCCCACAAGTAGGTAAAATACATGGTATACATATTTTTCCATTCCACAATATACGTCATACAGAAAAAAAGTTTTTCAATAGGTTCTGGTCACAACAGTAATAACAGCCTCGATAAATGTCTAGACTAACCTTTATGGTTGCCTTAAACGTGGCCAAAAAAATACCCACATAATACCTCAGACACACCTGTCATCTATCGTGACGTGTCAATGTGCTGACTGTCCGTCACGTAGTCACGACCGGCTGCACCCAGGTTCAACACGCTACACCTATTACCTAGGTCGTTGTGACAGCTCTAGCAGCCATTATCACTGGTAATAAAATATAGCTTTTATATTTTTAGGTTTGGCTTTCCACTTGTTCCTAAATGTTTGAATCCACACAACAGTGCATTTTGTGTAAGGAAATACCAAAAATTAAAAAAATGTTTTCCTATCATCAGTTTGCAATTAGATATTTTGTAGTTCCGGATCAATTGAAGAACAAACAACTTATGAGTAGGTAATGATATGTAGGCAGTGTTCAAAAAAACTTTTTTGCAAAAAATAAAACCGACTTCACACAAAAAAGTGAAAAATAACTTTAGCTTCAGAAGTCGGTGACCTTTATTTGATTGATTTAGTTTTTTTGTCACCGACTTCTGAAGCTAAAGTTATTTTTCACTTTTTTGTGTGAAGTCGGTTTTATTTTTTGCAAAAAAGTTTTTATTTTTCACTTTTTAGTGGTTCACATGTGCATACCCTTTCACAGCGTACCAGCGTGATTTTTTGTTATGAACTGGTGTAAACAATAGACAGACATGAGATTTCAGCAATCCCAGTAAGAGACACACATTTGCTACATTTAATGAGGAGTTCCGTTGCCTTTCTCCGAAGTTTTTCATCTAATCTTTACCAAATTTAAATGGGATCACTCCGAGAAAGTAGTCTTTCTAAAACTACCCAAATCGCTCCTGGTGTGCCTATAAAATTTGAAAGTTCTCTCTATTTCTCCAGGATCCCATTATCAGGATCCTGACTTGATGATTATGGGACCTTCTGGGAAGTATACCCTTTCAAACAATTAAAAAACAAATTCGGTCCAGTCATCTTCGAGTAATCGGGGAACATTGAATTGAGAACCTCCTCCTTTTTGAAGTCGGTTAATAACGACGTTATGGTACGTGACTCAAATATCCGGATAGCCTTTAAAAGATTTGGCCGAGAATCGGTAATTTTCTTCTAAGAATTGAAGAGTTCCGTTCCTTTGTCATGGATCCCATAATCAGAACCTAACCAAATTCTCATCAAACTACCCTTGAAGTGCCCTTGCCAATAAAATAAAAAAAAACTTATCCCCAATAAATGGAACTTAATACACCTAACTGTCGAAATCTGGGAATATTGTACACATCTGCGTACCCCCTCAGAGCATACAGGCGTGATGTTACGTCATGATGCTGTATAAACAATAAACATTCAAGCGATTGCAGCAGTTACTGCAGATTTGCCGTGTATTTTTGAAGAGTTCCATTGTATATCTCCGAAGATCCGGATCAGATCTTCAGCAAATTAAAATATAACCACACGGGAAGCACCAGCTTTCAAATTAAAAAAGAATCATCAAACTCGGTTCACCCAGTCGAAAGTACTGAGGTAACAAACACTGTCGAAATCTGGGTGTATTGTACACATCTGCGTACCCCCTCAGAGCATACAGGCGTGATATTACGTCATGATGTTGTATAAACAATAAACCTACAAGCGATAACAGCAATCACTGCAGATTTGCCGTACATTTTTGAGGAGTTCCATTGTATATCTCCGAAGACCAGCATCAGATCTTCAGCAAATTAAAATGGGACCACATGGAAAGCACCAGCTTTCAAATAAAAAAAGAATTTTCAAAATCGGTTCACTCAGTCGAAAGTTATGAGGTAACAAACACAAAAAAAAAAAAAAAAAAAAAAACATACAGACGAATTGATAACCTCCTCTTTTTGGAAGTCGGTTAAAAACATGTATACCTAATTAGTCGGTTTGAAGTACATTTGTTAAATTGTGTATTGTATTTTAGCATATTTTCCTTTGACATATATATTTTTGTCAATGCGGAAATTCTGTACTTAACATCTCTAAATTTGGTTTATCCCTTTCAAATTAAAAAAAAAAATCCACGGAAAGACCATTATAATATCAGGTTCACAAAAAAACCTAGACTGTTACATCAGCCTCATATAAAAACAAGCACGCACATTCAACTAGATTTATCGCAGAATTAAATTAAGAATTAACTCCTAATTAGTTTTAAAAGCTAGCTGAACGACTTTAAAGACTTTTTCGCCACACGTTTTAATATAAACTCGACGTTGTATGGAGGCATAGTCTTTGTATGGAGGCAACCTAGATTGGAAGGAAGAGTAAGAAAACGTCACTCGTCTGCCAGTTGGTACCACGCCCGACACAGTACCACCGTGTCACTAACCGTAAGAAGGGGTTGGTTCAAACCATCAGTTTACTGTCAACTGGCTTCGTTTAACAACAGTAATGTTCGATGTTTATTGTTCATTAACTTTAATGATGTCAAAACAGTTTGTTTTTAGAGCTAACAAAGAGAAAACAGAATAGTACTTAATGATCATCAAAATAAGGATAACCGTTTGTTGACAGTAGATTATGTTATTACATAGAGAGTCAATGCACATTATGTTGTTATCACTTTATTTTTTTGAGTTTAACTGTGTCAGTTCTAATTAGGATCCATTTATTTCACACTTCAAACCTCTCAGACCTTGATCTCTGACTCTCTGATTTTGTTTGACCATTAGGTATCTTCTCTATGTAGAAATATTGAGTCAAACTATACATATAGCTATTTCATGATGCTCGGATATCCTATTTACAGAATAAATATAGTTTAATATCATTATTTTTCAAATGGAAATTCCTGTAAAAGCAAGCCATACGTACTTGTACTTATCTCTAGTGCATTTCCTGCTTTTGAATTTAACACAGGTTGTACAGCACTTCACATTTTATGCAAAAAATTGCGCCAACTCTTTTCACAGAGCAGGCCTGAGCAGGATAGGCCGTAGGTACACTCGTTCAGTTCGTAAACAAAGCTACACGTACTCATGCATAATGCAGGTGGCATCCAGCCAACCAACCGTGGCGTCTGCCTACCCCCGTAGGTATCTGAAGATCCCTTCACTGTCTGCTGTTCGTGATGCTTACATTTATCATGTTAGGGCTCCCCTGGCGGCGCGGCCGACCCTCGGACAGGAAAAGCGTACAATTTATTACTACATGTAAAATTTCCTCTGAGATTAAATAAAGTTGTCTTCTCTGATTCTTTAACAAAGAATTTGCAAAGTCAGCTGTGGTTGTTATGCATTATAAAAGTTTATCTGTGTAGCGCCTCTCAGTATATGTTCACAGTGGCGAAACATTCACATCAAAACATGCACCTCGTCCGATATATATATTTAAGATAAGAAAGAGTTTTAAAACGTCTTCAATATGTTTTTACCCAAGAAGGGGCGATGCTGCCAGCCTGCAGAGCACTTTTCCTGTTGGCAGCAAAGTGGGCAAATTTCTTGATGCCTTGTAACCCTTTTTGATACTTGCACATATTTTTATTTCTATTTTAGAGTGAATGTGTATATAATGTTAATAATTAGTCTATATTTTTATTATGCATGGCTTTCAATATTATGAAGTTTTTAGAAAGTTCACTTATAAAACAAAATGATTCTTTACTATACACACTGGCCAACCAAGGTCACCGACATAGCCCGAAGAATTGCTAAACTTAAGTGGTAGTGGGCAGGGCACATTGCTCGCAGAACGGATGGCCGCTGGGGCCGGAAAGTTCTAGAGTGGCGACCGCGAACCGGAAGACGATGCGTTGGAAGACCTCCCACTAGGTGGACCGATGACCTGGTGAAGGTTGCGGGAGTCCGGTGGATGCGAGTCGCAAGGGACCGGTCAATGTGGCGACACTTGGGGGAGGCCTATGTCCAGCAGTGGACGTCTTTCGGCTGAAATGATGATGATGATGATGATGATACACACTGAGAGTAGGTACACGATAATTATGTTTCAGTTTTATACGATTTTTCGCAGTAAAATGGCAACATTGTAAAAGCGCACGAGGTTAATGTGATAAGCGCAGTGATCCAGACTCCGTTATCTCTGAGTGATAACCTATAGTAACCCTCGGTCTAGATTACATGAGCTCACACGTGCAGGCTGCAGGCTCCAGGTGGCAATACCCTCTGATGGCTCGCTCAGTGGCCGGCTGGCGGCTGGCGGGTGGCCGCACTCCGGCAAACGGAATGCTTACGAACATGTTATGGACGTTCACTGTTACAGAGAGATTTCTTGATCAGTAGGTTATTGGCTGCCTGTTTAAGTACCTAGATGGTAGAATTTTCTTCAAACCATTTCTATTTTTAATTGTTTTCGGTTTAGAACTCTTCTTCCTGTAGTGTAGGCTCCCGTAAATAACCCTCTGTTCGAGGCGAGGCTTCGGTCGGCTACGCTTGCTACGAGCGCTACGACCCACGACTGCAGTGCTCAGTGCACAGTGTGATCAACAGCATCGATGGTCAAGCGATAACTGCAGTGCAGGCGATGTCCAGGATTGTTTTAAAAGATTTAAAAAATTAAAAGAACTCCTACCTAGCCGCTTTGCTAGTTTATATCTAGCAAAGCGGTAGGTAGGTATACACAAATGTAATAGGTAGGTACATTCTTAATTGAAATTACGTTGTAACAATTTAAAATATTATGAGGGGTTAGCTTAACTTGAAAGTTCACTTAACATCAAATAACACTTATGTTATCACAATCGTTTATGTAAACTTATATTGTCACATATACTTACTTGTCTCGGGGTATAATTAATAATCACGGAAGATATCCTGTAAGTGACCATATTAGTTTAGTTTTAAACCGTGAAAGCTTAAAACAGTAATCATTTAATTATAATATGTATATTTATGAAGTTAAGACTTTACTGAAAAGGTATCGTAAGAGTAAACGTGTATCGTAATAGTGAAGTTAATAATGTACTCGCACCTACTTGTAATCTCACTACAATTATAACGAAAACATGAAGTAGGGACTGTCTGCACAGACCTGACACAAGCACACAACCACCTCCACTGAATCACAAGCACTACCTTTATAGTAAACAATCCCTCGATTCAATAATATAGTGTAAGATAAACATGAGTGAGTTATCACAACACAGCGAGGGCACGGCACGGCGCACGCCGCTGCCAGTCAGCTGTTCGTTATCGAGACGGCTACACGCATCGAGCATATCGCGATAACACGAGATAACGCGATTTATTTAGTTTGGAGCATCATTTTGCAAGTTCTGAAATTGTTACTAGTTTACAGTGTTCTATTTGTGGAGAAACCACAGCCCTCGAGGAGTATAGGATAACGTTGATTGAGGTAAACTTTAATTCTTATTTGATTTATTGTGTGCTTATAAATAGAATATTACGAGTATATTATTAATTTGTCTATTATAGCACGGGTTTGTTCTCATCGGTTTTCCCCTGCTAAGTAAAGTCTAACAGCTGATAAATTGTTTATCCTGGAAGGAGTAACGCAAATTGATTTAGAAACAATGGAGGTAGGTAAACATTTGTTGTGTAAAATTAGGGACCTAGAGGAGGAATTAGTCCATGCTAATGTTAAACTTTTAAATTTAAAAAAGGAACAGGATCATACTCAGGCTATGGAAACTGAACATTTGTACAGGGAATTAGTAAATACAAATTGTAACCCTCATTCCATTACAACAATAGACCTTACAGAGGACTCCTTACTACAGCATAACTACAGCCATAAAATAAGCCAAAATAAAATTAAGAAATATGCACGATTAAATAAAATCATTAAAAAATTTAATAAATACAAGAAACAACAGAAACACCATTCCAAAAATATTCAATTAAGGAAGGAACGTGTTTCTCTAGTTAATAAATTAAATAACTATCAGATTAAATTGGAAGATAGTATAAATATTTATGAAATTGACACTCAGCGCTTACAATCAGAAATACAGGCTCTTAATAAGTCACTAAAATCTTAATATAATAAATATGAACGCTCACAAAATCAAATTAAAGAGCATGTTCTTGCTACAAATGCATTGGTAGACAAAGTGGACTCACTGACTCTCAACAACATTCAGTGTACTTGTCAGGGGGAATCCAGGAATGTTGTTCAGCCTGAGGCAACGGAGGACCCGTGCCAAGCTGTGAAAACACAGGACTGTGTTTCCAGCCAAGATACAATACCTGACTTAGGTAATTTTGTCTCACCTAATTGTCTAGATTCTAATCTTTCAGTTATGTTCTCTGATAGTATAGGTAGAGGGCTTGGGAAATTGATCAGTAATAGCCTGATTTATTGTACTCAAAATTATTGTATGCCAGGGTCGACCTACAACACGGTGGAGCACACGGTGGAGGTCTGCCCTGCGTGGGCGGAGCACCGCCGTGTCCTCGAAGCGGCGATCGGCGGCGGCGACCTCTCGCGTCCGGCCCTGGTTCAATCCATGGTCCGGAGCGAGATGGAATGGGAAGCCGTCACCTCCTTCTGCGAAGCAGTCATGCTAGCGAAGGAGGTGGCGGAACGAGAAAGGGAGAGATCCTCACTTCCCGGCCGCCGCGGGAGACGCACCGGGCGTCGAGGGCCACGTGGTGGCTACCGGCCACCGTAGATGCGGGCCTGTGGACGGTTGGCTATGGGCTAGCTAGCCGTCCGTCCGTCTAACGACGACAGGCCGTGTCGACGGCGCGTTCGTGTTCCACGCGCGCCTCAAAGAGATGTCAGCATAAGAGAGGGGCCCGCAAGGGCCGAAGCCTGCCGGGGTTGCGGGACTGTTCGAAAGAGATACCGCGGCCCCGGAACGTAAAGGGCGAGGAAGGAACATGGATGGGTTTTAGTCAGTAAGAGTCTGACACTCCCTCCCGCTCCGCCCAGAGTGGGAGAAGTCATTTGATGATTTCCCATCCTAAAAATAAAAAAAAAAAAGGGTCGACCTACAAACAGGTTATGGCATCTGCAACAAAAACTGTTTGTAATCCTAATACCACCATAACTATATGTATGGGTAATAATAGTTCTAAGATTAAAAAGGAAGATATCACTGAATGTGCATCAGAGTTGTTAAAGCTAACCTGTAGTAAAATCATATTGTGTGCTTTTCCCTATTTTGAAAAATTGGGTAATATAAAAAACAATTATATACATATGTTAAATAACCATGTACATTTTCTGGCAGGTCACTATAGTAACAGACTTGTATATCTAGATATCAACACTATTGTTGGTAAACTTAAGTCGACACGGGATAAGGTGTATCTACTTAGATGTAGACACAAAATAGCTTCGCTATTAGCTTTTAATATTCACACAGACATAAATAGTATGTCCAAGTTTAGTTCCATTATTAACACTGCGACTATTAGTAATTCTACTAATGTACAGGTGACTTTAAATGAATATAGCAGTAGTGCTATAAATGTTTACAAATATTGCAATGAGGAGGATCCATCTGTCACCATGGTGAATCCTCAATTAGGGTCTATTACAGATAGGGTCTTGTTGTCTGAGGATGGCACGGGAGTCTCCGGCCTCACTCCAAATATTAATATAAATTTAAACTAGAAAGTGAGACAAAAGAAGGTAACATTAATTTTTGCACTCAATTAGTTAATAAAAAAGGGCCTCAGCAGAACACCTTAAAATTATTCCACCAAAATATCCAAGGAATGTCTTGCAAATTATTAGAAATTGAATTGTTTTTAGAAAAAAGTAAGTTTGACATCATTTGTTTTACTGAACATTGGCTAAAGGATTACCAAATGCTTATTAATTATGAGAACTATATGGTGGGTAGCTGCTTTAACCGTAAAACTATGCTTCGTGGAGGTTCCATAATATTAATTAAAAATAGTTTTAAATATAAGCAACGTAATGACATAGTAGGTCTCTCGGTTGAACATTGCGTCGAACTGTCCTGTGTTGAGCTAGATAAGCATGTAATTGTGTGTGTGTACAGACCCCCAAACTATCAAAACTTTTCCATATTTGAATCAATAATGTTTTCTGCGATTGTGATTACTTAGATAAAGCCATAGTAAATTGTTTGCCGTCTGACCATAGCGGACAAACTGTAACTTATAGGTGTAATACACCATTGCAAAAAGTATAGATTAAATTTAGACCTATAACTTCTAGCAAATTAAATAGGTTTAATATTTCCCTACAGAACAAGTTAAGTGTTATGAGCGATGACGATATTAATACAAATAAATTTCATAATCGTTTCTTTTCAATAGTTCACACGGAATTCAACAAAACTTTTGAAAAGAAGACAAAAAGTACTTGCCCTAAATTCATATTTAGCGATTGGGCAACTAGAGGCATCAGAAAAAGTAGGGAAAGACTATTTGAGCTTTATGGCCTTAAGCCTTTTATTAACACTGAAACTCTTAACAAGTATGTTGCTAAGTATTCAAAAATTTTTAGAAATACATGCAAGGTTGCTACAGCCCTGCACATTAGCAACAAGATCAAAACAGCAGAAAATAAAATAAAGACAGTTTGGAAAGTCATAAATAACGAGACTAACAGGAAGAAAATACGTAACACTAGCTACACATTAGATACAGCAAGTGGTCCTAAAAGCTCTAATCAGGAAGTAGCTCAAGAATTTGTAAACTTCTTTACAGAAATACCATTAAAAACTACGGAGGCTCTAAATTCCTCTCCTGAAGTCTCAATGGGTTTATTAAAGGTGAATGTGTCTGGCTGCCTGGCTGAATTTAAATTTAAACACATTAACCCTATGGTAGTTATTAAAGCTTTCCGGCAAATAAAAATCAAACTGACCGAAGATCTATGGGGAATGTCTATCAAAGTTTGTACATCCATACTTGAGACAATAGCCCCATACTTAGCTTTAATTTTTAATCTATGTGTAGACCAAGGAGTTTTCCCTGATTTAATGAAATACAGTAAAGTCATACCTCTTTTCAAATCCGGGGACAGTAAAGATACTAACAATTATAGACCTGTATCCGTGTTGCCAGTTTTTAGCAAGATTTTTGAAAAAGTAATGCTTGATCAAATGCTCTATCATTTTAACACCAACAGAATCTTACATGATCAACAGTATGGTTTCACCAAGGGACGTTGTACAAATGACGCCGGTGTAACCTTATTAAAGCACATATTTACTACGTGGGAAGAGTCCCAAGATGCCATAGGAATTTTTTGTGACCTCTCCAAAGCGTTTGATTGCGTAAATCACGACACATTACTTTTGAAACTTGAGCATTACGGACTGGGTAAACTTGCACTTAGTTTGGTAAGATCATATTTGAATGGTAGACAACAACATGTTCAGATAAATGGTGTTAATTCACAGGGTTTAAAAATAAAAATGGGGGTTCCACAAGGCTCAATATTGGGTCCTTTCCTCTTTCTAGTATATATAAATGATCTACCCTATTTATTGAAAAACCAACCTCAAAATATGGTGTTATTTGCTGATGACACTTCCTTAATTGTTAAGATAAACAGACGGGCACAAAATTTAGATGACGTGAATAATGCCCTACTTCAGGTCCAAAATTGGTTCACAGCAAACATTTTGGTATTAAATGAAAAAAAAACCAAATGCATAAGATTTGCTTTACCGAATGTTAAGGGTAGTGATTGTGATATATTATTGAATAATGAGAAACTTGAATTCGTAGATAAAACGGTTTTCCTGGGGCTTACGCTTGATTCAAGGCTACAATGGGGTTCTCATTTAACATCTCTTGCGGGGCGGCTAAGTTCAGCAGCATATGCCATTAGAAAAATCCGTCAATTTACTGATGTAGATACCGCTAGACTGGTCTATGTTAGTTACTTCCATAGTATAATGTCTTACGGTATTTTGCTATGGGGACGGGCTGCAGATATTGAGTCTATATTTATTCTGCAGAAAAGAGCCATCAGAGCTATATATAATCTTCGTAGGCGCGATTCTCTAAGGGAATTGTTTAAGGATATTGGCATTATGACGGTACATTGTCAATACATCTACGAAAACATAATGTACGTTAGAAAAAATTTGCATCTTTTTGGTAAAAGAGGTGACAGACATAATTACAGTACTAGAAATAGGGACCAAATAGTTCAGCCAGGCTTTAGACTCGCTAAAGTAGACTCATCTTTCATGGGGTACTGTTTGAGATGCTATAATAAAATTCCACAAAGTATTCTTGAACTGAATGAGACGAAATTTAAATCATGCATTAAACGCACACTGTGTAAACAAGCATATTACAAGTTGAGCGATTATATCGCTGATAAAAATGCTTGGCTTAATGCTGGTCCTGCTCCACATGGACAGGGGCGCAAAAATTGATAGCATTAAATGGTATAGTTGGAGCTGCTGAAGATTGTACTTAACTATCCTTGCATTGTATAGATTCAATGTTAGTATTATATAATCGCATAGCCCATATTGTGTGAGTACTATGTACTAGTAAGCTATCATTCACTGGAAACCTACGGCAGTTCTTGACTTGAATGTGCCCTGGCGGTTGAGAGTATGTCATGCTCACTCAAATGTCTCGCTGATGGTGGCGCGTGTGTCGGACCATTTAGTTCCCTTCAAAATGGTTGAGCTGAATGGTGCTGATCCATGCGTCATGTGCGTGAACGGGCGCTATCAGTTGTGACTGGTCATCTCTTAGTCGCCATGGTTTATTTGAATTAATTATTTTGTTTTTGAGTTGTATTTTGTTTTGGTTTTGCTATGGACACTTTTAACGTGCACATCTTGCTACATTGTTCTCACATAATATACCATCTCAACATGAATGATGTAACCAAGATTTTGTAACAATATTTTGATTTAAAAGAGTGTCCATGGAGTTTCTTGCCCGTTCTTCTCCATAGAGATCTACGCTAGGGAATGGACAGTACTTTCACAGTTTTTATGTCTTGTGACTGGGACTGTAGCTACATTAAATGTTCATTTTTGTTTCGACAATTCAAAAGTGCCTGTAACTGGCCTACTTGAAATAAATGCTTTGATTTTGATTTTGATTTTGCCTAAAATAATAACAAACAGTGACTAAACATGTTTATCTTATCCGTGTGAATAATAAAGCGGATAATACGTAGTTAATAAAAACTTAACTGTTGAGCTTTTTTGTCGAAGTCAGAAAAATAACTAACATTTTATTGTTTATCATCATCATTCTGCGGCCCTTAAATATTAGTGGTCGACGAGTTCGACGCTCCACGTCTTCTTCTTCCATATTTCTCTATTACTCAGCATCTCGTCAGATACCTCTTTTCTAGCCGTAACATGCTCCACACAACATTTTACCATTACAGTTTAAAAATAAATGTGCATGAATCGTATCTATAGATAACAAAGCAATTAAATGTAGAGTAAAGAACCTGATTTATAATTCAGATAAACAAACGGATATCAGTTTCGATAACACGAGATAAGGCTTCCGTTCCACTGCATAGCTAAACAGAAGATATAGATAACAATCTGATCTAGATGAATATCGCGTTTTTGACTGTCTCGACATTGGTCTGGTGGTTGCAATCTATACTACTGACCATCAGGCCACGGAGTTGGATTCCGGTTGTTAGCAATAGGCATCATGAGGCTTGAACTGAACATAGCATATTACATGCATATCACAAGCGGGTTGTGTATATATGTCCTATGTTCAGCGCACGTAGAAACGCGCCGAAACTCCAGGCGCCACCGAGGCAGGTCTTATTGTGCGACACACTCAATGCCAGGGAATTTTTTGCGTTGTGTTCTCACAAGAATAGAGCAGCCGATCTCTTCCGGCAACCGATACATCATGTGTATGTTAGTGAGTTCTCTTCAGCTATACGGTATTTGTACGCCAATTCTTTTCACTGACACCAGGTGATGCTTGTCTTGTATGTCGTATGTCATAGGTACCTCAATTTTATCACGGGGAGTGGAATATCCAGCAGTAGACCTTTGTTTATGCTTTACGTTTAGCTGTTGCCTACTGTGCGTCAAATAATGGACATTCGTTTTGATATTCAAAATAAAGATGAAGTTCATTAAAGTTCAAAATGAAGGTTTAAAGATGGCGATTGAGTGTCAGGAAGAAGTCAAACCATTTACGAGCCTTCAAAAATAAGTTAAAAAGTTTTTAACCAAAGTTATTTCTATACGACTTACTTAAAAGCTACGAGTATCGCGTGTTATTTGTTTCTGATGGAAACGCATCGCTATCGATCTTACTTAGATTGCCATCGCACTATCCCAGCATCCATAATGTCCCTGTCTGGTGACATATCCCGTGGGCAGTGACTGAACGTTTCACATGGCGATCATCTCACCTACCGCAGAATGATAAAATTGATAACGTTTTATCAGCTGCTGAGAGTGACCTCAACCCCGCGCCGGTCGAACTGTCCAGAATAACAATATATTATATCTTATTGTTTTTGTGTTAAGCGTCATTCATGTATAGTTATCAGCAACATTCAGCAATAGTAAATGTGTTTGGCAAGGACCACCATGAAAGACATATCTGAAGCATTTGTAACATAATCAAGTGAAATAATAGAAACAGAATACCCTTCTCCACAGTCACGAGAAAAGGTATTCGCTTTCGGTGCAAAATAGCAATTAGTTAAGGTTCCAAGTAAAAACGAACTATTTCATTATGATATAACTTAATTGTGCGTTTAATTTTAACTACAGCAAATTACATAGTTGTAGTATTGAAATAAACGATACAGTCAAAATAACTGTGCCATAAAAAAAACCATGTGCGTGTACAATAAAGAACTCTCATTAGGCAAGTCCCCCATCAGTGGGGGCTGACCATAACGTTAAACTAATGAATAATATAGTACTCTTACCGCAGTTCGATAGCAGTCAGCAGGCGATTGTTGGCCCACAAAGCTAAGATATTTATAAGGACTAAACTAATGACGGCATTACAATAGATAGATCGTTCGGTCTGTTCTTGGGGCGAGAGGGAACGTTCCGTCAAACGTGTTCAAATCAGTCTATTGTTCTTATGCCATAAACCTCTTCGTGCAACTATGGCGTCTATTATAATAATGTTTTAGTTATTCTTACATAGCTCGGAGCTACTACACCAGCGAATGGTGACTGTCGTGTCGCATTGCTATCCCATCGAGCTGATAGGAGATGGAAGAGAGAATGCACCTCTGATTTGTTAACTGTAATAATTTAAGTCTCTCGCGTCCACTAGTCTCTGCTGAAAATGGCCACCATGGACGAAATTAGCTGCATAGGTATTAAGACAAGTACTCAGGTACTGGTTTACGGAATCGTGGGAAGATTTAACTTTTTACGCCAATCTTATCTACTGATAAGTAATCTCTAAATGAAGTCCACACAACTGTAGCAGTTGTTTGAACTTCATTGGAGATTGGGAAATGGTGTCGTTACGATAACGAATCGATAACGTTATCAGCTTAACTATAGAGTTAATTGCCATTGACCTATATTACTCTCAATGAAATGAAAGCTTTTCTAAAGAGCTTAGAACATTACATATATATCGTCATCAGTGCAAATGTTCCAACAAAACATGTTATCTCTATAAAAACCCCGTATCATAACCACTACTTCGTCACCAAGTTCAATGTTCTAGATAAGGTAGACCCTGTACCCCACGATGCTCCGACGTCACCGAGGCCCACTGACCCACCGCGGGGCACAAAGAGCGACCACGTGTTGCTGGCCCACCCTGCCTCCCCCTCCACCCCTTCTGTGACCCCACCTAATGCCGTGACCTCGAATTAAAACAGGTAATTAGGTGTTTACTGATAACACTGCAGTGACCACGAAGCAGGAAAAATAAACACTGTATTATCGCGAGTTTTTGCAACAGCTGCTTTCGTGGAACTGAGGTCATTGGTCTGTGGTAGTGCAGTTTGACTGTAAACTTTTTTCATTCATTATGTAGGTCATTTACATGATTTAAGTATGTACATCTTTTTTCCGTGAAAACTAGAGATGGCCACGATTTAGACAGTTATGAACCTCGCTTGCTTCTCAAGTACCTACCTGATGATTGATTAGCTTAGCCTTAAGGCTAGGATCCTTATTGGCAACATTACTTATATATTTATTTTGATGACGAATAAATTAAACTTGTGAAATCAAACCGTTATTGCTACCTCGCTCATGTCCCGTACAGTAAGTTACATTGCGATCTCTATGGAGGTAACTTGGCCGTTTTTACCAAATAATTAAGCGATAACAATGACGTATTTGCATAGTTGCTAATGATAACTTAATCTGTTGAAGCGTTTATTGATCGTTGTAGTTACAGCGGAAGTGGGTCTCATTAGTATGACATAGTTTGATAGGTCAAGTTTAGACCTAGTTTAAATTAAATCGAAAATAATAATAATTCCTATTAGCAGTATTCCTTTAGAACTTGCGTGTAGAGTTATTCAGATATTAATGTCGGTAATCCACCCCAGTTATCTTTCAAACATTATTTCGGTTTGTAATTTCGACTCATCCTTTCATTAAATATTTTTCTCCATTTCCCACGGTTCTCCGAAACAGTCCACGTGGCTGCTCCTCCAGCACAGTGCAAACAGACACTCCTGTAGTCCCACGCCGGCCTCGCGCCGTGGTCACACTGGTCACCTCGAGGGCTCGAGGGCGCAGCAAACAGTCTCGGGTGACGCACGCGCGGGTCAACAACTCACCCCTGTTTGAACAGGGAAACAGCTCCACGGAATGCTTCATAACGAAATGTAAAGAGTACAGGCCGGAAAAGTGTCATTGATTGTATGGACTAGTTTTCGAGTGGATTACCCTAAAGAAACCTCTGTCTGTGACAGATATGGGTTATCGACACGACTCATACGGTAACCGTCCCTTAGCACATATAATTAACAAGATCTGCTGCTGTGGCTTACTTCTGTGCCAAAGTTTTGATACACCTGTCAATTTATTAACCGCTGTCTCACTTGTTGCATGGCATCAAGACGAAATTCATTCTCTGGTCCATAAATTAGTACCTAAATAATCAATCAGTATCGAAGAGATCTTGCCACCTGAATAGTAACGCCTCATGAGGTAAAGCCTCCAGGCACCGCCTCGATTCATGCACTATTATATACCAATATTATCATCATCATCATCTTCTGCCTAGCCTTTTCCCAACTATGTTGGGGTCGGCTTCCAGTCTAACCAGATCCCGCTAAACTACCATTATTTTACATGGAGCGACTGCATATCTGACCTCCACAACCCAGTTAGTGCTGGGTAATACGATACCTCTTGGTAGGAACAATATTACCACAATATTTTTTATTATTAATGATGCCGCCTTTATGTGGGTGCGTGCCATTTGATATAATAACAGAAAGTCTAACGTTCACGTGACCTAATTTCATTTAATATACTTTTTGTTTAGTATAACGATGAAATGATATAATGAATTATTGATATAATTTCAGTTTATCTAATTTTATAGTCTCAATTAACGTTTCCTATAATGCACTCTTAAACTAATATTAATTTAGTATAATATTAAGTTAGTATAATATTTAGTTAGTATGATATTCAAAATCTATAATAACGTTAATTATAATTTTGAGCGTGCCGCGGCAGCGGCCGCCGAGCGCCAGATCCTCGCTGTTGCAGGTGAATCATTACCCTGTATTTTGTGGGTGAATGATGTGGGTTAGGTTAGGTTACAACTAACAATTTAACGTCGTTCAAAAGTCTAGTAAACGTTATCTTAATTCCATTGATCGTAATACCTAAGTCGCACTAACGTTATAATAACGTTTACTAAACGCGAAAATGGCCCCAGTTATACGACCAACATTATCGTATAATGGACATACAAAAGTCACAAGCTGATTCGACTTCGTTAACGTCATTCAAAAGTCGTATGAACTTTATGGAATTACCACTTTCGAGATCTGAGTGCAAAATAAATAATTCCAAGGAAATAAAAGGCGAGTGTTATTTAAGTTATATATCTCGCTAATAATAACTGTATCTGTCTCTCATACCGTTTAGTTCGACTGGGTATTAAAGTTATATGATAATATACCTATGTGTATTTATTTCAAATTTTCATGCCCCCTCGCAATTTTGTGTTTAAATGATTATATTTTATTAATAAAAATATATTTATTTCTAAAAATGTAGGACATGTTGCTTTTGTCACACACTTATCTCTTTACGACGTTGTAAAGACATAAAGTCGTATTAAGGTTATTTCAAGACCATGCAATACGCCATGACAGCTAGTTATTAGGGTTCCTCATAAATTTAAAACCCTTTTCATATTGTTCACAGTAAAAATGCAGTGCAGATTTCAAAACATTTTAACATTCAAGTAGATTTTATCTGAAAATATGATCATTCAATATTTGGATATAGATAAATTTCTAACGAGAGCAAAATATGGCGGTCTAGACGTTTTAAAGTCAAAACCTGACTTAAATGCGACTACAAGATTGATTAAAGTCAGGGCATGACATTAAACGGACACCATCTATACTATAATATTATAAAGCAGAAGAGTTTGTTTGTTTGTTTGGTTGAACGCGCTAATCTCCGGAACTACGGGCTCGAATTGAAAAATTATTTTTGCGTTGGATAGTCCATGTATCGAGGAAGGCTATAGGCTATATAACATCACGCTATGACCAATAGGAGCGGAGCAGCAATAAGAAATGTTGCAAGGGGGAACAAAGCAGTTTAAACTTCCGTTGAGTAGGCGATGCGTTGCGATATCAAAACTTCACACGAACGAAGTCGCGGGCAGAAGCTATGAGGCTATAATTTATCTTGGAAACTTGAACACTTGATGCAGAACCGCAACAGACCAGCTAAACTATAAGAGATACAAAAATGCCACCATAGCAAAAATTGTTCTACATGATGAGCATTTTCTGCTGAGAGTATAAGTTTGAAGATCTGGAACATCTGATGTGGAACTCCAAGAGCCCAGCTACACCATAACACATATAGGAATGACGTCTTAGCAAAAGTTGTTCAATTTTATGAGCACTCTCTGTTGGTTTATAAAAATCGAAGATCTGGAACACCTGTTGTGGAACTCCAAGAGCCCAGCTACACCATAACACATATAGGAATGACGTCTTAGCAAAAGTTGTTCAATCTGATGAGCACTCTCTGTTGACTTATAAAAATCGAAGATCTCGGACACCTGTTGTAGAATTAATTTCATTTTCCAGTTGTCTTCGTGACTCGGTAGCCTACCCGGTAACGCAGGGGAGCAGTTACTTAGATTTCAATTGATCAGGTATCTTCACAACAAAACTATAACCATGCCTAGAAAGAGGTCAAATCTTTCCCAATGTTCCAAAGGAGCTAAAAGATTGAGGATCATAAGATCCCAAGAATCTATCGAAGAGCGTCAGGAGAGACTTGATGCTGTTCGAGAACATCAGGCTGCAACTTGCTCCGTGGAAACCTCTTAGGATCGCGAAGCACGCCTGCGTTCTCAGCGTATTTCTACATCCAGGTCTCTAGAGACCAGTGAAGAATAGATGCGCGACTGACCGCTAATCGTGAACGTCATGCATTGTCTTGCGAGTCGGAGCCGTTCACGGATAGAGAATTGCGCTTGAGTTTCAAGCGTATCTACGCATCGACTACTAGATCTCTAGAGACAAGTAGGGAACGTGATGCGCGACTGACCGCTGATCGTGAACGTCACGCATTGTCTCGCGAGTCGGAGACGTTCACGGATAGAGAATTGCGCTTGAGTTCTCAGCGTATCTACGCATAGCTTCTTCTAGGTCTTTAGAGACAAGTGCGGAACGTGATGCGCGACTGTCCGCTGATCGTGAGCGAATCCGAAATATTTACCGATACAGAATCAGGCTTGATTTTTCAGCGTATTCGCACATCTACTAACAGGTCTTTTGAAACGAGTGATGAACGTGATGCGTGATGCGCGATGCACGTTCATTGAACGAACGTTTGAATTCTGATCGACGTCGACATTCTCTGAACAGAATGTAGATATCATCTGAAAAACCGGATGTGTCTCAAGATAAAGCCGTAGGGCATGGCGACCTGCCGTGTCGACGGCGCGTTCGTGTTCCACGTGCGCCTCAAAGAGATGTCAGCATAAAGGGAGGGGCCCGCAAAGGTCGAAGCCTGCCGGGGCTGCGGGACTGTTCGAAAGAGATACCGTGGCCCTGGAACGTAAAGGGCGAGGAAGGAACATGGATGGGTTTTAGTCAGTAAAAATCTGACACTCCCTCCCGCTCCGCCCAGAGTTGGAGAAGTTATTTGATTATTTCCCAACCGAAAAAAAAGGGCATGGCGACCTTCCTTGGGTTGATAAGGCACGGAGTGCATTTACGTCTCCTATGATTGAATACGCCACATATTCCGCCATCGGAGGTATGGCTAAAAATTGTACTTTTTGTGAAGCTGTTAAATGGCAAAAAGAAACAAATGGTATGTGTTGCTCAGGTGGGAAAGATCCGTTATTTTCCCGTCCCCGGGTTCTTAGAATTCGACATCAGACGTTTCAGATCTTCGACGACCCCGTTGTCGCTGGCATAAGCAACAGGATCCGCGTACGAAGTCGCGGGCAGAAGCTAGTGTAATATATAGGTTATATTTGAGTATTAAATAAACAACCAAGTCATATAAGAGTCTCCAATTGACCGCTGTAAAACAGGACAGTGATCGTTACATAAACGTCACTGTGAAAACGTCTATACAACTGCTACATTACATAGATGTCATATAAAGGTTTTTCAAAGACCTAATTTGGTCAGTTCAAAACGTTTAATGGCCTAAAACGTTAGTATGACTATTGCGTTGTCGTACAAACGTTTTAGCTAAAACTGTAATGTAACGTCGTTTAGTTTAGTCTTACCAACGTTGCTAAGACCAGCTTATTATGACATATTCGTCGCACGACTAATAAGTTAAATTAAAGACGTCTAAAGGACCTAGTAGTCATCTCACTATCATTATAAGACTGCTATCCAACTTTATGTCGTATAAGTCAAGACTTATATGACGTTTTTGTTTGTTGGGTTAGAACTGTGACCATTAGCGCGCGAAGGCGAGCGAGCGGAGCGAGCGTGCCGCGTCAGCGGCCGCCGAGCGCCAGATCCTCGCTGTTGCAGGTGAATCATTACCCTGTATTGTGGGTGAATGATGTGGGTTAGGTTAGGTTAGAACTGTGACCTTTTGGCGCGCGAAGGCGAGCGAGCGGAGCGAGCGTTCCGCGGCAGCGGCCGCCGAGCGACAGATCCTCACTGTTGTAGGTGAATCATTTGGGTTATTTGAGGTTTGACAGGGCATTATGATGTTTCCTGATATTTACTTATTCATTACAGAATTTCGGCTGAAAATTAGGAAATATGAAAATTAGGTCAAATAAAAGTTATGTCAACTAAACGTTATATTAAAACAGCATTATACAAATTGAAAATTATTTTTAATCAACGTTATACTAAATTTTATTAGAGTAAAAGAAGTTTATTTGAAATATAAGATTAGATCACATGAAATTAGGTTACTTGTTTTTATAGCATATGAAAATTATATCATGTGAACGTTATTTCAAGTGTAAATATACTTTCTGTTATTATATCATATATTACACACCCCTTTATGTTTATTAAATTCCTGAACCAACAGGTAAGCTATAGTCCGCAAAAAATATCACATCGTTAGGCGATCATGTTTTATCAGTTGCGTAAATCTAAACACGTAGTTAACGTAAATGTCACGGAAACTAGTTGTTAGTAGTTGTATCTGGTCAGTCTACTTCATCCTAGCTGATCTGGATGCCACAGACACGTGCGAACTGTTTTAGCAACGTACGCAGTTTTTAAACTGAATTATATTAATTAGTTATTTCGGAACTTAAGTATACCTACCTACTTGTTTGTAAAGCAAGTAGTTTTTGTTCAATATAGGACCTGTTTTTTATGGATCAGGCTTATTTAAATACTAAGATGTTTGAATGTGTAGGTAAATGATAAAAGAATGAATTATAAAAATAAAATAGAGCGGTTTCAAAAGTATAAGATACGTGGATCAATAACTAAGAAGGTACTATCGTACCTTAGGACATCATGCTATAAAGTACCTACTTATTTTCTGTAGTTAGCTATAACGTAGTAACGTACTACGTAGTAGTGTTCGCATATGACAACTAGGAACGCGCGGCCATATGAAGGTGGGCCTACAACCGCCCATCCCTATTTTCCCAGCGCGAGCGGGTCAAACTGTTGTCCGCCAGTACGCACCAATAAAAGGCGATTGTTCATAACCCCATAAGTAGCACACCACACACCAACAGTTCAACACCCCTGTCGTGGAGGCAACCAACGACTAGGCAACAGTTTGTCTTCAATAGCACCTTTATTCCGCAGTTGTTAGGGTGCTTTTCATGAATAGTTTTCCGTACAATGGGAGCATTCTCGTAAAAACGTCATTAATTAGTCCGGTTCGCTTACGATCGCACCTCGATTACATTACGAGTTTGTGTGATTAAGATAACAGAATATGTGCCTGTATCGGGGTCACGTGCGTATGTGTGCGTTTATTTATTGACGACACCTGGAATACCGAATAAAACACTCAGTTCGTTTATATTGTACGAAAATAAAAGGTTGAAGACCTAATTTATTTCAAGCTGATAGGTCAAATAATAAGTGTCGACATGTGGTGTACACTACGCATTAGTAATCTTCCAATAGTTATAAGCCAAATGTGAATGTTAAAACCCATTTTGGCATGGATGACATATTTCCTTCCTGAATTTTACGTAAATACCCAAAATTGACGGAAACAAACAGTACGTACCTACGTATTTATGTACATCAGTCACGTATGTATGTTCGCCCCCTACAACGCGGCAACGGGTCATGTTATGTTATCTTATTTTTGATAAAGTTATATATTTGTGAGGACGTTTCTCGACCAGCTGATGTTTTGAGTCATACCCTTCTCATCATCTGCCTAGGCTTTCCCAACTATGTTCAGGTCAACTTTAACCCTTCTTCTGTATAGAAAATGGTCAATAAAAGCTTATAATACGTTTAACCCATCTCATTTTTCCGGTCAGCCAGTAACATTCGACCTCGTGATTCGCGCAATATTCTCGCTCAACACGTAATATCGCAACCGAAAAGCTGCTAAATTATCCGCCGACTGATATGCGTAATGCATCCAATAAATAACAAGTATCGAGTGGCCTTAGCCAGACAGCCACACGGACTTATGGCCAGATGGCTATGTGGCTGTAACCACAGCCGTGATCATTCGATGTACCTACCTAACTGGCAAGCGATAAACATTTCAGTTCGTGGTGGTTAGTTACGTACGGTACATCTACTGAGTGGAGAAGAAATGGTAACTGAGTGCTGACCTTGAAGTGTTAATATCGTGCAATTCTGCATGAAACTGTGATTTCAAAACATTACTTTACTAAGTATTGCATAGCCCAGTATTAGCAAAGGCTTGTCTAATTTCAGGCGATCAGGCGTGTCTAGGTCGAATGTATTCTTAAAGACTCCATAAACATTATTAATAATGTTTATGGAGTCTTTAGCAATAAACATAACTACAAACTCTTTAATAATAACAACAAAGGTATTAATTACCTTTATTATAACTTACCTTTATAGCCTTTCAATTTCTTTGCTCTTCTATTCAATCAATCTAACTATATACGGGTGTAGGAACGAGAGCTCAATGCCTATTGTTATCAACTTGGATTAACCATTTGAATGTTTTAAGTTTCGTAGACATGCACTACTATAGGATGTTATTTCTAGAATCAGCTGCAAAAAGTCTGCACTTAACGATGTAAACATTCTAACGTCTGTGGTGTTTACAAGGCATACATTTAGCGATTTTGTTGACTATCTAATGATTGTTAGCTCATAAACTCATAAGCAAAGCAACTAAGAATGTTCGGTATTTATGATGCTCCCGCGACCTTGCGTTCGCGAATATTTCTTACTGGATTTATTTTGCGTCTATTTTACGTCTGTATTATTGGAGGGACAGGCGTGTAAATAGCCGTGTATCTCTGCGGTTTGAGGACTTGTTACAATCTAACACCTGGATTGCGTGCTGATTCAAATTGCCTGTATTTTGTCTGTATAATTTTTGAATTGGGAATGGCGGTAGCGGACGGCGTATGGTGGACCAACTCTAGCACGTAAAGAAAAGCGGTACCTGGTTTTCCTTGTTCGGTCTCGAAGGTCTTCACAGGTGGTACCACCTGCCTCTCTGCCTGGTCTGGCGCGCCGATCACCTTCGTCTTCTTATGCACAAATTACACAGACGCGGTAATAATGATTATTATGAATTCCTGGAAAATCCCCAATGCTTACGGGACAATACTCAGGATTTTAAGGGTTTGCGGGGGATGATGTCTTCAGATTTAAGACACGCGGTGAGACGAGTGCACACAGCGAGCGCACTATGACATCTGGTCTATGATGGCCACTGATTCCTTCAAAATGGCGGTCTCACCAGCTTATCGATACATGCCTATAGTGGGTACACACACATAGTCCGCGATGCTACTACCAACCAACTTGAAGCTGATGGGCGGTACTCGCCACACCATGCTCCCCGCCTTGAAAGGTCCAGGAGCTTTCAAAGCAGCTAATCTAGGCGGCGCGGGGGTGGTTCAAAAGCGGGGATGACATGTAAGTATTTGGTCTTTAGAGAGCACTAAAGGGAATCTAAGCAGCAGTCTGAAACACCATCACAATGATATAATGCTCGGGTTAATTATTACCTAACTCAAGAGAATGAAATTGCGGTTTGATTTGACTAAGATCATTCGAATTAAATTACAATTATATAATGGCGTGCCATTGAAAAATATACCTTACTATAAACTCTAAACTAAATTAAACTACGTATCACCTAATATTATTTTATTGGGTTGGCAAAGGGTACAACTTAGTGACAGGACGCTTATATGTACCTGCCGCGGTTTTTATTGAAGCGACTCGAATTACACCATCCGATCCTGGGAAAACTTCCTCTATGATACCTAACGGCCAGGTCAATGGAGGTACGTTATCTTGGCCCAAGAGAACAACAGTACCGATCTCTATAGGGCGATCGGGAGTGCACCACTTCTGGCGAACTTGCAACGTGTGCAAGTACTCAACTCGCCATTTGTTCCAGTAGGATAACACAAGCTGATCCAAAAGCCTTTTGCGGTTTGTTAGGTTTATGTTTTCTTCTGTCAATTCCGAAGAAGGCAAATACGTGAGTGGACTGGACATTAAAAAATGCGCGGGCGTGAGTACCTCCGGATGTGGGTCTGATGAAAGAACACCAAGCGGTCGAGAGTTCAAAAGGCCTTCAATTTGTACCAATACGGTCGAGAGCTCCTCATAAGTGAGAAGCTGTTTACCTATGACTCTAAACAAGTGAGTTTTAACACTCTTAATGTTCGATTCCCAAATACCTCCGAAGTGCGGAGCTCGCGGCGGTATTCTTTTCCACTCGATGCGTGATTTAAGAAGCTCATTTTTAATATCCGTTTGAACAGTTGAATTTAATAAGAAAGAATAAATATCGTCTAGTTGCGCCTTAGCGCCAACGAAATTGGTACCATTGTCTGAGTACATGACAGACACTGGACCGCGGCGGGAAATGAATCTCTTAAATGCGGATAGGAAAGCCTCAGATGTGAGGTCCGATGCAAGCTCGATATGTATGGCTTTAGTCACCATGCATACAAACAAACATAAATAAAGTTTCTGCGAACGTTGACCTCTACGTCGAATAGGTACGTAAGCAAGCGGCCCGGCGAAATCTACACCGGTGTGTACAAAGGCCTTAGCATCACGGACGCGGTATCCAGGAAGTTCAGCCATCTTGGGTACTGGATGATTAGGATTTAGACGGAAACAAGTATTACATTTCCGACAGCGGGAACGTATGACAGTTCGGCCATCCAATATCCAAAACTGCTGCCTTAAAATGGACATCAATAACCCGGGGCCCGTATGGCAGTATGTATTGTGATACTGATCAATAATTAGATCGACTACGCGGTCGCGTTTAGGTAAAAGCGCGGGATGCTTGGCTTCATACGGTAAGTCAGATTTAGATAATCTGCCCCCAATACGTAAGATTCTGAAGCTATCGACGAAGACAGACAAACAGCGCAACTTCTTAGAAGGAAGTTCGCCTCCTTTAATTAAATTTAAATCATTAGAAAAATGTACACTTTGAACTATTCGAATAATGAAGTTTTCGGCGGTTTTAATGTTTTCGACAGAGCTATGACTATGTAGCCTGCGCGTAAATTTAAGAACGTACATAAATACACGTAACAATTTATTCCATGAGCAAACACGGTCAGCTATAGTATCTAAAATACGCGGTTCAGTATTGGATGTTTCTATAAGAAACGTCTTTGATTTAAACTCCGGCAATGTTTCACATTGAGTAGGGGAGAACTTTAAAGGCCACTCGCTCAGGGGCTGATGGAGCCATGTAGGGCCGTCCCACCACAACGAGTGTTCTATCAAATCCGATGGCAGCATGCCGCGAGACAGACAATCACTAGGATTCTCTTTCCCTGCCACATGACTGAAACATGCGGCAGGTATGTTTTCCTGTATTTGAGCAATGCGATTGCTGACAAAGATTGACCATCTATGGGGAGATGAGTGGATCCACGAGAGAGCTATGGTGGAGTCCGAGAAAGCGTACAAACCTACAATAGGTACACGAGCGGAGAGTTTGTCTTTGACCACGCGAACAAGCTTAGACAGAAGCAAAGCGGCGACCAGTTCTAATCGAGCAAGCGTTGTTATTTTAGCGGGGGAAACTTTGGACTTTGCACATAAAAGCCGGACGGTAATATGGCCTGTAGGGTTGGTAGTGTGTAAATAAATACAACAGCCATACCCACTAAAGCTGGCGTCGCAAAAGGCTACGATATTCACTACAGCTTCTCTAAAGACGCCGATATGACGAGGAACCTTTAGAGAAGAGAGTGAAGGAAAATCGCGCGTAAAAGCCGAAAACCGATTGACGATGGAGTCCGGAGGAACTTCATCCCAACCTATTTTAGCTAACCAAAGTTCCTTAATTAATATTTTCGCGTACAGCACAACGGGTGCTACCAGACCAAGTACGTCGAACAAGCGGGCAACTAGCGATAGAATCGCGCGCTTCGTGCATTTATTATCCACGGCGACTGTTGTCAAAGAAAAATAATCATCAGCGGGTTCCCAGGTTAGTCCGAGAATTTTGAAATTATGGACATGACTATTCATGCCAGAAAAATTAACTGGTAAGCGGTGAGACTCTGGGAGAATCTCCAATAAAGCGGGTGAATTAGTAGCCCATTTGACTAAGTCAAAAGAACCTACCTTCATTAAGTCAATTAAATCGCGGGATAGACACATAGCAGTCTGTTCATCGGAAACAGAATGGACATAGTCATCCATATAAAACTGAGTTTCCACCAATTTAGAAGCCTCAGGAAAGCGGTCGCTATGCTCACACGCCAAGTTACGCAGTGTGCGCATCGCTAAATAAGGACTAGGCTTTAGTCCAAAGGGAACGCGGTTAAAATGAAAGGTGCGAATAGGCTCATTTTTGTTGAAGCGATACAAGATTCGTAAATATTTGCGGTGGTGCTCATTTACACCGATACGTAAAAACATTTGTTTTATATCAGCTGTCATCGCGACAGGGAACGTACGAAAATCAATTAATAACAAAAATAAGTCGGTTTGTAAATTAGGTCCGACATGCAGAATGTCATTGAGTGACAACCCTGAGTGCGTTTTGGCACTAGCGTCCAAAACCACTCGAATGCTGCCTTTGTCCGGTCTAATGATGGCGTGATGGGCTATATAGTAACCCTCTTCTGTCAATTCAGAGTCGGGTACCTCCGATAAATACCCTTGAGTTATATATTCCGCGATAGTTTTATTATAATTCTCGCGTAGGGTTGGCACTAACGTGAATTTACGCTCGAGCGCAAGTAGCCGCCGGTGTGCGACACCGCGTGAGCTGCCTAACTCGGAAGGTGCGCGCGCGAAAGGCAAATCGACAAAGTATCTGCCATCTTTAAATAAGACTGAAGAATTAAAATTGTTTTCACACTCCAATTCGTCCGGACTAATAAAACGTTGGGCTGGAATTTCCTCCAGCTCAAAGAACTTCTGCAAATTTGACTCGAGTTCAATGTCTGCAAGCGCGGTAAAAGAAGATATGTGTGTTATATCACTATCGTAACAATCAATATCACCCATCAGTACATAACCCAAAGTAGTCAATATAGCTGGGGGTGCGCGGGTGCCTGAGTCAACCCTATCTCCTGTGTAAATAAAAGGAAACAGCTGTGCTCCAAGCACAATGTCGATTCCGCCTGGTACGTTCCAGGACAGGTCGGCGAGCGGTAACTTATTTAAATATGACACGTTATTATCGTCATTTAATCTAATAAATCCAGTGGGAAGTTTATCTGTGATGCAATCAACGACTAACGCTTGTATATAATATTTAGTGTGAGAATTAATCCGAGATTCTATGTTGAGATGAACAAAGCCGTGTATAGGTTTCGATGTCATACCAACACCCTGTAAAGATGAATTGCGTAATTTAATTATGGGTAAATTCAAACGTTTACAACAGTCCGCAGTAATTAAATTATTTTGCGATCCATTGTCCAACAGACCTCTGATAACCACCTTACGTCTGCTGTCACTATAATATGCATATAATTGCGCGGTCGCTAACAAAACGGTTGACTCATTCGGTAAACAAGTACTGGCCGCAGCTGTGAGTGTTACGGAACTACTTGTAGCAGGTACCTGCTGTTCAAGCGATGATTCACCTTTTACTTCAGAGAAATGTAAAAGAGAATGGTGTGTCTTTTTACAAACTTTACATACGCTTCGTGATTTGCATTTGGTTAAAGAATGAGATAAACTTAAACAATTTATACAGCCACGTTTATTTTTAATAAATTCAAAACGAGCTTGCGGTGTACTAATATCTTTAAATCGCGGGCAATCAAACAGCCGATGCTCGACGCCGTCACTATCGCACAGCGCACACTTGCCTTTGGAAACCGGTTCGCTGCGCGAAACAAATGACTTTGAGCGACTATGAGCTAAACTAGACTTGGCGCGCGGTTCCGTCTGAGAATTATTAGCGTGTGAGCGCTGGAGTACTTTAACATAGTCTTGAATAAATGCTACAAACTCCGTATATGAAGGTAATTTTTCCCCACTCACACGGCTTTCAAACTGTTGAACAGTTTGCGCGTCAACCTTTCTTAAGCCACAGTGTAATAACACAAAATCCAACAAGTCTGGAATGTCTAACTGCTTTAAGGCAGCGACCGACGCCGAATATCGTTCCACAAATGTATTGAGACTAGCAGCATTGCCGGCGCATCCTTTAATGTCCAGTATATTATTGAGATAATGAATCCCTAGACTACGCTTATCTTGATATCTTTTAACGAGACTGTTCCACAAAACGCTGTATGTATCACCTGTGGGAACAATGCCTGCTGTTAGTTTTAATGCATCATTTGTCAATTTACTGACCAAATACTGCACACGTTGCGAATCATTGAGATCAGTATTTAAATGAACGTTGCTGCGGAACATTTCATAAAATATGGGCCAATTTTCAGTTTTACCGTCGAATGATGGTAGTTCTATAGGCGGTAATTTTATGCGACTACCTCCGTTCGGCTCTGATGTTTTGCTGCTCGAAAGTATGAGATTACGTTTATACTTAATATGAGAATATAAGTCTTCAATAGAATTTAGACTCGAATAATCGGGAGCGGTTTCGTCAATCTCAAACTGCAAGTCATTTATCTGTTCAATTATTTCTTCAAATTTGTTGTATTGTTCATTAATTGTTTCTGACAGCGCTAGGAAAGACTCATTTGAGCGCGAATCAAAGTTCGAGATGCTTCTGGAAGCATTATATAAGCGATTAACTCGCTCGAAAATGACTTGTTTTTTAGCGGTAAGCTGAGCTAATTTAGCTTCTTGCTTACTGGTAGCCATTATAAGGCACTACACTAATGAAGTTATGTACGTAAAGTAATGACTTGTACTTATTTGTACTTAATATTACTGGTGCCTATCGTGGCTCGAGAGGACCAACTTGTGGAGGGACAGGCGTGTAAATAGCCGTGTATCTCTGCGGTTTGAGGACTTGTTACAATCTAACACCTGGATTGCGTGCTGATTCAAATTGCCTGTATTTTGTCTGTATAATTTTTGAATTGGGAATGGCGGTAGCGGACGGCGTATGGTGGACCAACTCTAGCACGTAAAGAAAAGCGGTACCTGGTTTTCCTTGTTCGGTCTCGAAGGTCTTCACAGGTGGTACCACCTGCCTCTCTGCCTGGTCTGGCGCGCCGATCACCTTCGTCTTCTTATGCACAAATTACACAGACGCGGTAATAATGATTATTATGAATTCCTGGAAAATCCCCAATGCTTACGGGACAATACTCAGGATTTTAAGGGTTTGCGGGGGATGATGTCTTCAGATTTAAGACACGCGGTGAGACGAGTGCACACAGCGAGCGCACTATGACATCTGGTCTATGATGGCCACTGATTCCTTCAAAATGGCGGTCTCACCAGCTTATCGATACATGCCTATAGTGGGTACACACACATAGTCCGCGATGCTACTACCAACCAACTTGAAGCTGATGGGCGGTACTCGCCACACCAATTATTTTGCGTACTTCAATTTGTATGATAACATGTCTGTCATCGCTTACACGTTCTGGCTGTAAAAATAGGTGACCAGTCAGTTCACCAAACATTAATTCACAAACTTTTACTTGACAAGCAACGATTAGAAAACACATTATTTGTCATTTCATCAGTATACAACAACAAGTTTAACAAATAATTCACTTCGCAAAATAATTATCCGATAAACTTTTATTTACTAGCGTATTATTTGACAAACAATTCATTATTTTTTCGTTTTGTCTCATAAAACAACGTTTGAATTAAAGACATTACACATATCGATGGTGCCATTCCAAAAATAAAGAAAATAAATGAATTTGGTTTCCTATAAGCACTAATTTTCTGACAGAAGTGAATCGCTGCAGACAGACTCCACGTAGTCTTTTCTGCCCTACCCCTAGAGTGTAATTTAAGCCGAGTAGGCGCGGCCGGAGCCGTGACAGAAACCATGCCTACTGCATGCTTGCTGCATGCTTACTGCTCGCAATGCAGAAAGCATGCTTGCTGCTTGCTTGCTGCATGCATGGAGTATGCTTTTTTGCATGTTATGAAAAAACTATGTAATTATTTCCTTATTTTTTTTCTTAAAAAATAGTTATAAAAAATAGTAGCCTGTAAATTATTTTGTTGAAACGTGATTTATCCAAATGTACCTATCTAAGTAAAAAACGAAAAATTTATAAATGAATAAAAATCATCTGATGCATTTGATATAAGAAGTATTTGCCAAATAAATGTTTGTAAAACGAATATTTTTAAAATAAAACATTTGCGGAATAAGTTGTTTGAGAAAAAAATAGTATACAAAACGTTGGTTGTGAAATGAAAATTTGTCAATTTAGATTGTTCGGTTTGTGCCAACAAATATAGTTACTATTTATGCGTTAGAAGTAACGAGTTGCTAACTGATATCGTACTGAAATAGCTCGCTGTTAGTGTATATTCGTGAATAGTTAATTGATTGCTAAACTAACCCAAGTCATCTATCACCCCGGCAATCCTCAAAATTTACACCGAAATTGTCAAATATATTTGGCATTTTTTCACGAAAGCAATTACTTAAGGCCTACCCTTAGCAAATAGTACTATGGTAGATAGTAAGGTAGGTACTTTTATTAGACACTGATCAATTGTCCACTTGTTAATTGATCGTTGTAGGTATACGTTCCCATACGAGGTGTTAGTAACAGAACAATACGAAGAATTAATTAAAATAAAACTAGGTTATAAGTAGGTACATATAATTCCTATTGTACTGCAACCTAGAGGAAATCCAGAGGAAATCAGGTTGAGCTAAAATTAAAACACATTATATTTAAAATAATGATTTAATTGCACAGGACTTGCAGCGGAAGTGGGCATGTCTTAGATAGAATACTATGGTTTATTATATATTAGTTTGTTTATATAGAACGCTATTTATAGGTCGAGGAACTTATGTCCTAGCTGAGTGTTATACCTAGTTCGTGCGTGTCGCCTGCAGACAGGATAGTTCTGCGGTCGGAATCTCCTGACCGCAACCTAGCGTTTAGATAATGTAACATAGTGACACATTATATATTACGCAAGGTACAGCACGTAATCAATCACGGTTGAGGATAAACGATATAATTAATTTGTTTAGTTGATTAAAAACGTCCGCTAAATGGCCAGCCATTTAATCAGTCCAGTGGGCAGCCGGCAGACCTACTGAAGTATTGGGATAGTCGTATTATTTACATATCTTACGCAATAGTCCAGTGGGCAGACCTACTGAAGTATTGGGATAGTCGTATCGTATTATTTACATATCTTACGCAATAGTCCAGTGGGCAGACCTACTGAAGTATTGGGATAGTCGTATCGTATTATTTACATATCTTACGCAATAGTCCAGTGGGCAGACCTACTGAAGTATTGGGATAGTCGTATTATTTACATATCTTACGCAATAGTCCAGTGGGCAGACCTACTGAAGTATTGGGATAGTCGTATTATTTACATATCTTACGCAATAAGTTGAGTTTATTTGCCTAAAGTTCCCTAAACTTCAAGAGAGTAAGTTACAAGTGGAACACTTACTCTAATTAAACAGCTTTATTTGGGAACTTAAATAAATTCCGGGATTTTAAAGGGAGCGTTCTAACCTCTGCTAGCTACTTATCGTACTTATTTTATTATTCCTTCTGTTTGATAAAAGAGGTTTTACATTACGTCACTTAGCGTTTACATAATTACATTCAATTTCACTACACCCTTCCAGTTAGAACACGGTTGCTAAGAAGATTAACTTATATTATTATAGGTACCTACCTACATAAGGTGTATGTCATCCTTCAGATTGTCCGTCTGTCTATTTGTGTGAGGGGCGCCACACACCCCACAGTTCCCATACTAAGTTTCCCGGTTTCCAGATCTCATTAATTATTAACTTTTAATCTGCTTCGCAATTACTCGTCTAATATTCCTTAACTACGTATATCTGTGTTGAATGTTGGAGTTCTCAGTACAATCGTGTTTTACATGTTCATTATTAAAATAGACTGCTTCTGTTATACTGCCCCTATAATTGCTTTATGGAGGTAAATTGTTAAACAAACGTCGATTAGCAAAATTGAGTATTTGAGCACCTGGGTATTAGTCGTCATGCCGCGGCAAATTGCCGCTCAGCGGACAGACCACCGGCGCGATCTCGCGGCGACGGACGTGGAGAGAGTGACTGCCGCAACCCCGTGCAGGGCACGCCACGATAGTGGCGATAAGTCCCCTGTTTGAGGAGTGGCTTGAGAGGGGCCACGGCGTCCTCGCCTTCCGCCTGACGCAGGTCCTCACCGGACACGGATGTAGCGGGAGGTTCCTGCATCGAACCGGGCGGTAGGAAACGCCTGAGTGTTTCCACTGCGAGGATCGACCGGAGGACACGGTGGAGCACACGGTGGAAGTCTGCCCTGCGTGGGCGGAGCACCGCCGTGTCCTCGTAGCGGCGATCGGCGGAGGCGACCTCTCGCGTCCGGCCCTGATTCAATCCATGGTCCGGAGCGAGACAGAAAACCTCTCGACCCAGCCGCCGCGGGAGACGCACCGGGCGTCAGGGGGCCACCGTAGACACGGGCCTGTGACGGTGAGCTATGGGCTAGCTAGCTGTCCGTCGGTCTTATGACGACAGGCCGTGTCGAAGGCGCGTTCGTGTTCCACGAGAGCCTCAAAGAGATGTCAGCATAAAGGAAGGGGCCCGCAAGGGCCGAAGCCTGCCGGGGTTGCGGGACTGTTCGAAAGAGATACCGTGGCCCCGGAACATAAAGGGCGAGGAAGGAACATGGATGGATTTTAGCCAGTAAAAGTCTGACACTCCCTCCCGCTCCAGCCAGAGTGGGAGAAGTCATTTGATGATTTCCCATCCATAAGGAAAGGGATTAGTCGTCATCCAATAGAGTCTACTCTCAGGCACTCTCGTCCAACTACTACCAGCCACTGCGAATCGTTCCTAGCACACTAGAGCGTCCTTGCCATTTGTCTATTGTATACTACGAGTACATTAATTATGAAACCAAAATGACAACCTCTCTTTTAAGATAGTGTTGTGGCTAGGCTATAGGGTGACTGGTAATTAGTGTACGATACTTAAACACGTGATTATACTCATGATAACAAACTACTTTTACTATGGGATCAACCCTGAAATCGTGAAAAAAAAATCAGCTGTTCAGTACATTTATGTTCACCTAATGTACTGAAAAGCTGATTTTTTTTTTCGCGATTACAGCTTTACATTACGAACTATAATTATGTTCGCGATGTTCCAATTAACAAAACACATGGATTTTTTTAGATGAATTCTCTAACACAATATAAAGAACATTATTGTTTACTTGACTGCAATGCGCAGCAAAGTTATTGTTATGTGTTATTGTGATGATTCTCAGCCATGTGCATACGATGTAAACAAAACCTTGTTTACTTGAAAAATAAGGATTATAGTATTATACATCTCCTTGGACTAATTAGAACCGAAATAACAATAGATACTTTAAAGGTACCATCCATGATGTACGGTGTGAATTCCCGTAACCCCAGTTTTCCTCATTCGATATTATATTATGTATTTAATATTAAATATTTAACAAGAACAATTTAAACGTACTAACAAGAAATCGGATAATTGTAGTTTATCTCGTGTTTCCTAGTAAAACATTAGTGGGTTACTGGGAAATCTGTGCGTTACACCTGTTACTACGAGGTTACTACGACGAGTCGCCGTCATGTGTATTGTTTGCTTATTTATGAGAATGTAGAACACCTGTTGCTGTGTGCTTGCTGTTTTTATATGTTTTGGGGGTTATCAATATATAGCAAAATTAGCAGAAGAAACGAAAACGTCAGGGCTGTATGAGTCCGCGGGAGACGCACCGGGCGTGCACCGTAGGCGCGGGCCTGTGGACGGTAAGCTATGGGCTAGCTTACCGTCGTCGGTCCGTCTTATGACGACAGGCCGTGTCGACGGCGCCAGTGTTCCACATGTGCAAGGGCCGAAGCCTGCCGGGGCTGCGGGACTGTTCGAAAGAGATACCGTGGCCCCGGAACATAAAGGGCGAGGAAGGAACATGGATGGGTTTTAGTCAGTAAAAGTCTGACACTCCCTCCCGCTGCGTCCAGAGTGGGAGAAGTCATTTGATGGATTCCCATCCGAAAAAAGAAGGGCTGTTGAGTACGGACGGGATAAGTAGCCAATAAGGTAGGCTGTACTTGATGTTAAGCTGTACGACACCCACGCTCCTATTAGGAGAGTCAAGCTGAAGCGTCCACCTGCACCATGGATGAATGGGGGATGGCAATGCGACGTAGGGACCGTGCGTTTCGGAGGTTTAAGAAAGATCGGTCGGAAGATAATTGGACACTCTTCAAGGCTGCTCGTAATCGGTGTAATCAGATGATACGCAACGCTAAACGCCGCCACATTCTTGATAATATCACTTCTGCTTCTCCTGCTGATATCTGGAAATTCCTTGGAACTCTAGGTATCGGCAGGTCGCGGCATTCAGACCTTCCTAACACATTTGGCTTAGACGATCTAAATCGTCATTTCTCCACTGTTCCCACCCTTGATAGTCTAACCAAATGTCAAACTCTCGACTACCTTGCTGGTCTGACGCGACCCAATATTATTCCCTTTGCCTTCACCCCAATCGATCCGGGAGAGATCAAAAAGATTATCCTATCCATTAAATCTAAGGCCGTGGGCTGTGATAACATCAGTCGACACATGATCGTGGCAGTTGTTGATCAGCTCCTTCCTGCTATCTCCCATATAGTTAACTTTTCCCTTTACTCCGGTGTTTTCCCTTCCCTGTGGCGGAAAGCCCATGTTCGTCCACTACCTAAGATCCCTAACCCCACACATCCCGTTCACTTTCGTCCAATTTCCATCCTTCCCTTTTTATCCAAAGTGCTCGAGGCCTGTGTACACAAGCAATTCTCCTACTTCATTCACAAAAATTCCCTCATCAGTCCATTTCAATCCGGATTCAGGCCTGGGCACAGTACTGTTTCTGCTCTCCTTAAATTGACTGACGATATAAGGCGAGGAATGGAAGACACTAAAGTTACGGTCTTAGTGTTGATCGATTTCTCAAATGCTTTCAATACCGTCAGTCACGAAGTCCTTTTATCCGTCCTCTCCTATCTCATGGTCTCTCCCGAGGCGTTGGAATGGTTTTCCTCCTATCTTCAGGGGCGTCAGCAGTCGGTTCTTGCTGGTGAGTGTAACTCCAGTTGGTGCGATCTTGAAGCTGGCGTCCCTCAAGGCGGTATTTTATCTCCACTTTTATTTTCTATTTTTATTGATCTCATAACTACCGAGCTTCAGTGTGCGTATCATCTCTACGCTGATGACTTACAGCTTTACTGTCAGGCAGGTGTTGACAGCCTATCCGGTGCGATCGAGGAGCTGAATCGGGATTTGCGCGTTGTTAAAAACTGGTCCGATCGTTTCGGTGTGGCGGTTAACCCAACCAAGTGCCAGGCTATAATTATAGGGAGCCCCCACAGCCTGAGGAGGCTGAATGGTTTAACGGTACCACCGGTTACCTTTGACGGCACAGTAATTCCGTTTAGCTCTGACGTCAAGGATCTGGGTTTGCACGTTGACACTTGCCTTGACTGGCGTAAGCAGGTTGCGATTGTGAGCAAGAAAGTTACTGGAACGTTGCGGTCGCTCTACCGGCTGAAAAATATTCTCCCTTCACACATTAAGGCAATGCTTGTACAGTCCCTAATCTTCCCCATGATTGACTATGGTGATGTGTGCTACTATGACCTGAATGCTGATCTGCTCAATAAACTTGACCGACTTCTTAATAACTGCATTCGATTCGTCTTCAATCTCCGCAAGTACGATCATGTTTCTGCACATCGTTCGCTGTTAAAGTGGCTACCCATCCGGCAGCGCAGAGCATTGAGGGCTTTGACAACACTGTTTTTCCTTCTTCACAAACCCACTTCTTCTTATCTCATTTCTCATTTTCAATATTTATGCTCTGCGCACAGCAAAAATCTTCGTTCTTCCAATAATTGTCTTCTACGCTGTCCTTCTCACCGATCTGGCTTTATAAAATCTTCCTTTTCTGTCCAAGCGGTCTTCCTTTGGAATGCGCTCCCTCAGAGTATCAGGACGTTGACTAGTCGTTTCAGTTTCAAAGTGAAGGCTCGAGAGCATATTCGCAAGGAGTTGGCAGATTTGTCTCAAAACTAGGTTTTTGTCGTTTTTCTTATCTCTCTTAACTTTATATATTTTACTATATGTATGTATGTATGTATTAATTTTATTCTTATATATTTTAGTTATAAATAATTTCTAGTCTTTTTTTTTCGGTTATTGCACCTACTGTGTATTATCTCTGCATCACCCTAAGGTAGACTGGTAGAAAATGCCTAAGGCATTAAGTCCGCCTTTGTACAGTTTTAATTGTGCATAAAGTTTTAATAAATAAAAAAAATAATGTTACGTGTGGTATTTTTCTGCTGCAAACTTGCTGCCGGTTTATTCATTAATGCTTTTTTTTTATTGCTCTTTATAACTCTTGTAATATTATTACTTTTAACCGGCGTTTATGCAGCAATAAATAAAAAATCACAGGATTCCTGCAAATTGACATTGTTCCGTAAAACAATAGGAAACAGCTAATCCCGGCTGAGCAATAGAACAATGAAATTCCTTTTTATCCTGAAAAAACAATGTAGGTACCTACTACGCGAACTGCAAAACTGAATACCGAACTAAGACCGGCAACCATACGACCATAACAAAGATATTTTATTATCTTGAAGATAACCTAGTAAGTTGGCGGACTTTCGACGAAAAATACCACACTATTCCCATGCCGTGGGGCGATTAGGGTTTAAGTCAAAATTCGTTATCAGTAATCCGTTTACCAAGGGTTGTGGATTGTGATTTATGACAGTAAGTTAAACCATAACATGTCGCCTGTAAACTTCCAAAGGGGTAGGCAGAGATGGTTCTTTGTCTTAATGTACGACACATGACTTTTAGTGATTTTAAATTGATCATCACGTCTTAACTTCTAGTCTAATTTCTTTGAAAAAAATATATGTTATACTAGACCATTTGTTTCATAATTTGATATGTGAAAATGTGAAGAAATATTTTTATAACTCAGTGTAATTAATTTGTGAAGTAATGTCTAACGCGGCAAAAAAACGATCATCACGCAAAAACTATCGGGCGTATTTGCATGAAACTTAGATCATCTCAAAGACAATTTAATGCCCTTTATATTAGTATACGGTTTTTATCCATATTGTGTTTGATAAATCAAAGCGGGTTGTTTTTTCGAATAATCTTGGTGCGGGACTCCTCGGGGCGACGGGCGGCAGTGTATCGCTGACCATTCTCACGCACGGGTATACGCTATTGCTAAACTTCTCCCACTCGCTCAAGGTCGTTGGTGTGAGGTAGCCCCTTAAGTGTCATATTAGCGACATTTCGCAAACTATGTAAAAGTGGGGTGATAAAGAGGGTGAGGGGAAAGTTAAAAGTCCCTTTAAGGCTCTAGAAAAACCATTAAACATTTTCTAATAAATAAATAAATATCGCTGGACATTACACACAGCGCCATCTAGTGCCACACTAAGCAACGAGGCTTGTGTCGTGGAAACCAGATAGTTGATATACTACATAGATACTTCTGTTTTGTTTGTAAATACCAAAATACATACTTATTATACATATAAACAACCATGACTCGGAAACAAATGTCTATGCTCATCACACAAACATCTGCTCCTACCGGAATTCGAACCCAGGACCCTATGAACGTAAGGCTAGCCTCACTACAACTGCGCCATTCGGGTCGTATGACATTACTTACTATATCGTAGACAGTAGGAAATCCTATGACTGTGTCATTAAGTCAATATGTCATGGCCTGCATCATAGCCACTTTCAGTGAGGTCTGACCACAAGATAGTGCATTGACTCGCAGTGACGTTTGAGAAATTATATCCATTCAGTAATGCAATATGTAATATTATTAATGACTCACTATATTAATGAAAGAAAAACAATTGAATGGCGGTGTAGGTGCGCCACGTCATGTTATTGTCTTCATTGAGTCGTTCATTTTCATGTTGATGCTATTTCTTTGAAATTTTCTTCATAAACTAAGTTTGTGTATACAACCATTTCGTATATCTACTGAATTTGTATTGTACAACGGGCTGGTGTCCGCAACTCCACGTCAAAGCGCGTATTTTGCGTATGGGCTATTATAATCCACCACGCGGGCCCAGTGCGGGTTGGTAGATGTCACAAATGTCTTCGAATTCCTGGTTCTAGGACATGCCGGTTTCCGCACGATGTTTTCCTTTGAGAGTAGTGGTGATGTAATAATTTACACAAAGTAATGCGCCTGCCTTGCTTCGAACCCACGACTTACTGTTCATAAGTCGGGGCCGCCACCACTGGGCCACCGCTGCTCTCTATAAAGGGTGTAAAACACCTCTTAACAAATACGAAAGGCATTCGTTCTCCTCCATACCTGGGAACCTTCTAGTAACGGAGATATTGGGAGTCAAAGTTGTAAGATTTTGACTAAGTTTTTTTTTAAATACAACTTTTTATCGCATAATTTTAACTTTAAATATCTCTACGACCCCCGTACTATTTAATCCATCCATCCGCACAATGTTTTGAGTGCGTTACATTGAGTTCTACCACAAAACGTGATTTATAACCTCAAAAAAAAATTGTTTCCCAGCATTATTTTTTACGTAATGTTAATTAATTTAAAGTACAGAATGCTTGGTTAACGGCTTTGTGATGAGGTGGTTTACACCCTGTATATATCTACTGAAATGGAGTATCAGCTGTCGATTGACCGACTTTTCCAACATCATTACATACAATAACATCACGGCTGTTATCACCGGAGAGTTAGACAGCGGTGTATCTAATAGTGCACGCATATTTCGCCAGTTATGTTTTAGTCCCATCCCATGTAATATAAGCGAAGCCCATCACGATCATCACTGATATAATGTCATGTCACTTTATCTCAGCAGTGCTAGGTTGTATGTTGATTAAAGTATTGTTTGCGACTGTAAGACGTATATGTAGTTACAGAACAATAATCATCAAAATCATCAATACAACCCTCAAAGTTCATAAAGGTCTAGGAACTGCTTTTTCAAAGTCAAAATCGTTCCTAGAGCTTTATGAGCTTGGAGGGTTGTATTGATGATTTTGAAAATTTGAATTTCGCGGGCTACCCTGGAGCATCAGCCTTAACATGACAAACCAACTACGAACAGTTACTCGAAATGTTCAAAATCACAAAAAAATAATACAAAGTGAAGGCAACAAGATCCTCCAACAGTTGGGAGCGTGCTCCTCACTATAATCTTATTATTCAGGAATGCCGCGAGCAGATGGCGCGCGTTTTTTGTGCAGCCTGCAGAGAACAGCACCTGTCCGCATGCGGGCACATGCGCAGGCGCACAGCTTGAACCTGAACCAGTCCTCACACGTGATGTGAGAACGATACCGAGGATGTGGACAGATTATAATTCTTGCCATGTGTTACTTAATGAAACGTTCAATACAAGCCAAGAAAAGCAAGTCGTAAGCGTATGCTGAAAGAAAGCACAATTATCACTCTACTTAATTGAAAATACAATGTCGATTGTATTATAGTCAAGTTATCATAATCTAATAGCCCAAGAGAAAGTAATGTTAGATCTTCCTAACAATACTTTCTGTGTGTTGCGAGCTATGAGACTAATCAAACTTGTGTTATCAGCTGATGCTATTGACATCGTGGTTTGGGATAACCCATGAAATTCCATTTTTTTTTAACAGCGCGATAAATAAAATAAATAAATAGTGTAGTGTTACGTATTAGTACCAATTTATCATAACGCCCACATTCATTATTTAGATAACATTTCATCATCAAATATGTGCAAAATTCAACTGAAAAACTGTTTATCATTTCCTGCGAGATTTATTTTGATTTGTTTTAGTGCTTTTGTTTCATTGGCGTGGATATAAAGCAGATTCGTTCTCAAAATACAAGTTAATCTGCAGCGCTGCAAGTCTGCCCGAATCTTATCAGTATTAATATTAACACAGATGCTAAAGCTGCCTGTCTGTACATTATACACAAAAGAAATTCGTCTGTGTGCGTGTTTCGGCACCACAGGTCGGCGCACGCGCAGGTGCCCACTCATTCTCCACTCAGCTTTCGAGCTGGTGCGTTTATAATGTTCCTCATTTTTGAGTCATCATTTTAGGGATATTTTAGTTCATTCGTGCCAATAAGTGCAGTGTTTGTGGTCGTCTGCTGACGCGTCAGTGACTTTGTTCCGTCTGTCGAGCATAAATTATTTAAATAATAAGTTCGTATAGCTGCGCTACGTTTGTGACGCGTCGTGTTGTTTACATAGATCAGCTGTTTTTTGTTAGTGCAGTGGCGGCGCTATATTTTGTGCCTTTTTATTGGTAAGGTTTTTTCCATAGTTTAATGATTGTTTATAATTATGTGTGTATTTATTTTAAATGATTTTAGGCATCATTCAAAATTAATATTCAGCTGCAATTAGGTTTTTGTGTTTATTTATCAAATAATAAAATACCTTGGTACAATTTCGTGTTAATAATAATGTTTAATTGCCACTGAGCAATTCCTGATAGAAATACCCAATAATATTGAGGCCGACCCGGGAATCGAACCCAGGACGTCAAGCTCAGCTCTCCGTATAAAGCCATCCAAAAAACAAACCAGCGGGCCTAAAATGGCCGCTCTAAAAGAATCATAATTTGAATCATCTTAAAAAAATTAAATTGGTAAAATGGACCTTATTTTCCATTCCATAAAGTCCATTTTAAGAATTTAAATTTATTTTAACGTGATTCAAATTATGATTCTGCTAAAGTGGCCTTTTTAGACCCCCTGTACAGTTTCCATCATCCGTCGATCATTATTATCATAACTGCTATAGCTACAAGATAACATCTCCCAAGTAGGTACATCACCTTATCTGTCATTGCATACCCAAACTTGGTGACATGCACCTCGCAAGCTGCCCGTGACAATCACGCAGATAACCTCGCAGATACTATTGAAATATGAAAACGATGTGACGTGTGACAGACAGACTGACACCCGGAAACGTTCAATAGGTAGAAGATACCGTAAAAGGGGACGTAAAGACTTGGACACAGGATAGGTACCTACGTTTCAGTGAATCATGTTAATTGTTGAACATGACCGATTAATTGCTATTAATTGTTATTATTGATTGTTGTAATCTGTGAGTCTATCATTTTATCCCCATTGTTATTTATTTAGGTACCTACCTAGTTGGGTTTTACCTCAATAAAATGTTTCGTGTAAAATGGCAATTTTCTTGCTAACTGTAATTTTTTTTTTATTGTATGAATGGGGATCAAAATTTTACGAAAAATCATGGATAGTTTCATAAGACTTTCATGTAGCTGCAACGGTTTAAGTAGGTAGCTCTCCTTATTGCCCCGTTTACCTTTTCAACCCTGCATATTTATCGAATTTGCAGTTGTAAGAAGGATCTGTAAGTAGACAAAAATACATTTTTCACGAATACACAAGTCGTCGTGTAAGAGCTAGCTGTTAGTAACATTGCCACATAGGCAATTCTAGACAACTAATGATCAGTAGCCAAACGGAAAATGTGGAATAAGTATCGATATTGCGAGTTTTGTTATCTCGCTCGATGTGATAATTGCGCGTAGACGCACAGTCTATCGTAGTCTTACGCACTTGAAAGCTCCTCAATACCGTACCGCATATCGTGTCATACTGCGAATCATGCGCAGGTATCTACCTACCGTTTATCGTATTTCCCTATCGCGATAGACAACCGATAGACATTTAATACAAGTCCGCGACACCCCGCTATGAATATTGATGGTGGGTTTAAAGCCATCATTAGCTAAGTATCCTGTCTGCCGCATCACGCATGCCATCCCGTGAGGGTATTGTTCCAAAGACATTTATGACACCGTTTAGTCCGGAATGGATGTCCATATGAGCTTAGGAAGTAATAGTAGTTAGTTAAAGCTGCTTTAAATGAGATTCAACAGGTGTTGGTTCAGCGCAGTCAGTTATTTTTGTGTTTAAATCAGGTAGATTTTTTTTTTAACTTTTGTCAGACTGTTTCCACCTGTCCCTGTGCGGGGCACTTTTTGGTTTGCTCTCGTATATTGTTGCTCTTGTAGCTCGTATTTGAGGACATAAAGGTTGTATGTTCAATATACAAGATACCTGCAGGTAGGTGAACCGAAGAGCAGAAGACGAACTCGTAAATGAAAGACAATTTTAGTTCAACCTTGAAAAGATACTACAAGGCATTGTTTTTAGAAGACGTAGTTAATTAACAATACAGTCAGATGTTAGTAGTTAATGTTAATGTGAGGCTGTTATTATTATTAATGGTTAACTATTTAAAACGACTCGCGATTGTTCGGAATGGTTACGTTCTTTCATAACAAGTTACTTGTTCGGAGTTGCACGGACGTACTCTACTACGCCCACAGCCTACAGTGAAGAACGTCTTTTAGCCGTAAAAATGTAGTATAAAGGCCATTAATTTGCTGTTTCATCTTTACAACACGATATAAGGAAAGGAAATCGGTTTCCGCGGATACTAGTGCGAGGTAGTTCTTTTCATTTAGCACTGTTTAGGACTGTGAAAATACCCAAAGATACAACATAGCCAAACCGGGGAATCCACGCCCATTAGCCGTTATAGACCACAAGGCGACCTCCATTTAAATAAACAAGGCCTAATAATCATGTCAAAACTATTAATAAACAATTTCTAATCAGACAAAGCCACGAACTAAATCTATTCGCTAATAAATTGGGCTTCAACAAAATAATGGAGCTGTTTATTATTCGCGGCAGAATTTGGCGAGTGTGTACCCACCGAGCCATCGGACCAGGCTGCCAATTGTACCGTTATACTATTATAATAAATCGCTATTACATGATAATAACACTATTGTTTACGACCCAGCTGTCTACGAAGTGCTATGACACTTACATACACTATGAGGTGAAAATTTGCATTCAAACGAATGAGTTGAATTTTGACTACGTCATTGGTCTAGTGGTCCCTAGTTCCTACTTCCTATACATAGTCTAGGTTCGTGCCCGATTGATGATAAAATGAGACTCGCTTCTATTAGGTACATCATCAATTCATCATCCATCGTCATTCCAATTTAAAACATAAATAGCGAATTGTGGCTCTAGGTACTATTTTTTTTTTTTTTTTTTTTTTTTTTGTTTGGGCAGGAGTGGGAAATCCCCGCGGACACCTCGACTATCTCACAGGAATTTCTCTTGTGAGACAGTCGAGGTAGTGCCGGACTCGAACCGGCTAAAAACCACTCCTGCCAAGCCAGTGTTCCTCTAACATGGTGATCAGAGTCCTTAACACCTTTTGTTTTGGCTTGTGTACGTTGTCGAGGTGGCCGGAGAGACCACATTAGTGCGTTTAGGTTTTGCATTATATCAAGTACCTAGTTTTAACACCTACATTACTTTTAATTTTATTTTTCTATACACTATATGTTACAACTTGTTAATGTGTATGAACATTAAATATTTCACCACTATTTATTTGACTGGTTAGTTTAAGTTTTATTAATGTAATCATGTTTATATCTACTTAACCCTTTCATGTATGCCCATAATAACAATCTTGTTTTGCTTCCTTTTGTTTCCTATTATTATATTATTTATTTTGTTTTGTTTAAATTGTATGATATCTATAATATATATTCAATATATAATTAAATATCATAATTTTTAATTTGCATTATGAATGTTATTCATGTCTATTGTTTTAAATGTTATAGATCCATCAAAAAATGGGTTTACATCTGTAAAAGTATTGCCAAATTCGACACAGCTTGACATATCCACCAGGGCTGGCACCCGCTCCAGCATAACTTCAGCCAGTTTCTCATGAAATTGACTCAATTTACCTTCCCGCATATTGCCAACGCTGGTGGTTGTCGCTACGCGCCTGGTTTCCAGTTGGGCCGAATTGGTTTGACTTCTATGCCTGGAAGTGGACGCATCGCCAACTTTAGCAATATGCTATCGAAGCTCTTGCGAATGCGTCCCACTTCCTTCGCACGGGGCATTCGTTGCTGAATGCGTTGTGCTCGGTGGCCCCTTGTTTTGCCCTGGTGCAGTTCACGCAAACCGCTGCTTTGCCGATCTGCCTATCCGGGCAGTCTGCCCTGAGGTGTGCACCACCGCAGTGGGTACACAGATCGGCTGGCTCCGTGCACAGGCGTTTTCCGTGCCCGTATGCCAAGCAGCGGGTGCACTGCACCAGAGGCGTCTGGTCCTCAACGCGAACTCGTTGGAGGTCGATGCGGAGTTTTCCCCCCTCAATCGCCCTCCTCCAGATCATAGGGGACACACCAAGCACAACGTGATTCGCATGCGGGTTTCGTGTTTTCCGTCTGTACTTAACAACCATCCTCTGTTCCTCGTCGTCGAGCCCGTGAAATATCTCCTGGTTCTGATTCTTAAGGGCTCTCAGCACCTCCTCGTCACTGTGCATGAGTAGCACGTCCCTAAGAATCAGAAGCGGGTCCCGATTTTTCACGTCCTCGACGACGAGGTTCTCTCCGGCCTTCTCTAAACGCTTTTTTAATTTCCTCCTCTCCTCCGTCGTTGCGCACCCCATAATTACCTTTTGGTCCTTGGCCTTGCGGACCCTCTCGACGCGCACCCAACCCTCCTTCGCGTCGACTGCTTTCCTTACTCTCTCGAGTATTTCGTCCCCCGTATCCATCTCCTCAGTGGAGGAGACAACCACGGAGTGCAGCGTCGTTCGCTCCAGGGCTTGAGCCCCGGTGTGGCTCTTACTGACGGCTGCCATGCTCGCGTAGGTTGTCTCCTCCACCCCTTGCCTGCTGGCCAGACTGTCTCGGAGTGCATCGAGTTTCTCGGAGTTGTCTCTTAACTCCGAGATGTGCTCCTTCAAGCTGTTTAGGAGCTCAGTCTGGCCAGCAAGGACCTCGGTGGAAATTGGGTAGGGACAACGGTCAGCAGTGGGCGCGGGTTCCAGTATGGCGATGGGTGCAGAAGGGACCTTATCTCGCTCGGACTCCTTGACCAGCTCATAAAGCCTGTTTATGGCTTCAAGCACCGCAGTTTTTATCTCGGCCTTGAGGTTGCGAGAGTTGCCCAAATTAAGCTTGGCCTTATTTAGGCAAGCTCTCGCCTCCTCGGTGCGACTGCGGCACTTAGCCTCAGGCCTTATGAGCGGCTTTGAGGCATCCATAGCGGCTCGGCGCGTCCCCGGAGTGGCATGGCCCACCCGCGACGCAGGAGGAGTCTCATCTCCAAAGGAGATTCTCCTCCTCGCAACCGCAGACGAAGGCACCGCTTTCTCCGCCGATCGCGGCGAGCCACTAGAGCCTGGTCTAGGTACTATTAGGGTATTACCTCTCTGTTAACCCTTTGGGTCTAACACGCGTGATTCTGTTATGTACTTGTAATAAGGTAGGCTGACCAGGGAAAACTGTTTGAAAACTAAACAGTAGTGGGTTAGTTAGTTTCGTAGATTTATTTTAGCATACTTAATTATTTACCTTATTTTTGTTTTATTTCGAATTTGCAGTCATTGTTCAGAAAAGAGGTTGTCAAGAACAATGCAACCTAAACACCCGGGTACCTATTTAAATGGTTTACCTACTTTGTCTTTAGTTTGTTCGGTATTTACTCACAAATCATAACTGGTGCAAACAAAATTATTAAACCATGGGGACAATAATTTGCTGTTTAATTAGGTACCCATGCTGCCATGCATCATGTATGTGATGTAGGTACCTAACTTAGAAACAGGACAATATGGATCCAAGTTATATTCGCGTACCTACTGGTGGTTGCCAGTTGGTTAGACACAGAATATGTAGTAAGTAAGGCATGACCATCTCGATAATCAAGGAGATACTATTGAACATAAAACGGGACACTGTATGGCTTAGTTTCGTTTAACTAGTAAAACTCCGAATTCCAATATATGTGCTCTTCCAAATGAAACCTGAAAAAATATTGGGCTGTTGTAACCACAATAATTGATACTTTTGCGTTATTACGGATGCGCACACGCACAGAAACCAAGCTTATCTCATACGGTGGAGCAATGTATTTGGTTCCAGCGTTTCCAGCGTGATGAGATATCATCACATCACATTAAGTGGTTGGTCCATACTGCCGTGTTACTCGTATGTCATATTAATATTACTTTCTAAACATTGAGCTCTATCAGGGAATGATGTCGTGAATGAAAATAGTAGCACTTCTTTCTTTGCATAATACGGGTTGAGTCTTCCACCTTCCACTTGTTGTTTTCAAACTAAATAAAACCTGTATCGTTAAATTTCCGCTATACATCCTTTTCAGGTTAAGTTCTAAACGATTACAAATTCATTATTTACCTGTATTCACACATAGACAATTATTAATATGTCACCGACGTCAATCATATGACTCCTACGTCAGCTAATATTTCAGAAGCTGGACTGTCGCACGAGGCAGCTGGTGGAGGCAGGTAGATTTTCCTTAAATAATTTGTGCTTAAATAGTTGATAGCATTGTTACCGCCATTAGTTTGAGGAATATTATATCAAATACGTATTACTTCATTTACATTAATTACGTCAAAGAATTTTAATAACGTGGGCATTCGAATTTGCAGTTATCTGTTACCACGGAGATAAACATACGTATATATTAATGATGATTCGTATATTATTCTTTAAGAGGCCGGCGGAGCATGCTTTTTTCATACAAACGTAATACCAAAATAATTTGTAAATCAAACATATTCTTAAGGTAGTGTGTATTTATTTTGATTGCATTACAGAATATGTAGGTTCCCAAACACATATTTTGAATGTACACTGATTTAAACAAGAGTTATGAGAAAAATAAATTTTCTATAGAATTTTTAAATTCCTCATATCTCGTCTTTGTATCATTGTCCTTTCAAAATATTTATTTGGAAACATAGATATTCTATAATACAATCAAAACATATACACACTACCTTAAGAATATGTTTGATTTTCATATTATTTTGGTATTACGTTTGTATGAAAAACGCATGCTCCGCCGGTCCCTTAACGCTAACATGTTTGCTCGATGTAAATGGCAGTAAGCTTGGTGAATGAAGCCCTTTATTTGATTGTCGGTCGTTTGGTAAGGGCTCAGGGATCGTGATAACTTATCAAATATTAATACTTAAGTTTTACGATGCAGTAGTAAGTAGTGTATTATTTACAGTCTTAAACGTAGAGTAACACCACCATCTCCTGCGGGGATAATGGATGGATCAACATATGGCCTCAAATCAGACAGATTTTTTGTTGTCTATTAAAAAGCCATCCAATCCATAGGTTACATTCCAGTAGGCTGCATTTTAAGTTATGGAATTGTAATAGTATCTAAGCTTTTCTGAGCGCAGTTCGTAAAAGCTTCATAATAATGAGAATAAAGACAATGTTAGCATGTATAAAGAAAATATACAAATAAGTTTTATACTCTTGCGTTCAGACCAAGACAAGTACTAAATATTATAGTTTTCTATTAAGAATGGTTTAGTAGTAGTCTCCTGGCTCCTCATCTGGATCCGTGTCAATTTGGTGGCTATAGGCTCACCCATACAATCACATGGCGTTGAAACAAAACTGGTCGAAATGTGGGTGCTCGCTCCTGCCTATCCCATCGAGAAGTACAGGCGTGATCTACTTTATTATTATGTAATGTTTATGTAATCATGCCATAACTGAACATAAATAATCGTGGTAGGTACGTATAGTACTAGCTCACGAGAGTGCGGCGCACGCGCCGCGCTGTTGCATAATTTTACATTGTTATTACATTTTCCGGGTCATTTATTGTGATAATGGCAAACTAATAAAAAACAGGATTAATAATTGTTATACTTGTAACGGGAAAACCTGTGAGTATATGTTTATGGGTACCTATATGATATTGTATACATTAATATTTTCTTTTATTGGTGTCTATTAGGTATATCATTTTATGATTTATTTACCCTGTTCGGGTTTACTGTGATTTATAACATTCTTTCCCCATAGCTTTTGCAGAGGGTTTAATTTATTTACTAATCCGACCGATATAAAAATAAATGGTTTATTATATTACTTAACTTATTTACTAAAAAGTGCATTGATGACAGCCAATCCTCCCGCTCTGGGCAGAGAGGAAGGGAAAGTCAGACTTTTACTGACTAAAACCATGCATGTTCCTTCTTGTGTAAGTACCAGGGCCGCGGTATCTTTCGAACAGTCCCGCAGCCCCGGCAGGAGCTAAGCTGGTTCGGGTTCAGTTTTAACTGTCGGGATTTTTTAGTTTTTTTTTAAATTACTTTTTTCATTTCCAGCTTTTTAGTAACGTGAAATATTTCACAGACGGTTGAAAATTTTAATTATACATTTTCGTCACCATAAAAGTAAACTATTTGTCATTTCGAATTTTCTTTAAAAGTACTTACACAAAGTTGTATTACATATATTTTTGTAAAGAGTTGTCGCCGCAGTTGGGTAAAACTGAAAAGTGTGCATTGATAAAGATTATAATTAAAAGATCATTGATGAGATAAAATCATAGGTTCTTAATTTCTTTGAGTTAAGAACTCGTGATAAATAACTAGATGTATACCTACCTATATTCCTAATCTAAGTATCGATGTGAGTAAAAATATGCTTCCATTTTATTTAATTAAAATTCAACAATGTGTTTTTTCCAGATTATATTTCAGGATTTCATTAATTTTTGCTATCCGTGACTAATAACATAAATGTTTCGAAAGTTGAAAGAATTCCGGGGGATCCCTGAAAAGCTAGAGATGTGTTGCTCCTTTTCAATAGTCCTATCAATACACTATTTAAAAAATATTGTATTCAACATTTGCGAATATTTTCATGCATCATGCTGAAAATCATGAGATCATTACTTAATTTTCAATACACTTTCGAAAACTGGTTCTTTTCGCACTACTATTAGGTTCAAAATGCAGTGTATTTGACACACGTGCGTTTTTGATATTTTTTCCACACGTGTGCGGAAACGGAAAGTAAAATTGCCACAGATAACTATACCTTTACTTAGTCCAAATTGGTTCAATGAACAAATTAACATTTATTTGTGTTCTAAATTAAAAAAAATATATAAAAAACTATTTCTTATATTAGGCTGTATAACGGCTTCATACCTTTGCTTCTCCTTCAACCTGGCGAAAGCAAAGCGGAGAAAAATAAAAGAAAATATGATCGAATATGATTTTATTTTTTTTTATTTTACATTCTTTTATTTTATTTCTTCAAAAGTGTATTGAAAAACGTCGTTTGATACACGTGACATTTGTTAATGCAGTTCTCGGCTCTTAAACACCCTCGGCTACGACTTGTGTGTTAATACCGCCTCGAACTACAATAACAAACTTTCACCACTTGTATCAAAATGTACTATTGTAATATCTTGATAATTATGACAGGCGGGATGAGAATAGTCGTGGGATGAATAAATGAATCAAATAATATTATTATTTTAGGCGCTATGGAGGAACATACATGACACATACATGCCAAAAAGAAGGGTTATTAGGCTACATTGCCAAACTCACAACCCTTCCATTTGGCTTCGTCGTAGTCGGATAAAAACAATGTCCTGTGACTAAAATCTTGTGTGTAAACTGGAAACGTCATTTATTGTCGAATTGTGGGCGCCATGCGCCACCCTGTACAAAGAACTTAGGGATTTGATGTGGTTAGATATCAATCTTATGTATATAAAAATCAATGCCACTTTTCGTTGTAATTTTATAACTCGAGAACGGGCTCACCTATCCAAACCAAATGTTAAGGCTTTGTTCGGACTATTTAGTAGATGGTTTATGTGAAGTTTGCACAGAATCGGTCGAGCGGTTCTTCACGCAGACGAAGTTGTGCGGGGCAGCTAGTTATTTATAAATTATCTTGATTTATCAGCGAAAATACAGTACGTGACCATGGTCTACATGGGTTTTTCAAAATAATTAGGGCACTTTTTAAATACTTTTTTCCTTATTTCACTATTATTATCTAATGATGGATGGTTTTCCCAGCTTGATAAGCTTTCCTAAAACTATAATTTAATGTTATTTAATTTAATTATGTCAAAATACAATTTACCACTTAATTAGAAAAAATAATGCAATCAATCTTAAGTTCACCACTTGCTTGACAATGGATCAGTTAACGACGGTAATCTAAGTGTGTGGTCTCATCCCGACACAATTAATCGGGATACTTCCTTTTATAGTGGAATTCCTAATTAGTTAACTTTAATAGATTTTCCTTCTCATTTTGTATAAATTCGCGAGCACATTATTGATTGATTACATTTGTTCGCAACAGGCGACCGAGAGCGGAGCGGAGCGGTGAGCTCATGTCGCGCTGACCCCGGAACATGAGGAGCAGCCACCATGGCGCCAGATGCCGAAGACTGCGAATCAGTGCGAGTAACAGTGGAGCAAGTGCCTGTGCATCATGGCAGGAGGATCTTACCAAACGGCCAGCAGCCGGCCAGCGCCTGGACCGAGAACGAGGAAGAACGGCCTGGAGACAACACCAACAGCCCTGGAGAGAACAGGCGCCTGCTTCCCACCAGCGGGCCCCCAGCTAAGCACAAGTCCCGCCTACAAGCGGGCCTCACGCTAGGAGTGCACAACAAGTACCCTCACATCACAAAGGCACAGAAAGAATACGCGAAGACCAAGTTCGAGAAAAGAAAAGACAAGCTCATAGCTTTATTGAAACCACCCTACTTTATAGTCTCGATGATAATTTTACTTGTAAGTATTTTATCAGAACCTTGTATTTTTATAAATTATCTTTTCGTCTTGCTGGGCAATGGCCTCTCAACGCTCAATCTTTGTATCTTTATTATCTTAGAACTATGAATCAATAGAACCTTTTGGAATCTCTTAAGTTATCGTTTCTGTCTGCTGAGGTGTTCAGTCCTGATGTTCACATTTCTCCTCCTGTTGTTCCCAGGTACTCCTGCACATATCGCTGACGCCCGACATGCGCGCGGCGCTGGAGTGGAACCCGGACGACTGGTGGTGCGAGCCCTGGAGGCTGTTCACCTACGGCTGCTTGCACGCCAGCCATGCTCACCTGGCTCTCAACGCGCTTGTGGCGCTAGCTGTAAGTTACACTTCTTTTGTATTTGTACAGCTTCAATTCCATGATTGTTTTTGGTTATCTCATCAATATTTTTCACTGTAGAGATTTTTAAATCAGCTGTGACTCCTTCGGGTTTAAGAATTTAAGACGTGATGCTGTTCTAATCAAAATAGATTTCCTTGTGCATGTGTTCAGTGTTGTAATGCATCGTCTGTTCCCCAGGTGGGCTGGCCTCTCGAGCGCGAGCAGGGTGCCTGGCGCGTGGTGGTCCTGTGGGCCGGCGGCGTGGCGGCTGGCGCGCTCGGCGCAGGCGCGCTACAGCCGCACGTTCACGTCGTGGGCGCCTCCGCAGCTGTGTACGCGCTGCTCACTGCGCATATGGCTAATGTGTGCCTTAGGTGAGCTGATTTGTGATACTGATATTTTTGTGGTTTTGTTTTGTAGAGTTTATCCTTGACACTGGTTCGGTAAATGCCGAACGATACAGTTATTTTTGTCATGTAACCTAGTTGTAATTATTAAACCTTCGTTTAGGAATAATCTCAATTTAATTTCAACTTCATCTTGATTTTTTCAATTGTCAGTGTCTAACGAAGATTTTCGTTGCCATAGGTTCGGCCACATCCCCCTGTGGTGGTTCCGTCCGCTGAGCGTGGTGGTGCTGTGCACGTCGGAGATGTGCTGGGCGCTGGTGCGCGCGCCGCCGCCCGCGGGCGCGTCGGCCGCGGCGCACGCGCGCGCCTCCACCGGACACAACGACGCCTGGGCTGCGCACATCCTCGGCGCTAGCATCGGGATACCGCTGGCCTTCATTGTTTTTACTGGTAAGTTTTTTCCTAGATATCGCAAATTTTACGTTTTATAAATGTTTTCCAAGCTTTTTATAAAAAAAAATGTGTCTTAATGTTATATTTATGGTTATTTTCCTCGGTTACAGGTGAAAATAAAAGGAAGGCTTATGTGGTAGCGTGTCGCGTGATCTCGGGAGCGCTCCTGGTGGCTGGCGTGGTGGTCGCCACCAGGCACTACGCCTGGTACAGCGACGCCGACCAGACCTGAACCCTGGACTGCGAAACAGTTGCGTCTCAAAGGAAAGTGCAATTCGTACTCATCCGTCCGCTATTCATGGCTTAGAATAGCTTTTGATGGAAGTTTTACACCTTTGTACTGTATATAGTACGAAGATAGTCGGCAGTGTAACGACGCTCGACGTCGCCATATAATACGATTTATGGATCTTTTTCTCGTTCTAGAAGTAAGCGTTATGTACAGACGTCCTTTGAAATTAATGTTTTAAGGAAAACGTAAAATAAGTCGTAAATTTATTCTAAATTGTGACTCCGCGACTACAATGACTGCGAAACCATTCAATTACAGAACTGTCTGTAATATTTGTAAGTATATCTACCCTATTTGGTTAGGTGTACAATGTCATACATGCTATAGATTGTGCCTAATAATGAAGGTTTGTTATAAATGGCGGAGTCATGAATGTTATTGATTTCTGTGAAATCACTTTCGATTGTTTTGCATCAAAACGTTGGATAAACGGCTAGTGATATTTTGTAAGCTTTGTACTTATGCAACGGTTCTATTATAATATAATATTCTAGCAGTAAGCAAGTGCAATTTTAATTAAACCTTTAAAAACTCTTTCAAACATATTATAATATTTCAGTCTCACATTTCGTTGCAGCATCATAATTATTTTTACAGAAATATTTCATGTAATCGCGAATTTTGTTTGTGTTAATGTTCCTCATTAGCGCTTCTGTAATTGGCACTAAAATAGATAATTAAGCAACGAACTATATCATATCAAGTAGTGGACAAAGTTAACTAAAACAAACATGACATGCTATTAACTTCTGAATTATCAGTGAACTGTAAAAACATTGATAAATGGACTGATCTTAAGGTCACATAAATAAGAATTGCCAATCAAAGTAAATATGTTAAGTGCTTTGGAGTTTTGACTTATTCGTCCAATGTTTTAGCTAACAAGTTGTCTTTCTATATACATTATAAGAAGTCAATGTACTCGATCGTATATTGTAGTTGTTAAAGATACCACATAAACGACAGCAACCAAAGAGATTATTGTATTCTAGTCAACACTGACTGAAGTTATAATACATGACTTAACTGAACTGCTTTTGTTGTTATTTTAATAATCATCATAATACTTACGATACTGTACAGAAACATTACAACTGAAACCCACTAAAAGCTACGCATACTGGTAGCTAGTTAGTTACAGCAGAGCACTGCACGTCAGTCGTCACTTGTAACTCTGACGTTGAGCTGAGCACTGAGCTGAGCCTCCTGAAGTTTGCCGAGTTTCAGTAGAATATGAGGTCAATATGGGTATCGTTATCAGTGGCGTACGACCTGATCGCAATAACGGGGAGAACAAGTGATTTCGGCTTATTAAGAAGCGGCTTTTCACACCCACTATATGGCAAGATTTATATAAACTGAACTGTAGTCCTACGTCAAGGTATTAAGTAGTATAACTTATAATAGTCTTGGGCTGCGGGACTGCTCAAAAGAGATACCGCGAAAGAACATTGGAAACCCTGGAACACAAAGGGCTAAGAAGGAACATGCATGGGTTTGATACAGTACCAAGTCTGGCACTCCCTTCCGCTCCTCCCATCCGAAAAAAAAGGTTACTAGTCTTACCCAAGGGTTACCCATCAACTGGCTCACACGATACCTGGGTTATGGAGTTCAGATCAGCAGCTACTCCGTATTCAATACTGGTTTTTGGCTGGACATGGTAAGACTGGAAGTCGATTCAATCAATTTATGCAGTTGGAAAGGATTGTTGGATGATAAGTAGATGATACGAATATGAACCACTATCGCTTATCCCGCGGCTTCACCTGCGTGAAGGTCGGTAACTGTCCCACGGCATCATCATCATCATCATGTCAGCTGAAAGACGTCCACTGCTGGACATAGGCCACAGTGTCGCCACATTGACCAGTCCCGTGCGACTCGGGATTATATACTACCAGAATAAAAAGTATCCTATATGTTAATTCAGTAGGTGTATATAGGTAAACCAAATCCCAAATCGCGTAAAAGGGTAGTAAACATCTATCCACCCATACTCAGAAACTTTCCTATTTATAATATTAGTAAGATTGGTAAGATTATGATAGCAGTCATTGCATCTAGAGTTCGATGAAATAAGAATCCCACCAAAACATTTTCATGTAAAATGTTGCCAAGACGAAACCATATGACTCGCACTGTCAAAAACTTATCAGATCTCGTGTAGAGCCAAATTCTAACTCTACACACCCTAACTTTAAAAGGTCTAACTTCGCAAACTGTAGGTATTACACCTTAGTCAAAATATTATGTGGCTAATAGCATTCAAATTGTTGTACGTCCATCCCATCATCATTTACTGATGATTTAAAGAAATCTCATTGTGAAGCCCCTGAATTTGGCATTGGTGTCGATTCTGTTGTGCACAAACTAAACTTAATTTAGACTATTGCTATCTTTTACTAAAAGACAGGGCGAGAAAAGGACGGCTATAGCTATGCACTAAGTTAGAAATGTCAAACTAGTTTATGCCTTGCGCTTCACCGTGTTATTAGTCGACATGTTTTTACGTGCATCCTTCATTAGTATGGAAATATTAGTTCGAATTAAATTTGACAGCTCTAAATTACGTCCGTCTCTTTCTCGTTTTATTGGTGAGAAAAAGATAGTAATAGCCTAAATTAAGTTTAGTTTGTGCACAACAGAATCGGCACCATTGTCTTTTATCTGGGACATTTTAGTGATAACATGGCAAATGATTTAGTGATCTACGCGAGCCATTATTTTGGTTTGATAATACTGAACTCTTCCACTATGATCTCAACCGCTTCAAATGTTAGATAAGTGCCAATTAACGAAGTATACAAAGATATACATATCGTTATCATATTTATGAAAATGTTGCAACATTGATGTTGTTGTACTCGTACGATAGTGTAGGTACGAGTATATCCATAAACTTAAGTCGCTGCAGTGATTAATGTGATCCTATAAAAGTTCAATTTGCACACTGTTGTCGTTTCATTACCTTTCCCGGATTTCTAAAGCTTTCTATTTTACGTAAATGTAAAAGATAAAAATCATAATAATAACAAGGCAAATGAAAACAAAGTCTGTAATGTATAATTAGATTTATTTACTAAGTTAATACTAGATATTATTATATTTAACTGTTACATAAATCTACAGTACGAGTCTAAAATACATTGAGGCTATCATGTAACGTTAAGGCAGTACGGTTTGTGACGCGTTCAATCTAATGTAACGCTGAAGGAAGTACACGGAGTAGCAAGAAATGGAATGCTTGCGAACCTGAACAACTTAAGTATCACACTGTGAACAACTAGATCATGGTTCAAGTAACCTGGCTGCCGTGAAACACACTGTATCGATCGGAACGGACGATGTCTTCGTAATAGCACCTTAGCAATTTGTTGTTACGTTACAATTTGCTCTGCGATTACACACAGGTACTCCATCGGTTCACCACTCCATGCACAAAATATTCAAGTCTATGATAGTCTATGTCGTATGAGATCATTGCCGGCCATTTTAAATATAAATAAATATTTACCTAAAGCTCCCGAAAGAATATGAACAGTCACTACCGGACACCTAATTTTCTCCGACTGTATTGACCTAGGTTAGTTATTATGAGGGGATAGTAATTATCAAAATACTAAAGGACCAGCTACTGTAAATTTATTCCACCACAAGCCTGCAAGGTCCGAACACGTCCAGTAGTGAGTGCACATTCTTAGAGCCGTATAACCAACCACTTAATCACATGCTGTACAATAAATGCGTCTTCTTTGATCTTCAGCAGTTGAGCGGCTTGCACTGCACACCCAGCTCCGTGCACCAGCACTCAGAGCAAGGAGTGGACAACTCCGTGATGATCCTTCCGACCCTGTACATCATCCCGTAGATGTTACAGCCCGCCAACTTCAGAAGACCTGAGCCTACGCTCGGCAGAGCTCCCAGGCTGGGAGGCCGCGGTCCTCCGGTCGCTATAGGCGAGAAGGGGACAGATTCCTCCTGCATGACTGGTCTTCTCTCTGTCGTGTCATACGTCTGTGGCGTGGGACGTTCATGTGTGTGCGGTATCGGACGAGAGGTTGAGGGAGGACGCGTCTTGTTCGTGATCGGTCGGGGAGTAGTTCGCTTGATGGCGGTGGCCTCGCCCAGCACGAGGTGGTCTATCCTATTCACTGTGTTTGGTTGTATTTTGGGAATGTTGTACGGGCGCGGTGGGAGCGGTTTGAAGAATGTCTGTTCTTCTTGAGGTCTGCTCGTGAGGGGTGCACTGGTGGAGGGGTGGCGGACGGGCGAGGTGGACGGGAGCCGGGTGGGCGGTCTAGTGGAGGGCTTCTTATTAGGAGCGGTGGTCGTTTCGTAACTATCACTAAGCAGGAGCTTCAGCACGCTGCCGAACGAGAACGCTCCATCATCATCATCGTCGTCGTCGTCATCTTCTGAAGAAGAATCGACCTGGCTGACCGGAGCAGACGTCGTGGTGGTAGTCGTTAGTTTCGTTTGTGTGGAAGTACTAGGAGGAACAGCAGTAGTAGAGGTTTCCAGCTCACTATTAACTTGCGGCGGAGTGGTTCCGTCATCGACGGTCACTTTCTCGTTATTATTTGTTTTGGTGTTAGCCGTGTCCGTCGTATTAGTCCGAGAGGCTGCTGAGGGCTCAGGCACTGTACTGGGCACTTCGACTTTGGTACCATTATGTTTGTTTTCGTTTACCACTGTTGCGTTTGTGGGAGCTGATACGATGGCGGCAGGCGGTGCTTCTGAAGAAGTAGCATTTGTTTCTGTAAACGAAATCATATTAAGGAGGTTAAAATTATATAACTACCAGTATATAAAGTGAGTGTCAGAAGTCATCAGTTGGGTCTGGAACATTATCCGGAGACTTGACCAAAACAGAGTGGGAAGGTAGCTTTCTTATCTTGGATGAGAATAATTTAAATTCTGCTGTACATTGCACTCGCCTCGTTCACTGTTGGGAGGTTAGTTGTAAAATCGTAAAAATTATTTGTGTAAAAGTGATTCTAACATCTTACTGCTTGAATTACTCGTAGCTTTATTTGTTTTTTTCTCATTGAAAGCGCTACCACAAGACAAGAGTGAGAGAGTCAGGGGCTGGTTAGCCAGGTTACCTGCGTCACGTGCGCGGCAGTCGATATCCCCGCAGCAGAGGTCCTGCGAGTGGTTGGTGAGCGGCAGGCGGCGACAGAGGGGCGCGGGGGGCGCGCAGGGGCGGCGCGCGCACGACAGCTGCCCCCACGCGCACGCGCACAGGCGACACCCCACCACGATGCTCTGTCCGCTCGCCACGCGCTGCTCCTCCACTGAACACTCTCCTGGAAAAAAAGAAGTACATTATTGTCATTATATAGCTCCACTGTTATCTAATAACACAACCTTATTTTACGACACTTGGCCCAAATGTCATCGTCAGGCGGGTTGCTGCACCAGCAAGTCTATAGTAACGAGAATAAAAGTCACTGTTATTTTACCGGTACCTATTGCAAAATCATAGGTAAAATAAAATACCTACCTAATAAAGGACTGCAAACTGAAATTGCACCCTACCTACCTGCAATTAATTTAACTTTTACAACGCGTGTATTCTAAAGGGTGCAAAAAGACCCTAAACGGAGCCCAAAGGCAAAGATATTTTTTTTGTTCCAGAATTTACCTGGGAACCTTCTTATAATTATGTAGATACCCATAGGGGGTCAAAGTTCCTACTGTTCAATCTATCTATCAGCGTGTGTTACATTGAGTCCTACTGTAAGACGTGATCTTTCACCCAAAAACAAAAAAAATAGCGTTAACTTACTCATTTTGATGTAAAGAGTTCTTGGTTGTCGGTTTCGTGAATGGTCCGTATACCGTATACTAAGTACTCAAGAATCTCTAAGTTCATATCATGCCGGTGACTGGCGGACTAAAGATCCCCGAACCCTTTTGTGGAACCTTCACAGGTGAAGTGTACAAGTGAGGAGACTGTCAGATTGCTGGTCTGCCATTGACGCCACCAAAAACATTATTTAACGGATTAACGGAAAAGTGAATTTTGTATTTCTACCTCTTTAAAACTTCAAGTTCGTTTTTAAATTTCCGTCAAATCAAGGTCATATTTTATTTCTCACGATGACTATTTTAATCGTGAGCATCTTACCCGGTATATCACTGACGACATCAAGTTGCATCGAGGTGGTGAGATGAGGAACCGCCGGGCCCGACGGGGTGCTGGGGTACACCCCGAAGTACTCGTCGATGACGCCCGAACCCTTCGGAAGGAAACCACCTGAAACACAATATCACAAAAGATACATTCGATTGCAAAACCAGAAAATACTTTTTTCAGTCATTGGTTGGTAATTCTACCAAACTCATCAGTGGATTGGGTAGAGCCTTCGTAAGAATTATTCATATTAGTACAACGTCTACGACGTCGTATACATACACGTCGATAGTTTTACATCTGACATTGATAAACAGATTTACCTTCAGTTTCAACGGGCGGAGAGAACAGGTTGACTGCGGGCTTCTCCACCGCAAACGTGGTGCTAGTTGGAGGAGCCTGTGTCACAGTGTCCACATCAGAGCTGCCCAGCGAAGCCGACACGGTGTACTTTTGGACCCCTGGCTCATTGTGCTCAGGATACCTATCTCTGGGCACGTCCACCTCGTGGCTGATGGAAGGGTAGGACGGCTCCACCTTACCCAGCACATAGACTGGGTACTGCGTAGGCTGGTAGGTGTCCTCTCGTCGGACAGGGAACTGGCTCTCTTTGGTGTCAGCGGCGGCGGAGGGGTAGTACACCGGGAACTTGTCTTCTCTCTCCAGGATGGGGTACGTGAGGGTTTCCTTTGTCGGCTCGTCGTCCACCACTGCGTCGGCGGCTACAAACGGAATGATCCTGAAATTACAAGTTATTGATAAGTCGCCTGCTGCTTACTCCAAACTTTTTTAACAGTGCCAATAGGCTTGTTTCCACCATCAATAAATTGCAAATCTATTTAGTCCGTCAATTAGAGTATTAGAAAATAATGGATGTACATATTTTTTGTTTTTGTAAATCAACGAATATTGACAAGGATAAAACGCATCAAAACTCGGGAGTGGGGCTCGTGACGTCACTGTTCGGTATCAACTCACTAAGAATGATACCGAACAGTGACGTATTGGGAATTTTAAAAGCGTCGTATCTTCGTCAATTTTGGTTTATGTGACAAAAGAAAAAATACGGGTCAAATATTTATTGATAATCTAAGTGACGGACTAATTAGTTTTTTTCAGTTAACAAGCCTATTAAGTTAATGAGTAAGTACATAACTGTCGAAATCACAGTTCCTTTCAGCTACACTAAGGCAGAGTCTCAATGTGTAAGTATCAATTTACAGTTAATTACTTTAAGTTCGGCAGTGACGGCGGTAACGTCGGCTCAGTGTAGTCATAATCATATTCTCCTTTCTTCTTCTTAGAGCTATTGAGTGCCTCCGCGAGGTCCATCGGTATCTTGGGCGCGGACATCGCAGGCCTCTTGGTGGAGTGGCTGGTGTTGGTGATGAGCGAGCTCGTCACGTTGATGGTGAACGTGTCTTCCTCATCAAAGCCTCCGTTCACATTCCTGTCTGTGATGATGTCGTTGGGCGCGTACGTCTGCGCTTCCACGTTCACGATCGGCACTCGTGGCATCACTTCGAGCTGCTTGTCGGTGTCGTTGATGATGCTCAGAGGTAAGGATGTTGAGGAAAGTTCAGCTGTACAGTTTATAGTTCCATTGATAACAATTTTGACAGATCCTTCAGGTTGTTCTGTAGTTTTGTCTGTAAAACCGTCGTGGTCAACCGACTGAGTAAACTCTGGCATAGCTATCAGTTTGACGGCGCTCTTCGGTTTTTCAGTAGTTGTGACATTGTGAGATGTGATATTAGTATTATGTTCAGGTTTTACGCTGGCGTTTAGAGGCGGTTCGTCAGTTTTCCTCTTGACCTTAGTGGTGGTGATGAGGTGGTTCTTAGTGGCGGATGCGAAAGACGAGTGTTTCAAAGTGTACAGACTGGTCAAGATCTTGTTTGTCGTACTCTCCAGCTTGGCGGACTTTGATGAATACAGCGTCCTCTCGTCATGCCTTGTAGACGCTGGTGAGCTTACTGGAGCCGTGATGACGCGTGACTGTGTTTCTGGAAGTTAAAAAAATGTGCTAGAGTCAAGTTGCCGACTACAAGTATGATAATTATAAATTCGGTATTAGTAATATCTAATGAATTATTGCCGTATTATTAACCCGGGTTTATGTGATGGTTACTGGCAACAGGACAAGGGAAGCCTGAGTTTTAATAGTGTGGAACATTATAATATGCTAAGTATATACCTGGGCCGTCATGGTCGCAGACGTACTGGTGTGCGCAGCAGTCGCCGCGCGCGCGCAGCGGCCGGCAGCCGGCCAGCGCGGGCGCGCAGCCGAGCGCCTGACAGCGCACCGCGCCGCGCAGGCAGAAGCACGCCGAGCAGTTGTCGCGCGCCGCCACCGGCGATCCCTCCGCCACTAGCGCGCCGTCTACCTCGCAGTCTGCGGGAATGTCACACGGTCATAGTTACACTGTACATGGTATGACGGGTAATGTACTGCTTTATTCTTATGTAGTGTTCGGAAGTATAATTTTCTGGTTACTGACAGTTGGCTCACGCCTTATAAAATGAGCCGTAACCTACACCTCACACTAACTTGCTCTTTACGATATTAAGGTCATTACGAGAAAGCAAAATGGTCACCATATTTGTTGTGATGTTGGTTAGGCTTGTCGTGCGCGGCGTCGCAGTAGTAGCGCTGCGGGCAGCAGGCGCCGGGCGCGGGGCGCGGCTTGCAGTGTGGCGGCGGCGGCAGGCACGAGGGCCGCACGCAGCGCCGCGCGCCCGCCAGGCAGAAGCACTGCTCGCACGCCACGCGCGAGCCCAGCGCGGATCCCGCCGCGAACACGCTGCCGCCCTCCACGCACGCTGGGAACACTCCAGTACCATCAGTCGTCAGTGACGTCACCAGCACACGTCTTCAGTTTCAACTCTTATCTTCTATGGAGGGTGAGGGACTTTAAACGCTGTTCCTCATACATCTAAAAAACCAGCACTACCCGCCATGTACACTTTCTCCGGAGTTTAGATTAGACACAGAGGAGTCAACTCAATCATCATCTGCAGCCTAGCCTTTTCCCAACTGTGTTGGGGTCGGCTCCCAATCTAACCGGATGCAGCCAAATACCAGTATTTTACATGAAGCAACTGCCATCCGACCTCCACAACCTAGTCAATACTGGGTAATACGATACCCCTCGGTAAGACTGGCTGTCAGACTTTCGTGCCACTGACTACCTGTTACGACTGTCGAAAGATCTACGAATGAAAGCCGGGACCAATGGCTTAACGTGCTTTCCGAAGCACAGAGGAAACTCGTTTAACAGGTGGTCACCCATGCACAGACAAACCTAGGCAAGCACCGGCTCCCTGCCGGGGCTGCGGGACTGTTCGAAAGAGATACCGCGGCCCCGGAACATAAAGGGCGAGGAAGGAACATGGATGGGTTTTAGCCAGTAAGAGTCTGACACTCCCTCCCGCTCCGCCCAGAGTGGGAGAAGTTATTTGATGATTTCCCATCCTAAAAAAAAAGGCAAGCACCGGCTTAACCTGAAGATTTATCCAAGCGGCTGGCCACGAGCTGTCAACGAGGAGTCAATTCAGTAAAAGGTGGTAAAGCAACATACCGTTTTTGGCGGTGGCCGGCGTCACCTCAGCGTCAGACACGTCTCCACTGTCGAATCTAGCAGAAGCTCCGTGCTCCATGAGCTGCACCCCATCTGACAAGTTTAACACTTCCTATAAGATTTAAATAACTACATGCACAAAAACACATCATCGTCTGCTTGCCACAGTTCATTGCGAAACAATGACTTCCCGAATCGCCCGCCATTCTCAGCCACTCTCATCCAACTGCTACCAGCCAACCCGGTCGCGCCCCATCTAGCTCATTCACGGTCTCCACTCAAGAACGTCTTCCCTAACAGTCATCGCCAAGCTTTCGATACATGACAATTCATAGATAAGCAGATTATTCACCTGGACAGTGCAGCTCAGGGCAGCAGGAGCCACGGCGGTGCCGCACGTGGCAGCGCGGCGGCAGCGGGTCGGGCAGTGCTGCGCAGGCGCGGCGGCGGCATGACAGCGCGCCTCCAGCGCACACGCAGCGCAGACAGTCCTCGCGCGTGCTCACCACGGCCCCGTCGCTGTGCCAGCGCCCGTCGTACAGGCACGCTGACGGCAGCTCCGTCTTCTTGCCTGAAGCTGATGGGTTACTCGTACCTTCGTAAAATGCGGGTAGGGATGTACGTGTATTGGTAAGATCAGTTTGAGCAACGTTTCTATGACTTTAATAATGATACTAGTTGTATGATCCCGTGCTAGACCAGACACTACTTTTAGATGATAGATGGAATAAAAGAAAGAAAAGTACTGAAACACAGTATTGTGATATCCCAATGGACTGAATGGTACGGAAATGAAGTGAGTGACGCGGCCCTTGTTGGCTGTAACGAGAACGCCTGACTGACTGATAGCTCAGCGCGAACTGAACTTATTATTATAAGTTGAAATGAACGTGACGTAAACTGCTGAAACGCAGAATGTGCGGTTTGCATTCTGAAATCAACTTCATTTTGTCCAATAGTAAGATGTCTCAAGTGATAAATAAATGAATACTCACGAAATGGTTTTTCATGGTGTCTATTTTGAAGGTTTTCTGAAAAATAATAAATTTCGAAAGCATCTTAATAAAAAATATGTATAAACTTGTGTTTTCGATGTGTGTGTACGTTGTGTTATATTTTTACGTGTTCAATCTTCAAGAATGCTAAAGAATAAGATAGAGTCAGCAAGCGGCTACACAGTATACACATATAGCCCTAGTATTATCACCCGTACGTTAACAAGTCATTATTTGTCCTTCTAATAAAAATCGATTAATATTTACGTATTCAATAAAACTCTTGTAACCCACAAAAACTTGAGTAAAAGTAATAACTTCAGATACGATTTTTAAATTCCGTAGTTTATTATTTGCTTTAAGTTAGAACTGTCAAAAATTTTAATTCCTAGCTTTGCTTTCTTTGAAGGTTTTTTTTAAGGTATACAATTAACGAACCACTAAATTTAGCTAAATGTAACGGCAAAAAAATTACTTTTGATTGCCAAAATTAGTAAATGATCACCAAAATTAATCCCCATTTTATCGTGAAACTAGAACCAAAAATTTTTTTTTGTAGTTAATGACCACCAGAAATTGAACTGTTATGCTCTTGCATCCCGGCGGCTTGCAGACCCGGTTGACGGGGTCCTACTTCTGAATGGTTTATGAAAAAATAACCAAACACTTCATTCAAAGGTGCTCAATTTACTAAATTTGATGATCAATTGATATTTAGGTGATAGATGTTAGTGGTCACAAAGTAATTTTTGGTGGTCATTTTAATTTCCCTCGTTTTTTAAAGGTTCAGTACTTCGTAATGCTTCTTGACTAGAGATAGGTACTTAACTTACCAATGCACGGGTACCTATATTATTTATTAACAATACAAAATGAATGTCTAAAGTGACTAGCAAAATGCAAGGTAGAAGAGAACAGGGTAGATATTCAAAATGAAGATGGCAAACATATTTCAGGGCGCAGATGGTTAAAAAAGTGATCCCAAGGGCCTATGTACCTCTTGCAGTCAATGAGAAAGATAACTACAAAAGAAAAGAGTAAACTAACATAATTATTAGCATCTCAAAGAACTCACCATAAAAATATGCTCTGCCCCAGCGACTGTCTTGAACAGTTCGATGTAATTTAAAACGATTCTCAGTATCTGAAAAGAGATATAATAGGGATTTTGTCAATCAGCCCGGCTAGCATGGGCAGGGGATAAAAATTTTATCCACCGGTTATTTCCACTTTTGTTTGAATTTTGTCCCTTGTCAGTGGAAATAACCGGTGGATAAAATTTTTATCCCCTGCCCATGCTAGCCGGGCAGGAGAACTTTGTCAGTCTCAGAGAATGTGTTTTAAACTAAAACCATCTAGGTTCAGGTATTTTAGTTTTATCACTCGGAATACTATAAAAAATAAATTTAAAAAACCCCCGACAATGTACTAAAAGTTAAATAGAAAATAATTCCTTAATTCGCCATTTTGTGGTGACGGCCATCTTGGATTTTTAATTTATCATAGTGTATATAGTATTCAACTAGTAAAGCCCTTTCATTTGATACCCAAATTGAAGGAATTGTTGAATAAATATGTAATCCGCCATTTAGTGGCGGTGGCCATCTTGGACTGATTTATATGAGATATAGCTAAGAACACTCCCGACTAATTTGCCTTTCAAACAAAAAAAAACAAAATCAAAATCGGTTCATCCGTTCGGGCGCTACGATGCCACAGACACACACACAGACATTAATTGGGACACGTCAAACTTATAACACCCCGTCGTTTTTGCGTCGGGGTTTAAAAACTCACCAGATTTGTTGTCTCCTTTTATTATAATTTTCTGTCTATCTGGAAAATCTGTAAGTGTCTCATCACTATCACTTTCAGTATCTGAAAGAAAGCATAGAGATGGCATGAAGAAGAACTGTATGAGTTTCATGGAATGAAAATGTGAATGTGGAGGTAATACATAAAAATAATTTTATTTCACTACCTTATTGTTTTGTTTCGCTTTTGTAGAGAGCACTTGAGCAAGGCAAAGGCGGGTCACTAGTTCTTTTTATTATAATAAAATTACTTTTTGTCGTAAACTACTGCCATAAACTTTTTAATTTGGCTATAACATGTGTTATAAACGAAACCAACTCGTTGTTTTGACTGACGCGCACGGACAATCCGGACAAGCTACCGCCGCTGCGGCGCCCGTAGCGATGCGGCCAAATCATGCCGCACCGAGCAGCGGCGGTGGCGCCGCAACGCACCGTGTGCACAGGCTCATAAGTACTGGTATTCTGATTAATTTTATTACTTACTTTGTGCTTTGTCGTGATGATCTCTTGGACTCAAGTTCCGACTCCCTTTCAACGAATCTGAAAAATAAAATTTTGTTCGTGAATCAAGAACACTGAATTATAATCTAGTTTATTTCAGGTACCACATTCTTCGCACTCACTGTATGTTCCATCTTGTCCATTATTTGAAACTATCTGGTCCACGATATCTAAACTTGCATCTGAAAAAAAAAAATCTTGAGTCAGGAGACTTTCGTGGATTTATAAAAAACACACACCCCGTAGACGACACCAGAGATTTTGCGAATATTTGGTAGGTATATATATATAGGTATATAGTCACAGTTTCCTTCTTCAATTCATTATTTGAATTCAAAAATATAGTTATAAATAGTTAAAAATAAATTGGTCCTCCAAAAATAAAATACAGTCATATTGATCATGATTTAAATTCTCCTTTGAATGGTAGGTAGCATTATTATAGATTATCGGTACTGTCAAGTAGCAGGTACCGTATAGTTTACCAAAGCACTGCCCGATTCCGCCCACAGTTAGGTGTAGGCTTCTGTTCGTTTAAACTCGTGAAATTTTGATTTATAAAGCTTTCATGAAACCATCAGCAAACGGATACTTGACGGCTTATCACAAAAGTGATGTATAATATTCGATTAAATTAGATCGCGCATGCGCCGAACAATGCGTGTACGCAATAAAACCAGGACCAGTCGGCGCAGGGTCCGTCACCGACTTGTATAAAACCAATAAATACCCTTGTCCCTTAACTTGTTCGCAGTACTTATCGATGCTCATTCGAAGAGAAATCAATTCATTCTTCTCTCGGTCAATCATGCTCTGTTCATCGTTAAGATACTGATATATTTTGTTACATAATATTGTTCCCTAATATACTCCTAATGCACTAAATTAGTCATCATCAAAATCAAGGCCAAATGTATTGACTCTACAATACCTATGACCCGTAATATTTTTCTAAGTAAGTAACTAAATGCACTATTCTGTTTTCCTAAATAAAACAATAAATAAAGTATTGATAAAAGCTTTGAAAATCGTGTAAGTAACAAAAGCCAAGCCTTGCCGATCAAAAACGTGCAAATGCGAATGCAATCTAAACCATCATCTAAATCCAACGCGAACAAATCGTTTAACTAACAACAAAGTATAAAGAAGGCAGTGACCCTCGCCCAATCAAAACAGACTCATAACAATACAGTTTACGCGTCACTTGATCTGAGAGATATCGCTAGAACCTGTCTGCGATGTCCAGGAAAACGGCGACGCGTGGGAACCGCTCGCACTCCACTTGAATGAGCCACCCACGACACAAACTGTACAAAGGTAACCAGTAAACCCACTAGGCCCGTTTTGTTAAATTAAACGCCAAAACTAAACTTTGCACTAAAACTAAACTTGTCTCTATACGACAACCCCTACTTTTTCACGAACAACTTGTAACCTGAAGCATGCGCAGAATTAGTATGAACAGTTTTACATGTGTGTGTGAACCGATTCCGGCCATTTGTTCCTAGTTGAAATACTGTATGTTAACACTTACATAACGTGTACTGTGTCACAAGCACGCCTCGTATAATGCTGAGCTTATGACAGGCAGACATGCTAGCTTTATTAGCTGGTTTCAATCGTCTGGTACGATTCGTTATATTTGGAACGGCTCTCAATAAAGATTTAAATGATTATAATTGGGTTGTCGGAGTTTATTGTTAATGATCGATTAGTAGAAGGTATTGAATCATTCTTCTAGAATTTAGCAGAAAAGTCTTTGTTTCTTATCTTATACTAAAGAATAAAATCACTGTATATGGCGCAGAGTGCGATACATTGAGTTCTACCAGAAAACATGATTTTCACCCCAAAAAATAAAGTTGTTTCTCAGCAATAATTTTTACGTAAAGTTACTTAGTTTGATGAGAATGCTTGGTTGACGGCTTCGTGATGAGGTGGTTTACATCCTGTGTAAAACGACATTATGTTCTATGATTGTAACTATAGCGACGGTAAACAATGTCAATAACTAAAGTCCGCGCCACGAGAAGCTATAATTTTAGTAGACAAAGAATTTCTACCAAGATACGTGGTAACAATGCAATCAACAAGAAATACTCCCAAATTCAATCAACACAAATTATCATACGTGTTTTACGGAACTAACGAGTAATATTTCACTTGGTCGGGTTATATTTTGGCGATATAAAGCGCTGTCGTCCAATGTTTTGTGGTACTGGAATGCATCTGACATCATGGAACGTAAATATTTGGGCCGCTATTTTGAAATAAGTAATGCTGACACTGTCATTTTTGAATTTGATCCAAAGGCTGCGAATCCGAATGTGTGTTTACAAAATTTATAGTTTCTCGTGGCGCGGACTATAGGCATAATATCCAAAAAATTTGAAAGATTATCGTAAACAATTCTAATTGTTTTTTCTTTGTGAGACAATGCCGCCACACTTTTCCTAAACCACTGTAACTCCTAAAAGCTAGAATAAACAGTGGCGACCACCAGAAAAGCGCCAACAGGCACAAAGGGACGTTTACAACTGGGATAGGCCCAGTTGCATAGCACCGCGGATAAATATGTATTAACATTAATGGGTCCTAAGTTGTGAGCTGTTATGATTCCAATAATAGGTATGGCAAAAACGCTTGAACGCACGGTTTCGTTCCCAAAAAATGTCTAATTGATTGTGTTAAAATGTTAAAATTAACTTTATATTACGAGCAAAACACTATTGTTACTAGAATTGACAATTTTATATCATGACCCGAGATCCGTTGTCAGGAAACATTCGTAAGGGATTTTGCGTGGAGGTGACTCCGGGTGTAATTTGGCAACTGGAAGCCCTTCTCATGAATCACTCTGCGGTGAGACAGGCCCTACGATACGGACAAACGAAGATAAAGCTCTCATATATATACTATGAGCCCTTGAAGATTAATTGTGTATTGAAAGAATATATGAATTTAAGGAAAACCCGAGTACTTAATGTTCTATTGGTCCTTTACTGACGACTTTAATAAAAATATTCAGCTGACATACACCCTGTCTTTGATGTCACGCTGAATATCAAAATTTATTTAAAAAAATATTAATATATGATTCTGACAAGACCAAATTAATTGCTCAAGTAATAAAAATCACAGATCATTAAAAGTCTATCATTGAGCTTCGGCACACCACTGTACTAAACCTACTAAATCAAAACAGGCACTAGATCCGAAGAATCCGTATACGTCACTGGACAAGTTAGTCTGCGAGGCTGCGCTGGCGTCCATTTAGGTACTACGTGGGTGGTCCCTTGACCCCAAACTGTGATCTTCGCTAAACGCGTTGTGGCCGCTACGGTTGGAGGCTTTGCGGTCATAAGACAGCTATCAAACTGACAGGAATTACATATTGTGCTCGTATGCGAATGTAAGTCGATTGAATGCTGGACGGGTACTCATGGTGGCTGGTGGTTCAATATTGCCAATACAACTTGTCTTAACATAGTCGTATCTACGAGTACAGTACACCCACTGGGCGAGATGTAATCCAAAATGATATTGCTATCAACCAGGCACAAATCCAGGTTCCAAGCGTTACTGAGGATTTTTTGATAGGAAAACACAATTTCTCGTTGCCAGCCCGGCTAGCATGGGCAGGGGATAAAATTTTATCCACCGGTTATTTCCACTGACAAGGGACAAAATTCATACAAAAGTGGAAATAACCGGTGGACAAAATGTTTATCCCCTGCCCATGCTAGCCCGGCAGATCAGCTGGGATTTGGACCCAAGCCAGTTCAAGCACTTGCGAACACTATCCATACGTCGCAGTTATTGTATCGACTATTCTCTAGCTGAAGAATGGTCAGTGTTCATTTACCTATGGCTATAGATGATATATCATAGATGTGTTGTTTGTACAACCTTCTACACTCGAGATAAGTAAACACACTGGTTGTCTTAGAATTTCGTGCTATTGGAACTGGGGCGTGCGATTCATAGACGACCGTGAATTAATAGCGGTCGCCATGTTTCTTCTATGTGCTATTTCCCAACTAATTTTGGCGAAATTTTCGGAGTCTTTCCCACAATTATGACAGATGGCGAACATACTTTCCCATGGCCGTCACAGTCGCTAGATTATATAGTGTAATGCGATATCAAAAGTGAAGGCAGCTACAGTTATCTACTTACAAATTAATTTTCAGCGCGAAACGTTGTAAAGTCGTTTCACCCATTATGTTAATATTTTAGGTACCTGCTTTATGTTGTCAATTATCTTTTAGTATACTTTCTTTCTTTTTGTAGTAAAGTTATATTAATGTAGGTACCCCATTTCCATACCTCTAAATTGTTTTAAAATGAAAAGAGTCGCTGAGTCACACCACAGCTGAGTGACGTTTATACGAATGTCGACTTGCAAAATTTCGGGGAAAGCTTCGATTCGAAGTCACAGAATTAAACTGTTTAATTTCTAAGAGATCTTTAGCAAATATTTGGTTTCTCTAAGATGCAAAAGAGGCTTTTGCATTATTGTTTTTTTTTGGTGACAGTTTTACTTTCCATTATAGGAGTTACAGTACAGTTAAGTACAGAATATAACAAAACCGTAACATAAACGGTTTTTAACGAGTTTTGATTAGCAAGTCAAAAATAAGTCCATAATATGATAGTAATATGACAGAGGTAACTGCTGTTGCCGTGAGACAATAGGGGTTCGCATGGTGTTGCGATGGGAACTCGCCGACAGACGTTTCCGCTCCGCAGACCAGCCAGGGAACAGACACTGTATCAGGGCTGCCGCTGCGGGACTAAACTGGTACCTACTACATTTCCAAAGGAATTAAGAAACTAATTCTTCCTTCGAAGCTCACCAAAGTTAATGCAAAAGTAAGTCTGCCTATGCTAACCTAACCTTACGTTTTCCGATTTGTATACAATTGGCACACGAATAGACCGTCCTAGCGGCTCCTATCAGGTAGTGTATAATATGTAGTGGGATAATTCCCTTACCTCCACATGAAGCCGCTAGCAAAAGCTAGTAGTTCGACAAATTTCATGCAATCTTATAAAAAACATGCTTTAGTGAAACGATATAAGTCACATGTTTAAAAGATAAATCTCTGTTAGATCAATCATTCGTGTGTGCAATGTATATTTTGCAGTAACCAACAAAGCTCTAAGGAACTATTTTATTGTTAAAATGGTTTCTTCGTCCACTCCAGGTGTATAGCAGGCTAGCAGCCCTGGGCGGTGTGGACGAGACCCGTCTGACCATTGTCTCACAACCAGATCTGTATCTGTTCGCCGACGCCCGCCGACAATCGCTGCAGTAACTGTACCGCCACTTTTTGTACCCACTCATTAAACTATATTGTTGATTACATTTAACTTAATCATTGCACTCGAGGATAGCATCGTTTTTTTGCGGCCAATCTCTCAAGTATAGTTTTTAAACAGTTAAACATCAAATAGATTAGTGTAAGTATTTAAAGTGCTTAACAACAATCTAGTTACCGATATTTTTGTGAAGAGATAAATTATTATATTATTTAAAACTTAAAGCTACATTTAGTTTAGTTTTGTTGCTTTCGTAAGCTGTATATGGGCTTGACCGTTGGCATTTCCCCAAACATTACAAACAGATTTAAATCGTCGATATAGATATACCGTAACCGTTTTAATCTCCAAATGAAACATTTGCTTTAAAAATCTGCGGGTAGAGCAACGTTTAATCGCGAAATTACGAATTTAATCTTGAAAAAAGTTTCCGCTCTGTAATTTATATTTTGAGAACATACCTATAATACGCCTGTTATACGAGAGTGCTGAAGTTTTTCCTGTAGACATCAGGAAAAACCTGACAGTTTCAGAGATTTTATGTTTTTTTTTTTAAATTTGTATTTAGCTTTTTAAAACTAAACAAAATCGCGCCTAGAATATTAAATTTCAGGACACTCAAAGTTTTACCTGTTATCTTTAGAAACAATTCTGAGATATTTCGCTTGTTCGTTTTATTTCGGCTCTGGGATCCACATTTCCATCGTTTCAGTAAACCACACCTCCAGTACGTAATAACGTATGCTTGAACTTGGCACTGGCAGCGAAGTAAGTAAACGATGTGTAGAACAAACGGCACTCGCCTCGCGTCGCATTACGTATTCCGGTTGGCCCTCGGCCGCGCATCCAACACACGTTTGTATTGGCGCTCATTCATTGCATATGCAACACGGAATAATAACATAGAGAAATACTATTAGCTTTGTAAATAAAACCTTCATCAAAATAACATAACCAAAAATATTTTAGTTACGGATGAATCTTAACCAAAGTCTCTTGACTTGCCAAGAAAATATGTCTGGAAACTAGTATCAACACCAATTCAATATAACGTGGATAACATTATTATTTAATCGTTGAGTAATATTATGTGATACATATAACGTAGCAATTTGCTCAACAGCGTGAATTTTTCGAGCTGAAAGTTAGACAGTGAACCTTTTGTAACTATCTACAATGTAATGTATTGCTAACTGGTATACCACGGATAAACTGTCACGTGTTCTTATTGTTTCGTAATAAGGGTCAATAGTCGGTGTCACTGGTGATTACTGAGCAACAGCATAATCTTGTCGTTGGGATAGCGGGCCCTCGCATTAGCATAGATCAAGTCGCGGGTGAACTTCAAAAATCCTCTCTAAGTTATTTATGAATGTCATGGCTTGCGTCAAATTCCACGATTGTATAATACTTTAATTGACAGCCTATTTACAGTGCATTGGCACGATACATCCTTCGAAAGCTTGTAACTACTGGCAATCATCAAATATCTAGTCCTTGCGGAAAAATGTTTTCCATCTCAGATAATAATGTTTTCCAATAACATCGAGACAAACCTATATATGGAAACTAGATTTAGTAACAAATATTTTTGGTCTAAAATTATTTTATTCCCAATTTTCCTTTTCGGACCTTTGCTTTTTGTAAGATTAATGAATAATTTCCACATTTGAAATAAGTAATAGTGAGTGTGCCAAAAGAATAAATAAACAGCCGTAACATTGATTGACAATTTTCAAAGGACTCAACAACGTTCGCTCTGAAAATACTAGTCTGGTCAAGTGGTGAAAGAACCCAGAGTATTTTTTTTTTCCAGAGTAGCGTTGTGATAGCGTGATTGACGACTAGAGTATTTTTTTGAGATTGGTATTTTGGAAGTACTTAATTTGTGTTCTTTTAATACGTTCCGGTTTCCAAATAAAAAAAAATCTGATTAGATTTCCTAACAATGGCCCATAGAAATGTTAAAAACTTTTGGTCTCACGTGTGTGACCTCGGGTGCCGACTTTTTCCCAAATGTTTTGAGACAAAAAGTCAATGAATGGCATAGCTGTCGCCACCAAACTGGTCTGCAAGGTGACCCGTTCAAGGACAAGGACAAATTTCTTTCATTATTTACTATACCTACTAGTTGTTCCTCTGATTAGTAAATCACATAGGAAAAAAAGGTAAGAAAACTGAACGCAAAAATATTATTGTGATAATTATCTTATTAAGAGTTCCCTATTAAATATTATGAAAGTGAGTTTGTTGTTATTTTGTTTTTTTTTTTTATGCCGGTAGAACATTTCCGTGTGCTATTTTCCGAATTCTATACGAGTGATGCGACGCGGCGGGAATAAACTAGTTTAATAATATCAAAGTTTTCGTAACTGAGAGTCTTTTTTTAAAGAAATACAATGCAAATTTACAGATACTACGTACTACAACAGAGATGTTCAAAGTACGGTGGCTCTGTGAGTATGTGATGGTGTCTTTATAATGCTAATGAGAAGTCCTAGCTGCCATTGTGCGCACTGTGCGCATTGTGCCTGCTCTAGTGACACAGTGGCGTAGGAAAGTGACGTGCCGGTATCTGTAGCACTCCAATATGAACAACAGCATCTACTTACATTACTTAATTACTTTGAACAAAATATATATTAACACAATATCTAACGCGAAAACAGTTACAAAATGTAAAGCAACCATGACTAGTTGCGAATATGCAATTAATATCCATGAAACACGTGTTAAATGCACGCAATGATTAAAAAGCGATTAAGTAAAATTTTATTATTCTAGTTTTCAAATGCAAATCATTAGTTAAGTATTTAGTTAAACGATTGACGAATATTATATTAGTTGTTAAACATCCCAAAAAATAATTCAATTACGATTTGTCAATACCTAATCAGTTAAGAGTACAAAAAACACTTGTGAATGTCATTTTAACTAATAGAGTTCAAAGCACACTCAATCGCGCGTTGAACTCTTCCGTAAGGAGAGACGATGTAAAGCTTTTGCGGATGTCAAAAATTAGCAGCCGAGATAAGATCGTCTCAAAATTATACAGTGAAGGTACTGAAGACAGGTTTATGCTAAATTATGCTAATTTTACGAGATAGGACGCCAAATTATTTCGATGAATCGTTTAATCGTTTCGTTTACATACGTTACGATTTTGTACAACTTAAATGAGCAGATACTAAGACATAACAAAAACACACATAGAAAAATTGAGACGTATTTCGTTCAGCATTTATACTGCAAGATGAATAGTTAGACATAATATTAAACTTAATTTAAGCCCCGCAGCTAAACCCGCTGAGCAAACACATAAACTTTACATTTCCGAAACACGTTAATCAAAACATAACGATTCAAACTTAGGATCCATTTATCAATTAGCTAAATCAACTGTGACCATATCAGAACCAAATCTGTTCAAATTGATAAAAAAGGCAATAAAACGTAAACTGGGCGGTAAATAGTTCGCATATATCACTAGGGTCGTCGACCGGTGGATTTGCATGGCGGTACAAAGGACCTGCGCGTGCGCAGACGAGCAGCGCGGCGGCGGCGAGGGCGAGGAGCGCGGGAGTCATGCTCGCGGGCGACGGTGGCAACGCACAGCACTGCACTGGCGCGATGGCGCGCCCGCCGACCAACCGTCCAACACCGCCGGGCTCGCAGGCTTACGCATACCACGCAATTACCTTACGAATGCCTAGAGGTGACACCTTCCGTGAAGAATGAAGTCACCACTAGGGTCCCTTTACCTTAGAAACTGTCAGATACAGAAGCTCAAACTATTATTTTTTTAATGGAAAACAAAGCAGTTCAAAAAGTTTTTACCGCCAGATTTGTGTTACAAGTCTATATGTTGTACAATGGGCTGTGTCTGCAACTCCATGTCAAAGCGCGTATTTTGCGCAAGTCTAGGGGTATGTCTACCACTTAATTTTATCCGATGTTGAGCCAGAATGCAAGACAAATCTAAGGTGGCCTGCAGACAGAAAATACGGAACCGAATAGTAGTAGCCGTGGCCTATGACAACACGATGATGATCATCAGTCGAAACCAAAAGATTGTAGAAACTCTAAATTGCAGATGTATAAATGTGTTCTTGAAAGGATCCGATCATAACGCTGTTTTAATAGAAACTACACTTACAACATTGTCAATAATCATCAAGATACCACGACACTTCTATCAGTTTACTGCTTCGTAATAGATAAATCAAAATTAATTTCATCTCGAGTTCAAAACTCCTACACTGTGGTCTAAACAAAAATCTTCAACGTGGCGCGAATGGCCTTTAGTGCCACCCCCAGTTTAAATAGAACTGGGCTGGTCATATGTGCCGCAAGCCAGTACCAGGGTAGTGTAGTCCCACGATTGGTGCGACTACAAAACATAACATCAGTACCCTGAAAACACAGTCCGTATTAAACGAAGACGTCGCGAAAGCTTGGACGTCTTCCTTCGAAACAGATAAGAAGTATTACAGAACCGGACCGATGACAAGATTCAAGAAAGCGTTTGCCTAGAGAGAGTTGAAGCAGTTCAGGCGAAGTATTATAACCTCATAATACTTAAGTCGTTCTTAAGAGTTTTTAACTTATATTATGAGCATTAAACCAGTCTAAACATTTGTAAGGCTTCAGGGCGCCCAAATCGCCGCCCACCGCAGGGTGCGCGTGATTAACGACGCGTCCTTGCGAACCCGCTTGCAATTTATTGTCTCCAACAATGCCGATCTTCGGAAGTCAGGTTTTGGAACTTGAATCACCGCGGATGATATTGGATGTTAGAGTAAAAGTCAATACTTTACATCTGCAGTATATCTTGTGTTGTTGTGCTTGAAAGTGAATTCTTCTATTTCAACGATTTATGGGTTCATCTGTCACTTACCTTATTTTCAGAGGGACTACTTTGTTCAGTCTGTAAAGATGACTGACAAAAATGTTCCCCGATCGAATTCGGTCTCCAAAAATAAGCTGAAAAGAAATGAGTACCTAACCTAAAACAAAATGCGACAAGCACAATTTTATCATGACCAGGATAATGTAAATAATCATGCAACCGGAAACTGTTAGGGATGCCTCTGCCCAAAAGGCCGAGATGAGTAACTGCGGCACCCTGTCTCGGCCCTGGTTCCTGAGGACAAGTCAACGACCCAGGCAGTCGGGTGTCCTCGGCGACCGGTAGGCCACTCTCGCCCTCCCGCAGCTGGTCGCTCTTACAGACAACCCGCCGTACTTTTCCGCCTTTTTGCCGCACTTGGCCATGTTCGCTTGACGCGTATTTGCACAGACCACTCACAGTGGGAACATGGCTCAATACCACACGATCACGTTATACTATACATTAGAGTTGCTTTGCAAAATGCGTTTTTTTAAGGAAAGTAACGTAAAGAACCGTTTGCCAAGTTGCTTAGTTGTTGTATTTTCTCAATTTGTTTTTACGAGCCGACTCTGATGATTCTACCACTACTAGACTCTTCATTATCATCAGGTTAATTACTTATAGTCAACGCTCCTTCTGAGAATAAGTTAAATTATTTTGTAGTAACGATCACTAAAAAAGAGAGAAGCTCGGGGCTAAATAGAAACAGCAGCTAGGGGCGATCTTTAAGTTAAGCCGTGCTTGCCTAGGTTGGTCTGTGGATGGGTAACCACCTTTACATACCGAGTTTCCTTCGTGCTTCTGAAAGCGCGTTTAAGCTGTTGGTCCCATGTGTGGCTGTCATTTGTCCATCTTTGGCAGTCGTTACAGGGAGTCAGTGGCCCAAAAAGTCTGACAACCATTCAAGTTACCAAGTGGTATCGTATTACCCAGTATTAACTGAGTTGTGGAGGTTAGATAGACAGACGCTTTGTGTAAAATACTGGTATTCAGCTGCATCTGGTTATACTGGAAGCCGACCCCAACATAGTTGGAAAAAGGCTAGGATGTGATTAGTGATTTTATGTAAAAAAGAGAAAATAGAAAACACTTCTTCAAAATAAAACACATTCCACAACAAAGTAACATTTCAAAGAAAAAGTAATTTATTGAAGACTTCGTGTTGCAGTCAGTCAGTCATTCCGTAAAGGTTAGTCTGTCAATCATCATCTAACTGCCCTCATCTGATTCTGTTTGAGACCAGCAACACGTATTTTGCTTCCATTCTCCCCTGTCAGACGTCTCGGTATTGTTTTACTGCTCTTGTCTTCTCTTTCATATCATTCCTCACACAACCCATCCTTATTTCTTTAAACTTCCTCTCCCTCTCCCTCTCCCTCAATCGACCACAATGAACATCGAAGTGTAATCGAAGTCACGCATTGTAATAAGTTTATCCAGATGTTGGAGTAAACCCAAATTTCGCCAGTTTGTTTTGATCCCATCCCATCCATATTTCCATATCAATCTTCTATAATATAAAAATGAATCGCAAAATGTGTTGGTAATCGCATAACTCAACAACGCCTGGACCGATTTCACTATTTTTTTTTTGTTGTGTTTGTTATTGTCAGGAGAAGGTTCTTATGAAAAATGTAGTAGTAGGCAGGTAGTAGTAGGTAGGTAGTAGTAGTAGGTAGGTAGTAGTAGGTAGGTAGTAGTAGTAGGTAGGTACAGGTAGGTAGTAGTAGGTATGTAGGTAGGTAGTAGTAGTAGATAGGTAGGTAGTAGTAGGTACTGTAGGTAGGTAGTAGTAGGTAGGTAGTAGTAGGTAGGTAGTAGTGGTAGGTAGTAGGGTAGTAGTAGGTAGGTAGTAGTAGTGGGTAGGTAGGTAGTAGTAGTAGGTAGGTTGGTAGTAGTAGGTACTGTAGGTAGGTAGTAGTAGGTAGGTAGTACTGGTAGGTAGTAGTACGGTAGTAGTAGGTAGGTAGTACTGGTAGGTAGGTAGGTAGTAGGATAGTAGTAGGTAGGTAGGTAGGTAGGTAGGTAGGTAGTAGGGTAGTAGTAGGTAGGTAGTAGGTGACAGGACAACGTCTGTCGGGTCGGCTAGTAATATATATAAAAATCAATGCCACTTTTCGTTGTAATTTTATAAGTTTATAACTCGAGAACGGGCTCACCTATCCAAACCAAATGTTTAGGCTTTGTTCAGACTATTTAGTAGATGGTTTATGTGAAGTTTGCACAAAATCAGTCTATCGGTTGGTTCTCACGCAGACGAAGATGCGCGGGTCAGCTAGTTTTCCATAAAAAGCTAGACTGCTTTTAAGAAATTCCTGACATCATGCTAGTCTGTTAATAACACAGTTGACACCCACAGTATTGATTTTACATTATTGCCATAAGAATAATTTAAACGGAATACATAACTGTTCTTAGACGAAGTGCAAGATTTTTTATGAAAACGTTACGTTTTCCTCGATCCTAATTACAACTTTAGAATATTATCGCTAGACCAGGTGATGACGCTGCACTTTCTAATTTCCTGTTAAACACACTGTTATTTTTAACATTGGCACTCGTGGTTTACTCGAGTACGACACCGAATTATTTAAACGTGTAGTGATAGACCACACAAACCCTATACAAGGTCAAAATAGCTAGCAAAACTCCGTATAGCAATGGTTTGATGTCGATACCCATCATCTTTGCGAAAGTTTACACAAAATAAAGCAGTTCTTTTTTACAGTTATTTTAAGTACCTACATTAGATGACGTCATCATCATCATCATTTTCCTGTCCTCAGCGCAGTTTATTTGGACTCGCCGTAGGTATCATGTCTTCTTCCATACTTACATTTTTTTTGTCTTCTTTTCATTCCTTTGTTGACCTAAAAAAAACATCAACTAATTTTTCTTTTTGTTCAAGTTCGTGTCTAGATAAACACACACTACGTCTGTAGAGTTGACCTAGCTAATAGCCGAACTGTCATAGAAAAGGCATGCCTTTGACATTGTTTATTTAGAAATAAAAACAGATATTTGCTAAACTAAGTACTCAATATGGCCATGTGAATTGAGTCTGTACGCTTCTTTTAAGATTGCGTCTGCATAACCTCCGAGACAGAAATCAAGTCGTCAAATCAATCTGAAACTTTGTCTATTTAAAGTTTGGACTGGTCAGAAAGTTGGAAAACATTTTGGTGACCTACCTCCCACAATCATGTTTGTAAAGATAAACTAACTTGGACCATGCAAGGATTCATTTATTTTCACTTATGGATTCCATGACCGTGTGTTATGATTTTGAAAAAAAATATGTAAATACGTATTGTGGGATTTCTCATTCTTCGTCAGTACAATTACTATTCAAAACTAGGTCCGATGACACAACGCTTTAAAAACCCATTCATTAGATCGGAATGATTAGATCACAACATGTGCTATTGTGACATGTGATCATATGGCTTAGTTAAGTAGTATCATTAATTGAACATATTTTACAGAAATAATTAATGAAGAAACCCATAATCAAATATTACACGACTTAAAAACAATACATACCTATACATAACACTATCTTTCTTCCTTCGTAGTATGACGTGTTCCTCAGCGATCTTGGTTTTATTTGTCGTATCGGATCAAGTCCACACCTTCTCGGGTTAGTTCGGAGCGGTTCGGCACAATGAGTGTAGTTGAGTATGTGTCGGTAATTAGCTTATTTCCAGGGAGGCTGCGTGAGCGCGCGCGGCGCGTCCACACAAAAAGCGAGCGCTCCCAGGCACGGCGGTGCCTCTGTCCACGACATCTGTGGCCCTTACATTGTAACATTAATTTGAAAGATCCTTATATGCCACACTGTAAAAGTATTTAATTCTATCGCAAAAACAACTAGAGGAAATACTGATCTACAATCACCGCGCCGAATGATGTTTTTCTCATCCGTATGACGTCATCTTTTCGTCCGATTCGACGCGTATAAGTCAGTGTGCGAGGTTTTACAGGACTTCATACAAGTCATTCTAAAATTCGATTCTTTCGGCGCGGATAAGTTGCGTCCACCATTAGTAAGACTTTGTCAGATAGCCTAACGCTAAAAAACTATAGAGAAACCTGATTGCATATTTGAATTCATACTGAACTAGTTACTTAAGTATATTAGGTATATCTATAATATTATAATAAGTAGATAGTGTCCACATAATGAGTGTGAAAGTACCGATAACACATAGTTGAACGTAAACTGACGGTGCCAACAATTGTCTAATGCGGGCCATGTCGTCACTCGTCAGGTAGCAACCAATGGTGATATGCACTCAGACGGGGATCGATCTCAGCTCGTATTTTATAGAAGAGCCTGTAGAAGAGACAAACTTCTTGAGAACATAATCACTTCATAGATAGCGCCAGAAGACAATTGGGTAAAAGGTTGATAGAACGTCGTAAAAGTTCGTATGGTTCTGAGCAACTTGCAGAGCAGTGTAAAGTTCCAAGACTCAAGGGTATATGATCAAAACAATAAACAATACAAATGAACAGAACAGTTGAAACAGCTAGTTTATGAGTGATATTACTTACTTTGGTATGGCTATGGTATGGTTACATAGCCATAACTCACTCTACTACTAGTCCTCGGCACCTTATACAGTGCTCACAGTGCTCACATAGACACATGCACGTAATAGCCCACCGCAGGCGACTGTACCGCAAGTGGTACAAGAATCCCTGCCATCCTCACACCCGGTGCGTCAAATGGGAACAATTAAAAAGAATTTTTTTTTTGTATTAATTAAAAGCGCATTACTCATGAGGCTCCCTTCTGGACATGGACACACACGGCGCCGCCGCGCACCGTTAGTTCCCGCGACTGCGCCCGACTGCCCAGTGCCCGTGCCCGTCGGCCGAGATCGCACATTCTAACCACCAATTAAAGATCGCCTAAACGGCAAAAAGCGCGTTGAAATATTTAACTCACTTAGTAATCTTATACTTAGTACCTATTAAATTAAGTGTCGCGTGTCTTTGTGGATGATTTCAAGAACTAGGTACTGCGACAGCGCCAAGTAATGCGCGCCGCTTTATGTGGATTAAATAGGTTTTTGCTAAATTCTGAGATAATTGAATGGAATCTGTCGGTGCTGAACAGTTTCTACTTTGTACTAGTTCAGTTCTCATGATTTGCCGCCTTAGCCGCCTATGACGAACGTAATTGGTTTATGATTCAGAGGAAGATCAGAAAAATCTTTGGCACATACCACATCTTCTCGCAGTCGTTGCGAGTAGTCAGAAACCTGAACGTCAAGCAATTAGCACCATGGGTATTAAGCAGTAACTGGGTTGTGGCGGTCAGATAAGCCATCATCATCATCATTTCAGCTGAAAGACGTCCACTGCTGGACATAGCCCTCCCCCAAGTGTCACCACATTGACCGGTCCCGTGCGACTCGCAACCAGCGGATTGCCGCAACCTTAATCAGATCATCGGTCCACCTAGTGGGAGGTCTTCCAACGCATCGTCTTCCGGTGCGCGGTTACTAGGTACTCCAGAACTTTTTGGCCGTTCTGAGAAAAATGTGCCCTGCCCACTGCCACTTAAGTTTGGCAATTCTTCGGGCTACGTCAGTGACCTTGGTTTTCGATCGGGAGAGAGTGTCAGACTTTTAGTGACTAAAACCCATCTATTTTCCTTCCTCGCCCTTTACGTTCCGGGGTCGCGATATCTCTTTCGAACAGCCCCGCAGCCCCGGTAAGTTTCGGCCCTTGCGCCCGCAAAGGCCGAAGCTGCCGGGGCTTCTGCCGGGGCCCTCTCTTTATGCTGACATCTCTTTGATGCGCGCGTGGAACATGAATGCGCCGTCGACACGGCCTGTCGTCGTTAGACGGACGGACGGCTAGCTAGCCCATAGCTAACCGTCCACAGGCCCGCGTCTACGGTGGCCGGTAGCCACCACGTGGCCCCCGACGCCCGGTGCGTCTCCCGCGGCGGTTGGGGCGAGAGGCTGTCTCCCTCTGGCGTTCCGCCACCTCCTTCGCTAGCATGACTGCTTCGCAGAAGGAGGTGACGGCTTCCCATTCCGTCTCGCTCTGGACCATGGATTGAACCAGGGCCGGACGCGAGAGGTCGCCGCCGCCGATCGCACTACGAGGACACGGCGTTGCTCCGCCCACGCGGGGCAGACCTCCACCGTGTCCTCCGGTCGATCCTCGCAGTGGAAACACCCGGATGTTTCCTCAGGCCCGATTCGATGCAGGAACCTCCCGAAACATCGGAGTCCGGTGAGGACTTGCGTCAGGCGGAAGGTGAGGACACCAGCCACTCCTCAAAGAGGGGACTTATTGCCACTATCGTGGCGTGCCCTGCACGGGGTTGCGACAGTCGCTCTCTTCATGTTGCCATGAGATCGCGCCGGAGGTCTGTCCGCTGAGTGGCGATTTGCCGCGGCCGCGGAGTTTCCCCCCGGCCTAGTGCCTCCGCGCGCGAGAACTATCGCCTCCAGATCCCATGGCGGCAATCCGGCAAGCAGGCCCGCCGCCTCGCGGGAGATCGTGCGGTACCCACGGACCATCTTTACGGCTTCCACTTTTTGGGGCGCGTTCAGGTAATGGGCGGCACGCCGCCTCAAGGAACGCGCCCACACTGAAGCCCCGTAAAGGGCCATGGACCTCACGACGCCCGCGTATAGCCTGCGGCAGGTGGCAGCCCTCTCTGCTCTGTGGGTGAATTTAAGCCTTTTGATAAGGCCCATTGTGAGCGACCACCTTTCGGTCCCGTATGTAATCTAATCACTGGCAACATGACACTGGACTTATATTCACCTAAGTAATTAAAATTGTATGTTAATCTTGATTATTGCCGTGCCCTAACAGGGTCTATAATTGTTCTTAGCTGTAAGCCCATTGTAACATCTTTTTAAAATTTTATTATGGTAGGCAAAATAAAATGAATATGAATATGACTTTCGTATTGAGACACTGCGGTAAGTTGGCCGAGAAGATACCGAGCAGCTTCCCGAACGCTGCCCAGCCGAGTCGGATTCGACGATTGACCTCTTTTTCGAAGTTAGACATACCTAACTGGACGTTTCTCCCAGGTACACATAATCGTCTACAACTTCGAGTGTAGAGTCTCCGATCTTGATAGGAGTGGGTGTGACATGGGCATTTAACATGACCTCCTTCTTGTCCATGTTCATTTTAAGACCCACTCTTTCGGAAGCTCTACTGAGGTCATCGAGCATTAAATTGTACCGAGGTCCTCCATGGTCTCAGCCATGACCACTATATCGTCGGCAAACCGAAGGTGAGTGATGTTCTCGCCACTGACGTTGATGCCTAGCCCACTCCAGTCCAGAAACTTAGTTTCGGAGATATGACGTCTCCCTGTCTTACACCTCGCTGCAGAAAGATAGGTTCCGAGGCTTGGTCATGAAGTCGGACTGACATGGTGGCGTTTTTGTACAAACACTTCAACACCTCGATGTACCGATAGTCAATTTGGCACCCTTGGAGAGACTGCAGTACAGCCCAGGTCTCGATCGAATCAAAGGCTTTCTTGTAGTCCACAAATGCTAAACAGAGACGCCGGTTATACTCTTCGTTCTTTTGTATTAACCGCTTCTATGATGAATTGATGATTATATATAAACATATGAAACCGGGTATTTTTCGCGAATTTACCTTTAATTTAAGCCCGACGTTTCGACCGGATTCCACCAGCCGTAGTCGCGGGGAGATTGAAGTATTGGAGGTACCGCGACAGCAAAGCGAAGGCGTTTATTCTACTATACCCTCACTTGATCTTCATAAATGTCAATTGACAATGACATTAATAGGCTGATGATGATGATGAGAAAGGGGCCAACTGATGTGAAGACGATGAATGGAAATACCTATTATACTTATGGAAGCAGAACATGCTGCGCCGACCCTCAAGGTACTTCAGTCCAGAGCCTGCACCTAGAGTCTAGGTGCAGTCTAGTCTAGACTGATGGTATTACAGACTTGAGAATGGTGACAGACTTTAAACTTGATCACAACGTTGATGATTAATTTGCACTCTACAGCCTCTACATATACATAAAACAATAATCAAATGCAGCTGTTATATTAATATTTATTTTTAGCGTAAAATTCTCCTAGAGAACAGTGTGTGAGAGCAGTAGTGGTGATAGGCCAGTGGTGACGACTCTAACCCACTTATGTTGTATATCGTGGGTCCGAACCCAGCCAGGCGAGTTACTTTGTGTGATTTACTGCATCACCATTGCTCTCAAAAGGATGAAACCAAACATCGTGAGGAAATCAGCACGTCCTAGAACCCAATTCGAACACAAGTGATATCGGAGAGGACCCATGTGCCCAAGCAGTAGGGAGTGAGAGACATCAATGTTGATTATGGTATTACACTTCTTCAGAACATAAGTTTCCTTAAACAACATGCAACCGCCGCCGCGCCAGCAGGGAAATCTATAAGCAGCTTTTACATGGAGAAAATAATAGCTCCTCAAGACATCCTACATTAAGAAAGGTTCATTAGTGGCATAATGTCAGTATCATAACACTAATGTGCGTAACGGATCAGGCAGAGCGACGCGAATGTCACTCGCCGCCAATTAGCGCGATATTTACTGAGGTAATTAACAAGCACTTACCGTGTGAGCACATCAACTGCTAACGCCATGCACTGTGACACCGGACCGTACTGCAGCACTGCAGCTTGTTAACTTCCTCGTGGTAACATCACATTCATCCATGTTAATTATGTGTTAATTACTTACTTACAATAAATAAAAAGATTTTGCTTAATTTAGCCACTACTTTAAAATCACTGCGTTTAAAACCACATTTAATTATTTCTATTAAACGAAATTGCTGTAAAATTCGTTTATCTTAAAAAACACGCCTTATTCGCCTATGTATTTATTAATGAGCATGCAAAATCACATTTACATTAAATAAAACACGATCGTCACTCGTTTTACATTTAAACTTTTGTTGAAATGTTTTTTTTGCAGCCAGTACTTTTCCCCTCCATAAAAAAAAATTGTAAAGACTCCTTGTTATTTTTTTCAACTAGCGCCATCTATGTAGTGCCAGACAAAACGCTGGAATTCAACCTCAATCTTTCATAGAGCTACAAACAAAAATAGAAAGGTGGAGCTACATGTACATGAATTCATAAAAAAGTCAGCGCGAGCATTGCTGAAATTTTATATTTATGGACAAATTATATTAACATAGAAGAGCACAAAGGTACTGCTTATTTCAAAAGAAATGTTTTCCAGCAGACCCACTAGAGGAAAGTTGGATAAGAATTATAGACACAGTGTGTAGAAAGGTCAAACGAAAATTTAAATAAGAACTTAAAGTAAACTATATCTATATAAAATAAACTTACAAATACATACCTACAAACATACATACAAATAAATACATACATCTACACTAATATTATAAAGAGGAAAACTTTGTTTGTTTGTTTGTTTGGTTGTAACGAATAGGCTTAAAAACTACTGGACCGTTTTTAAAAATTCTTTCACCATTCGAAAGCTACATTATCCACGAGTAACATAGGATATATTTTATCCCCATACTCCCACGGGAACGGGAACTATGCGGGTGAAACCGCGGGACGTCCGCTAGTTGTAAATACAGTGGTAAGTTTTTTTCAGTACTGAGTATAAAATAGGTTTTCCCTTTTTTGAATGGAAATTTATCTCGGACTACCAGTGACCCGGTTTGGAATATTTGCTTTGTTTCGTGCAGGAGTCGAACCCACCACACGTAGTAATGAGAAACAAACATTTGCTCCGCTACTTAGTCCACAGCACACAAGCACGCAGCTTTTCATGGATAGATATCACTTGCTGAATGTTTCTGAAAATTAAAGATCGGTAGTCAGCGGCAAAAAGTCTGACAACCAGTCTTACCAGAGGGTATCATATTACCTAGTACTAAAAAGTATCTGCAGTGCCGTACCTTTACTTACTACCTAGCCTTCCCAACTATGTTGTAGTCTATGTGTAAGGCCTAGGTAGATGATGATGATGTTTCTAAAAATAATAGCTCACAAAAGCTTATTGCAGCTGATTCATGTCAATAAGTGTGATGTTAGACAGCTTCCAGAACATTCTCCAGCTGTCTTCGGCGCTTGGTAATCACGAGCGCATCAGACGCCATACTTTCTAGTCGTGACGCGCTATGAGTGATTATTACTATGCGTCCGGCGCCTCCTGCGTGGCGTAATGTTATCGCGATATGGCGTAACACTTGGCCCGGAACGATACACGTAGGAACCGGCCGCAGACGGGGATGAGCTGTTCAATGTTTGCTTAGGAATACATCCTCAACATCGTCATCATCAGGTCATGGGATCTCCGATCGCACGTCAGTCCCCTCGGTTCACGGTTTCTCTAAATAAATAAATATCGCTGGACATTAACACACAGCGCCACCTAGCGCCACACTGTCACTAAGCAAAGCTTGTGTCGTGGAAACTAGATAGTTGATATACTACATTATACTTTTTTGTTTGAAAATACATACTTGTTATACATATAAACATCCATGGCTCGGAAACAAATGTCCATGCTCATCACACAAACATGTGCTCCTATCGGAGACCGAAGACCAAATCCTAAGAACGTAAGGCAGCGTCACTGTGGTCACTACCACTACGCCATTCAGGTCGTCACTCTACTTCAACTCTTCTTTCAGTTACCCTGCCAAAGTTTGTTCCCTTGCGTATTCCCTTGGTATTGACCCATAGTTACCTACCTGTCACCCCAACTAGTAGAACAGTATATTGGTGAGCTCTTCGTTTTCAAAAACCAGATGACATTTAACTAGTGCCTAAACTAACTAGTGTCGAAAGTGATATGAAAGTGTAAAGGCGATTTTGAAATAACAAAACGTAATTTAAAGCATTGTCTGCATTGTAAGAATATTATAATGACGACATCAGATGACACAGAGTAGGTACTTTTGCAATTGTTGCATTAGATTGCATTTTACGAGTAAGTCATCGACAATAGACTTACGAGTACTGAGGAGTACTAAACAATAGTAGGTAAATGGCGAAGGTTGTTTGAAGGGCGAACATGGCTAGATATTGCACAGGACACACAGGTTTGGAAGGAGAAACGGGAGGCCTTTGCCCAGCAGTGGGACACTGCAATGGGCTGATCAAAAGAATAGGAGTGTTTGTTCTTATAAAGTGTTTATAATAATCACCTTGTTTAAACTTAAACATAATGATTGTGGCTACAAGCTGCATACAGGGTATAAATAACCTCATCACGAAGCCGTCAACCAAGCATTATAATTATCGCTGGGAAACGACTTTTTTTTGGGGTGAAAAATTATGTTTGTGGTAGAACTCAATGTTTCGCACTTATAACACTGTGCTGATGGATGGATTGAATAGTACGGGGCCGTAGCGGTGTTTAAAGTAAAAATGTTACAATAAAAACTTGTTTTTAAAAAAAAAACTTGTCAAAAAGTTGGAACTTTGACCCCCAATATCTCCGTAACTAGAAGGTATGGTGTAGAGCAAAAAAAAGATCTCAGTGATGGGGAGAACAAGTGCCTTTCGGCTTCGTTAAGAGGTGTTTTACACCCTTTATACTTGTAAGTGTAAATGTGTAAACAATCCACCTGTTTACAAAAGAGAGGGATTATGTTCCGCTAACTCGATAACTGCGACGGTTAAGTAATTAAGTCGCATTAATTGCCGAAGTTGAGGTAAGCACGGTATCGCGGGATTATGCTGAGTACCTGCATGAAGGATGTAACAGCTTATTATGACGTTCTGCTAGTAGAAGGTTTTGGGAATGTTGAGACTTGGGATCATTAGAAGTACTCGTATTCATAACTTAATACCACTTATACCCTAGTAGCATTTCTTGTTGGCATTTAGTTGGGCCACATACCTCTGGTTAGTTGGCAAATGCATACAATTGGCGGGCAGTTTGCGGGTTGGGCCCAAAACTGATGGCCTACGTGGATTTGCCTACGAAGGCCCAACTTGAACTTGTGTGAATTCTGGGGGGACGGCGCGAACACAGTCCCCACTACCAAAAATTAACTAACAACTCAACTAATTACCAAAAATTACGCATCCGAGTTATCCACATTAGAGATAATCGCAAGGGTCAACCTAACCGCAGTGCAAAGGGAAGGCCTCGCCCTGGTTTGAACCGCCTATTTGAATCAAATAGGCGGTTCAAGAAAACATGATCAAATAATTTGATCATGTTTTCTCCTATGCCAGGTTAGGTAAGTATGATTTAACTACAGTACCGCGCGAGGGTCGTTCGACGCAGGAGAATCTTAACACCGCGATTCAGAAACGTGACGTAATTGTACAGCGCCATCTAGTTTAAAGATACGAACTAAAACGTGCGGTACTTACGCGTCTACTTTCCTAGAATAACGGTACCTTTACTTAGATTGCACTCACAGTACAATGTTAACAAGTTAATATATCAAGTAACATTGACAAGATTGCACTTAGTGAGATATCTAAGTAAAATAAATTGAGAACAATCAGTTACGAGATCCTGACGGATCATAGCAACAAGGGAATTAAGTCATCTTCTTTAGTGGTGTGACCGTGTGATATTATATTTACTAGACTCTAATAAACAGGGTGGAATTTTACAATGCCACCTGGAGGGAAAGTACTCTTAAATACTGGAGAACGCAAATTTTACTCAAAGGAGACATACCTTTATTTTTAAAAAGAAACAAATCTGCATTCAAAGGTTTTCAAAAATAATTTTGCCACACTCGGGAATCGAACCCGGGATGGATCGACTAAAGTTCAAAAAAATAATATACCTTTTTGACATCAACCGATAGGTTCAATCATATGGATCAAATCTCTCTAATAAACATGATACGATTTAAGTTCGACAATACAATGATTGTACCTATACCAGTATATATATACGTATCATCCATAACAGGCCCATTGAAAGGTTTACGTTGGACCGATGTAAGTTGTTATCATAACTTAAATCCCTACAAAAAACTCCCAACAGTAGGAATAGAAGCCGCAGGCCCGTCGTTAGTTGGCCCAATGTTGTTTTAGTAATTAAAATCCCTACAAAAATTCCCAACAGTAGGAACAGATGCAGCAGGCCCGTCGTTAGTTGGCCCAATGTTGTTATAATAACTGAAATCCCTGCAAAAATCACCCAACAGTAGGAATAGTAACAGAAGGCCCTTTGTTGGCTATTCGTTGGGCAAATAGTGCATGTTTATGACAATGGGCCTATTTTAAGTTTAGGTTGGAGGAACAACTAACCGTCTGCCAATACATTCCCAACTGTTGGCATAAGGAAGCCAACGGCAATTGCTACTAGGGTAGGTACTCTTTTTGTTGGTTAATTCTGTTATTTCGATATTTAAGATTATGTGTGGTCATAGAACCCTATGAAAGCAATTATTACCACGGTAATATAGATTTTATTCGTTTCTATGGGGGTTGCCTGCGGTTTCGCTCGCGCTATCTGCGGAAATTATTCCATGGAAACTTTTAGATTTTTTAAATAATTGTTTGAGAAACTGTATGAAAGCTCGGCCATCTAAAATAATCTAGGTACAATAGGCTTGTTAACTGAAAAAATCTAATTAGTCCGTCACTTATTAAAAAATATTTGACCCGTATTTTTTCTTTTGTCAAATAAAACAAAATTGACGAAGATACGACGCTTTCAAAATTCCCAATACGTCACTGTTCGGTATGATTCTTAGTGAGTACCTACTGACGTCACGAGCCCCCACTCCCGAGTTTTGATGCGTTTTATCTTTGTCAATATTCGTTGATTTACAAAAACAAAAATACGTGTCCATTATTTTCTAATACGCTAACTGACGAATTAAATAGATTTGCAATTTATTGATTGTGGAAACAAGCCTATTATTCTAGCAAACAAAAATTACGTTAAATATTTCATTTCATATCATTTTAGAAGGCTCAAGAATGAAGGAGCTTCCGAAGATTACCCCCTACATTCAAACTTACGAACTTCGCGTCAAAACAAAAAACGGCAGAGAAAACAAAAAAGTTAAGAATAACTTTAGCTTCAGAAGTCGGTGACCTTTGTTTGATTGATTTTTTTTTGTCACCGACTTCTGAAGCCAAAGTTATTTTTAACTTTTTTGTTTTCTCTGAAGTCGGTTTTATTTTTTGTACAGCGTACCAGCGTGGTTTTCGGTTATGAACTGATGTAAACAATAGACAGATATGAGATTTCAGCAATCCCAGTACATTTGCTATCATTTATTGAGGAGTTCCGTTGCCTATCTCCGAAGTTCTTCATCAGATCTTCATCAAATTGAAATGGGATCACTTCGAGAAAGTACACTTCCTAAAACTACCCAAATCGCTTCTAGTGTGCCTATAAAATGTAAAGAGTTCTCTCTATTTCTCCAGAATTCCATCATCAGATCCTGATTTGATGAATACGGGACAACCCTTTCAAACAATTTAAAAAAAAAACAAATTCGGTCTAGCCATCTTCGAGTAATCGGGGAACATTGAATTGAGAACCTCCTTATTTTTGAAGTCGGTTAATAACGACGTTATGGTAGGTGACTCAAATATCCGATTAGCCTATATAAGATTCGGCCGAGTATCATTAATTTGCTCTTAAGAATTTAAGAGTTCCGTTCCTTTGTCATGGATCCCATAATCAGAAGTAATCAGAACCTAACCAAATTCTCATCAATTTACCCTTGAAGTACATCAATTCCAATAATAAAAAAAAACAATACATGTCACGGTAACAGGGCTTATTCCCAATAAATGGAACTTAACACACGTAACTGTCGAAATCTTTATTATACTTCTGAGTACCCCCTCAGAGTATACAGGCGTGACGTTACGTCATGAATTATAGTATACCAATAAACCTACAAGCGATTGCAGCAATCACTGCAGATTTGCTGTCTATCTTTGAAGAGTTCCATTGTATATCTCCGAAGATCAGCATCAGATCTTCAGCAAATTAAAATGGGACCACACGGGAAGCACCAGCTTTCAAATAAAAAAAGAACCGTCAAAATCGGTTCACCCAGTCGAAAGTTCTGAGGTAGTAACAAACACATTAAAAAAACAGACGAATTGAGAACCTCCTCTTTTTGGATGTCGGTTGAAAATTACAAAGTATATGGTGGGCATAGAATTAACTAGGAATCTATAAATAAATTAAGTATCTAACGTACAGTCAGGATCCAATTTCAAGATATTTTTTGGCTTAATCGATACAGGTTTCCACTAGAAAATACTTGAATCTAAATATACCAAATAGAATTTATTTAAGAAGCCAAAGTAATAAAAGTTGGGTCAAAAACCTCATTGGTGTTAGTGATTCCCATAATTGGGGGAAACCAGAATGACCAGTGACCACAATCATTTTATTAATTTAACGCAAGAATCTTGCGAGACTGCTCACGGTGTCCACCATACCTTTTGTGCTTTATATCATCATTAATGACGGGAAAAAACAATGACAAGAAAGTATCATCAGGATTATATATTTATTGAACACGTACGTGACCAAAATAATTATAAGCAGAGGCGCTAAATTAAGCTTAACCGATAACGGCTATCAAGCGATGCGGCTCTAAGTAAATGCTATGTTTATACTTTCAGTCAGGTGGTAGCACGATACTTAAAAAAAAAACAGAATTTAAACTGATTTGACTACTCTCTCAGTTCCACTCTTTTTTTTCTTCTTTTTCAAAATATAATAATGTTTGGGCTAAGTTGTGGCCACGTTTATTGCGGCGTCAGAGCTGTTGTTTGATGGTCAAGGATGCAGGAGCACGGACACCTGGGACACTCCTGCAGGTGGGACGAGGTCTGATCAGGGGCGCCGCATTAAGAGGCTGCGGAGCATGCGTTTTTCATACAAACGTAATACCAAAATAATTTGTAAATCAAAGATATTCTTAAGGTATGGTGTATCTATTTTGATTGGATTACAAAATAATATAGGTTCCAAAACACATATTTAGAATGTACACTGATTTAAACAAGAGTTATGAGAAAAATATTTTCCCTATAGAAATTTTAAATTCCTCATATCTCGTCTTTATATCATTGTCCTTTCAAAATATTTATTTGGGAACATAGATATTCTATAATGCAATCGAAATATATACACACTACCTTATGAATATGTTTGATTTTCATATTATTTTGGTATTACGTTTGTATGAAAAACGCATGCTCCGCCGGCCCCTTAACACTCGTTGTTGGAGGAATCGACAATACCCTATTTAGCCAGATTACGTTTGCAGCGAGCTACTGGGGTGCTCAATCGATTCAGTGGTTTTTAAATAGTCTTCTGCGCAGTGATTGTGCAGTTCACGACAGGGAGGCAGGTATTCTTAGAACTTCAGGAAATCGTGACGTGGTGGCTATTTCTCATAAAATAATTCTCTTCCTATTAATTAAGTTGTAACGTAGAGAAAGTTAGACATGATGAGTACTGAGTACCTTTACATGCATGAAGCACGTAGTAGTGAACGTTTTAAAGACAATAAATATCTACCTACTTATTAGAAGTCGTAAGTAGATGGACAAAATGTCGAAATAGGCCTCAAACTTTTTGTCGCAAATAGCTTTATCCAGTTACAAGATAAACATTAAAATTCATGAAGTATAACCATAATATTCTTTGCTACGAATTGTATTTGCAGTTGAACAACTTTCAAGCTTTATAAAATATTTTAAGCACTAGTTTTTTGGGGTCCATTTAGTTACACATAATTATACGCATATAAAAAAAAATCACTATCACTACCGAGTACCTATTATAAAACAAAGTCTCCCGCCGCGTCTGTCTGTCCCTATGTATGATCTTTAAACTACGCAACGGTATGTGATGCGGGTTTTTGTGATTCAAGAGGAAGGATTTAGATATATAATTTGACGCGGGCGAAGCCGCGGGCATCGGCTAGTAATTAATAAAACTGGGCATTTTATAACGTCACTACGTAAAAGTAGGTACTTATGCCTGCTAATAACATAACTTCTCGCCAGAAACCCCAGAAGGGTTAACCCAATAGTACTAATTTCGCCGGTTATGTTTGAATCCCATGTATTAGCTGGTGAGGCTATTATCATTAACGGGGCACAAATCCAGACAGCTTGGCTGCCACTAAGAAACTTATGGTAAAACCCAATAACACATTTCCCGACTAGGGTATAGATCTCAGGCCATCGTGTTCAAAAGTTCGCTTGCGATCACTACACCGACGAGAACTTATAGCATTATTACAAGAAACACGTGAACATCTATGCAAATAAATAAAAATGAAGTGTCTTTTTGTGATCAGAATAACACATGTCAAAATAACAACTTTATTGAATGCATAATATTTGTAGCCTTTATTTTAGAATAAGAATTCGGGAAAAACCCTTCAAATTCTTAACAAAATTCGATTCAATATATTGGATTTTCACGCGAACATTGAATAGTCATAGGTGTACAGGGAACAGGAGGTGGTCGAGCGGAAATAGACAAGCAGCTCGTAGATTCGAAGTGCTAAATGAGTGAATTTCTCAGGTGGAAACTTTACGCGTCTAGGCTGAAAACGCAGTGCTGTTTTACAGATAATGCAACGATTTTTTTTTTCAGAATTAAAGTAACGTGAATCTAAATGAAGCCACTTAAATTATATTTGTAAGACTATTACTTTCTAAGAAAAACATCGGTAAATGACGAATTATCAATTTCTGTGTCCTGTCCACAATCACTTTCATACACAGCATTTACCTCTCATGAAGATAATCTCCAACATATGTAGGAAAAAGTATTTTGTTTGTGCTAAGTAATAATTGCCCAACAAGAAACTAATTATTTTTGAATGTTAAGACTAATAGTTAATGAGTAAATGTCAACGGTAGTTTTGTCCGTGCGAAATTACTAATTTCTATGGTCATTTTGTTTCACAGTCCTGAGCTTCCACCAATGAGTTTAAAGGAACAATAAATTCCTGCCCGGCAAGAGACAGTCGTGCACTTACACACAGTTAGAATGGTAGTGCACCATATTGCCACGTCTACCCGCCAAAAATTTAAGAAAGTGATTTCGGTTCACTCGGAACAAAATTTTGCAATTTCGGTGATCAAGTTTTAAAAGGATTTTTCCAAGAAATAAAGGTATCACTTTTAAGCATGCTAAGCAGCCTTTGGTACACATTTAAGATTATAGACAACAATAGTCATAACCTTGGTAGTTTCTTGTAATTCTGAAAAAATAGCCACGTTTCCAATTTCTGTGGGCCAATTTCTGTGGTTTCAGTGGCATCTGGGTGCCCACGGAAATTACACGACTTCACAGAAATTGTACCAATCAATTATTGTATTAATGTTTAAGAAGATTTTTGAAAATAATGAATATTTGTTATGCCGAAATTACTTTGACAGAACTTCAGATTTGTCAGTCTCTCTCCATCTCTCATCAGCCCTTTCCCAGTTCACTGCATCTGCTGGAATATGTATTCTAGTGCCAGGGTAAATAATTTTGGTAATATTGAGTCTCCTTGCAGGAGCTCCATGAAAAATATTGGTATTCAGCTGCATTCGGTTAGACTGGAAGCCGACCCCAACATAGTTGGGAAAAGGCTAGGTTGATGATGATGATTGTGTCTCCTTGCCTGTCACCCCTCTGTACATGGAATTTCCCGATTTTCTCGTGCAAAGAGACACAGACAGTAGCGTTTTGATGGCGATGATGGAGAATTTGTACTCGTATGTACCTTTCATCGATGCGGCATCTGGCTATGGCTCTTTCTATGAACCACCACTCTATCGAGTCAAATCCTTCTCGTAGTCGAAGTGGTCATTCCTGTACTCGTTACATTTCTCTATGACTGTTTTAAGTGTTTGTAAGTGGTCATTGGTACTGAAGCTTGAGCGAAATCCTGCCTGTTCTCTTGGTTGGAAAAATTCTAGCCTCCTGGCGAGTCTGTTAACTTTATCTCTCGAGAAGATCTTATAAATATGTGACAAGAGGCTAATGGGTCTGTAGTGGCAGCTTCTTGATGTCCCCTTTTTTGTGGATCAGGGTGATTATTGCGTTGTGCCATGATGCAGGTACTTTAGATTCCACAAATTTTGTGAATAATACTGCGAGCACATTGCTGACGACCCTTCCGTTGATTTTAATCATCTCTGGTAACATGCCGTCTTCCCCTGGTGCTCTTCAATTTTTGAGTTGTTGTATTACTTCATTTGGAATGACATCAGGAATTTCTTCGGAACCTACATTCTGGATTAGTAATCGGGGTTGCCCTAGAGTTGCTATTGTCTGGCTCGGTGCTGCTCCACTCTTATAAAGAGTTTCATAGGACTCTTAGGCAAGTAGCCTTTTTATTTGTGACTTCTTCCCCATTTCCGTTGAGAAGCTTGAAGATCTGTTTCCTGCCCTCGTTCAGCTTCAATTTAAGAACCCTTCAGCTGCTGTTCTTCTCTAACACTTCCTGTATGAGATTGGTGTTATAGTCATTCAAGTCGTTCCAAGTCTGTTTACGGATGTACTTATGTAGGTCTCTGTATTCCTGACTATCCACGTTTCTCTCACTGCATGCACCCTATTTGGTCCATCATCTTTATAGTACCTGGTGTTAATTTAGTCGGTCTATTTGGTAGGACACTTGGGGTGATTTCCTTAAGGACGTGAGTTAATGCTGTTGTTAGTTTATTGTTAATCTCATCTATGGTCATGGTGGTTAATCGTTCGCAGTTGAGTTTTACATCGACAGCATTCTTATATAGATCTTCGTTAGCTTACAGTATCTCGAGTTTGGTATCGGTTGGAAGATGTTTCCTCACAACAAGATTCCTTCGCGATGTTCGTAGTTTTACATATTATATGTCTGCTCTAACCAATCGATGATCGCTAGGCTGCTCGTGTTTTTTAAAGGTGTTCATAGCATATAGTGAGTTAAATTGTAGAAAATTGAGGAACATTTGTCCTCCAGCATTTCTTGCTAGTTGTCTATGCCAGTTTCTCCTCTGTTCTCCTTGTTACCAACTCACGCGTTGAAATCGGCCATTATTACGGTATATTGGGTCTTAATTTTTTTTTCAGAGCTCGTAGTTCTTCGTAGATCTCTTCTACAATTTGGTCCTGGTAGCCTGATGTTGGGGCAAATGCCTGTAAATTTTGATTTTATATATTTTGCTGAGTCTTAGTGTTCGTAGTCTTCTTCAACCACATAAGCAAGGCGATCCGAAATGCTGTTAACTTCAACCAAATAGTGTTTCATGGTTTTGTTAATTATGAAGCCAACTCCTCCGATACCAGGTAAACACCATATGTTCTACTACTACTAGAACATAATATGGTGTTTACTCGCCGTGTCGTAGGGTCGTCATCGGGACTTCCGTGCCTTTTCTAGAGTGGTAACTACCAGCTCGGTCCGGAACTGCTTATATCGGTTTCCTTTTATTCGCAGCTATCCTTCATACTACAGGGTAGTTCACTATCCGTCACATGTGACCCGGTAGGTAGCTGAGGCTCGCCCCTACCTAGGTTGTTAGTATAAGTTTCAAGTAAATTTTACCTCATCATTGGAGTAAAAAACATAATCAGTTCCTTGATTGCTAATTTTGTAAGACTGATTTAAGCAATAGTACACCACGTTGTATTTCTTTTAGTAATTCACAATTTCAGTGCACACGCACAATTTCTGTGTCACCAATACAATTTCGGTGGCAATAATAAAATTTCTGTGGCTCACCAATTTCGGTGACCCAAATAACTCTCTGAGTAATTTAATTATGTAATCACCATTTAGAAAATGTATATATAATGTGGATATGTTGCGCTTTATAATTAAAGTTTTTTGAAAAACCTGAAAAAGAAAATGTCCATGGAAATTAGGTAAAAAATCGAGTTGTTGAAATTGACTCAAATAACGTTTTTTAGCCTGGCTTTGAAATGTCTTACTCCAAAAGAGGGTGCACCTGCACCTATATTTTAAAGCAATAATATTTTTCAAAGTAAGCAGGTCAAACACTGATCAATCTCCTAAGATTTGACGTGATTCTATGCAAGATGGCGCACTGCTAATGTTGCAGTGTTACCGTATTATTGTGAAATGTAATGAACTTAGTGCAGCTTTCAGTTCCGCGAGAGATTACGTTGGCGGTCATGGAGAGCAACGGCTATAAATTATAATGCGCTCATTTAAATAACACGAACAACAGCTCTTCTATTTCGACTGAATGACTATAATTGCCTCCTGAGTCAAATCATTAGCAGATAAACCGATTTGCCGTATACTTTTGAGCATGGGGCTGCTACTCTTCTCAGAAGAAACCAGACATTCCCCATTATGCGAATTAAAAAATACTACAGTGAGCAAGGTTTGCAACTCTCTACTCTGCAAGCGCCTTAGCCAGTAGGAACATGTACATACGAGTAATACTATTCAGGCTAAATTACATATTACTTACATTATGAGTCCCAAACTTCCGACCAAACTCTCACTTCAGAAATCTCTGTCAACTTATGGAGCTAGCTTATAAGATAAAAATCTCGTTATTCGGGGAAAATGTCATGTATCGAGAAGGCAGTTAGTTATGTGGCCAGTTGGGTATGTGGTCAATAATGCTCTAGCTACCGGAGAAGGTACGATTAGCCAATCCAATGGGCTCGCTAAATGTCGCGCTATTCAAATAGTCTCCAGTGATTGGACTCACTTAAACTTACTTAGATTACCATAATTTAACGGTACCTTTCCAACGAACATTTCTGTATAATTTTGCGAAGGTATACAAATATTAATAATATTAAACACTACTTATATGTCTTCTACAATATTATATAATTATATATAATATTATAAAGAGGAAAACTTTGTTTGTTTGTTTGTTTGGTTGTAATGAATAGGCTTAAAAACTACTGTACCGTTTTTAAAAATTCTTTCACCATTCGAAAGCTACATTATCCACGAGTAACATAGGATATATTTTATCCCCGTACTCCCACGGGAACGGGAACTATGCGGGTGAAACCGCGGGACGTCCGCTAGTAACAGATATAATAATTATTACGAAAGATGGTATACTTATACCCGCTAAATAGTACGTTTGTGCAAGAACAAAACTTGGCCAACACGTACGAGTAAATTAAAGTAATTCGTTGTTTTTTATTACATAGTGAAAAAACATTTTAGGTACCCACTAAGGTACGGCTTAATGTTACTGAAAACGGGCATTATCACTACTAACGACCCGCCCAGCCATCGCACGGGTGCACAGGAAGGTTAGTCTTACCTACTTATTTTTACTTCATACTCGTAAATAAATAGACAAGCATGTCTATCATCTAACCACATCGAATAAATACCATACTATTAGGTTTTCAGCTCAAACATTAGAAAGTTAGTAGTAGACTCATGTAGGTATTTCAAATATTATGTATGTCTAGAAAGCTATAATGAAAGAATACTAAGCTGATATGTGTGTCGATCCTAAAATCCATTTTATTTTGACTCTATTTTTTTATCGACTACTTTAATTATCCTGAGATATATTGATAACTGAATCGTCAACATCATCATATTAGCCAAGAACAATTCGCATAGGCCTCCTCCCAGCGCCACGTCGACCGATCCTGTGCCTGGCATCTAAATTCTTGCGGACTTGACCAGATCATTCCACCTAGCGGGAAGTCTTCCAAAGCCACGACATTCGTGACCACCACACCAGAACCGGCGCCATCGTCCATCCGTTCTGCGAGCAACGTGGCAGCAGGCCATGTTGCTCGCTCACTGTCACTAAAGGTTACCCTCAAATGTTTTTCGTGCCTTGATGGAAAAATCAGCCAGTCAACAAGGTGGCTTTCCAGGATTTGCAACTTTTCTACAACATTTGTACTGTACCTACTGGGCTCCTTTTCCCACAACTCCCCATAATCATCCGAATCATTTGTCTTGATGTGTCTATGGGAATTTACATTGAGTCGACCCAGAACTTAGTTGGGAGTTTATTAAGATCATTCTTAACAATTTTGATATTTTTTTGTTATTTTGATTCCTAAGAATAATTGAATATAGATGGTATACGCCGTATAACCAGGGGCCTAATTCTGCTATTTTAATAAATTCGTCACTACAACACGATTCCATTCCCATCCCAATGTCATTTTGCTTAAAGTTCGTCAGTTCATCTGCTACATTCACAATGGTCGATCATTGGTCGGTCAATGGTCTCGTTATAAAATTATGTTTTAATGGCATTGTCGTATTGCCATTATTATAAAACCCTTAGTACAAATGGTTTTCGAAATCTACTACTAAATGCGAACATTTATTCATGCCAGATTTCATGTACGAGATTACCATTCTATGAAAATTCTTTCAATGGAGTGTCAGTGGTTGACCATTGAGAAGTCATACTGGCAGCATTATATTAGTAGAGTAACAAACTTGTCAAAACTCGACAGAACTGGACCATTATGAAACCAATGATCGACTAATTTGACACTATTGTATAGCAGAATCGAGGCCCTGGTAGTTGGACCGAGGAGTGACAGACGAAGGCAAGAAGTGATAAAAACCGAATAATTGAAATGAACGGTAAGCAAACTATTCCAAAGTTTGAACTTCTGTTGGAACTCTCGTGGATTTAGAGTAATAATAAGTATCCAGACTACTGCTTCCATAATCGGCTTCCCAAAATAAATAACTTTTAAAGACGCAGAGAACGCTTGTTTATATTTTATAACTCTTTCAACAGTAGCAATAATATATATTTAAATGAAGACATCAATTCTACTAGTGACGCATCCTCAACAAATTCTTGCGATATTATATTAGTGTAAAGACTTGTTGTGTTATCATGTTGCGAATGTTTGGCCATTAATATATTGACCTTACTAAAGTTATTGATTTAGCAGGAATTCATGGCGACAGTTTTATTTACTTGGAAACAATACGTTATCGTCCGATCTTTTTGCTCCGGACCGGATTGAGATCCGATCTAAACGTTATTTCCCTCACCTAGATGAAAGTCTATGAATATTCAGTACATAATCATACATTATGTCATTCACCACGATAAAGCAAGGGGCGTGATATCACACGATCTTCCACCTTATGCAACCGAGATACGGATCACATCTGCGTCACTGCATTGTCCCTAGGGGTTACGTAAAACAAAACGAGCCGGTTGGACATCGCACGACCAATTTATTTTTTAACATTATTTATGTACAAACGTATAAAACGGTGATGTTGCACAATATCACATTCACTGTCTCGTACTCGACTTGCGTCACCAATAAATTAAAATATAACTCGACGGTGTCTTCACTGGGCCCAGTAGCGGTTGCAACAGCAAGGGTGTCGACTGTGGCGACACACTGACACAACTCAGCCGACACACATCATCATCCATTATCGCCGATTTGTAAAACAATACGCATCTAATCTGACTACTCAACCGCCTCATATTCTCTAGTCAGGTCGTTGATCGTTCCAGCCGCTACTGGCGTCTTCATGAAGCACTGTTTCTAAGGTATTACTTATTAGTGATGTCCGATCTGGTCGATCTGTCCCTGCAGGTTGTTGATGACCTCGGAGGGCACCTGGTCGCCTAGGATCTCGTATAGGTTGATCCTCTGGTTGATGGGGATCGATTCGTACGCTCCCAACTCGATACCTTCTTGTACCTGGTGACAAAGAAAGATTGAAAATGAATAGGAATGCTGCAGAATTTAATGAGTAAGTGCCTTTCAGTGGTTATGAAGCCATAATAGTCAAGGGATTAGAAAACTGGAGGCTGATGAACCATTTGTTACAGATAATGTTAAAGGAAGTGATACAATTATTTGAAATATCATTAATATAATTTTAAAAAGTCTCTGATTCTGCAGTCAGAGACCAATGAATAATGATGACGAGGAAGTTATCCAACACCGTGGAGAATGTCACAGTGTTGCAAATGAGATGTTTAGTGCGATTGTTTGTATGCGCCCACGCATGTATTAGTGGCGCCGTGCTTTACATACATAACCTTAGTTTACTACTTATAACACATCTTGGAATGTTAGCACCAACATAAATTGCTAATCTTGTCATTTATTATACCTTATTAGGTTTTATAATGTAAATAATATCTAGTTTCAAAGACTTGAAATTAGACATTAACATTCAATTGTTTATTTAAATAACATCATGACGATTTTCTGTCATGAAATATTTGGTTACAGAACGAAATTATAAAAAGTCGTGTTATGGATACTTTCTTGTATTCGTTTTCAAACAATAAACTGAAAAGGTTAATTATCCATACACAGCAGTATTAATCAATCTTTCACCAAGGTTTCAACAAGAGGGACCCTCCGCGTAGACTTTTTCCAACTATATGAGGTTCAGCATAGACTAACCTAATGTTACATGGAGCGACTGCAATCTGTCAACTACTTTATGTTATGATTCCATATTTAGTAGACCCTTCTAAAATGAGCTAGAACCGCCTACCTTGTGGATCTCAGCATCCTTGGGGATGAGGTGTGTGCTTTGAGCCTGCTTGATGGCCTCCCTGGTGTAGGCAGCTCCCTCCCTCTGGGGCGCAGCGGCCACTGCAGCCACCACCACGAGGACGCACAGCACCACGGATTTCATTGTGAAGGAGAAGAGAACTTCGCTTTCGACACGTCAAAAAACTGTGGAACATAAAAAAAAGCTACGGTTACCATAAGTTACGGTTTTCAAAAAACTTACTCTTATATGTATTTTGGAACGTGTTAATTTGTTTTAATTTGGAAACCAGCACTAAATGATAGAAAAGGAGACCTACTATGAGTTATTTTGACAAACAAAATAAGACAAAAAACCTAACTGACAAAGCTTCATGAGCTTTGATAAACTTTCTGTCTACGATCTCCATTTATATTACAACACGAATCTAAATATTGTTCCCACTATAAATGTTATGAATTAAATAGTACTTAGGATAGTTCTAAAATTACAGATCTCTTCCAAAATCTGAGTTACATAAACGCGGACGAGATGCGTATCAAGGCGTGCGCTGCAAAAGGCGTTAATCAGTACAACACACACTTTTACCACTTTTTCTACACATTTCACTGGTGAAGGGTTTTTTGTCCTATTTAGCACTAAATTATAAGGTACAGAAAGCTAACAACGACAGGGATCTCACTGATTAATGGCTGTTTACGAAATAGAACGATCTGGAAGCACTGCAGTCGCGTTTGCACGCGTTATTGCGTGGAATTGGTGCGTGAGCTTGATATCGCGGGTCTTATGGCCTTCTGTACCCTGTAACTTATGGTACAAGTGTCCATATCTCACCTGAGAGGTTGCGGAGTGGAGCGCGCGAGTACGCGCTGCCTGATATAGGCACCCCCTCCCCGGTCCCCCCCGCGCACAACTTTCACCGCGAGGAGCGCCTGCGCAACCATCCTGACGATCTATGCGGGGCCACGAGATAAGCTCATCATTTTGTTATTGTTTTTTATTAGCGTGGCAGCGAAATTATCCCAGAAAGCATTGAAATACTCGGCGCTGTAAAGTATTAATTTGCATCGCGAAGTTGAGGAATAGCTCTTTCAACGGTAATATACTCATAATAGGACCATGTGAAATGAATTCTTCTATTTACATGTTATGCGTTAAAATTTTCAAGCTTCCAGTGCCTTGATCTGTAAGATCGTATTTGTAACTAAGTTCTTAACTCAATACAGCAGTGTACCAAATAAAGATGCTGTAGCAGTTGTGATTGAAGCAATCCTTACATAAAACTAAATCGAACACGTATAATTTAATGAACTCTTAAATCGATTTAACCAACAACCCTCACATTTATTTCAAGAAATCGCTTTTGCTTGCCCCGTCGCTGTTTCAAGGGCCCCAATCTCTCAGAGGATTAAGCCAACATTCGGAATTAAAGCATTGACGCAGAAAAAACTCAAACTCGAAGTGGCATCCGGATCACAATCTATTCCAATCACTTTAGATATTTAGCGTCCATCGAATATAGAAAGCTTAAAACTTTGGACCAATCAAGTTTACACCTTGATACTAGCTTTATATACCGGTAGTGAGCGATACTTGAGCAGATTATGGGGATCTTATAAAGTGATAGGAGCATGGGTTTGGAGGCTTAGAAGAATAATATAAGTTACGCAACTAAAACGTTTCTGATCGGTCAAGACTGAGGCATCCATTATGCCCTCAGTGATAACACTGTCATCGTCAGTAACTGTTCTGTAATGTAGGTGATAAACAGAAAACCATTTTGTCCAAAAAATTTAGATAAGCTAACTTTAATTTTTATCTTGTGCGTATTTCACTGGAATTAGGAATCGATCTAAGTGTTCCCAATAGACTAGTTACTGTGGCCAAAGAGTTAGTTGTAAGCTCTCCGAACTAATGTTTTATGTACATTTAGATTGCGTCCTAAGCGAAACAGATGTTTATACATTTAGAAAGGTTCACTGGGCAATAGTTACATCGCTAACGCTGGTACATAAATAACAGTAAATATTAATGGATTCCAATAAATACCAATTGGCGTTGATACATAGTCGGTTCAGAGTTGTATTCATGTTGTTTTGACGGTAATTCTTCCCATTATAAGCGTTCGTAAATTTAATGAAAAAGTCAGCTTGATCGTTACAAATAATCACTTAGCTATTAAATGACTTCCTAATCAATAGTTTAGCCTGACCTGTACAACCTATCGGGAACCCAGGTATGCGTAATACGATGTTATCAGCACGGATATACTACCAACCTTACATAATCGACGGGAAACTATCACGGTGTCCTGTAATTGCTCGATCACCATAACTGACCTGCTTTCAATATCCTCTTCCGACTTGTTATGATGAATATCTTTTCCTCTAATCTTTCCTTCTCTTTTATTCTTTTCATCAAATGCATCGCATCTTTTTGTACTTACTCCGAGAATGATTTTGCAAGTATGTGTTTTCAATAGTTAGGTACTTTATTTCTATTGATGTACCTAGTTATTTTATTTCTATTGATATTAATGTTCATTGCTTATGTAATAAACTCGTATGTACATTTATGTAACGAATGTGCCTCATACTAACCACCTAAATCAGGGTTGCCAGACTTCCAGAATTAGGTAAAAGCTGTTACTTGTATCAAACTTTTTTTTTTCTGGAAACAGATTGATCCACCAGTTTTCAACATATTTTTTAAATTCTCTACTTAATGTATTTTGATTCCCTAGAGAATGTGCAGATTTTCGTTATGTTAAATATTTATCTAGGCTTTATCAATATGTGTCAAATATATTCCAATCTAGTTGTATGAGTGGCAAATGTTGCAAGTTAGCAACCCTACTGCCAGTTGAACCAGTTGTTCTTGCGGTGAGCTTCCTGCCTCGGAAGCTATCGTGTGTCGCGATTATATCATAACCAGCTATACACACTGTGGTTTTGTTTACTTTACCTTGATGCTCTAATAATTTAGCTGTCTGATGGTCACAATATCTGCTAGAAATTCAGTATGTTAATAATTTGTTAAAATATGAAGTATAATCAAGATTTGGAAATGTTTTTATTCAAAGATGTTGATTTATTCAAAATATTAGAAAACTGGATTGAGATTTCTATATTTCCGTTATATAGTCGTCTGTAAGAGGTCATCTGAATCTAGATTCTAGAATAGAAATCTATTGTTACTGTGATTTCCTATGAACAGGATTGCAATTTCACGTTGTTCTCAATGTTTCTTGCAGTTGAAAATTCTCTTCCTTAAAAGAGTGACTTGGACAGAATTTATAAACAAAACCTATCCGAAGCAAATATATGTGTGCTATCGCTGAATCATGGGTCGGATCGGCTTTGCACAGTTGGAGGTAAGTGGAACTTTTTCTTGAAAGTATCTCATCATAATCATATTGAAGTTGGTCACCGGACTGTGCTGAATCAGGCCAACCCGCGACTTGAGTATTTGTGCGAGCACCCGGTACACACCGGCGGCACCCCCTACTTTTAGTAAGCAAAGCAAACCGTTAGCAGACATTCTGTAATCAGATAAGATTGCGAAACTCTTCACCATATGCGAAGTTCCCGTCTCCTACGTGGGCCTCCGCATTTAAATTTGTTGGTAACAAAGGCATAATTTAGGCGAATGTCTGAGCTCAAACGGTGCCGGGGACAAAAGTTGTTAATTTTGTTGAGACTAACAAATACTTCCCTACACGTGTACATACTGACTGACGTTGCTGACTGAACTGTTAACTTTCGTAACTAAACATTCAAGGGAAGTTACGCAGAAAGAAACACTTCTCATTTATTTACTTGAGTTTACGTTCTTCTAGAGTACCTAGTTATTGCTAAACTCACAAGTGAATCATAATTATAACAATAATTATTTGCAAAGTTGTTTTTTAACCACGGACTCAATTTTGATGACCGAGCAAGCGAAAGATACTAAAATTGAATCACGAGCGCAGCAAGGAAAGCGACGAGAAAGTTTACTTGACGCCAACAGAATTAACTGAAACTATTAATAACGCGCAAATGTAATTTTTTTGCGTTTATTCGTTTCCTCGCTGAGGTGGGATGAAAAGTTACGTGTTGCACTCGAGTGCAAAGATTTTTCACCTCGAGCTCTTTTGATTCCCTCGCCTGAGCGTTATCAGGACTCTAATTTTTGAATCCTTCGCTTGCTCGGTCATCAAAATTGAACACGCGGTTAAAAAGCATCTTTGCACTCTTGTATAACAAATAACTACAAAATTCTCGAAAAAATATTTAAAAATTGAGACTATCTTTGGAAGGCGCATTTTTTGGACTCAGCTATAAAAATAGGCTCACCTATCGTTATAAAATAATTAATTCAAACTAGTTTATGTGTTTGTTATTCAGACCCCTCTGACTTCTTACATCACCCGAATAACATTAGGTCTTCGGAGGGATTCGGCACAACTCGTTCAACTCACGCATGCGTACGGCACCGCTATTGTGTACTACTTTTGTGTAACTTCGCACGTTACCATGGGAGTATAGCAGTTTGCCGTGACTTTGCTCACGTCCAGTTCATTACCATACTTACGTAACTTACCTATTTAATTCAATGTAAACGATACAAAGGATTTAGATTATAACAGCGCAGTGTAGAACAAAATGGAGGGAGGTAGAGGAGACATTTGTCACGGCACAGTCACGGGATGAGCAGACATCGATAACATTACTAAATATGACCACAGTGTTGATTAACCAATTATTGCAAATGTCTGAAATAAAGGCTTTGTTCTTTCAAACGATAGCTGGATTAGTTTATCAAAGGAGGTCCAGTCTTGAATGAACGCGATTTCGATATTGGATCACGAAAAGTGAATTGTATCCACCTGTAATTTAAATTGGCCCAGATAGCTATTGTGTCACAAACTCACAACACATAGGTAAATAAGACCATGAAACTTGAGAAAAATCTTCGAGATAAAGTAAACAATGTATATTCTTAGATACCAAATAATAAGTAATTAAATAAGAATATAAAACGTTTAAATAATTACATGATCATTTAACACACTATTAAATTATGATTACTTAATTCAGTTGCAAATACTCGTATGTTGCGGGTCAAAGCCTTCTCAATTTCTCAATTTTTTGCAACTTTAGTTAATATTTTCATCAGCTCATACAAGTCCATTGATTATCTCATCGCTGACTCTTGTAATCCATCCATTGTAATAAAATCCGTACATTTACTTGTTTATGGAAATGTGAAAGTGATACTTTATTTATTAAACGTTGCACCAACTGCTACAGACAGGCATAAAACATCACACGTCGATACAAACATAAAGTTACTGAAATATTATGCTGGGGTAAAAAAACAGACCCACTGCTGACACATGTCCTCTCTACGATAAGGAGTGGGCTGTTATCCACCACGCAAGCCGTCATCCATCGCGCGGGTCTAGCGGGTTGGTGGATGCGTGTGACTCCAGTCAATAATAAATGTAAAACATTTCCAAGAACTTAACAATTCCTCTCCATTTGTATAAATAGAAAAGAAGAGAGAAACTCAAGATATCTGCAAACAAAAGGTTTCCCAATATCCCAAAGCATTGAATGAATAACAGACTCTCCAAAAGTGAGAGAAAACAAGGCCTTGATATATAAATTCGAAATCGTAAGTTGCAATACTTTGGAATAATGCCAATGATTTTCATTCGACGCCAACAAAATGCAGAAGTCGTTAATTTCAACGATAAACCTACGTTTTAAGAACCTATACAGATATTGTAGATTTTTTAATGTAAGAATCTTCTCCTTGACGTGTTGATGTCAATAATCTACATTGAGTCGTTTCAGAGTTCGGCTACAAGTTTAGTGTCCATCAGCAAGCAACATGCAGACAACAAGATACCCAGGCAAGACACAATGTCACTTGGTTTGTGGATCAAAACATCACATTAACTATAGAGCAGCCAGTCCGTTTTGAGAGCAGCGGTGTTGAAATAAATTACACAAAGTAATGCGCCTGTCTAGGTTCGAACCCACGACTTACTGTTCGTAAGTCGGAGCCTCTGCCACTGGGCAACCGCTGCTCATTTTCCAGGTAAACCAAAGTAACTCATGTCCATGGTGTACAACGTTTGACGTTAAATGCGCAAAACCTGAAAATTGTTTGTTCAGAATCACGAGCAGAATCAATTGAACCACTTTTTTAATATTGGTCACATTTTTCAAAAATCTTCATTAAAAATGTTGCCCTGTCTATTTATTAATAGGTCAAGCCATCACGTGCGCAAACCCGCCAAAATAGGTAAACAAACAAACAAAAATGGTTGTCGTCCAATTAATTTTTTTTCATACGCGGGATAGTAATATTTCTTGTCAGTAAAACTAATACAGCACATAAAAAACTTTAATTTCTTTTCACACCACCTGCTCGAAAATGTCAAATTATATGTCAAGCAACCTTAACCTAAAGCGAGTCATTAGTGGCCGGGGCACAGCCGGTCAATAATGTTGTACTGGATTTCATTATGACCCGCTGGTCAATAATGTGATTTGAATTTGGAATCTCACATGCTCAGCTAGATTGGCAGTATAGTACTGTTACATCGGACCTACTAGAACATTCGAGAAAGCACGTGATTACAGTATGAGTACGTTGGAATTTCGAGAGATTTCTATTATTATTACTTTCAAAGTTGGGTAGGTACCTACAAACTCGCGACCTCTTTATAAAAAGACATTAGAATTTCGACCGTACGCCTAGGGCATACGGTTCATATTTTTGTTTGTGTTGTACAAGTAGCTAGTAATAATAATTACCTACCTACCTACCTACTCTTTTGTTAGTGTTTTCTATGACCCTCTAGAATATTCGAGGTTATTCTGGTGTGTCTGTGGGCGAGTATAAATAGACCGCTCAGGGCCGCGACAGTCAGTCTTGTTTTGGCTACCATCGAAGCGAATCGAAGTGAAGTTGAAGTGCGATATCCAAGTGAATAGTGAATAGTAGTGTACTGTAGTGTACTTGTGATTAAGTTTAAATTGTTTTGTGATTAATAAAGTTATCGTGTTGTTTAATCGGTAGTAATTAATTTATCTCATACCCAGCTCGTAACTAATTGGTGTCAGAAGTGAGAGATAAATTATGCCAATTCTACCAAAGGACGACATGGACGGTATCCGTACCAGAAGTCAGCGACAGCAGGATATGGACCAGAGGCGGTTTGGGGATTCTCCGACACAGACACCGGGTGGTGTCCAGCCTACGTCACAGCCAGTCGCTGGCCCATCCGGAGTTTCTCCAGCATCAGTGGCACCAGACTTGTCAGCTCTAATGGCACTGCTGCAGGATCAAGCTCGCCGTCAAGAGGAGCAGGCTCGCCGTCAAGAGGAGCAGGCACGCTGTCAAGAGGAGCAGGCTCGCCAGTTACGGGAGCAATTGCAACGAGACAAAGAGGAGCAGGCTCGCCGTCAAGAGGAGCAGGCTCGCCGGTTGGAAGAGCAATTGCAACGAGACAAGGAGGAGCAGGCTCGCCGTCAAGAGGAGCAGGCTCACCGGTTGGAAGAGCAGTTGCAGCGAGACAAAGAGGAGCAAGCCCGCCGCCAAGACGAGCAGATGATCCTCATAAAGGATCTTCATGCAACTTTTGGCAAGGACCTGAAAGTGATAAAAGATCAGGTCCACCAGCACGAGAACCGCATCTCAGAGGCCGAGGTTCAGATTGCTGGGGTCAAGAAGGCTTTGGGAGAACTAAAGGTTGAAGGCGGGACGGTAGCTCCAGTGGTTGCTGCACCTACTTCGCGTGGTTTTAAGGTTCCGCCATTCGACGGAACATCGTCGTGGTCGGCCTATAGAATCCAGTTTGAGGCCGTCATGAAGGCGAATGGATGGACCAAACCACAAGCCATGACCGCGCTCACCTTGGGCCTCCGAGACCAGGCCCTGACTATTCTCGAGGCACTCGGCAAGGATGTAACCTACGAGCAGCTGCTGGAGGCGTTGGAGTCCAGATACGGTGACGCGCACCTGGAGCACGTATTCCGTGCCAAGTTGAAGGACCGTGTTCAACGTAGTGCCGAGAACCTACAGCAGTGGGCTCTGGAAGTTGAGAAACTCGTTCGGAAAGCCTACCAGTCTGCCCCTGCACTGATTGATGGAAATCTGGTACAGGCGTTCGTTGATGGAATACGTGACTTAGAAGTTAGAGCTGCCGTGAGACTTGGGCATCACGAGACATTAAAGGACGCCTTGGCCCATGCCTTAGAAGTAGAGGCAGTGAGGCAAGACCACCGAACGCACCGCGTCAGGGAGGTTGTAGCATCACCTGTACGCGACCGCCCGCAAGGGTATAGTCCTAGGTGCTTCACTTGTGGAGAAAGAGGTCATCTTCGGTCCAGCTGTCCTAAGCGCAGCACCCCGAGAGAAGATCAGCAGGGAAGAGTGGCTGAAGTGACTGCCCAGCCACAACAGGGAAACGAGTAAATGCCAGGACTGGGGGGCGGGTGCTGGCTGGTATTGAAAGAGCCCCGAGAATCTTGATCTCGCAAGCACATGACGGGAACAGCCTGACCATCAAAGGCGAAGTCAATGGAACACCATGCAAACTGACGTTGGATACTGGAGCTTCTCACACGGTCGTCAATTCTAAACTAGCAAGTCGGTTTCTTGGGGACTACTTCAATAAGCACGACCGTATACAGTTATTAACAGCTACCGGTCAGCACATAAACGTCCGAGGCAAGAAGGAGGTGGAGTTAAAATTGGGTGACAGATTTTATAAGCAGAATGTCATCGTGGCCGACATAGTGGACGATTGCATCTTGGGCTTGGACTTCATGCGGAAATATCGTTGTGAGATCGATGTTGATCAAGGAGTACTGAAATGTGGTTCAGAGGAAGTGTTCATGGAAGGTGCACCGTCAGGAAAAGTGTACTGCCTGAAGAAGATTGTTCTTCCTCGCAGATCAGAAACGATGGTGCCAATTAGTTTACCACAGAATTCTGGAAACAAAGGTCGAAGTGTTCTGATAGAAAGGGTAAACAATGACTTCCCATGGAAGATGGCACGAACTCTGGTAAAGGCCAGCAATATCTCAGTAGTACGCATACTGAATCCAAGTGACCAGGAGCAAGTGATTAAGAAGGGCACCTTGATCGGCACTTGCGAGGAAGTAGCTTGGATGCGTCAGTTGCAAGATGTCCCTACCGGAAATAAAATTCGTAGTCCAAAATTTGACGTGTCAACACTTTTGGAAAACTGCGATTTAACAAAAGGAGAAATGGACAAGGCTAAGAAGATGTTACTTGAGTACGCCGACACTTTCTCTTCAGATGATGCTGACATAGGGAGAACTGGACTTGTTCAGCACCAGATTAATACAGGTAACGAGTTACCTATCCGTCAGCGACCAAGAAGACTGCCAGTTGCACGAGAAAAGGAGGTAGAAACCATGATTGAGGGAATGGTGAAGGACGGTGTTATAGAGCCTTCATCGAGTCCATGGTGTTCTCCTGTGGTCTTGGTAAAGAAAAAGGACGGCAGTATGCGCTTCTGTGTGGACTATCGACGTCTGAACGACGTCACGAAAAAGGACAGCTACCCGCTGCCTAGGATCGATGACACACTGGATACGCTGACTGGTATGAAGTGGTTTACCACACTTGATCTGAAGAGTGGCTACTGGCAAGTAGAAATAGACCCCAAGGACAAGGAAAAAACTGCATTCTCAACAGGAAAAGGGCTATGGCAGTTTAAAGTTATGCCATTCGGTTTGTGCAACGCTCCTGCGACGTTTGAAAGGCTGATGGAGCAAGTACTTGCCGGATTGATTGGAGACGCATGTCTTGTCTATCTAGACGACATAATCATAGTGGGCCGTACATTTGAAGATCACCTTAAAAACCTCAACCGAGTGCTGTCGAAAATCCAAACAGCAAATCTCAAGTTAAGTCCGAAGAAGTGCTCGTTTTTCAGGCAGCAAGTGAACTTTTTAGGACACATAGTTTCGGGGAAAGGTGTTCACACGGACCCAGAAAAAGTAGTCGCCGTTAAGGATTGGCCAGTTCCGAAAGACAAGACACAGGTCAGAGCATTTCTGGGTTTGTGCTCCTACTATCGAAGATTTGTCAAGAATTTTGCCGACATTGCAAAACCTCTGCACAAACTCACTGAGGAAAAGCGGCAATTCTGTTGGGACGAAGACTGCAACGTCGCATTTCAGGAATTAAAGAAACGTCTGTGCAATACACCTATTTTGGGATATCCTGACTCTGAAAATGACTTCATAGTTGACACAGATGCAAGTAATACTGGAATTGGGGGCGTGCTGTCTCAACGGAAAGGAGACCGGGAGGTTGTAATAGCCTACTTCAGCAAGTCTTTATCGAAACCAGAAAGAAATTATTGCGTTACAAGACGGGAGCTACTCGCTGTAGTAAAGACATTGCAGCACTTCAGTAAATACTTGCTGGGACGTAAATTCCAACTACGAACTGACCATGCTGCACTGAAGTGGCTATTACAGTTCAAGAATCCAGAGGGGCAGGTGGCGAGATGGATTGAACTACTACAAGAGTTTGACTTCGTAACTGAACATCGCAGTGGGAGAACTCACGGTAACGCAGACGCCTTGTCAAGAAGACCTTGTCCTGAAGACTGTAAGCACTGTGCCAGGCAAGAGACTAAGGAAGTAGTGCCCGTGAGGATGCTTAGAACGGATCTCAGCGATGAATGGAAGGAGACCCTACAGCAGGCTCAGCAAAATGACTCGGACATCAAACCAATCTTCGAGTGGATTAAAGCTGGTGTTCCTAAACCCAAGTGGAGTGATGTGGCTGCGATGAGTTCCATCACGAAGAGCTATTGGGCGCAATGGAACAGCTTGGTAATCCAGGATGGAGTCTTGTGCCGTAAATGGGAAAACGCTAGAGGGGACAGCTGTCATCTACAAATGGTTGTCCCTAAAGCTAAGGTACCGGATGTTCTACGGCTCTACCATGATGGATGTTCAGGAGGACATATGGGGGTAAAAAGGACTCTACTAAAAATTAGAGAACGCTTTTACTGGATCCACTGTCGAGATGATGTGGAGGACTGGTGCCGTAAATGTACTAGTTGTGCGGCCGTTAAAGGACCCCATACACGCAGCAGAGGTGCATTAAAAGTATACAATGTTGGAGCCCCTTGGGAACGGATAGCACTTGACGTTGCGGGACCATTTCCAGTCAGTGAGAGCGGAAACAAGTACTTCCTGGTGGTCATGGATTACTTCACAAAGTGGCCAGAAGTCTTCGCCATTCCTAATCAAGAAGCTACAACTATCGCAGATAAATTGGTTCAGGAAGTCTTCTGTCGTTTTGGGGTACCCTTAGAAATACACAGCGATCAAGGAAGGAATTTTGAATCGCAAGTATTTCAAGAGACTTGTCGATTGATGGGTACCCATAAAACCAGAACCACCTCTTACCACCCACAATCTGACGGAATGGTGGAACGATTTAACCAAACGTTGGAGAGGTATCTGGCGAAGGTCGTGGAAAGCCGGCAAAGGGATTGGGACAAGCACATACAGCCGTTTCTTCTGTCTTATCGAAGTGCAGTCCACGAAAGTACGACTGTGACACCAGCCTTCGCGAACTTTGGAAGGGAATTACGGTTACCTGCTGATTTAATCACTGGAACTCCCCCTGATGCTCCGTGTAGTGTAACAGATTACGCGAATGACTTGCGTAATAAGTTGAACGATGTTTATGAGCATATCCGACAATCCGGCCAACAGATGTCTGAGAAGATGAAGACCCGTTATGATCGGAAGGCAAACGGTAGGGGTTTCGACGAGGGTTCACTGGTGTGGTTGCATAACCCAGTGCGGAGCAAGGGGAAGTCTCCGAAGTTACAAGCAAAATGGGATGGACCATACCGAGTCGTGACTAGGATCAACGATGTCACCTACCGAATACAGAAGGGTCCACGAGGTGCGCCTAAGATTGTGCATGTAGACCGGTTGGCGCGATGCTACGGGACTAATGATGCTCGGGACGAGCATGTCTAAGGAGGGGGCAATGTTACATCGGACCTACTAGAACATTCGAGAAAGCACGTGATTACAGTATGAGTACGTTGGAATTTCGAGAGATTTCTATTATTATTACTTTCAAAGTTGGGTAGGTACCTACAAACTCGCGACCTCTTTATAAAAAGACATTAGAATTTCGACCGTACGCCTAGGGCATACGGTTCATATTTCGATACTGGAAATATGAAATAACGTAAGGGACAAAACTAAGGTTTTCAGGAGAGCAAAAATAAGATATTTTTCTTACAAAACTGGCAATATTTTTTAAACTATATGTTATAAGTAAAAAGTGTTTAGGACAAAGTTTCTTAGATTTCTTCATTCTTTAAAGCTAAAATAGTAAAAAATCAATAAAGCCTACAGTTTCAAAGATAGCATGTCCCTTACGTTAAATAATAATGAATACGAGTGATATACGTTTACAAAATATTAGATATAAATAAACGGCATTGATGTATGGGACACTTTAGGAAATAAACATTTAGAGTTTTTCAAAGTAAAGGACTCGTAATAGTACACTCTATATTGTTAATGCTGTTAACAAAAATAAAAAAAATAGAATTTTATGCATTCGTGACCTACTATGCCTACGTCATACAGTTTAAAACTACTTGCTGACTCATAGGGATAAAAAATAAACGAATAAAATTGATCAAAACTTTTATTTGTGCTCACTAATCCTCTTTTATAAAATGGTAAGCTGTCTATGCTACTGGGCACAGCAAGATTTCTGGTACTTTCTAATTCGGACTGATCATTCTTTGCAAGGCCCTTGCCCTTCCCTTTACCCTTCACTGTCCTTCTTCCAGTTTGCATTTCTTTGCAGAGTTCTATTTATGACGGAATTAAACAGCTTCTGAACGGCCTTAAGTACCGGTTTTCCACCCGCCTTCAGGAGTTCGGCCGTAATTCCGTCATCACCCGGTGCCTTGTTGTTTTTGAGCTGTTTCAGGGCCATCCTAATCTCGTACAGGCTGACGTCCGGGATGTCTTCGGTATAGTGTCGGGTTAGTCTAGCTCTTGGGTCCTTCGCTAGGTCGACAATGGGTTTGCTAGTTGACGTGTACAACTGTCCATAGAAGCTCTCGATCTCTCTCAGTAGCTCCGGTTTGGCGGATAAGATACTACCACCGTCGGTCTTCAGTTTCGTGAGCTGGCTCTGCCCAATAGCCAGATCTCTTGAAAATACTTTGGAGCCTTTGTACCGCTCGATCGCGTCTTTAATTCGCTCGGTATTAAAGCGGCGGAGGTCGCTCTTTAAGGATTTAGAGATCCGTCTATTGAGCTGCCGGTATCTCGACGTCTCATCTAAAGACTGCAGGATCAACTCACGCCGCTCCTTCATAAGCTTGAGAGTTTGATCGGAGAACCTCTTTTTCTGATTTGTACGACGTGTCTTGAAGAACTTAGACCCGGTCGTATGGACAGTTTTCACGAACCCATCATTGTATTCGTCCACTGAGCTGCCTATGCACTCGAAACGATTCTGGAGTTCGAGCTGAAAGCTCTCGGGATTTTGGATTTGGATCTGTGCTGGACGGAGCGTAGACTTCATCAGTCGAGACCTTTCTAGCTTGATATTGATGTTCAATGTGCCTCTTACCATGCGGTGATCGCTCCCGGTTTTCACCGAATTGATCACAGAGACATGATTGAACATTTGCTTCTTGGTTGACATGATGAAGTCAATCTCGTTTTTTGTTGCACCATCTGGGCTCTGCCAGTCCACTTCCTGTGCTCACGCTTTTTGAAGAAGGAGTTCATGAAATAGAGACCCTCCTTCTCCATAAAACTAGCCAGTTGGTGGCCCTGGTTGTTCCGACGTCCAACTCCAAATTGCCCCACCTGCAGCTCATCCCCGTCTCGTTTGCCCAGTTTTGCGTTGAAGTCCCCCATGACAACGGTGAAGTGAGTTTTGAAACATTGCATGGCTTTAGAGATATCCTCATACATGGTCTCCACTTCGTCGTCGGGGTGTGCCGAGGTCTTCTGAGTATAAGGTACGCCACCCTGGTCGACACACTCTCGATCTTCACCACGTTGTTCACGAGGGACTTGTGGACGATAAACCCAACACCACCCTGGGACTGGCGGTCACCCTCTCGGAAATAAAGCAGGTTGCCGGATTTTAGGATTATCGTGTCCTCCCCTTGTCTTCGGACTTCAGATAATCCCACAATACTCCATCGCAGCCTGCTCAACTCCTCTTCGAGTTCCGCTATCTTCTCGTCGGTCCGGAGTGTGCGCGTGTTATACGTTGCCAGGTCCAGTCGTTGGTATAGGCAGCCGGATCCCATCCGGGGATTCTTAGCAGCCCTTGCCACGCCATAACCTCGACCGCTGCCGTAATCGAGGGGTCTACCCTCGATTACTGGGCTGCCGGGCACTAGGGGCCATTTATTCAATGCGGTGTTCATTTTTGGGGGGGCTTTGCCATAATCGCCACGCTTGGCAGGCGGGTTGGCGATCGCAGTACGGTTATTACAAAAGCACAGAGAACGCTGCTGCCCATTCTCTGGTCGCCTCTTACGACACCCACGGGAAGATATGGGATGGTGCTATTCTTTACGTCCGACACCATGCGGACGATTGTTACTTTTAGACGCACGTAAACAATGTTATCGACGCACGTGGCGCACGATTGCCGGTGAAATACGAAGTACAGTAAGTGTCACGACTGCGCAAACAAAATCACACACCTAATCCGTATTGCTATCTAGCTCAGACAAGTTGCACCGTTTTACGTGTGTGACAGAGACGCATAATTATGATAGTTTAGTCACAATTTAATGTAAGGGACATGGTATTTGTACCTTCTCAGGGAACACTAATGTATAAGACAATAATAAAACATCTCAAATTATGGAATAACTTATGTGACATGTTGTAAAATGTACTCGATTTTGATTTAATGTAAATACCAAATACTCTGAGTAAAGAGACTTACATTATTTTTTATAAAAAAAAATAATTTGAATGTCATATACAGCTAGTTTCTAGAAAAAAAATGGTCTAGGCCTACGGAAAATATGTGATGTAAAGGACATTTTTTTTAAGATATCGAGATTTTAAATATACCAGTCGATAGAGCAAAAAATTCTGAAACCAACGATATATATAACTCATTTTCGACAAAATGTCCCTTACGTTATTTCATATTTCCAGTATCGATTTGTTTGTGTTGTACAAGTAGCTAGTAATAATAATTACCTACCTACCTACCTACTCTTTTGTTAGTGTTTTCTATGACCCTCTAGAATATTCGAGGTTATTCTGGTGTGTCTGTGGGCGAGTATAAATAGACCGCTCAGGGCCGCGACAGTCAGTCTTGTTTTGGCTACCATCGAAGCGAATCGAAGTGAAGTTGAAGTGCGATATCCAAGTGAATAGTGAATAGTAGTGTACTGTAGTGTACTTGTGATTAAGTTTAAATTGTTTTGTGATTAATAAAGTTATCGTGTTGTTTAATCGGTAGTAATTAATTTATCTCATACCCAGCTCGTAACAGTACTAACCAACACTCTTTGGTGCCAGAAAGAGGAAAGCTATTCTCGATACCTTACTACGCGTGGATGATATTCTCGATTTCCTACAAAATCATAACGACTGCTTTTACATATCGTTGCCATGTTTTCGAAGACATAATATTGTAAGAATAATTAGATAACTACGAACCATTTTTTAAAATAAATGGAATAACATTAGAACTGGCATTAATAATAACAAATACCGTACCGCGCCGTTATACCGTAATAGTAATTGGCTGTAACATTAGTTAATTTATTTATTCTTGCTGTTTGTTTTGAAGTATATCCTTAAAGGATAGGTGGATGATGGAAACGACTGTTCATTGTGAAGTTCCTTTTATTACTGTCCAGCGACTAAATTACTTACTTACTAGAATATGAATGCTTAGCTTGCTAAACGTGACCTGTTATTGGACCGACGACTGTCTTAATGGGGATCGGCAAAGGCATGTCCTTACACCTCCCCCGAAAAGTATCGACTACCCCTTCCCCCGTTAGGGAGAAAAAAAATGGTAACAATAATCAGTCACGGTACAATTAGTTTTTTTTTTTCTATCAAAACACAAAAGTATTTGAATACAATGCAATGTTCCTATAATAATAGTTTTTATTTAATAATAATAAACAACAAATACATTGCGATTACATCATTACATTAATTAATTAATTAACATAAAATAAATTTGACAGATTTTTGTGAATAGTGTATTCTTCGACAAATTTTGATAGTTCGCACTGTACTGTTAAGATATATACTTATTATTATAATTATCTAATTCTAAAGGCTCATTAAGTCTAAAGTAATCCTCTCATAAGCGGAACTAGGTATTGAAGTTATTACCATTGGTTCCTTAACGTTCTTATTAGTATATTTCTGTAACTGACAGCTCTTACATTTTTTAACATACTTCGCTACGTCAGTAGACATACTTGGCCAAAAATAATGTCCTTTAATGTTATTCAACATACAATTCACCCCCGCATGGCCACTGCTGGGTAATAGGTGAAAATCGTTAAGTACAACTTTTTCATCGTCGTCATCATATATTCTCGTAATGCTTCTTGCAACCTTTTGCTTTCACTTAACAAAAGTTTTATTATATTTGCATTTTTTTTTAATACTTAACAACTCTGTTATGGCTAATCTTTTACGATCTAGATCCCTCGCTAACACCTCTACGGTCGATTACGATCGGGAGTCTAAATATATCGCTGATTGCGATGATACAAAAATACAAACTTTTACTTTGATCTAGATCCCTCGCTAACACCTCTTCGGTCGATTACGATCGGGAGTCTAAATATATCGCTGATTGCGATGGTACAATAATACAAACTTCTACAAATTTGATCTAGATCCCTCGCTAACACCTCTACGGTCGATAACGATCGGGAGTCTAAATATATCGCTGATTGCGATCGTACAAAAATACAAAGCTTTGCATTTTATAAAATGTTATCCTTTTTCTTCAAAGGTTTGATTTCTTAATTTCTTGTCAAAACATTAACGACGTGTCCTTGCATATGCTTTAATTCCTTGCTAGTTACAGGTCATAGTCATCTTATTGTAGTCAATGACGGCCCCATACACACCTCTTCAAAATATTATGACCTATTATACCATCAGTAGGACAGTTTAAATTCTTAAAAACGTGAAACTGTTGATTAAATACAAAATATATCTAAGTATACGTAGCCTTCGGACACTAACTGTCCACCTATGCGTTTTATAATTATCTTATCGTAACAAAGTCCACTTATCAAAGACTCATTTAACCATTTATATTTTAAAGTGCATATAGTTGCACCACTATCTACCAAAAACTTCGCGTAGTTATCCGATATTACGTTAAGAGAAACTACATTACTTTTACTATAGTTAAAATCATTATTATTATTCATTAGGGGAACGAAAAAACTTATTGTTTATCATATTATTTGTTTCATTTATATAGGTTTTTGCGACTCTTGTGAAATAACATGAACGCGTGGGGTTTCGCTTCGCGGAAAATATTGCACGTTGCCTGCAGGTGTGCAAAGAAATCCGAAACCTCGGCCTCGCGGGTTCCCACGGTTGCTTCCGCGCATAATCGGGACGCGCATGTACCTATTGTTGTAATTAGATTGCGGAATATTTTGACCTTGCCTATCATCCGATGGACTGTTTTGTCCGAAATGTTTGTACCCCCTATTAATATATGCCATTTTTGATGTCTTTGAAGTTATGTATCTTAAACTTATGATATTAACAATTATGGTTTATATTTATGTTTAAATTTATAGTTTTTAAACTCTCAGAACTGATCTCAGATTTTTCAATTTTGGTCTGTACTTCGAGCAAAATAGACTCCAACTTAGAATATTTCGTTTGAGCTAATATAACATTTTGTTCAGCTGAATCGGATGTTTGTTTCCGTACTTGACCGATTTTTATAAGATAATCGTTAATTTCTTTCAATTTGTTTGATATTAATAACAGCTCTTTTAAAGGCATTACAAGGTTATAAATCTCATATTTAGTGGGGTAACTTACTTGACTATGCTTATTTAGCTAAAACAATGTAACCTGTTTCGACATGGCGACTTGGTGGTGACGGGTACTGGAACCGCTATAACTTTCCCACGATGTCGGCTTCAGGTGGCAGCTTAGCTGGAAATGGTGCTGTTGTTTGGGCCGGGTTAATCCCTGGACTCCGCTGCTACTGGGCCGGGCTGTTCCCTGGACTCCTCGTTCTGAACTGCTGAGTTGGCTTGAGGTTGGGAGACAACACTAAAAGTACTAGCGTTGAGTTCTCTTCTTAATACTTTGACTGCGTTCTTTTGGCTTTTTTTGGCGATGAATTATAGTGCTCCGACGAGTTAAAGTTGTGACTGGTACTGGCATTGGCTTCTCCGTTTGGATTTTGTTTTTGGTTTTTTTTTTTGTGTTGCTTCTTTTGAGTAAGACAACCCATCTTCTTTCTTGAATTTTGATTGTTTCTTCGGTCCTGATGTTCTTTTTCTTTTCTTCAATATTAATTTTCACATTCTTAAATTTTTGTTGTTCTTATAATGGTAGGGTCTGACAGGGTCTGGCAGGATCCTGGCAGGGTCGCCATGAAGTATATCCTTAAAGGATAGGTGGATGATGGAAACGACTGTTCATTGTGAAGTTCCTTTTATTACTGTCCAGCGACTAAATTACTTACTTACTAGAATATGAATGCTTAGCTTGCTAAACGTGACCTGTTATTGGACCGACGACTGTCTTAATGGGGATCGGCAAAGGCATGTCCTTACAGTTTATTTAATAAATATTTTGGTTTTCGTACTATGGCTATTATTTTCTCACAGTAGGTGTAAAAAGTAGAGTATCCTCTTCTGGGCTAAATGTGTCTTTGCCTTGGGCTAGCTTGAATCCCTCGCTGCATTCAGGATTCTTGTATTAACTCCCTCGCTTCGCTCGGGAGTTAAGTCCCGAATCCTTCATTGCGCTCGAGATTCAATATGACGCCCGTGACATAAGACACAACTTTAGCCCCTTGGTGCATAATCTACTATTTTCCACTCAGAATTAGGTCAATTGAATTAAAAAAAAAACATTTGGGGTGTCTAAGGCTTTGCGCATTTAACGTTAATACACGTTGCATGAGATATATTCAGCAAGAAAACACTATAAAGACGTGTTTCATATTACCTAGAAAACATAGAAGTCTTCTAACTCATCTTTGGTACGAGTATCTAGGCATGCAAACAATTAACACGTACTCTATAATTACCCCAACACACAGAGCTCATCTCTGCAACCGTGGATGCTGCGTGTCGCAACGACAATGCAAGTGATGCAGGCGCGGTCTGTCGCAAGCACAATTCTAATAACTGAATACTTTAGAACAGTTACACATGGCCGCTGAATTTGAGGCTTCCGTAATCATGTCAGTCATTATGTTTGTAATCTCTTCACTTATTTCTTGTTGTTTTTAAAGTCAAAAATCACGTCTTTAAACATCTCACTGAATCATTTTTTATTAATATTATTATCTACCTGTCCTTGTCTCACGCACGGTACTTGGAGTTGTTTAATACAATTCTGTCTGATCTATTTTTAGACCAAAACTCTGGAGTACACGCTATAATATTAATATGATAGTAACAGTATAAAAAGAACGAATAATAGTAGGTTTCTAGGTTTGTAATGGTACTAAAATAGGTATAGCACGTACCACCAGATCATTATTATTAACCGGACGCATCATCCTGGGAATCTGGCGGGGTCAGCTTAGTCCAACAGGTTGCCGCAATTCATGGAGTGACTGCTTATCTCACGTGCACAACCCAGAACCAGGTAAAAATTTTATAATCATTCATAATTCGACATATATTGCGAGATTGCCATTCATAATCTACCTAGCGTCTTCCCAACTATACTGATTGGGGTCGGCTTCCAGTCTTACCGGATGCGGCTGAGTACCAGTATTTTACATGGAGCTATAGCCTATCTGACCTCCACAACCCTGTTAGTACCGGATAATACGATACCCCTTGGCAAGACTGGTTGTCAGACTTTTTGGTCCACTGACTGCCTAACGACTGTCAAAGATCCACAAATGAGAGCCGGGACGTGCTATCCGAGACACGGAGGAAACTCGGTATGTAATGGGTGGTCACCCATCCACAGACCAACCTAGGCAAGCATGGCTTAACCTAAAGATCGACCCGAGCGGCTGTTATTATATAGCCACGAGCTCCTCATATTGCGAGATTGCAATTCGAATTCAAAAATATTACGTCAAAATTATTTGCAATTTAAATAAGCGAAACTCAATGAACTTGGTTATTAACAGAGTCTCAGCAATTCTATCAGTATAAACAATGTCGTTGAATCTTAGTTTGTATTCAACCCATTATTTTGTTTAAAACTCCATCTAGATGCGGATTGCCTGCAGTCCTGCTCTACGAATGTAGTCGTTGGTGGTCACATTGGTGCGAACAAAGACACCCACTGTGATTTTCATACTTTTTGGATGACAACACATATACACATACTTTTTGGATGTCAATACATATTCGCACAAAGTAAGTACATAGTTGAGTCGGAAAATGAGTAAGTTATGTAAGATTAAAATGATCTTGCCCTCTTGGCCTTGAATTTCAAAATCAACAACAGCTTTACTTACATTGGCTCAAAATGGTTATATTTCAAAAGAAATATTTCCAAATTGACAATTGCAACATAAAAACTGTAATGTATCTACAAAGTAAGGTAGTGATCACAAAGAGAGTGCGCCGCGAGGAGGGCAGAGGTCGCGTGCGTGTGCGCAACACGCTTGAGTAACCGTGCCCTCTTCACAGCGTCACAATAGCGTCAAATCACAGGCTTGGGCTAGTGTGGTAGCAAGCGGTAGGTAAATCTTTCTTAACAAATGGGCTCCTCAAAGCTATGTATTTGATTGTTTTACAGTAACACTATTCTATTTTCAGCCCGGCTAGCATGGGCAGGGGATAAAAATTTTATCCACCGGTTATTTCCACTTTTGTTTGAATTTTGTCCCTTGTCAGTGGAAATAACCGGTGGATAAAATTTTATCCCCTGCCCATGCTAGCCGGGCTGCGGAAATATAAATGCAAGTTGCATATGTATTATGTAAGTAGAGCAAAATGAGGTGAATATCGTTTTACGGCCTTAAATAATTAATTGTTGAATAAAATGTTTCCGCACCTGGCCCCGCTTTCGCCTGTGCCTTGCGGAATGTATATGATGCAAAGTTGACTTGTTCAAAAGCACCATTGTGTTCAATTGCTCCACGGCGCGACGCGGCGCTTAACTAAATTGTTGCTGGACCTTTAAGTTTTGTCTTAGTCACGTAAACAGCTAAGAGCTTCATGGAACAAGTGTTGCGTTACTGTTTATTTCATTTTTTTTTATTCTGCTCATTTATGTCATGTATTCTACAGCTGGGCTTTCCCATGCTGAGTGTTATGTTGAGCAAGAGTATTAATAATTCATTCAATTTAATGCTGATTTGTAGGTATAGCATAAATCTTTGGATTTTCAAAACCCTGCTCTCAAATCACATAAAACAGAGCTTGAAAGTACGAAAAGATCCTTGCTGGAAATAATAAGACTCGCGTAGACCGGGGTGGTACGTACATAGGTACTAGAAGGTGGAGGCCTATACGCCGCAGGTAGACCAGGGCTGCAAAAGATGATTAGGACACCAAAAGAAGTGTGCCTTTGATGTCGCTTACTTTGTTGCTGGGGAGTTGGTTCCGTATCTTTTTCTCCCTAGATAGAAGACTAGAAGTAGTGAAGAGCGGCCGATCTGGAGGACTGGTTAGAATAAGGTTATTCAATTTCCGACATTAAAAATTCTCAGCCTAATTTGAATGAATGAATTTGGAGTTTGGTACTATCGAGCCGCAGTCAGCTGTGTTTTTGAGAAAACTGCGCATTAACCAACGCGCTCAAAACCATCTTCAAAGCATGTGACATTGAGGAGTCTCTTGCGCTATCAATGCCAATATCAAACCATGTCACAATGCGTTGCGTCACAGCCTGGTGGTGGTGACTTAGATGTCCTTTCTCTACGAACCCCAAACATTCACACGTCCACCGCAAACTTTCAAAACGTGGGCGATAATAATAAACAATTCACTTCTTCATAATGTATAAGTAATGTGGGTTTTTATTACGGCAAAGTTATAAAAGACACGAATTGAAATTTTCATACAATAATAAAGGACAGTTTATTGGTGCAGTCTTCTGGACAACTGATGCAGACGTAGTTTTGTTACTTGGTAATCCAATATAATTGGGGGTGTACAGAAATACATCGTTGGGGCTTTGGATTTTCTGGTAGCTTTGGAGTTTGTGATTTGCAATGCGTAAATTGGTTGATTGCGGTGTATAGAGATGTTTATCGGCACACAAGTCAGAAGTCATTCATATTGCTTCATAATAACATAGAAACAACTTAGTGCAACATATTGTTATAGTGCGTCACTTTGTGCCAACACAGCAAACGAATGTGTTTGCTAAACAAAATGATTTTATACAAACACACTTTACAGTGCTGTACTGAGGAAATAGTTAATGTGTGTCAGAATATAAATATGAGAATATATATTTGTTTTTTTTATTTGTAACTTTAAGAGTTTCAATGTTTCCCTGGCATGGTCATCTCCTATGTTCAATTAAGTTAAAAAATTCTACGCAAATTGACTCAGTAAGAGTTGCGGAAGCTGGACGACAGGCGTCTAAGTGGGGCCATAGGAATCCAGGTACTTATACATACAAAGAATGTGGGGAGTATTCTAGTGCTCTGGAGGTACCTGGGGACTAAGGCTTCTTTGGTGGCATCTAATATAAAATTGTTAATTGTGATTGTAAATTTATTCTTATTCTTTGTTTAATAGACAATTATCTTGGACAGCTTCCTCTTTGATGATGTCTTCTAGTTTTCAAGCCGTTAAGCAGTAAAGTGTCAGCTTTACAGTCTGAAGAAAACCGCTAACTCAGAGCAGCTTTAGTACTTTTAAACAAAGTTTTTTCTGAACATCTTTAAATGAGCTGTCACTAGGCAAATCATCACTCAATTTCTTAAAAATCAGTTCTAGTTACGTATTTCATTTTAGATGTAGAATGCTACATGCAAAATCAAATACATAACTAGAACTCATTAGGCCCTGTCACCAAGCTGCTCGTGCGCAAGTGGGTCATGTGTGTTCCTAAAAAGGGCCTCAGCCTTCCACCGCGCATCGTGAGGCAACGGAGACGCCATACTGGGCTGATGAGAGGATCGCACTAAGTGGACTGATTACATTAGAACGGTTCATGCATAAATGTGTGATGTGTAATTAGAATTTTGTTTGGTAGGTACGCCATCTATCGGTAGTTTTAGATAGTAGAACGAGCTTTATATATAAGTACTATAGTAAATTGATATCTTGAAAGTTTTTATTCCAGTGTCAATAAAGAGGTCACCCATTTCTTTCATAAGGAGTGTGAATCATCATCATCATCTCAGCCGAAAGACGCCCACTGCTGGACATAGGCCTCCCCCAAGTGTCGCCACATTGACCGGTCCCTTGCGACTCGCATCCAACGATTCCCGCAACCTTCACCAGGTCATCCGGTTCGCGGTCGCCACTCCAGAACTTTTCGGCCCCAACGGCCATCCGTTCTGCGAGCAATGTGCCCTGCCCACTGCCACTTAAAATTAAGTTTAGCAATTCTTCGGGCTACGTCGATGACCTTGGTTCTCTTGCGGATGTCTTCATTTCTGATTCGATCACGCAAGGAAACTCCAAGCATAGCCCTCTCCATTGCCCTTTGGGTGACTTTAAGCCTTTTGATAAGGCCCATTGTGAGCGACCACGTTTCGGTCCCGTATGTAATCACTGGCAACACACACTGGTCATAGACTTTCGTCTTGAGACACTGCGGTAAGTTGGACGAGAAGATACCGCGCAGTTTCCCGGGCGCTGCCCAGCCGAGTCGGATTCGACGATTGACCTCTTTCTCGAAATTAGACCTACCTAACTGGACCGTTTGTCCTAGGAGTGTGAATATCTAAACAGAATCCTAGCATCCGTATCGTACCAATTTTAGGATTTTCATTACTTGATCTGCATCTGATGTCGCGAGCTATGATGTCTCAATACTAGAAGGTTGTGATTTCCTCTTATATGTGAATGGAAGTTCTGTATTGTAATAAACAGATGAAAACAACAAAATAAATTAAACCTGGGAATCGTTGAAGAATTTAGGATGATAGAAATGAAACGAATTGTATCAGTCTAGGTTTCTTTTATTTGTAAAAAAAACAATAATTATTAATTAAATAATAAAGTGAGCACGTGCGCTTATTGCCCGGGAAAAGTGACAGTCTTCCGGAGCAAGAAGCCGCACCATGGCGCCCGCGCACACGTCCCCCCCGCGCCCCCTCCCCCTCCCCCTCCGCGACGAGTCCACGGGCGGGTCGTCTGCGCTGGCTCCGACAGGAGTCACAACTAATGAACCGACCGTAGCAGACAATGGGAACCCAACGAATCTAACAGAAGTAACCGTCACATGCTTCATCGTTTCAAACCAAGGTGGATATAATAAATTAACCTAAGTCTACGCTTTGAGCCTTCCGATAGAATCCCTCGCGATACTCCGCCACTAAGTGCAATAAATAAAGAGTACGTGCAATCACATATAACTCTAGTTCGACTACACCTAAACTTTATCTTTTCATAAGGTTGAAAATATTCTAAATATCAAATTCGTTTTGTACCAAATTTAGTTATGATATAGTGTTGCGCCGAGTCGTCGCTCGTCGCTCGGCGCTCGTCAGTCGCGCGGGACGATCCAGTTTGTTCTTACTCAAGTTAAAGGAACTAAACCTATTCGCGGATGCTTACGTTAATGTCTGCGTTTGTCATGTTCTCGGTAAATACAGCTAGCAGTAATGGCAACGTGGCGTCGAGGTGCGGCGGCCGGGCGGCGCCGCGCTCTGTCACATGTTGACTAGCTTGGTTGCTTACTTATGATCACTCTACTCACATCTCTCACTAAACAAATAAATAACTTATCCTCTAACGCGAGGAGCCGTCAGCCGAGGAGCCAGCGACTCGCCTCGCCGTAATTTGACACAACGCGGGCTGCGGCCGCACCGGCCGCGCTCGCTCCCTAACGCTAAACTATTATAAATAATTTGTCCAGCTAATACACATAAATTCGGCCGGCCGGCCCCGACCGTCTACTTACATTACAAAATACGATCAGCCGGCGATGGATCCACCGCCGCCGCCGCCCACCGTCAATTGACGAGGAATATGATCGATTTCGAAAGGGTCACATATGCCTATATACCTAATAGTCTCTACGTTAACTTACAGTTTCAAGAACGAAACTTACTCTCTATAAAATGCTAATTAGCTGAGGTTCCATGCGGGTGGCGCCGCGCGGCCGCTCACTGCGCCGAGCTCGGGGAGCTGGTGATGGTCGATGCCTCAGTCGCGGGGGCGAGCGTGGTGGCGCTGGACGGGGCGGCCGTGGTGACGCTGGGCGGGGTGGTGGTGGTGGCGCTGGGTGAGGCGGCCGTGGTGTCGGCATCGTAGACGCTCGCGGGGGCGCTCGTGGTTGCGGCGGCAGTGCTGCTGGCGGGTGGTGCGGCGGTGGTAACGATGGGGGAGTCACTGCTCACGGGCGCGCCTGTAGTGACGCTTGCAAGTTTCTCCTTACTCTCAGTTTCACTCGACGCACTAAACGGAGATTCGTTGGAGGCGCTGCTGTCAGTGGATGTCTCAACAGACGCGGACACCCCGAGGGACTCGGACGATTCGGACGACACCGGTTTCTCTTTGCTCTGCTTCATTACCACCTTGGTGGGTCGTCGGTGGTTGATGGTGGGCACGTACGACTGCGTGATGATCTCGATATCCTTTTTGTCGGTCTTGGTTTTGTTCTCGGCGATGTTGACGTCGTCGGACACGGTGTCGATGATGGGGCGCCGCGTGGTGGGCTCCACTTTGTCGAAGGGAGGCGGTGAGTCCGTTAAGCTCTCCTCATCGTCCTCGATCTCCACCCTTTGCTTGTTCACTGGATTTGGGATTTTACTCTTGAGAGGTATTTCAGTGATGGAATTTTGATTAAAGTTTTTGTTTTTGCTCTTGTATCCCGCGTTTACTGGTATGAGCTCCTCAGAATCTGAAATACTTGCGACAGTTGTCATGTGGTGCACGGCTTCCGGTTCCTCTGTGTTTTCACTCATAGAGGCGACATCACGTACGAGGTTCAGAAGGTCGGTAAATTCATTAGTATGTTTGCCATCAGCCGATTCAATAATTGCTGCACTCTTCTCGGGTTCTGCCGATATTTTTATTAGCTCAACAGCATCGGTCGCTGTTTCCGAGGAACCAAACGTTACAATAAATTCAGTGGTTTCTACGTTCTCAAAACCAGTATTTTCGTTCGAAGCTGATCGCGATACTGTAATAACTTCCGAACTTGTCGCTGAAATTTTCGAAGTATTATCCAAAGGATCTAAGGTAGAAGGAAGTTCTTTGTCATTAGTGGTATTCTCGGGCACTTCGGGTGGGTTCTGATCACTGGTTTCAATAGGTAGAGAACTAAGTTCGGTCTGAGAGGTGACTTCGGTGGCAACATTAGACTTCGCAATAGAGCTGGTCGTTTGTTCCTGTTCCATAGTACTTGGCTGTAACTCAGTATCCATTGTCTTTTGGAGGATAGTGGTCTCATATTCAGGTGCCGACGTTACAGTTTCACTTGATGTTTTCGTATCATCTGTAGCGATTTCTACTTTTTCGGTTACAATTTCTTCGGTTTTTTTAGGTGTTTCAGTTGTAGTGACAACTGCCTGTGTGATAATATCGGTAAATGTGGTTGTTTCGTCTGACTCTCCAGTGACCTCCTCGGGTACCATTGATGGTGCATTAAGTATTTCTGTTGGTATTGATGATCGCAAATTAAGTATTGGCATATTTTTGAAACTAGGAGATTCAGTACTGACAGGGAGATCTGTTTGTGCAGTCGTTCCTTCACTCGAGGTTCTAGGGATCTCTGTAGTTGTTATTGTAGCCGATGTATCCGGAAGATCTTTTGTTATAGTTGTCAGTGGTTCCTTAACTTCAGATTGGACTGTCGGAGGTACACTTGCCAATGTAACGTCATGACTAGGCACATGCTCATTCTCAACAGCTAGCTCTGGTACTATTTCATCCTCATGATTTCTAAGGACAGCTAAATCGTCAGGAAGTGGAGGAAATGCGGGGTTGTGGTCAAAATCTTCCTCTTCAATTATTGGCGCTTTAGTGGTTGCTACCGGCAATGGTTCAGGGGTTGCAGGCGGAATTCCCATAGTCGATACTATTGGGACATTCGATGAGTAAATGGAACTGTGTGTGGTGTCGAGCGTAGAGAAACTTATTTTGGATGGCGGTACATCTTCATTTTGGTTTGTGGTGTCAGTGAACTGTGTTGCGTCTGGTGATGACACTATGACTGGTAACGATGAATGGACTTCAATAACGCTGGGAGACTCAGTTTTAGACTCAGTGTCTTTTACGTCCTTTTCGGAGGTAGCTTCTCGTGGGATGAGAGGTGACTTCGATGAAGAGTATTCAGCTACTTCGATACTCGGTGAAGGTAGGATTTCTTTGATCTTGACGTCAGTAATGACTGGGATCTCGGAAACCGGGGTGATTTCCTTGATGGTAATCTCAGGTTTGATAATCTCTTTTGGTACTGGTGGTTGAACCTCAATTTTTTCTGATGTTGGAACGCTTGAAATTGATGATGACACGCCCGGCAAACTGGTGACACCTGAAATCATAATAATAAAAGTTTCAACAAAAACTCAACCAACAAATTAACTTCACATGCATTTAGCGACCAAAAGATTTTTATCTTATATTCTTTGGGTTTATCAACTGCTAATATTTGAACTCACCTCTGAGTGGGCAGTTGTCGTACTCGGGGCAGCAGCGTCCGGGCACGAGGCGCGGCGTGCAGTCGTCACGTACGAAGCACGCGATGCGCCGGCACACCACCTCGCCTCCCTGGCAGTAGCAGACCCGGCAGGGGTCGGCGGGGTCAACCAGCTTCTCTCCGTTGCCGTACACCCGACCTTCTTGCTCGCATTCTGAAAATGATATCGAAAAACATCTAGCGTAAAATTACGAAGCTCCTTATTAACTAACTACATACAATAAAACTTTGGGAAAGTTCTGAGATCTTAATCAAAAACTATCTCGTGGTATTTTCTTGTATATTTAAAACGGGGAGTTTTTGACTTCACCAATTGTTGCCTTCGTAAATGGACTGTAAGACCACAGCAAACAATATGACACTATAAACAATGACTATAACTGATTTTCCCATAAAGAAAATCAGTTACAGTTTTGTCTCATATTCTTCTTCTTCTTCGTCGTCGTGTTCCGCGTACGATAGTATTATTATTTATTTTGTTGGCCTAGGACTTTGCAGGATACCGTTCCCCCACATACTATCTATCCAACGAGCATCCTAATCCTACAGGGTTTAACTTTCTGAAGTTCAGTTAGAAGCCCCTGGACCGCCTTTGAACGCAAATATGTCTTTTGTTAAGTTAATTTCTGGTTAATAAGCAAGCAACACTCACCGCACTGGTAGGTGGGGCAGCAGTGGTCGGGGCGGTGCAGCGCCTTGCAGCCGGGCCGCGGCTCACACGTCTGGCGCGCGCACTGCACGTCGCCGTGCGCGCACGTGCAGCGCTCGCACGGCTCGGAGCCCGGGAACTCGTCCCCTGGCATGTACACCACGTCGCCTAGTGCACAGCTTCCTGGAAAATCATTGGAGACTCTTGTAATCATTGCTAGGTAGGACCAAATGTGTCTGTCACCAGAGTAATATACGACGTTTGCGTATTGACTAATAAAAATAACTAATAACAACGTGTTTTAACAATAGGCAATAGGCTCGCTCCCTTTTAAATGGAACTTAAACGTTACTGGCGTAATGTGGGTGTACTTAGGCACGCGTCTGCCTAACCCTTCTGGTATTACAGGCGTGATGTTGAATAGTTTCCTTTCAATCGACTCACAACAATCTATCTTAGTGAACTCAATAAATAATCATCTTTCCCCAAACACCGCAGCTTCCGCTTTCAATCAGCACAGTATCGCAAATAAATGTGTTTTCTTTGTTTCTTTCATCGCAATATAAGGGAAGAGTCGACTCACCTTCCTTCAAGCCGACGTCGGCGCTGGTCACGTTCGGCAGCGGGCCCAGGGGACCTGCAACAAAAGAATATAGGCTTTAATACAATCGTACTAACTACAGGGTTGGTGCACAGGGAAAACTGGTGAGGTTATTTTATTTGTGGCGTTCGTCATTCATCTGCATTGTGGATTAAGTTGGTTGTACCTATAGTTTTGTAATCAATAGAAGCACTTCAAATGTTTTGGTCAAGCTCAAGCGTAATATCTTTCGAGGAGTTCTATCTATAAGGGTAAGCAGCTCTTGTTAAGGCCGGTCTATAGATGGGTGACAAGTTAACTCGACGGTCCCGGCTGTCACTTTTAGAGACAAGACAGTCGTTACAGGAGACTGAAAGGCTGGGGTATCGTATTACCCAGCACTAACTGGGAACGTGGAGGTCAAATAAGCTGTTTCTCCATAGTGGTATTCAGCTGCATCCGGTTACACTGGGAGCCAACACCAACATACTTACTTTAGAACAACGCTAGGCATATGATTTAGCGTAACATTTGTGTCCTCTTTCTTGCAATCAATAAATCCTAGTAGAACGTCAAACATATTCAAAACAGAATGTAAATCTTTCGGTTTACTTCTTTATACTTATTTCATACATGTTTTTTTTTATATTTATGTCTTTTATGTGTTGAAGCGCTATTTCATAACCAAAATACCAAATTCTGATACCATATAGGAACACATTGTTCCAGACAAAAAACGTTCTACCGTCTACGAAACTTTCAGATTTATAGACAATGCGACAAAGTCGTCCAGTTGTCGACCGGCAAGCTGACGGCTCGCCGACGACTCACAAATCCAATTCCGACTACAATTGTGTTTGATTGAGGTCCCTGGGCTCCCGACTATTTGCATCGAGTTGCGGGATTACAGTCCCGCAAGCCCGCCATCCCGCAAGCCCCGACTGCCGCAGACAAATGAATTAGAAACAAAATTCCGACTTGGGTAACTTCATTACTATCGGTTCTCTCCCATCCGAAGCGTTCATTGTGTAATGTTAATGAGCAGCGACAGATGATGTTTAAGTTCTGTCGGTATGTTGTGGGGATGTGTTCAGCTGATTCTAAGGATTTATTCAGTTATGTATATTGGGGTTTCCGAAACAAGTTACATAATATCTTCTTTTGGTTCAAACAAACCATGTTCAGCGCAAACTCGACAATTATTGCAATTCCTTGCCATTACATTTCGCGGCCAAAGCAGTTAAACTTTTAGATGTTATTTTTTTTCAGGCACCGTCCCCCATACAAAATTCTCATAAAAAAGAAAGAAGTTCAAGTAGTACTTGCTACTAAGTGACATCTGAACTGAACTTCCCCTCGTGCCTCGTTTGAGCATCACTCAACTCGTCACTGTGGCTCGCTAACGTCAAATCAATACGACTAATTACTCTCTAGAAAAGTTTTGTTCTTTCCATACACAGGGGTAAGGCTCCCCCATCCACGTGATGCATAAAACATGAGTACAAGGCACCATTCACCTTACGACAATCTCAGATGAACACAATTTAGACACCGATGTCGCAACATCAAACTATAAGTAGTAAAAGTTATTACAGGTGTAAAGTTTCCGTAATGATTCTTGCTATCTCAAGTGCGGGCTGAGATTTTATTGAATACATTACGAAGATAATCAAAGAATATGATTATGCACTTATTTCATAAAAGCAACCGGGCAGCGATTGCAGCGTTGCAACTTCAATTCTGCTTGGTATGCTTGGTAATTTTACGGCCGTTTACTGCAATATCAGATATCACAGTCTGGCAATATCTCTGCACAATAAGCAAATAGGTATAGTCGGTCATAATGTAAGTACCGGTAAATAGGAAATATCCGACTTTTTACATTTTATCTAATAAACGGTTTCACTCTAATGGAAATGAACACATCAGAACTGAAACCTTGAAAATAATTTTAGATACAAGTATTTTGTAAATTTTCATAAATATTCAAGTTTCGTACATTCCGGAAGATTCTCTTTAATTATCCCAGTGTGATTTGTAACGTTGCCATACCATTTGAAACTACATAAATATAAATAAAATGCTACACGAAGCTTTTCTGACAATCTCATAAGAGCCCTTCCTATTCACGTAATTGAACAGAATGTGAACAGCTCGCGACAACCCTTTCAGTCGGACCGTGAATGGGCGCCACCCCGCCACCCCGCCTTCCCGACATCCCGCCATCCCGCCATTACGGCCCTCTTTGATTTACGTCCCAAATCCCGCAGCTCGCTATTTTTATGTCGTCTTACTCTTGAGAAAAAGTCTTTGGTTCAGTTTTGTATGAGTCAGGAACTTAGGATGGGAGGAGACATTCTTTTATAAAATGCGTCTTGACGGGTCTTTGTGTAGTGTTGTCGTCTTTCATTATTCAACTGAATTCTTTCAATAAACAGCTGTCAGTGATTATATAATGCTTAAGACATTTTCGATATTTTATACATGCGGTTCAAATTAGAAGTTTCGCAAGAACTCATTGGGACTATGTAATATCTTCGCTATAGGTCGATTATTTTTTCCCATCCATCTGATGAATTACGAATGGTTTGAAACTTTAAAGACCTCTGAACCACCAAACTGTTCTGAAAGTTAAATGTGGATACTGAAGCTTGTGAAACAACGCAGACAGGTATTTAGGTTTGATTGTTATGCTCCCAAATGGGACGTGAAGTTATGTCTTTCAAAATAAATCGGCTTCCTTTCGCGAATTATTTAATTCTATCGACAAAAATATTATATCATCGCAACACGTAATAAACTGCACTTTCTCAATCAATTCTGTCATTTTTATTATAAATCTCAATAAATTATTGCAACATCAATAAATATCTGACGTGACTCAAGTTGTGAAGTTGTGTGTTCGTGATAGCCACCGAGCCCGCGGTGTGGCACGTTATCAACACTGAGTACAAAAACACTGACTTGGAAAGGGAAAAAAGGTTTTCAGAACTTCAAGTGTTGAACATCTAGGTTTTAACCAGGTTACATCTGTGTTGGGTACAAAATCTCAGGGTGCTCTAAAGTTTCGTCAAGATTCAGAAGTTTTGTTCGAGATAAGCTAAAACTGCCGTTAGTAACTTGGAGCGCGGTCAAGTTAGGGTTGGAAGAACACAAAAAAGCGGCCAATTGCGAGTCGGACTCGCCCATGAAGGGCAACAGCATGTAACATAATAAAGGTCTTGCAGTTCGTTGTAAATGAAAGGTAAATTGCGGTTTACGATTTATGACGTATTCAAAAAAACTACTAACTAGATCTCGTTCAAACCAATTTTCGGTGGTAGTTTACATGGTAATGTACATCATATATTTTTTTAGTTTTATCATTCTCTTATTTTAGAAGTTACAGGGGACACACAATTTGCCACTAAGGAAGTGTCTCTCGCGCAAACTATTCGGTTTAGAAAGAAATGAAAGTAGAAACCTCAATATCGTTTTCGAAGACCTATTCATAAATACCCCACACTTATCATATGGGTGTGATAAAAAAAAGTTTTTGAGTTTCAGTTCTAAGTATGGGGAAATCCCCAAAATGTATGCTTTTTGGGGATTTCCCCATACTTAGAACTTACTTTTTTTCTTTTTTTGTGCGAAAATCCTAATGCGGTTCACAGAATACATATACTTACCAAGTTTCAACAGCATAGTTCTTATAGTTTCGGAAAAAAGTGGCTGTGACATACGGACGGACAGACAGACAGACAGACATGACGAGTCCATAAGGGATCCGTTTTTGCCATTTGGCAACGGAACCCTGAAACATTTATTAGGGGAGAGTAGCCCAAAACGGGTAAGCTAAGGTTGATGATAAAAAAAAACAATTTGTAGATACAAATTGAACATTTATTTGTACATTTTGAAATGTTTAGTCATCGAGGACTATAAAATAAATGACATATTTTATAGTTTTGTACGTTAAGAATAAAAAAATAACAAAAATCTTTACCATTCGAATTACCCGTTTTGCCCGTAGGGGGGGCCTAAATCAGGTAGGGCTTTTGGGCAAAGCGGGTAGGGACTAAATTAAATCAATCAATGACTAGAACTGTTTCATATCAATCACAACTCAAAGTTTCTAATTATAATTAACATTTACGGTTCACAACCATAATCATAAATCGGTCTTCTAACATATTTTGCAGTCTTAATCAAATACAATAAAATCAATAAACACTTATTCGTGACACGTGTCACAGTAATACGAACCTCTGCCAGAGTATGACGTGCAGGCCTCATGAGCCCACATCTCGCAATCATCACACTTAATCCAGTCTTCTGCTGGTATAGAGCCACCAGCCGGTCGATAACAGGGAGAAAAATCTCCAAACGAGGTCCAAAAAATAATAAAAAGATAATAAGTACGGAGTACCGGTGCTTGGTATGCAGCGAGCTTTACATAGAGCCACCAGCAGAAGACTGGATTAAGTGTGATGATTGCGAGAGGTGGGCTCATGAGGCCTGCACGTCATACTCTGGCAGAGGTTCGTATTACTGTGTCTGTGTGTATTTTTTGGCTGCACCGTTGACGGAAGTTTTGAGAGTTTCTTCTATCGCAAGCTTCATAACTCCCTCATCCCACGATGCATTTGCAGTCTTTCTTTTATATTTATTAACCATCTGCAAAAGTAAAAGAACTAGTAAGCACTCAATGAAATTATACAGGGCAAATCGGGTATGGGCAAAACGGGTACCCGCTTTACCCCTACCCTTTTTGCCCACAAGCATGTATTTTTTTCAAACGACTCATAACCTTAAAACCGAAATAATAAACGCCAACCTATTACACAAATGAAACGTCTTTTTATTGCTAAATAATAACACAAAACTAGTAAGAAAATATTGTAGACCATTTTCGAGTAATCAAAAGTAATGTAACTCAATTTTTTTTAGTGGAAATAGCAAAAAACTTTGTTCTTGTCTTACCGTGAACTCGTGTCCGCCAGAGAAGCGCGCCGACTGCCTGTGATTGGCGAGCGGCAGGTGCCGTGCCCTGCGCGCACACATTCTCATTAGCAATAACGGCGCGCAATTTAAAATGCATACCCGTTTTAGGCGGGCTACCCGTTTTAGGCTTACCTCCCCTACGTTTATTACAGCCATCTTGCAAACATTAGTTTTTGTAGTGCAACAAGAAGGTTCCTGCTAACTGAAGAATTACACTATTTACTGGACACTTTAAGAGAAACTTGATTATGATTACTCTACGATAGATTTTAATTTATTTATGAATATGGTTTTACGCGTTTTACAAAAGAAAAAAACATCGTGGTGAACCATGCTTACATAAATCTGAAATTGAATAATTTATTTAATTGTAAAAGAACTGTATCCTACATTTTGTCAAATTACAAGACGCTTATATATCTAAAGTCTCACACGAGACACATTGTAGCGTCACTATGTACACGTGCACACAAGCTCCATTCATAATATGTTCCATTACATACTTAAGTAAATAATGGCGTTACCGTGTTCAGCTTATAATGGCACATTAGTGAATTACGTCTTGTAATAGAGCTCGTCGTGAACCGGGACAGACTACAGACTACGATATTATTGTCATTTGGTATTAATAAGGATTGATATAGCTTGTTACTTAGCTTATAAGGATTATTGATTTGAGAGCAATTAGTAATTGAAGGGTTTCTAGCAGGTAACATTAAAACGTGGATTTCTAGAATATATTAAATTACGAATTATTTAACTAAATTAATTTAATTGATGAAAATTTAATTTCTCAAGTGAGTACATATTTCATTAAGCATTGTATTAATGAAGAACATAAATATGAATGTTATGTAAATTATGTGATGTGAAACTTGCGTTATCCCAACACTTTATTTAGTAGCACTTGTGTTTGTTGCAAATATTATTTAATACAAATATACCTCATTACTTCCAGTATTAATATTATATCGAGAATGCAAATGTTACCTATGCAATTTTTTTGGCTAAATAAACGAAATTTTTTCATTAATTTTCAGGGGATTCTGGTAATACATTCTGCGTAAATCAATGCTCAAGTGTATCTTGGTGATACGTGTACCTTCTGAGACAATTTTGATATATCCTGGTGCTTTCTATCCTATATTTTCAGTTCAAAAGACCTATCAGACCTATAAACCTTAGAACATGGGATGGTTACCATAGCGACCATCCTATCATGGCTGTATACAAGTGTTGCATGTGTTGTTTGGAGCATGTGCCTAATGCACCCGGCGCTAATCAATTACATTAAGTATATCGTTATTGATATAATAACCGTGCAAAATTCGACCGACTAGCCACTAATAAGCTCACAGGGCGACTCACACGGTTATGTAAACCGATTGAAATGCAAACACATTCTTTCGAAATTATGTGAAGCACAAAACACAATCTTTAGTTACTAGTATCAAACGGCCAGAAAAGAGGAGGTATAAGAGTTCCGCTTGGATGGTATATTTCTGGCCGATTGAAAAATTATGAAAAATCATTGATGAAAGATACTAAAAGAAATTAAAGATTGATCAAGAATCACAAAAAAAGACAAACAAAATGTACAGTCTGTAAATATGTGACACATATAGCATCGTTTAGCCACAATCACTAAATGTGTGCTCGAACTTCCAGAACATTTCCTTCACGTAATTCAGTTTAAAAGCCTTCTCATCATCATCTGCCCGCCTTTTCCTAACTATGTTAGGGTCGGCTTCCAGTCTAACCAGATGCAGCTTAATACCAGTATTTTACATGAAGCGACTGCCTATCTGACCTCCACAACCCAGTCAGTACTGGGTAATACGATACCAATTGGTAAGACTGGTAGTCAGACTTATTGGGCTACTGACTGCCTGAAATGACTTTAAAAATCCTTATATTGTATTATAAATCGAGGTCATGTCCGCAACTCCACGTCTAAGGCGCTTATTTGAGTAAGGGTAGCAGTAAAAACCAACGAGAGCCTATTAAAACTTATTTAAACATTGTGATTGGTACTTCTCAAACTTTGAACCCATGACCTGATGCTCTGATGCTCTAAAAGCAGGTCCACATACCCCTTGTACCACCACACATTCATGAACAAAGGCAAAATTAATGAACACAAAACGAGAGCAACACGACTACTGCCACGAAGCCTTCATTCTTTGGTACAGAGGTCAACCGGCCGACCTTAGTGAGGGCTGCGATTAGCTGGAGTCAGTGACTCGGGCCTCGTGAAGGGCGGCCGGTCGGCTGAACTGGAAGTAGGGCGGGCGGGACGTATCGGTTACATGGACGGGATGCGCGATTTCGTTGATACTTCGCGGAGGTGAAATAACTTGTTTTAATTGATGTTTGTGAAAGTGTGGAATATTTCTTATTAAACGACGAATACAGTTACATTAATATCCATTCAAAATATATATTTGGGAACCTAGATATTATGTAACCCAATCGATCTAAACACACACTACCTTAAGAATATGTATGATTTACAAATTATTTTGGTATTACGTTTGTATGAAATACGCATGCTACGCAGGCCTCTTAAATTATAATCACATCTGTGTGCATGCGACAAATATAGGAAGTGCGTGGTATCTGCGGGCGATGAGCCGCGGCCTCGTGAAGGGCGGGCGGCTGAACTGTAAGTAGGGCGGCGATCAGGACGAGAGTATTAACCTCGCAGCCGCCCCAGTTCACTGATGGAGTCAAGATACCTCTTGCAGGATGTGCCTAATGGAAGCCAGGGGTCAATGTAGGTATCTGTCTGATCTACTTGTCGATGAAATTATATGTTAGTAAGTAGGTATAGTCACACAAGTGTGGTAACACTAGCAGTACGTATAAAGAGCTGTGCTTCTCGTCTCAATTTTGAATAATACTTCCACAAAATGACTTCAATGTGTGGGACGACATAATTTGTCAGACAGAAAAAGAACATTTAAAAATCAAAACAAAGTGCTTTCAGCAACATTAAAGCCGAAAAATAAAACCGCTCTGCTATAAAAAGAACCCTTATTACGACGAAAATAATAAAAGTACAGCCCCTAGAAACTCATACTCCATCCGCTAAATTAAATACAACATCCACAATATCAATTTCGCTGTCTGGCGTGGCGTGGCGTGGCGTGGCGTGGGCCGTAATAAGCCGGCTACATCCCGGACGTTCGTTAGCCGTAGCCGTGCCGTATAGCCGTGGCCGTACACCCGTAGCCATATAGCCGACGGCTTTAATTAAAACATATGCCGGCTAGCCGGGCCCTCTCTAGTGACACCGACTTCTTTACCGCACTCCTACAAGTTAATTAAGCTTTCTGACTATATTCGCTTCTGTCTTTGAACGTGGCTTGTTAATGAGACTCGGTGTCACTGAGATTCTCGTTCTAACTTGGGAAGGGGAATATTCATATTTGAATGTTGATGTTTCAGAGAACAGTGGTGACCCAGTGGTGACAACCCCGGCTTACAAGTTGTCGTACCTGGGTTCGAACAGGCGCGGCGCGGCGGCGTGTAACTTTGTGTAAATCTATATATATAAAGGAGAAGTCCACTCACTGACCACTCATCACGAAATCTCGGAAACTACTGGGCCGTAAGGACTCAAATTTGGCACAAGCACTCTCTAGGGGGTGCAGGCGCGTACTAAGAAAGGATTTTTTAAAATTCGCACCCCAAGGGGTTGAAAAGGGGTGTCAAAGTTTGTATGAAAGTCCTATGTTTTTAAAGTTAGAGATATTAATGTAAAGCCTGAATGTTCCTTTTGGCTTCTAGGTGCTCACTAAGAAAAGGTTTTACGAAATTCGGCCCTTAAGGGTACAAAAAAGGGTTTTTAATGTTTGTATGAAAAAAGTTAAACATCCAAATTGAATCTTACGTCAACGCGTTATTGCATACTTTACATTGAAATTAGAATTCGGAAACCGATATAGATCCAAATTGCATTTTACGACAACGCGTTAATGCATATTTAACATTGAAATAAGAATTTGGAAGTTCCTTGAGGTTTATCTTCAGTTTTTAAGCGGAATTTCTAGGTGGCCAGTATGTTTCAGTGATATGCAGGCGTCTGCTGAAAGGTATTGCAATGAGGTTCTATAACGTTTTAAAGTTTTTATTCCAATTTCTATGTGGCCAGTATTTTTCAGTATGCACTATGCAGGCGTCTGCGGAAAGGTAAGAAAAAAAAAGTTTCAAAAAACGAACTCAAGCGATACACGATCAAGCTCATTTCTATTCTGCGATATTTTGCTGTAGGTACTATCTAATTTGCGTTGAAATATTTGACATCATCGTTGTTTGGTTTGTCTTCGTTTTGGTATGTTTCACTTAGTAATTTTAAATTGGAGGATAATCATTTTACTGTGTTCTTACCTATTTCCTGTTTGGAATTTTGTTATGTCTATTTCTTTGCGAATTACTTATTGTGTATTAAACACTTAGCTTTGGTGTTACTATAAAGGTTTTTTAGTATTAATCGTTCTTACTAAAAAAGGTGTCCTTGAATACATATGTTCGTATTTTAATTTTTACTCTATCCTATTTAGTGCATCACTCATGGCAGTGGGAGACTTATTGCCATTTGAGTTCCAGGTGTTTCAAACCTTCAAGGGACAAACAGGGAGTAAAAATAATCCGATTCTCAGGAAACTTCAATGAAGGTCATTTTGATGTTTTAATTCCGTTGGCCAATTTGAATGTGAAAGCGCGTTTTTTGCGTATGGGCAAATCCACCACGCGGGCCCAGTGCGGTTTGGCAGATGTCACATGTCTTCGAATTTTTGGTTCTTGGACATGCCGGTTTCCTCACGATGTTTTCCTTCACCGTTTTGAGAGCAGTGGTGATGAAATAAATTACACAAAGTAATGCGCCTGTCTGGGCCACGTGTTCGAGCCAGCATTGTGCGCCACGTGTCTAACAACTGGGAAAGGTTTCAACCTTTCACCCAAGAGCGGTCAGGAGCTGTTTATTGTTCGATGCGTAAATACGTTACTGAAATGTCTTGCCATGGCACCTACGGAACCACCTGTGAAGTCATGGCAGCGGGAAGACTATTCCCATTTGAGTTCGAGGTGTTTCAGGATGGTATTTTTATTGCTGTTTTCTTGGAACATTAACTTGGAACATTTTCTTGGAACATTAACACACTAAATCTCATTTGATAAACACCAACGTATGAAACACGCGAGTGAAACCGCGCGGGCACAGCTAGTCTTCTATATATATAAAGGAGAAGTCCACTCACTGACCACTCATCACGAAATCTCGGAAACTACTGGGCCGTAAGGACTCAAATTTGGCACAAGCACTCTCTAGGGGGTGCAGGCGCGTACTAAGAAAGGATTTTTTTAAATTCGCACCCCAAGGGGTTGAAAAGGGGTGTCAAAGTTTGTATGAAAGTCCTATGTTTTTAAAGTTAGAGATATGAATGTAAGGCCTGAATGTTCCTTTTGGCTTCTAGGTGCTCACTAAGAAAAGGTTTTACGAAATTCGGCCCTTAAGGGTACAAAAAAGGGTTTTTAATGTTTGTATGGAAAAAGTTAATCCACTCATCACGAAATCTCGGAAACTACTGTTCCGTAAGGACTCAAATTTGGCACAAGCACTCTCTAGGGGGTGCAGGCGCGTACTAAGAAAGGATTTTTTAAAATTCGCACCCCAAGGGGTTGAAAAGGGGTGTCAAAGTTTGTATGAAAGTCCTATGTTTTTAAAGTTAGAGATATGAATGTAAAGCCTGAATGTTCCTTTGGGCTTCTAGGTGCTCACTAAGAAAAGGTATTACAAAATTCGGCCCATAAGGGTACAAAAAAGGGTTTTTAATGTTTGTATGAAAAAAGTTAAACATCCAAATTGAATCTTACGTCAACGCGTTATTGCATACTTTACATTGAAATGAGAATTCGGAAACCGATATGGATCCAAATTGAATTTTACGACAACGCGTTAATGCATATTTTGAAATAAGAATTTGGAAGTTCATTGAGGGCGTAATTTCTAGGTGGCCAGTATGTTTCAGTGATATGCAGGCGTGTGCTGAAAGGTATTGAAATGAGTTTCTATAACGTTTTAAAGTTTTATGCCAATTTCTAGGTGGCCAGTATTTTTCAGTACGCAGGCGTCTGTTGAAGGGTAAAAAAAAAACGTTCAAAAAACGAACTTAAGCGAAACACGCTCAAGCTCAAGCTCATTTCTGTTCTGCGATATTTTGCTGTTACTACTAATTTGATTTGAAATATTTGACATCATCGTTGTTTGGGTTGTCTTCGTTTCGGTATGTTTCACTTATGCTGGGGCTACACTATCGCGATAACGCGAAGATTTGCGTTGTCGCGACACGTCTGGCCAAAGAATTCGTCCTATCGCGAATCATCTTCGCGAATACGAACGCCCTTCCCGCCGCTGTCGGTAAATTGCCGCACATCAAAGGCTTTTGTCGCGACAAAGTTCGTGCGTGCGTTCGAATCTTCGCCTACAAGTCTGGCCGTAGCATTAGTAATTTTAAATTGGAGGATAATCATTTTATTGTGTTCTTACCTATTGCCTGGTTGGAATTTTGTTATGTCTATTGCTTCGCGAATTACATATTGTGTATTTCACACTTTGGTATTAAGTACTATAATAGTAGGTCTTTTAGTATTAGTCGTTCTTACTAGAAAAGGTGTCCTTGAATACCTACGATCGTATTTTAATTTTAAAGTTGTATCTTTGGTTTAGGCTGGTGTTGCAAAAGAATAGCTATAAAGAAAATTACGTTCCAAATAATGTTTTTTACGGTACTTACTGGTCGTAAGCATTGTTTAATTAAATGGATAATCAAAATATTGGTTATCACTTCTAAGTGCAAATTCTTAGCCAAATAGTAAATAATCCTGGCGATGGCGCATGCTTATTTTCATCTCTATCATATTTGGTGCATCACTCATGGCAGCGGGAGAATTATTGCCATTTGAGTTCCAGGTGTTTCAAGGGACGAACAGGGAGTAAAAATAAAATAATCCGATTCTCATGAAACTTCAGTGAAGGTCATTTTGATGTTTGATTCCGTTGGCCAATTTAAATTTCAAAGCGCATATTTTGCGTATCAAATCCACCACGCGGGCCCAGTGTGGTTTGGCAGATGTCACATGTCTTCGAATTTTTGGTTCTAAGACATGCCTTTCCTTTCCTTTCGTTTCCTCACGATGTTTTCCTTCACCGTTTTGAGAGCAGTGGTGATGAAATAAATTACACAAAGTAATGCACCTGTCTGGGCCACGTGTTCGAGCCAGCAATGTGCGCCACGTGTCTTACAACTGGGAAAGGTTTCAAGCTTTCACCCAGGAGCGGTCAAGAGCTGTTTATAATTCGATGCGTAAATACGTTACTGAAATGTCTTGCCATGGCACCTACGGAACCGCCTGTGAAGTCATGGCAGCGGGAGAACTATTCCCATTTGAGTTTGAGGTGTTTCAGGATGGTATTTTATTGCTGTTTTAAACACCAACGTATGAAACACGCGAGTGAAACCGCGCGGGTACAGCTAGTTACTAATAAACTACTGCTCTCAAACCACCAGTCTTACCAAGTGGTATCGTATTACCCAGGTTGTGGAGGTCAGATAAGCAGTCGCTCTTTGTAAAATACTGATATTTAGCTGCATCCGCTTAGACTGGAAGCCGACCCATAGTTGGGAAAAGGCTAGGTAGATGATAATGCCTACTGCTCTCAAAGCGGTAAAGAAAAATATTGTGAGCGATGTCCAAGAACCAAAAATGTTCTACCGACATGTCCAGAAGCTGGGTCCGCGTGGTGTATTATAGCCAACTCCTTCTCATACAGAGCAGGCATGTGTCCCAGCCGTAGGAACACTATAATCAGATTATTTGCAGGGTCTATCAATTGTTCTGGGGCTAGGCAGTCTTCCAGATACATCATCCGCACCTCTTATTGTGCTGATAAGTAAACACACTACACAATGAACTAGTTCCACGCACGAGTAGGTAAGCTCGTAGTACCTCCGTACAGTGGGCCACACATACTTACTCATGCGAAGCCAATGATCTAGGTAATGGTTTACATCGACAGAGGATACCCGACCAGCCCAGAAAATTTGCAGAGATAAATACCCGTATAAGTAAGCGAATGTTAATAATATGTACTTAGGCATTATTAATAAGGAAAAACCTTGTGTTTCCTACTCATTTTTACCAAATAATTATTCGCGCTCCGTGAAGCGAGGAGGATAAACCTACTGATCCCGTTAATGAGCACCGTTAGGATAAGCACTCGCGTCGTCGATCACGTCCCGACTCCAACTTCCAGCGAACTCCAATGTTTGCTGAACCTGTGTTTGAGTTTTACTGTTACCAACAACTGGAGATATGAAGAAGGACAACTACGAACAGGTTTCATACACATTGTGCTCGGGGAGAGACGTGAACGGTTGAAGCTCAGCATTGCATGCTCGCACGATCTGTGATAACGATGATATTGGCCTACTTGAAATAAATGCTTTGATTTTGATTTTGATACAAATGTTAAATATGTGAATGATAAAAGTGATGATATGTAGTGCGTGATGTGATGCTTATGTGTGAAGTGTGAATATATGTCGTTGTAATTTAACTGAATCTACCGAAAAACCTAAATCAAAATCAAAATCAAAGCATTTATTTCAAGTAGGCCAGTTACAGGCACTTTTGAATTGTCGAAACAAAAATGAACATTTAAAGTAGCTACAGTCCCAGTCACAAGACATAAAAACTGTGAAAGTACTGTAGTTGCCCATTCCCTAGCGTAGATCTCTATGGAGAAGAACGGGCAAGAAACTCCATGGACACTCTTTTAAATCAAAATATTGTTACAAAATCTTGGTTACATCATTCATGTTGAGATGGTATATTATGTGAGAACAATGTAGCAAGATGTGCACGTTAAAAGTGTCCATAGCAAAACAAAAATAAAATACAACTCAAAAACAAAATAATTCAAATAAACCATGGCGACTAAGAGATGACCAGTCACAACTGACAGCGCCCGTTCACGAACATGACGCATGGATCAGCACCATTCAGCTCAACCATTTTGAAGGGAACTAAATGGTCCGACACACGCGCCACCATCAGCGAGACATTTGAGTGAGCATGACATACTCTCAACCGCCAGGGCACATTCAAGTCAAGAACTGCCGTAGGTTTCCAGTGAATGATAGCTTACTAGTACATGGTACTCACACAATATGGGCTATGCGATTATATAATACTAACATTGAATCTATACAATGCAAAGATAAGTTTGTACAATCTTCAGCAGCTCCAACAATACCATTTAATGCTATCAATTTTTGCGCCCCTGTCCATGTGGAGCAGGACCAGCATTAAGCCAAGCATTTTTATCAGCGATATAATCGCTCAACTTGTAATATGCTTGTTTACATAGTGTGCGTTTAACGCATGTTTTAAATTTCGTCTCATTCAGTTCAAGAATACTTTGTGGAATTTTATTATAGCATCTCAAACAGTACCCCATGAAAGATGAGTCTACTTTAGCGAGTCTAAAGCCTGGCTGAACTAGTTGGTCCCTATTTCTAGTACTGTAATTGTGTCTGTCACCTCTTTTACCAAAAAGATGCAGATTTTTTCTGACGTACATTATGTTTTCGTAGATGTATTGGCAATGAACCGTCATGATGCCAATATCCTTAAAAAGTTCCTTTAGAGAATCGCGCCTACGAAGATTATATATGGCTCTGATGGCTCTTTTCTGCAGAATAAATATAGACTCAATATCAGCAGCCCGTCCCCATAGCAAAATACCGTAAGACATTATACTATGGAAGTAACTAAAATAGACCAGTCTAGCGGTATCTACATCAGTGAATTGACGGATTTTTCTAATGGCATATGCTGCTGAACTTAAGCGCCCCGCAAGAGATGTTAAATGAGAACCCCATTGTAGCCTTGAATCAAGCGTAAGCCCCAGGAAAACAGTTTTATCTACGAATTCGAGTTTCTCTTTATTCAATATTATCTCACAATCACTACTTTTAACATTCGGTAATGAAAATCTTATGCATTTAGTTTTCTTTTCATTCAATACCAAATTGTTTGCTGTGAACCAATTTTGGACCTGAAGTAGGGCATTATTCACTTCATCTAGATTTTGGGCCCGTCTATTTATCTTAAAAATTAGGGAAGTGTCATCAGCAAATAGCACCATATTTTGTGGTTGGTTTTTCAATAAATAGGGTAGATCATTTATATAGACTAGAAAAAGGAAAGGACCCAATATTGAGCCTTGCGGAACCCCCATTTTTACTTTCAAACCCTGTGAATTGACACCATTTATTTGAACATGTTGTTTTCTATCACTCAAATAAGATTTTACCAGGCTAAGTGCAAGTTTACCTAGTCCGTAATGCTCCAGTTTCAAAAGTAATGTGTCGTGATTTACGCAGTCAAAAGCTTTGGAGAGGTCACAGAAAATTCCTAATGCGTCTTGGGAATCTTCCCACGCAGCAAAAACGTGCTTTAATAAGGTTACACCGGCGTCAGTTGTACAACGACCCTTGGTGAAACCATACTGTTGATCATGTAAGATTCTGTTGGTGTTAAAATGATAGAGCATTTGATTAAGCATTACTTTTTCAAAAACCTTGCTAAAAACTGGTAACACGGATACAGGTCTATAATTATTGGCATCTTTACTGTCCCCGGATTTGAAAAGAGGTATGACTTTACTGTATTTCATTAAATCAGGGAACACTCCTTGGTCTACACATGAATTAAAAATTAAAGCTAAGTACGGGGCTATGGTCTCAAGTATAGATGTACAAACTTTGATAGACATTCCCCATAGATCTTCGGTCAGTTTGATTTTAATTTGCCGGAAAGCTTTAATAACTGTCATAGGGTTAATGTGTTTAAATTTAAATTCAGCCAGGCAGCCAGATACATTCGCCTTTAATAAGCCAATTGAGTTTTCAGGTGAGGAATTAAGGGCCTCCGTAGTTTTTATTGGTATATCGGTAAAGAAATTTACAAATTCTTGAGCTACTTCCTGATTAGAGCTTTTAGAACCACATTCTGTATCTAATGTATAGCTATTATTACGTATTTTCTTTCTGTTAGTCTCGTTATTTATGACTTTCCAAACGGTCTTTATTTTATTTTCTGCTGTTTTGATCTTGTTGCTAATGTGCAGGGCTTTAGCAACCTTGCAAGTATTTCTAAAAATCTTTGAATACTTAGAAACATACTTGCTAAAAGTTTCTGTGTTTATAAAAGTCTTAAGGCTGTAAAGCTCAAATAGCCTTTCCCTACTTTTTCTGATACCTCTAGTTGCCCAATCACTAAATATAAATTTAGGGCAAATACTCTTTGTCTTCTTTTCAAAAGTTTTGTTGAATTCCGTGTGAACTAATGAAAAGAAACGGTCATACAATTGATTTATATTAATATCCTCTTGGCTCATTTCACTTAACTTGTTCTGTAGGGAAATATTAAACCTATTTAAATTGCAAGAAGTTATAGGTCTATATTTAATCTGAACATTTTGTATTGGAGTTTTACACCTAAAAGTTACAGTTTGTCCGCTATGGTCAGACGGCAAACAATTCACTATGGCTTTATCTAAATAATCACAATTGCAGAAAACATTATCTATACAAGTAGCAGAAGATGATGTTACTCTAGTAGGTTCTATAAAAGTGTTGGTCAAGTCAAATGACTTAAAAAGATTTAATAACCGACTGCTATTTGGATTCTCTTCTAAAATATTGATATTGAAATCACCACAAATAATTGTAGACTTATTACTGGCTGCAAGTTTTGCCAGGACATCTTCCATTATTGATTCGAATAAGGAAAAGTTTTGATAGTTTGGGGGTCTGTACACACACACAACTACATGCTTATCTAGCTCAACACAGGACAGTTCGACGCAATGTTCAACCGAGAGACCTACTATGTCATTACGTTGCTTATATTTAAAACTATTTTTTATTAATATTAGGGAACCTCCACGAAGCATAGTTTTACGGTTAAAGCAGCTACCCACCATATAGTTCTCATAATTAATAAGCATTTGGTAATCCTTTAGCCAATGTTCAGTAAAACAAATAATGTCAAACTTACTACTTTCTAAAAACAATTCAATTTCTAATAATTTTGAAGAAATGCCTTGGATATTTTGGTGGAATAATTTTAAGGTGTTCTGCTGAGGCCCTTTTTTACTAACTAGTTGAGTGCAAGAAGATACCTTGTTGTTGGTAGGATTAACAATAATATTGTTAATGGTACCTTCTGTTGTCTCACTTTCTAGTTTAAATTAACATATGGAGTGAGGCCGGAGACTCCCGTGCCATCCTCTGACAACAAGACCCTATCACTATTAAATCCTAATTGAGAATTTTCCACGGTGACAGATGGATCCTCTCCAGTACAATGTGTGTAAACATTTATAGCACTAGTGCTATATTCGTTCGTGCCAGTCACCTGAACATTAGTAGAATTACTAATTGTCGATGTATTAATAATATAACTAAACTTAGACATACTATTTATGTCTGTGTGAATACTATAAGATAATAGCCGAGCTATTTTGTGTCTACATACAATAGGTAGATACACCTTACCCCGTGTCGACTTTAGTTTACCAACAATAGTGTTGATATCCAGATATATAAGTCTGTCACTATAGTGACCTACTAGAAAATGAATATGGTTATTTAACATATGTATATAATTGTTTTTCCTATTACCCAAATTTTCAAAATAGGGAAAAGCACACAATATGATTTTACTACATTTTAACTTTAACAACTCGGATACACAGTCAGTGATATCTTCCTTTTTAATCTTAGAACTATTGCCTACACATATAGTTATGGTGGTACTAGGATCACAAACGGTTTTTGTCGCAGATGCCATAACCTGTTTGTAGGTAGACCCTGGCATACAATTGTTTTGAGTACAATAATTCAGGTTATTACTAATTAATTTACCTAGCCCCTTACCTATATTGTCAGAGAACATAACTGAAAGATTACAATCATGATTATTATGAGAAATAAAATTACCACTCTCAGGCAGACTATCATGTGTAAAATTATTTGATTGTCGGTTCGGTAAACTGTCCTGAGACAAATTCTCAACCTGGGATGGGTCCTCCATTACCTCAGGGTGGATATTGTCATGGTTGGTAACCGTCTGACAACTACATTGACCCATTACCAACTCATTTGCTGCAAAAATATGTTCCCTAATTTGGTTCTGAGATATCATATACCTACTAGAAAGGGAACTTAGTGAATCCTGAAGTACCTGTATTTCAGACTGTAATTGCTGAGTATCAATTTGATAAATTTTTACACTGTCTTCCAATTTTATTTGATAGTTGTTTAACTTATTTACTAAATCAACACGCTCTTTCCTCAGTGGAATATATTTGGAAAAGCGTTTTTGTTGTTTCCTAAATTGATTACATTTTTTTATTATTCTATTCAACTTAGCATATTTTTTTAATTTGTTTTTGCTAACTGAATAATTTTCTTTCATTAATGAATCCTCTGTCAGATCAATAGTTATTAAGGAAGGGGGGTTTAAATTATTATTATTGTTTAATAATTCATTATATAAGAGGTTTGTTTCTTTAGCTTGTGAACATGCTCTTTCTTTCTGTAACTTTATTATACAACTATTGGCATGAATTAACTTATCTTCTAAGTCCCTAATTTTAAATAAAGCCTGCTCATATAAATCACTACAATTACTGAAACCATCCGTGACCACCTTCAGTTGATCCCGTTCATCCACAACGTCCAAGTATTGCTGATGAAGGTCTACTAGCTCCCGTTTTAAGCTGGAGTTTTTGCCGTTAATCTTATCGACTTCCACCTCACTCTCCTCTCTCTCCTGTAACAGTTGTTGGACTTGGAGGTTTGATTCTTTAAGTTCTTGGAGGGCCGTTCTCAATTTTAACTCCATATCCAGAGCAGTAGCCTTACGGGTCATCACAGGCATGGTTTAAGGATGGGTTACTGAAAATTAGAAATAAAGAAACGGTGAGAACTAATAGAATAGACTAATAAAATAAAGTTAGCAATGTGAGGGGAAAAAATAAAAAAAAATAAAAAAATGACAAGAAAGAGCCTTTAGTTATGTAATGAATGAGGTTTAGTATATAATAGCTTTAAAAGTTTATCCAATTTAATGTGTCAAATTGAAATGAGTGTTCAATTTCAATGGTTTTATTGTCTTAGGGATTTACTTTTACTTGTGTGGGTAGGTTGCTTACAAGAAAATTTAAACTTATCTTAAGAAATTACTTAATTAAAGTTAATAATGCACAATAAATTATCATAAACGATATATTTATGAATTTGTATTGAAAAGATCGATTTGAAAATAAAAACAAAGTACTTAATGGAATTATTGTCTTTGTTGTTTTATGACCGGTTCTCAACAAAGAGATTTGTAACCAGTGCAGGGTAATGATTCAGCAAAAATAAACATACTAGAAATTGGCATGGATGTGCTAGAGAGTTAAAGTGACGATTGTGTGCTATTATTAAATAAAAGTAGACAATACTTCCCCCGAATAATCCGTTTAAGTTCGTAGTTAGAACGTCAGCTATTGTTTCTAGGTTACCGGTGTCGTTGTATTACCGAAAACTTTATCAATTTTCAGGATAACAATTTTCCTGAGTATTTACGCATTTATGATACGTATTTATACATTATTACACCTTATTATAACATAATTACTAATTAAATTTAATTTTAAAATACGGAACAAAGATTAGACATGTCACTCGGGCAGTGTTGCCATCATGCCGTCAAGGATCTCAATCCTGTAAAAAAACTGTAGAAACAAGAAACAATTGTCACTTGTACTACGAGAGAGAGAGTTTACCTACCTCAGTTTACGAATTGGAACTAACGCCATAAGTACTTGAGAAGCCTCATCTAACATTTAACTTGAACTATAGGATAATTTTTTTTTGCATATGTGAGAGTTTTGTAAACCTTCTGAATGCTCTTTCTTGTCGTTCGAATCCAAGTAAACTGAGCGATCCACGAAACAAGCACGTTTTACAATGTACACGCGAATTTGAGAAGATAATCATGTACCTACAAGTTTAGATTTACTCTGGACTCGCTGTTTAATGTTTCTTGTTTATGTTTTAATCGATTGGAATACCAGGCGCTTTAATAAAATAGGTCAAAAGTCTACCTAGTTGGTCAAGTAGAGCAAATGGCCTAACATTTCAGGGAAAACATATTATAAATTACAAATGATGAATTAAAAGACGTAAGGAAAATCAAAATCGATAAAGATTGCATTGCGTGTCACAATGCTAGGCCGCGTCGCGTCGCCTGCTCAAAACTCAGCTTATAATTTAAACTTAGTTTTCATAATGTAACTGTTTACTGTTCCTTTTAATATAAATAAAAATAAATAAAAAAACTTTGTCGTTTTTCCACGCAAATATAAACAAGGCCGCCAGTTATTACTATTTTATTTAAATTTCATAGATACCTAAATTACTATTTTTATTGTGTGTAGGTTTCTCTAATAACACTGCTTTCCAAGTTTCCAGCATCGCTTAGGCTGCCCAAAGATTGATGACCTCTGTCGAAAGAGCTATTCCTTTTGAAAGCTGAAACCTTTGTTAACATTTTACAAAATTAAAAGATTTGTTATTGTATACGGTGACACTAGCTCGACATCTATGTATCAAAGGTTACTCAACTCACATATTTTATACCTATTACACCTTCCTATCGTAAGTCGTCGTGAAGCGAATAGAAACAATGAATGAGTCATGAACTATCCATGTGCAACAATCCATAACCTTGCCTGTCTTGGACGACCAACATCGTTGCCAACATTGCTGGACAAACATGCCAACATTGAGGGTCGACAACCTGAATGCTCCTATAATCTTGACTTAAGGTGCCATCATCGACATAGTGGGCCAAGCCCTGCCATTGCCAAAATTAACGGCAGTCTGACACAAATTCATGTGTCACGGTGCCAAAACCGTCACCCATCCGTTGCCACACAAGGCGCCGTCATTGCCCCATGTTGCCCGACATTGCTCGACGTCATCAAGTTTGATTAACACCTTGTTATTAGCTCGATGGCTGCCCATCATCGATTTACGAGGCATTGTTCCAACTTGATTACAATGTTACACTTTAAAGTGTGAATCTGATTACAGTACTTACTTACGTCCAGTCAGCAAAACAGGTATACAGGCTAGCAATCTTCTTACGACTATTATAAATGTAAAAGTCTGTAAAGATCGATTTTTGTTATTCTTTCACGCAGAAACTACTGAAAGGATTTGGATAAAATTGCAAGCAGATTGATTATAACCCTTTTCCACTTATAATAGTAGTAAGAAGATTGCTAGCCTGCATACCTGTTTTGCTGACTGTACTTCCTATAGTAATGAATGACGTTTCTTCGAGAAATTGTCGTTTACAATCGGCGTTTACAGATAAACAATCAAAAAAATCAATCACGAGGTAAACAATCAAGGTAAAAGAGCAAGATATCACTAAGGTACCGCTACACTCCAGTGACTGGTCGAGCCTACAGTGTCTAAAAAACTATCAAATGGTACCAACAAATATTATTTTCTATCGACCCTTAACGTTTTTCTTGACAAGGGTTAGCAGAAATATATACAGCATCGCCAAATCTACTTTTCAACCGACTTCTAAAAAGAGGAGGTTCTCAATTCATCTGTATTTTTTTTTTTTTTTTTGTTTACTTTCCCTTCGACAGCAACTTAGCAACCGCGAAAGTAATGCATGACAACAACCCGCACCACTAACTAACGCTGAAACGTCTTCAGCATCCATTGCGGCACCGACCTTTCCCACATTATCTAAAGTTACCGCAAAGGGTTCGATGTAGAACGTGTGAATCGATAGTTCATCCCGTCGCCGGCTCCTACTGCCTAGGGATAGATACGGCGTGTCACGGGCGCGATCGATACCGACCCACGCCCTTGTTACGACTTTTATCAAACACGAAATGTTCCCAGGACTTCAGTCACGGTAACCCGGGAAAAACACAAAGAGAACGCATCAATCATTTGCAATATCCGGAAAATTCCACGAAGGGAAGAAGTTGGATCAAGTTTCTAAGACATCATTAAATTTTATTGGAACAATAAACACTGGCACTCCTCTGCTTAGCCCACAGACAAAAATCGTGCGTGATTATGGTATGTGTTGTTGTACAAAGTGCAAATAATTTGCGGACATTTTAGCACTATATGTATAAATTCGAACTCTATTTACATCGCGGAAATTAAGTAATTTCGCATTTTCCCAACGGGTATGAAATGGCACAATGCACATAATTTTCCGACACCGTTTGGCAACAACCAAACCAAATGACACGTCCATCAACACAGAACTGATGTTAACTGATGTTAATTGGTCCAGATACACGACACAAACCACCTGCATTGTGCACCTCATTTTATTTAAATTACGATATTTCACTGTATTGTATATTTTCACTTTATTGCGCAACTTTTATATCCACGTGTTATCAGAGATCATGGCTATGTTGTAAATAACGTCATGAATTCAATTATTTCCATCGGCTTAAACAATTCTAAACGTGTTTTAATATTGACCCGAATGATGATGACTTCCGATTCCAAATAACGTTTTTATGAAGAAGATTTTTCTCTTTCCAACAAATTATTCTTAACTTCCTAAAAGTTAAAGTGAGTTTTTGCGTTCAAATTCTTTCAGGGATGTTTCGGCTGAATTCTAATTCCCGAATATTTTGTCCAACTCGGAAGTAACTCAATCCTATGTATTTTTATTGACCTTTTTAGCAACAAGAGCATTATTTCATCCATTATACCCGATGAGTCAGCTATCGACAGAGGATAGTCCCACGACGAGACAACATACCTACACCCAAACACTTGGCAAATTGAGCTCTGCCCCACATTACACAAATGTAGGTACTCGTCCCCTAAACAATAATAGTTTATTAAATATAAAGCAAATGTTACCCCGCCATATTTCAAATCTCATTTTCATGAAGAAAAACTATGCATAATATTACAAAGTTATACAGTATTCGTAGATGGAGGAATGATCCCTCCGTCCCTCCGGCCCTTCGTTTTTCTCACTCAATGTCAGGCTGTGACAAACTGCTCTGTCAAACTCCGACTCCCTCGTTTGTCCTCAAGTGAAAGATTGTTGAAGTTCTTGACTAGCCTGAAGTTTACAGAGATCAATCCGAATCTATTGGCGGATTTATTTCGCTCTTTCAATGAATTACAGTACATATGTACCTAGAAACAATTTGAAAAGAACTTATTCAAAAATAGTCGGTATCAGTCATGAAAAAAAAGCCAAAGGGCTCCTTATAAAACCCACGCCAATATGTAACCTGCTCTATCAATGACTTTTCCTCATAGCAACTTCCTTGAGAGGTGAAATAAGATCCTCTGAATATAGTACTAGCGTTTCCAAGTCTCATTCACAAGAATTAATGGCATGTTAAAGGTCCGTCCCTTGGCACATGGGACCCTGGGAGGCTGGGACCTTCAAACCGTTATCAGTGAAGTGTAGATAGTGGACATAACACCTCTTTACCCTTTGGCACGACGCCTCTACCCTTTGGGGATCGAAAATAGTTTAGTTAGCAAGTAGCTTACGAGATCCTGTATATGTTTGTTAGATTGAAATATTAATGTAACGAATACTTAGCATTCAAAGTAGGTAGGAGTCTCTAAGGTGATAATAAGCTGAGAGAAATGGCTTGCTGATAATGCAAATCTAAACAGTGAAATTGCGTACATTTCGGTACTTACCTATAACTGGCATCAGAGTATCCTCAATGGTTGTATACTTATTTGAACTTACGAAAATTACAAATCTTGTCAGCTCTTTGATGGTCGAGGCCAAAACAAATCCAATCTCAAGTTTATATTTTTTTTCGTCTTTACTCAAGCAGCTAACTAAAACTCCAAACGTATTTATAAGTACATCGCAGAAAACCAAAACTTGAAACTAAAAGCACATTTCTTGCTTCCCACCAAAACAATAACCCCACTTTGTACTACCTATGCCCCTCTCTTCCTTCAAATCATATCCAGTACCGTGTGATATACCTAGGAAGATATTATGGGAGCTATCAGATAAGGAGCTACAAAGCGGCAACATCGAGGATATGCCATCGTTTCGCACTGACCATTTCCATGGAAGAGCATATTGGCACGCAGTTCCCATGGCTAGGCACAGTAGACACTCAGTGGGCATCGCGGGGGGGGGGGGGGGGGGGGCACGCAGGTGAGGTGGGCGGGGTGAGGGAGGGGGGCACCGGCCGGACCGACGGCATTCCGAGCGTGAGTCAGCCGGACGCCGGCGTGTAAGTAACCGTCTCGTAACTATATTAATTTAGTTGTCTTATCTCATGGTGGCTCATCTTTGCGGAAGTTTGCCATTTTTTGTGGGAAGCAGGAAGTTTGTCTGCTGGGCTCTTTGTAGTGTTAATAAGATAATCTTTGCTATTTTCCTTAAATGTAAGAGCGACAATGATACGCGCCAGAGTCTTTTAAATCTTCACAAACTAATGGATGTTTGTTCATGTCTGAATAAGTATGCAGACTGATGGACTCAATGGTTTTACCAGATTGTTTTTAAACTTATCTGATTGTGTTTTCAACAATAAAATAAGTAATTAGAAAATTACCATTTTATTTAACTTTAGTCCTGAAATTCCAAATCAGAAGATTTGGAATTTCAGGACTTGTACTCGTATAAAGCGGTGTTTTCTTTTATGGCGATATCACAAAGGAAAGTAGTAAAAAAAACATGAAAAGAATTATAAAACACCCCAGAACACACGAACAATTAGTCAAATAGGATATCTTTATCATAATTGAAGCATTGTCCATATTTTCCCACAGTAGCCGGCTACATACCTCGCGGCGGCCGCAGGCTGTAATGACCGCGCATCACTATCTGCCGGAATGTGTTATCGACGATACACATACATACATACAAACCTAAGTAGGTATATTATATAGAAATGTAACCTACAAAGGCTAAGTTTAGAAAAATATCTAGACTTCTTCTGATCTAAATAGGAACCAATTTTACAATGACATCAATCAAAAATCGAAGTAATTTAATGCTAACCCTTTGGGAAGTCCAGGCGTGGAGTTATGCGAGGTTACGTTTATTATGGTTGATCTCAAAAAATGTAAACTTAGCGAGAAATTGAATATAATTTAAGCCTATCGATCACAGCTATTGCTGCCATTTTCACGAGTTCATTTTCCGCAATCTCATAACTTGTCACCAATTTTTGAGGGTCTTCACAAAAAGTACGGTTTCTCACAAAAGAAAATTGATTTCCATTGGATGGAAAATTGGAAATATACTAACCTCCTTCCGAGGTCCACGATCCGCTTTACTTTACCCTCCATACCAATCTGAGACACTTGAGTCAATAATTCTGTAGCTTCACATAAACCTCACCAATACGTCATAGTAAGTGGATCACATAGTAAAGTAAAGGTATATTATGTATAGGCTGCAGATTGGTAGTCGATACGAACGCGGCGCTATTAGCACGTAGACCATCAATTCTCATTAGCAGTAATTGTAATTAAGTGGATGATACGACGCCATTAATATACTAGATAGTTATAATGGTTGTTGTAACGCAGTTAGCTTTATGTGTTGTTTCAGTTAGAGGAAACAAACCAGTGGTATGAGGGTGAGGGGGACATGATGCAGACAACGAGGCGATATGTGATGGAAGATTTAGAAGATGCTTATTATAAGCAGGGTGGAACGCAGTCAGTTCATTGCAAGTGGGATATAGTTGGAAAAGCTAGCAGGGGTAGGAGACAAATGATTTTATTTAAAAACTATAAGTTCAAGAAATAAAAATTCAAACTTTTAAATAAAATAATAGTTTCTGATTAGACTGTTGCGTCTATGTTGAAAGCTCTTTTGTGTTTGGGCAAGTACCTATTCGCTGAGGGTTCAATTCAGTAAAACGATTATTCTATAAATCTCGGTAATTGTGAATAATATTTAAAAGAATATTTATTGTGTATGTTTAACTGTACATACATTCTTGTGAACACTTTAATTTAAATTTAAATTTAAATTTAAATTTAAATTTAAACACATTAACCCTATGGTAGTTATTAAAGCTTTCCGGCAAATAAAAATCAAACTGACCGAAGATCTATGGGGAATGTCTATCAAAGTTTGTACATCCATACTTGAGACAATAGCCCCATACTTAGCTTTAATTTTTAATCTATGTGTAGACCAAGGAGTTTTCCCTGATTTAATGAAATACAGTAAAGTCATACCTCTTTTCAAATCCGGGGACAGTAAAGATACTAACAATTATAGACCTGTATCCGTGTTGCCAGTTTTTAGCAAGGTTTTTGAAAAAGTAATGCTTGATCAAATGCTCTATCATTTTAACACCAACAGAATCTTACATGATCAACAGTATGGTTTCACCAAGGGACGTTGTACAACTGACGCCGGTGTAACCTTATTAAAGCACATATTTACTGCGTGGGAAGAGTCCCAAGATGCCATAGGAATTTTTTGTGATCTCTCCAAAGCGTTTGATTGCGTAAATCACGACACATTACTTTTGAAACTTGAGCATTACGGACTGGGTAAACTTGCACTTAGTTTGGTAAGATCATATTTGAATGATAGACAACAACATGTTCAGATAAATGGTGTTAATTCACAGGGTTTAAAAATAAAAATGGGGGTTCCACAAGGCTCAATATTGGGACCTTTCCTCTTTCTAGTATATATAAATGATCTACCCTATTTATTGAAAAACCAACCTCAAAATATGGTGTTGTTTGCTGATGACACTTCCTTAATTTTTAAGATAAACAGACGGGCACAAAATTTAGATGACGTGAATAATGCCCTACTTCAGGTCCAAAATTGGTTCACAGCAAACAATTTGGTATTAAACGAAAAAAAAACCAAATGCATAAGATTTGCTTTACCGAATGTTAAGGGTAGTGATTGTGATATATTATTGAATAATGAGAAACTTGAATTCGTAGATAAAACGGTTTTCCTGGGGCTTACGCTTGATTCAAGGCTACAATGGGGTTCTCATTTAACATCGCTTGCGGGGCGCTTAAGTTCAGCAGCATATGCCATTAGAAAAATCCGTCAATTCACTGATGTAGATACCGCTAGACTGGTCTATTTTAGTTACTTTCATAGTATAATGTCTTACGGTATTTTGCTATGGGGACGGGCTGCAGATATTGAGTCTATATTTATTCTGCAGAAAAGAGCCATCAGAGCTATATATAATCTTCGTAGGCGCGATTCTCTAAGGGAACTGTTTAAGGATATTGGCATTATGACGGTACATTGTCAATACATTTACGAAAACATAATGTACGTTAGAAAAAATTTGCATCTTTTTGGTAAAAGAGGTGACAGACATAATTACAGTACTAGAAATAGGGACGAATTAGTTCAGCCAGGCTTTAGACTCGCTAAAGTAGACTCATCTTTCATGGGGTACTGTTTGAGATGCTATAATAAAATTCCACAAAGTATTCTTGAACTGAATGAGACGAAATTTAAAACATGCATTAAACGCACACTATGTAAAAAAGCATATTACAAGTTGAGCGATTATATCGCTGATAAAAATGCTTGGCTTAATGCTGGTCCTGCTCCACATGGACAGGGGCGCAAAAATTGATAGCATTATATGGTATAGTTGGAGCTGCTGAAGATTGTACTTAACTAACTTTGCATTGTATAGATTCAATGTTAGTATTATATAATCGCATAGCCCATATTGTGTGAGTACTATGTACTAGTAAGCTATCATTCACTGGAAACCTACGGCAGTTCTTGACTTGAATGTGCCCTGGCGGTTGAGAGTATGTCATGCTCACTCAAATGTCTCGCTGATGGTGGCGCGTGTGTCGGACCATTTAGTTCCCTTCAAAATGGTTGAGCTGAATGGTGCTGATCCATGCGTCATGTGCGTGAACGGGCGCTGTCAGTTGTGACTGGTCATCTCTTAGTCGCCATGGTTTATTTGAATTATTTTGTTTTTGAGTTGTATTTTATTTTTGTTTTGCTATGGACACTTTTAACGTGCACATCTTGCTACATTGTTCTCACATAATATACCATCTCAACATGAATGATGTAACCAAGATTTTGTAACAATATTTTGATTTAAAAGAGTGTCCATGGAGTTTCTTGCCCGTTCTTCTCCATAGAGATCTACGCTAGGGAATGGGCAACTACAGTACTTTCACAGTTTTTATGTCTTGTGACTGGGACTGTAGCTACATTTAATTTTCATCTTTGTTTCGACAATTCAAAAGTGCCTGTTATTGGCCTACTTGAAATAAATGCTTTGATTTGATTTGATTTGATTAAGTATGCACTCTGATAAAGATCTGGAATTTGTTAATATGCAATAATCTTAAAATTAAAAATAGGTGGCTTAAAATTAGGTGTTAATTGGCATTGTTGATTTAATTTAATTACTTTGTAAATTCATCGGATGTTTTCAAAACATTTTTCTTACAATATAATTACCCCATGGAAAAATCGGATATTTGTGCCTACGCCACATACTACGAGTACTACTTAGATCCGATATTTACCTACCTATATATCGAGTCATAGAAAAGCATGATCACTTCAGATGCTAATAATTTTACGTTTTACGTCATATTATTAAATAGACATGATTTAGAAGTAGAATGAAGAAAACCACAAGCAGATATACATAACAATCATCATTGACGGCATTTCAGCACTATTATAGGAGTAGGGGAGTTACATTTTCATTCTGCACTCTTGCTAACATCAGCCATTTTGTTCGGAACCCATAAAAAGATAATATCGGGCTCTATACTTATGGAAGAAATGATATTTTAGTTCGGGTCGGCAGTCGGGTCACGTATTTGATTGCTATTCGCGACAGACTCAGCATCCCGCTCTCATCTCACGCTTCGAGCTGAAAGTTGAGACCGATACAAAGGAAACTATGCTGACTCGAGATCTGACACCACTGACGTGACACGATCAGCTGACACTCTGACGAGGAAACTTGATCGTTCTACTTTTACTGCCACAAGTTGACTTTTTGACAGTAACGACCTGCAGTTAGATTACCCTACGAAAAAGTACAATCGGGATAAAAAAAGAATCTTATCACCAGTCTCGGCCTGCGGGCTCTGCATTCTAAATTTGATTGCCTTTAAGGCATAAAAGGTAACTGGCAGTTACTTTTGCGTTTACAGTTTCAGACCGCATTGATTGATAAATAATACAGCTAATATCAATAAAAATGCCTCGATATGCCCATTCAATAATATTAAGATAAGCCCACATTCCTCGAGGCCGGTAACAGGAAAAGTGGCAGTAAACACTTTCTCAGTCGAGGCGCCGCGCCGGGAAATTCCGCACTCCAGCAAATTAGCTTTATCAACAGTTCGATCTCGTGGCGGGTCCACATGCAGCACGCGCTTATGCAGCTTTAGTTAGCTTTAAATACCTATAGTCTATGGTAAGACGGGGTGAAAATGCAATAAGTTTTCAGAAGATTCTCAATATTCTATAAAGGCTTTTTCAGGGTTGAAATTAACAGAAGTGCCAAAGAAATAAGATTGGCGTCAACATTTAGTCCCATAAACATGATGTACTAATTATACAAAAAGCACACATTACAATCACCGTTTTCTTACCCAAGAGCTTCCTAAAACAATGTCGAGCATCCTACAATGGCATTCGGAATTCGGACAAAGCCTATTCGTGAAGGCATTCATAACGACCGTCTCAAATCAACGCGAAGATGTTCAACTATATCCTGATTGGGTAGGAGACGTGAGAACTGAGTGACGTCATCACACGTAACCTTCGGATTCGGCCCGTGACTCAGCTGACTAAATAAAAACCATACGGCACAGCCTCTGACATTGTCCACCATTTGTCTATAAGGAAAAACAAACAAATGTACGTTTGTTTGACTATAAATAATAGATTTTATTGCTTTTTATTTGCGCATAACTTTTTAAAGTCAAAACAAGTCGTTTTGTGGAGATGAACTGGTTTTTACGATGTATTGATTGTAGAGGGATTGGGAGTTGTGGATGGGCAAGAAATATTGACGGTTTGTCTGTCTGCGTAGTATATGTAGTCTAAACTGCTTATTGCGTCAGTCCTAATGAAACAAGACGCTTAGTTCGGACTATATTTTAAATCTTGCTGCATATTTATTTTATCTATTTACACAATTTTCTAAGGATCCAAATATTTTTTCAAACCGACTTCCAAAAAGAGGAGGTTATCAATTCGTCTGTATGTTTTTTTTTTTTTTTTTTTTTTTTGTGTTTGTTACCTCATAACTTTCGACTGAGTGAACCGATTTTGATGATTCTTTTTTTATTTGAAAGCTGGTGCTTCCCATGTGGTCCCATTTTAATTTGCTGAAGATCAGATGCTGGTCTTCGGAGATATACAATGGAACTCTTCAAAAATGTACGGCAAATCTGCAGTGATTGCTGTTATCGCTTAAAGGTTTATTGTTTATACAACATCATGACGTAATATCACGCCTGTATGCTCTGAGGGGGTACGCAGATGTGTACAATACACCCAGATTTCGACAGTGTTTGTTACCTCAGTACTTTCGACTGGGTGAACCGATTTTGATGATTCTTTTTTAATTTGAAAGCTGGTGCTTCCCGTGTGGTCCCATTTTAATTTGCTGAAGATCAGATGCTGGTCTTCGGAGATATACAATGGAACTCTTCAAATATACACGGCAAATCTGCAGTAACTGCTGCAATCGCTTGAATGTTTATTGTTTATACAACATCATGACGTAACATTACGCCTGTATGCTCTGAGGGGGTACGCAGATGTGTACAATATTCCCAGATTTCGACAGTTAGGTGTATTAAGTTCCATTTATTGGGGATAAGCCTCATCTTAGCCTAACCTTGACATGTATTGTTTTTTTTTTTATTGGCAAAGGGTAGTTTGATGAGAATTTGATTAGGTTCTGATTATGGGATCCATGACAAAGGAACGGAACTCTTCAATTCTTAGAAGCAAATTAACGATACTCGGCCAAATCTTTTAAAGGCTATCCGGATATTTGAGTCACGTACCATAACGTCGTTATTAACCGACTTCAAAAAGGAGGAGGTTCTCAATTCAATGTTCCCCGATTACTCGAAGATGACTGGGCCGAATTTGTTTTTTAATTGTTTGAAAGGGTATACTTCCCAGAAGGTCCCATAATCATCAAGTCAGGATCCTGATAATGGGATCCTGGAGAAATAGAGAGAACTCTTCAAATTTTATAGGCACACCGGAAGCGATTTGGGTAGTTTTTGAAAGAGTACTTTCTGGGAGTGATCCCATTTAAATTTGCTAAAGATCTGATGAAGAACTTCGGAGAAAGGCAACGGAACTCCTCATTAAATGTAGCAAATGTGTGTCTCTTACTGGGATTGCTGAAATCTCATGACTGTCTATTGTTTACACCAGTTCATAACAAAAAATCACGCTGGTACGCTGTGAAAGGGTATGCACATATTGTGAATCACTAAAAAGTGAAAAATAAAAACTTTTTTGCAAAAAATAAGACCGACTTCACACAAAAAAGTGAAAAATAACTTTAGCTTCTGAAGTCGGTGACAAAAAAATTAAATCAATCAAACAAAGGTCACCGACTTCAGAAGCTAAAGTTATTTTTCACTTTTTTGTGTGAAGTCGGTCTTATTTTTTGCAAAAAAGTTTTTATTTTGGATTTTTTATCATCAGTGTAAGTATTACAGGGACTAATAAAATGTTCTCAATGTTGTCTTAGAAAGACAAGGCACCGCTTTAACACCATCGGGATGTTATCGGAAAACATACCTAAAGTTTCCAATAAGTAATTTCTGATAATTTAGCTTGATAGCGTGCGGTCGCATTATGTGGCACAGACGCTGCAAAACTTGTAATGCTTGTCTTATTTTTCTGCACTCAGACTCTGATTTTTATTGATTATTGTTTTATTTATAAAGTTTGAAAGACGTTATTATTAAAGCGAAACAGTATCATTATATTTCTGAATTTCTGAGTTTGGGACACAAACACCTGTAAATAAAACAGAAAGGACCCACAAAGCATTCTTTCATCTAAATAAAATAAGAACACTACCACGTACGCAATTTGAAATACAGGACACTAATTTTTATTGAAGCCTTCAATAATAATCATATTGTAAACACATAGGTAGCAGTGTTCCCGAACTTATGGCATAATATCTAGTTATCTACAAATTATAGTGTAAAACTAGATAGCGAAACCACAAAACTTACATCACTCTCTAACCAGGCGCGGTTCAAGCTTATGGCTCCCATTAATATCTACAGATTACAATATCTTTATCACTTAACTACATAATAAGTTAACAGAAACTTACCGGCTCGACAGACAGCAACAATGTTGAGTGTTGCCAGCAACAGGAACAGTTGCCTCGGCGACGCCATGTCGCCTTGCGATCTGCAACAAACAACAAAACAAAACGTCAGCAAATGACACCAAATAAAAACGTACGGATTACCAGTTTCTAAAGGAATCTTACTTAGTTTTTCCTCGGACAATCTTTACTTGTTATTATTCTGCAATACTTTTGGAAAAACAAAGTATTTTGACAAAATGACAATAAATACATTATAATTATTCTACCGGTTTAAACCGATCTCCATATTTACAAAAATAAAACCAAAACACAATTACCTAACGAAGTACATAACGATAGCTACTATAAAGGGTGTAAAACCCCTCTTCACGAAGCCGAAAGGCACTTGTTCTCCTTGTCATTGCGATCATTTTTTTGTTCTACACCATACCTAGGAACCTTCTAGTTACGGAGATATTGGGGGCCAAAGTTCCAACTTTTTGACCACTTTTTTTTTAAATACAAGTTTTAAATGTAAGATTTTTACTTTAAACATCTCTACGACCCCCGCACTATTTAATCCATCCATCAGCACAATTCTACCACAAAATATGATAATTCACCCCAAAAAAAAGTAGTTTCCCAGCAATAATTTTTGCAATATGTTAGTTTGATGTACAGAATGCTTGGTTGACGGCTTCGTGATGAGGACATTTACACCCTGTATATACGCATAGCATTTATGTCCAATATCACGTAATTTCCAAGGCAATCAATCGCCAAGTAAGAGCGCTGAACAAAACTGCATATCAGGCGCATCGCAAAAAGCGGCGCCAGCGCACCTCCGCGGTCGACGACCCCTCTCCTGCGCAATCACATCCCCTAGATCAGCCTGCGTAATATTACTCGAGAAAAAAGCCTGTTTGATCATCATTACACAAGTGCCAATGCCCGGAGCCTGTCTCAGAATAATAAAACTACGCCATTTTATCTTTGTAGACTCGGCCAGTTTACCTGCAGTTTTTGAGTAGTAAAAAAATAAGTTAATTGAGAGGAGAGAGGCAAATAACATCAAGATATATGAGAGGTTGAGTGGTTCTGTAAATAAAATAGTTATTGATGACACCACTCATAAGGCATTCATAACATCAATATAATAGTGCAGTGAGTCATTTGTTTATTGATTTGTAGATTGTTCTTGTTGGTCAAATGGTCACTTTATGCAGTTCCTACCAACTGTTGATGACGATTGTTTATAGTCTGGCGTTACAACTGATAACCCAGCAGCAGCAGCAGCTTTGTGAACAGTAACCAATAAGTAAGCAATCTTAACTAAATGCAGAATAAGAGTTATGACTCAAAGAAACCACATTTTATGATTTCGCACTTTGAACACCAGCTCAAACATTAAATATGGGAAACGTGGCGTCATCAGTGACCAGACTAGGTACAAATAAATAGAAAGAAAGAAAGAAGGAAAAAAAAACAGCATTTATTAGCCCGCACAGGACAAAACACATCAAAATTTTCAGTATAAAACTTACTAATAAAACTTACACAGAAAAAACACAAATAATCAATTGACGTCTAAAATGGCCAAAATATCTATATTACGTAAATAACCTAGACCTGTTCTATGGACTGTGAACTCTGAACCGCATCTTAAGTAAAAATAAAGTTATGTTCAAAACTAGACATGAGGAAAACAGTCAAGTCCTTTGCCTAAACTTGTTCAATACTGTAGGTACCTATAAGTTTCCACAAAATGCGGTTGGAATCTTTCACTTTTGGTATGTTTAACTTATTGATCAAGGTCGTAATACCTTTTAAAGACCTATTTAAAAACACAATTGGGGACAATAATCCCCAATTACGATTATTCTGATTCGCATACTGCCCACAGTAGCAACAATTCACTGCAAAACAACAAAGCAGTTGCTTGTACCTACCAATAACATATTAAAGACGACAATCACTAGACCACTTAGATCTAATGACCGCATTAACATAAGTAAACGGTTTGAACACAAATACGAAGAATCAAATCAATCGGTTTAGGAGCCAAGCACCCTCGGGAGCTAAGCGGCCAATAAATAAAGACCGACACCCACTTATCGTACCCACTGTCCCATTCTCGAGACGAATGTCCCCCGATATGGGAACCATGTCACATTAATGCCATCCTCGCACTAGAGTGTAACGGCCACTCTTGTCCGTGTGTGATGCAATTCTTTTCTCGTCTCAGGACCTATTTTGAGAAGAGGCACTGAGTCACGACAAATAAGGAAAACCCTGCTAATATTCGGTTAGAGCTGTAGGCACTTAAAGTTGAGGGTTCTGGGAAATTGGCTAATTTGAATGTGTGCAATCTTCTCGAGAGGTAGCTAATTTAATCATTAATTTGTTTAAAGATAGAATATGTAAAGGGGTTTTTTTTACTATTGTACTAAACACGTGGCGCCCGCAGAATGTAGAAGTTCTGCAATGGATAACAGCCGTGCATTTTGTCATAGCAGAGCCTTCCTTTTCCTCCTTGGCGGGGGAAGCAGGCCTGGGTCTATGTTATTATTGTGAAACAAACAGGAATCTTGCTACCATTTAGATTTAATTCAACCAATAGTCAGTAAACTGGATGAATTCTATCGTTCCTAGCCATTGCCTTAACCATATAACCTCCCCGTAGTACTTATATTGACATCCAAATTAAAAATATGATTGACAGAACATTCTTTCAAACCCGCGGCACATCGCGTCAATGTGTTCGCACCCCTGGCGGGTCCGTTGTCCAGGAGCTCGGGTGGACGACCGCGCAAGTGATCCATCAATCGCCTCGGATCGCGCTCAATAGGATAATGCGCCGTCACCTACGCCAGACGAGCACCGTGCGAAGATGGCCCTGGGAACGTTCCGGAACCCCGAGAATCTGCTTACTAATGTTACGATGTATGAGGATAAATAACTTATCCTATGCTTATGCTAACTTGGATTGTGTAGGCTAATACATATCTATACTAATATTATAAAGAAAGGAAGGATTGATTGAGAAGAACAGAAGGAAAGATTTGATTTTTAACCGACTTCCAAAAAGGAGGAGGTTCTCTATTCGAATGTATGTTTTTTTTTTTTTTTTTTTTTTTTTATGTATGTTACCCGATTACTCGAAGACGCCTAAACCGATTTGAAAAATTCTTTTTTTGTTTGAAAGGGTATACTTCCAAGTTGGTCCCATAGTCGCCAAGTCGGGATCGGATGATGGAATCTTGGCGAAATCGAGGGAACTCTTCAAATTTTATAGGATAACGTACAGCAATTTTTATATTTTCTACAACAAGTGAAGCATTTGCGTTTGATAAGAACCATTCTACCATCAGATCTGATGATGAAGCCAAGAGTCACGGAACTCCATAATGAGACAATGTATCCTAGACGTGTTTGGGCTTGTTGTAATTGTAACGGTATGCACTTTCCATGTGAACCACTAAAAAGTGAAAAATAAAAACTTTTTTGCAAAAAATAAAACCGACTTCAAAAAGAAAAAGTGAAAAATAACTTTAGCTTCTGAAGTCGGTGCCAAAAAAATTAAATCAATCATACAAACGTCACCGACTTCAGAAGCTAAAGTTATTTTTCACTTTTTCTTTTTGAAGTCGGTTTTATTTTTTGCAAAAAAGTTTTTTGTTTGTGTTTGTTACGAGTTAACTCAGGAACTATTCAACCGATTTTAATCTTTTTTCACCATTAGAAAGCTACATCTTTACCAAGTAACATAGGCTATAAATGACATTGATATCATGTAAATTAGCTGAGCTAGCACAATGTACGCGTGTGAAGTGCTACTTCAAAACGGAAGAGTCAAAACGTGCACTGTTTTCAAAGAAAATGGGGATTCTACTATAGAAAAGGAGGTTGATTACATTCAACTAGTTTGTTCCTATCTAACATTTGTAAGTTAGGTGGGAATGGTGGGATTAAGAGTGAAAAAAAAATGTGTTATCCTCAAATTTAGCCTCCTGACCCTGAAAGCAAATCCGTGCTCTAGGTTTTACGAAAATAACTCCTTATTTCCTTAAGGGAGCAAAACTTTCTGTTTTATTAGAGTTATGAAAGATTTAAGTTACAGCGTTTGCGTGGGCGTAAAGAAGCATTTCACTTCACCAACTTCTTCCTACGTCTAGCTAGGCGAATAAAAGTTTAGTGAAAGAAAAAGAACGAACATACGTAACCCGTCTGAAATCCGTGTTTCTACGGTGCATTTCAGCTTTATGACTTCACCGTAATGTTACAGGACAGGATTTTGCGGTTTCACAAGACTTTCTTCAGCGGAAAACACATAAACCAGTTGTAAATAGGTTCTAATTATCGGTTAAATTAATTATTGTTAACCGTTTGACAGCTGTCAACACTGGCATCCGTCAGCTGAGACAATAAGTGCAGGCATTTAACTGAGTATATGAGGTACTGTTAGAACAACTAAGTAAACTTCGTGGTGTCCGTGAGGTAAATGTGGTCACCTCGAGACAGTGAATCTGTAATGTGGATTACCGTTTTAGTTTTTCTTTCTTCTTTATTTCTTTATCGTGTGGTTAATACCTGGTGTCACAGTTGTTATGCCGCCCATAGGCTTCTGACTTCGCTTTACATGCCGTCAATAAATTTAGATGTTTTCCTTCACTGAAGCGAGTAATAATTATACAATACGCACATGAATCCGAAAAATCAGTGGCGTGCCTTGGGTTCGAACCACTAAGCTATCACTGCTACCGTTTTAGTATACATTGTAGACAAAGAGATGATATTTTTTTATTATTCTTACGATATCGCCTTTTATTAAACAATAAGAATAGAATCAAAAATATAAACACACTAAACAACTATTTTCAATCGGCCACAGATTACTAAACAACTTTCAGGTCTCTCCATTCATCTCGTAAGTATTACTAACAAAACATTTTACATAACACTAAGTAAAGACAGATATTAATCTAAGCCTTTCGACAAACAGACGAACTCTTAGCTCGTTATTAAAACCAACACTTGACGTATAATCACACCTCTTGAGCGACGTTACATGCGCTGCGCTTGCGCACGGCTCTGCGAGACATTGGACACCGGACGCGAAAGTAAAAACATGCACATAGACATGCATGACATACAGACAGACGTTACTATCACAATAGTTCTTATGTACATTGATGCGACGTGATATATGCCTGTCACTCAGTCGATCGAGCTAGGAAGTTTGGCAATGTAGCAGTAGGTACACAATTTTTGTATGGGGGCTGGGGGGCTCTACCACCGGTGTCAGTCACCATGTTAGTTTTGTGCTTAGATATTTTGTCAAATTATTATTGCCCCTTTGATGAAATGGTCGTGAGTGCTACGACTGAGCATATTGTCCCAGGCCAAATGTGATTAGGTTTTGAGTCCAGATTTGACCCCGTTTGATGGCAATAGGTATTACATGAGACTTAAACATGTGGGCGAAACTTGTGTGTACTATGTATTAGGAAATTATCCTTGAGACATCACAAGCGCCATGAATTAAAAGAATATACTATTAGCCCAGTTATAACAAAGTATGACTGTACGAGCACTAATATGTGGTGCAGTTCCTTTCTAATGTAACTGGCGTCCATTGACACGTTGACATCGAGCCCATACATCAGTGTGTCGACTGAGATAACAGACCGGCCAGATGTAGTGATAACATACGCCATTGATCTTGTCACTAGTTACCAAGCTTACCAAGTTTATTCCGAGTTTTGTATTGACTTGTTGAAGTAACTAGTCTTGTTCAATCATTTCCGATTCAATAAAATTACTTGAAACTAAATTTCAAACGTACTGAAGTCTGTTATGGTATATAATTGTTATACATATAAAGGTTACAGTGCACAAAGCTGCAACACCTGTTTTTGTGAAAGACATCTCCATACAATGATCGTGACAATGATCTATATTGACTAAACAACTTATTTAATAAAGATTCAGTTGGTCAAAATTATGCGATTTAACCGTTTGTAATTACTTAGCTAAGAACTGTCAAAGTCTATGTAAACTCACATGATGTGTTAAAAAACAGCTTGTTAAACCTTAACCGATTGTCGAACAAATATCATTTTAGCCATAATGATAGATAAATAATCAAGACACAAAAAGGTAGAAGAAAAACTGCAAGAAAATAGAAGGTCGTCGCATCGCTCGCAGTGGTTACAATTTGGTCATCATACAAAGTAATTGTTTAGTTGTTCCGAGTAGGTACTATAATACCTACCCAATTCCTAAGTAGTACTTATCATCATGCAGAAGAAATAATAATAGATCGGATAGGAAGAAAGAAAGGTTCTAGAAGATTCCAAAAAGGGTCCATTGTACACATTTAGTTCTTAATGTGCAATCTTTGATTAAGTAAGTTAACTATACGTCAAATTAGCTCCAGGTACTTTATATGCAATTAAACATACTTCCAGCAGAGGTTTATAGAGCTAGCTACTACTACTCGTAATGAACTGTACAACGTATACATTAATTACGCAACATTCATTAGCGACAGGAGCGGGCGCACAATTTACGACAAATAAGCGAATTGTAGTAACATAATCGATCGTTGTATCAATATTAGCACTCGTTCCACAGTTCTGTTCCAACTGTTCGGCGGAAAAACGATTTTCTTGTTCAGTGATGTAGGACGCGCTGAAAAATATTTATTTATTACTTATGTAAGTAAGCGAATATCTAAGATTTATTGACGTTGAGTTGTACCTAATTGGCAATAAGATTCGCTTGAATTGTATCGTCTGCTACCGTAAACTGGGCTGACTTGATTGGCTGATTGACTGATTGATCTGTAACCGTCGCTCGAGTTAGCCTGTAGCCCCAACTGATCAGCTCGTCACCCGGCGCGCGTGACTGGTCACCGGCCTTAATACTGCAGTCCGTTGACCCAATAACGTATTAGAACTCATAAAAACTGCCACAGAGCTAGCGGTTTTGGCGCCACTCAATATACTCCACAATCGAATGATGAACGGCGCCCCAATCGATTTTTTACCGATTCCCAATTCGGATTTTCGATTATAAATTGCGGTTTGATATTTTTTGTGGGCGAGTGGCATGTTGTGGACGTGCGTGATGAGTGCAATGCACTAGCCACTGGAAAACCTTTAGACGTGTTCTAGCATAATTTTACAGAAACGATATTACACACCTTCCCCTATGAGATCATATTATAAGACAACTCTATATTTTTTTATTAGAAATGACAATATCAGAGAAAATTAAATAGAAAATTGTAGCAGCCGGTAAATTATCAGTCGAGTCAAAAAACAATTTTTTAACCACCACCACCGAAATATACCCAAAGCTTGATAAAGTTATCGACAGATCATCGCACGCAACAACGGTACGAGTCCAATGGTTAGCGCCGCGCCGCGCCGGTCAGGGTCTGGCGAGCGGGCCGGTGTCCGACCGACACGGCGACACTACGCTACGCTAATATTGACTAACATCTGACCTGAGACGCGCATTCCTCGCAAACTGTGTCTTTGTTAAACATATCTTTGGCGGCTATTGTGTGTTTTGCAACGGTATTTCCCACAGGTCATACTACTCGTATCTATGACCGACTCGTATGGAAGTTGTCATCAAGGGAGGTCTGGATCAAACATCTGTGTCAGAGAATATTATACGAAATCCTTACTATAATAGTTATCTAACTACCACATAAAGGGATACCTACCTACATTGACTAGGAAAATATACTTACTTAAATGATTTTTATCGTACTTGGAAATGTAGACATTTCTCCGTAATATCGATACTAAATCACATTATTACGCATAGCTCGTAAAGAGTTGACGTAATATGACTCAAATCAATGAAACAAAAACATGTGATATTAAAATACATATTTCTCTCAGCTAGTATTTATGTGTCTGATAACAACATTCCGATGTGGTGTCTATGAATTCATCAGCATGAGATTAAATTCCGTTATAATAATATTTCATTTCAAATAATATAGATGTTACTTCTTCCTAGCATAGCGTGTCGATGGCTAATGTTCATTGAATATGTTTGGCCCAAAATTCAGCTACGCGACCTTCCCTCGCTGATGTAGTCATAAGATCGTCAAGTGCGCAGGTGTCAGGGTATGCAGAGATCAACGTCAGGGGTCAGTACTTTCTATTCATTGAATATTATTTGTAAAGGATAAAAAAAGATTTTTAGCGTTTTTTGTGACCTTTTCGGAGCCCCTAGGTCAAGTTACACACGTACCTTCATGATAACGACAAATACATATTTTGAACTTAAACAAAATCCAGTAAGCGTATTACACCTACAGATACACATACACGTAGTAGTTCTGAACGTTGGAAAAGGATAGTAGCACTGGATGGTTCCACCCTAATCTAACGCATGGTCAATTTATGTCGAATAAAAGCGAATAATAAAGAAATATAAACGAATATTTAGCTAGCTCCATTCGCTCTTCTTTCCAAAGACGGTCAAAATTATAAAACAAGTTAGAATAGCATGAAATGTCGATAATTAACTCGGTTTTAGCACAAACTGTTAATTTAAACAAGAACCTCTGATTAATTATGACCAGCCATGGCCCCATCTGAATTTAACTGTGACTGTTCAAAACACGGTTAAATTTTGTGTTTCTGATACATAGTTATAGTTAATTAATACATTTATAAGGTGAAGTTAGATCTTTAAAACGCCGACTCCAAGTAGGATGAAAAGGGCAAGGAGATACTCGTATGATAAACAGTGTCCATGGAGTTTGTTGGTCATTCTTCTCCATGATATTGGAATGAATAACTATAGTCCATTCAAAGTGTTATTATACCTGAGGCTGGAGGCTGGGAGCTTGTTTTCGACTATACAAAAGTGTCTGTCACTTTTGTACTATTTAAAATAACTGCTCTGAGTTTTAGTAGAGTTTTCCTAAAACTACAAGAAAGTAAGTAACATTTGGACAATACCTCGTCACATTCAAATTGTGTAATGTACCTAAGCATTATGGGTGTATTCTTTAGATTCTCGAACTTGAACGAGCTGAGGGTTGGAAATGTCAGAATAATCATAGTTGGCAAGCTCGTTACTAGTATAGTTACAGCCCATTCAGTATATAATACTGTAACCTTACCCTCATTCACCTTAACCTTGGCTGTACTGCCAATTAACTAATAGATAGGTACATATTATAAGAGAGATGATCATCAATAAATTAAAGAAATGCATAATTATTTGTGTGTGCCAAACTACATCGAAATAATAAATAAATGTTAGCTGTCTGTCATTGGACGTCAAAACACGAAATAAAATTGAAATCAAAATCTATTGTACAGACAGAATACTGCATTTGAAGATATAACACAAAACAATACAAGGCTATTAATTTCAAAGCTCATAACAAACTTTGGCAACAACTAATAAAAGCCACGAAAACAGGCAATAAATAACGTGCCAACATAAGTGGCATGATCATCTGTCCGACACCTCATCAATATTAATTGATAGCGGCTGCACGACCTAGTGTGGCCGCGCTCCGCTCGCTCCTAGCCACACCTAGCTCACGCTCACACATCATCTGCTTTTTATAGCTATTCCGCAAAAACAAAGGAATCATTATTTTTGTATCTCTGTAGATGAGAATGTCAGCCGTTAGATAACTAGCTCTGTGAGCAGGTTTCTAATGAGCTACACACTACATACGAGTAGTATAGTTATGTGTAGTGATATGGAGTGACTAACGCGATATGCAAATATTTGTTACTCATACCGTAACTAAAGGTAGCACAACCCAATCGATTTTCATGAACTAATTTATAAGTCTGCAGAAAAATTTGTTCATTCTATTCAATAAAATACAATTGTAAATAAAATATCAGACTTCAATGCAAACACAAAGGACGGGGAAAAAATGAATCAAAAAGAACTCCATTACTAAAGATTCATCGGGAAATTAAGATTGACGAGAGGAACCTTCGAGAAAAATTGAATTGTTAGCGGCATTGCGGTAAACAAATTGACAATTTGATGGCTTCGGCGATACGATCGTATTGTTGTGGTTTGTCGACGCAAATAAAGTCATTAAATAGAGAAAATGTTTTACAAGAAGCGTTGAATGTAAACATTGTAAAGAAAATGTCGTTCAGTTATTGAGTTAAATAAAAGCTTTTCTTGGACGTTTTATTGAAGTAGAATAAATAACCTACTACGCATTACATGCTGCTATAGTATTGTGGGGCCTACACTACCAAATCATATTCGTTTTATAGTTGAATTGCTTATAATTTGGTAGAATAAAGAAAATCACATCTTTCAATTTTATAAGTTATTTCTAGTCTGTCACAATGATCATCTATCATTCTTTACTTTTTTCATACTCGTATAAAAAATATTTACTTTGAAAGCAGCCAGCACTTGTTAGCAATCTAGAATGATCGATTATCATCGAACCTCTACATGACCAGAGAAACACGTACTTAAACGATCCATTTTCTCTCTTTTCAGTATATTATAAAATATAAAATAATTACACTTGCAGTACTCCTCTGATACTTCTTTTTCGGCGCGTAATCATTATGAGGACTTCAGTCGACGCGCTCGATGGGTACGAACACACGACTTCTGCACTATTCGGGCACTTTTTCTTGAAAAAATACCCGGCAACGTTCGATGATAATCGATCATTCTGGATTGCTATTAAGTGCTGGCTGCTTTAACAGTAAATAATTTTTGTATATGAAGAAAGTAAAGAATGGTAGATGATCATTGTGACAGAGGAGAAATAACTTACACCAGGATTTAGTTCAAGCCATGCTGTACAGTATACAACGTTTCTAATGAAATAATATTATTTCGGCCGTGCATTACAAATTCCTATACTGAATTTAGGAAAGGTTTCGCCCGTGAAAGTGCTACATTTGCATAAAGAGAGGACGCTAGGAAACGAGCTGAAAGTCTGAGAGCAAAGCAAAAATATAGCGAAACATAATGAAGGCATGAATATACATGAGCCGACAGTAATGCATAGTGATTAGGAAAACATAAGTTTACAGAGATAAAACGTAGTGTGTCCACGTTATTCCCCTTTCATGGACTACTATTAAAACTTTTAACTGTCTTTTGGAGCTACCCGACGTTCTGCCAAAATGTCCGCGCCTGGCATTCTGCTCAGATGTCGTTATCTGGCATTACTGTCATCATCTGGCACAAGCGCTGTACCAGCTCAACTGTGTAACACTACTTTAAATTCTTGTCCTTCTCGAACTGTAATTAGTTTTATGTCCGTGTTTCTAGCCTTGCTGTTCGAACTGAAATGCTCTTTGTTTCTGTGTTACACAAGTCTTATTCCAAATTATTTCTATGATATAGGAATAAATGAAGCTTCTAGTTTGGATTTAAATGTTACTGTTTCAATAACAAACATTTCGAGAATTCAAATATGGGACAAGTACGCAGAACCTATTGTCATTTTCACTGTTTCCAAAGTTTTTGTATGTAGTAAGTATTATTCTTGATTCAAACTAACTCTCGTTGTCATTATATCACGCAGGATTCCATAACCTAAAAATAACTGAGGACATAGTGATCAGACGTTGTGAGGCAACGTCCGTGGATCTCCATACTCTTTTAGTTTTTTTCCCTCGCACACAAGTCAAACTAGTTCCGAGACATTCGCGCGTAACCCTTACATGGCACACTTTATGCGCGACAGATAATCGCTGGGAACGCTTCAACGGCACGGCAGGACTCGGGAGGAGTCGAATATCGCAGATGTATGGAGCTTTGGACTAGGAGCGAATGAACTACAAAGAATGTGCACTGCCTCAAAAATAATCAAACTTGGAGAGCTGATAAATGCAGTGTCATTTACCTAGGATATAAATAAACTACATTAACACATCGAGTTGCTGGTAAAACTTGAGTAGTTACAGAGGCAATTAAACTCAAGAAACTATTACCACAGAAAGCTAGATCAACCACAGATTCAGCCGAAATGACGAGATTGGAAGTTTCTGAGTTAGCTCTGGGTTTCCCCAAACTGCCTCGTTTCCACAAACTCTGTAACAAGACATTACCTACCTATTCCAAGTTATAAATAGTAACATAATTGTAATGTAGTAGACATCCTGACAACACTCGTTATGTCTCAGCTACCAGTTATTTGCTCAGTTGAATTTTATAGCACAAGTGACCAGAGTCATTGACTTTGACTCGAACTAATGATGCCCTCGACGCAATATTTCAATACCTGCAGTAAGCCGGCACTTTGCGTTTATTATAGAAAGCTCCATGAAAAAGCATCGTAAATATGAAACACTCTATAATAGGGAGATATACTAGCTTTATATCTCCAATGTCATTACCATTGATTTAAGACGCCTGCGGAGCATGCGTATTTCATACAAACGTAATACCAAAATAATTTGTAAATGAAACATATTCCTAAGGTAGTGTGTATTTATTTCGATTGAATTACAGAATATCTAGGTTCCCAAATATATATTTTGATTAGACACTGATTTTAACAAGAGTTATAAGAAAAATAAGTTTTCTATAGAAATTTTAAATTCCCCATATCTCGTCTTTGTATCATTATCCTCTCAAAAAATACATTTGGGAACATAGATATTCTGTAATCCAATCGAAATAAATACACACAACCTTAAGAATATGTTTGATTTTCATATTATTTTGGTATTACGTTTGTATGAAAAACGCATGCTCCGCCGGCCCCTTAAATATTATGAATAAAAACGGCGGTGTAATGAAATACAAAGCCGTTCGGATTTTTATTCATAAGAGCTTTCTTGTTTGTTTGGTAAGTTTAAAAAGATTGTGATAGATAGCTTTGAAATGTAAATAATTTCGCTATTTATATTAAATCTCCCCAATCAGCCATGTTTGTCGGCTGCTTATCAATATCAAACAACACACGTAGTGTCCTTTAATATTTGTCCACCATGTGCGTCACTGCGTGGTTACTCTAACATCGTAGTTTGCCGAAAACTTCACGCTCTAGATACTTTATCACACTAAACTTATCTGTATTTAAATTATTTTGGAATGTATTCGTTTTTTTATGAATAAATATCTAATGTAAGATCGAAAGTAGAAGGTGATGTGTGGTACAATGTGTCAATTATATTCAATGATTTCAGGTAATTGGTAATTTCAGGTATGTCTTGTCTCTGCATCACCCAAAGGTTGACTGGTAGAGAATGCCTATGGCATTAAGTCCGCCTCTTTACTATGTGCTTGAAGTGTTAAATAAATAAATAATTGGTATCTAAACCCGGGACCAACGTATGTATTTCCTTTTAAATCGATTAGATTTTTCAGAAATCGATAGTATCGCAGCACCTATCATCCCTACTTAGTTACGTCTTAGACACACGTTTCACTGAACACACTTCAACCAAGGAAATGCATCGTCATCACAATGTTAGGTTGAGTGTCGCAGGCGCAGTTGAACAGCCGCGCACATCGTCAATGACCCAGTTAGCTGCGCTGCGCCCGCCGCGCCGGTGCGCATGCCCGCATCTACGATGAGCACTTTTAATTGTCATGTGTACAGAATCGATATATTTACACTTGTATGTGTAGACATTTACTTTATTTAGTTGGGTTTGGTTGGTGAGCGCATTGCAGTTTCAGAGACGTAAGAACCAACTTTTAGGATTGAACGAACACCATACAAAACTGTAGTGAACTTTTGATCTTTTGTGTTTGTTTCAATCATAAAACTTTCATAAAGGTTACAAGATGAAAGTTATGATTCACAAAACCCAGTACAACACAATAGACACCTACAAAAGCAAACATTGAATCGGAAAATTATGTGGACATATAGAAATTGTATTCACGAACATAGAAGATGACCGCACCAAATCAACACATTGAGCAAATAACTAGCATTGATCGATGTTATTTATTTTAGGTACAGCAATATACCAACATTTTGTAACAAGGCAGTGTCCCCAGTAATAGTAGTTTCACAGCCTGTGGAATGTTTAGTCCGATGCAATTCGGTCGGAGGACGTTATCGTTGGGGCCAAACTGTCTGACGTAGCCACATACATACGCTCAACTTTACATAGTTTACACTGAAACTCCACTATAGGAATTCAGTGTTGTAATCTGATTGACTTGGAGACCTTGTAACTAGGTAATTAAACACCGAACAGCATCACAATCAGTAATTATTATCTAAAGAAGATGCGCCTTCGATGATAACCAGTAAAACCTTTTTTGCAAAAAATATAACCGACTTCACACAAAAAAGTGAAAAATAACTTTAGCTTCAGAAGTCGGTGACCTTTGTTTGATTGATTTAGTTTTTTTATCACCGACTTCTGAAGCTAAAGTTATTTTTCACTTTTTTGTGTGAAGTCGATTATATTTTTTGGAAAAAAGGTTTTTATTTTTCACTTTTTAGTGGTTCACATGTGCTTACCCTTTCACAGCGTATCGGTGTGATTTTTTGTTATGAACTGGTGTAAACAATAGACAGACGTGAGTCTTCAGCGATCCCAGTACATTTGCTATCATTTATTAAGGAGTTCAGTTGCCTATCTTCCGAAGTCACCAGATCTTTATCAAATCGAAATGGGACCACTCCGAGAAAGTACTCTGCCTAAAACTACCCAAACCGCTTCTGGTGTGCCTATAAAGTTAAGGAGTTACCTCTATTTCTCCGGGACCCCATTGAATGGAACTTTACACGTCTAACTGTCGAAATCTGGGTGTATTGTATACTTCTGCGTACTCCCTCAGAGCATACAGGTGTGATGTTACGTCATGATGTTGTATAAACAATAAACAACCAAGCGATTGCAGCGATTACTTCAGCTTTGCCGTGTATTTTTGAAGAGTTCCATTTATATCTCCGAAGATCAGCGTAAGATCTTAACCAAATTGACATGGAACCACACGGAAAGCACCAGCTTTCAAATAAAAGAAGAATCATCAAAATCGGTTAACCCAGTCGAAAGTTCTGCGGTAAAAAAACATTGTCGAAATCTGGGTATATTGTACACATCTGCGTACCCCCTCAGAGCATACAGGCGTGATGTTACGTCATGATGTAGTATAAACAATGAACCTACAAGCGGATGCAGCAATCACTGCAGATTTGCCGTCTATTTTTGAAGAGTTTCATTGTATATCTCCGAAGATCAGCATCAGATCTTCAACAAATTGAAATGGGACCCAACGGGAAGCACCAGCTTTCAAATAAAAAAAGAATCATCAAAATCGGTTCACCCAGTCGAAAGTTCTGAGGTAACAAACACAAAAAAAAAAAAAAAAAAATACGGACGATTTGAGAACCTCCTCTTTTTAGAAGTCGGTTGAAAATTTTACGATCAGAGAGAAAGACCCACCTTGATTGGCAGATGAGTTGGCAATCGCTGTGCTCCACAATTAGCTACAAATAAGACGCTGCTTCTTGGATAAGCTTCTAGGCATCTTCACCCATCGGTATCAAGAGTATTCCAGTGCTGTCTAGACTCTTGACACAATCATCACATCTGACTCTACATTTCGAATCTTTTGAAAAAAGTCTAGATTCGTCACAAATTACGTTAACATAGCTCACGTTGAAGTGGTAAAAAGCTACAATTATGCAAGCTAACATAAAATATTATAGTACCATCATAATAGATGTAGTCACATTACCAGTACAGGTTCGTATCATCAATATGTCCAGTAGCACAGCGATAGTTATCGCTAACGACATCGCTGGATGACGGGAACCTGCCTGGTATAAATAGACACAGGTTCTAGTCCGGGCGAGGCAAGGTGGACGCCGGTTGTAAGTGAGGATGACTTTATTTAACTTGCTCTAAGTTTAGCTTAGCAACCAGTCGGTTGCTAGGTGATGCAACTTTATGGACTTTTTGCTCGTGGGAACAAGAAAACAGATCGTCTCCCAGTGTTGGTATGGACACGAATTCCCAGATTTTGTATGTGATAAAATTAGATTTATTCACACATTAAGATAGCACCATCTTCCTGTAACGTCCCCACAGCTGGGACACAGGCCTCTCCCTCTCTATGAGAGGCAGTGGAAATTACCTGAATGTAGTTTTAAAGTAAAGAATTTTAAATTACTTAATTTTATTTACGATTCTTAATGAATTCGTTAAATAAGAATTTAATGATTCGTTAAATACTGTATGGCTTTGGACCACAAATAGTACTAGGGTACTAATTGTTTGCCGTGTTTTAGACGTATTTCGTAAATACGAAAGAAATACCAAAAACAATCCACTACATGACATAAATAATGGCGCACACAGACGAAAATGATTAGAACGACACCTCAATATTGTCGGGCGGTCGTAACTCACGGTATGTGTGTCGAACAAGTGATGGGTTCCCGCAGTCTGTGACAGCCGCCGCCATGACACGTCAGTGCCATGATCTATGGCATGTGTGTTGTACGAGTATGTGTGGGCACACTGTATATGTACTTGTTAGGGAGGATTTATGACTGTACCGCGTATTGGTGTTCACTGTTCAGTTGTCAACATGGTCATTAGTTTTAGGTCTGGTTGTAAGTTGGAGAGCATCGATCGGTAGCAGTACATCGATGTACCAGTGTGTAGTTATTGAGTACGCTACGTGAATGGTGTTATAGGTAGGTGATTAGTAGATACTTTTAATAAGTAAATAAATAGCTCTAACTGGTGATCTTGTTCACAGTTACTTTACATAACATTTCGACAAGTAATACAAGCTTATCATACGGTCAAATTGAAGACTCCTTCAAGACCAAGTCTAGCCGGTAATGGCAGACTAACAAATACGGTATCCTCTAGAAGTCTAGACGATAATTATGTGTATGATACTACATGAGTGTTATATGTATACGTGTATGATACTGTACATTATTAGTTTAGTAGATTATATGATGACCGATACCGATCCTATAAAATTATAAAACATAAAGCCCAATGGACAAATACAAACAAGGGCCCTAGACTGTAGACACATATATAAACAATATATCAGCGCTCAAGCTACCTACATACAACCAACTTTTCCTTTAAGTACCCCTAACTTATGCTTCACCTTACTTTCTAAATTTAGATTTTCCCTTACCCTTAAAAGGTCGCAGATTACCCCTAACCTGGGTACTCTCCACACATAAGTACACACATTCAAATATTAACTTCGCATACATTCGTCGAATTATGAGCACAAACACCTCCCGTGCCTACGAATAGGTTACGAAAATGTATGGATTCCCAAATTGTGTTCATGAGTGTATGGAACGAATTACCTCATGTTAATGAGATATAATTCAGTGTGTACTGATGTTTTGTTCGTGGAATTGATGGCTTTTGATCCTGTTTAGAGCAAAAACGTATGCATTACGTAGGTTGATGTAACCTCTGTGAGTTAGGTAAAAACTACGAACATGTTAATGAGCTAATCTGTGTTTTGCGTGATTAATTTGTAAATCTTTATGACCCTTACGTCAGGTTTACTTATGAGTACGCAAGTGATAATTTTGAAATACCTCAACTACCAAAAACTTTAACGATCATTGCTGAATTTAACTTGCACTGCTACCACAAAAGCTTTAAGCAATCTACATGTACACAGGAAAGCCTCAATTTCCGCTAAAACAACAACAACGTCACTAGCAAAAAAGTTAGATTCACGTAAAACTGCAGCCGTTCCACAACTACCCGCAACACACAAAAATGTTGTACTACCCTCAATTGCCGTGAACAGGCTGATAGTCACCCGACATGGCAGGTGACAGACTGGCCCGGGTCACGCCAGGCACGCCATCTTATCATTGTTTACAACTAAACTAATAAATGGCGCAAATTCCACGACATTTGGGAAGCCCCAAATATGCGCCAGTTGAGCGAATTCGAACTTGGAAGTTTTTTTTTTCGTTTTAAGCGGTCAAGCTGTTATGACTTAATTGACTTATGACTAGTTATGACTTTTCTGTTAGAATCAGTTCCGTTTTGATTAGACCGAACATTCATCATCATCAGCCTATATAATGATCCCCCACTGCTGGGACAAGGCCTCCTCTCAATGAGAGGGAATGGGCTATAATCTACCACGCGGGCCCAGTGCGGATTGGTAGATGTCACATGTCTTCGAATTTTTGGTTCTAGGACATGCCGGTTTCCTCACGATGTTTTCCTTCACCGTTTTGAGAGCAGCGGTGATGAAATAAATTACACAAAGTAATGCGCCTGTCTGGGTTCGAACCCACGACTTTACTGTTCGTAAGTCGGGGCCGCCACCACTGGGCCACCGCTGCTCACCGAACATTAAAAAAGGGAAAAGAACATAAAATTTTATAAACTAAATTAGTTTTGTTTCTCACTAGCCTATTAAAGCTACGCAGCACATTAAATATTTACGAGCGATACTAAGTTATGACTTCCAACAAAAGATAGCTCCTCCAGGCAATCTAGGCCTGATCCAGCTCGCTCAAGTACAGCGGTACTTGATTTGAAGACCAATTTGAAGACATGCGACATCCACCAACCCTCACTCGAATTTCGATTCGACAAGTCGTATGTCTATCCTTTTTTGGCGTAACGAAAACAAGCGAGATAGACATACGACTTCCCGAATCGAATCGAATCGAAGCGTTGTGAATATGGGGACAGGTGGATCACACAGAGAGGAGACCTGTAACTAGGGTTGCCAACATTTCTTCAGCAAAGTATAGTATTTTTCAAAATAAGCTACAAAAAATATAGTACACCCCAAAAAAGTATAGTATTTTATGGAAAAAGCCAAAAAAAGATAAAGATTTATTTGCTCCTTATTAATTTTTTTTAAGACTGTTTTGTTGCACTTCTTGCATAATAAAAAGTGCCATACTGGATGGATAACATTCAATTAAATAAAAAAAAAAAATAATTGCCAATTTTTGATTACTTCTGTTTCTTTCTTCTCGCCATTTCGAATTCATGACCGAAAATGTCCTTTCTGTGAATGCCGAAGAGGCAGGATTATGTTGCCAGTTTTGGCCTGCAGTGCAGTTTTGACACTAAACTCACTGCAAGCTTTTACTTTTGACGGATGTTTGTTGGTGAATGATGATGGCATCAGTCAAAAGTTAATGTTAATATTTTTTGCGAGTTTTATAATTTTTTTAAATGAAGGATTTGTTTGTTAGATTTCGGTGTTGAAAATATAGTATTTTTTGCGTACTATATATTTCTTCAACAATATGTAGTACGCAGACCCGAAATATAGTACAATACTATACATATGTATATTATAGTACGGTTGGCAACCCTACCTGTAACCCATCAATGTGGACGTCAAAGGCCGATTATGCTAACCCTACTAACTTTACACATTATCATCTATACTAATATTATAAAGCAGAAGTTCTTTGTTTGTTTGGTTGAACGCGCTAATCTCAGGAACTACCGGCTCGAATTGAAAAATTCCGTTTATCGAGGAAGGCTATAGGCTATATAACATCACGCTATGACCAATAGGAGCGGAGTAGCAATAAGAAATGTTGCAAGCGGGAAAAAAGCTTCCGTTGAGCAGGCGATGCGTTGCGAAATCAAAACTTCACGGGAACGAAGTCGCGGGCAGAACCTAGTTTATCTTATTAGAAAAATATGCTAAACGCAGTGTTTCCGTTCCTGAAGTAGTTTGAAGGTTTACGCGCTTATTCATACTGAGCACGTTTCAACGAACTTTGTAACCAAGTGAACCTTTTGCACAACACTGTACTAGACACCCCAGCCTTTGTATTCGTACGATGTACTGACGTACCGTATATATGCGACATGTATCTACTTTATGATTATGCAAACGCTTATTATTTGCAGAATATAGATTAGCTTATGTAGACTAAATGGCAGCTTAGCTACTCGATGTAGGCGCTACGATGTCTGGCCTATATTTGGGTTATTATTCAATTACGTATAATGGTTTACGCGACCCCCCTTACTCCACTCGATTTTACGACTTGATGATCAATGAGTTTTTCAAAATCAAAATAAACAGGGCTGTTTATTTTGATTTTGAAAAACTTAGCAGCGTTCTCAAATGAAAAAATCCCCATCAAAATCCGTAACGTAGTTTAGATGAACAACGAGATTTCACAGACAGACAACTTATCTAAGAGATTCATAATTCTGCCAAGTATCAAGCTATTTACTTGAGCTACTAAAGAACCGTTAATCTCACAATAATTGGGTCATTAGTGTGACGGTCCACGCCTTATCAGCAGTTCGTTTAATTAGCCTAATTAGCAGATTTAAGGTAGGTCGGCACCGGGGGAACATTCCACCTTGTGACAGTTACAATAAGCTCTATTTACATAAGTTTACTATAGTCATAGAATTAGAATTCACCGTAGTAGATTACCATGAAACGTTATAGTGACCATAATGTAGGTAGTAGTTTTGTTTTGTTGAAATGTATTTAATTAACTTAGTTTTAAAACATTAAGTCAAGAAACGAGGTTACTTACTTGTACTTTTATTCTCCAGAAGTTTTTGACTACATTACGTACAGAATTAACTTAGCCTTGAAACACTAATGCCCGTTTTCACAAACGCTAAGTGACACATACATTGATGCCTAAATCTTATTACATGGTTGGAATTTCAACTACCGGCACTGAGTCGTGTGGGTTGAAAGTCCAATAATGCGCTCTGATTGTGTATAACTTTGTAAGACATATTACATTTTTTTCTTACACCGTTTAATATTAAGGCGCTTAGACGAGCTAAATTAGCAACTCTATTTGTGGTGGTTCAAACTTCGTTTGAAATGCTGTTAGAATAAAGTTCTAATCAGCTTGAACTACAAAGTGGTTGTTACGTCAGCCACTGCGGGCGAAATGAGTAGTTTCGATCGATTTACAAAAAAAAACTATTGATTGGATTAAAAAACTAAAACAGTATCATGCTAATATATTGCTTGTAGAATTATTTGCCAAAAAATCAGAATGATCGCATGCATATTAGTATGTTTTTTATTGTTTGAAAGATATTTTTAGAGGTAAGTTCGTGATTTCTTTTTATCTAGCCAAATTAATTGTATTATGTTTTCAAAACAGTATCATGCTAGCATATATCCTGAAGAATATCATATATTTTTCTGGTCTTGTTTATAGCAGTGAATCATATACTTTTAGTAATTATAAAACTCGCGTTTAGCTCGTGTAATCGCCTTAAGAAGAAACCTAACTAAATGAATGACTGATGTTTTTGTCCGTCTCGCTGTCGCCCTTGTACTCCCCACAGCCGGAACACTACATCTTGTGTCATACGCCATGTAAATATAATGAACAAGTTTTCATGAATTATGCGCTTGCATATTCATGTTCTCAACTTTTTCTAGTTTATGTACTAATTATGCTACATTACAGTTGTGTATTGACTGACTTTAAGATACCTTGGTATGTGACAGAGGCAATGAGACTACTTGCACGTGGTATTTTTGTAAAGTAGAGGTAAACAAGCAATTGTCTACTTTCCAGTCTGATTCATAATAATACTTACTCGTAGTTGACATTACGAGTATAACATCAGTCTTTGTCCACATTGAGTATTTTGTGTATAACATCTGTAAGGCGCAAATTACACAGAAGCGGCGTACGAAGGCGCGGCGCAGGCCGTCTTGCCGTTTCAAAACGTTTCAATACAAAATGTAGGGAGGCGCGGCGCAGACACGTCGTTTCATCGCCTTTTCCGCGTCGCTAGCAGGCGCGACTGGAGCGGCGCGCAAGCAGTGTGACGTTTTGTTATACAGTATGAGCAGTAAAATGCGTGGCGATAGTGAATTGAATGTGGAATTCTGAAGACCGTGTTTACTTCGACAATAGAATATGGAAACATTCTAGTGACATTTTATACACTGTAGGAAAACGATCAAAAATTATGCAAATATCCATTATTTGCATAATTTTTCCATTATTTAAAAATATCTATGTGACATTTTCCACACAGGGTGCACCCAATGTCTTCGGTGTCTCTGCACATTAATCAATCAATCAATCATTTTATTTTCAGGCATCTTAAGGCCCATAGATAAAATACACAAAATTACGCTACAACATAAAAATACACTAATACTCGTGCATACAAAATATAACTTTTATAGTATGAACTATGACCTAACCTAATTAATGATGAGTTGAGCAAAGCAAGCGCATCTTCGTCGTCTGAAGAGAAGGACATCTATCACAATAAAGTCAGCCTGTATAATGACTAGTTGCGGCGTCTCTTCGCCTCTATAATAAGTTTGAAATCGCGTCCGTGCCTTATCTGTTCCACGCCTGCTCTGCGCCTGCGCCGCCGCCCGCCGGCGCCGCCGCGTCTTCACCGTATGCCTTTTCTGTATAATTCACGCCTAACGTAAATATTGAAAACCCAACATCAACACAGAATAGTTGACGGAAGACCACAGCAGGGGTAGACGACCGTCACAAAATAAAAACAAATCCAAGAACGTGAGCTAACTGTATAGAAAACTAGCGGACGTCCCGCGGTTTCACCCGCATAGTTCCCATTCCCGTGGGAGTACGGGGATAAAATATATCCTATGTTACTCGTGGATAATGTAGCTTTCGAATGGTGAAAGAATTTTTAAAAACGGTCCAGTAGTTTTTAAGCCTATTCATTACAACCAAACAAACAAACAAACAAAGTTTTCCTCTTTATAATATTATAGTATAGACAATAACTGTTTGTAACGCCGCCCGGCGGCGGCGCCGGCGCCCGTGAAGCGTACGCGGAACATATCTCACAGCCACACACACAAACACGTACATGATAATACATAGTGCCTGTCGCAGACCAACGTACGCACATCGCGACCTTCGCACACACGTTACAAGAATATCAAATGAACCGAAAAACGAAAATACGCATAGTTTTTTCCGAAATGAAACGTATATACCGCCAGAGTATCGAGCCTGCGAGCTGCGGAGTAGAGCAGTGGGTGAGCGCCGAGCGCCTAGCGCCTGCCCGACTTTTTTTTTTTTTTTTTTTTTTTTTTTTTTTTTTTTTTTTTTTTGGATAGGGCATCTCGCAGTTCAGTCTACGAAGACTGGCTTCTGCTTAACCGGGCAAGTCCTGTGGATGCCTTGAATTTAAGGCCTCCAGCCAGGGCAAAAATGACTAAAAACTAAGCGACAGCGCTCTAAGGGCACCCCCTGTGGGGTACGGACCTCGGCTTAGGGCGTCGCTGGGGGCAGCAAAGGGACAGGCTGGATCTGATTGTCTTTATTTAGGGACTGTTTTATTGCTAAAGGCTCAGCATCGCGGGCTGGCTCAGGCAAGGGTCGGGGAGGGATTGATTTGGGATTACGCGCCGGACCTCGGCGGCGAGGTCGGAAGGTTTTCGGTTTGTATTTGTACAATCTACGAACTGTACTGGTATCTTTCCTACTCTCTTGCAAGATAGTGATCGGATCGTCGGGGGTGACTAAGGTGTGACGCGGACGTTGGACTGAACTAATACGCGATGGGTCGTACCGGGCGGCCGATGCGATTAGGGGGTTCCTATGTTTGATGGCAGTGTCGAAGTAACGCTTGGACAGGCGTTTCATGAACTGCTTAACGGTAGGGATTCTAAGGTCTACGTGTAGACTGTCGTTACGGACGTACGGGGGGGCACCGGTGATCTTACGGAGGAATCGGTTCTGCAAGGTCTGCATCGTGTGGATATGACGCGGGTGGGCATGAGCGAATACGATACAAGCGTATGTCATGATGGGACGGATGACTGCGGTGTAAAGACGCAACTTGCACTTGAGTGACAACTTGCTCTTCCTAGTGATCATGAAATGGAGTCGGCCCATAGCAAAGGCAGCTCGGTCACGAGCTGCTTTGATATGAGCCTTGAATGACAGATGGTCGTCAAGAATAACTCCAAGATATTTGGCTTGCTTCTCCCAAGGGATAGGCTTGCCAAACATAGTGACGGGGGGACCTGGCGAACGCTTAAGGCGTGCCTTATAGTACAGAACTGCCTGGCTCTTGTCAGGGTTAACCTCAATCCTCCACTTACGGAACCAAGCGCCGAGCGAGTCGACAGCTGTTTGGAGGATGCGACGGATGTTAGTCATAGAACGGCCGGTGTAGTAAATTGCCGTGTCGTCGGCAAATAGGGCTAACTGAACCTTCTTGTTCTTGGGGATGTCACTAGTATACAACGTGAACGCGAGGGGAGAGATAACGGAGCCCTGAGGGACTCCGGCACGGATAGGATGGGGAGAGGATAACGTCTTACCCACACGGTAGCGGAAGGTACGGTTTGACAGAAAGTCTCGTAAGATGAGCACGAGACGGTCAGGCACACCGAGTTGGTATAGCTTATATAATAAGCCATTGTGCCAGACCTTGTCAAAGGCTTTCGCTATATCGAAATACATCACGCCCGTCATCGCTCCGCGCTGGAAACCAGCGCTAACGTGTTCGACGATGCGGTGGACTTGATGTATGCAAGAATGTTCGGTCCTGAAGCCGAACTGTTCTTTAGGGATGAGGCCCTTTGTCTCGGCATAATCTCTGAGACGCTTATAAATAAGCCTTTCATAGATTTTGCCGAGAGCACTCAGGAGACTGATCGGCCTGTAGCTCGAAGGCTGGGCTTTCGGTTTCCCAGGTTTGGGAATACCTATAACAGTGGCCTCTTTCCACGCTTGGGGGAACATATTGTTGCTCAGGGCGCCATTGAAGATGGCAGCCAAAAGGACTATGAGCCGGGCGGGGAGGGCTTTAAAAACTCTATTAGTGAAGCCATCGGCGCCTGGGGCTTTCCGAGGCTGTAACTTATCTATGATGTCTTTGACCTCTTCCGGGGTGATGACGGGGAGAGGGTCATCGGGGTCTTCTACAGGGGGAAGCGATGCTCTACGTTCGACTTCTGCATCCACCTCATCAAGGTGCTGCTTGTCTACTGGTAGAGTGCTCGGTGAACATTGGGATTCCAAACTGTCGGCCAGACATTCTGCTTTTTCAGAGTCGTCAAAAGCGACGCTCTTATCGGGACGGATGAGGGGTGGAGAAGAAACCTCTTCCGAGGTGCGCAACTTCCTCTGAAGCTGCCAGAAAGCTAGGTGAGTGGGCTCAAGTTCGCTGAGCGTCTTGTCCCATTGACTCGAACGAAACTCACTGGTGCGTTTCTTTACAGCACGCTGTAAGGAACGCATGTGAATCTTGTTCGCTTCGCAGGGCCAAGAGCTGTAGGCACGTATGGCCGCATTCTTCTCGTTTATCAGTTCACGAATGTCGTCGGGAAGTATCCAGCGTTGATCGCTCATCGCTGGTACTTCTCGAGAACAATCCTTCAGTATGGACTGAACGTGTTCTGTAAACGAGTTGATTGCGGCCTCGGTGTCTGCGACAGAGACAATATGGTCGGGAATACCATCAAGAAGCGGTGACGTTTCAGATTTCAGCATATCGCTTACTTTCCTCCAGTCAGTGGTGAGAGTGGTGGGAGGGGGTTGGCTGGGGTCAATGATACCCGAGCGAGGAATCAAGTGCATGAGCACTGGGCGATGGTCGGAATGGAGCTCGTGTAACGTCTCAATCAAGTGTAACCGAAGGTTCACGTTCTTGAGCAGCGCTATATCGAGCACGTCAGGATGATAGCTGGGAGTGTCGGGATAATAGGTGTGCTCGATAGGAGCGATCGGGTCAACGCCTGCCCGACGACCCGCAATTTCTTTTTATGTGGATGATGTAGTGGTCGTTACTATGCAGAGGTGTGTACCGGGGCCTTATTTATTGATATAGTGCGGGCTCTATTCAGGCCGCATATAAGAAAGGAAAAGTAAATAAGTAATATGAATAGCGAGGGCAAAAAGGAAATTCTTAGTCAGAAACCTACTATGAAGAATTTGTAAACACTGTCGAGAGTTGACCAGCTAATGCTGAGCTACGTTATATGTTTACTGCCCCTACCATATTAAACCAAGATCTGTATTTATGTAATATAGCTGTGAATAAACCAACCTTAGCGTGGTTACTAAAATTATCTATTTGTCAATCAGACGTTTATAAATAAAGTAGGTGCAGCAAAGACAGCAGGGAGGAAGAAGAATTAATACAATATAACATCATATTAGATGCTCTTATACATAAAGTAATAATAAAAGAGAGTAGTACATAAATAGAAAATAATAGAAGTGTTTGTGTGAACAATATCTGTTTAGTGAAGGAGGCGCGTGCGTCGAGTGCGGATGACAGTAACAGTTACATAAGTGTTATGTACGAACATGTACATGCTTGCTGCACATGTAGAATATTAGCCTGCTTCCACGCTATTTATAGCAGAACATTATTTACTTGGTCCGACGACCTGAAGCGGCTACTTACGGAAGACATAGGACCTGATATTGCTTAACGAGTTGCTCTGCAGTCAATGTACTAACACAAAAATATTTTCACAAAAATAAAATCCGAAGCAGAGGTCGATTCGTCGATCGCAAGTTTTGTTGAATGTCGTCTATTAACTTTTACTGTACGCCTGCGTTGCGACGCGTTGGATGACGCTGGAAGTCATGGGAAGGGAATTGAGCCACTCAAGCCTCTTTCCATGACTCTCAATTATATCGATCCAGGTCATACATGAACTACTGGTCGTTGGTTTTGTCCAGCTCATCCCGCCATATTCCACGAAGTCTGCCGCAACCCCTTCTGGCTGTATCAGGACTGTCAGGGTTTCCAATTTGGGCCCATTGGTCATGGCCATTCAGCAGACTTTAACTTCAAAAAAAGTAAAATTTGAAATAAATCAGTTTGACATTGAAATGTTTGCCCCTTTTTCATAAACTAGTAACAACATTTCAGTTTAACATTGAATAAATCAGTTTTCTTAGAGGCCCGTAAAAAACAGCTCAATATTATAAGCCGGAATACTATTCACTAAACCATGATTTACCGCCAGGGGAATTCATAGCCAATGTCTCGGAAAAATGTACTAAAATAAATAAGATCAGAATTTCCTTTCCGTAACCACAATGTCATATTTTATTACCGTCGCGTCGACATGATGCATATGTAGGGGCTTAGCATTGGACGGAGGCCGTGGTACATACACGCGGAGGAAAACCCTGGGCTACTCACTACTCACAGCTTCCTATAGACGTGACCTACATTTGATACATCATCTTATACGCTCATCAGAATACCAAGTAGCCTCTCAGAATAACTAGGCTTGATTCATTATAAAAATATCTTGTAAAAGAGAACGATGAATAATATTCTGGTCCTTCGACACACGTGCTACTGAAATCAATAAAAAACCTCATTTCAATGAGTGTGTCAGTAGTTCAGAAGCAAACAATGTCAATATAATGAAGGTAGATACTTATCTTTTGACAACGTATACTTATCTGTCCATGTCTATTTAAATATACGCTGGTTAATACAATGTACATTTTTAGTTCTAAGAAACTTAAAGCCAAAAAGAAAAGCTAAATCATATTAACGGAATTGGAATGTCCACAGGAGGGTCGATAAGCCCCGTCAGTTTTAAAAGTCATAATTCTTAATTAAGTCGCAGATTTTGGTCCTTATGCTCTCTCACGGAACTTTTCGCTCTGCAATAAATAAAACGAAGCTTAATCGAGCCGCCGCCGCCTGCAAATTACGTGTAAACTTGCTAAATTGAAGGCTCTAATCGTACTAATGCGGCCCTGATGATTTATCATCTGAAAATTTACTTAATTATGACCCTCAATATCGAGCCACCTTAGGGCGTTACATTTATTACAGTGCCGCTAATAATTTGTCAAAAATAAACGTTGACATTGGTGGGATCACCTTGGTGAGAGGTGACGCCCAACGTTTTGATGTAGTTCGTAATGCGCACTGGTTAGCGGTACCTACTTCAGTAATTGGTCCCCGGCTCCTCGGTTGCGTGAATTATGTAATGTGAGTAATAAATCGCATATGTGAGTTGAACGCGCAGACAAAAGGTGTAAAGTTATATGCGCTTACAAATGTCATGGTTAAACGAACTCCGCGCACGGCTAATTATGACATCCTGTGTCGTGCCGTGCGTCAAGACCTGCGCCTCCTGACTCAGACCTCTCATTCATTTTAACAAGACAAATTGTAAGCGTTATTTTAACAGAAACAAGTGAAAAGTAAAAGTACGGCTCTAACTAGAACTTATTGAGCTAGGTAGTGTCAACATTTGGGCCATCAGATCTATCTATGTTCCATTTTGAGTCACGAACTGTTACAGCATTTTTTGTTCGATTAAATATTTGGAACAACTGTTAAGATGTTGTTTTTTGCTACCGTGTGTGAGTAAGAAAGAAATGGTTCGCGCGAAAGTCCCGTACACTTTCACCCGGCGCCGGCGCCGGCGCCGCCGCCGTCAGGCGTCAATCACGCGCGGCCTCCTTGCGCACGCCGACATCTAGAGCACAGATCGGACGTCACGTGATCACATCTAGACAGAACAGAGACCTGTAACGGTGTCTCGTGAACCACTCATCAAAGTCAATACGAATTGCAATCCCGGTACAGTTAGTGCAATTATTCACATCTGACGATATTAAAATCTGTTTTTATATTTTTTGTTGTTATATTTTCTAGATAAAAAGGTCCGCTACAAAAACCCAAAGAGGGCATTACGTCAACAGTTTAGTGACAATGCGCATTAAATTAAACCTCACTTTCACGATCACAAACGTATCAAAATTAACGGAGCTGAAAGTGATATGGGTACCAGAATCGTCTCGACAACATAATCATACAGTCACACAGCCCCACACAAATTGGAGATCATGTTTAGCGTCACATATGTAAATGTGAATTACCCCGAACGGCCTGAAGTTGGTCCGACCCCCACATAAATTTTGAGTTGCTTTTGTTACCAAACAGAAACTATTGTCTCCGACGGCTTATTTAGGTATAAACTTCTACTATGTCTAAACTACAATTCCACGAGGACAATAAAGCACTAAAATAGAATTATGCTAATAAAACTACGCCGTACAAAAAGCAATCAAAAAGCCTTAGGTATAAACATTTTGGCAGAGTAGACCTCATTATATTTGGGCCCTGGGCTGTAGCCTGTAGCTATGCTAAATTCAATCAATTATGATTGAAGTCAAGACAATAAGACAAGTGCAAGTAAGTATGTTGGCGGGTCACAGGGGGCCCGCGGCTGCGGGTCACCCTGGTGGTGGTAGACAGTGAATTTGGTACATCACGGGTGAGACAAAGTCCTACACCTCGCGCGCGTTTTAGGTGCGTCCAAACCCAGTAGAAAGTGCACTCGTAAATAGACAACAAGTGCATACACTTCATATCGAAGCAGTAAAGTCAAGCGCGAATGGACCATATGTAAGTGACTATGAGATCTTTTAAAATATATTTTTGGGTTAACGTCTGAAGACTTGAGGAGGTTGACCAGTTAACCTCTACACCGCACAATACCATGGTCGTGGTAAGAACATATCAGGCACGGAAGGAAACATGACACGGACTACTAGGCCCACTAAAATGTAACAACAGCGTTTCATATCCGTTTAAGACGGTTTCAGAACGGCCATCAGACGCGGTTAAACCCTATCTTATTAATATTAAAGAGTATGAAACTAGGTATGCTCAATTGTCCACAATATATAAACGGTCCTCTTTCTATGGATACGGTGCCTCATTACTTAAACGCAAAAAAAAAATAATGTGTTGAATCACAAACTAACATAGTTAACCTGCAAATTCAAGCATGTGCCCAAACGCGGTGACCTTCCGCAGCTCATGGTGAAGATCGCTCTCATTGACGCGCAGGCGCAGCTGGCCTGTGCGGGCAGTACCTACCGCGGTAGGTATGCGGTCAAGTTCAAGATAACGCAATACTGGCCGCACTCAGATAATGTTTCATTCTAGCTAAGTATTGTAGAGCTGTATTAAAGGGGATCTTTTCAGGTTATAAAGCCCAGGTGGAGCCAAAGAAGATCGTAGCAGCTAACGTTCAGTATTGTCTGCCTACCCTCGACAGAGACAGAGGTGGTGAGAGATGAGGAGAGCTGTTGTAGTATGTAAGTAGGAACACAAGTTAATTAAATTATACGAAGAGCCCTAATACCATTTGCAGGACTGATAAAAACTATGTACCTATGTACTTATATTCTGTAAGATAACGTCCAAATAACTCAAATATTAATACACTTTTAACATCCATTAACAAAAGCTCAATTCATTCCACTTCGTGCAAACTAAATCAACAATTAATGGACTTCCTAACGATGCTGCTCCAACAGCATCAATATCTCAAGTCAAGAGTGAACCGATGGTGTCAGTGTGACAAGTAAAAGTATGCCATAATGAGTGCGCGTGAGTCAGTGGGTAACGGGCTGCGCGCGCGCACCGATAACATCAACTAAGATAATGCGCACAATACTACCTCAGCGAACACAAGTAATCGGTTCTCGAGTCAGTCGAATCCCGACATTGAATTGTGACGTGTGTCGATGAGCGATGTTTTGTAAGATAACTGGAACACAGCTTGCTTCCTGATACATGTAGCTGATGAAATGATATCTGTAGCTCTAAACTTCTAACTACTGATGCTCACCGTGAAAGATAGATCGTATAAAATGTGCTTAGACTGGGAGAACTGCCACGTTGAATGCTAATTCTTTGGCCAAAGAACCAGCAAGCAGGTCACGCGATGATTTTAGATAAATAAATAAAAACGACAACAACAAACTCATTGAACGCTAATTTGTCATAACAAAGCAGAGATCCTATCAATTCTCCGTGATTAAGTCGTCGGCGTCGATGTCATCCGATAAGTGTGAAAGGTCTCGAAGTAACGGTAGCTAACAATGCGAGGCGACTGCGACCGGGAGCCGGTAGCCGGTCGTGATGGCGATGGCGACCGGTAGCCGGGAACAATGGCGCGATGCTATCTATTCTGTACTGTACTTACCGAACACGCTTGTAATTAATTGTTCCAGCAATTGTCTTCTTTAATAGCACTAAGTTACGAGGTTTTGTTGCGACAGTGTTCATTATTTGTTTAGTCGGTGTTCAGTGAAAAGTTTGTAGTTTTCAGAGGCGATAACATAACTTTACATCACATAACACATTTGAATTCCCTGAAGAGTTAATTTATAAGCGTAATGATAAGTATAAGTATAAGCCACATTTCATAGGGGGTAACCTTTAGACATCAACCAGACACAAATCAAATCCCCGGGTGCTGCCACTGAAAAAATCGTAAGTAGGAAAATCCAATAACGCCACGATAGTAGGAATTATTGGGTAACAAACAAACATTCAAGCTATTAGATTTATAGTGAGATGTTCCGAATCCATTGCAGCATGTTTGTGTGGTTACAATGCAAAGGTCACGGAAAAAGCGCAGTGGATCGTGAGTCAGATGGTTCGTGTTCGGAGTTCTGTGTTAGTTAGGAAGTTAGATAAAGGTCAGGAAAGTAGTACAATACAACAATCTCAGCTCGTAAAGTCGTAACGTCTAGCTCTGCCTTTTTACTAGCATTTATCTTGATCAAAAGGAAAACGTTGCACAATCGTAATTGTTAACTAAAAGTACTGTAAAAATTTTGGAAAGTGGGTCATACTTTTTGATATAAAACATGAGATTTTTATTTATTCCCCTTGTATCTAAAGTCCCGTTTACCTTATGTTGAAAAACTGATCCAAAAATTTTATAGATTTTATAGATTTATAACACAAGAAACATTTTTATTTCCATGCACTTAATGTCAAAATAGAAAATACTACCTCTTATTTCCTAAGCAGCTTAGCCTTTATGTTGGCAGTGAAATATTTATATAACGTCTAGACGTATACATAGTACATAGCTGACCGTACCGCCGTACATGCCTAATCGTGCGGCTTCAACTGCGATCTGACTAACAGATCGACGGTAGATAACGGACCACTATTGATCGGAAGTCGGTACATGCATATTGTCACGCTTCACGTAGAAACGGGTAAGCAGTGCTCGACTGTGTGCGACGGAATTGATCATGTTGGACATTTAATAAGATTTTTCTAATCAATCGATTTTACGCGTTCAATATCTCGTTTTGTAACGTGACATGAAAATCTTTAATTAAGGGTTTAAAATAGCGAAACGGGATTGCTACAGTTGAAACTGAGTACATAAGTTTATCCTGAAAAAAGATAGTCCTTTATCTAAGCTGGGTAAAAGGTTTGGGAGCAAGACTAACTCAACATCCTAATCTCTATTCCCTTTCAGTATTTTCTTAGGCCGTTACATTGGGATGATAAACGATACTAATAAGCATTACCATAAGATAAATATCACTGTAAGCTACCAAGTCAAGATAAGTCATATCTTAGTGTCATATTAATCATATTATACGAAACTCACACGCATCTACAATAACACTATTGTTGATTGCATATAATGTGCACAAGATACACATCTCATTACTGTATAAACAAACGTGTTACTATAAAACAGTGAATTACGTAATTAATTGCAGTTTATGCCACAGTTTCGATTAATGCACTTTGATAAATATTTCTGTGGTAAACCTAGTTTTTAGTAATGAGTTACTTAACTTCTGCGTTTTGATCTATAGGGGGTTAATTCATAAACGCGTTGAACGTCAACCAATCTATGGTTAACAGTCGCTAATGAATCCTTTTATGAATGAATCCTGAAATTATGTATTTGAATACATACTAAATGAAACTGTTACATTCCCTTCTCTTCTGCCTTTCCTATTAAATAACTTCGAGAGAACCAACTTGTGATAAGAAGTTCAAGACAAGAAACAAACAACGAGCCCTTTGATCACTCGTAACAACTCGAGTGACGTCCACAAACCCATAGCTAACACCACCAACATATTATCTTCACGAAAACTACAAAGATTCTTGTCGAAACGATTAGTGTTGGATCTTGGAGCGTGTCGATTGCTGTTATGTTTACTGTGTTAGGCAGACAGTGAGGACACGTCGCCGTCGGCCATCGTCCGGCTATTGTCACCGGCCGCGGCGGAATTTTATGCACTACAGTCTGGAGCCATTGTCCATGCGAGTGAAAGTGTATGCGCCAGAGTTGCGTCATGACATCTTGTGCCTAGTTTTTACTGTAACACTGTTTTGTTACCTGACAGAATCTTGAGATTTTTTAGAGATCGCCTCCTTCAGTTATAGGGGAGAGATGGCGTTCCACAATTAGATAATCGCACACTCTTCAACAAATCCCACCAAAAGTTTTATTGTTTGTAAACTGACAGAATTTATGAATCTGGATCAACGTTTTGTTTACTTTAGTAGTAGTGGTGGTGAAAAAAAGGTTTAGTTCTGTGAAAGACAATAAAAAGATATTTCCCATAGAATAAACGTTAGTTCAAAGCAAAAGATCTGTGTAATAATTTCATAAATTGCATTTTATCCTTCTATCTACGAGTATCTCCGAATACTATACTAACTCTCCTGAATAATACTGTGCAGTGTTAGCCTTGCCACAATAAATTAATTAATTGATTACATTTCAATTAATTAACTCAACATAATGTTTAAATCTCACAGCGAGATGCTGCGCTAAATCCTCCTGACATATTAATCCCCTTAGCTGCGCCGCAAAGGACCAGTCTTTACTTTAAGACCCACAGGATCAAGAGAATTTCTAAAAACCTACGTTAGAAGTTAATGTAGAGGCGCAACTGTAGTAATGATGACTTATGATGGATGGACTGTAGCTAATAAATCTTTTAGTTTTTCACAGGTTATAAGTGCGTAAATGGTCTAATGAAATAAATGCTTTGAAGTTCAAATTTTAGTTTGATTGTATGTTCAAATTGTTTTAGCAATCTGTGAGCTGCAACCTGGTTGCTTGTAACCTGACGAGTGACGAGTGACGAGTGACGAGTGACGAGTGACGAGTGCTGCTAATGATATCATGTTTAGAACTAATTTAGTCAAAACATGCGCCGCTTCCCATGTGCATGAGTATTGTGTATCTACTGCGTCTGAAGATACAAAGTCCAATTTAATGTTTGCAGCACTATTCAATTTCTAGTGAATTGTATTCAAAATATTTGCTTGTATTTGTCTTACAATAAAATTATTTATTTAGTCATAGTTAAACTAGAAACATAATTATGTAATCTTACAATTTGGCGATACTACTTTGATCTCAGCCACTCAGCCAGAATTTTAATTTCTGACCATTCATATAGTCGAGCCTTGTGTCGAAATCTAACTTCTTTAAACGGAATAACAATAAATTAATACTACTCATAACTTTACTGCGCACCCGTAAAGTAAAATTCAGAGACCAGCAAGCAATAAACACTTGGCCGACTCAAGAAATATAAGTTTCGGTTGTATTTTCAGAATTATACTACTAATCAATTTGGTCCTAACAGTCGTCGATTTCTGCCGACAAACTGTCCTGCAGTTTGGCAGAAGATTTGTGAAGTAGGTACTCATATGTAACTTTTTGTTGAAATAAATAAATAAAACAAAAAATTGTTTTTAAACATATTTTTAAACCGAACATTAACAGTGCATTTAGTTCTCATTATTTACAGAAAAAGCATTTACAATTCTTATTATAAGTACAGACAAAACACAAGTAAACCACATAACAGACTATATTAAAACCTCAACAACAATTAAATCCTCAACATTCAGCACCACATCCAACCGCGTTGGGAAACTCAGTGAAAGAGAAGCCACAGGTAACAAGCACATAATAGAATACAAGTACATTTCATACAACAGTTTCCACTTTCGACGTATACTCGATTTGAATAACGAAACTGAATGAAGCTAATGAATGCGTGGACACGTGCTGGTGCCGGCTGCCGGCTGGCGAGCATACCGATGGGATGGAGACGTGGAGCAGCGCGTATACTGGGGATTGGCCACTGCTGGGCAGTCGCCTGAGGGCCTCGAAAGCGTCTGCTTCCTACACATATCAGCCTCAAAAAAATCCCACTCCAGGGGCGAGGGAGTGGGCTATATTCCACCACACGGACCTAATGCGGGTTGGTAAATATATCATCTCATACCTATATCTTGTAATGTTTGGTTGTGGGATACCCTAGGGTGTCTTTACGATATTTTCTTTCGTCATTTTGAGAACAGTGGTGATAATGAACGGCTGATAGTAGATTGAGAACAGTGGTGATAATGAACGGCTGATAGTAGATTGAGAACAGTGGTGATAATGAACGGCTGATAGTAGATTGAGAACAGTGGTGATAATGAACGGCTCATAGTAGATTGCGACTTGGTGGTTAAAAACGAAAATGTTGGGGCAGAAATTTCGCCAATACTACGGCTTAGGGTTGCCAACATTTCCTCAGCAAAATATAGTATTTTTCAAAATAGGCTACAAAAAATATAGTACACCCCAAAAATATAGTGTTTTATGGAAAAAGCCAAAAGTAGACAAAGATTCATTTGTTCTTAATATTTTTTTCATAAAAAATATTTTGTTGCACTTCTTGCATTTAAAAAAAAAGTGTAAGTATTTTATGCTTTATTACATTTAATTAAACCAATTTTTTTTTAATTGCCGTTTTTTGTATTAATCAGAAACATACTACTTCTATTTGTTTCTTCTCGCCATTTGAATTCATGACCGAAAATGTCCTTTCTGTGAATGCCGAAGTGGCGGGAAAAGAGAGCAGGACTGAAATAAATTTTTCATTACTCATACTCGGAAAGTAGGTCTGAAGTTGCCTGAGGAGCGGGCTGAAAGTAATACTTTTCAGCCCTAGGGAGAATCACTTTCAACTGACAGCTGTCACATTATTAAAAAAAAATCTAATTCTATTTTCACATCTCTATTGAACCATGTTCCGACTACTTTACAGCCTGTAAATTACAGCGCGATGTAAAATTGAAATAACATGAAATTCAGTATTAATTAAAGAATATAATTATTTTAAATAACTTAGTTATAATTTAGTTACAAATATTTCTTTAGAATAACAAAAATTTGGGCAAAATATTTACTATTTTTTCAGTGACTATAGTGAAAATAAAGGCTGAATAGCCGGCCACAGAAAAAAAAAACAAAATAGGCGGGAAAGCGGCAATCCGATCTTCAATTTTTTTTCGAGTGGTTTCGTGTTTTTGTTTTTATTTTCCTTGTATTCGTAATGAAAAGCACAGTGTTTACCTCGGGTTAAAGACTTCTTTAGTCCCTCGAGCTATTAGCGCCCGCGCTACGCTTGGGCGCCAAACCCCGTCTCGGGACTAAATAAGTTACTTTCACCCCTTGGATAACAATGTACTATTTCATTACTCATACTCGGAAAGTAGGTCTGAAGTTGCCTGAGGAGCGGGCTGAAAGTAATACTTTTCAGCCCTAGGGAGAATCACTTTCAACTGACAGCTGTCACATTATTAAAAAAAATCTAGTTCTATTTTCACATTTCTATTGAACCATGTTCCGACTTCTATACAGCCTGTAAATTACAGCGCGATGTAAAATTGAAATAACATAAAATTCAGTATTAATTCAAGAATATAATTATTTTAAATAACTTAGTTATAATTTAGTAACAAATATTTCTTTAAAATAACAAAAATTTGGGCAAAATATTTACAATTTTTTCAGTGACGATAGTGAAAATGAAGGCTGAATAGCCGGCCACAAAAAAAAAAAACAAAATAGGCGGGAAAGCGGCAATCCGATCTTCATTTTTTTTCGAGTGGTTTGTGTTTTTGTTTTTATTTTCCTTGTATTCGTAATGAAAAGCACAGTGTTTACCTCGGGTTAAAGACTTATTTAGTCCCTCGAGCTATTAGCGCCCGAGCTACGCTTGGGCGCCAAACCCCGTCTCGGGACTGAATAAGTTACTTTCACCCCTTGGATAACAATGTACTATTTTGGCAAGTTGTTTTGTCAGTAAACTCATTACAATCTTTTACTTTTGGCAGATGTTTGGTTTTGATTATTAGATTTCGGTGTTGAAAATATAGTATTTTTGCGTACTATATATTACTTCAACAGTAAGCAGAGCCGAAATATAGTACAATACTAAATATTATAGTACGGTTGGCAACAATGGCAACCCTACTACGGCTACATGGTAACGGGCACGGGGGTAGTTAAAACTGCTTTTAATCGTAATCGCTTGAAATGGATAGGGACCATAACTTTAGTTTAACATGCATTCAGCATATCTGCATCAGAGGTTAAATAAATGAATGATTTATGTTAACTTAAAACCAGTTACAATGGCACAAGCATTCTGATGCTGCGAAAACCTGTAAACTACAAACAAATGAGGAATCTGCGTGGGCGTTGTTGGCGCGAACCTGCTATAATATGGACGAGCCTTCTTCTTACTAACACAATCTTACAACCTTTACTTAAGCTTTAATTCTTGTTCTAGGAACTTTGTCTTATCCCTAATTCCTAAGCCGTCCTCTCAGGACAAGATTCTTAATACTTTGACTTAACTTTTCTAAGTAAAAAGTAAGTCGATACGAATATAACCCTTCTCTCAAATGTGAATAGTGTTCATATTACAATTAAAGACCTACTTGTTTTTAGTAAAGCCAAAGGTCCAAGATTTGTTGGCTTCTCCTTAAAACTCTTAAATCTTTGCTAATATTGAAGCGTAATATTCGTAGCTTAGCAATCCCGACCCTTTTATCCGTTAGGAATATTTACAAGACTTGAGAAATTGCCGACAGTTTCCATCAAAAGACGATGACGAGACAATTTCAGTACCACAATTCAGTATCAAAGATTCATAAAATCTAAGTTATGTTCAGTCAACTGACAAAAACTTCGCATGTTCGGCAACTGTGTAATTCTCTCTGCAACATACAGGGCGAGTGTATTGCCGTCAACTACAAATTCAGACTAGGGCCCGCTAGTCGCTACTGGGAAGTGTCCACTGTGCCTAACCTCTCGGGAAATACTTTACTGAAACTGTAACTACACTGATGGAAGGTATACAATCACGGACCTTAAGCTCTCCAATTAGAAGAATAGGATCAGTGATGACATGACTTCATGATTAACGAACGGAAATGGAATCCGAAATATTAAATTCTTAATTTTGCCATCGTAGGTTTACAATTTTTTTTTAATAAATTGAGTAAGTACTCATTAATAACACTCGTATCGTACCTATACATTAACAAAATAGTGAAAGCATTACTAAAGCCTAACATAGGGATCGTTAAGATTTCGCCAATCAGTGCTGATCTATCCGTGTTAATTAGCAAGCTAGGTACTTTCACATGTCAACAGCATTATGTTCCGCTGAACACCCGACGACTAGAATGGCACCAGACCACCACTATACGACTAGTGTCAACATCTTAATCATTAGCTGAAACTTGCAACAAACTACATGATGCCATTTTTTCATGGATCACATTTCACTTGAAAGGAGAGTTATATTACATAAATTTAATAGACAAGATAGATTATGTAAATATTAAGGAAGTTATCGAGAGTCTTGATGATTTATTTGCTTTCATCTTGTTGGTTAAATTGAAAAAAACTATTCACTACCAAAAGTACCCAAATTAATTGACGCCAAAACGTCTTACCTCACATAATCTATGGCGCGTTATCTCTGGCAGAAACACTCAAGATGGACGGAGCATAAAAACACGATAATTGAATTTCGCATTCCTGTGTCGGAGCGTTCCGGACAGGTACGAGATGGCGACTGATAGCGATCGTTTTTGGGGACTGCCGCATTGTCCGACCCTAAAATAAATGGAGCCTTTTGACCAGGAAGTATTATCTTGGAATGCTGTTATTATTACCGGAGATAATGACATACCTAACATCTCTATTGTATTCCTTGAAGGTTTGGGCAAAGGTATAGATATAATGTATTTAGAAGGCAAGCTGGTGGAAAAAAACAAGAAACATGTTGCTTGACCTAGCAACCGTATTCAGGGCCTAAAGCTCAGCAGTGGAGCGTGCGTTAGTCCAACAAGGCAAACCTAAGACAATAAAACCAGAAAACATCTGCAGTAGCATGTAAACGTAGTGACGTCTTCAGCAAATACCGCAACGTGATGAATGTAAATGTAGCCGCTGCACGCCACCACTGAGCTCCCATTAGCTCACAGGCAGCCCGGCTATGCAGCTGAGGTAATGTGGAAAGTACGGTATTTTAGGTGCAACGAACGAAATAAAGTATTTCAAAAAGAGTGTTATTGGGAGGCGAATTTAGCGAACATTACAAGGTTAGCTTGCAGAAAATTCTTTTATCTCCAAGAAGATCAAGATGTTGCGTCTCGCAGCTGCCGATATAATTGCCAGTTGTTACGCTCGGCGACTCCAGAGTGGAACAAAATCTAAATGTCCTCAATTTAATTCTGTTTGCTTGAATATTAGCTCCGTCCACAAGTGCAGCCTTCATCCGCGTCGCCACGCCGGAGGTCGCTCGTTCCTTCTTCGACAACTAATCAACGTAAATTGACTCATTCCACTAAAAACTTGAAATTAGTCTCGTCTCTACAAACGGATGGTTATTTATTTAATAAGTTGCCTCTGTACTAGATTTTTAATTACATATTGCAATTATTGCAGTTGTGAGTGCCTGTGCAATCCGCTAACTATATCACTTCTGACGTTGTTTCAAAACTGCTAAGTGTGCTGTACGGTATGGGCGGCACGCCCGCCACGCGGCACGCGGGCACGCGGGCACGCTGCGCGTCGTGCCCGGCGCGCGCTCCGGAGGTCGGCGGTATGTAAATGAAATTGAAGCTCGCGTTATCGTGTTCTGATCGTGTCCGGTGCATTGTTGCTAACCGCCAGCGATCACACATGTCATCTAATTGCGATTCCCGTAGGCGCGGCGCGGCGCCGGCGACTGTCGCGCGACGCGCCGCTTGCGACACGCGCGCGGCACGCTACACGCGCGGCACAGCAACTATTAACGTGGATTATTCGGATTCACGCGGCGCACCAACAATTATGTTGCGCAAGTATCCGCATTCAAACTTTAATATTCGCGGCGCGTCACTCCTGACTACTTTAATTCAACTGTTTTAATTGCATAAGCTGTTTAAAGGCATTAAATGCGAATTTATCAAAACTGGTTTCATGTCAATATTGCATCGTCTCATCTGCATACAATTGAAAGATCAGGACCATCCGCCACCTTGCAGGCCGTCGGCCGCCGCGGCGCGGCGGCGGCAGCTGTACGATGCTGAGCCGGGTGTCGGTGTGCACACGAACAGCTACTCATAATCGTAACCTACATTCGGTTATACTTGTTCTAATCGAAGAACAAGTGACCCGAGAACAATTACTGTATGTAATGTACCGGTATTTGGCCGCGGCCTGCCTGTGGGCCGGGTACACGCGGGGCTCCTGCGGCCCGCACAACCGCACGGCTACAAGGAGAACCAGCCTGACTCACGTTGCACGATGATCCAACAACTTATTGCATTGTTTTTTCGGCGTTATGCAAAAAATAAAAGCATCAGAGGTCATTGCGTCACTTATTAACATTCCCCGTGCGCTGCGGTGTCGCTCAGCCTTCGATGGCAGATCGACGTGATGATGAGCAACATAATTGCGCAGAGCACAGCCCAGCGCCTGCACCGCAGCCCAGGCAGGCGCAGGCTTCGTATCACAGCACACACTGCAAGCCGTCACTCACACTAATCTTCGACATAATGGCATCTCGATAATAGGTTTTATTATACAACAACACCGGCTAGGTATATTGTGTGCTAAACTAAACACAGAAAACTACACGAAACAATCCTTCAGAGAAACGTCCGTTGATTAAGTCTCTTTGATTCAACTGCACATTAGGACGAAGACTGGAAGTTAGTTTGTACCTATGTCTTTGTCAATCATTCACAACATTATTTCCGTCAGCCCTCCAGTACCCACACGATCCCTATTCCTGTAGTCGTAGCTCCCCACTGAACGTTCCGCAGTGACTCAGTAGTCAGCAGTGATTCACCTCTTCTGTTATTAAAATTTCGTGACCTTTCATTGCGTCCGTATAGAGACGTTAAAACAAATATCTTGCCGATACATTACAATACAAACTATTAACTCGAGGGCAATCTACGATCGCCTCCTTTCAGCGTGCTACTGATATCGAAACAACACAGATCTGATCAATTCAATAAATCAAACCGAATCTGTAAGGATGTCTGTAGTTACAATTTTCCGGAGGGAAAACACCGGTCCGGGGAAAAATGGAAATTGCTAAACAAATGGCCCTCGGGGCTTCAGCGACACGGTTGGTCAGGTTGTCAGCAGTTTACTCACCGGATCATGTTGTTGTTGATGTTGGACTCGGAGCGGAGCAGCAGCGTGTTATGTTTCACAGCACAGACACGTATTCGTTATGGCATTCAGCGCGCGCCCGCCATGCCGACCGTCCGCGGCGAGAGTTAGGACGCGAGTGGGTGTCGGCGGCTCCGCGGCAGGCAGCGGCCGGCCCGCGCCGCCACGCCACGCACACGCGATCCATCCGCGTCGCAGCCTGACCTGACGCATGCTGACTGTGCAGCACTGCACACTCCGCGATAGCACACCACTCGGCGTGCTCACGCGTGTACAACTCATGTCGCTGCAGCGGCCGCAGCGCCCGCACCGCACATCGTGTGTTTATCGTAACTACCATGAAATCGGTTTATCGGTCATATGGCTGGAATTATGATGCATTCAAAGCTAGTTAACAACTTGTTACGGCAGTTAAAGTTGGCCGTACTTCAACAACATACATTATTTAATGCATTCGAGAAGCCTGCCAACTGAAAGGAGGAACAAAAGTTAGACGCTTTTAATTCGTGCAAACCTTTACAAAGTTGTGCCCAACTCATGTCAACCTTGAATGTTCTGGAAACTACGGAGTTCAGATGAATTCTGTTACCCAATTACCCCCATCTGTCAAGTAATTTAGCCTCTATTTGGGGACAAAAAGACGAACAGAAATAGGTACGATAATTTGTCTTGTTTTCAGGATCGGTTAAGTGAAGCGCAAAATGAGAATTTCCGTATTTGTTGCATCATTTATTGAGCCCATAGTTGTAGTCACAAACATGAGTTCAAAACGTACATAGATAAGTCAATCAGACCCATGTCACGTGGATAGTTTGTTAAATTGAGTGAAATGTATGAATTATGTTTATAAACAGTTAATACTAAATGAGAGACTGAATGAGTTTCGAATAGCTCGATATTGTTCTCTACTCTTCATCATCGTATAAGAATACGTCATCCTGACATCATCGTAGTCAGTCAATGCCATGGCTCCATAACCCCATGACTCCTCAGCTGAGCCGGCGAGCTGCTGAGCTGCTGAGCGGCGTGTGACGCGCACTGGAGCGTGCCAGCTAATCGCCCAGAACGAGCCATAACATTGTTCTGTCATTATTTGTTACTATTAGTGTAGTGTTGCTGCCACTTACTAATTTCCTGCTGATTTTACCTGCTGACCAGGTTCAGTTGTAAAGAAATTCACTTGTTCATATGATTTTAACTCTCAGCTTTCTTTAAAATTTTAACTGTGTCGCCGATTGGCGTGCGATGGAGGATGGAGGATCCCATCCACAAAAATGACTAACTAAACTGTCGTGTAATTTCAAACCATTTTTGGTGCAACCTTGTTATCTGTAAAAGAAACTCTTGTTCGAAATTTTGTTTTTGTGTTTATAGACCCATCGGTTTGAGATTTGAGTAGAGGTGTTATGGCTGTGGTGATTTAATTCTTCCCCCTTTGTACCGCAGCAGTGAAGTTTTTTTAAAATAGAGGATAGGGGGTGTATCTGGGGGAGAGATTTTGTTTGTAAAAGGAGTTGTATACTCTACTCTGTTCCACATAAAAAGTCCCATTTCGTAAATATCTTCATACTGAATCCCATTTGGTAAACTTTTTTTCGGCAAGTACAGTTAGCACACAGCCACACAGGAGAACTACCTACCGACCTACTAAGTAAAATCACAATTACTGTTCGGTATAATGTATTTCTTTATAACTTATCGTAAATACGAGTACTAAAGCAATGTACACAAAAATGAACCTTCCTGCTATGAGAAAAAAAAGTAAATAAAACTTATTACTAAACTTGTAACATCATATCCTGATCCCCTTTTGTAAGTCTGGTAGTCGGTAGTAGTGGACTGGTAGTATTGTAAACGGTGGGACTAACATCTTCTTCACGATTCTGTTCTCCTAGTACTTATTGTTGGGCATTCACTAAAAAGACGATTTCAGCGGCACCAACATTTCCTTCCTGATTCTCTTCTCCTTGTACTTTATGTTCAAATTCAAAATTGAGTTGTCTCGTAACAAACCTTAGCGAGCCAGAGAGAGACAAAAAATAACAACATCAACAAATGGATTCCTTGTAACTTTGGAAGCTGACTGTACTGTACAAAAACAGCTGATGGTTGACGAAATGGGATTCAATGAAAGAAGATTCAAATTTTATACACCCGGTTCCAAAAATAACGGGTCAGTCACATAAACCCGAATATCTCGCGAACTACGTATGCCATCCTAATGAAACGAAGACAGTTCAATTGAGAATTTAATTATACAGATAAAAAATAATATAAAACTTAGTTGCACCCACAACATTAATCTCTAAATTAAAAAAAAAAACTAAAATAGTCATATTTTTCTTAAGATAAAATTTTTGTAATGATTGTTTTTTTGCTGTTTTTCATCAATTTCTTCATTTGATATACTATGTATTGCCTCCACGAGCTCTTCTGACAGCTTCCATTAGGCATGCTGTACACCAAATTTCGGAGCCGATGCTGAGGAATACCTTCCCATTCCTCCACCAGTGCTTGTTTGAGCTCGGGAAGCGTGATTGGTGGGGGGTTTCGACCTTTCACGCATCTCTTAAGCTCGTCCCAGGCGTGCTCGATGGGGTTTAAGTCCGGGCTTCGCGCTGGCCACTGCATAAGTTCGATACCGACCTCTTCAAGGTAGTCATGTACAATTCTGGCGGTATGGGGACGCGCATTATCATGCATTAATATGCCATGCGGGCCATCCTGGCCATGAAAGGACCTACATGTTCATTGAGGTTCTCTTCCACGTACCTCTCTGCATTTAGAGTTCCATTTTGAATGAGTACCAGCTCGGTGCGGGCCTCAGCAGAAATCCCAGCCCAAACCTGTACGAAGCCTCCACCGTACGCCACTTTTTCCTCCACACACGCTTGATGGAAGCGCTCCCCTGGTCTTCTGTACACGGTGGTGGTGTACTCATTCAAAATGGAACTCTAAATGCAGAGAGGTACGTGGAAGAGATCCTCAATGAACATGTAGGTCCTGGCATATTAATGCATGATAATGCGCGTCCCCATACCGCCAGAATTGTAGTGTCGGTATCGAACTCATGCAGTGGCAAGCGCGAAGCCCGGACTATAACCTGTTGTTGTTATTGCAGAGTAGAGTGATAAACACAGTTGGAAAGAAGTGAAATATTTAATATATATTATTATAAAAATTACACATGACATATGTACAGGAAAAAATAGTTGCCGAGCGACAAACAGAACAAGCACCAGGTTTCACATTTGAATCTAAAGTCTATTCTCTAGATGGCCAGCGTTACACTTACAACACCCCCCCCCCCCCCATAACGCGGGCATCATGATGGCTTCATGCCACACCAAGCTGACGAGTGAACACCTCGTGCTTGACACAGCCCAGGGGCTTAATGAACACATCTGCTAACATCTCATCCGTAGGGATGTATACAATTTCTATGTTAAACCTATCTATCATATCTCTAACGTAATGAAATCTTATTTCTATATGCTTGCTCCGTCTGTGATGAGTGTGATTGATAGCAAGCTGTATAGCAGATTGATTATCACAAAACATTACTATCTTACAACTAGTCGTCATTAGCAATTCCTTAATTAAAGCTTGTAGGAACACCGCTTCTCTACTCGCTTCGCTCAAGCTACAATACTACGCCTCGGTGGACGAAAGCGATATGCAGGACTGTTTGTAGCTACCCCAAGATACCGAATTACCGCCGTATTTAAACACATACCCCGTGTACGACTTACGGTCAGGATCTGCCGCCCAATCTGCGTCAGAATAACCCTCAAGAACGGGAACTACATTCGACTTCTTAAATACAAAAGCCTTTTGCTTAGTACCTTTAAGATATCGCAGTACACGCTTAGCTTGATTCCAATGGAATTCCGTATAACAACTGTTAAATTTACTTAAATATGACACGGCAAACGAAATGTCAGGTCGCGTAGTAACACATAAATACATAAGACTACCAATCAACTCTTGATACGGAAACTTTGTTACAACGTTATTTGTAACATTATTAGAACTCTCAATGACCGAACTAACATTAGTTATCATGAGAGACTTTACAGGCTTACAGTCTGTCATGCCAAAACGATCTAACATATTGTCAATCCGCTTTTCCTGACTAAGTTTGATGGAAGTTGCATCACGTTCTACCTTTATACCCAACATGTTTCGTACCGGGCCTAAGTCTTTGAGTTTAAAAACATTTAACAAAGAACTTTTTAACGTCTCAGCCAGACGTTTGTCATTATAGAACACGAAAAAATCGTCAACATACAGAGCGATAAAAACAATCGACGCACCTGATCTCTTAGTGAAGATGCAGTCCTCTTGTTTACACTGTCTGTATCCCAAAGAAAGTAAAACATCTTTTACCTTTTGGTACCAGGATCGCGATGCTTGCTTAAACCCATAATTATAGCCTTTCGTAATCTACAGACTTTGTTCTCACTCCCAGGGCATATGAAACCTTCCGGTTGTTCCTCCTGCAAATCTCCATTCAGGAATGCTGTCTGCACGTCCAAATGATCAATTTTAAGTTTCATTTCTACTGCCAGAGATAGCAACAATCGTATAGAACAATGACGAACGGCCGGTGAAAAAGTTTCTTGGAAATCTTCACCATATCTTTGAGTAAAGCCTTTAGCTACCAACCTTGCCTTATAACGTGTAATGTTCCCATCCGAATCTCGTTTAATGGTAAAAATCCACTTATTTTTAACGACGTTCTTGTCAATCGGTTTATCAGTAAGCTCCCAAGCTCCGTGTAAGACAAAAGAATTGATTTCCTCTTTCATGGCCTTCTGCCATAACTCTTTATCTTCACATTTCAAAACTTCTTTGACAGTACGTGGCTCTAAGGGCTCTGTCACATTACACACGTTAGTTATGTTACAGGTTGTCTTAGGCATACGTGGACGTAGGTTATATCGTGTACTAGTAGACTCGGGTGCCAATTCAGGCGACGTTACCGAATCTTTACTAGCCTCGCGTTCACACTCCAACTCAACAGGATGATTTGGTGATTCTGCAGGAACTGTATCAGGCTCCGCCTCAACCGACGTAGTCTCCAGCATCTCCCTCTCATCATCACCTCCTGTAAGATAAATAGGTTCAAACACACGTTTTGGCCCTATTTTAGATTTTCTCCCTGGAAACACAGACTCGTTGAACACCACATCACGTGATACAACGATCTTATTGTCATCAGGGTTGAACAAACGATATCCTTTGACGTTATCACAGTAACCTAAAAAGATTAGCCTACTACTTTTGTGGTCTAACTTTTTACGTTTACAGTCATCTACATGAGCAAATGCCTCGCAACCAAAGACACGCAGATTTTTAAGTCTCACTTTCTTACCACTCCACACTTCCTCTGGTAATCTACCAGAAAGTCTCGAGCTTGGCGATCTGTTGATCAGAAACGCCGCAGTGTTTACAGCCTCTGCCCACATCTTGTCATCGAGATTTGCGTTATACAGTAGACATCTGACCTTGTCAAGTAAAGAACGATTCAGGCGCTCGGCGGATCCATTCTGCTGACTAGAATATGGTACCGTCAGCTAATGTACAATGCCTTTCTTTTTAAGAAAGTTCGTCAACTCAGCATTAACGTACTCAGAGCCATTATCTGTTCTCATTAGCTTGACTTTAGCACTACACTGATTCTCTACCAGTCTAACAAAATCTTTAGTGTACTTACACACTTCACTCTTCTTTGTAATGGGATAGACGAACACCTTCCTGGAGTAGTCATCTAGAAACGTGAGGACGTAGCGCTTCCCTCCGAGAGAAGTAGTCGGCATCGGCCCCAAGACGTCACTGTGAATGAGCGCCAGCCGCGCCTCGGCCACCTGTTTGTTATGATTGGTCACAAAGGGAGCGCGGGATTGCTTACCCTTAAGACACACATCACAAACTTTCTTCTGAGTAGTAACCTGAAAGTCAATGTCATTAGCTACCTTACTAAGTGATGCCAAGCTGTTAATATGAGCTAAACGTTGATGCCATAACATCATATCCTTAGACGTAGATGACGTTGTCAGATTGACTTTATATAAGTTCCTTGCTTTACCCACAGAATCGAGCCTGTAAACTCTCCCAACTTTCCTAGCATGTAAAACTAATTTACCAGTTTTGAATATGTTACATCCATTTTTATCAAAAATAAATTTAAATCCCTTTTCTGCAAGAGTAGACACAGATATCAAATTAACAGTAAGGTCAGGTACAAGCATTACATCTTTTAAAGTAGTATCTATCGTATGTCCACGAGAGTTAACCGTAAAATGTACGTCACCTTTCCCATTCACATCTAACTTCTTGCCGTCAGCAACACAAACCTCCTTAGTCGACGACTCATCCAGAGCTTGAAACCATTCTTGGCGTCCTGACATATTATCTGTCGCTCCAGAATCAATGATCCACGAACTGTCAGTGTTAAGTGCAGACAACACCATGGAAGTTGACGTCGCTCCATTACTGTCCAATTGAGGACAATCCTTCTTGACATGTCCTTTAGAACGACACTTCCAACACCACAACTTGTTCGTACTTGACGAGGTACTAGCGTGTTTTGATGGACCTGAGGCATTTTTCTTCTCGCCTCGAGAGCCAGCCTTTTCATTACTACGATTCCGTGTAAATAAGCAGCCATCGCCATTATCAGCGGTGCTCCCTTTCCATCTCTTATCTTGAAGAAGTTTTGTTTTTACCATATCTGTAGTTATGTCTATACGTATATATCAAGAGCCATTATCATTGGGTCATAATCTTGAGGCAACCCTTGGAACATAATAGCAGCCAGAAATTCATCATCAAGTGGTTTCTCTTATGATAATATTGAGGGTATTACTATTAGAGAAACATTATATTTCTAGGATCACATATTTATTTTATAACGGTCATCCTGCACCAGTGTGCACCAGATTCACTTCACACTTGACAATCAGTCATATTCCATAGATTCGTGGACATAGACTAGCCAAAGGCAGAATACACACTTAACAGTTTCTTCATACTACTGAGTTGTTCAGCAAGTGACAAGATCTCGTTGACATAAATCTCCATGCTATCGAATTGTTCTAGCTTAATAGAGCATAAAGTTCGCAGACACGACAATCTCCTATACAACCCGGTGTCATCGTAAGCCTTCTGCAAAGCATCCCATACATCCTTTGCAGTTTTCGCCTGCACAATGTGAGGATAGCACGATTTTTCAACACTCAAACATAGCCTCGCTCGAGCTTTCTCCTCTCTACGAGCTAATTTGTTAGCGTTCTCACCTGAGTTTTCGTATTTTCCAGTAATACATTGCCACAAATCCTCGAATACTAGTATATTTTGCATTTGAAATGCCCAATCGCGATAGTTGATGGTACCTTTCAGCTTTTCCATCGTAACTTTCGAATTAGTATACTCATCCATATTTCGAGTAAAATAATAATATTTTCACAAAATATTTACACTTCACACATGTAGCACATAACCTGTTGTTGTTACTGCAGAGTAGAGTGATAAACACAGTTGGAAAGAAGTGAAATATTTAATATAGGTATATTATTATAAAAATTACACATGACATATACAGTACAGGAAAAAATAGTTGCCGAGTGACAGACAGAACAAACACCAGCTTTCACATTTGAATCTAAAGTCTATTCTCTAGATAGCCAGCGTTACACTTACAACAAAACCCCATCGAGCACGCCTGGGACGAGCTTCAGAGATGCGTGAAAGGTCGAAACCCCCCACCAATCACGCTTCCCGAGCTCAAACAAGCACTGGTGGAGGAATGGGAAGGTATTCCTCAGCACCGGCTCCGAAATTTGGTGTACAGCATGCCTAATCGCCTGGAAGCTGTCAGAAGAGCTCGTGGAGGCAATACAAAGTATTAAATGAAGAAAGTGATGAAAAACAGCAAAAAACAATCATAAAAAAAAATATCTTAAGAAAAATATGACTATTTTAGTTTTTTTTTTAATTTAGAGATTAATATTGTGGGTGCAACTAAGTTTTATTTTATTTTTTATCTGTATAATTAAATTCTCAATTGAACAGTCTTCGTTTCATTAGGATGGCATACGTAGTTCGGGAGATATTCGGGTTTATGTGACTGACCCGTTATTTTTGGAACCGAGTGTAGTTACAAGTTGGCACACTATTTTCACTTGTTTTGCACGTCGTTTGTTTAGTTGTCGAAATGGGAAAGTTACGAGATGGGCCGGAGCCGAGCTGGTGGACAGCGTTCTGAAGTTTCTGCCGTAAAAAAAGTCGTAAGTTTATGGCTTAAGTTTGTGGTTTACTGTACGCCCATTATCGGTTGTATTGATGGGAGAATCTACGACACCATGTCGTGTCACTATTGGTAAACAAGGAGGACGCGCGTGCGGCTCAGTTGTCGCCTTGGTTGCGTGTGCGACGACAGCGCGTGGCGCACGCAACTAACATGACCGGTAACCGGCGCCCGCGCAGGCACTCACTTTACATTTAGCATTTCAATTAGTTTACTTTATTAGATTTGTATTCGTAAATTGAAGTAAACTGTCACGCTAGAACTGACTGTACATGAATACTACTTAACACCATACTTAGGACTATTATGGTATTACAAGCAGTGTACCTGATGTTATTTCCCAACGGCAATTATGTCGAAGTTCCATGCAATGATTCTTCTCTTATTTACCTTACCTTCATTCATTACAGCGATGCTTTCGTTATAAATGGTGGCGGTTTAGGATGAGTCGTCTGTCGTATTTCGGATCCGGTCATTAGTACGGACTCGGAATGAATCGCAAGCGCGCCAGTGGTAACAACATGCGGCCTACTAACCAGTCTATCCACACCATGGCGTGCTTCTACAGAGTCAGCTCGCAGCGAGGACGACATTCAGGGTCTGATCGCAGCGGAGTTGAGACATCCCGAAACTGCGCCCAATTCCTTGTGAAAATTTCATCATCAGAACAGAATAGGAGGTCGTAAAGGTATATTTTAGCAACACACAGCATTAAGTCTCTAAATGTAGAGCACCTACACGTGCCATCCATCGTAACCTATACTGGTAAATAGGATTGTCTCATTATCCTTGATATGGCCAATAGGCTGCCCACATTGGCCTCACTAAAACATCCATATAAGCAGTTAAATGATCCTTCAATGGACATTGATGCATGTCGGACATTAACCAATAATGTCCTCTGCATCCATTGTTCACCTATTCTGATTCGTTGACCTTTTGCTCTGCTCAAAATGTTTAGTAAGCAACAATGGAAGTATTTTATTTTTTCTTGTACTGAAAGAGAACTTTGTCCATAAAGCTTTAACGACAAAACATAGCAAGAGCATCACTATTTATAAGATCTATAATATTTATACCTATGTTTAACAAATAAATAATTCTGATTCTGATTCTGATTCTACACTTAGCAATTTTAGCCTTGTAAAAATAACAAAAATGTACCTACTTCCTTTTTATCCAACTTTTGACCACCCTCATAAAAGTCCATGGTGTTTTTAAAACACCACATTGGTGTTCAGTTTATATTCACAAACCTAAATATCTATTTATAACTTGGCTTAAACCCAGACCCTCAAACATACTAAGTACAAACCATGGTACAAACAAATTATTCTTAGCAATTATTTGCAAACAAAAGCCTATTCTCCGTACCCTCGCCATTCAGAGAATTGTCTTCTTGTACCAAGTTTTTTTTATGTAAATCTATTCAGCTGTAGTAAAGTCGACCGTCTAAACTCGGAAGAAGCTGTCTGTGATAAAAACAAGTGCCTGCAGTGTCGAAGGTTTACATTGAGATATTATATTAAGATAGACATACATTACATAAATAAAAAGTCGCTTTTGTGTCTGTTTGTCTGACCGCATCATTTTTTTGAACTATACAAAGGCTTTTGATACGATGTTCACCAAAATTTTAATATTGATTCCGGGAGGTATATCTTGTGACTTTTCTTTGTATATTGTCCCACTGTTGGGCAAAGGCCTCCCCCATGGTCTTCCACTCTTCTCTACGGGCAGTTTTCTCTGGCCAGTTTCTCATAATCGCGTCTTGGTTGTCACGCCAGCGTTTTCTAGACCTCCCTCGGCGACGATGCCCGTCTTCTGGCACCCACTGTGTGACGACATTTGCCCATCGACAGGCATGGCCCGCCCGAATACACTTCAAGACAACAGTTTTGTTAGTTGTAACCCACATCAGCGATATGTGTCTTAGGTGTAAATAAGTAATATACATTGCAAACAATGTACAGATTCCAACACAGTTTAAAAAAGTTGCGAAACAGGGGCGGATCAGTAGTTAAACATAATTATAATGAGACTGTTTCCACTTCGCACTTGTTATTATATCGCTATCTATGCGACACGTGTCGTTAGAAAGAATACAATGTTAGCGAAGGGAAAACACCTACTTGTACTGCGGCTAACCTATCAACAATGCAGTTCGTGACTGTCAATTTAAATTTAAAAAAAAAAAACAGAGAAACAGATATCCGAAAGTAAGACTGCTCCTGATAAAAATGGCCACCTTCAAAATGATTATAGTTGTGATGAAATCCTCTAATTGCTTTACTTAGTTGTAGCTTTTATACATTTTTATCTCTCGAGATTAGACTTAAGCTCAATTCAGCCCGTAATTGAAAATAAAAGGCAGAAGAGATAAAATTCTTTTCATTATATTGCTCAACCCCGAGTCCCCGAGCTCCGAGGTGACGCCGCACTTTCCTAACTAAAAGACATGACTGAACACTTTTCTACGAAACGCTCATTAACGGCATTTTGTATTCACGAAATTTTTACCATTTATCAATACAACCCATATTGAGAAAGTCAATATTTCTTACGAAATATGTCGATACTGAGAATGATTGTTATAAAAGGCATTTTTACCTACCTGTTGATGTGAATCATGTGCCTGCGGAGCGCATCTTTCTTTGAATTATAATATTGTTGCATTCATTACGCTCTAGTCTAAACAATTATTCATGTAGTTACCATTCCCGGAAACTGCTAACATTTGTTACGGTACAGTCAGTTATTTTGGAAACCGGGAACGGGCGGCGTAGCGTGGCGTAGCTTACCGTAGCGACGCGTAGCGTTTCGTAGCGCTCGCGTAGCTCACAGACACAATTAGAGTATTTTATCAAACGTGTCTTCAATTAAAAGAAAAAAATACTTTTCATTACTCATACTCGGAAAGTAGGTCTGAAGTTGCCTGAGGAGCGGGCTGAAAGTAATACTTTGCAGCCCTAGGGAGAATCGCTTTCAACTGACAGCTGTCACATTATTAAAAAAAATCTAGTTCTATTTTCACATTTCTATTGAACCATGTTCCGACTTCTATAAAGCCTGTAAATTACAGCGCGATATAAAATTGAAATAACATAAAATTCATTATTAATTTAAGAATATAATTTTTTTAAATAACTTAAGTAGTTATAATTTAGTTACAAATATTTATTTAAAATAACAAAGATTTGGGCTAAATATTTACTATTTTTTCAGTGACGATAGTGAAAATAAAGGCTGAATAGCCGGCCACAGAAAAAAAAAACAAAATAGGCGGGAAAGCGGCAATCCGATCTTCATTTTTTTTTCTAGTGCTTTCGTCCTTTTGTTTTTATTTTCCTTGTATTCGTAATGAAAAACACAGTGTTTACCTCGGGTTAAAGACTTATTTAGTCCCTCGAGCTATTGCGCCCTCGTGCTATTGCGCCTTCGAGCTATTGCGCCCTCGAACTATTGCGCCCTCGAGCTATTGCGCCCTCGAGCTATTGCGCCCTCGAGTTTGGCGCCCGCGCTACACTTGGGCGCCAAACCGTCTCGGGACTAAATAAGTTACTTTAACCCCTAGGATAACAATGTACTATTAATGCACAAGCTACTCACCTGCTCCTGAGATCACAGCAAACCCTGGCATTTGTTTGTCAAAGGAAATTATTCACCATTGATCGAAAATTGTATTTTTGTTGTATCGGGCAGAACAATGCATTGTTAGCACGCGCCGAGGACTGTGAGGTCAGCAATGCTCAAAGTGCTACGGGAAAATTTAACTGTGAACTATTTATTTATAAAACTTTTTTGCAAAAAATAAACCGACTTCAAAAAGAAAAAGTGAAAAATAACTTTAGCTTCTGAAGTCGGTGACGTTTGTATGATTGATTTAATTTTTTTGTCACCGACTTCAGAAGCTAAAGTTATTTTTCACTTTTTCTTTTTGAAGTCGGTTTTATTTTTTGCAAAAAAGTTTTTATTTTTCACTTTTTAGTGGTTCACATGGAAAGTGCATACCGTTACAATTACAACAAGCCCAAACACGACTAGGATACATTGTCTCATTATGGAGTTCCGTGACTCTTGGCTTCATCATCAGATCTGATGGTAGAATGGTTCTTATCAAACGCAAATGCTTCACTTGTTGTAGAAAATATAAAATTTGCTGTACGTTATCCTATAAAATTTGAAGAGTTCCCTCGATTTCGCCAAGATTCCATCATCAGATCCCGACTTGGCGACTATGGGACCAACTTGGAAGTATACCCTTTCAAACAAAAAAAGAATTTTTCAAATCGGTTTAGGCGTCTTCGAGTAATCGGGTAACATACATAAAAAAAAAAAAAAAAAAAAAAAAAATACATACAGTCGAATAGAGAACCTCCTCCTTTTTGGAAGTCGGTTAAAAATCAGTGGCGTTTCGTATCTTTCTGTGTGACCGTTGTTCTCCTCAAATACGCAACAGATTGTGATGCGATTCATCATCATTTAGAAAATTATTCCGTGAGTTTCATGTGTTAAATACATTAACATTAAACTTGCATATATAAAACATAAATATCTTGTGTGGGTGTCAGCATTCTAGGAGACCAGATATCGGAATGATCAATACAAATTGAAAGTAAATACAAACAAGAAGTTGCGAACCAGTCATCGGAACTGGAACATTTACTTACCAACAACTGAGGCACCAGTCAAACATCAACACAGCCGGTAAACCTCGAACTTTTGGAATGAACTATGTTTAACTAAAGAAGCTAACAAACTTCTCTAGCGGTTTTCAGGCTAATTTTAGCGGCCCCGACTTACGAACAGTAAGTCGTGGGTTCGAACCCAGGCAGGCGCATTACTTTGTGTAATTTATTTCATTACCACTGCTCTAAAACACGGTGAAGGAAAACTTCGTGAGGAAACCGGCATGTCCTAGAACCAAAAAATCGAAGACATGTGACATCTACCAACCCGCACTGGGCCCGCGTGGTGGATTAAAGCCCATGCGCAAAATACGCGCTTTGACGTGGAGTTGCGGACACCAGCCCGTTGTTATATTTTATACGAAAAACAAATCATGTCATTTCTTCTATCCGTAAATAAAAGCATAATGTCAGTTACTTGTTCAAGCGTATATATATACTCGTATGACCATGGGCAGAAGGGATGACCGTCAGAGCTAAATTAGCAGGTTCTATATCTATTTCCAGCATATATTTACGCTACGAAGGTTCTGCATAATGCGGCGCGTGAAGGCTTTGAGGCGAGCCAGCGATGGAAATTGAGCGCGCTCGGGCGGACGCGATGGGCGGGCGGCGGCCGCCCAACCGAATCATTTTCAGAAATATATTTTTACATCGATATTCATGGAGTTATTTCCGATGTCCAATTAAAATATTTCAGTTCGTTTTTACCTGAATGTTATTGGGGTGGAATCTCTCATCGGGTCAGTGGGCTGCCGGTAAGTAATTGGTTTACTATCTACGCTTAGATCTACGGATATTATTAATTAATCAGCATTTTTATGGTAGCTGGAGATATCCAAGAGCGTTTCATGTTTTCCCTTTGACTTTCAAGAATCTACTCGTAAGCATAACGTGGAAAATATATAGCAAATACATTTATAATACCCTTATCACGAGCGTGGGATGTGCTCCTACAATATCACTAAACTAAGCTGGGAGACCTCTTAAACCATGAGAAATGCACCGTCAGGCACTCGACGGAAACTTAATTATCCGAGTCGTGTGTACATAGTGTGTTGCATAATTTACATGAATGTGTATATTAGGATGTGTTTGCTGCAATGTTACACGACAAGCAGCTAAGATTTGTTTGTGTACTTAGCCGAACTTACAGCTTGCTGGAGAGATTGTGTAAGATATTACTTCTTTTGGGGAAATAATACTGTACTAAAATTATACTGTATTGTAGGGATTCAATGACGAAATATCTTCAATCGTACATAATATTTAAACAAAAACGTGAAAAATAACTTTAGCTTCTGAAGTCGGTGACGTTTGTTTGATTGATTTAATTTTTTTGTCACCGACTTCAGAAGCTAAAGTTATTTTTCACGTTTTTGGTTTTTTTTTGAAGTCGGTTTTATTTTTTTGCAAAAAAGTTTTTATTTTTCACTTTTTAGTGGTTCACATATGTGCTTGGTACACATGGAAAGTGCATACCGTTACAATTACAACAAGCCCAAACACGACTAGGATACATTGTCTCATTATGGAGTTCCGTGACTCTTGGCTTCATCATCAGATCTGATGGTAGAATGGTACTTATCAAATGCAAATGCTTCACTTGTTGTAGAAAATACCAAAATTGCTGTACGTTTTCCTATTTAACATACCTAACTGTCGAAATATGGGTATACTGTACACATCTGCGTACCCCCTCAGAGCATACAGGCGTGATGTTATGTTATGATGTTGTGTAAACAACAAACATCCAAGCGATTGCAGCAATCACGACAGATTTGCTGTCTATTATTGAAGAGTTCCGTTCCATATCTCCGAAGTTCGTGATCAGATCATGACAATATTTCTATGGGACCAACTTGGAAGTATACCCTTTCAAACAAAAAAGAATTTGTCAAATCGGTTCAGGCGTCTTCGAGTAATCGGTGAACATACACAAAAAAAAAAAAAAAAAAATACATACAGTCGAATAGAGAACCTCCTGCTTTTTGGAAGTCGGTTAACAAGAAATAAAATGCATATTATCGTATCTCGCTTATGTCATCGAACATTGAAATCAATTTATTCATTGAAACTTGTTAAGTTCTAGAACAATAGTCCCATATTATTGCAAAATTACATTTTGTTAAAACTAAGCCTATTTCATTACCCACATTTGTCGACCGTCAGCAATAACTGAAGAGCGTACATACATAATTAGGGTGTTGGTGTCGTATTGCACATTGTCAGGTGCGCCTGAGTCGGTCGCTAGCTTAACTCGATGCACTACTGATACTGCTGAATGACAATATCTACTAGACGGTATGTTACGTATCTGCTCAAGTTGATGTGACGCAATCTCTTGTATTTTTTTCGATTGATTTTAATAACATTATATAAATATACTAGCTGTTGCCCGCGACTTCGTTCGCGTGAAAATATTGATGGGTCATGTGTGAGACTACATCGTTGGTCAAGTTGTCGCAAGCGCTACTGAGCATGAGATCCTGGGTTCGATTTCCGGGACGGGCAAAGTGTTATTGTATTTTTGTGCCCGGTTGATGGAAATAAGCTAAATGTGCGAAATGTGGGTGTAGGATTAGATACACCTCTACCTAACAGCGAAGGGTGAAAATAGTGTCAGGGGAAGCCGAAGAAAAAAAAAAGAACTGTTTTTTTTTGCTTCTGTTAACTTTTTTTACCATGTTAATTTTGAACTGATTTTCATTATCAGCGACACCAAAAACCACGGAAACGACACCATGATGGAAAATCCAAAAATATTCGTCGCCGCCATTTTGGATTTTTATCTTCATTCATCAAAAGTAAGATCAGAAATGCAGAAGAGTTAGAAAAAAATCCCTCCGGCAAGCCGCAGGAGGAGGTAGATTTCGGAGAAGGTGCTGGAGCGTCCGACTATTGAAAATTTGTATAAAGAGTTGTACTTATGTGTACAATCTACAAAAAAAAATATGATTTCAAAATCGTTGTCCTGTAATGGAAATTTACCCTTTTTAAATCCTCTCATAAGAGTTTAGCATGGAAAAGCCCTCAAATTTTTAGTTATGATTTTTTATTTCGAAAACTATAAGTTTTATCGCTAAACTTCAAAGGTAACAATTGTAGAGTAAACAATTTTCTTTCAATAATATTTGCGACGCTCAAAATGTTTACTGTTTCGGAGATATGATTTTTTTTTGCAAAAATTTTGGAAATTTCGACCCCCTCCCCAATTTAGGGGTTGCATCAAAAAAGTTTTATTTTAAAGTAAAAAAAGATCTGATTCTGATTCTGATTCTGAAAGTTGTCCGTACTTTTACTCAGAATGATAAAAATGAAAAACGGTACAAAAATTTTTCAAAGGATAAAGTTATGGCCAAAACACTGATTTTAGAAAAACCGCCCCCCCGCCGCCCCCCATGGACGAATTCCGCCCATTCACGAACATAGCCTAAGTTTCGACCTTTTCGATTTTTTGGCCAAGTTTGAAAGCACTCGGTTCATAATTGCGACCTGTAGAGTGTGGCTAAATTTTGCTTGTCACCCTTAAACATACGTATACATATAAATCTCCCTAAGTGAGAGACCAATAGGTAGATTTTTTTAAAAAAAAAAAGGAAATCTACCTAAAAACAGAAACCAACAAAATAAAAAAAATCTAGTTGGTATCAAATACGACATCGACAATTACTCATTCTATCTTGTTCTACTATACATATTTTTCTTTTTCTGCCCCTGCCGTAACTCCATAATCTTCGGCTTACCTAGGTCCCTACAAAACGGTAAGTACTGCCAGCCGCGAAGTCACGTGTGCGCGTCCATACGATTGGTACCTACCTGTACTATTAACTTGTGTACGGCCTATACTATTAACTTGCACTGCTGCAAAAGGTCTCTCCTGCTGCCGTTATTGGTGAACGAATGAACAAATACAATGCAAAACTTCATCCCCTTTTCCCTTTGTGGGTTGAAATAAAAAAAAACCAACGACTTGCTAACTTTAATACTATTTAGTAACTCAAAAAATAAAAACTTTAATTAAAAACAAAATGATGGTCTTTTTTCACCCCTCAAGGGTTGAAATTCTAATAAAGCCGTTGCGTTAGCTTCCAATCATAAGCCCAGATAACAAATTTTGTACTTTTTACGTCGAAAATTAAAGATTTTTCACACACAATTTTATCCCCTTTTTAAGCCTTCGGGGTGGAATTATCAAAAAACGCTGAAACACGTATAAATTAATTTTCAATCGTCAGCCTACACACAAAATTAGAAGATCCTAACTTTAAAACTGACGGACTTTCATATAAACTTCCATCCCCTATTTTATCCCCTTGGGGGTAGAATTGATCAAAATCCTTTCTTAGCGGATGCCTACGTCATAACATCTACCTGCATGCCAAATTTCAGCCCGATCCGTCCAGTGGTTTGGGCTGTGCGTTGATAGATCACTATGTCAGTCAGTCACCTTTGAGTTTTATATATTTAGATAGGTACGGGTGTTTTTCCTCGAAGGTTTAAGCAGAAGAGACTGCGTGTCATAAAGCCACATGTCGCCAGTTATGTTTTAAGTCCGATGTGACCCTATTGCCAACAACTGGTCGGGAGTCCAGCCTCCGGTCGTTCTTTGACCGAACCGTAACTATAAGACCCAATACGCGCTAAGCAATAGCGCAAGTTTTCACAGTTGTTGCAGATAAAGCTAATATTAATAAGAAAGCCAAAGCAATGCACAACATTCATTTGATAAAACCTAATAGGTACTGGGTTACCGATATTGAGTGTATACCTCGAAACATACTTAAATGAATTAAAGAAATTATGTACCTCTCGCATTTAAATGCAGGTCATACAAAATGTTACAGTGATTCATATCGTAGTAGCCAAGTGTAGGCAACAGGCATGAGCCATCCCACTCAAGTAGTATGTGGCATGTGAATCGTCGGACACTGCTACAAATCGTGTCAATCCTGTCAATTTGTATATTAGCTACCGCTTCAATGTAACACGTCATATTTAATAAATTCAGCCTGAGCATCTAGTTCACTGCTGAAGTTGAGCTATCGCTAGACCCAGTTTGATATGAAATATTACGATAAATACGCTTGGTAAACGTTGATTGATAGTCTCAAATGTAACACCTGGACTACATGCCCACGAAGTAAGGGTTTTTACATCACAGGTGTAAACTGGATGCTCTTTTAGGCCTTTAGGGGGTTGAGAGATTAGGCGCAGGACCAACAGATTTACGTCTTTTCCGAGACTCGACGGGAGTATTATACATATTTTACCACCAATTTTCAAACTCTGGCTTGCTACTGAGACATTTCGATTAAAACAACTAGTCTTCCGAGTACCAAGAAGCTAGTCGTTGTTTAAATAATATGAGGCTGGTGATCATGTATTTAAAATGTCATCCCCGTTCTTGTATGCCTAGCACGTCCGATATTGACCCTGATTGCGGTTTAGTTCATGACATAATCCGCCAATGTCCAGTACTGTACACAAATGCATCATCTGTGGTAGACCTGAAATATTTGCGAGATGACACAACAATACCGCGTGTGTGTCCGTCTGTTGACGCATTATCGAGAACAATAGAAGGATGCGTGCGAGTGATGCGCCGAGCGGTGTGATGTGCGCACACGCATCGCCCGTGACGTCACGAGGCCCGAGTCGAAGCCAGAGCGCATTTCGAGAAATGACAAGGTAAACGACCATTTCTTTCACATTGAGCTTGGTATACTGCGTTCCTTTCTGACCGTCGCGGTCATACACGTAGCACTAAATGGCTTGGCAAGGCTTGTTCTAATTGCACAGGACTATAAATCAAGCATCTTTTACAACAGTCAGTATCAGTATTCATGGGTCGTGTAAGGCTCCGGCAATCTGACGACCTGGAAGAGGTCGCATCACTAGTTGGCAATTACATTAATAGCTTTTCCTACTAGAAATCTGGTTTAACGATTGAGGTCATTGAAACGCTGACTAAACTTTTTTGGAAAAGCAGCTAAGAAACTTTTATAAAAAATGCAGCAAATTTTTGTTTCAATAATTTAAATCCCATTCGATGGTATTTTCCAGCATCAGCTGTTGAACTGGATCTTCTGAAACCGCTGCATTCTACGGACGAGTTAGTAAATGTCGATTCTCAACGCTTGCTGCATATTATTAAGATACATCGTCCAGTATGACAAAAGTGCGTCAATGTTAATGCCTTGTTTACGAATTCTAGCGCTGTCCCAGAGTTATTGTAGGAGATTCCGTCACCTGGCGTTAGACATGACTGAGATCAACTCATTTCAATATGCTGCGTCCTTTGAAGTCTCGATCTGAGGATATGAGTGTGGTATAATTATGTTCTCTTAATACTGCCGATCATGGGAAATACAAGTGAACAAGTGGTGTTTTGCTTGGATGTAAGAATGTGACATTGTTAAATTCGTATGTGGATTACAATAGGTACCTGCTCCTTTCTCGAATTGGATCAGTATAATAGTATTAGTCAAAGAGCTTTTACCACATAAACTCGCGCGTTTTGCCCATGCGATCCTCACACTTTAACTTCGTTTCCACTTCAACTACCTAAATGCTACTTATTATAAATTAATGTGATTAATTACGGAGAGTCTTTACATTTAACATGTAATTACTTCTGTAGGTGATCACCAAAATTCATTACAAGAACCAGTACATCTTGAAAACGACATCATCAATTCTTTCAACTGTAAATAATTAATTTTCTGTCGAGGACCTTCCGAGGCACTAAATATTCCGTATAAGCCTAAGCACTAACAGTCAAGACGACACCTAACAATACCTTCTTTATGAACCAAAACACGGCTGAATAGAACAGACAGAAATATAACTTGAAACGAGGCTGAGCAGGGAGAAGTTCCCGCGGTGACGCTATGAGCCTTGTTGACAGTTGGCACTCCGCCAGCTGACGTGGTGCTACACAAACACCCACGTTATGGTGTGTGTTCCGGGTAGCAATAAACAGGGTTATATTCTGTTAATGGAGTATAACTGGAGTTAGTAACAGAGATAGTTAAAACTCTATAGAGTGGTCCTACACAGCTTAACACAAATAGGTGATATCGAAAAAAACACCTAACCTTTTTACGTGGAGCGACTGCTTATATTACAGGTTTTCAGGCTTTCGGACTCCAAAAAACTGCCGCCATGAAATTCTCTAGAATTTTTAAAACATGAGATTGTGATAGAGGCTAAAAGCATTATTATGTTATAGTATTAGTAGTCGATAGACTTGATACAATTACTATTCAATAGAACGTTCCTTAGGGCTAAAGCTTAATCTTAAATTATTCATAGTTTATTCGGCCGTAGGGTATCTTCTGTTAACCCTTTACCCAACCTTTGACAACCTCAGCTGTCATTGTTTATAATATATGTATACTATACATATAATAAGTTCATACCTCTCCACATGAGATGACGTATTTGCCTACGAAAAGGTTGTATGAACCAAAACTGAACCGCTGGCGGGATGCCACACGTCAATGCAAGAAGGACAAGAGAAACGTCTCCGGTCTTGAGTATTAACAACTATGCTGGACTTTGGGAGATACATTTTACTGCTGAGACATTAATAGTCGACTATTGCTTAAATTAATTTCTTCGTCTTTCTTAGCCTTGTCTTCGAATTTGTCACATCCCCTTCTTCTATGATCCGTGAATTCGCTCAAACTACATAGTGCGGTTACTACTGGACTAGGACGAACACGTTCGTTACCGACCGGACTACATTCAATTGTGTGCCGTATATGATACTGCAGCAGCTTGATTAAGTTATACTGTGCAGGTTTAGTTAGCTACGCTAATAATAAGAGCAAGCAGCGAAATCCAGAACTGTGCACAAGTGTTTCTGGCCATGCAGGAAGACTTACACCGTTTGCAAGTTTGTGTATCGTAAATCGTAATTTTAAAATTTATTCATAAAACTCCGGAAAATGTATTCTTAAAAGTTAATAAGTCTAAATATTTTAATCTAAATCTAAATTCGAATTTAATGAACTCATTGGTGATGCAGGGGCGTTGCATTCGCGACCGGCGGATAGCGACCGGTGTATATGAACGTGTTCGAAGCAGAAGAAATAATCTGAAACAATCGTAGCTAATAATGGCGTTCTGTAAAACCCCTTAGGAGAAAGGCATTATATTAACGTGTGTTTATGAAAAGTAAACTTAATCAATATACATACTCAAAGTAACGTCCGAGTCATACGCTCATGTATTGTAATTAGGTACGCAGCAGTCAAATCAGTTATTACGTGCATCTACCACCGGGCAGGCGGAGAGACTGCGAATTAACAACTCATGTTACTGTCCATCATATAGCAAAGAGTAAGTTTAGTTAGAGAGGTAAATTCTACACTATGGGAAGTTACTTTACGTTCTCCCCGAGTTTTATACGCTACATTTAATACGATTCCGTGAGATAACTTCCTACAATCCGACGATAACGCGAGCGAAGGCACTTACAAAAGTTGCTAATATTATGAATGCAAAAGTACCATAAGTATTTTATGGCCGAACGGATTTTGACAAACAAAAAATAGACAATGAACTGGAGGGTAGGACATATGATATTTTTTTACCCGGTACTACATTCCAAATAAAGAAAATCTTTCTTCCTTTCTTTCCATCCCGACCTCCGAGCTGGCGAAACCGTAAGAAACAGCCAGTATCCCGATAAGAGTAGGTTGCGCCGGCGACGCGCGGCGCCAGAAACCGGCCCGGGTACAGGACCGGCCCGGACGACCGGCGATCACATCGTTTACGACAAGTCGCTAAATGTAACAGTAACTTTTATTTCACCCTCGTGATGCTAAATACTGAACACTTAGGGCTGTTGCAGACTTGCGGCACATTTAAAATCTGACTACATTTAGTAGAGTGACCGTCATTTCCTAGCTGTTCAATCGTGCACCTAACTAATATTACTTTCCGCTGCGGGGGCAGAGCTGGTATTCGTTAGGCAGAAAATGATCTGTATGTATTCAAGTAAAATATTGCTACAGTAAAACACGAATATGCAAATACATCGACCCAAAATTGTGGACCACTTCATAAATTAGTTTCATTTTTTATCCGACTTCTAAAAAAGGAGGAGGTTTTCAATTCGGATGTTTTTTTTTTTTTTTTTTATGTTTTTTCGCGCGTAACTCCGTCGCTTGCCAACCCATTTGGAAAATTCTTTTTTCGTTGGAAAGGGTTATACTTTCCAGATGGTCCCATAGTCACCAAGTCGGGATCTGATGATGGAATCATGGCAAAATCGAGGGAACTCTTCAAATTTTATAGGATAACGAGCAGCGATTTTGGTATTTTCTACAACAAGTGAAGCATTTGCGTTTGATAAGAACCATTTTACCATCAGATCTGATGATGAAGCCAAGAGTCACGGAACTCCATAATGAGACAATGTATCCTAGTCGTGTTTGGGCTTGTTGCAATTGTAACGGTATGCACTTTCCATGTGTACCAAGCACAATTTATTGTAAACCACTAAAAAGTGAAAAATAAAATCTTTTTGGCAAAAAATAAAACCGACTTAAAAAAAAAAAAAAAAGTCAAAAATAACTTTAGCTTCTGAAGTCGGTGACAAAAAAATTAAATCAATCAAACAAACGTCACCGACTTCAGAAGCTAAAGTTATTTTTGACTTTTTTGTTTTTTTTTTTAAGTCGGTTTTTTAGACGTAAAGATTAAGGGGCCGGCGGAGCATGCGTATTTCAAACAAACGTAATACCAAAATTATTTGTAAATCAAACATATTTTTAAGGTAGTGTGTATTTATTTCGATTGGATTACAGAATATCTATGTTCCCAAATATGTTTTTTGAGAGGACATTGATACAAAGACGAGATATGAGGAATTTAAAATTTCTATACAAAAATTATTTTTCTTATAACTCTTGTTAAAATCAGTGTCCAATCAACATATATATTTGGGAACCTAGATATTCTGTAATTCAATCGAAACAAATACACACTACCTTAGGAATATGTTTAATTTACAAATTATTTTGGTATTACGTTTGTATGAAATACGCATGCTCCGCAGGCGTCTTAAGGACTAAAATATTTATTAGTAGAAATGAAATTGCAATTACAGTATTTTGGTACATATAAAATCTCATCAAACAATCATTCTTTTCCAAATTCAATAGCGCCGTGCAAATATTAATATTAAATTGTGTCTTCCTTTATTTACTAGAAAATAGAAAACAAACATTTCTTCCCCAGTCAGCCTAATTTTTTTTTTTTAATCTAGAATGTCCTGTTTATGCAGAAATTTGAATATTTTGCAAAAGGACAATGCCCATTTTCTAATAGAGTTGGGTTGATCTTGAAATTCAACGAAATCAACTGTAAAAAAAATACAGAACACAATTGGATCGAAAGTGCCAAACTCGTCGCCTAATGGGCTGACTCAATTTAGATTGATATCACCCGCAAAGAAAAAGAAGATTGAATCCAGCTTCCCAGAATATAATCGCGTGTGTGCAATAAGCCTAACAGTGACGTGCGTTATCCGTGCGCTCGTAAACCGTCCGCGACTTAATTGCTTTATTTTTACGCTGTATCAGGCTCCCGCAGTCTTAGCGTCGCAACGGTAATACAGCCTCTTCGCTTTGTACCTTCGGGTTCTTTGTTACATGCAAAATGATGTATACGATCAGAGCGAATGTGAAGTTTGTGTCTGTATTTTCTAATTTCCATAATTAATGCGATTAAAGAATAAAATAAATAAAACTAAAGTAGTTTCAAGTATATACCTTTGTAGATAGATACAAATAAAACAATGCACCTTATCGTTGCTAGTAGGTATACATAATAACCATGTAGGCAACGTTACTAAGCAAACGGAAAATCAAAAATATATGTATGTCGGAGAAAGCGATAACTTTTCAATATCAAGTTGCTGATTTGACTATTGTAGTAGGGGTAAACGCCGTGACGTCAGATGTTGATTTACTGGCGGCACGTGGACAGAGTCGTCTTGGAGAGTGGGGATTGTGCTGAGCTCACTTTTGTTCGAGTCTCCAACCAAATCACTCCTCCAGAACGAAACTGTCGGTTTGCCCATTTAGTGAGTGTTAGTGTGAAAGTGTAATGTCAAGTAATTCGTTAGTTTACTCAGTGTAGATCTGTTTGAAAAGAGTAACCATGGAGTTTCTTGCCGGTTCTTCTCCATGGAAACAACCAGCCCGAACCGAGCACCTGACAATAAACAAAGTATCGCATTTAGTGAGTTTTCATAGCACGAAACCCGTCTTCTGCCCACATAATGCTCGAGCCTAACGAAATAAATCCTGACAAACCCGACATCAGAATTGGGATAAAATCGTGCTAATGAAATCATGCTGCGGGGACAGTGTTAACAACAATCAGTGTCAACTGCGTAAAAACCGAAAAAGTGTCGAAAACAAACTTAGTTCGCGATGAGTTTCGTGTGTCGGTTATTGAGTGCAAAAAAAAACGGACAAGAAAGAGGGTAGATCGAATTGTCTGCATAAACACCCACCCGCAATAACTTTAGTTTATCCGTGATCGTAGTGCTTGCAACAGCGCCGAAATATCAGAAACTCAAAACAGACAGTAAACAAGTGTTATTTACCAAGTGAAAAACGGGATACACATCGTTTTTTAGTGTCAATGACAATCAGTGACGGTTACCATTTGAAATGCAAAACAAAGACTTTGTATCGTTTAGAGTATGTCGTGGGACCAGTTTAAAGAATTGTTCAAGGCCAGATTCGTGTACGTCGAGACATTTTCGACCACCGTCATTTACGTGAATAGTGAAAAACAAAAATAAACAATGTAAAATATGCGCCCGTCGTCAGGGAGCGAGACACGTCGGATATTTTCATCAGTACCACCAATCAAGTGTCGCGAATGTGGCAAACAACGACACAAACAAGCGGATTTTCGGACGAAGACGACCGCCCCGTCAAGAAGCGGTTGCCTGTGACGGCTGCTACAGGCGTTGGGCAGCGACCGCAGGCCTGCAGCAGTTCACTGGTGTGCTCCAAGTGTGGCACGCCGGGGCACATTGCTAGTCGCTGCGCAGCAGGACAGCGTTGTTCGAGTGCTGATGTACTGGTGGAGAAGCGAGTCGACCTTTGCACCGTCGAGTCGGAATATGAAAGTACTTTGGTGAGTGTTTCGATTTTGATTCTGGAACTCAATGGACCTTATTGAAAGAGTAAATTTTAATGTTGCTTGTAGTGATTAGAGATTTTGGACGCTGATCGTCATTAACTGAAAGTTTTGAACGTTAGGCGTGCCTACAAATATGTACAGGGTAGGCTAAGGAAGATACCAGTGGGTCACGTACCAGTCGATATTGAATAATGTTGGTGTTTATTTTCATAGTGATGAGTAAGCTTAAGTTGTGGTAGAAAGTCGAGTAAAGGATTCTATCGGCCGTATTGTGTTCGACCGTACCAGTGGTTACGTAGTCGAAGCCCGGTAGAAATCGGTGTCTCTTGAGGCAACTAAAGTAGGTAGTCCGTGGGTGCGCGATGCGCGTTTAACTCTGGCAGAGGTCGGGGTCTAGAGAGACCGTAGTGTGTAGTCAGTGGGTGATGTACACGGGCGATCCACTTGATGGATATGCGTACAGAAGTTCTGATCCATGCGCTGGATCTGTGAGAGCAATGCGATTGCTGGTCAGCTGGAGAGCCGTGGCGTTAGAAGTTTTACTCGGAGGTTTCTGTAAGCTTGGCAGTTTTTTTGAGCCTGTGTGGCACCTGTAGGGCTGAGACTTTTAACGGTGTGCATACGTAGTGTATACGTAGTGTATACGTAGTGCATACGTAGTGTGAGCGTAGTGCATACGTAGTGCGTACGTAGTGGATGCGTGGTGTAGACGTAGTACATGCGTAGTGCGTACGTAGTGGATACGTAGTGTATGTGATACATACGTAGTCCATGCGTAGCTTGCGTAGTGTGTGCGTTGCAGACGTAGTCCGTGCGTAGCTTGCGTAGTGTGTGCGTTACATGCGTAGTGTGTGCGTTGCATACGTTGTGTACCACTGTTTTAGTACCCTATCGGTTTAGTAGTGTGTTTGACCATACCAGTAGTTATTATTGCAGTTGAGTTATAAAGGTTGATTTGAACGACTGTGGTACATGGCCCAAGGGTTAACCTATTTTCAAGTATTACCAATTTAACCGTGTTTGATTTAATAAACTACGTCGTTGGTCTAGTGGTGGCAAACACGACTGCTGAGCATGAGGTCCTGGGTTCGATTCCCAGATCGGGCAAAGTGTTATTGGGTTTTTCCATCAAGAATTTCTCAGTGAAGCCACGGAGTCTGTGCCCGGTTGATGGCAATAGGCTCGCCCCCTATTACATGCACACTTTGAGATAACTGGCAGACTGTGAGTGTACTATAGGCACACCTCAGTTTAACCCCTCGGGGATTGCAGGAGTTATGATGTTTGATTTTATTAGAGTAGGATTCGGTTAAGACAAAACAGAGTTCTTTATTTTCACTGACCCGGTGAATCTAGAGTTTGGTCAGGACTGACCGAGTGGAACAAAATTCTGTCGTGGAGTATTTGTTTGCAGGGTAACCATCACACGAGGACATACCAGGAGGTTCAAGTAAGGACATGAAGCTACCCCAATTTGAATGGCGGTACTAGCAGCGGTGATGCAGCGAGCGCAGCTCATAAGCAACGTTCGCGTGGACATGTGTGTGATTACCGCATGAGCATCTACTGGGATTTTTCGTCACTCTGGTGAGTCGTTTTCATTTTGTTATGACTGTAGAGTACCAATTCAGTTTTGTCTGGACTCAAGAGTGAGCATATTGATGCTGTCATTACTACAACTAGTATAGACCAAGGTTCAGTAAAGCTAATTCGAAGATTTTAGCTTTTGTGAGAAAGATCCCTAGCTTTTGTGAGAAAGATCCCCGATCACCAAGTTCCTCGAGAGTTAAATGTCATAGTTGATGACAGTGGTAGTGAGACCAAATCTGATAAGGAAAGGCTTGTACACTTATACTCGAGACTTTAGACCGCACCCGTGAGTAACACGTGGCGGTGGGTCTGTTAGACCGCACCTTATGAGTAACATGATGGCGATGGTGTCACTCCTTAGTGAGGGGATACAAATGTAGTATGCAAGTGACTCAGATTGCATGCATCCCAATGCTGTTCGTGACTTGTCCAGCATAGCGATGTAAGTAATCGCCAAAGGTGCTTAATAAAAGCAATGTATTGTCTCTTGAGGTTGGGTACCGGATGGAGGTCCCGCTGGTTTGCCGGATGGAGGCAATGTGATGTGTTGTGTTTGGAAGTCGGGTACCGGATGGAGGTCCCGCTGGTTTGCCGGATGGAGGCAATGTGATGTGTTGTGTGTGGAAGTCGGGTACCGGATGGAGGTCCCGCTGGTTTGCCGGATGGAGGCAATGTGATGTGTTGTGTGTGGAAGTCGGGTACCGGATGGAGGTCCCGCTGGTTTGCCGGATGGAGGCAATGTGTTGCATGTGACGAAGTTGAGTTCCGAACAGAGCATTGCATACTAGATTTGCTTAGAAGTTTTCATGAATTGTTTCGAAAACTGATGATTCCTGAAGAGTGGTGATTTCAATGTTGAGATTCCTTAATAAGATTTGATGAGAATGTGAATCAGAATAAAATTGTGTTGATTGTATTGTGTGACTTTAATTTTGAATGCCTTGGTCAGGAAGGCCGTGCAAAGGACGTATTACTTTCCATGAATTCTTGTTACAGATGCCTCACACGAGGACGTGTGAATTGTCAAGATGGCCGTGTCGGAGAAAGCGATAACTTTTCAATATCAAGTTGCTGATTTGACTATTGTAGTAGGGGTAAACGCCGTGACGTCAGATGTTGATTTACTGGCGGCACGTGGACAGAGTCGTCTTGGAGAGTGGGGATTGTGCTGAGCTCACTTTTGTTCGAGTCTCCAACCAAATCACTCCTCCAGAACGAAACTGTCGGTTTGCCCATTTAGTGAGTGTTAGTGTGAAAGTGTAATGTCAAGTAATTCGTTAGTTTACTCAGTGTAGATCTGTTTGAAAAGAGTAACCATGGAGTTTCTTGCCGGTTCTTCTCCATGGAAACAACCAGCCCGAACCGAGCACCTGACAATAAACAAAGTATCGCATTTAGTGAGTTTTCATAGCACGAAACCCGTCTTCTGCCCACATAATGCTCGAGCCTAACGAAATAAATCCTGACAAACCCGACATGTATAATAATTAATTTCACTGTAAAAACTGGAGAAATCTTATAGCGATCTCTTACCATATCCAGTTTCCATATAACTTTTTGTCAATACGTAATTCAGTAGATATAAAGATAACATACTCTTTCACTAAATAGGGAAACTGTTTTACCCCTTTTGCTTTACAACGTAAGTTGAAACGTTCCCAATGCGAAGATATGTAAAAATTCAATGAACGTCGTATTCAATATTATATTCCTTTTCCTACCGAACTCGTGAGCCTCTTCACCATTTACTACAAATATACTACCCTCGCGTTCTTATTACGCAGTCCATTGCAACATTAGTTCCAAAGCTTCTCCGTGTTGAATGAAAGAAAAACAGCAGTGGAATAGGAATCAAATGTAAAAGTTAGTTCATAATATTTTCATAGTGGTTCTGATTGAGTCAGGTCACCGGGCACGTGTGGGATTGAAAGGAACTCCAACTGTAGGAGAAACAAACCAGTAGGCCAACTTTTCACCAACGCCTACTCTTCGAAATCTCTGTGCCTAATTTTGAGAGGGTAACTGTTAGTATTAAGTAATTGTTGGAATTATTCAACACGTATGATTTTGGTGAACCGGTCAAAGAACAACTAAAAATCTTTAAATGCTCTAAGGCAGCGGTCGGCAACCCGCGGCCCGCGGACGTCTTACTTGCAGCCAGCGAACGTTTTGTAAATAAGTTATAAATATGAAAAAAAATGCATGAACGAACCGCTATCGACCGTATAGTGTGGAATGTGTGGATCCAGCCTTAGCGTGACACTATTCAACATTTTTCCATAGAAATTTTGGGAAGGAATTACTACTGTTTGACACTGTACAGTCGAATAAGCCATTTGTACATTTTACAATGTAATTTGTGAGTTAAACTGTAAATCTAATAGTTTGTATATAACATCCAAAGTTAAACATGAAATCGTTTTGCCTCATTATTAATTCTGTTTGTGCGGAAACAGAATAGTAAAATAAAAAGCCATTATAAAGAGAAGATCTACCAAAGATACGTTTTAATGCAAATTTGAACTTTAAATTAGTAATAATCGACAAAGCACAATTGTCGAATTCAATCAATTTTGTTGCATATTCTGAACTCACTCTGTCGGGCTCGATGCCAGGTGAGAGCGTGCTTTTTGCCCACACCCACCAGTAAGTTCGTGGCAGGACCATCTTTGCCACCGGGCACTTTGGATATTTGCCTAGGGCCCCAAAGTTCCTGAAACTGTCCAAGCTAGAGGCTGTCAAAAGTTAACATATCCCAGGCAGGACCTCCGGATACTAAAATTTTCGAGCTCGCTCCGCTCGTGAGTTAGTTAATATTTGTAGGATGTTTTTTAGAGTTGGAGAACTTTAAATTGAAACAAAACATAGAAAAAACGTTTTTATATTCTTGTGATTGGCTTTATTTTACTGTTCATTTTATGCCATTATTGTTTGTCTTGCTATACTTAAAAGAGATTATGAAACCTTCCTTTGGCACTCAAGCGGATAAAAATGCATTGCATTTTTCCCATTTTGACCCATCTCAGACTTAAACGTTTGAAACCACAAATCTGCAACATTACTGCCTTGCAATTGTCACACAAATAGTTAATTATCATATCCTTGTAGTGCTTGCTGTTGACTGTAAGTTCTGACCATCATCGTTTTTGAACCTTAGACGAAATTATATACAATGAGCCCTTGGAAGCTAACATTCAACGCATTATATCCGAAATATAGCTTCCAGATTTGGGCATGTGGTCACATCACTAAAACCATATCCATACATATATCATAAAACATTTTTTTCTGCATTTAATTTCAAATTATTATTCTTCGCCGCTAAAAAAACACCCGATATTTTTGTCAAGAAAACGTTACTTTTACGAGGCGGGTTGCAGAAAAATTCGAGCTCGCTTCGCTCGCTCATTGCACACTACAAAGGCCCCGTTATTCTCAAGTGCCCACGGCCCCCAATTGGTTAAAGATGGCCCTGGTTGGAACCCGAGACTAGTGCAATCTTAAGAACGCGCTTTTCGTTTTTGAACCTACGTATAATTGGTCATAATGGGCTTCTATCACAAGTGCGGCCCGCCTTTTTTTTATTCTGCCACCTTGTGGCCCTTGCCTCCCAAAATGTTGCCGACCGCTGCTCTAAGGTGTCATTTTTATTTCATAGTATGGTATTTCCCATATCATTATTAAAGACTTTAACGGCAAAAACAATCATTCTTTTAATCCATCCAAACTGTTAAATATTCAAACGACCCATTACGCATTTATCTAGAAAACCCAATGACGTCACATTATTAGTGCCCGTTAATCAATAAGCAACTAGTTTAGATGGATACGATGGGTTACGTCGGGTTGTGAAACGACCTGAGGTCAGCAAAGATAGTCTTATGTCATCACTATAGGTTCTACGATCGGTAATATTGACGAGTCTAGTATAGCCTACGAACCGCAAGTCATCAATTGAATATTGTCGTTCGATATTGTTTCGAAGAATATTAATGATAAATAAGAACAAACAAAGAAATATTTAAAATTGAAAAATGCATTATGTTGCTGCAAAAGATTGCTGATCTTGTAACGAGTTAAAATAGTTTTAATAAAAACACAATTTGATACGGTTCAAGTCTTGCATTCTTTCGTCATTGTCAATACTGTCAATGTTATGAAAAACAATGCTTACAAATGGATGTAATTAACAAAACCATTATTTTCACCAATCATAAGTTCAACTATTATTTTCACACTGCCTCTACAAATGGAGGAACGTTTGCGCTCACATTAATTGGAATCTATGTCAAAACAAATATGTTATCCTTTCCGTGTTGTCATTTTGACGTTTATGAAGTACTGCTACTGATTCAGCCTAAATAATATACATTTTTTTTTATTCATATTATTTTTCGTTTAATTAAATTAAGAAATTCATTAAAAGTTGATGTACTGTTTATTTCGTACAGTGTCGGTTACGGTCCAGGAGTCTGTATCGATCCGCCCAACGCGCCGCGCGCCCAACGGGTACATCCGGAAATATTTACTGAAACCAACTGAAATTGGTGCCAATAACCGCTTATTTTCCCAAGACCTCTCTCAATTAGAAACCTCAGCGGGACTCGTGGGTTGTATGTATGTCATTTAATACTTAATTTGAAGAAAATTGGGGAAAGATTTCATCAATATAGGGGTTCCTCTTATTGAGGTTTATTTTTGACTAAAATCGCTATTTATTTTCTTGACTAGTGATTTACTGTAGTATTTTACGTAACTTCATTTTTGTTTAAAAATCATTCGTATTATACGAGTATACCTATTAGTACATCGACTTTTCGACACTTATTATAACTTATCCCCATCATTCGAGCACAAGTCCTGACTCCAAGCTGCCACTAACAAATTTCAGAAGAAAAACCTAATAACCCTTTGCCTGTCCTTCCTTATCGCTCTTCTTTATCGTAAATATTTGAATGTGTTTGGTACTTTAGTATTTCTAGGGCAGTTTCGGCAGACTGAAGTAAACTGCAGAACTTATTGCTATACGAACTCCCGAATCGGGTAATTCTAATTCATCTCGATCTGGCCACAGAAAAAGCAAGGCTTCAATAATAGTTCTATCTGTGTACATACATACAAGGGCGCCGATGTAACAGTACCTAACTGCAATGTACATTGTAAGTTTGGCACAATGCGCACGCGCCGAACAACTGCACCCACATAGTCAGACAACATAATAATTATTTTATTAATATTGTAAAATCTGTTTATTCAATGTTACAGTTACATATTAACATCTTTTGAACGTGTTCAGCTACCCGTTAATAATATTATGTATTAATGAGTAGGTTGCAATCCATACTCAATTACCTATCCCTTGAGTAACAGTGAGATACTCGTACGTTCCGAACATACAGGCACGGGTAAATGCTCGATCATTTGTTTATTTACGACGCGCGACGTGCAAGATATCAACTTTTCTTTTTTTTGTTTTTGTTCCGTTCTGTTGTATTCAAAATGTTTGTTATGCGTTGTATTTTTGTACATAGTTTATTTTTCCTAAGTTTGTATGGCACGTCATGTCCTTGCGACAAATAAATATTTTTTCTTTCTTTCTTTCTAAGATTTTGGGACAGGTTAAAGCTAGCTTCCCATAAATTCCCATAACCAATTAAGATAGCTACTTAGTTCTTAACATTCTTGTACTCGTTTAGTATTATTAAAACCACGCCCACACCTAACACTGTCAACAACACAGACCCGCCCACTCGCCGGTCATCAATCATGGTGTCAGTTGGCACAGGTGTCAAGTGACACAGTTCACGGATATCTCGGGTCATGTGCGGTGTGCCCCTCGCCCGGGACAGTGTTGTATTCTGCATATTTCATCGTGACATACGGTCACGACGGTCGGTCGGTCGGTCGGTTACGGAGTGTTCGTAATATATGGTCGGAGGGCCATACACATTCACAACCGGTCGAAGGTCACTTCCACAGAAATGGCATAACTATGAAGACTTAAGTTTTTGGGACTTGTCGACACTTGAATACAAATTGATCTGAAAAGAATGTCTATCTTTGGTTGCTACAACCTCATCACCAGCTGGTTGTCTGCTGGAATATCATTTTAATAAAAACTCTTTCTGGGTTCTTCTAACTGTTAAACTAAAGATAGAACATCTTCCATTCGCCTACCATCCAGAAAATACCTTTTGTTTTTTCACCTGCATTCTCGATGATATTCTATAATAATATTCTAATACAGCAATTTACTAACCTACCTAATAGCTAAATCTATGTTACTCAATACAAAACAATATATTGCCTGTAAACTACAGATCAGCAGATATCAGGGAACCCCCAGCAAGTGCTAACAGTGCATCAATTTATTTAGTTTGCGTTAAACATGATAATTTGTCTAATTTGCGAGAATGTGTCGCTATGTTGTATTTTGCAACATAAAGACTTAATGGAGGTCACGACTCACTTTGAATCACCTGAAATGTGTTTCAACTTAGTGGACTGTAGTATGCTACCTAAGTACCTATAGGTACCCACCGCGGTGACTGAGCTAGCCTGTACGTACCTAACTACATACAGAATAATTATGGCTGGTACGTTTATTTCAGACTATGCAGCTTGTAGTTCTGTGCTCTGCCTCATAAATGTCATAAAATCAAAATCATCAAAATCAAAATGTTTTACTTATTTCACATAGGCCTAGATGGGCACTTATAAAACGTCGAAAAAGGTGCACGGTTCGCGTTGGTCGATTCCATGGAGAAGAACTGGCAAGAAACTCCATGGTTAAAGAAGCTCCAAGTCCATACACTCGGCGCAGCATGTCTTCTTCTAGCCATATTATCCTTCATACAGTCCATCCATCGTTTCTTTGGTCTTCATCATCATCATCATCATCTCAGCCGAAAGACGTCCACTGCTGGACATAGGCCTCCCCCAAGTGTCGCCACATTGGCCGGTCGCTTGCGACTCGCATCCACCGAATTCCCGCAACCTTCACCAGGTCATCGGTCTTTGGTCTTGCTCCTCACGAAATATCAAATCAGTCGTTTATTTTTAGACTGAAAATCAGACCTTTTTGAAAGTCTATAAGACTCTACCAAACGCCCGACCTTTACCTTCATAATCCACCGAAATGATTCCCGCTACCATACCGGTCTCAGCCGTCGCCGCGTCGTTTCTAAGCTTGTACCCGACTTCCACACCAAACAGAACAGTCTCTTCCGACCTTCACCTTTTTCGACCACTTTTACCAAGCAATCACTAAGAACCAATAAAGGGCTCACCGCATCACCCTGCACGTGATGCAAAGTAAATAAAGTTGTCTGCTGCGGGGCTCGAACTACGAGGAGGAGGATAGCCCGCATCTGCGTCGCTCGTCAGTAGCTAAATATTGTAACAGTATACAGTATCGAGTAACAGGTCGCTCGCACACAATGGTACGAATACTAAACCTATCTAGAATACCTAGAGTAAATTTTGTTTTTCAGTATAAAATTACCATTTCATTGAAGTACCTAACTGTTCAATAGCGAAAGCATAATAATTGAGATGTGGGAGGTGGACTCAGCGATCATTGTGCCGATAGTCGTGTCAGCGCATGGCTTAATTGCCAAGAGCCTCGACCAACACCTGAGGAGGCTCTCGTTAGGCAGGTGGATCAAGGGCTTGATTCAGAAAGCGGTACTCCTGGACACGGCCCGTATTGTTAGGAGGTTCCTCTCTCTGGAGCCCTGACCGCCGCGCCGGTAGCTTGGACCCTGTTCCCGATACCGGTGGGCTACAATTTTTTTATATTTTTAAATGTTTTTTATAAATTTTTATGTTAATATTTAAAAATGTAAAAAGTTTGTTAAAAATTTAAATAAAGGGAATAATAATTCATTTATTTCAGATCATTAAAATCCATAAAATACAAGCACATAACATAAAAATTCAAATAAAATCATTAAGTCAAAATTAAAACATAAATCACATAAAATTAAATGAAAATTGAATTAGTAAAATTACATTAAAATAAAAACATAAATTACATAACATTAAATTAAAATCAATTAGTAAAATAACATCAAAATTATCATAAATTATTATTATTTATGAGCAGCCGTGTGCATTCTGCGTGTGTTGTATTATTTTATGAGAAGAGCTGTGCACCTCCGCCAATAAATATGGAAAAATTATAATACTAGTTAGTTCGACTAACAAACCAATAATCCTCTGTAAAAATATTTTTTTTTTAAGTTATTGCTGCAGGCAGGCCACAACAATTTTAAAAATCCGCACACGAATGCAAGAATCGAAAGAACTCCTATACAAATCTTCTAAGATTGTAACTGTAAAACCATTTCGATTCATACATTGTGCTGAACTTATCCCAGTTTCAATCCGCTCCGGTCGCTCGCTGTTTCGCGAGGAGCTGTGAAAAATAACTTGTGCTTAACCTACTTCCGGCTGAACGAGGGACACTTGCAAAATGTAACCAAATTCAAAGGCAAGAGAGTATAAATTGGAAAGGCACAAGTGTAGCACAACATCTTCGATGGAAATCTACACGTAAAATAGTACTTTACGTTTAAAGAGATAGGGGACGTTTTTACTTGACAATACGAGTGACTTCTATGTTTCCTTTTCCTCAATTTCCAGAGTTTAGGAAGGTCAACAGCCGTAGAAAAGTCCAGTGGTATGAGGATTGCTTCTCGACGACACAGATATTACGACGACAATTCTTGTCAAGCCCGACTCTCACAAGTCGGATTTGAAGTACTCGTACCATCTAGATGTTCTGTAGCACGAGAAGTACGAGTACCACCCGTTTATTTTGTGAGATTTTTCAAGGTTACTTATTTTATTAGACGTTTATCTTGGTCATACATAATCAAGTCAAAAACAATAGCCGGTTTAGGGGGGTATTCCTCAGAGCGCACCTATTTCTAAGCGCAACCATCTAAGCGCAACTAAATCATTCCTCAGAGCGCAACCATACATGATAAAAAAATAGAGAGGGGCATGATGAATTCATTCATTACATCGATAGACAGTTTTAAATCAACTTTCCTAACTGTTTATATGCTAAAACGGTCTTCCAGGCACACAGATATTTACTGGCACTAAGTGTTCAAGCAACTTTTGGTCAGTAATGTACAGAAGTACTAGGCTATCAGGAATTGAAGATGGTGTTTCAATCACATGTTTGCTCTGAGATAATATTATACAGCAAATACCTACTTACTTAGATACCCGGAATATAAAAAATATATAAAAAAACTGCTCCTTGAACTTCTGCTAGCCTAGTACATTTTGATGGGCTATCAATGTATTATTTAAAATACGGATCACCGGATGAGAAAAATAACTATCGATAATGATGAATGAACCCTTCTCTATTTGTAATCATGGTTGCGCTCAGAGGAATGATTTAGTTGCGCTTAGATGGCTGCGCTCAGAAATGGGTGCGCTCTGAGGAATACCTCGGTTTAGGTTTAGGAACGTTATATTCTCCATAATAATGCAACCTCTTTTGCACTTTAACTAAGCAGTAGATAGAGCTCTTGGTTCCGACAATTTTCAAGTCATGAATTCATGATAACCCGTTCTGAATAGGTATCAGCTTCCGGCTTTACAAGTTCCGTCAAATCTTTGTAAAAATTTCCTTGAGTATTTAGTACCTAATATTTATTTAAAAAAATACCCGTACCCCTACGACCGGCGGCGCCGAGAGACGTCAATCTCAAGACCCAATACCAACAATCAGTCAGGAATACCAGGTAGTACAATGAGTTAATTGCGCGAGTCACCCACAGTGGCCGCCGTTACTGTCCACTAAACTGGGCTCATTTCAATGGATTCACAGAACCATTGTATCACGCTCGAGCACGGGTGATGGTTTCGAGGAAATTATTTATTTGTGTATAGGTATTGGTTTTCCTCATAACTTATTCTAGAAAACCGGCCAAGAGCGTGTCGGGCCACGCTCACTGTAGGGTTCCGTAGCTTCCCAGACCATTAAAAATACCAACATTTTTCGTCAGCAAAAATAACTTTGTTTTTCATAGTATTTGTATGAAAAACAAAGTTATCATTTGCGTTTTTTTGAAAAAGTGCTATATAACTCAAAAACTATTCAACTCATCAAGTTGAAAATAATTTTCCTAGAAAGTTCATATAAAGGTCTACTTCTGTGATTTTTTTCATATTTTTCAAACTTATGGTTCAAAAGTTAGAGGGGGGGGGACACATTGTTTTTGACTTTCGGAGCGATTATTTCCTAAAATATTAATATTATCAAAAAATGATTTTAGAAAACCCCTATTCATTTTTAAATACCTATCCAACAATATATCACACGTCAGGGTCAAAATTAAAAAAAAAATCGCTCCCCACTTTACGTCTGGGGGAGGTACCCTAATAAAAATGTTTTTTTAAATTTTTATTTTTGCACTTTGTCGGCATGATTGATATACATATTGGTACCAAATTTCAGCTTTCTGGTGCTAACGGTCACTGAGATTATCCGCGGACAGACAGACAGACAGACATGGCGAAACTATAAGGGTTCCGTTTTTTGCCATTTGGCTACGGAACCCTAAAAACCTACAGTCTAGTCGTGGTGAATATTGATAGAATGTTGTTGGATACGTATGTATGTAGGTAGGTACATACGTAAACTCACTCCTTTTTCCATGTGAGTAGGCAAAAATCACAAAACGTTACTTGCCACGATCCCAGCCTTCTTTTGCTTTGATCTGGTCATACATTTTAAAGAATTTTGTTGAATGTTGGTAGATGGATAATAATTAAATAAACGGTTTCGTCAAATCCAATATGTAGGCCGTGTTAGCCCGGGAGTAGGGTTGCCAACCGTACTCTAAAATAGAGTATTGTACTCTATATGATGTAGGCGTACTCTATAATCTATAACTCTAATAAAGTACGCTAAAATACTCTACTATTATATAAATACTATTTTACAAAATATTTGTTTAATCATTTACAATATTATTATAGAATGAAAACTTAATTTACGAAGACTAAACAGAAGTCATAATTTTAAAGAATTACTAAACAGAATAAGAAGACTAAACAGAAGTTATATTATTCAGAATTTATAATTTTAAAAGAACTCCAAGTCGAATTGCGAATAACACAGATTTATTTTAAAAAAATGTCCTAAAGAATTTGTTTGTTTTAAAAAAATATATTGCTTAAACTCTCTGTTCCCACCACTTCAGCTTATTGAGAGAGTATTTTTGGTCTGAATATGAAGTGGCGGAAATTGAGAAACAGAGCTCAATTGAAATTGATTAAAAGTGAGCTTGATCTATATAAACTTAGAGTCAGAATGTTTGGAGTCATACAATTCTTTTAAAAACAATGAAAATTTGTAATGTGCCGCAAAAAGGACAAAAGAATACATTTTCAAAAATATAAAAATAAATAATAAGTACTCTTTTTCGTAAGTCCGTACTCTCTATTTACCTCCTTTGAAATCAGATGTACTCTATTTCTTCTAATAAAAGTTGGCAACCCTACCGGGAGGAACCGTTGCATTTTATGCAGTGTCTTTACGCTGATCGGTTGCCATCTTGTTCAATAGATCTCGAATGACAGATAAGTAAACCCAGCGTCAGCTGACGCACCCGCGGTGGTTGGGTTGAAAGGTTAGGTTAGAAAACAAAATTAAAATAAAGTCATAGCACGCCGGCTGAAACTTGTTTCTTAACTGGTTTATATCATACTGAGCTTTAAAATAATCGTCAGCTGCATAGTGGTGGGGGGATTATGCGTCAACGGTGGCATGAACTTGTAATTATGATGCACGCTTGATAAAAACTTAAAAGCAATATATCACACTCTCTACTTAGTGGTAGATTGCTTTTAGTTTTTCATCAGACCTGTATAATTTACAAGTTCATGCGAGCGGCTGACGCATAATCCCCCCTCCACCATGCAACTGACATATTTAGATATGTTTAGGCTCATTATGATGTAAACTATTTATGAAAAAAGTTTCAGCTGGCGTATAATGACTAAATTTTTTTTTAAACTTTCGTAACCTCCCAATCCTACACCCACCGCTACTTGAGCAGCTGACGGTTGGTTCACTTACTGGTAATACAAGATTAACCTTCGATGGCAATAACAGCCGGCTTACTATGACTTTTTAATTTGCAACGGTACCTCCCGGACTATGTGTGTCAGCTTGTGCCCAAAGCAACCTAAAAAACGCGAAAGTCAAAATGCGAAATGTATATGTCACCGTAAAATTGTCAAAAACGTTATATTGTAATATCTCTAGCGATATTGTAAAGTCTCGAATTATTGTCAAATGAACATACTGCTTACAATAAAACTTTTTTGCAAAAAATAAAACCGACTTCAAAAAGAAAAAGTGAAAAATAACTTTAGCTTCTGAAGTCGGTGACGTTTGTATGATTGATTTAATTTTTTTGTCACCGACTTCAGAAGCTAAAGTTATTTTTCACTTTTTCTTTTTGAAGTCGGTTTTATTTTTTGCAAAAAAGTTTTTATTTTTCACTTTTTAGTGGTTCACATGGAAAGTGCATACCGTTACAATTACAACAAGCCCAAACACGACTAGGATACATTGTCTCATTATGAAGTTCCGTGACTCTTGGCTTCATCATCAGATCTGATGGTAGAATGGTTCTTATCAAACGCAAATGCTTCACTTGTTGTAGAAAATATAAAAATTGCTGTACGTTATCCTATAAAATTTGAAGAGTTCCCTCGATTTCGCCAAGATTCCATCATCAGATCCCGACTTGGCGACTATAGGACCAACTTGGAAGTATACCCTTTCAAACAAAAAAAGAATTTTTCAAATCGGTTAAGGCGTCTTCGAGTAATCGGGTAGCATACATAAAAAAAAAAAATACATACAGTCGAATAGAGAACCTCCTCCTTTTTGGAAGTCGGTTAAAAACGCATTATTTTTCGTGAAATGCATCCGATGGTAGTCAACTAACGCGGTGTGGAGAGAAGGAGGGGTCCTCCTTGCCCAGTGGTACCACTCTCATGAAAAGATACTGTACCATTCCTGAGAAATATCGATTAATATAACCTAACCTTAAAACACTTCATATTCCCCTAAAAAGCGTAGTCGACGGAGCCCCGCTTCGCGGGGCCCCTATTTCCGAGTGCAGGGTTTAAAGGAACCTAACTAACCTAACGGGGGGGTGCCCCAAGTCCCGTTTATGGGGGCAAGAGATACTTCCGTATGTTCAGTTGACAATAATTCGAGACTTTACAATATCGCTAGAGAGATACACGTTATATTGTAATATAACGTATTTGACAATTTTACGGTGACATATATATGTATCTGTCACCGAAAAATAGTAAAACCCGTTACATTGTTAACTATCTAGCGAGATTGTAAACTCTCGAAAGATTGTCAACAGAACATACTGCTTACAATTTAACGCTTTATTTTTCGGTGGATTATAATCCTCCACCCCGACACGTTAGGTTACAGACAGATATAGAAGCCTGCGTCGACTACGCTCTTTAGGCGAATATCAAGTGTTTTGAGGTTAGGTTACATTAATCGGTTTTTCTCAAGAATGATGCAATACCTTTTCATGGGAGTGGTACCACGTGGCAAGGGGGACACACTCTCCCAGCCTCCCCTTCCACAGCGCGCTAGGAGAGTTCCATCGCATACATTTCACAATTTTACGGTTTCGCTTCGATAGATTATAATCTACCGAAAAATAACGCGTTAAATTGTAAGCGGTTTGTTCGGTTGACAATCTTTCGAGAGTTTACAATATGGCTCGATAGATTACAATGTTACAATTTCACAGTAAGTACCTAACATATAAAAAAATATTGACATAGAGCAAACTGATAATAATATAATATGAAGATAAGCATTAAACAGTTAACAAATATTTGGTTCACATAACATGATACCACTCAAATCTGATACCTAATTATCGCATAATATTCTTACTAACTCTCAATTAGCAAAATTACCATTAATTAATAATTAACTATCATTTCTCTAAAAAATTACAATTTGTTCAATCTAGGCGAAAAATAATAGAAGATTGACAAAAAGCAATCGCAGCAAAAAGAATCGCTGAGGACAGGATTCGAACCTGCGCGGGTAGAACCCATTGGATTTCAAGTCCAACTCCTTAACCACTCGGACACCTCAGCTGTGGTGAGGGGCGCCAAATTACGAATCAGCGTCTACGAGTAACGGTGCGCAGTGTGTATGTGACGTAGAACATCATTTTCGCACGCGCATCATCGGTCTAGCGGACAACAATAGAGATTAATGACGGAAACGTTTTTTTTTTTATAAATAGACTGCTTCATTACTATAATAATGCAAATGTTTTGCGATACCTACCTCAACAAGCAAATTCAAATTCATTTATTGGTGTAATAATAAAATAATCCAATAAAAAAGATGAAGTAAACACACTATACATGTATAGGAGCTATTATTTTGATCCCATAGCAAAATCTGAACGTCCGCCTTTAAAAAGAGATAGTAAGAGCGGTTCGTCACCTAATGACCTCATTTTCTTACTCCGTCCAAAAAATGCTGATGAATTACATAAAAATTGAGCCAGTGGTTTTATAGCGTACTTTATTAGATGGCTGATGTGTCTAATGTACTAAACTATGTTGTCTAGGCACACCACCGTACTTTATTAGGAAAATAAGTACGAGTAATAAATAAAAGTAATTTATCACACCTCCCCTGCGTCACCCAGGCTTTCAACCTTTATTAATAAAAGAAACGTAATAAATAAGACTTTATAGAAGAAAAACATTCCTTCAATGTAGATCCCTACCTACCGCACTTTTTATTGATTTTATATCAATTTGTGGAAGAGTGTTAAATTATCGAGAGGAGGGCTTCTCGTTACGACAGCGTTTCTCGCCTATCTTCAAGTTTATTTGGCTCTGAAAATCTTTATTCCTGTGAAGTTTGATACTGTTAAAAGTAAAAGAAGGCTAGTAGTTAATTAAAGGACGACAGAGTAATGACTAGAATTTTTAAAGTCAGAATAAAAGTACATAGAGAACCTTCTTTTTCGTAGCTTTATATTTGTTCGTGTCCTCACATTACTGCAGCTATCTTTTCTAATAGTCAGATAGGTAGTTCTAAATACATAATGAAGCATTTATATGTCACCGTAAAATTGTCAAACACGCTAGATTGTAAAATAACTAGCGAGATTGTAAACCCTCGAAATATTGTCAAACGAACATACTGCTTACAATAAAACGAATTATTTTTCGGTAGATTGTAATCTATCGAAGTGAAACAGTAATATTGTGAAATGCATGTAATGGAAGTCAACTCGCGTGGTGTGGAAGAGAGGGAGGGAAGGAAGGGTTCCCCTTGCCCAATGGTACCACTCTTATGAAAAGATAATGATCATTCCTTAGAAATACCGATTAATATAACCTAACCTCAAAACACCTTATATTCTCCTAAAAAGCGTAGTCGACGGAGCCCCGATACGCCCCTATTTCTGAGTGCAGGGTTTAAAGGAACCTAACTAACCTCACGTGGGGCACGGGGGTGCCCCAAGTCCCGATTATGGGGGCAGAGATACTTCCTTCGCATGCATATCGCAATATTACGGTTTCACTTCGATAGATTACAATCTACCGAAAAATAATGCGTTATATTGTAAGCAGTATGTTCAGTGGACAATATTCCGAGAGTTTATAACCTCGCTAGAGAGATTACAATCTAACGTGTTTGACAATTTTACGGTGACATATTATATAAAAAGCTTATAGAGTTTGTACCAATCCGAACATTCCTGAGCAAATGTCCCAAATATTTTGTTTGCCATTACTTTTGGTAGTGACGTCAATTGGACGACACCAACTCAATCTGCCCGAACTGCCGTAAACGGTAAAACAACAAACCGATAATGATGGGTTTGTTGTTCTACGGAAGTTCGCTGCTATAACTGTATCTATTATACACAAATAACCGGCTTGTTATAACAAAAAAAGAGGTTAGTAGTTGGTGAATTGATAAACTTAGCATTCTCAGATAACAGACAGAGAAATGCAACATCGTGTTACAGTCGTGTGACAATTTGCATTCGTTGTAATCAGGCGCTCGCGCCAGTGGTATGCGACAGTGAGTGCTGCCGACTCGCCGAGCGCACTCGCCAATGCATTTGTTTGACGCTATACAAAGGGTGCACTCCACTAACTTGCTGGGCTACCAAGCAGTAGAAACTCGACATAAAGTCGCTCCATTTTTTTCTGTGACTTCTCCCTGTACGCCAGCTAGTCGGTATTTCTGGTGCTGGTTGCTGATCAGATTGAATCTACATGGATATGTTAACACGATTATTACCCCTTTACAAGATTTTACTCCTACGTTTTACTTCTTCTTTCGTACGACTTATTTCTTGGGCCCAGTACCCATGCTGCCACGAAAATCGGGGGGTCTGAATCATTTTTGAGTCCTCTAATGTGCAGTGTAGGGACACAGACATTCTAGCAAATGGGCCATGGTCTGATGGTTGGGAGCACCACATTCACACTGAGTAAGTATCGGAAGAATCTACGTATCATTTTTGCAAATATCAAAACATTTGCAGCTTTCCTTTCTTTCACAGAAAAAATGGTAGTCCACCAGAAACTAAAATAGCGCGTCGCTGCACTCGTGTTTGTTTCACATTTCACACGTTTTAGCTTCGAATGCGAACTGTTCGGCGACCTCGTCTCTCTGTGGACCTCTTTACGTATTCCTTTTAATGTTTGTACGAAAAATGAAACACAGCTGTACATATACGGCCCTACAATCTACGTACACTTGAATAAACAAATCTGAACGCATCAACGGTACCCAATGTTCAGTACCTCACGACAATAAATTAACCATGGATTTGCACAGCTGAGGTGTCCGAGTGGTTAAGGAGTTGGACTTGAAATCCAATGGGTTCTACCCGCGCAGGTTCGAATCCTGTCCTCAGCGATTTTTTTTATTTTCGTGTTGGTTTTTTTGTCAGTTGAAAACGTAATGACTCGGGACCGCATTTATTACGAATTTCCATATATTGTGTAGGTACTGCTGGATTGTCAACTTTTAAAACCGGTTCCCTCAGCTTTTTAATAATAAAGTATAATGAGATGACCCATTCTGTTAGTCAACGTTAACCCCCAGGCTTGTGGTCAAAGGGGCATTTTAAAGGCGATTTATGTATTAGAAAAAATGAGTTTTTACCAAGGTACTTCGTATGGATGTCCTAGGTGTAGAATTTTCGTTAAATCAATTCCAACCAATCAATTCCACCAGTAAGCACCCGACATAGATTTTAACAACGCTCTTCGCTAAAATAACAATGTTACAGTTCAGTTCGAAAAACTATGGTTGCGAGAATCGCATCTTCGATGTAGAGATTGCGTTTCCCGCAAGCATCGGAGCTTGGAACAACATGAGATCCTGATAACTTTTTGAGAGTACGAGTGATTATGGTCTCGTCTTGGCAACATTTTACTTGATTGTTTTTGGTGGGATTACCTAGTCAGTTTATGTGATTGAAAAATTTCATCTTTAGCGACGGTAACTTTGCTCTGCCGACACTTAAGTTGTTCTTTGACTCTTGACAACATTCCTCGAACCAGTAATGAGTTCATCAGCAAAGTAGCGGAACCTGTCTCACTTTAGTCGACCCAAAATAATAAGACTGGTTTTATTTCAATACTATTTGTAAGAAGCTCCAGGTATGATAAGTAAGTGCAAACTCACTGCACAAAACGTTATCAAATCAATAATGATAACAGTTTGAGCTGAGGGATTCTTGCGTTTTGCGTGTTATAGGCTGTATAATTTTGCATCTCTGCGTCATACAAGGAATGTTTAAAAAAAGAAAACATGAACAGTTCTTTACACGCATGTTCGGCTGTTGAAAAATATTTTTCAGAAATCATCCATTTTATTAAAATAATAGCCTAATAGAAGCGCTTTGATTATCATATAACTATAACTGATTAATTTAAAGTAGAGAATTATGTTTTATGCTAATACACATATAATATTTCATTAGAATGTGTGCTTAGATTTTCTGTAGATTGCGTACATAGGAACGTAGTTTTCATGATGGCAGGTGTGTCATTCATATGTTTTGATTTTTTACATAAATATTACGTTATAAAAATATCAAATGCCTGTTAAGCTCTATAAAAAAATTGTAAATATAGTGGTGTGCTCGTGACTGTAATGTGTATGTGACGCAGCTCGAGCAGTGGAGTGCAAGGCACGGAGTATGCTAGACGGTAGTGGAGGGACGCGGGTGCTGTAAGATGCCTTGCGAGAGCTGCGCGGTGCAGTTCAGCATGTTTAAGCGCAAGCGGGCGTGCAGCGAGTGCGAGCGCTACTACTGCAGCGGCTGCCTGCGGCGTGGTGGCGGCAGCATGTGCGCGCCGTGCCGGGTGCTGTCCACCCGCCCGCTCACGCGGCAGGCCATCGCCCACCTGAAGGTGCGCGACCTGCAGTGCTTCCTTCAGCGACAGAACGTCTCTACCAGGGGCTGCGTCGGTATGTCCCCCTCCCCCTGTATGACTACCACAACCCTAGTTTCCTATTCAAAACAAACTCCTTTTAAGCGAACAAATGTTAATATATGCAGCCCTATTTACATTTTTTGATAAACATTCACAATTCACATGACTGGATTGCAGCCAAAGTCGAATAACTTATTAGTTGACCTATGACACAACCATTGATATTATCCGAATCATTGCCAATACTGTGTTTACACTAATGATTAGTATTTTATTAGTAACTATATTCAGATTTTGCATGGAACTTATTGCTTGTAACAGGTTGTCCAAAGTATTGTCAAAGACAGACCTAACCCCATATTCACAACGCTTCGATTCAATTTCGATTCGGTAAGTCGTATGTCTATCTCGCTCGTTTTTGTTATGCCAAAAAAGGATAGACATATGACTTGTCGAATCGAAATTCATTCCGAGCATTTGAGAATACGGGAGCTGGTACATACCCAGCATAATATTATTCACACCAAATATTTAAAAAAATCCGAAGTTATTATTCTGTTTTTCTATGTTTTGAAAATTATGTCTTGCTGTTGCAAGTTAAAATGAAATTGCATTCTTATACTGAAAGTCAGGATCAGATAAAGAAATAATATTTACCCACTTCTGATAAGACTAATACTTTCAATTTGAATATCAATGACCTTGATTTATTGTTGTCATAAATTCAAGAATTACATAAATGGCTTCCTAAATACATGTAAAAGATGTTAACTGTACTATAAAGTGAATAGCCGCAAGCTTGTAATTTGCCCTTGAACATAATTTTCTCATGGTGATTCCCCTGCTGTTGGGTCAGGTTTTCAATGACACCTTTAGTTTATCTTTTATTATGAATTCATTTATGAATCAAACTCGTTTTGGAGGCAATGATTGCTATAGTAGTAAATACAATCAAAACAGGCCGAATAGAGATGCAAGAGTGTAGCAAGAGCAAACAGTTTAGTTTCATACAACTTATTGGACCACCACAAAAATTATTTGACCTTCATACAACATCATCATGTGACAGCATTAGTAATAATGTCTGTCCACTTCAATTGATGCGTATGAGTGAGTTTCTTCACACAGTTTATGGTAACTAGCAGCCATGGAAACCAGGGCCCTTGTTTTTTTTCTAAATCATGATTTCAAATTTTAAAGTTACATTAAAAAAAATATATATATATTTTCTTTCCTTTTAATTCTAGCAGTTATCATAGCTTTAAAGATTACTGTTCTACAGTCATCCTGGTAATATACCCATTCTTACAATGACTATGCATATAAATAGCATGAGGGGTTGCCAATTGTTACCACAATCATGTCAGCAACAGTAATTTCCTATTATCATGACCAGTTTCCTCTAGATAACAATGTTTCGGGAAATCAAGCAATAAGTATAAAGAACTTTTGATACCTACAATGGTGTGACAAACTTGTAGCACATAGTACCAAATATCCTTGGGATGATATTGATATTATTTCTGTACAATTATGTTTCTTGATCATCATCATTCTCTTGCCCTTATCCAATTTATTTGTGGTCGGCGCAGCATGTCTTCTTCTTCCATACTCCTCTATTTTTCGTCATCTCATCAGACACTTCTTTTCTTACCATATCCTTCTTAACACAGTCCATCCATCGATTATATTTCATGATGATCAGGAACCAAAAATAAAAATAATTTGGATTATATTAACTGTTTACCCAGTTATAGTTAGTTTAACGGCGCAAATACTATAACCTTATTGGTAACTACAGCTTTGAGCCGTTTGGGGTCGAAACGCTCGCGCTCGGGTCATGGGGTCCGAGTGCGCGTCTCCTTTTTAAGGAAATCTCCCGCCGACTGATCGACACTTCCCGTGACCAGAGGGCTGGCTCTTTCTTTGGCCAAAGAATTAGCATTGCCATTCAACGTGGCAATGCTGCCAGTCTTCTGGGCACGTTTCCCGATGACAGCGATGCGGAGGAGTACTTTGACACCTAAGTGTCCTATTGACATTGTTGTATATAATATATTGGTACTAGTTTTACGTTATGTTTATTTTTGTAATTAAATATAGTTTTAGATGTAGTATGTAAATATTGTACATACCTAATAAAGTTGTATGATAGCATTTTGAAAACACAAACTGTGTGCCCGATTGTTTACTCACCAGCAAAAATTACAAACCACCATACAAACTTTCATCCCCTGTTTTTACATAATCCTTCACTTTCATTACAAAAGGAACTCCTGTGAAAATATTATGCCTAAATTCAAATCAAATTAATATCCAGCAGGACCTAGATCGTTTCTCTAACTAATAAGCTTTACCTTAATAGTCTCAATAAGTGTCATGTTACAACATTTACCAAAAAAAAATGTTATTCAGTTCGACTATCGTCTTGCCAATTAGTAAAGTAAGTTTTCTCCGTGATCTTGGTGTTCTGCTTGATTCGAAGCTTCATCTGGATGTTCACATAGAGAAAATTGTAAACAAGGCCTTCCAAATGTTTGGTTTTGTTATGAGATCATCCAAGGATTTTCGCCGACCGTCTACTTTTTTGCCTTTTTATAAATCTATAATTAGGCCACAGTTAGAGTTTGCATTAAGTACCTATTTGGAAACCTTTATACAAAAAATATAGTGAAAGATTAGAGCTAGTGCAACGTAAATACCTTCGTGCTATGAGTTTTAGATGTTATCGGAAAAAATTGTCATAAGTACCACTTCCTTCTTGAAAAGTACAATCTTTTGACCTTAAAGTCAAGACGGGAACTTCTGGAAGTTATAACTCTTTACAATGTTGCCGTAATCATTTTGACTGTCCGGACTTAGTAAGGAGTCTGTGTTACCTGGTTCCTCGAACAGTTCATGTACGTGACATTCGCACTCGACGTCTATTTGCTACTAGCCTCTGTAAATCCAACACTGGCTCGCGTTCACCAGTAAATCGTTTAGTTGAAACATACAACAATGAGTTTCATTAAATGACATTCTTTTTCTGACTAAAAATGCATTTAGGAAGCAAATCCAAGCAACCCTAAAGGACCAGCAACTTACTAACGATAATTAGATGTAGGCTCAGATCAAATAAAAAAAGGATGTAGGTATAATAACGTAATATTAAATACCTACGCACACAAATTTAAATTTATTTATCAAGTAGGTACCTACCTACTTACATTTAAAAATCTTTATAATCGTTCCAGGCAATGATATTATAAATAAAAATTGGTTCCAGGACAATGAATGTACCTATTGTTTTTGTGTTGTAACTAGAGATGGGTAGTGGGTTAAAACCCATTCTTCCCATTTAGGTTAAAACTGGGTGATTTGGGTTTTAACCCGGTTTTAACCCATTTTCACCTATTTTACTGGGTGAAAATGTGTATAGTTAATTATTAAATAGTGGGAAGTAGAGTTCACTATTAACTTGTCAAAAATAAGAGCCTGAACCCAAAATCAGATACATTTATTATTTATTTGGAAAATTACAACAAATTAGTGGGTAGTTTAATCATCATCGCTTGCATCGGAAACACGGGTACAATAAAAAAATTGAAAATTGTTAATGCCGGATGTAGATGGTTCCGCGACCGACCCATAGTCACACCAAATTGCCACACTAGTGTGACTATGGTTAATTTTATTTATCCGTAGTCACACAGTCGAATCATACCAGTGCACTGGTATGACTACGGATAATTTAACCTGATAGTCACACTGGTGTGGCTACGGCTGATCCGTAGTTACACTAGTGTGACCACGGACAATTTAACCTGACCCGTAGTCCATTGAATTCAGACCATTGACCCAATTTGTATCTTTTGGGTTGCTTTTTCTATTTCTCCGTACTTACCGGTATTATTTCTTTTAATATTTAAACTGATAATGGACAGGGCTATTTGTACGTGGCGGCGTGGTTTGTATGTTATATATCTGGGATTCTGGGATTTGGAGTATTGGTGGTGAATCAGGCACACAGTCCTCAGTACTATCACTAAAATCATTCACATACTTGTGCAATAAATTCCAATTGTATGTTATACTATAGATATAGATATGTTAGTTTTAGGGAAACCTGCCCAAGAAAAAACGTCATATAGACCAATAAGCCTTTTGCCGACTATGTCCAAAATATTTGAAAAAGTGCTGCTGCATAGGATGACCCCAATACTTAAAGAGAAAAATATACTACTTGACCATCAGTTTGGCTTCAGGAAACAACACGGAAAAGTAGAACAAATACACCGGGTCTGTGAACACATTAGAAAAACGCTGGAAGAAAAGAAATATTGCTCTTCAGTGTTTCTGGACATCCAGCAGGCTTTTGACAAGGTGTGGCATAAGGGGGAGGCCCTTATGCTACACCTTGTAAGCAAGACTAAACAGCATCTGCCTCAACCGTTCTTTAGCATTCTCGCAACTCTTACCTCACAGATAGAGTTTTCTACGTAAAAGAATCAGGTAATACCTCAGCCCTTCACAGAATTGAAGCTGGTGTACCTCAGGGTTCTGTTCTGGGGCCAATTCTTTACATATTGTACACAGCTGACTTACCGACGGAACCTGGAGTTGTTATAGCAACATTCGCAGATGATACAGCAATATTGTCTATTCAAACAAACCCACAAGGTGCATCAAATCTTCTGCAGAGTGGACTTAATAAATAAAATAAACACTTGTATGAAAAGCTGGAAACTAAAGGCCTGTGCTGCAAAGTATGTCCTAGTTACCTACACACTCAGAAAGGAGGACTGCCCACCGGTCAAACTGGGAGATACCACCCTACCACACAGAAGTTGTGTCAAATACCTGGGAATTCATTTGGACCGTTGATTGACCTGGCAACAACACATCAAAGCCAAAAAAGACGAACTCTCAAAACGACTAAAAAAAATTCACTGGTTACTGGGCCGCAACTCCAGGCTATCGCTGGATAACAAGCTCCTATTATACAAAGTAGTATTGAAGCCCGTTTGGGTGTATGGGATACAGCTCTGGGGAAGCGCAAGTAACTCCAGTATACCCATCTTGCAGCGCCAACAAAACAAAATACTTATACGCACAATAGCCAATGTCTCATGGTTCACTACAAACGCTGAAATCCACCAACAACTAGACATTCCCAAAGTTGCTGAGGAGATTCGGAGTGTAGCAGAGAAATATGAAGAACGACTAACCATCCACCCAAATGAGCTAACTCGTCAGTTGACACGGGACTACGTGCTCCGCTTGAAGAGCCACAGTATCATGGCACTAGCAGACCGGCAGTAAATCCGTAACATCTGCGAGTAGATGGCATCACTGGAAGCCATACTCTACACTACAAGCAACGCGGAACTCATCCGCTCATAGTCTGAGGACTGATAGCAGACAATACGTAGAAGAAGAAAAAAATTACTGTTGCTGCTATTTCCGTCGTGAGTCTATTTCTTTTTTACTATGTATATCACTATGAGCACTAAGGGATCGCTCTAAAGCAGCAAAAGTGCACGGTGCAGTAAGAATACGAACAGCAACTTTGCTCGATGCAGTAGACCCACATATATACCCTTCCACCAGATTGATGAAATCTCCGACTCCAAAAACCATCTCTTGCTCTATACGATGCCTAGTTTGACATTACATTCAAACCGATACTTTGTCCTACTTCGTAAATAAACTCCATAGCGTCGACTTCTAGACTTTCGTCAAGTTCAGATCCTTGGTCTGTGGGGCCTAATAAGTAAAAATACGTGGTAAGTAAGTAAGTTAGGGGTAAAAGCAGGATCAGATTGCATTATAGCAGTTCCGGGTCGTAAGTAAAAACTCGAAAATTCACTTAAAACGCGCGCACTCTAACCAGCGAGGTAAACTATACTGACAAGTTTGAGCGGGGAAGGGGCGCGGGGATAGCTCCGCGTGGGCGACATCCCTTCCCCTCCCGGTCTTGCCACCCCGCACACCGGCCGTAGCGCGCTACATGTTTAAATAATAAATCCAAACTATAATATTATAAATGCGAAAGTAACTCTGTCTGTCTGTCTGTCTGTCTTTCTGTCTGTCTGTCTGTCTGTCTGTCTGTCTTTGCTTCACGCCTAAACTACTGAACCGATTTGTGTGAAATTTGGTACAGACATAGTTTGGAACTTGAGAAAGGACATAGGATAGTTTTTATTACAAAAAATAAAATAAAAAATAAAATTTATTCCGGACATACAGCGCCATCTATTGGTCAAGAGTCGGCATCAATTCAGTACTGAAAATTCATTCATCGGAAATATGTAAATAAATAGTAAAAAGATATGAAAAATATAATATAATACAACTATTAGTACAAAGAAAATGCTCTAACGGAGTATAGATCATTGTGATCGCGCAATGGTGTCGATCGTTACACGAGTTTGGTTTATGTTATTGTTTTAATTCATCGGAAAAAAGTAAATAAATAGTAAAAAGGAATGAAAAAAATAATATCAATATAATAAAACTTTTAGTACAAAGAAAATGCCCGAACGGACTAAAGATAAATAATCCGAGTTGTCACTATGCTCGATAGATGGCGTTGGGATCGAAATAGATCGCGCTATGGTTTCGTTACACGCATTTGGATGGGTATCGGCCGAGCGCTTCGGTACTGTCGTGGAATTGTGGATTGATCGTTTCGTAAATTTAAAATTGGCTCCGTTGTATTAGTAGATTAAAAGGTTTATTTGTTGGGTTGTCTGGTGGTTGTTTTCAAAATTGGTTCAGTTGTATTTGTCGATTAAAAGGTTTATTTGTTGGGTTGTCTGCGGTTGTTGTACGATGTAAGTGTAGTTTGATCTCGATTATTAGTAGATACTAAAATTGTATGTCTAAATTCGTTTTAATTTTTAAATTAATTAGATCGTTCCTTTTAAATTATTTAGTTTTAAGCTTGGTTATTAAGAGAATAGGTTGTAATAACATATCTTCAATTCAAACGCAGAGCTCATTATGTTGATTTTTGAAGAGTTCCCTAGAATATCTTCCACATTTCATTTTTAAAGAGATCCCGCGAGATCGGGAACTATGTGGGTAAAACCAAAAATCTGCCGGAAGTCACTATTCCACGCGAACGAAGTCGCGGGCAAAAGCTAGTTCGAAATATTTTATTTTCACCCAGCCAAACCACCCAATGGGTGGAATGAAACGGGTGATAACTGGGTTTTAACCCACTAGTAGGTTTTAACCCGGGTGGTTACCCATCTCTAGTTGTAACTAGTTAGTTTTAAAACTTTGTATTGTACCTAATCTGTGGAGAACGATGTGGATAGCATAATTGTTTTAAAATGTAGGTAATGATTAAAATATATATTTTTTTTACAAATTCTTATTTTGCTACTCTTTGTTTTTTGTTAAATAAATAAAATAAAACAAATCAAATCATTTATTTGCATCAATGGGTAGGTACCTACATGAAGTGGTACATACAACAGAAAAAATTTTTAAAGCCATATTCTACCTTAAGGACTAACCTTACACGAGCTAAACGCGAGTTTTATAATTACTAAAAGTAGGTACCTATATGATTCACTGCTTTAAACAAGACCAGAAAAATATATGAAGGATATTCTTCAGGATGCTAGCATGATACTGTTTTGAAAACGTAATACAAGCGTACGTAATACAATTAATTTAGCTCGATAAAAAGAAATGGGAAATTATAAGTCTAGCCACAAAATTATTTATTGGACACGTGATTAAACTTCTAATTTTATAACTAAGCAACGAGAAAATGACAAGGCCTCTATTAAACTAATTCGTCTTTTTTACAACGCCAACTAAATATTCTATAGAAAGCGTCAAGTAAAATCATCAATTATTGTGACTTGTGCTTCTTATTTATACACTAGCTTCTGCCCGCGACTTCGTACGCGGATCCTGTTGCTTATGCCAGCGACAACGGGGTCGTCAAAATCGAAGATCTGAAACGTCTGATGTCGAATTCTAAGAGCCCGGGGAAGGGAAAAGCGGATCTTTCCCATCTGAGCAACACATACCGTTTGTTTCTTTTCGCCATTTAACAGCTTCACAAAAAGTACAATTTTGAACCATAATATGTGGCGTACCTATTCAATCATAGGAGTAGGTACCTATATACGTAAATGCACTCCGTTCCTTTCAATTCTTTCTCTCTCACTTTCTAACTGATTATGAATATTTTGTTGTGTGCGTGTTCGGGGTAATGTATGATAATCTCGAGCAGCAGTTAGTCGCGCATCACGTTCATCACTCGTTTCAAAAGACCTGTTAGTAGATGTGCGAATACACTGAGAACTCAAGCGTGATTCTGTATCGGTAAATGTTTCCGATTCGCGAGACAATGCATGTCGCTCACGATCAGCGGACAGTCGCGCATCACGTTCCCCACTTTTCTCTAGAGATCTACAAGTCGATGCGTAGATACGCTTGGTACTCAAGCGCAATTCTCTATCCGTGAACGTCTCCGACTCGTGAGACAATGCATGACGTTCACGATCAGCCAGTCGCGCAACTATTCTTCACTGGTCTCTAGAGATCTGGATGTAGATGCGTAAATACGCTAAGAACGCAGGCGTGCTTCGCGATCCGAAGGGGTTTCCACGGAGCAAGTTGCAGCCTGGTGTTGTCGAACAGCATCAAGTCTCTCCTGACGCTCTTCGGTAGATTCTTGGGATCTTATGATCCTCAATCTTGTAGCTCCTTTGGAACATTGGGAAAGATTTGACCTCTTTCTAGGCATGGTTATACTTAAACATTAGAATTAAGAACGGGATATTTACACAAACAATAAACATGGTAAATATCCCGTTCTTAATTCTAATGTTTGTGTTAGTGACCATGTCAGTCTAAAAACTCATATGGTTATACTTAGTTTTCCTGTGAAAATATCTAATCAATTAAAATCTAATTGACTGCTCCCCTGCGTTACCGGGTAGGCTACTGAGTCACGAAGATAAATGGAAAAGGAAATTCAACACTCAAATAACATAAACCCGAAGACATATTTATTCGATAAAATAAAAATAAAATAAAATAATAAATGGGAGTTTTGGCCAGTCGAGTCAAATTTTCATTGATATACAATCGTCATCTAAAATCAGTCCTAAACTGTTACCGCCTTCACCGCGTGGAGGTACTCCCAGCTTATGTTATTTTATACAGTGAAATTAGTGATAGCTTTGCAATAATTTTCACATCAGATGTTTCTGACCTTCGATTTTTTCTAAGTCAACAGGAAATGCCCATCAGAACGAACAACTTTTGCTAAGACGTTATTCCTATATGTGATATGGTGTAGCTGGGCTCTTGGAGTTCCACAACAGGTGTCCCAGATCTTCGATTTTTATAAGTCAACAGAGAGTGCTCATCAGATTGATCAACTTTTGCTAAGACGTCATTCCTATATTTGTTATGGTGTAGCTGGGCTCTTGGAGTTCCACATCAGGTGTTCCAGATCTTTAAATTTATTCTCTCAGCAGAAAATGCTCATCACATGGAACAATTTTGCTATGGTGTCATATTTGTATCTCTTATAGTTTAGCTGGTCTGTTGCGGTTCTACATCAGGTGTTTAAGTTTCCAAGATAAAGTATAGCCTATAGCTGGCCAACGCAACTTCGTCTGCGTCACATAAGAGAGAGAAACGAAAGGGAAAAAAAAACCCGTTTTTGCAACATTTTTCATTCCTGCTCCGCTCCTAATTGTCGTAGCGTGATGTTATATAGCCTTCGTCAATAAATGTACTATCCAACACAAAAATAATTTTTCAATTTGACCAGTAGTTCCTGAGATTAGCGTGTTCAACCAAACAAACAAACAAACTCTTCTGCTTTATAATATTATAGTATATAGTATAGAAAAGTATAGATATAGATAAATCGTAATAGATAACTTTTTCAAATACTTTTGATAAGATAGGTATTTGAGATGTTGGTCTATAACAGTTCATGTTTTCTCTATCCTGCTTTTTAAATATTGTAATTATCACAGACAATTTTAATTTTGATGGAAAGACCCCATCCTCATATGACACAGTACGGGTGCTATTATTTTGGCCACTACCTTAATTATATTAGTACATGTTCCGTCATACCCCCCACTATTTGTATTTTTAGGCACTTTATCATAAAAAGTGAGTTTGAATTAGAATATGTAATTCTATAATTGGGGTTTTTGTTGAGAGAATGTTTATGTGGTTCCTGATTTGCAAAAAAAGTTGTTGAATTCATTAGCAATTGTATCTGTGATTGGTATCTTATTTACAATTATTTTTTCATTTTTTTTAAGCTGCTGGTTGACATTTGTTTTATAGTTATTAGTACCTTCCACATAGCTTTAGCTTTATTTACTGAGCTATAGGAATCGTTCTGAGATTTTTGGTTAATTTAATTATTGCTTTTAATCTTTTATAAAATATTTTGATTGAATCTTTAAATCGTTGGTTTGGTGATTTTCTGTATTTCTAAAGTAATTGACGTTTACACTTGGAACAAGGGTAGGCTTTGTCAGTCAGACAGTGGTGTCGATTCTGTTGTGCACAAACTAAACTTAATTTAGACTATTGCTGTCTTTTACTAAAAGGCAGGGCGAGAAAAGGACGGCTATAGCTATGCACTAAGTTAGAAATGTCAAACTAGTTTGTGCCTTGCGCTTCACCGTGTTATTAGTCGACATGTTTTTACGTGCACCCTTCATTTGTATGGAAATATTAGTTCGAATTAAATTTGACAGCTCTAAATTACGTCCGTCTCTTTCTAGTTTTATTGGTGAGAAAAAGATAGTAATAGCCTAAATTAAGTTTAGTTTGTGCACAACAGAATCGGCACCAGTGATTATAAACAGATATTTATTAAGTAGAGATGGGACCCAATAGGAATGACGACTGACTAAAATAAATATGATTCTGTTTAGACCGTCGCGTCAGTTAGATTATCGAAAAATGTCGTGTTTTTTGTTTTATCTAATTATTTAAATTAAGGAAGATAAAACGCATCAAATATCATGAGTGGGTGCTTGTGACGTCACTTTTTTACCGATGTACTGAAATGTGACGTCAAACGATTTTTCGACTCTCTGTATCGTCTTAAATTTTTGTTGACGTGAAAAAATAAAAAGTATGTGTCCAATATTTTTTGGAAATCCATCTGACGGACTAGTTTGATGTTTTTTGTCATCTACCCTATCATTGTAGTGATGACCAAGATAGATAAGGATACTAAATGTCTCATGTCAATTTCCAGAGAAGGAGGAACTGCTGAGCCTGTGCGTGTCCCACGTGAACAGCGCGGCGTACCGGCGGCGGGGCTCCCGCGCCGGCGCCAGCCCCTTCAGCTCGCTCAAGGGCTTCACCAACAACATCAACGACTTCCTCAACTCGGCCTTCGACATCCGCAACGGCGCGCAACCAGCGCCACCGCCGCCCGCCCGCGGATGCGGAAGTAATGTCCCAATGCAACTATTTTTAGTTTTTAACTGTAATCATCATGTTCTTGAGTGGAGACCGCGAATCGCAACGGAAGATAGTACCATAATGCCCTCAGGCTGGCTGGAAGTGGAATCATATCTTCGCATGGTGAACTGGCATGCGATTATATAGGCCATTCTCAGTTCTCAGTTGACTTGTGGCGGTCTCCACTCAAGAACAGAAGTTTACCTCATCAGTGAACTGTTCCAAACTGTTTACCACGGCCCATTGCTACTTCAGCTTGTGAAATATGTTGACTATGGTTCTTTGTCACTGTCTCATCACCTTATTACATCTATATCTATACTAATATTATTATTTAGAGCAGAAGAGTTTGTTTGTTTGGTAGAACGCGCTAATCTCAGGAACTACTGGTTCAAATTGAAAAAATATTTTTGTGTTGGATAGTCCATTTATCGAGGAAGGCTTTATGCTATATAACATCACGCTACGACCATTAGGAGCTGAACAGGAATGATAAATGTTGCAAAGACGGGGATTTTTTTTTCTTTCGTTTTTCTCTCTTATGTGACGCAGACGAAGTTGCGTGGGTTAGCTAGTATTATAAAGAGCAGCAGTGGCCCAGTGGTGACGGCCCCGACTGCTTTGTGTAATTTATTTCATCACTACTGCTCTCAAAAACGGTGAAGGAAAACTTCGTGAGGAAACCGGCATGTTCTAGAACCAAAAATTCGATGACACGTGACTTCTACCAACCCGCACTGGGCCTGCGTGGTGGATTATAGCCCATACGCAAAATACGCGCTTTTACGTGGAGTTGCGAATACCAGCCCGTTGTACAATACAATACATATACGATCTTTTTGAAAAATTCCAAGTCTTTCCATAGTTCGGCGAGCGACTTTGGATTTGTGGACCGGCCATAAGTCATATCAGGTAGAACTATGATCAAAGAGTTTATTTTTTAGCCTCTGTAGAATTGGCGACGTGAAGACTAGGTGTTTCTCGACGTTATTTATCTTTATAATGATCTTATCTATTTTACACATATCATACTGTATGCAATTGATGTATTGTATCATTATGATTCTGATTAAGTAAACAATAGTATTGCAATGACTAATCAATTAATTACAACTAATTCTAGGATACAGTGTATATCAGAATAGATAAAGCATTGTTTTATCAATGTTACCTACTCTAGAAAGAGCTAACAGTACAGTTTGGTCGCTGTTATCTTGAGTCTGTCGTTCTTAGGTGGATATTCTACTGAGTCATAACTGTCGTGACTACAGTTGGGCACGCGTGCACGTTTGCGCGAATGCGCACAGATTAATAACAACACCACTTAGATGAAGTGGATTGTGCCCACATTCTACTCACCATCATGACTGTACAGTGTTTTTTTTTTAACTTGGGCTCTGTGGCACTTTCTTTCCTATTGTATTCTAAGGAAGGTATTCTGAGGAAATTTTCAAGTCATTAGTTCAAGTTCTAAGGCTGAGGCTACACTAGGCAGCGATTTGCGATGCGACTGGAACAGCGAAACGAGAACAGCATGGTATGGCTACATTACAAGCGAGATTCCGGCGTATTTTCTAATAAATTCGCTTCAATTTCGCTATGTTGGTGTAGCCGATGCCGTGATTACAGTAATGTTGTTCCGATCGCATAAAGAAATCAAAGATCGCTAGTAATATTTGATGTACAGTGTAGCCATATACGTGAGCATTCATTTACTTGTTTTAATCGCTCATGTGTCGCAGGTCGCGTCGCGGCCTAATGTAGCCTCAGCCTAAAGCTCGTGCCAAAAGCTACTAAAATCAATCATTGTAATACATCGCCGAGCAGTCTTAGTAATGCCAAAAAATATTTTTTGGTTCGAATGTCGCCTACTAAAGGCGTTAAGAAGTTTCCCGTAACCTTCACATTTGCGATTACTAAAATATGGCAATAACATGGATACAATAGGATTATCAACTTTATGTATTAGCACTGTATCGGTTTATCCGGCTATATCGGTAGAACTTTTTCCTTGTATGTGTTACAGTAAGTCGGTATACAATTTTGAATATTCTGCTAATTTGTATAATTGTGAATGTTTCAGGCAATTGCTTCAACTCGGCCCACGTTCACAATAACACGGGGGACAACGATGTCCCGAACAATCGGCCGAGGCCCCATGCAGAACGATTTACAACAACACCAGGTGATCACACATATGATTAACATACAATATGAAGAATAAATTTGTCAACTAGCTTTACACATTGAGATTCTAAATTATAGCTATTTATTCATACAAAGGTTGAGGTAAGTAAATCATTTAGCGGTCTTACCGTGAAAGTATAATATCAAATTACCTACTGACAATGAAATGGCTAAACTATTAGATTTCGTTGCATTTGTTTGGGTAGACGTGGGTAGTTAAAACAATAGTTGTCGGTATCGGCAGAAAAATAACTGTCGTCACTCAGAAAGATTCCATGTTGAAATAGACACATCTGCCGCATGTAAGACGAAATATGAGCTAATCTCTCACAGCGCGGCAGACAACCCTGACGGAGACATGTGGGAGGGAGGCTTTGCCCTGTAGTGGGTTATAGATAATAGTTGTCGGGCATTCCGTGGTCGCAGGCGGCGAGGCGGACATCAGAGTGCCGGTGCCGCAGTCCTCCTCCTCCGTGTCGCGCTCCGCCTCCGCAGAGAGCGCCCGCGTCGACACCGCCGACTGCTTCGAGATCGAGGACCTGGACGACACCGGCTGGGAGTTCGTCACCCGCCCAGCCGACCCGCTGCCCAACGGTAACCACTGCTGCCATAGCTATGCCAGCCCACTGCTGGACCCACAGTTAGCGCGTCGACACCGCCGAGATCGAGGACCTGGATGAAGCTGACTGCGAGTTGGTCACCCGCTAGCGATCCGCTGCCCAACGGTAACCGCTACCGAGTACCGGGCCGCCTTCTGGCTGTCTTGTCCTTGCTTCAGTCATCTTTTAGGTTATGCCCAAAACCGAAACTATCGCTGCTGTCATACTTTTTAAATACAATTTTACGCCATCATTTCTTAGAAGTCGGGTTGTCTTGGCACTTTCGACAAAGTAAATATGTTCGATATCATGACGTTGTCACCGGTATCGATAGCTCACCATCAACATGACAGACGTATGCTTCTTTCCTCAGACTCGGACGTCCTCATCAGCACATCGGTGAGCTACCCGCGCTATGAGCCCCCCCCCCGCGCGTCCTCCACACTGGAGCTGCGTACCTCGGAGTCGCCCACACGCGACACACGCGACACACGCGCCGCACGTGCCACACGTACCGCAGACAGCGCCAGCCTGCAGGACGCGCCGCTCTGTGACGACACCGACACCGACAACGGGACCGATGAGAACGGGACCGACTATGATACCGGTGCGGAATTAATTACTCTACACCCTAAATCACATGTACTCTTTGGTGCTTTAACCAACGAGTGCATGTGATTTTTAGTGTCCGACCGAAGATTGAGTTTTAACCGAAGATAAATCAATCAAATCAATATTAAATCAATTCGATAATTTTAATTAAAAGTCCATGTTGGAGCTCATGGCTAAATTATAATAGCGGCACCAATCGATCTTCAAGGTTAGGTAACACCTGTCAAGGTCGCCGGTCGCTCCGTGGATAGGAACCATCCATTACACGTACCCAGTTTCTTTCCTGCTGCCACATTAAAATGGCACCACCTTCACGATTGCCAACGAATATCAGATTGCTGTCGCTGTGTTTATTGAACGCTAACCAAACAGCAACCCGGTGTACGCACTACGCACTACGCAGTACGCACTACGCACACAGGTACCCCGAGGCAGGTCCGGCTGGAGCAGTTCTCGAGCGTGTGCGAGCTGGAAGCGCTGAACGTGAAGCAGCTGAAGGAGCTGCTGCTGCGCAACCGCGTGGAGTACCGCGGCTGTCTCGAGCGCGCAGACCTGCTGGAGCGCGCCAAGACCTTGTGGAGGAACCACGCGCACTACAAGGACGGTAAGACCACCTAATGTTGCTTTCAAGGGTTTCAGGGGTACGAGGGCTGCACTAAAAGTATCGGGAATGGAATATTTCCACTGTTCCTGTCATATTAAAATCTTTTTAATTGAAAACTCCTTTGTTTTAAAAATCGAATACCATTTATTTATTTAAAAAAAGATTCTCGGTCTTGTCACAAGGTTTTGTCAAACTTGTTTAGTCGTTGAGAAAATGGAATTGACTGCAGAAAATTCAAGAGCAATGATTTATTATGACTTTCGAAGTGGTTTAACACGAACACTGTGTTGACCGGATGATTTCTGCATTTGGTGATGAAGCCCCATCCAAAACCACAATTTATCGCTGGTTTGTTGAATTTCAACGTGGACGTGTCAAGCTCAGTGATGATCCCCGTCAAGGTCGTCCAAAAACTGCAGTCACCCAAGAAAACGTTGATGCTGTGCGTAAGCTGATTGGGGCCGTTCAAGTATTACGTAAGCACTATTGGGGGGCGGAGGGGTCTTTGTTTTGCTTATTTTGGATGACATGGGGGGTAGGGGAGTCTAGATGATGATTACGTCATGGGTAGTTATTTACTTTTTTACACGAATGGCAACCCTCACATTATCTATGCTTGAAAACGAAACGCATTTTCGAGGATTCCCGCAAGTAATGCATACGTTTAGGCACTCGCTTTAGAACCGATTAGGGGAATTACCGCGCGCTATTCACTTGTCTAAATTTCCTCTGTCAGTGTATTGTTTTGTTCAGTAAAATCTAATCTCTATCCTAAATCTATTCTTATTTTTGAAATTATAAATATAACATTATAATCATAAATAAAAAAAGATACATTTATAATTGAAAAATGTTTACGTAAGCATAGGGGGAAGGGGTAAGAGCTTTGCTTACTTTTGCTGACAAGGGGGATGGGGGGTAAATAATTGTAATAAATCTGCTTACGTAATATTTGAACGGCCCCATTGAGGAAGATCGACATGTGACATACCGCGAAATTCAGGCAACTTTAGACATTGTCATGAGTCAAATACAAATAATCTTGCGTGAACAATTAGGTGTAAAAAAGTTGTTTTCCCGATAGATACCGCATTCGCTCTGTGAAGAGCAAAGAGCGGCTCGCGTTACTTGGTGCGTCAGAACTCTCGAAAGATTCCACGCAGGATCCTCAAATGCTGTATACAACATCGTATCAGGTGACGAATCCTGGATATACGCGTACGAACCCGAAACAAAAAACCAGTCACGAGTTTGGGTGTTCGAAAATGAGTTAAAGCCAACAAAAATTGTTCTTTCACGGAGTGTTGCAAAAAACATGGTGGCCACGTTTGTGTGTTGTGATTCCTGACCCGATCACGACATAGAACGGAGATTTTACTATGGCACAAAATGGTTATTTTAATCGTGTTTTATTGTGCCACTAATCCCATTAATTTGTGCCTTGTACTTTTTGAGTAATAAGAGTACGATTGTGGTCGGGCTGGGGATCACGGTTCCTGACCCGACCACAACCAGATCTAATAAAATATCAATAGTCAGAAGTTACTGATTATGCCAAAAATATGTGTCAAATTGTGCCTATGGCACACGAAATTCTTTTACTATTCAAATCACAGAATATATCTTGATTCGGATAAAATTGAATAATCAAGAAATAAAGTGTGTCAATCACACGCTATGCAATTTCACTGCGATTTGCAAGCAGTTTTATTTTGTGAAATTATGCTATTATTTAAAGCACTTTATTATTTTATTTTACTGGATGTGTTGACGACTTCTATGTAGTGTCGTGTGTCGACTTAAATGTATTTAAAAAAAAAATTACAGCCACTATGTTTTGTAGCATTATATTAGTGTGTTAAGCTTGTATAAAAACCGGTCAAATGCGAGTCGGGTTCGTATCTTGAGGGTTCCGTAACCCACATCATAACGATACACGTTTGTCTCCAAAACCGGCCATATTACGACTATTCCTCTTGAGGGACAAAGAACGGTTAATGCAGAATGGTATGCTAGCATTTGTTTGCCACAGACCGTTTCTGAACTCCGTAAAGAGAACTGCAACCGCCGCATCATCCTCCATCACGACAATGCGAGTTCTCACACCGCGCACAGAACAAAAGAGTTTTTAGAGCAAGAAAACATAGAATTATTAGACCATCCGCCGTACAGCCCCGACCTAAGCCCTAATGATTTCTATACTTTCCCTAAAATAAAGAATAAATTGCGTGGACAGAGGATGGCCGTTTGAAATGACAGCATGTTTGATGAAGCTGTCATTTCAAACGGCCATTTTGGAGACCCCAACTTCCGAATGGAATGGTTGCTTCAATGATTGGTTCTATCGTATGGAAAAATGTGTCAAATTTCGCGGAGAATACTTCGAAAAGCAATAAATACATTTTTAAATAGTAATGTTGTGTCACTTCCTTGATTCCCGAAATTTTCAGTGCCGCCCTCGTACCAACAAACTTGCCGAACTGTTGACTAAGATGGCGGTAATTTTTATGTTTATTTATCCTCGTACTAGAACCCACACTAACATTATAAAATCCATCTGCACGTCCGATTGCGCGGAGGTCATCGAGAGCGTAGCGCCAGGTCCTGTCACTCATGACGTCAGGCAGCCACTCCTCCATAGTTCCACAAGTGTACTCCATTCATATTGCGCACATTCTTTCAGATTATTTTTGTGACTAAAATTGAAAAAAATACAGAAAAATTTGAAGTGTTCTGACGGATAACGTAACTCCCAAATGACGAAATAAATAAGTCCAGGTACGAGTAATGTAGTACACATTTTCATAGTTTTAGGTGAAAATAAAGTTTTAACATAATTGTAAAAAGACTTGTGATTGGAATATATGAGGTGAAAAAACATTTTGGAAATGGAAGGCGATTCTGAATTGCATGAAATCAAGTTGATGAATAAAATGAGTAATTAGCGATAAAGGGTAAGAGTATGATGTATAAGGTACATGGTGTATGGTGTATAACACTTGGTTGCAGACATAGACAACCTGCCTCCCGAGGAGTGCTGCAAGATCTGCATGGCGGCGCCGCTGGAGTGCGTACTGCTGGAGTGCGGACACATCGCGGCGTGCACGGCGTGCGCCAAGCAGCTGGCCGAGTGCCCCATCTGCCGCCAGTACGTCGTGCGAGCCGTCCGGTTCTTCCGCTCCTGAGCTAACCTGCTACCTGGGAACTACTTTTTCAACGAGAACGTTGTTTTTACATCTTTAAGGCTCTCGTTCACGGCCGGTTTTTACCCGGGTGGGCATCGGCCCAGTCGACTGTCATGTATGAAGCAATATGGTGAAACCCCGGTTCCAGTATGCGCCGTGCCTGGTTTAAAACCCGGGTTCGTGTCAAGCGGCCCGGCTACAAGCCGGTCGTGTCAAGAGCACTTATTTCTTAAGAAACTATGTATGATAGCAACGAGTAGTTATGCTATCATGTAATTTGACGGAATCGGCTAATAGAATAGGAGACTACAATATCCTTTTGTGAAATCAAGTATCGCGTATTTTTATTTTAGAATATGGTTAGCAGTGGGTGTGTATCATTGCGAGATCCAGATGATCTACATAATATTCCTAACAACGATCGCTTAGCTTTAAACAAAGATGAGTGACGGCTACACCAGGTCCGATGGTAATATTCACGTTACTTCGTGTGTAAGTGTAGGCGTGTACTGCGACTGGGTCGTCTGCGCGTGCGCACTCGTGCGATAGTTCGCTTACTCGAACAGTTTCGTGCCGATTGACCAAGCCGCTTGGCCGCTTAGACGGGTATAAATACAACCTTAGTTACCTAATCGTTCCCTTAAACTGTTGACTCGTATTCGCACAGGCGCGGTCTATCGAAGACATTAATATCGTAGTAATAGGAGTGTTTTAATACGGCACATTTTTTTACCGACGTGCTGTTTACCATAGTCGCACAATGCGCGAACAAAACGTCGGGTCGCAGTATGCCCTGACCTACGAGATAGCTGACGACATGTACAACCGGTGACCACTTCAGTCTACCTCAAAAGTACAGAACTGATCGTGTAAATGTTATATCTGTTAATATTTTTACATAAACTGTTGTTGTATTTCAATTGTCGCTCTCCAGCCGTCGTAATCGTAGACTAATAATCACGTATTCGGATTCGTCGTGTACTCCAATACTATGTGAATTTATCATACAAGGTATAAGCGCCGAACGTACTGACAGTATCTTAGTTCTGTTTGATTTTTATTATTAGGGTTTCTGATTGTCTTAGAATGATAAAGAAATGTTGTAGTAACTCGATTGTGCCTACACAAGTTGCCAGAGTACCTACCTACGCATTACATAATAGTATAGGTGGCCATGTTTATACTGCTTGTGTAAATAATAAAATGTAAAATTCGTTTCATCAGGATAAAGTGGCCTGACAATAAGAGAACACTTGTAGTGAAACGTGGCGAGGTCATATCATGTACAGTGCGTTCGCAGCTGTAATTAGGTGTAAAAATTATATCATTGGTTAGAATTAGCTCAAAATTGTATGTTCTACACTCGAATGTAGTCGGGCGCATTGTGGAAATCAGCATTTTTATCATTTCTATACGAGTAGTCGAGTACCTACTGGCATGTTTGTCATTTGCCCAAGCTTGTGAATACTTTCAGCGCCCACACAATTTTTGTTTCGCTATAAAATCTTCTGAATGTCACGCTATGCGACCGACTATATTCGCGGTAAAGCGTATTTTTTTTTATTTATTATAAAATTGTTGTTAGTATGCTAGCAAGCAGGCTGTGTAATGTTTCAATTGTTATTTAGTGTGACGTACTTGTAACGATGACGCAACAAAATGTGTGACTGGTGAGAAATGGTGTTAGTGCTACATTATGTACTCTCTTATTTAAACAACACAATCAATTAATGTTGCTCTTTGTGTATTATTCAATAAATTCACGTTTTATCTATAAATAACGTATTTTGGAAGATATTGGTCCTTGAAAATTTATGAATTTTGTTGCATGTATTTGTTTATATTCTTAAAAAATATTGCAACGCATTTATGTGGTATTTTCCAAGATTCTAAATCTAAAAGGTATGAAGCCAATACTATGGTTCCCTGTTTTGTCACGTTATATGGCGCTGCACGACTGTTCCAAAATGTATTATTTACGCATATTATGTATTCATTTAAGTGATGCAGCGACACCCATATTTAAGACGTATTTACGAGTCGTCGCTTAATGAAATGCTTTCTTATACATAGATAAGGAACGTCCGGCCGTCGTCCGCGGTTCGTGTAATGTGACGTGGTGCAATAACCCCGCCGTGTGGATCGCGGTTGTCATGTAACTGTATATAACATATTATGAACTTTATTTTTGTATGTAGCTGAGAGTCTGTGAATGTATGCCCACAGACGATGGCGAGAAACCGTCTTCCCTCGTATGGTACAACGCGCGTCCGTTTGTGAAGCCACTGGGCTTATGTAGGTGCCGCCACTTAGTACTGGCTGACAACGTCACGTCCTCACCGCCCGGCGGACCCGGCGGACCCGGCGCGGCGGCGTCGCCCCTACCCGTTACTAAATCAACTTCTGAATTAACCAAGTTTGAACATGTACTAGCATAGCTTAGCCACGACATGTAGTCATGTTATTTATATCTTTATTTAACTATGTATTTGTTAGTACCGACCATAAGGTGGCGGTATCGCTTACTGAAACTCAAGCATTAGCAGCCAAAATTTCCGCTGATAAGCATGCGCTATTTTTTTTTCATCTCTATTTTTGAGAGCCTTCTACGATGTTACGTGATTATTTGGGACTTGCTATTTTGAGCATATGTCGACGGGTGTTGTACCATACGAGCCAATTTTCATATATAATTATAACAAAAAAGTGCCGTGTAAATAATGCAAGGAATACTGCAATCATTTCAATAAAATTGTAACACATAGATAAGTTGAATACACGGTAAAGCCTTTGTTGTCATTTTATTTAGCACACATACATACTATACACAGTACATAACAAACCATTACCGCAGAAAGTCAGGAAAACATTACATAACTAGTCCAAGAAAATTAGGGTTTCACCTCGAAATGAGAGATAGTCAGCTATAAACTTGTATAAACCTTTATTTTGACACCCTAAAACTTGTCTCAAAACCTACGATAAGTGACGTCCGACTACAGATATTTCAAGGTCAAAGGTCAAAAAATAGTTTTTTACACATTTATTGTAAATACCTATCTCGTTTCATGCTTCTCGGTTTTATGCTATTTGTATTTTACTAAATATTGTAGAGGATTAAATTCTCTACAACTTTTGTTTTATACTTTTTTTTAATATCTTGAACCATTTTCGAGGTAGAGGGTAGAGCGCGCGCAGTGTTGAACTAACCTGTTGTTGGAACATGCGTCGTTCATACAAACGTAATACCAAAATTATTTGTAAATCAAACATATTCTTAGGGTAGTGTGTATTTATTTCGATTGGATTACAGAATATCTAGGTTCCCAAATATATATATGTAAAGACAATACTCTGTATTGCTTTCGTATTGAGTTTTAATGTTATTTTATGTTTAGTTTATGGTCATTGAAAGACACAAGACATATGACGTTTACTTATATAAAAATGTGTTTTGCAAAATGATTTAATTTCCAAAACAGAAATAGAATTGTGAAGGTCGGATAAATAGACTTTAAATGTCGTTTCTTTATTTACAGGTTTGTTTTAATTTCTAATTGGTTAATATGATGTATGATATGTGTTTATTTTAGTTTCGTTGTTAACAATAAAAATCTTTATTTACAGAGCAACGCGTCATTTTATTTGGACTTCATTTAAGAAATAGTGTTATTATAAAACGACATTTTTGTTTATAAACACCTTAACAGAACATAAGAAATGGAAAAACTTCGTTTCGAATTCACTATACTTCCGGGGAGCGACGGAAAATCAAATATCTGTTGTTTAACCTCAATAGCTACGAGAGAAAATAAAGTATACGTTATTCCAGAAGAATTTCAACATGTTACCCATCACAAAGAACTAGTAAAAACAGCAACATTCATCAAGGTAAAAAACAGCTTAAAGAAAAGATACCAGACGCGAAGAGTCTGGATAACAATAACAGGAGAACTTAAGAAAATATACTTAGATGAGGATGACAATTTACAATTTGAAAATCAGTACTTAGAGGAAATGGAACAAGTTAAAAGTGCGGCTGCACAAAGTAGAGATACAGGTGTATTAGAAAAAATGTTTGAAAAACTAGTTCAAGATACACATGAGTCTAAGCAGCAAAACTTGAAACACATTGCAGAGAAGTTTGTGATCGAAAAATTTACCAGTAAAAATTCGAACGCAAACCAATGGATTGACACTTTTAAAAAAGAATGCCTACGCTTTGATGTGACAGAAGACGAGAAAAAAATTGAAATACTCAGATTGTTCATGGATAAAAGTTGTATAGATTGGTATGGTTCCATGATTATAAAATTGACCATGGATTCGGAATGGAAAATATGGAAAAACAAATTCTGTGAATCATTTGCGAACAAAGGATGGAACCAAATAACCTATGCTTTAAATTTCAAATATAAAGACGGATTGTTGGTGGATTATGCAATAAAGAAGGAAAAACTGTTACTGGATATGAGAAACACAATGGATACAGGTACCCTGATAGATCTTATTGCAGCTGGTTTGCCGGAACACGTACTCAACAGGATTGATAGAGAAACATTAAAAGATTCAGTTGATCTTTTTAATGAAATGAGAAGGTTTGAACATTTGGTGAATAAAAATAATAATTCAAATTATAGAAAATATGGAAACCCAAAAGGCAACTATAGAAATGAAGATAAAAGCCCATGTAAAACTTGTGAAAAGTTAAATAAAGGAATTCGCTACCACCCCGAATCTATTTGTTGGTTTAAAACAAAAGAAGATAACACAACAAAAGAAAAAAACATTAAACATGTAAACAACTCTGTGATAGAAGCCGAATTACATGAAGCTGAACAAAAAAACTAATAGTGACACCATTAATATATGTCAAACTAATATTAAACGATTCATTAGAAATTTATGGAGTTTATGATTCCGGTTCAAATGTTTCTCTAATTAATTCGAAGTTATTAAAACTAAAATGCAAGGGAGACAGTTTGAATGAAGCAAGTTTAATGACAATTAATGGTGTCAAAAAGACAAGTGGTTTGACAAACTTGAAAATAAAAATCTTTGAAATTGAAGAAAATGCCTTAGTGTACATTATAGATGAACAAAATTTCAAATATGATTTTTTGATTGGATTAGACTTGATAACGAAGTTCAAGTTAATACAAAATGAAGATTTAAAAATTACGCAGAAACACAACTTGAATAAAGAGAAAGAAGAAGAAGTTTCTACAAATACAATAGCTAATGCTAAAGAAGAAAAAATAAAAGAAAGAAAGAAAGAATACATGATTAATTTTAATGAACATGTAAAAGAAGAAGATTTCTCAATAAAGATAAACCATTTAAATGAACATCAGAAATCAGAAATAAATAAACTGATTAATAAATACAATTCAGTTTTTGCAAAGAATAAATATGACATTGGAACTGTTAACGAATATGAAGCCAGAATAGACTTGTTGGTGGACAAATATTGCAGTAAAAGACCCTACAGATGCACTATGGAAGATAAAAAAGAAATAGAAGAACAAATAGGAAAATTATTAGATAATAAACTTATAGAAGAATCATACAGTCCATTTGCTGCACCTGTAACATTGGCATATAAAAAAGAAGAAAACAGAAAATCCAGATTATGTATAGACTTCAGAGATTTAAATAAAATAGTAGTACCGCAAGCTCAGCCATTTCCGTTAATAGAAGACTTAATGACTAAGACAAGGAATTGCAATTTTTATTCCACTTTAGATATAAATTCTGCTTTTTGGTCTATTCCTTTACGAGTAGAAGACAGGAAAAAGACAGGATTTGTAACACAGGAAGGACATTTCCAATGGACTTGTCTACCGTTTGGACTGAAAACCGCACCGGCAATCTTCCAGAGGATACTGAGTAATATACTAAGAAAATATAAACTTACAGATTTTGCTGTAAATTATATTGATGACATCCTAATTTTTTCAAAATCATTTGATCAACATATTCATCACCTAACACAGCTGTTGGAAGCGATTAAAATAGAAGGTTTCAGATTAAAATTTACAAAGTGCACATTTGCATCAGACTCTGTAAAATACCTGGGTCATATAATACAAAATAATTCTATTAAACCACTAAAAGATAATCTGATTTCAATAAGGAATTTTCCTACTCCGAAAACGCAGAAGAATGTAAGACAATTTCTAGGAAAAATTAATTTTTATAATGAATATATACCAAGGAGTGCGATAATATTGGATCCGCTACATAACTTACTGAGGAAAAATCAACCATTTATTTGGTCTGACCAATGTCAAAAAGCATTTGAGAAAATGAAAAATCTCCTATGCTCTCAACCAGTTTTAGAAATTTTTGATAAGGATTTACCGATCAATATTTACACGGATGCTTCTATAGAGGGTGTTGGAGCCATTTTAAAACAAACGCAGCCAGACGGAAAAGAAAAACCAGTAGCTTACTTTTCTAAAAAACTAAATGGAGCGCAAAAGAAGAAAAAAGCGATATATTTGGAGTGCTTAGCCATCAAAGAAGCAGTACGATACTGGCAGTACTGGTTGATGGGGAAATTATTTACAGTTTATTCAGATCATAAGCCACTAGAAAACATGAATCTGAAATCGAGAACCGATGAAGAACTGGGTGATTTGACTTACTACTTATCACAATATGATTTTAATATAAAATATGCTCCAGGAAAAGATAATTTGGAAGCGGATTGCCTCAGTAGGAATCCTGTATTGGAGTCAAATGAAAATACAGATGAACAATTGAAAATTGTTAACTTAGTTAACCTAGAAGACATTTTAATAGATCAGAATAAAAATGAAGAAATACAAAAGAATAAAGAAAAAATAATGAATAAACAAAACATATACTATAAAAAGGTTAGAAACAAAGAAAAAATTATACTGTCAGAAGAATTCAGTATCCAACTTTTAAGAAATACACATGAGAATCTTTGTCACATTGGAATAAAACAGATGGAGAAGACAATTAGTCCACTGTACACGGCCAGAAATTTAATAAAAAATATTCAAAAAGTATGTAGAGAGTGTGAGATTTGTATACGAAATAAATCAAGAGGGCAGTACAAATTTGGATTTATGTCTCATCTGGGTCCAGCAACAAAGCCATTTGAAATAATCTCTATAGACACTATAGGAGGTTTTGGAGGGTCAAGATCTACGAAAAAATATTTGCACTTGTTAGTAGATCACTTTACTAGATACGCATTTATCTTAACTTCAAAAACTCAGAGTGCAAATGATTTTATAAGACTGGTCACAAATGTATCAGATATAGAAGACATTAATATGCTGCTCACCGATCAATATCCTGGTATAAATTCAAAAGAATTTAAGAAATTTCTAAAAGACAAACATATAAATATGATATTTACTGCAGTAAACGCACCATTCTCAAATGGTCTAAATGAGAGGTTAAATCAAACATTGGTTAACAAAATCAGATGTAAAATGAATGAAGACGGAAATAAGAGGGCCTGGACAACAATAGCTCATGAATGTGTGAGTAAATATAATCAAACTATTCACTCAGTAACTGGCTTTTCACCAAGTTATATTTTGTATGGTACAGATGTCACGGTTTTACCCATGGAATTGAAGCGAGAAAAAACACATAATGACTGGGTCAGAGATAGAGCAACAGCACTTCAGAACACAATAAAATCACATAACTACAACAAAACACTATTCGATAAAAATAGAAAATGCTTCGATTTTAACGTTGGAGATATGGTGTTTGTAGAAAACGGCAATAGGATAAATAGGAAAAAACTAGAAGAACTGAAAATAGGACCGTTTCAGATTATTGAAAAAGTTTCAAAATCAATATATAGAATCGACACAGGACACAGAAAAACAGAGTCAAATCTTTTTCATATCTCAAAACTTATCCCAATACCCATAATGCAAGAAGAAGAAAAGATAGGAGGAGAAGAAATAGAAGAAAGGAAAGTTGATTGAAAGTTTACTTGTGAAAACTTTCTTTTCCAAGGGGGGAGATGTAAAGACAATACTCTGTATTGCTTTCGTATTGAGTTTTAATGTTATTTTATGTTTAGTTTATGGTCATTGAAAGACACAAGACATATGACGTTTACTTATATAAAAATGTGTTTTGCAAAATGATTTAATTTCCAAAACAGAAATAGAATTGTGAAGGTCGGATAAATAGACTTTAAATGTCGTTTCTTTATTTACAGGTTTGTTTTAATTTCTAATTGGTTAATATGATGTATGATATGTGTTTATTTTAGTTTCGTTGTTAACAATAAAAATCTTTATTTACAGAGCAACGCGTCATTTTATTTGGACTTCATTTAAGAAATAGTGTTATTATATATATTTAATGGAAACTGATTTAGACAAGAGTTATGAGAAAAATAAGTTTTCCGTAAAAATTTTAAATTCCTCTTAACTCGTCTTTATATCATTTTACTTTTTTTTTACGATGTTTCGGCGGAATATAGAAAGCCTGAAGATAGCTTGCAGGATCCAGCAGAACCTAATCTGGCGTGGTATAGCGCTCACGTCCGTGAATCGCAAGATAGCAAGATTCGTCCGCGCATTTAATTACTTGCAATAAATATTGAGATGACGTAAGCGCTTTACCACGCCAGATTAGGTTCTGCTGGATCCTACAAGCTATCTTCAGGCTTTCCATGTTCCGCCAAAACATCTTAGCAGTCAATTTTCATTCCGGAAACCTGAAAATCTGCCCAATTCTTCAAACCCCAAGCAAGTTCGTAGTACCTAGTCAGCTAGACAAAGGATCATGCAAGTTTTAACCACTTCTTCTGAGGTTGTCCGTTGATCTGTCACCTCCTCTAGAAAGGTTCAGATGCCTTACGATTTTTGATGACGATCAGTTCAATCCGATCTCAAGAACAAAATATGTACAACCTGTGGGATCTATTTCACATCCCAAAAGTGTGTGCAAACGCACAGTTGTTACGTGCATGGCAAGACTTCCCAAAACCCTCGTGCTGCTAGAAGGGCAAATGAGCTGCTCTGCATTGTGCGCCACAGTGAAGCATTGTCTGAGGACGCCGATTGGCTCGATGAAGACGAAGTTGATGCAAGTGGTTTAACAATTCCGGAACCTTCTTCGTCTGCTCTCCGAATACCAGCTATGAAAGAGTCTGAGTAGCCGGCAAACCGGTGGACAGAGGAACAGTAATTGTAATTAATAGTATATTATGCAACTAGTGAATAAAGGACGGATTTAAAGCGAGGGCCGTAGATCAGTTAGGTACACCCATATCATATCTACGAGTGTTGACCGGGACCTGAACGCGCACTTGTCCGCACCGAAAGAATCGACCGCGCCGAACGAAACGTTCTATCATACGTATAAAGTTATCAATTCTTCCGATTCGATGCGGATAAGTGTGCGAAGTTACCTAGGACTTTATACGAGTCATTCTAAAACTCGAATCTTTCGGCTATTTAGCTTCTTTCGGCTCTGCATTCACCCTTAACGTGTTATTCAATGCACAGGATCTTGGACCAATATCAGCAAGCTCACAGTATGGATGTGGTCAACCGTGGAGAAAGCACAATTATAAGCTTGTATAACTAGTGGCCATGTATGTGCGCTGCGCTCGTCGCTGTCACGAGTTCTGTATAGAGTTGTCGCTAGGTGTCCTAGTTTTTTGAGATATAAATGTGGCCCTGCTGGGGAGACTCTCCAGATCGGCCACCTATAAACCCTTGTATCTTTTGAACCAGTGACCGACAAACTCTGATATTTGGCGACTGATTCCGACTAATTGGCGACAAATTATGGGAGAAAAGAGATATTTGCTAGGTGCCCTAGTTTTTGAGATATAAATGTGGCCCTGCTGGGGAGACTCTCTCCAGATCGGCCACCTATAAACCCTTATATCTTTTGAACCAGTGACCGACAAATTCTGATATTTGGCGACAAATTTCGACTAATTAGCGACAATTTTTTTGTGTTTTCAAAATGAAAATCCCTGATGGTGGCTCTGCCAGAGTCAGTGACACGTTATGCATGGCTGATGATGATTGAATATTGCAAATAAATATCATTTTATTAGTTTTAATGTTTCCAGACCGATTTGAAGTCAAGCATAATAATTATTATGTTAACGATCTAACACTCCGCAATCTTCACGAAAACAGACTACCGGCAATGATACACCTTCATAGCCTTAAAAGTTATTTATTTTATAAAAAGAAATTATTAGTAAGTACATATAAATTAACAAACAAGGCCCCGTTTGTTCTTTTTAAATCATAAAATCATCAATAAATAAGTACAATCCAGCATGGAAATGAGGTCGTCGCTCAATCAGTCATCGCGTTCCGTTTATCAATTGAACAATATGTAAATGGATAAAGTGCCGATGTCTTCAGAAGATACCTACTCAATATTCAACCTTAAACAAGGTTAGTTTAGATTGTTTTTAATGACATCGACAAATTATCTTTTAGCTTTGTATAGACTAGTCTCGCCCAACGACGTGGGTCTCCTCAGGCGCGTCCACGCGTATGATGGAGGAGGCGAGAGCGAAGTACCCCTCGTAGTGCACCTCTTGTGGCGTAGTGTCGTAGTGGTAGTGGCCGCCGTCACCGTGCTCGCTGAACCCGTGGAAGTGCTGCACGCGCAGGTCCAGACCCTGGGGAGAAGGTGGGTGGGTCACAATTGGAGCTGCATTGGGACTGGATTGATGGAAGTTCAGATAGTTTGGGCTTCAAATAGTTTCGTTATTAGTATCTTACACCAGACGTGTCGTGGTTTTCCCACAGGAAACGAAAATTTTCCAGGTTTCTTTAAACGTCTCATTCCGACCCGCAAACTATCAATACAGAAAATCTCGTCGTGGGATCTGTTGCTCTATTGCTACGCGATGAAAAGTGAAGGTAACACACTTTTACGTTTATAAAATTAGTAGGAAACCCACGGCCACCGCTTGCAATAAATGATAGGTATACTAACATGATCTCCAGAAACGAGCGTGCCAACATTAGTGATGGGTGCGCGCATCTCGAAGTAGTGCAGCCAGCCGTCCACGTCCTCGTCCGTGCACAGCCGCGTGCTGGAGAAGTCCGGCATCACGTGGAACTTCACCTTGCCGGCGCGCAACATGAACATGCCTCCAAGACCTACAACACGGAGAATCATTCAAGCATCGTATTCCAACGAATTTATAATAATTCATCTTTGTCTTCTTCCGTTTCAGCCTTTATTTAACGAATGCTGGGCATTCCTTAAATTTGCAGGTCATTCTCGTTTTTAGTTTTTTCACCCAATTTAGTATTGTCTAAAAACACCAGGTCTATTATGGAGTGTTAAACAACTAACAGACTAGGAAGGAAGGTAGGTACTACATATTACTCACCGACAATTTTATCACCGTAATGGTTTTTGAGGGTCTCTCTGATGGCCGTGATGAAGTTTGATGGGCCGATGCGCTTCTTAGCTACTACTTTAATCACCTGAAATGTCATTTCTTATAGTTCGTATTTTTTATTCGTAGTTTTAGTGACTCGACTTTAAGGTTTTTCGTAAAAGAACTGACAAATGACCCCATCGTCAACTTTAGGGCATAGGTACTGACAATTTAATTATGTACATAACTAACTATCTGTTTGTTTATGCGTATGCGTATGCGGTAACGCTATAAAAAGCTCTAAAAAGACTCATTAGTACCAAGCGGCTTCCGTTACAGATTATTAATTCTGATTGACTCAGACAAAGGTTTCTTGAAAACTCACTGCTACCTTCGCAAGTCATTCGTGAAAAAGCGCAATAGAATACGTTTAACCAGGAAGTCACAAACCTTGCCAGGTTTCCCTTCACTTAGCAGGTAGTTGCCCAGCAGCGCTGTCCTGGTCTCAGTATTGGGTAGTCTCTGCTGCAGGTACCCGCCCTTGCCCTTGGCGGCCCCAACCGGCTCGATGGACACTATCCGGGTACCCTGCTCCACTGTGCCGTTGCGAATGCTCAGGTTTATTATACCCTGGAAATATTCAACATACAATTCTTATATTACATTCAAATGAACTTAAATTAGAACTCTGACACACATTGACAGCGTTAGCACTTGTCAATGGCTTCGAACAGGTCCCCCACAGGAGGCGTCGAACTTGATAATTTGATATGGAGTAGGTACAATAAAGAGGTATATCTATCTATCGTAACTAAAGCTTAGTAATCACGTTACAATAGTGTCGATGCATATTGCTCCTTTAGATGACTTTGATGTAGTGAATTTGATCTACCTTGTTAGTGGCATTCTCTTCCAGCTCGGTATTGAATGACACTATGACAGATAAGCTTAATTGCTTGTAGCGTAAGCATAATATTGCCAGTTTTGTTTGTTTGTTAGGTGTTGTTGTTTTTTGTACACTTTAGTCTTGTGGTGAAACGTAACTGACCTCGCAGTTGACCCCGAGATGCGGCCAGGGCCCTGCGCCGGCGCCGGCCATTAGCGCGGGGTCGCTGTTCAGGTGGCGCGCGAGAGCCGCCAGGTCGTAGATCTTGTTGCGCTGCACCAGCGGCAGCAAGTATGGTGGACCACCGATCTCGATGAGCTTGGCATTGCCCGTCAGACCTGGACAAATATTGGTGTCATCAATCGTTGTGAAACATAACATTTCTCCCACAAAACAAATATTCTGTTATTTAACTTCACTCTTGATGCTGTAACAACTATAACATCCAGTAGGTAAGCCATCTGATAGATAATGAAGCAAAATATTGTCTCATTTTATCACTTATTTACTTTAGATAGCGTGAGATTTGTAACAACAATTATTAGGTCAAATGATCATTATGTAATTGTTTCATAACCGTCATCAGCCCATGTAGTATATAATGTTTGTAACTACATTTACAACTCCTAGTACTGGTCACTGGTCTAGAGAATATTATCTTGTCTTTTGTAGTACAGGAAAACATGAATCAAAATGAAGATATGGTAGCAATTAAAATCTTAGGAATTGCATAAGATTTATCTCAATCGACAATTTCACGCTAGTTCTTGGGTGAGATTTTTTATACCTAAAATATACTACTTTTACATCATTTGTGACAATAAATTGTTCTATCATACCTGGTGATGTGAGGTTGTACGGCGATTTGGTGAGGTCCGGAGATTCAACCGCAGACACGTCGACCGACTCGAATGTGCTGGTCAAACCAACAGACAGCACTGCACAAAACACATTGTTTCTAATTTATAACATTGTATGCGGTGCATAGAGTATATAGTACCTATTGATGCGGTGTTAGTGGTTGCGGTGGTACGCTGGCCAAGTCATGAGTTAGATATCAAGGAAGAAAAGCTAGGCCGGTTTGTGGTTATTTAGCAAGCAAGTCCAGCGTGAAGCTTGGTAGTTCATTACATCAGTCGACTGTATCAAGTATTAGTTACATAATAACACGAACACCTGTATGTAGACAGTGGGGTGCGGTGACCTGAAGTGAATACGAAGGATTACTGACCGTCCACTATTTCCTGCAGCGGCGGCTGGTATAAAGGTTTTTCCTGTATCGGAACTTTTGAGAAGTCGACTGACGCCATGCTGAAACAATAACCGAGTCGTTTATGTAGATTGGCTGATATAAAATATTGTTTCAGTACTTTCAGTATCGTTTCAGCTCACTTGACTGCGATATTTTATCTCACAACGCTCATTACTATGTAAGCAGCTGTATTTCAATATGTACATGAAAATGAATAATATTACAATATTTTGGATTTAACTTCACCATTTTGTAATATTAGTTTTATACAAGTAGACGTAATCATATTCTTCTCTCGTAGTGGGTACTTAAAAAGCAAGTTTCGACTGACAGTAAACAATGTAATTCGCCGGTTACAAGTCGTTACTTTTACTCACCTCGGTGCGTTCAAGGTCGCCGCGTCCAGCGCCACAACAAACAAACACGCTAAAAATATATTAGCATACATTCTAACCTAACTTATTGAGTATAGTAATACGTACGTTAGTATGTAGCGTGGGGGTTCAACTGGTGAACTGTTGAGTTTGTGTTGACCTCAGTGATTGTGTGCGAGGTAGGCGGTAGCGGAGCGTGGCGTGCGACTGGCGCGAGCTGTGTGAATGTCGCCGAGATTGCGCGCTATCTGCGAGTGCGCTTTATCATTGTTTGAGAGCTTCCAGTTAATTGCTACTAGTGTCGAGGTCGCCTAACATGTTATTGTGATGTTATCCAAACAGTTATTGCTGTGATTGATTGTTGCTTGTTATCAACTTATTAGGAATTAGAAGTGCTGGTGCTCGATTTGTTATTTCCTTGTTGTAATGTGTTCAATTTCCACATTTGGCTGATTGTATTCGTTGAGTGTTGAGACATTGAGAGTCCGAAAACGTCCAGGGCAAAAATAACAAATAGCCCTGCATCGCAGCCCATTGCTGGACGTAGACCTAACTATTTTGTATTTAGTCAGTTTCTTATTTTCATAATTTTCTTTTTCAATATACTTGCATTCCATATGAAAGTATTTTGTTCTGATTCGGAAGCAGTAAACATGGATTTTTGGATGATATTTGGAATCTTGTAAGACAATAAAACAAGGCATCATTGAAAGAGTTTTTATTTCTATGAAACTAAACCACAACATTTGGTATTAAATAAATAAGTGTTAACTTCTATCACTGTCATACTTGTAATAAATAAATAAATACAAACAGAAATCTTCGCCACTTATAGTTTAAGCCGAACTTTGGTAATGTTGGGTTGACTAAACAAAAACTAATTAAATTACCTCTGACGTCACATTAAAATTAATCAATCGTACATTTAATGTTAATAATAAAATAAAATTGCATTGTCAAATGACACAATAATTACTAACCATGATCTCGATCCCATTCGAGATAATCCAAGCTTGAAGCATTACTTAGCTACAATTTATAAAGCGTGCAGGTCCACTAAGCTATTGCACTTGTTTTTTCTGTTATAAACTAATTCAACAAGTATTTTACGTGTAACTGAAGACCATTTTACACTTCGAACGTCATAAAAGATCAGTTATTGATAGGTATTTATGTCAATTAAACTTGTTGTAATTACATTCAGTACTTGCAATTTAGTCGAGCTAATCAAAATGTAAACGGGCCTACGGTAATCTGTTTTATATGCAACGTCAGAAAAAAAACGACTTCACTTACAAAATAATGAGCAACCTCTAACAAACTCATAGCCTGCAAACACTTTGAGTCACTCAAACAGACAAACCAACTAAATCATTATAAACATAATCCTTCTTTTTCCCGTCTTTTATCAAAGATGTTACTTTTAGACAAATTAAATTACTGGCAACTTTCAACGTTCCGTCAACGACTAGCGCTATACGGAACAATTAACATTTTTTCCATCTTTATTGAGGCATCATAATTATTTCTTTAAATCATTAGGACGTTCACCATTATAAAACTCTGCAATCGTTTTCCACGACACTAAAGTAGAACAGCCGTTTTACTGCAGAAACTGGCAACACTATAGGGGATACGCGGTCTAACCCGTAATGTAGTGCAACCTCCATTACATTGCTCTATCACTGCGAAGTCATGGAATCGACAAGTCAAGGAACCCGCAATGGAATGTATGCGAAACGAAAGTGTTGCCCGGTTCCGAAGTGTGGCTCTTATGTCGACTTGTCATAGGTTTATATCACAGCCTAAGTTAATTTTGATCAATCTAGACCCATCAATTCTCTCCCATACGTACACAAAATATACTAATCTGGAGTTATATTAAAATTATATTGAAGGAATGTCTTTAACGCGTTCTGTCCCTACTTTGAAAGAGTATCCTTAGTATTTTTATGGTTACCCTTTTCTTTATCGTCTTAGATTGGGATAGTGCCGTTAACAGCTCATCTTTCTCTGCTAGAACGCGTTAAAAAGTGTCTCCCATCATGTACTAAATCAAAGTCACATAGTCAGCCATACAGACTCATACAAGTATCACACATGAAGTAGTTTGACATGGGAGCGTCACGACTCCGTCACAACATTATACATAAGGACTGCGGACATGTCCGGGTGCTTTTAATATGTTACAGCACAGAACCTATTTGACTTATCATAACTAGAAGATAACAACGTGGTTGTTGCGTTATTATGAATTACCTCAGAACAAACCAGGTAATGTGTGAAGCATAATATGTGCTGTTGTAGGCAGTGTGTTCATCCCGCTTCGAATGTTGAAGCTTCATATTGTGCAGTTTGATTACAAGAAGCTCCACATCACCTGGTTAATTCTAAGTTGAATAGTTACAGAATTGGAATACTAATCCTAGGTACTACGATATATTCGATAGTCTATGGTTACATTTATCACCATTAAGAGTTTAGTTAGTATGTTAATAAAGGGATACATTTAGAAAGTGGATATAAAACGACTATTATACTGTCGGTGTATACTGATTCGGTAAACTAGGATTAGAAACTTGTTGAGATGTAAATATTATGAGGATACACCTGCATAGTCCAGATAATATTAATGTTACATAGAATAAATAAATAACGCTTGCCTATATTTATCAAGAAACAGTCTGTTTAGAAAAGTATAATGTTTTCGTCATGATTTTCGGGTTTGTGGGCGGACTTTTCTTGTTTCGGAATATAATATTGTGATGTAAGTAATATATGTGTTATACAATACAACGTAAATAAACTTGTAATATCATAACTAGATTCGCACTTATTAAAACGTATACGTAACAATAGTTGCCTCGCAGTGTCTTTTACAAATAATACTTACGAATACTTGTCGATATCTCTACTACGTAATAATATATTAACTTTAGGAAGTCGTCAGTCTAATAGGGTTTCGGGAGATGTTCTGTCCAAATGGAATTTCAACTACATGGAATATTTAGAAGGGGAGAAACACACACATTTATATATTTGTGCATGTATTTTTAAATTCTAGGTCATGGTTTCAAGAACCATGACGTGCTGTAATAAGCTCATTTTTTCAGATGATATTTCTTTTCGTTTTATTGAAATATATTTATTTCATGGTACGTCGTAGTCAAGATGTCATAAATGTTAACATTTTATTTAATGACAATCAGGTAATCGTTTCATAATTTGTCATTCCATTGTTTCAATCGATCGGTTCGTTCGCGAATAGTTTGATTGCTAGATGTATGTTGTAGTAAATTCCTAGTGAATAAATTGGACAATAGCCTAATAAATTAGATTATCGATTTTGTGACTATCTTTTGAAGTGAAAACTTCTTTAAGCGCGTTGAGCACTTTTTGAGTGAACAAAATCATGTAACTCGCGTGATCGTCACCTAACGCTTCTTAGCACTCGTAGATCACTCCGATCTGCTACGGCTACGCCGCAGGGCTGCGAGTTTTCAATTTTATCGGCAGTTCCCAAAGTTTTTTTTTTATTGCCATAATATCGTTTGGACGACATGCAATATTTTATATACGTAATCGCTACGAGGTTTACATAGACATGATACAAGTCACATAAGTGAGTCATAAGTGTGGGGCATTATTAAAATAATAGAACATTTATGGAGGTCAAAAATACGTCTGTGCTCCCAAGCGAGGGCTCTTAACCTCGGATGTTTACTCTTCGATGGAGTTAGAGATGTCTGGCTACAGGTCGCTGGGCAGCAGCGTGTGCACGTGCTCGTGGTACAGCTGGCGCGCGTAGGCCGCCCGGCGCGCCACCCAGGCGGCCAGCTCGGCGCTGTCGCACTGCACGCGCTACAGGTCGCTGGGCAGCAGCGTGTGCACGTGCTCGTGGTACAGCTGGCGCGCGTAGGCCGCCCGGCGCGCCACCCAGGCGGCCAGCTCGGCGCTGTCGCACTGCACGCGCGGCCGCCGCACTGTCTCCGCGCCGCCGCCGCCGCGCACGCCCAGCTCCACGAAGTACGCGCCCTCCGCAGACACCACTATGCACGACACCAGGTTGCTGCCGGACCACCGAATCATTTAACAAAAGATTGACTGAGCGGCAACCGGCCACTGGAACGACCGGGAATACCAAAGAAAACACAGTCTTGCGTCCATAAATAGTGAGGTGTACAAAACAAAGCGAGCGTGTCGGTACCTGAGATGCGTCTCCATGACGACCTGCGGCGCCTGGTGCTTGCAGGTGATGATGCGCAGGTAGGAGTCGGAGAGCAGGGCGCGGAAGTCGTGCGGGGTGTCGCGGATGGCGCGGTAGGCCAGGAAGTGCTCGGAGTAGTCCGTGTGGTTGAGCGCGTAGAGTAGCGCCGCGCCCGCCGCCTGCGCCTCGCAGTAGCGCGGCAGCAGCCCCCCGCACCCCGCCACACAGCGCGGCCCCCGCACCCGCGCCGGCACCCACTTGTCTGATCTGGGAGGGGCAGAACACTTACGACTATATTGTGCCCCCCAGCAGAGACTTCTATGACATTTGCAAGGAATACGACGTAAATTCATATGGTGTGAATTCGGCCAGAAGGTGCTTAAGCCTCAAATTTTTCAAGTAACGGTAGGTTATATTGTTTGTTCTAGTATTATTTTCTTTACAATTTCAGCTTTGTAATTTTTTTTTATTTTTTTTTTATTTTTTTTATTTATGAAAAGGAGAACCAACAGCTAAAATAAATGAGTAACAATTGAATAAGCGACACAGAGCCAATTACAGGTTCCCACGAGTAGACACAGAGATGATAGTAGAAAACTTAGATCACTAAATAGCAAGCACGATAATAATACAAATTAAGATAATTAAAAATAAGCAATAAGCACTAAATACACTCAGACACTAGGTTAGGCATTGTTGACATGGGGAAAAAATAATATAAAAAAACTTAAGCACTACGCGCTTTTTTAAAAAAGTTTGCATTTAACCGAGTGCGTACAGAAGAGGCTTTGACGCAAAATGGGTCAAAAGAGAACTCCTTACAAAGAATATTAAAGTCCTTGCTCGCTCGCACCAAGTATGAGTTTTGCCTATAGTTGGATGAGGAAAAGGGAATGGAGATAGGTGGATTAAATCTGACTGACCTCTGAGGGACATTGAAATGTAATTTATGCAGGAAATTGCAAACTAAGTTTTTATATTGCATCTCACTCATATTAAAGCTGGGTGTTTTGTGTTCTTGTGCTCACGTCTATACGTGAGGATTTGTAATTGGCCTTCTGGTGGTGACTATGGTTTCCTTTTTTTTTTCTATTTTTATTAGCTGTAAGTCTTCCATGTACAAAATAAATGGATAACAAGGGAGCAATAGCTCAGTAGATTCTATGACAAGGGAGCCGTAAAAGTATTGTTTTGAATCCAGAGCAAAGCGAAGGATTCTAGAATACAATCCCAAGTATTGCGAGCGATTTTAAAATATAATCCTGAGCGTAGGGATTCAAAGTACATCGCCTGAGGAAAATTATTTTGCTCTCGAGTCATATACTCTACTTTTCATCTCCTTCTATTACATCGACTAATAAAACATAAAAAAGTGAAAAAAACGACACTTTTCGAATAGAAGGGATGAAAAAAATATTTGACGGGTGAACGAAACGTACTAAACTGCAATAAATTTAATGATGAAAATTTAAAACCTTAAAATTTCCACGACTTTCTGTTTCTGATTTTTATTGTATACTGTTCGGGAATCTTACAGTTAATAAAAACAATGCGAATTCGAAGGTCATTTACAAGTTTCCGCAGATAAAAACAATCGAAGCAAAAAACAAAAAGAAAACTAGCAAAAGAGAGTTTGGTACAAAATACTTAATGTCTTGAAATATAGCAATACGATAGACTATTATAAAATACAAACAAAAAAAAATATAAAAGAGAACGATCACGAATATGCTTCTTTGGGGTTCCTCATTTGAAACTATGAGCCGATTATTTAGTTTCTGATAACACAGTAAGTGGCGGTAAATTCCGGTTCCGGTGCTCAAAGTGTCAACAACTACAAGTCACTGTATCGTAAACAAACTGCAATTAAAATTGGTTCGAGATCACATTTCTACGCGTATTAGGCTCTGAAACAAGAAGAATAGTGCACTGAAGTGTGTGAACATATAAACTTTACGGGAACTACTGGAATTGAACAAAACAACAACATTAATACCAGGAATTTTTGGAGGTTAGTGAAGACCATAGCCAAATAGAACAACTGTCAGCCACATATCATTCATTCACCAACTGTCATCCAGTCAGCCACCGGGGTTACCAGCGGAGCAAAGAATAATCGACTAATTAGACGAATCGATTTATACGTTCCGTTTCACAAAAAAAATGGACGAACAATTCCAAATGCTGTTTGATAAAATGAAAATTGAAATAAAAAATCAAACAATTGAATTAACCGAAACCATTACTAATACCATAATGAGTAGAATGGAAGAAAAGTTAAAACCAATTATAGAAGAAAATAAATTGCTAAAAACTAACTTAGAAAACATGCAGAAAGAAGTGGAGTATTTAAAATGGGAGAAAAGAAGTAAGAACATAGTGATTTTTGGTGTAAAAGAGGGGGAAAAGTCAACCTTAGAGTTACTAACGAAAGTCAAGGAAGTGTTCCAACACGACGCACGAATAGCTATTGAGGAATATGATGTCAACAATGTATATCGTATCGGAAAAGGAAATAGTAGCGATAAACCGAGACCGATCCTTTTTTCCTTTGTTAGTAATATGAAGAAAACCGAAATATTAGCAAACAAAAAGAAACTGAAGGAAATATTATTGCCGAAGACTATTCAAAAGAAGTTCTGGAAAGAAGAAAAGCCTTACTGCCTCAATTAAAAGAAGAAAGAAGTAAAGGAAATCTAGCTTACTTAAAGTACGATAAGTTGGTGGTTAGAGAAAATAATCCGAACTATGAAAAAAGGAAACGTGAATTATCAACTTCACCACAAAACAACTTGCAACCAAGAAAACAACAGAATATAACTGCCTCAAAAATAAACCGCATAAATGCATTTGATATGATGAGAGCTAGATCTAACTCTCTCTCAACTCTCCCAGAAAATAAACAATAGCAATCAAACATCGGAAATCGGGAAAGCACATTCCACAACAAACAAAAGAACCAACAAAAACATAGCCAAACAAATCTTCCAATCCGGTTGGTCACCGTGGAAGAATATGACCATAACCCTCCAATGAATACAACAACAGAGAAAAACAATACCCTACATAAATATCAACTAACGATTGCAACATACAACGTCCGGACTCTTTCATCATATGATCGCTTGCTTGAACTTGAGGAAGCTATAAGAAATATAAAATATGATATAATTGGAATATCGGAAATGAGAAGACATGGAAACAAAATAGAAGAATATGAAAACTTTATAATGTGCTACATAGGACAAACTCCGGGCAAATACGGGGTCGGTTTCATAATAAACAAGTCCCTCAAAAACAACATAATAAGTTTTAATGGAATAGCAGAGCGTGTCGCAACACTAAATATAAATATGCAAGGTCATAAGATATCCCTCATACAAGTTTATGCACCAACGGAATCAGCAAGCGAATATGATATTGAAGAATTCTACAATACAATCGAGAAACCGAAACCGAGGTTGGAACTCCCAAAGCGGAAGAATATTTGGTTACAAAAAAACACGGATACGGCGATAGAAACGGAAGAGGACAGAGACTGGTAGACTTTGCGCTCCAACATAAACTGACGATAATAAACACATGTTTTAAAAAAAAAAGAAATCGTAGATGGACTTGGCGATCTCCTAACGGTCGATACAAAAACGAAATCGATTTCATCTTGTCAAACAAACCAGAAATATTTCAAAACATTGAGACGTTAAACCTGAACTACAGTTCGGACCACAGAATAATCAGATCATCAATAACACTAACCAAACGGAAAATATCTAGATCTAAATTTACAAATAACCCAATCAGCCGACTAAAGAGCGAAGACGAAATAATCAATTACAATAAAAGCCTAAAATTACAGTTATCTTCAACTCCAACTCCCTGGGAAAATACCTCGATACAACATTGCTACGACAGAATAGAAAAGGCCATCACTTTTAGTTTAAAACAAGCTCGCCCAAAGAAAGAAAAAAACAAACAACACAAAATATTAACGGAAAGTACAATAAGGCTATTAAAGAGAAGAAGGGAATTACAGAAAACTAAAAACAAATCACGAAGCGAGAAAAATGAACTTTCCGCACTATATAAAGTAGTCAACAAATATATAAAAGCAGATTACGCAAAATATAGACAAGACACAATAACAGAACATCTACAAAGCACGGGAAGTACAAAGAAGGCCTACAAGAAACTCAGAACTAATACAACATGGATAGAAGGATTAAATAAACAAGATACTAAACTGTACACTAGAGGCGATATTATTACTACTGCGACAGAATTTTACAGAAATTTATACAGCAACAAAGGCACAACAACCATAAATTTCGACAGAGAAATAGACGATACACAAGAAAGAAACATTAAACCATTAGACGCAGCAGAAATAATAGAAGCAATAAAGAAACTGAAGCTTGAAAAAAGCCCTGGTTCAGATAACATTACAAGCGAAGCACTGAAAAAAGCACACATAACTCTAGCTGCACCATTAGCTGAACTGTTTAACATGATTCTACAAAACTCTGAAACGCCGTCCCAATGGTCTGAATCCAACATCATATTAATATACAAAAAAGGCGACCCGAAGGACATCGGAAACTACCGACCAATTAGCTTGCTACCGTGTGTGTACAAATTATTCTCCGCAATTATAAATGCAAGGATTAGTGACACACTGGAGAAAAAGCAACCGGTGGAGCAAGCAGGTTTCAGAAAGGGTTTTTCAACGGTTGACCACATCCACACACTTGAAATAATCATGGAAAAGTATCAAGAAAACCAAAGAACTCTTTTTAAAGCATTCGTCGACTACCAAAAAGCTTTTGATACGGTAAGACATACAAGCATCTGGGAAAGCCTGAAAGAACAAGGAGTAGAAGAAATATATGTAAAAGTCATCAAATCCATATACAACAACAATAAGGGAAAAATCAAGCTAGAAACCATAGGCCCTTACTTCCCAATAGAAAGAGGAGTTAGACAAGGCGATCCGCTGTCTCCAACAATATTTATAGCTGTCCTCGAGGCGATCATAAACAAGCTAGACTGGAGCAAACGAGGAATAATCATAAATGACAACTACTTGAGCCACCTGAGATTCGCTGACGACCTAGTACTATTATCAGAGTCATTCTCCCAGCTACAGATCATGGTAGAATCCCTACACCTAGCGAGTAAAAAGGTGGGGCTGGAAATGAATATTACAAAAACGAAGACAATGACAAATAGCTTGAAAAGACCAATAATAGTCAATGGCAAACCACTGGAATACGTTGAAAAATATGTCTATCTGGGAAAAACTATTAGTTTCGACAGGAAAAACAAGAATAAAGAAATAGAAAGAAGAATCCAATTAACATGGAACAAATACTGGATCCTCAAGGACATTTTTAAAAGTAATATGCCACAAGCGATTAAAACAAAAGTCATGAACTCGAGCCTCTTACCATGCTTAACATATGGTTGCCAAACATGGAAATTCACTGCTGAAACAAGAAAAAAGATCAACGTCTGTCAGAGAGGGCTCGAACGAAGTATGCTAAAGATAAGGAAGCTGGATAAAATACGACACACAAAAATAAGAAAAATTACTAAAGCAACAGACGCTCTGAGTCATGCACAAAAATTGAAATGGAAGTGGGCAGGACATGTTGCGCGGCTAACTGATCTTAGATGGACCAAACAAGTAACGTTCTGGAACGGCCCAATAGGCAAAAGAACAAGAGGGAGACCTATTACAAGATGGGAAGACGAAATTAAAACGATAGCTGGCCCAAACTGGAGACAAGTAGCTCAAGACAGAGTCAAATGGGCATCACTGGAGGAGGCCTTTACCCATTCTGGGGTTCCGGTAGTTTAATAAAAAAAAAAAAATATTAGACAAATAAACATATTATTAACAAAAATAGTTATAGATAAATAGATACATATAGAAAAAAATATTAATTTAGTTTAGTTTAGTTATAGTTATTAATTTTATTTTTTATTTACTTATACATAGTAACTTACACAGTAGATATAGTTAAATTTATATAAAACAGGTTGTGAATAATAAAAAAAAAAAAAAAAAAAAAAAAAAGAATAAACCACATCAAAACATGCATAGTTTTAAGAAATTTATTTTTATTTTTTATTTTATTTATTTTATTAACACAGTAAGTTAGATAGGTTCCCGCTGATGGCACTGACCTGCGACTGGTGTCCCTGAGCGCAGACGCGGTCTCGGCGGCGAGGTCCAGGACGCCGATGACGGGCTTGGTGACGGTGCCCACCAGCCCCTTGCCCACACCCGCCAGGAACCCACCCAGTCCCTCCGACGTGGCGCCCTCGTAGCTGTGCTTCACCAGCGACGTCATGCCACCTGACGACGCCAACACTTAGCTACACTACTTCGAACACACATTAAGTAGAACGAGCTGATAATGTCACGTCCAGATCCGGGCTCGACTGTTTTAATTTCGGTCTGGTCCCAGACTAGACCGGCTCGTGTCGAACTAGTGTCACACTAGCCACGAGTAGAGCCCAACCTGTCCGATTAGACACGCCTAGTGCCGAACGAATGTGAGACTCTACTAGTCTGGCTAGTATCGAATTAGTTTCAAACATATCCAACTAGTATCGAACTAATGTCAGATAGGTTAAACTTGTTGTAACTTGTTTGTTAGACTTTTCGATCTAAGTAGTTAGAAGTTTAAAATAGATTCTCCTTTCAAAAGGCTTTTTATTTAAAACATCTGTGTCGTGTTGAGTGTAATATGTTAAGATTAGAGACGTGTGAAGATGTGAAGGTAGTAGTGACATAGTATAGTCACCGAGTATGCCGAGGCCGAGGCCGCGGAAGCCGGCGGCGAGGTGTGCGCCGGGCGCGGCGGAGCGGATGCGGCGTCGCGTCTCCTCGTGCGCCTCGTCGCCCACCACGCGCTCCAGTCCGTCGCCCAGGGACTCTACGGACCACCACACATTATTCTACACTATCACTCTGTTATAACACAATACCGACTATCAAAGGGGAAACGAGCGAAAAGGGGAAAAGTCCAATCCGAGTCGCAATCTTTACGTTACAAACATAAACATTTGATCCAATTTGATTTGATTTCAAATGCATCGGAAGTGTATAGAAATTTTTACCGGCCAAGATCTAACCCAGTCCCGGCTAATAATGATAAATTACTTTAAAAGTATCAAACACCCCAAAACAGTATGGTAACCGCGCGGATTTAAACGTGTTCCGGGTGTCAGTTTCTGGTTGATATTGACGACCTACCTGTAACTTTAGCAGCGGAGTTGGATATGCCATGAGTGACATTCTTGAGCAGCGCCCCCACATTGCCCTCCAGCAGTAGCCCGGACACTCCCTCCGACACGTCCGCCACGAAGCCCAGCGGGTTACCCAGGAAATCCACAGAACCCAGGATCTTGGCTGCTTGCCATTTTAGCTCCTATAAAAAAACGTTGATACACGGTATTGTAAGGTTGTGTAATTTCCAGGCAACCTCAAATAATACAAACTATTTTTTTTTATGTGATGGTAGAACTTACATCCTTGAAGTGCGCCAACATCTGTCTACCAAGATATGAAGCGGTATCGAACACGTGCGCTCTCACGAACGGCTCGAGCTCAACTGCCGCGTCTTCGAACTTGATGAACGTAAGCCCCAGCCGCCGCTTCAGCGCGCTCAGCGAACCTTCCAACTTGTTCGCTGTACACATCGACAGCCGGATCTGCGGAGGTGAAGGAAGGATACAGCGCTGTAGCGATGCATTTTCACTTAGCAGATTTATATTGTTTGAGTACGAATGGATTATTTTGTACTTTAATGCACGCAAAAGCATCATACATTGAGATTCGAAATAGAAAAGGGAAAAGTTTAAAAAGGGTGGTGGGGAGTCTAGCGATAGCTCCACACAAAATACCGAATTACTAACATCTGTCTAAATTGCAGGGGGGGGGGGGGGGACTTTACCTACAAAGTCGGGGTATGGTTTAAATTTAATATTTAGTAGGTTTTTGGTTTAAGTCTAATAGCTTACTACAACTTTTTATTCGTAACACGATTAATAACAATAATTACCAAAAATAATACGTGGTTACCAGTTACTGACGCATCAAATCTGACCTTGTTAGACGTCATTAGCTGAGCGCGATGAAAACAAAACAAATAATTTTGTAAGCGCTGAAGTATAAACAGCAGCAAATATAGTAATTCATAAAGAAAAATGTTTTGGCACTGAGAGTGTTTAACGGAGGCGTAAATGTTGCGTTGACAGCACGTAGTCGCGTACGGTTCGGTATGCAGCACAGGAGAGACGAGAGAGTAGAGGATATCGGGAGACATTGCTCTTTATAATTGCACACCCTGTCTTCGCATCGGCTTTGGCAAACACCGGTTATGCTATTCACAAACGCTCGATTCGATTCCGATTCGGAAAGTCGGATGTTTATCTCACTCGCTTTCGTAATGCCAAAAAAAGATAGACATACGACTTGTCGAATCGAAATCGAATCGAAGCGTTTGTGAATAGCTATGCTGGTCGCAACGCCGCGGCACTGTCGAGCTTGCGCAGTCTTTGCTGATGATACAAAGGCTCAGCTTATCTGGCGCTGCCGAACGTTTCTGCCATTCTTCTTGTGTGTACCTACAGATCTTTCATTTGGGCTAATTTGTTTGTTCGACCTAGCAAAGTTAACTCTAACGGCATTTACAGACGCAGACATAAGGATTAGTTTGTCGTGGCAAGGCATGTGTCAGTATAGCTCACCTGGCTGGGTATGACCTTGATGAGCGCGATGTAGTATCTGGTGCTGTGCAGCGCGGTGAGCTCGGACAGCATGCGCCGCGTCTCGTAGTCCACCTCGTCCGGCTGCTCGCGTGCGCTCTCCTCGTCCTCGTGCCACGCCCACGCCCACAGTTGGAGGATCAGTCTACGAACAAATAACAACAATAGGCTTGTTAACTGAAAAAATCTAATTAGTCCGTCACTTAGATATCAAAAAATATTTGACCCGTATTTTTTCTTTTTTCACATAAACCAAAATTGACGAAGATACGACGCTTTTAAAATTCCCAATACGTCACTGTTCGGTATCATTCTTAGTGAGTTGATACCGAACAGTGACGTCACGAGCCCCCACTCCGAGTTTTGATGCGTTTTATCTTTGTCAATATTCGTTGATTTACAAAAACAAAAAATACGTGTCCATTATTTTCCAATACTCTAATTGACGGACTAAATAGATTTGCAATTTATTGATGGTGGAAACAAGCCTATTCTTTAATAATACATCAATATCATACAAAGAAATATTATCAAAGATGCTAACACTTCATAGCGTGATTATTAAATATACATAAACAAACAAAAAAATATATTTATGGACTTTCACTCCTTTCTAATCTTAGTGTGTGGTTTACAACGATTGAAAGCTTTACACTAGGACACAAATCTAGCTCCTCATAGAGGGAGTGCGCAATGTCCGTGATCCCACGTCTTCGAATGTTTAGTTCTAGGACGTGCCGATTTCCTCAAGATGTTTTCTTTCACTTAGATGTACCTCTCTTCCAGACGGACAGCGAGCGGTCGGAGCGCCACGACGAGGTGGCGGAAGAAGTACGCGTTGTACCGCTTGGCCGGCGCCTTCTGCAGCTCCAGCGCCGCGTGCAGCGCCGGCAGCCCTCCCGCTCCCGTCCCGCCTCCCGTCCCGCCTCCCGTCCCGCCTCCCGTCCCGCCACCGCCCCGCTCCGGCAGGCAGTACAGCAGCACCGGGCTCGGGGTGCCCAGCAACTGTACACATGGAACAATTGTTGCACTATAGCAGCTCGCAGCCTTCATTCGTAGCCGGTTTGCTGGCACGGTAGTACTGACCTGGTTGTCCCACTGCATGTGCGTGACCTGCAGCGCCAGCGCCAGGCTGGCGGGCGCCAGCGCCAGCTCCAGCAGCACGTTGTCCAGCAGCGCGTGCACCAGCTCCTGCGGCGGAGCGCGAGACACCAGCGACACCGACACTCCGGCCAGGGACACCCTCACGCCCCACTCGCGCCGGCGGGTGGCGGGCTCTTCCGCTGCAACCTCATCGTCGGGGCCCTCGATCCAACCCGACTCCTAGAAAACGATGATACAATGAAAAAACAGGCAACCAACTTCAGGTAAAGTAAGGTTATAGAATATTTATGTGGTGATAACATACGGGCTCCTTGTGATCGTGTATGCGCACGACGCGCGTGGGCCCGTCGGCGCACAGCGTGACGTCGAGCCGGCCGGAGCCGGGCCGCAGCGTGTGCCACGACACGGCCTGCTCCGCCGGCACCGGCGACGTCGGCGACCAGCCCAGCCGCCCCGACACAGGCAGCCCCAGCACCACGCGACTGCCTGCACACACACACACACACATCTTATTCTACGACACGACTTGTTTGAGACTATTTTATTGGTACGTCAAAAAAACTGTGTGAGAGGGATTCATGAAAGTATTTTATTTTTTCTCTAACTGTGTTTTTATCAACTCAACCGGTCAATTTAACAAAACAGAACGAGGAGTCCGACGTAGTAAAAGGAAACGTTGAAAATGTATGGCGATTAGATATGTCACGGATCATCTCGGACATTAATCTGTATAGTTTGTTGACCAAGATTATTGTACACCCCATGGGTAAGTTACAGTGATACAATAATACTAATTGTAAGATATTCTGTTCACCTGTGACAAACAATAAATAAGTATGTCTAGACTTGAAGAGGGACTGAAACCTCATGTTTTTTATCCGGCTAAGAAACACCGACTCGCATCTAGTTTAAAAGTGTGAATGAGGTTTTATTGAATGTGTTCATGTTGATGATGTTGTTAGATGTCGAGGTGAGCTGACCGGGAGTGAGCGCCATGAGGGCCCGCCCGTCGGGCTGCACGAGCAGGTTGGCGTGCGCGCAGACCATGCGGCCGGGCGGCTGCACGCGCCACGCCTGCGTGGAGGCGCGCCGCGGGTCCACGCGCCGCAGCACCAGCGCCGACACCCGCCCCGGCCGCGGCGCCGCGTCCTCGATGTCCAGCACCTGCCGTAGCCGTACCACATTCTCATTACCATGCCACCTAGCTCCACATCTTAAATATCCCACCTACAGTTCAAACGGAACAATAGTACATTGTGATACAAGGGGCTAAAATGACCCATTATAGACGAGGTAGTTTTTACTACCGAGCTTTAGCGAGGTAGTAAATAGGAACCGAGTTATAATGGGATTTTAGCGCCGTGTGTTACACCGTACTTTTCACTACGATTGCGAGAAAATAAAATAACCATATTTAATATGATAGTTTATTTTATTAAAAATGAAATGCACAGTTTGTACTGTTGTTCTAATGAGATGTTTTTTCCCGGCAACATAATCTCAGTTCTCTGCGAAGACGAATATAATATTGGTCGTCTGTGGGGTAAACGTAGGAGATAAAAAGGAATCCTACTTATAATTCAAATAAATAATACAGAAAATATCTTAAAATTTCGCGCCAATGCCTTTTTTATTTCTTCTGTAGCTGGAATGCAACGCACACATCCTGCCAAAGAGTTCGGCGTTCGACGCGTTTGGTTCCATTTTTTAAATAAAATGTTTTTTTTTTTTATGGAACAGTAATAAGTCAATTCTTTATGAATTATGAGTAAAGACTTTGCGTTTTCGAACACCTAAACGTAGTGATTATATACTCTGTGCGAACACCGACGACGAAATTTAAAAAAAAAAAAGCTTATTTTCCCTAGGGCTATAATGAGCAATTTTACGGCCCCTCTGGTACGCTATTATGACGGTCTTTTCGAGCAAGAGGAGTGAAAACGTAGTTTACGGAACCCCATATAGACCGAGCTTCTAAAATCTCGACTTCGTTATCTTGCACTTTTTTGTTTTGCATAAAGTTGTTTATCTATAATTTTCCAATCATACTGAAACAAAAAATCTTGCTATTTCAATGAATGCAAAGGCTCTTTGGTAGATGTCATTATCGCACGGTCATATTTCATAAGATGGACGATGATTACCGAAGTGCAGATATTTCGTGGGAGACTTGTCCTAATCTTACGTTTTCAAGCACATTGTGAGTTACCATAGCGTGAGGTGAGAGCGGTGCGTCATCAGATAGCAGCGCGTCTGTGGGCTGCGGCGGGGAGCTGCCCTCGTGGATCAGCTGGTCGTTGGGCCCGCGGCGCCACAGTTGAGATCTGAACCAAATTCACCAAACTCCAAAGTTACATACGACGCTGACTCAACATTACCAGGAGGCCATAACTTAATGAAAATCTTAAATTCATAACAATCTGACGTAGAACATACAACCTCAATTAGCAGTTCCAGCAGCTGGAAGTGTTGTACACAAGAGTTTCTTATATCATGTACGTGAGCAGTAAGGTTTTTATAATCCACCTCCTAAACGGGCTAAATAGGAGGAAAGTTCCGTCATTTTGCTGATAGGTCGTCGGGAGTTCCCTCTACCGGCGCATTGTTTGATAAAATAATAATTACGCCGTGTATTTATTAAATAAGAAGAATGTAGAAATCAAGACATACAGTGTTTCCAAATGAAATGATGATAACAAAGCTTGGTGTAGATTAGTTACCTGTCTCCGTATCGTTTCCTGGCGAGCACGACGCGCGTGGTCCCGAGCGGCACCTCCAGCACCAGCACGTCGTCGTCAGGCGCCCCCCCCGCCCCCCCCGATACCACGCTGTCTCTGCTGCACAGAACATACATTAACTAACTGACGCAGTCGCAGTCATGACTCGCGCGCGAGCACACCTAATATAGTGTTTGATAGAACTGGGAATGTTGGAATGTGTTTAAGCTCATAAGTAGATAGTGTTATACGTACGCCTGGTGCGTGGCGGTGAAGGCGACGTAGATGAAGTTCTGGTAGAGCAGCTGGTGGTGCGCCGGCAGCGTGTCCAGCGGCAGCGTGGTGCGCGGGCCGCCCGGCGCGCGCAGGGCCAGGGCTCCCGCGCCCTCGGGCTCCGGCAGCGCCCAGCGCGAGCGCCCGTGCGCGCCCACCACGCACTCCTCGCCGCAACCCACCTGTGCACGACCATCACCACGTCTACGCATTAATGTGCCTATCAATGATACGCACCTCCAACCCAACGGTAAGTACCCCTCCTGATCAGGTCTAAGTAGCTTCAGGTCGATGATGAGTAGGTACTTACAGCTGGGTTGTGAGTGCTGTGCACGATATAATATACCTGGTGGAACATGATGGAGACGGGCGAGTAGTTGTCGATGCGCAGCGGCGGCGGCGCCACGTCGGCGTCCGACAGCACGACGAACAGACTGGCGCCCTGCGCCACCACCTCCGCGCGCACGAACTGGTACCCGCCGCCCGGCTCTCTACCACACACAAACATACTCCCTGAGGTACCGTTGCATTAAAGTTAAGTGTTTTTACGCCGATAGGTTGCAATCTTGTTCAATTAATCTCGAATGACTGATAAGTGAACCCAGCTTCAGATGACGCATCCACGGTGGGTGTAGGATTGGGAAATTACGGAAGTGAAGAAAAAATAAAAATAAATTACATAGTACGCCGGCTGAAACCTGTTTCATGAATAGTTTACATCATACTGAGCTTAAAAAAATCATCACCTGCATGGTGGAGGGGGATTATGCGTCTGTCCCTCGCGTGAGCTTGTAAAAATACCGGAAACCGCTAGTGCCAGATTTCGAGGACTTTACTTGGATAATCACCTTAATTGGAAATGTCATGTAGAAACTGTGTGTAAAAAACTAAACCAGTATTCGTATGCGCTTTACAATCTTGCGAAAATTTCAAATGACTCTGTAGTTTTGATAGCATACAAACGTACGTCTCATCAACGCTACGTTTTGAAATAATGTATTGGGGAAATTCCACTGAAAAAAAAACACTGCGTTCAAAGCTCAAAAGAAGTGTGTCCGTGCTGTGTTTAAGCTGAAAAAGACTGATAGTTGTAGGCCATTATTTAAACTATTTAAACGCCTCACTTTGCCCTGTATGTAATTGTACATCTATGAGACAGCAGTAGGTATTCGCAAAATCAAACTTGCATTTATTTCAAACAATTAGATCAAAACGATGCAATAGAGAGATATGTGCTATTCCACACAAGACTGCACTCTACTCAAAAAGCTTTTTAAGAATGGCACCTAAGTTACATAATAAGTTGCCCATTAGTTTAAAAGATCTTGTCAGCATATACCATTTCAAACAGGCTCTTCTTAATTTACTAAGCGAAAAAGCTTACACAGTCAATGAGTTCCTAGAATACAAACTGTAATTTAATGATATTTTATTTATTTTAATTTATTTGTAAATAACATAATTGATTTGTTTAATCTATTTAATTTAATTGTTCTGTTGTCTCGTAAAAGGAGATGCTCAAAAGTGGTATCAAAAAGTCTCATGCATCAAGATTAAAATTTTATAGTAGTTATTTCCATATCTTTTTACGACATTACGCGTCGTTAATTTAAAGTATAGAAGTATGAATATTGTTTTACTCTCTTTACATGACGTTTACACAACCGGTCACAGAGATGTAGAATGTTGTAAAAACTATTTTGATACATCGACTAACCTGTCATTCCAACCGTTTTTTTTTACTATAAATACCTGTAACGTTTGCTTTAAAAACATTTAACGAATTTTTCGTATTACATTTGCTATGTTTTTTTGAATAACATTAACAATTAAGTAAAAGCGGTACACCAAATCGATTTGATATTACTAATTGACACAAAATCGTTTTTCTTACTAAAGGTTTTGATTTACTGATCTCATCCCTAAATGACATTGACATTTGATGTGACGTTTACGTCCATATAGTTGAGATAAATTAATAATTGTATTGTGAAGTATTTGTTTGTATTTTGTGAACTTTTTCTGTTTATTCTGCAAATATGTCAAGTCATAGGGTCAACCGAATAACGCCATCAGTCACCCGGCAAAACCAATGTATCAGAAGGCTGATTTTCTACTTGTATGGTTTTGAGGTAATCTTGGATGTTATAAAATTACTCCGAAACTCCGGTTTTGTTTACAAAAATAACTTTTGTAGGAGTTAAATATGATAAGTGTAGACCCTTAAAAACAAAGTTTGATTTTGATGCAGCATGGTACGGGATTCCATATATCCCTAAGCATTCTCCTTTATTAATATTTTAATTACTTAATTAATTTATATTTTTAATTTTATTTTGGATTGTTATAATTGAGTTTAATTATTCATTTTGACTGTTTCTATTACTTTTAGCAATTATTCATAAGAAATTATAATTAGAATATTTGTACGCCGCTGAAGGCAAGACGTAACGCTCATTTTATAAATATTGACATCTGTACTTTTGTTACCTAGGTATGTTCTACAAATAAAATTATTTGAATTTGAATTTGAAAAGAAACACGTCTGATTTAAGTTCTTGCTCAGATTTGTCCAAAGCTATAGTCTCCTAGAAGATTGGTACCGCCATAAATCAGCTGTAAAACACGGTCGTCATAATAGTGAGTTCGCGTGAAATGTTTCATATAGTGCAGCGGTGTTAAAGCAAGTAGCAAGTAGCAGCCCGATACTAGGATCAGTGGTAGAGGTCCCACCTGCAGGCGATGTGCAGGGTGCGGGGAGCGTCGAGCCGGAAGCCGCCCGACCAGAGCGTGAGCGGCTGCGGCGCCGCGCTGGGCTGTCCCGGCGCCAGCAGTCGCACGCACAGCAGCTGCGACCGCTCCCAGCGCGCCCAGTGCCACGGCAGGTAGCAGCCCGACACGGCCGACACGTGCGTCGCCATCGCGCCCGGGTCGTTCTGACACAAATATATTCTGAGAGTCCGCTCACATGGAAACCGTGCCTGTGTAACGTTAACAACTCACGAGCGTGGTGGCGCAGCACTTCTGCGCGAACTGCAGGTGGTGCGAGGTGTTGTTGTGCAGCTGGTAGCGCGGCGTGAAGGTGGCGATGTTGGTGTGGCGGTAGCGGCCGCGCCCGCAGCGCACACGCACTCCCACTGCGTACACGCGGTCGCACGCGCCGCCCTCGCCCTCGCCGCGGACTTCTAGCTTTTTCACGCCTACGCCCACCCCCAGACCGAATGGCGAGCACCACTGGAAACATCATGAAATATATGTAAATGGCTTAGTGTTTAGTAATTTCTTGCCCAATCTAATCTATACGAAACTAAAGGCAAGAAGAATTTATATTTTCTTGCAAATGGCATTCAAAAGAAAGAAGTATGTGACTCTAGTTGGGTCGACTCACGTCAGGCTCCCCGGGCAGGCCGCGGCCGAGCCTGGCGGCCAGCGTGGGCCCGCCGTCGGCCTCGGCGAAGGAGAAGAGCAGCGGCGCCACCATGCGGCCCAGCTCGTGCTCCTCGAACTGTCCGGCCGCCTCCGTGGCGCCTCCCTCCGCGCGGAACACTAGCGGCAGCCCTGTGCGGTTCACCAACCAGTACGCTGCTGATATTGACACCTGAACAGAACAAACTATATTCAAACCTGCTTCCATTCACTTTATGCTGTAAAAATTATTAAATAAGTGAGTTAAGATATCTTGTCCAGTCAGTGCTTGATACGTACCTTAATGCCATCAGTCTTTTTGATGGTGACCCTAGCGTTGAGATATAGCCTCCTGCCCCTGGTATCCCTCAGCTTGAGCCTGGCGCTGAAGGAACCGTTCCCGCTGCCGCCCACTGCCGTACTGCTGCTGCTGCCGCCCCCAGACCCGCACACGCTGAGCGCAGTCGACCAGCCGAAGCCTTCCAGTTTCACGCTCAGTTCTACGCCTTCTTCTACGTTCACCTGGGTGGACAAAAGGGTGGATGAAGTAAAATCAATGCTCTCTACATTTCGGCTTTTAAGATTTCAATAGTGAATCAGTCGGTAAGACAACGACCCTCGTCAGATGCAAACTTGATGTCGTCTTCACGGTAACTCAAGTCCCTTACAAAAGAAAACCATGACCTTAGTGAAAGATACCTATGATTTCTACATTCCATCAAAACACATTACGAGTATTTAAACGCAAAACCTTTTAACATTATTCATGTATTTTTTCTAAGACGGTCTGTATAAGAACAGACTGGAAGGTAAATTGTAGCGACTCAACCTGACCATTATATGCGCGTATTACGCCTAAATATTTGTTTGTTAGACTGACCTCGTGGAACGGCATGGTATCTCCGGGCGGCACATTACCAGCTACACTGGCGGTGGAAGAGCCCGGCGCTGCCGGGTTGGTCTTGTACTGCAGCTCCAGCGGCAACAGGTTCTCCAGCCTCAGCGCGGGTACCAGGGTCAGCGTGTGGCCCGCTATCGGGGTGCCCCTGTCCGGAGGGAAGCGCTCCCGGATTATGACGCAGCAGAATCTGGAACAAACAGTGAAGATCAATTGTGTAGTGTTTCTTTCCAAAGTTGAGTGAAGAATTTTGAAATGAATGTTTGTGTGGTATTGTTAATCTGTATATCCAACTGTTAGGCTAAAGAATTTAATTTAAAGGAACGAAATGATGGAATACTGAGTTGGTGATGTTCATATAAAATGTGAAAATATAAATGAAAATGTAACCTATAAATATGATCGGGCGGAGCCCTACACTCGTAGTGCAGTAGCGCCCTGGAGGCGGGCGCGGCGCGCCAGTCGATGGGCGCGGGCGAGACGGGCGGCGAGGCGGGCGCGGCGCGCTGCAGCGGGCGCGTCCACAGCGCGGCGGGGTGCGCGGACAGCGGGGCCGCCCACAGCGCGCCTGCACCTACCGTCGCGCAGCGCACGCCGCCGCCGCCGCTGCTCCACTGGGCTGAGGTGGTAACATCACTATTACTTACCTATTCACCCTAAACCTAATAAAACTATACAACTGCAATGAGGGCTATCGTTTTTGAGTTCACCAGATGGCGCCACTAGCGAGTAAGGTCCTGTATCTCATTCTATTTGATACCTTAAAGTACCAATAACTTCAAAAATAGTTTATTTTATTTTAAAATATTCTCTTGAAATGAGCAAGCATTCAAGATTTAAAAACATTTTTCCGAAATTACCAACAAATGAGATCCTAACTTGTGACTTAAAATCATCAAGTCATTAATAATCAGGAATGGCTCAATCCAGACCACAATCGTGAATATTAGTAAAATAACTAATTAGATATATATGTCACCGTAAAATTGTCAAACACGTTAGATTGTAATCTCTCTAGCGATATTGTAAACTCTCAAAATATTGTCAACTAAACATACGGAAGTACAGTAGCCCCCATAATCGGGACTTGAGGCACCCCCCCGTTAGGTTAGTTGGGTTCCTTTAAACCCTGCACTCGGAAATAGGGGCCCCGCGAAGCGGAGCTCCGTCGACTACGTTTTTAGGGGAATATAATGTGTCTTAAGGTTGGTAATATTAATCGGTATTTCTCAGGAATGGTACATTATCTTTTCATGAGAGTTGTACCATTGGGCAAGGGGGACCCCTCTTTCCCTCCACACCGCGTGAGTTGACTACCATCGCAAGCATTTCACGAAAAATAATGCGTTTTATTGTTAGCAGTATGTTCGTTTGACAATATTTCGAGAGTTTACAATCTCTCTAGTTATTTTACAATCTAACGATGTAAGCTTTCTTTAAAATTAAATAAATAAAAATACGTGATAAAAAAGCACGCAACGCGCGAACACTATGACATCTGACATTTCGGAAGACCTTACTCTACACGAGCGCCCCTAGCGGCGAATTCATGCGCGATAGTCCCCATTGGACTTGCATAAGTGTAAGCTTTACGACCTAACAATACAAGGTGTTTGAAAGATGAACTTACACAATTTTATTAGAAGGCATATCCTAGATTTGACCCACAGAAGTGTGACATATCTGTTCTGGTTCCGTACCCAAAGGGTAAAAATGGGACCCTATTTAAAATGTAAAAATATTCACAGATGATGTATTTCTGTCGCCGCTATACCAACAAATACTAAAAACAGAATAAAATAAATATTTGAGGGAGGCTCCAATAGAACAAACATGATTTATTTGCCATTTTTTTTGCTCGATATCTAAACATATAATAAAAGAGTAAAAAAGCTGTGTCTGTACATTGAATATATTTAAAAAATAATAATTGAAGGGGGTTTAGAAAGGCATGTAATTAACGATCCACCAGATTTAACAAAATGGAACGGCAAAAAAATCACTTTTGATTGCTAAAATTAGTAAATGATCACCAAAAATTGATCCCCATTTTATCATGAAACTAGAACCAAAAATTTATTTTTTTAGTTAATGACCACCAGGAATTGAACTGATATGCTCTTGCATCCGAGTCGAGGGAGAACTGGTCGACGGAGAACTGGTCGACGGAGAACTGGTCGACGGAGCCCCGCTTCGCGGGGCTCCTACTTCTGAATGGTTTAAAAAAAAATTTGGTTGCCCCAAAACTAGTTTGTCATCAAACACCTCATTATAATTTGGTGCTCAATTTACTAAATTTGGTGATCAATTGATATTTTAGGTGATAGATGTTAGTGGTCACAAAGTAATTTTTGGTGGTCATTATATTTTCCCCCGTTTAGAAACAGTAATAGAGCACGAATCCAAAAAAAAAAGTATGTCTGTTTGTCTGATTGTTTGTACACGCTAATCTTCGGAAGTACTGGACGGATTTGAATGATTTTTTTTTTGTTGTATAGATATTATCTCTGGGCAACATATAGGCTATAATTTATCTTGGAAACCTGAACACCTGATGTAGAACCGCAACAGACCAGCTAAACTTTATGAGATACAAAAATGACACAATAGCAAAAATTGTTCCACGTGATGAGCATTTTCTGCTGAGAGAATAAATTTGAAGATCTGGAACACCTGATGTGGAACTCCAAGAGCCCAGTTATACCATAGCACATATAGGAATGACGTCTTAGCAAAAGTTATTCAATCTGATGAGCACTCTCTGTTGATTTATAAAAATCGAATATCTGGGACACCTGTTGTGGAACTCCAAGAGCCCAGCTACACTATAACACATATAGGAATGACGTCTTAGCAAAAGTTGTTCAATTTGATGAGCACTCTCTGTTGATTTATAAAAATCGAAGATCTGGAACACCTGTTGTGGAACTCCAAGAGCCCAGCTACACCATAACACATATAGGAATGATGAAGTCTTAGCAAAAGTTGTTCGGTCTGATGGGCATTTCCTGTTGACTTATAAAAAATCGAAGATCAGAAACATCTGATGTGAAAATTATTGTAAAGCTATCACTAATTTCACTGTATAATTATAAAATAACAAAAACTGGGAGTAAGTACCTCCACGCGGTTAAGGTGGTAACAGTTTAGGACTGATTTTCAATGACGATGGTATATCATTGAAAATTTGACTCTACTGACCAAAACTCATTTTATCGAATAAATATGTCTTCGGGCTTATGTTATTTGAGTGTTTAATTTCCTTTTCCATTTATCTTCGTGACTCGGTAGCCTACCCGGTAACGCAGAGCACTTAGATTTTAATTGATCAGGTATCTTCACAACAAAACTATAACCATGCCTAGAAAGAGGTCAAACCTTTCCCAATGTTCCAAAGGAGCTAAAAGATTGAGGATCATAAGATCCCAAGAATCTACCGAAGAGCGTCAGGAGAGACTTGATGCTGTTCGAGAACATCAGGCTGCAACTTGCTCCGTGGAAACCTCTTCGGATCGCAAAACACGCCTGCGTTCTCAGCGTATTTACGCATCTACATCCAGGCCTCTAGAGACCAGTGAAGAATAGATGCGCGACTGACGGCTGATCGTGAACGTCATGCATTGTCTCGCGAGTCGGAGACGTTCACGGATAGAGAATTGCACTTGAGTACCAAGCGTATCTACGCATCGACTTCTAGATCTCTAGAGACAAGTGGGAAACGTGATGCGCGACTGACCGCTGATCGTGAACGTCACGCATTGTCTCGCGAGTCGGAGACGATCACGGATAGAGAATTGCACTTGAGTTCTCAGCGTATCTACATCCAGGTATCTAGAGACCAGTGAAGAATAGATGCCTGACTGCGTTCACGGATAGAGAATTGCGCTTGAGTACCAAGCGTAGATACGCTTGGTACTCAAGCGCCGATCGTATGATGCGATATCGATGCGTAGATCGACTTCTAGATCTCTAGAGACAAGTGGGGAACGTGATGCGCGACTGACCGCTGATCGGGAACGTCACGCATTGTCTCGCGAGTCGGAGATGTTCACGGATGGAGAATTACGCTTGAGTTCTCATCGTGTCTACGCATCTGCTTCTAGGTATCTAGGGATAAGTGGGGAACGTGATGCGCGACTGACCGCTGATTGTGAGCGACATACATTATCTCGCGAATCGGAAACGTTTACCCATACATAATCACGCTTGAGTTCTCAGCGTTTTCGCACATCTACTAACAGGTCTTTTGAAACGAGTGATGAACGTGATGCGCGACTAACTGCTGCTCGAGATTATCATACATTACCCCGAACACGCACACAACAAAATATTCATAATCAGTTAGAATGTGAGAGAGAAAGAATTGCTGGAGCATACCGTAGCATGAAGAGACAGAAGAAGAGCGCGAAGATTTCGACATTCTCTGAACAGAATGTCGATAACATCTGAAGAATCGGGTTTCTCAAGATATAGCCGTAGGGCATGACGACCTTCCTTGGGTTGATAAGAAACGGAGTTCATTTACGTATACTCCTATGATTGAATACGCCACATATTCCGCCATCGGAGGTATGGTTCAAGATTATACTTTTTGTGAAGCTGTTAAATGGCAAAAAGAACTAAACGGTATGTGTTGCTCAGGTGGGAAAGATCCGTTATTTTCCCGTCCCCGGGCTCTTAGAATTCGACGTTTCAGATCTTCGATTTTGACGAACCGGACCCGGTGTCGCTGGCAAAAGCAACAGGATCCGCGTACGAAGTCGCGGGCAGAAGCTAGTTATATAATAACGGCAACAGGTAGACTGAAAGCATGCAATATTCACAGAATATTTAGTTGTAAATTCACTTTAAAAATAAATAATTAATTTAAATAAAATAAATTAATATATAAGGGGGCTCTCATACAAAAAACGTAATTTTTTGCGGTTTTGTCTAATCACTACATAGTTTAAACGTGGCGCGCCAGAAGCATATCGGTTTCATATATTTAGTATGGTTAGAGACATATTTGTAGGGCGTATCGTGTCGTGACGCGTTCTGTCGTGGCGCTGACTGCTTGCCACCGATTGCGCCAGAGCGGTGGTGGGAGTTATGGCGCGACACGACACAACAGGCAAATGTGTTTCTACACCACGTGGCTCGTGGCGCGAGCATGCCGAAGAAAACATTATGCACGTTTGAACGCTACAAAGGTTCAATATGTACTGTTCAAAAATAACGCCAGAGCGCGCCACGACACGATACATTAGTGTGCACAGTCACCGTCACGACAGCAAGCGCCACGCCACGCCCCGACACGTTTGTGTGTGTTTCCGGCTGAACCCTTCGTGTGCGAGTCCAAGTCGCACTTTGCCATTTTTTTTATCTTATGAAATAATACCTCCAAATAATCAAAAGTTTTTTGTTTGAAGGACCTTATGAATAATTTATAGTGTTTTCAACAATTTACATTTCTATTCTTTTTGTTTTTTTTTTTATTTACCAATAAATAAAAACCCGAGCAAGCGAACGAGACCCTTTAAATAAATACATATATCGGTCCTTCTATCAAACACCCCGTGTAGGTATATTAAAATAAGTATACAAAATCAAATTATATAAAATCAATCGAAATAATTATAAATGCCGTAAAAAGCTATTAAGTATACAATTTTTCGCTCTATTTTACAATACAAATTTAAATTAAGAATAATATTTGTCCGAGATAACTTTATCAATATTCTGCTAGAAATGTCTACATTGTCATGTCGAAATCTAGTTACGAAATGACGAAATGATAAAACTATTTTTTTTTTATATAAAAGAATTTTATAGGATACAATAGTAATTAACGTTATAACAATATCATACATTAAATAACTAATTCAAACTACTGCCAAAAAAGATTACAATAAACGCAGCAAAAACTAGTGATCTAGTACAGGCTGTGTGTGGGTGTCGTACAGCTACACTAAGTAGTAAGAGTGGGAGGGGTACCGCAGTTGACAAGTATAGGGTGTAGCGGGTAGCAGGGCGACGGCACGTGCGCGTGCGACACGTGCGCGCGCGACACGTGCGCGCGCGACAGCGCCGTGCACCACGCGCGCACCGACAGCTGCGCGCGCACGATGGCGTACACGCGCTCTGCGCGCGCGGAACACAACACAACATGGCTGTTAACGTACAAGTATTTCAACCCTATCGTTGTCAAGTGCGGTAACGACACACTACTCAATATATGCTCCTGGACAAAACATTTAAGCCGTTTAATAAAATCAGAAGTTTCAGTTTCAAATACTATTATAAGGTGGAATACAGCACTAAACAGACGTTTAACTATTTATCTGCTGACAGAAATGACCGAGCCTGTTTGACCATTGATTACCGTTTTGTTTTTTTTTCCATTGATTATTCTAAATGGCCTGGTGCCCGGTGCTGAACAGCACCTAAAAAACTCGCAAAATATCTGTATGTGGGAATTATCAGTATACGCTCCAATTGACACTAGGCTGCATGGACCTTTGTACGAGCTATAACATTTAAAGTAACACCTGCAACAAGCCGGTTTGCTCACCTGCGGATGGTGCATGATCCACCCTGACTTCCACAGGATGCGGCAGCTTGTTGACGAGCTGCAGTGCCGATCGTACCGTCACCAACTTGCGAGCTGATCCCTCAAGAGATACCTCGAAAACTATTCGAGCTTCGGCTCCAGATTTCTAAAATAGACAACGAATTGGATGAGATTTATTCCAGCAGAAGTATTAAAATTCGGACGAAATCAAATAGAATGTTTTAATTTATTTCGTTTTTTAAATGCTACTGCTTGAAAAATCATTCAGTCTGAAGATATGCTGAAACCATCGTTGTACCGGTGTGAAAGAGAATCAGATCTGTGATTTGACACTGAAACAATGAAGGCTAAATCAGGCAATACAAACGGTTGCGTACTTACAGCATGAGTAAGATTTCTAAAGAAGACGCCGACTCTGTCGACACAGACAGGGTCGGGCGGCGACCAGCCGTCCAGGCGCAGCGCGAGCTGGTTGAGCGCGGCGTTGTGTCCGGCGGGCGCGGGCGCGACAGCCCGGCCTCGCCTGCGCCCGCGCCTCACTCCGAACGAGAACGGCTCCGTGTCGCCCGCGCGCACCATCATCCACGAGTCGTCGGGGCCTGACGATGTCGGTTGTTCTAACAACCTTTAATATACGAGTACCACAACATTACATTATTTTACACTGACCAAGAGGAACATTACTTGTACAAGAGGAACATTAAACATTTCATGTAAGTGATGGTGTTGCTTGTTGTTTTCTGTGAGCTTGGGAAGTCTGTGTTTCAGCCTATTAATGTCCCCACTGCTGGCACACAGGCCTCCTCTCTATGGGAGGAAATGGGCTATAATCCACCACGCGGACCCAGTGCGGTCACATGTCCTCGATTTTTTGGTTCTAGGACATGCCGGTTCCCTTCACCGTTTTGAGAGCAGTGGTGATGAAATAAATAACACAAAGTAATGCGCCTGTCTATAAAATGGGACATACTCGGAATCAGCGAAATGAGGAGAGAAGGTGAAACAATTATTGAATACCAAGATTACATACTGTTTAACAAAGGTGAAGAAGGAGGCCAAAGAGGTGTGGGATTCCTCATAAAGACGACACTGAAGAAGCAAATACAGAACATCCTTGGTACTTCTGACAGGATAGCAGTGCTTAATATCAACATACCTAACTACACAAAGACTTGGACTATCATACAAGCATATGCACCAACCGAGCAAGCTGCAGAATCAGACACAGAAACATTCTATGCCGAACTGGCAAAAGTCATCAGAAATTATACCAACAACTATATAATACTGATGGGTGATTTTAATGCTCAAATCGGAGAAAAACAAAACGAGGAGGAGTATGTATTGGGCAAACATGGACATGGTAAAAGAAGCTCCAACGGGCAAAAGCTTGTGGAATTTTTGCTAGAACACAATTTAATTCTTCTGAACAGTATATTCAAAAAAGACCCAAAGAATAAATGGACCTGGATTTCACCAGATGGCAGATTTAAAAACAAAATAGATTATAGAATAAGCATTTTTCCCAAGGCATTTTCAAATACAGGCGTGATCTCAAAACTGAATTTTAACACAGATCATTGCATGGTCAGAAGTACTATTCTGCCAGCACCACCAAAAAGAGCAAGGAAGAACATTACCACTTGTAGTCCAACGCAAATCACCAAGGAGAGTTTCAGGAAAATCGGCCAGTCGTTAACAGATAATCTACAAGAGCTGACATATGAAAATGAATGCGATATCAAAGCAAGCTATGGAAAATTAGAAAAACAACTTACTATAACTAACAATAATAACGAAAGAAAAAGCAAATATCCACTCAGCGATGAGACCATCCAACTCATAAACCGCAGGAAATCTCTACTAGCGCAAGGAAAAAACAAAGGAAATATAAAAATAATTGCAGAAATCAGCAAACAAATTAATAAACATATTAGAAGAGACCGCAAAAACAAACGACTAGAAGTGTTGGAGAGACAAATAACAAAAACAGGCGGTGTAAGAAAAGCACTGAAAGAACTCAGGGAAACAGGAAAAGAGTGGGTGCCTAAACTAAGGAAAAATGAAGATACCATCACAAACAGGAAAGGTATACACGAACTGGCCACGGAATTCTACAAAGAATTATATTCAAACAAAGACGCACGTAGGTACCCTCTTACACAACCATTGAAGAGTAAATCAGCAGACAGCCTGTCAGAATGTGAACCTGATATTCTAAAGAGTGAAGTGGAAAAGGCAATAAAATGTCAAAAAATGGAGAAGGCACCTGGACCGGACAAAATTAGAAACGAGATGCTAAGAGGGACTATTGATGAATTAGTACCAATACTCACAAAGATGTTCAACCAAATTTTGAAATGTGGATATATACCAACACAATGGGAAACTTCTTATATAATCCTACTACACAAAAAAGGCGCAAAGGACGACATCGGGAACTACCGGCCAATAAGCCTAATGTCGAATGTTTACAAGATATTCGCAAAGATCATTTTGGGCAGGGTAAGCGCAAAATTAGATGAAAGCCAACCAATGGAACAAGCCGGCTTCAGACAGAACTTTTCAACAATAGACCACATCCACACACTCAAACAGATAATAGAGAAGTATAATGAATTCAACAAAACATCTGCGCCTGGTCATCGTGCGTCTGGTGAGTGCAGCAGATATATGAATTAAATCTTGTTTTTCGTTAGTCACTAACATAGTTTATAAGTAGTGTGTATTACTAACATCATATGGATCAAGGTCTGAAGTAAAGCATTTTTTTTTATTTTTTATTATATATAGCTTTTATAGATTATGCAAAGGCATTGAATTGCATTAGTCATATGGCAATATGGGAGAGCTTAGAAAGGCAAGGTATACCTGCAACATTTATAAACATTATTAAAATTATATATACAAACAGTAAAACAAAAATCCAATTAGAAGCTTTGGGCAAAGAATTCCGGATCAAGCGAGGAGTCAGACAGGGAGATCCAATGTCCCCGAAGTTGTTTTCAGCAGTTTTAGAGAATGTCTTTCGCAACCTTGACTGGGAACATCTAGGCCTCAACATAGACGGAAGAAAACTAAACCACTTAAGATTTGCGGACGACCTGGTTATACTAGAAGAAAATCCAAAAGCACTCGAGCAGATGATCCAAACTCTAAACACTGAGAGCTCTAAAGTGGGTTTACAAATGAACATAACTAAAACGAAAGTGATGACCAACTCAAAAATGGAACCTATTGAAATCCAAGGACAAAAAATTGAATATGTCGATGAGTATTGCTACCTGGGCCAGATCATTTCCCCTAAAGACCAAACAACCAAGGAAATAAATAAGAGGATTGCTAACGGGTGGAAAAGATACTGGTCTCTCAAGGAAATTGTAAAATCTAAAGACCACAATATGGCAACGAAAAGAAAAGTATTCAACGCTTGTATTCTTCCATGCATCACCTACGGCTGTGAAACATGGTCCCTTACAAAATACCATAGAGACAAACTAGGGAAGTGCCAGAGAGGTATGGAACGAAGCATGACAGGAACAAGAAGGCAAAATAGAATTAACAATGTGCAATTAAGAGCAAAAACTAAATTAACAGATATCCTGGAAAAAATAGACCTACAAAAATGGAGATGGACCGGTCATAATTATGTTGAGATCTACACAAGAAAAGTGGAGCCAAATTATAACGAATTGGTATCCTAGAGATGGCAAAAGACGTCGAGGACGACAACTGATGCGATGGGAAGATGAGCTGAAACTTACTGCGGGACCCAAATGGAGGAGAGTTGCTCAAGACAGGAAGCAATGGAAACTACTGGAGGAGGCCTTTGCCAAAAGGCACACTGAGTTGAGAGACATCCTATAGCTAAACGAACGAAACAACACAGTCATTAAGAGTAAATCTCTCACCCAGTTTAACGGGCTAAATAAATAAATAAATAAATGTTGTAGATAAGTAACCTCTGTTGTGCAGACTTGTTCTTGTCGTTATATTTCTTTTTAATATATTGCTTAGTTACTTAAAAAAAACACTCTTGTCATTGAACATCTTTTTTCTAATTCTTACTTTACAAATAATTTTATTTAATACTCTTCCAACTCTTTAAACCAAATATTCCAACACGTTATCAGCACGAAGCTCTGGAAGAGTTTAAAATATAAATTTGTAATATAATTAGTTGAGTTTATTGAGTGACTGAAAATTTTTACTAGTCGTGATGTCACGCGATAATGGAGATGCTTCGAGTGTTAGTAAGTCGAATCCCTCTACGTCGAATTCATCTTCGATTCCATCATTTTGTCTTCGGAATAAAGATGGATATCCTACTTGGAAGTTTAAGATGAAAAATTACCTTTTACACGAGGACTTGTGGGTGACAATTAGTGGTTATCCGGAAGGTGACACGACCCCTTCTTCGATGAAGGTACGCAACGACGAAAAAGCTCTTGCAAAAATTTGCTTAAAAGTTGACGGTGCAGCTATTACTCACGTTAGATGTGCGAAAACTGCAGCCGAAGCATGGAAATATTTGCAAAAGGCGTTTGAAGATAAGGGAATGGGAAGAAGACTAGCTTTAGAGCGAAAACTGTACAGGTTGAGTCTGTCAGATTTCGGAAATATTGAACTGTACATTAATGCAGTTTTATCAACCGCACAGGATCTCGCGGATATTGATGTAGTCATAGAGGATAAGTCTATTGCTGCTATACTTTTGGGAGGTCTCACTCCAAAATATGAACCTCTCATTATGGCTCTAGAAAATTGCAATGTTGACGTGACTAGTGACTTAGTAAAGACAAAACTGCTGAATGAAATGTCTAAAGATGCAGCTACGAGTATATCTATAGATTCCGCTTTTCATGCGAAGAAGAAGCCTAAATCCGAGAAGAAGGAAATAGTCTGCTACGAGTGCAAAGTACCTGGTCATAAGAGACCTGACTGTCCGCTGAGAAACAAGGAGAAAGGCAATACGGAGAACGCTACGAACACCACGTTTACAGCTCTCAATACTTTTGGCCGCTCAAGCAAGGAGGTATTTTACGTAGATTCTGGTTGTACTAAACACATGAGTTTTAGAAGAGATTGGCTTCAAAACATTACGTTACAGAACAAAGGTAGTGTTACCGTCGCAAACGGAGAGCAGATTAAATGCTGCGGCATAGGAAACATTTCTATAAATACACCCGAGAACGTAATCAACAAGATAGACGATGTTGCTTTTGTCCCCGACTTAAAAGCAAACTTATTGTCTGTGCAGAAAGCTGTTGATAAGGGTTTTGTTTGTATTTTTGATAAAAATGGATGTAACTTTTATAAATCTAATAATTTTCATTTTACAGGTGATTCGGTACTTCATGCTTCGCCCTGTGGTGGACTGTACGTTGTAGATGGTACTGTTAATGTTCCCGATAATGTGGCAAGTAATCATTTGACGCAGGATGTGCACTCTGATTGTCAGAATATAAGTTATAAACTCTGGCACAAGAGGTTAGGACATTTGTGTCGTATAGGCATGACCCAACTGAAGAATCACGAGGTAGGTGTTAAGTTTAATGTAGTAGATAAAAGCAGTTGCATCGCTTGTGTGGAAGGAAAACAGGCAAGGAAACCTTTTAAGAAGGTAGCATATCATAGAGCTACTTCTCCTTTAGAACTGATACATATGGATTTATTGGGACCTGTGTCTACAACCTCTTTTCAGGGGAATAGGTTTATGTTAACCATTGTTGATGATTATACAAGGAAGGTATTTGCTTACTTTATTTCTTCCAAGACAGAGGTTAAAGATAAATTTAGAATTTTCCAAACCTTTGTAGAAAATCAATTAGAAAAGAAAATTAAAGCAGTTAGGACTGACGGCGGTAAGGAGTTCGTTAATAGAGAATTCGATGATTATCTTGCTTCTAAAGGTATCAAACATCAAACGACGGCGCCGTACAGTTCTCAACAAGTGGGATTAGCTGAACGTACCCACCGCTCAATTACAGAGAAGGCGAGGACGTTGTTAGCAGAAAGCTCACTGCCTAAAGCATTCTGGGAAGATGCTTTCCAAGTTGCCGTATACCTGAAAAATAGGTCTCCTCACAGAGCCTTAGGTGGTCAAATTCCCGAGGACAGGTGGTGTGGTTGTAGAAATGACCTCAGTCATTTGAAAGTGTTTGGATGCAGAGCACTTGTACATATACCATCATGTCACAGGAAAAAGTTAGACGTAAAGGCAAAGGAAGCGATTTTTATCGGTTATTCAGAAAATCCAAATACTTATGTATTTAGGGATCCTAGTAATCCACGAAAAGTGATAACGTCCAGAGATGCAACTTTTTTTGAAAATTGCTTTACAGGGTTGAAAGAGCAGAGACAGTCTGAGCCTGTGGTACAGTCAGATTCCATATTGTTATTTCAGAATAAGGAACCTGAACATGACGATTGTCAATTTTTCGATTGTGTTGGGAGTACCGATCCTATAGATGAGCCAACTTCACAGACAAATGTAGAAAATGCAGAAGAATCAGCAATTATGAGAGAACCAGAACCATTCTTTGAGCTGAGACTTCCAAGTGTCGATGAAGAGCTACCTAGTTTGGAAGAGGAGAGGAGGTACCCCACAAGAAACAGAAAACCACCAGATTTTCTTTCTTATAATGTGTCGACAGATGATGCAAATGAACCTACGACATATTATGAAGCTACTCATGGTGATGATGCTGATAAGTGGCACCATGCGATGGCTGATGAGTACAACTCTCTGATAAAACTCCACACATGGGAACTAGTAGATAGACCAAACAAAAAGGTCATACCATGTAAATGGGTTTATAAACTTAAAAAGGACGCTTATGGTAATGTCACTAAATATAAAGCCAGACTCGTCGTCAAAGGTTTCAATCAAGTTAAAGGCGTAGACTACGACGAGACTTTTGCGCCAGTGATTCGTCATTCTTCTCTCCGCACCTTGTTTGCATTAGCTGCAGAGATGGGCTTGAGAATGAAACACATAGACGTTGATACCGCGTTCCTTAACGGTAACTTAGAAGAAGAAGTTTTTATGGAGCAACCCCTTGGCTTCAAAGCAAAAGGCATGGAAAACAAGGTTTGTTCGTTGCGTAAATCCTTGTATGGCCTTAAACAGGCGCCAAGAGCTTGGAACAAAAAGTTAAACGAAACGCTTATAAAAATAGGTTTTACAGGAACTCCTTCTGAGCCTTGCGTATATACGAAACTTTTTAGTGAAGAACTGGTTATATTAGGTATTTTTGTCGATGATATAATCGTCTTCTTTAAATCAGAATTAACATTTGACATTGTCAAAAAGGATTTGTCGAAATATTTTTCTCTGAAAGATCTTGGATTATTAAAATGCTATTTAGGTTTACAAATTGAATATGAATCCGAGAGTATAAAAGTAAATCAGAGAAATTATATTTTATCGTTACTGGATCAGTTTAATATGAAAGACTGCAAGACAGTGGATACTCCCTTAGTTAAAAAGAATATGGAAAGAAGAACTGATGGACAAGTTAGAGAGTCTTATCCGTATCAGAATTTAATAGGAGGACTAATGTACCTTTCGGTAAACTCTAGGCCCGATATCGCCTACGCCACGAGCTACTTAAGTCAGTATAATACGTGTTATACGAAGGAACACTGGAATGCTGCCAAAAGGGTTCTGCAGTACCTAAAGGGTACTCTAAACTATTCATTGGTTTACAGGAGAAGCGGAAAACCCTTAAAAGGCTATTGTGACGCTGACTGGGCAAACTGCACGATAGATAGAAGGTCATATACTGGGTACGCCTTCAAGTTGAGTGGAGGTCTTGTATCCTGGGAGTCCAAAAAGCAACCTACTGTTGCCTTATCCTCGGCGGAAGCAGAGTATATGGCACTAGCGTCTGCCACGAAGGAAGCGTGTTACTTGCGCAGATTTATCTATGAGATAACAGGTAAACTTTCATCAGTTAACTTAGCTTCTGACAGTCAGAGTGCCATTAATCTCGTTCGAAATCCCGTACATCACAGCAGGACGAAGCATATCGATACCCGTTTTCACTTTATTAGGGAAAAAGTATCAGATAACGTTATAATGTTAGAATATGTGAAAACAAGTGATATGCCTGCTGATGTGCTAACAAAGCCACTAGGGCCTATAGTACACAAACGGTGTACAATTAGCTTAGGTCTAGAAACTTAATTTTATTATTTATGTTTTTCTGTTTGTGTGTTTGTCTTGCACAACTTCCATTAAGGGCGGCTGTTGTAGATAAGTAACCTCTGTTGTGCAGACTTGTTCTTGTCGTTATATTTCTTTTTAATATATTGCTTAGTTACTTAAAAAAAACACTCTTGTCATTGAACATCTTTTTTCTAATTCTTACTTTACAAATAATTTTATTTAATACTCTTCCAACTCTTTAAACCAAATATTCCAACAATAAATAAAAATGCGCCTGTCTGGATTCGAATTTCGAACCCACGACTTACTGTTCGTGAGGTGGAGTAGCCACCACTGAGCCACCGCTGCTCTCTAGTGCTCAGTTGCGTGCAGAATACGTTTAATAACTGCATTCAGCATAATATGCAGTTCTAGTTAGTATTTGAAATATTAATATTATTTGTAATATTTACATGAAGGTTTCCAAGGTTCCTTAGCATGTACGAAGTATACTCACACATCGGAGGTGGTAACGAGCGTGGTGAAGCAGAGGCGATGTCCGGTGTGGTTGCGCAGCGCGTAGGGCACGAAGGGCGAGCGGCGCCGGTGTCCGGCCGGGCTGCCCTTGGGCGACTGCTCCTGTGTGCCGGGTGACTACGTAACAGAGCACAGCCTTTATGTCCGCCGACCTCCTACCTACTACCTACTGCTGACCTCACTACTGCGCACGTATAGGGATGCGACTCAAACGAGGACTAGCAATAGAACAAACTCTCACAAACGAGCGTTTTTAGTAGTACAAGTTGATCTCCAAAGCAGAGCAATAGAAATTCTTACTGATGACTTTGACTTTACTCGAACTAAGTTCAGTAGTGGTCTTACGGAATTGAACCTTAGTCGTCTATAAATGTTCAAATTGATATGAAATGCTTAATGATATGATACAAACGATTTTTCAAGTTTGAAGGCTTCGTCTTCAAGACGTCTTGCGGTGAGATTTCAAGCTACATAATTACATATCGACAGCTGAAATTGTAATCATGTCGTAACATCGGGGTACATCAAGCGCGCTGTTGAAAGTACCACCGTTCGGCCTAGAACCGAACGGTGGTAATTCTCATGCGACGTTTCTAATTTCCACTATTAATATTTTGTACTAAACGATTTTTCATAGGTAAACACTGTCACGACGAGGTCATGAATGGCGGGACGTGATGCAGTACCTGCGGCGCGTAGTAGTCGGCCGTCCAGTTGGCGCGCACGAGCTGCCACAGCTCGATGAGCGAGGACGTGACGTTAGTGTTGAGCACCTCGGCCGACGTCACCTCCATCTGCACGCGGCTCAGCGACAGCGAGCTGGTCAGCGTGTACTCCCACGACGTCTCGAACCTAACACACGAGTACACCTCAAGGGAATGCCAGCTCGTCTGAATCGAGGTTCAATTCCTCTCTGGATTGTATTTGAACAGTTCGTTCAGCCCTGTACAATCTTACCCGGCTTGCCTTATGTGCATTAAACCTTTAGTTAAAAAGACATTGCAAGGGGCGTATTGCGTCGTGGACCGGTGTAAAATCGTATTATGGAAATATGCAAAGTCGTATCACGACACGTCGCAAAGGGCGACGATGCGACGTCGTGTGTGTTGTGGCCCTAAGCCGCTTACTTGCTCATCAACGAACCTTTTGTTTTCCAAATGCCGAAGTATTTAGTTTTAAATTTCCTTGATTCTTCGATTGGGCTTAGGTAATTGTTAAGTGAAACAGTTGAGATAATTATTACCTCCAGGGCTCGACGACGGGTTCCCAGCCCGACAGCGTGCGGTTGTAGTAGTCCACGGTGAGCAGCGAGGCCAGCCGGCCGCCGCCCGCGCCCGCCGCGCGCGACACTATGGCCCCGCCCGGCCCGGCCGGGGTCGATACCAGCATGGGGTCTTCAAATGACTCCTCCACACCGCGAAGATCCTGGACAAGACAAATATTACATTCATTTCACGGTGTTTTCATGAATCCCCCTGGAATCTGGATTTATACTCGATTGATCGGAATAAGCTCATCTTTGATTACATGAGACTTAAACGTAACTGGCTAAATGTGGAGACACACCAACTCTGCCTAACCGTTTAAGGATGTCTGAAGGGGGAGGGGGAGGGGGGAGTTTAACACTGAGCAGCAAAAGTGATATCAATTATTAATGAAAAAAAAGAGTAAATGTGAGGAATGGAATGTTGACGCTACCTGATCCAGTTGCAGGTCACTCAGCGACACTTCAAGCAGAGGCACGTCGGAGTCCAGGCAGTCGTCGATCACACACAGCGTGATACAGTCGGCGGCCACCTGCAAGTGCAACACTATGTTGAAGGGGTGCGATTACTCAAAGGTACAAAGTTATGGTAGGCACCTATTGAGGCCGTATTGTAACTGGTCGTTACAATTACTAAGCAAATATTTTCTTAATATTTATTTTAAAATCAACACACCGAGCCAAACACTTACAAAACCATTAATTTCGTATTTTTTTGCCTGACATGTTACCCTAATTAGCGACGAGGCGTCCTTTCTACATTTGGCATTGAAAGAAAACTTTCAAACTCATAAATCCCTTATTTTAATGGGTAAACGCACTGGGAATGAAGGCCGGCTGACCGGCTTCTCAAGGAATTCCTTAGAAACGTCACAGATATTATAATACTTCGGAAACGTTAAACCATCCTATTACTACGAGCGACTGATAATAGAAAAGCACACGTGTTAGCAATATAAACTCTGGTCATGGGCAAAACCCGGACGCACACTTAAAACAATTGAAAGATTCACAAAAAAGGCACGAAACACCGAGCTGTGGGATGGCACGAGGGCTAGGAGCAGGTGGGCTGAAGACAGTCGTGTTGACATCCCGGGAGAGACGGGACGATAAGCTAGGAGAGTTAAGCTAGGACACTTAGAAAATACTATGAGTCTATGTCTAAGTGTGTGGTCGCGAAAGTGTGATAATGTTTGAATAAGTTAATTATAGGTCAGTTGAAAGCCTGTTTAGACTAATCGAGTATGTGCGTGTTTGCTGGTGAGCGAGAGATGGCCTTAGACGCTTGGAGAAGTCAGGCTGAGTTCGCGGGATAGACCTGTCTATAATCGTGAAAGCACTAGGAGCACTAGGTTAGACTCGGAAAGTTAGCATAGTTTCGGCATTAAGATGCGCATCAACTCCCTGTGGATGATTAATATTTTATAAGTTAAAAATAAGTAGTAGTATTAAGTCTAGTAAAAGTGAGTGTTATTTCGTGAAAGGAGCTGGGCTGTGGCGAAGGAACTGCAGTATTCTGTAAGTTATTTGAAGACTGACCATCTTTGAGACTGACCATCTTTTTAAAGAACACGTGGTAAGTGTTAACTATAATTAAATCCTCGCTTAAATTGCAGTTGGACAGTAGCGTGGAAGGGCTGACAGTTACAGGACACTTATTGCAGCATGACGGGGCGATTGCTTCACGTCATCAAAATGTATATTATTATCTTATGTGTTATGTGTCCATTACCAAACCCGTACCTTTTTTTTTTTTTTTTTTTTTATGATGGGAAATCATCAAATGACTTCCTAACCCGTACCTGAGCAAATATTAATAAGCTGCGTTTGATCTAGGGTGACGAAGAAAGCCTTTCGGTTACACTCTACAACATACATACAACATAATACACTGTACCCATATACAATCGACTATTGACGAATATTGACTTTTACCTGACTCATCACAAATGGAAGGCCGAATCGTATTATTCGCTTTTGGTTTAGACCAAAGTATATTGTTCTGTGGTGAAGACAACACCATGATATGCACTAATGGACTAAAACAAATTATAACGTTTAGTTTTATAATACTAACTTGTACTTGTGTTACAAGACAATCAAACGCTGCTGATGAATACTGCTTCCTGTAAAAGTTTAGCTCAGCAAATTGCTTTGAAGCTGTTGACGCACGTTCCAGGGAGAAGGGTTAGGCATCACAAAGTACCACAAACTGAATTGATAGCTTCGTTCTAAGGAACGCTAGGGACTGTGTCTCGTTAAAACCAAACCCAAGCCGTTCTTGTAGGCCGTATTTCTGAATCGACACTATTTAGCGAGACACGCAAACTCGACATGGGGTAGATTAAAGGAACGAGAAGTGACGAAACATATGACCATTTCGGGGTTCAACAGCAACATTGCAATATGTTCTGCTACAGACTGAGTCTACGACGCGCTTGTGCAAATTGATTTAATAAATGGGGTAGACGGCCGTAAGGGTGTTTATCAACGAGAGTACGCGTGTAAGTAAAGATAATGTAAACCTGTCTTCTTCAATGGCATTGGCCTCACAACCCAAGTCTTAGGATTGAAAAAGACATGTAGAAAGCGCTTAGGGAACGTGTCCTGTTGGAGTTCGTAGCAGTGCCCTTAGTAGGACAATGCGCTTAGGTCTAACAGTACACGTACGCCGGGCAAACGTTGTGAAACGAATCCATGTACTTGTACATGGGCCCGTTTGCGTTTGCAAGCGGCATCCACTTTTGGTATCTGATAAAGTGATGTAACGAACTAATTAATAATTTCTTAAGCACAAGCGTAACGTTTCCTTACCAAACTTCTATCATAAAGGGTGTAAAACACCTCTTCACGAAGCCGAAAGGCAATTGTTCTCCCCATCATTGCGATCATTTTTTTGTTCTACACCATACCTGGGAGCCTTATAGTTACGGAGATATGGGGGGTCAAAGTTACAACTTTTTTGACAAGTTGTTCTTGAGTACAAGTTTTTTATGTAAGATTTTGACTTTAAACACCTTCACGACCCCCGTACTATTCAATCCATCCATCAGCACAATGTTTGAAGTGCGTCACATTGAGTTCTACCACAAAACATGATTTATAACCTCAAAAAAAAAAGTTGTTTCCCAGCAATATTTTTTGCGAAATGTTACTTAGTTTGATGTACAGAATGTTTGGTTAACGGCTTTGTGATGAGGTGGTTTACACCCTGTATATCATATCATATCTTTGCGTCCTCTTTTATTAGCTTCATACTTTATTGGCGTTTTGCCTCATAAGATTTGATATTATTCATGTATATGTCTAACAGTGAATTCCAATATTATCTTCACCTTGTGTCCCATCCCTGTCCCTTAGCCTCTAAGGCGCTCCACCCATTACCCATTTTACCATTGTATGCATACTTGCATACAATGGTAAAATCCGTCGCTCCGCGCACCGCGGCGGGACGCTTCTTCAGTGGATGAACCGCCTAAGCACGGGACAGGGCCAGGACCAACCCCTAATTGGAATTCAGCCTTCTTGTCAGTGGGAAGCCAACCAGTCAGGGTCGAAACCTACAGAGCTTGCGCGGTGGCGGGGAGCTGCTCCTTCCCCTTAAGGGGAAGCTGACCATAAATACTAATAAAGCATGATTTACGAAAAACGAAAATGTTATTAACGTAGGGTAATTTAAGACCAGTCACAAGGGCAATATAAATTAACTTTTTATTAGCAGTAACTATCCAACATGAAAAAAAACATCAAATCATTTTTCATCCCATCTATTCGAAAAGGACGACTTGGTTCGCCTTGAAGTGCACCCAAAGGTGGTGTTTTCTATAAGAAACTTTTAGCGAGCAGTAATGAGCAATTATCTTTGCCGCGCACTTTTTAAATTTGAAACATCACAGTGTTTAGCGCCAAGGAAATCGAAAGCAAATATTGTTTAAATAAAGACTGGCTGGTACGACGGTCCATAGTGCTCGGGCGACGTACTTTGAATCCCTCGCTACATTCAGGATTCTACTAAAGAATCTCTCATTTCGCTCTGGATTCAAAAGAGCGCCCTCGCCGTAAAAATATATATTTTGCTCCCTTAAGATACAATCTACTATTGTAATACCCGAAAGGCTGCGCTAAAATTCTCTCATCAATATACCTTCGCTTTTAAATTGCACACAATTGAATATTTATCAGCTTTTGGCTGTTACTGTAAATACAAGATGGCGATATAAACATAACTTAGTGTTTATTAACCTCGGCCTAAAACATATAGATATTACATATACATATTTCCTTGATTTTTGAATGTTACCTGCACAGCTTTAAGCGGGAATATAGACGTGTTAGGCTTGGGTACGGGCGGCGGCGGCGCGGGCGCCTGCGAGCGCAGCCAGCGCGGCCGGTACATCCAGCCGCCGCTGCTGGTGACGTTGCTGACGCTGCTGGTGCCGGGCCCGCACCCGCCCGCGCGCATGTGCACGCTGTTGGCCGGCTCGTCCTCCTCGCCCGAGGACAGGAGAGATTTTCCTAAACGAAATAAGCATTTAGATAATCAGATCGCCCACACTACTACTAAAATTCATGTTTATTGAAACTTACCCGATAAAGCTGCTCTCGCTTGCACCGGCAGAGACTGCAGCATCGCCGCAAACATCCGCATATCGTGGTAAGAAAGCCGCAAGTTCAATGTGCTCATCAAGATCTAAAATAAAACCACCAAAATATTAACCTACATACACTTTTGAAAAGTTGTAGCCGTTGCAAGTTATGACAGTGCGTCATTTGACTTTATAAGCATTGACATAAGGTTCAAATGACAATGTTAGACTTACATGCAGCACCCTGTCAGCATCAATGGCGACGTGCACGGCGGCGGGCTCCACAATAGAGAGCGCGGTCTCCTCCTCCAGGCCCAGCACGCAGGAGAACACCTCCAGCTCGTTCAGCTCGCACGACACCGGCTTCTGTGCGTCTGCGCAGCGGTACGTTATCACCGTTGTGCTCTGTAACACGAAATAGAAGTGATAACGCTTATCGCACGACGCATGTCTCTAGAATAGTTTAATTAAGGGTAACTTAGGTTACCCTTAATTAAACACAATTTCAGGATGCAAGTTTTTAGAAACTAACATGTGTCCAGACATGTGCGAAGCATCTTTAACAGCCACACATAGTACGGTTTTGTTATGTAATCAGACGGCTCTGAAGATAAATTAGATCATGTATATTCATGTTACCCTGAGTATGACAGCATTGGTATCCCAGACGGAAGGGTCCTCGACGAGCACGAGCTGCGAGTCGGTAATGTTGAGCTTGAGCTCCACCTGCGGGTCCAGCTGCGCCGGCGCCGCCGCCGGGCTGCTGGCCTGCAGGCGTGCCGCGCACAGCGCCTCCTCGCTGTAGGGGGGGACATTGCTTTATATTAATTCTGCAATTACTTCCATTCACATTTGTATTTTAATCGTGAGCTCATGGCAGGCGTAGACCAAAATTCGTGAGCGAATCGCATCTTTCTCTTTCTGTTATTTTATTAGTTTTGGGGTCGGCGCAGCTTGTTATCTTAGGGCCGGTATTTCAATGTCACCTTAACTTATTGCTTAAGTCCTGCATTTAAGCTAAGTGTCATTTTTAGAAGACAGAAGTGTATTTCAATCCGGATCTTCCTCGCCTTATCTAATCTAGGATAAATCGCAATATTGCAACATAATAAACAGAATATGTCATTTGAGTGTGGTTTCTGTTGTCATCCTACTACATTGTTTATTTTTTTCAAATTTAAAAAGTTCGAAGAAAAAAGTTTTTTAAGTTCACGACATTGTTGAGTTGTCTGAACAATTGAGTAATTTGAGTTTCTCTACGATTTTACATCTTGGCAATTACTCAACTCTAATATGTTTTTTGTTCAGTAACTATACTTTTAGCTCGAGCAGTGATGATGAAGATATGATTGAATTTATCAATTATTCAACGACCCCGCGACGTATACGAATTTATAGAACATGAGAGACTAATTTCCAGAAATGGAATGAAGGTGAATTTTACGACCGATTTCGTTTAACGAAACATACAGCATACGTTGTGCTGGAACAGTTATGAGACCAAATCAAATGGCCTACTACGAGATAATATTTCGCAAGAATGTCTGTACCTACATTTAGGTACATAGGTTCCTCACAGCCTTTTTTATCATTTTATCAACTTACAAAATATTCTATATGCGGCATAAAAACCTTTTTGCGGGTCAGAATTATTAACCATAAAGCAACTTTTTTTTGAGGTTGACACACGCTAATCTCAGATCGGAACTTAAGCGACAGAAATCTGTCACTTAGATTAAGGCTAGTTAGGGTGGACTTTATTTGCCGCTTAACTTTAATCCAATATTGAAATACACATAAGTCGTTCTTAAATTTAATCCTGGATCACTTCGGGATAAGTCACTATTGAAATACCGGCCCTTATTCTCCTACAGTTCACAACACGATTTTAATACAAGATAATGTATTCAAAATTACCTGCACTTAATATTAATCCTCCTACTCACGCGTTCAATGACCGCGACTGGGCTTGGTATATTAACATCATCACCTGCCCACCTTTTCCCAACTATGTTTATACATTGTCGTAAAATTGGCCTCACGAATACTTCGCGACAATGTACTCAGCGCCTTTCGACTGGCAAAAGGGCTGACCTCCGACCAACTAAGCATCTCTGGTACCCCGTCGCGTATTTACACACATCAACAGAATCTAGGGATACCTTAATCCTACATTATTTACGAATTTTTAGTTTAAAATCTTTTTTGTTTTCATAAAAAGTTTGTATACTGATTGAAACCTTATTTATTCTATTTTCAAAATTTAAAAAATAAATATAAAAAAAAAACCAAAATACGGCGGCAAAATTGTTAGTAATTCGTTACGTTAAGGAAAATTAAAATTGTTTTATTAATATTAATTAATGAAAAGGGATTAGATTGTTATTCTTTTTTAATTTAACGTGCCGTGTGAGCTTTAGGAGTCATGTCACGTCGTCATTTGAGTCGAGATGAAATGTTACGAGCCGTGGGCATGCTAGAAAATGGTGCTATTCAACGCGTCGTTGCTGAGGCCCTACACACCAGCCAAAACGTGATATCAAGCTTGTGGTCACGTTATCGCAGTATTGGGCATGTAGCTGAACGGCACACGGGTAGATATCGCGTTACTACGCAGAGACAGGATCGATTTCTCCAAATGACCGCTAGAAGACAACCCAATATCACAGCGATGCAACTAGTACAAAGGCTCCAGGAGGACCACCAGCTGCTGGTAAGCGACCAAACCGTGCGAAGGAGGTTGCATGAAGTTGGTCTTCATGCTCGAAGACCGCTACGTGTTCCAGCATTGCGACGTGGCGATCGCGGTCGGCGGCTTTCGTGGGCTCGGGAGCATTTACCATGGAGTGACGAACAATGGTATTTGGTGCTGTTCACCGACGAGTCCCGGTTTGGGTTTCATCCAGATTCACGAAGAACACGCGTTTGGAGAACTCCAGGGAGAGTTAGCCGTCTACGGCACCCTCAGGAGGTCCACTCATACCAAGGCGAGACAATCATGGTGTGGGCAGGAATTCGTCTTGGCGGACCAACCCAGCTCATTTGGATCCAAGGTAGCATGACTGCACAAAAATACCACGAGGAGGTAGTAGAGCCTGTTATTGTCCCACACAGAATCCAAATGGGCCAGGAATTTCTACTCATGCACGATAATGCTCCTTCCCATACGGCGCGGCTGGTGTCGGCGGCGGCGGAGACCACGATATTCAAGTTTTGGATTGGCCTGCACAGTCGCCCGACTTAAATCCTATCGAGCATGCCTGGGACATGTTACGACGAAAAGCTTTGAGAGATTTCCCGCCAAATTTAACGACAGAACAACAACATTACGAACACTTGCAAAGAACATGGGACCTCATACCACAGCAAGACATTGACAATTACCTCTTAATGTAAGAGGTGGCAACACTGATTATTAATAATTAGATTTTATAAGATTTTTTCAATTTTCATTAAAATTAATAGCTTTATAGAAATGAAGTTTTGTACCATTTTAATTTGCTACGGCGATTAAAAAAATAAACATTTTTATTTAAAACAAAAAAATCACGAAATATTTTTTATGTTTTACTATAGAACTTAAAATAACTTATCATTCTTCCATTTACTATATCAGAAAATTCTTCATAGATTTTTAGATATTTGATGAAATATAAAATATCCCTAGATTCTGTTGATGTGTGTATATGCATGAACATCTCACATTAAAGAGAAAGCTTTTGTTTCGTGACACCAAAGAAGCAGCCCAAAGGAATAATTACAAATTCGTGTGGGTTAAACATGGCACAATTCTCGTTCGAGAAAAAGAACAATGTAAATCGTTTGCCATTCGATCACACCAAGATATTGGTCAAATCAAACCCGGTGCTGCCGCGAAGGATGACTAGCGGCCTAGGCATTATGTTTAGCAAGTGTTTGCTCTTGCTCATTATTTTTTCTTTGTGAAGTGTAGATGTACCCTGGTCGTATTGTTTAGCAGGTCATCTAGTTGTGTTGATTTTAATCAAGGGGACTCTGGTTGAGCCCTGCGATCGGAGTATGCATGTAATAGGTTTGTGTCCTAAAATATCTAATTAGTCCGTCAGTTAGATTATAAAAAAATATTTGACTCGTATTTTTTCTTTTTTTACATAAACCAAAATTGACGAAGATACGACGCTTTTAAAATTCGCAATACGTCACGCCGTGCTATAGTATTTAGTGCGTTGTGACGTCACGAGCCCCCACTCCCGAGTTTTGATGCGTTTTATCTTTGTCAGTACTCAGTGATTTGCAAAAACAAAAAATACGTGTCCATTATTTTCCAATACTCTAACTGACGGACTAATTAGTTTTGCAATTTAATGATGGTGGAAACTAGCCTATTGCGTTGTCTGTAGTTTGTAAATGTTATTATAAATGTGTGCTTTCTGGGGGTTGTATGTTCTTTTTCAAATGTGTATCATGTTTGTTTTTGCTGTCCATGTTTATACTGTACTCTAGCGATGTTAATGCCTTATCAATGCTTGTACTTTTGACTTTATTGGGTTCGTCAGATTTCAAAGAGAACTATTTTAACTATCACATCACGTCTTCTGATTATAACCGTAAAGCTGTTTTGTTCGGCCAGATTATTGTAATGCTTATTGTATTCCTTCCCCATGAAAATGGCTAGCGACATTAGTTATCTATCTACTATCAAAATTGTAGGGGGTTCCGCACTAAACTGATATGTTCTTTATATAAATACTAGCTGTTGCCCGCGACTTCGTCCGCGTAAACCACCCTTGTCACATAGGGGTATAAAAGAAGCCTTCGACTTGTCTCTGACATAGCAAGTATACACAAAAAATATTAAATCGGTGAAGTCGTTTCGAAGGACTTCGATAACAAACAATGTGACACAAGATTTTTATGTATTAGATAGCTTTGTCTGCGGCTTTGCTCGCATTGAATTCGGGGTAATTTTAATTAAAAAATGAAATAATTTCATTGCGCAAAACAAAGAGTAAGTAAAATTCAAGATCCAGCAGACTTTTAAAGATATACATATCTGGGTTGCTCATAAATTAGTTGGTTCAAAGCAGAACAGAGGAACTTTGCAGAAGTATTGTGTAAAATCTTAAATTATTGTCTAGGATGGAATTACTATGGCCGGTAAATTACATAACGATACGTAGCTACGAGGACAAACAAAAATTAAAGAAAAATTAGATTTGTGTTCAGTGAAAACCATGAAAACGACACCCATGAAGGAAAAACGAAAAAAAATCCTAGGTGCCTTCTTGGATTTTCATTTTGACCTCATTTTCATTTTGACCTCATATCAGCGACCCCAAAAAACATGAAAACGACACACATGACGAAAAATTTACTTCAACGCCATTTCGATTTTTATTTCGATCAAATTTTTGTAATCAGCGACCTCGAAAACCATGTAAACGACACCCGAGATGGAAAAACAAATACTTTTCCTGGGCGCTATCTTGTATTTATCAATAGGAGTACTCTTGTGAAGTTTCGAATAAAATAGTCTTACCAATCTTGTTTCCCCTTACAAACTTTTGAGGCCCGTTTCACCCCTTGGAGGGTGAATTTTGAAAAATTCTTTCTTAGTGCACCCCTAGACTACATAAGGAACCTACTTGCCAAATTTGGAATCTGTAGACCCAGTGGTTTGGGCTGTGCGTTGATTTTTAGACTTTGTCACCCCATTTACCCCTCTTAGGGGTTGAATTTTGAAAAACCTGAAAACCCGTTTCTACTCATTTATCAATAAGAGTACTCATGTGAAGTTTCGAATGAAATAGTCTTACTTATCTTGTTTCCCCATACAAACTTTGGAGGCCAATTTCACCCCTCTTAGGGGTTGAATTTTGAAAAAACCTGAAACCTGTTTTATTCATTTATCAATAAGAGTACTCTTGTGAAGTTTCGAATGAAATAGTCTAACTAATCTTGTTTCCCCATACAAACTTTGGAGGCCCGTTTCACCCCCTTAGAGGGTGAATTTTGAAAAACCCTTCTTACCGCACCCCTAGACCACATAAGGAACCTTCATGCCAAATTGGAATATGTAGACCCAGCGGTTTGGGCTGTGCGTTGATTTTTAGACTTGGTCACCCCATTTACCCCTCTTAGGGGCTGAATTTTGAAAAAACCTGAAACCCGTTTCCACTCATTTATCAATAGGAGTACTCTTGTGAAGTTTCGAATGAAATAGTCTAACCAATCTTGTTTCCCCTCACAAAATTTGGAGGCCTGTTTCACCCCTTTAGAGGGTGAATTTTGAAAAATGCTTCTTCAGTGCACCCCTAGAGTACATAAGGAACCTACTTGCCAAATTTGGAATCTATAGACCCAGCGGTTTTGGCTGTGCGTTGATTTTTAGACTTTGTCACCCCATTTACCCCTCTTAGGGGTTGAATTTTGAAAAAAACTGAAACCCATTTCTTTTCATTTATCAATAGGAGTACTCTTGTGAAGTTTCGAATAAAATAGTCTAACTAATCTTGTTTCCCCATACAAACTTTGGGGGCCCGTTTCACCCCCTTAGAGGGTGAATTTTGAGAAATCCTTTCTTAGTGCACCCCTAAACCACATAAGGAACCTTCATGCTAAATTTGGAATCTGTAGACCCAGCGGTTTGGGCTGTGCGTTGATATATCACCCAGTCAGTCAGTCAGTCAGTCAGTCAGTCAGTCAGTTTACCATTTTATATATATAGATTTTATCAAATTGTTATGATATCATTATACTCACCGAGACATGGCTCACTTCCGAAATATTAGACTCCGAATTTATTGATGATCGGTACACAGTGTACAGATGTGACCTGGATCGCGAGGCAACAAAAAAGAAGGATGGCGGTGGAACCCATGTTGCAGTTTTGAAGGGACTCAGATCCAATATAGTTGAACCCGCTTTTCAATTTAATAAAAGCATTGAGCACATCATACTACGCTTGCCTAGCGCAAAGACAGGAAAATATGATACGAGTATAATATGTTTAGCATATATCCCACCCAAAACACCCGAAACTATTTATGTTGCCTACTTAGTCCCTGCAAACCCTGTTGGAGGACGGGCGCGTTGAAAACTTGTACGTATTTGGAGGTGATAATCTTCCTGACATTGATTGGCTCGCTGGTGGCAACACCACGGCTACTACGCAACAAATGTGTGTTGGTAGTTCTCCAGTCTGCAGGCACTTGAGTATTTTTATGTCCCTGCTCAATAGCTACCAGTACAATAATATTAAGAACTCGAGCGGGAAGATTTTAGACTTGGTGATAAGTAACAACGACCGTTCTGTTTTTTACACCAACTGACTTACTGTTGCCACCCCACCCGCCGCCGCTGTATATCTTAGTGTCCTGTAAGTTGCACAGCAGCGCGATGATGCGTAAGGCGGCTCAAAAGCATAATTATTCTAAGGCGAACTATGAACTTATTAATCGCGATCTGCTCAAAATTAACTGGGTTGATAAACCTCACGAACAATCTGCAGAAGACTCGCTGAATACGTTCTATGAAATTGTATACCAAGTTATTAAAGTCCATGAACCTCTAAAGACAGTTAGGTCTACCAAATTTCCATTGTGGTTTTCCCCATCTTTAATACATTTGTTTAAAAATAAATTGAAGGCATGGAACAAATGGAAGACCTATCAAAACATATCTGACTATGAGCAGTTTTCACTTTATAGGTCCAGATTCCATGCTGACTGCAAGAAATGTTACAGTCTATACTTGAAATCAGTAGAAGATAGTATGAAATGATAAATTATAAATGATATTTATTTTGCAAATTGGTTTTCACAAACACTTTTACACGTCCTTATTTTTTAAACTAGATGGGGCTGGTGTTTCGTACCTGACTACTCTGAGAAGAAACAGCCGAAACAAACTCAGAGGTCATAGTCTCTTTTAAAGTCCAGACAATCTTGTTCAACTCGGTACTCCCTTGATTGTCCTAAAATTTTTTGTCCGAAAATCATTATCCATAACACGTTTGCTATAAACTTCAGTAACCATAATGTTCAAAACACCGAAATTATGTTATAACTAACATAACATAACTAACTTTACTTCTAATACTATTTTGTCATAATATCGAATACTATAATAATTGAATCTCCTAATTTTACATGACATAAAGTCGTATGTCCTAAGTATTGTATCACATAATGTGTATGATTCCGAATGGTCATTTATAAACCTAACTTTTAGGGATTTTTTTAGGGACTAACAGTCGCTAAAAAATCCCTAAAAGTTAGGTTTTAGTGACAGAAACGAATTGCTGTAAATCCGACTCCACGCAGTCTTGTCTGCCCTACCCCAAGAGTGTTATTTAAAATCGCGTAGGCGCGGAGGGGCGAGGCGGGCCGCGAGTTGAGGAGCAGGTGGTTGTAACACTCGCCGCCGCGGCTGAGGCTGGCCGGCGAAGCCGGCCAGCAAGCCGAAGCTGCGGTGGTGAGCGTTAAACCCATCTGCGACGATAAGCTCGCGTGAGGCCGCCGGAGCCCCGCAGCGCCGGAGCCGTGACAGAAACCATGCCTGCTGCATGATGCTTGCTCGTTTGCATGCTACATGCTTGCTTGCATACTGTATGCTTGCTTGCAAGCTGCACGCTTGCATGCATGCTTGCTTGCTTGCTGCATGCTTGCTTGCTTGCTTGATGTATGCTTGCCGCACGATTGCTGCATGCTTGCTTGGATTACATGCTTGCTACATGCGTGCTGCATGCTTGCTGCATGCTTGCTTGTTACATGCTTGCTTGCTGTATGCTTGCCGCATGCTTGCTACAGGCGTGCCGCATGCTTGCTTGCATTGCAGGTCAACGCCTACATACGATTAAACATTTACTTAGAATAGGACTTATGACTTTTATTGAAAACGATTTTATGTCTTTTGTATATTATTGATTGTAATACTTATGACAAACGGATTTAGGGCTTATTATATTTAGGGATTTCAACTTTATGGCATATGATATTATGTGATTTAAAGTTCGGGTAAATTATCATTCGGACGAATGATGATTATGACAAAAAAAATATGTCATTTTAGATTATGGATTAAAAAGTTAGATAATACGATAGAGAACCGTTCAATTGAGGGTATTCAAAAGCGGTTCCTACGTTTCCTGCAGTACAAAACTAGGAAATATACTCCTAATTATGAAGCGCGATGCAGGAGATTCCATATTTTACCACTGCATGAGCGCAGACGCATTGCGGATATGGTATATTTATTTAAAATTGCGAATGGAATCATAGATTGCCCTGAGCTGTTGGGTGGTTTAGGATTGGTCACGCATTGCAAAACTTTTCGCAAACCCACTTTGTTGCATATCCCTCACTCCAAGTCCGCGTACAGGCAGAATTCGTTCCTGATCCGTGCGTGCATAAGTTTTAACAGACTTAATAATGAACATGATTTGGACATTTTCAACACCAGTGTTTCTCAGCTTAAGTGTTTATTGGTGAAAAGCTTTTTTATGGATAAGTAGTTATTTAGTTTGTTTTTTTTTTTTAATAATTTTTTTTTTGTCTTTTTCTTAAATTTGTGTCTGACTGTAGCCTTTAGTTTGTTTTTTTTTTTATTAATTTATTTTTCTCTTTTGTATAACTTTTCAGTTTGTAGTTTGTAATTTTGTATTATTCGATAGTGTTGGTATTTTTCAAAACTTATATTATGTATTTTGTACCAACCACTTTTTTTTTTGTTGATTTTCTTTCTGTTTTTTGCTTCGAATGTATTTATCTGCGGAAACTTGTAAATGGCCTTCGAATCCGTATAATTTAAGAGCATTGTTTTTGTTAGCTGTAAGTTTCCCGAAAAGTATAAAATAAAATAAAATAAAATAAAACTCACATGAGAACCATGCAGATTCGTATCTGAGATGGTCTTTTGAAGAAAGAACCATACAGATTTGAGTGGACCTGTCCAGTCAATGCAAGCATTTGTCAGTTATTGTGTAGCTCGACTTTTAACTCAAGGAGCTCAACGAAAAGACGAACAATACCAAAGATAGGACATTTGGGTAGGTCGCTTATAGGGGTGTGTAATATGTGATATAATAACAGAAAGTATATTTACACTTGAAATAACGTTCACATGATATAATTTTCATATGCTATAAAAACAAATAACCTAATTTCATGTGATCTAATCTTATATTTCAAATAAACTTCTTTTACTCTAATAACATTTAGTATAACTTTTATTTGACCTAATTTTCATATTTCCTGATTTTCAGCCGAAATTCTGTAATGAATAAGTAAATATCAGGAAACATCATAATGCCCTGTCAAACCTCAAATAACCCAAATGATTCACCTACAACAGTGAGGATCTGATTCATGTCAAATACACACACATAAAATAATAAAAAATAATAAAGTAAAAAAAAATAAAAAAATACTGAACTAAGTATTCATGTCAAATGATTCAATGTCACAGTGTATATAAGAAAGGAATAAATAATAAACCAGTGAGGTCTGAAATTTCGACATTCACAGAGCAAATTTCATTGGAGCAGCTTAATCCCAGGCCTGTTTATCTTCGAGATAGTGATTAACATAAATATATAAAATAGTATAAAAGTCAACACCAAATATTTCTGGACCTATGTGTCTAATCGGCAGTCTAAAGCTCCAATCCCTTCAACCATGCACTATAACCACCTATCATCGACCGATCCTGAGAAGATTTGTAATAACTTTGCAAACTTCTACCATTCTGTGTACGAACCTTCTACTCTCTCAAATAATCAGACCAAGGACAATGAATATGCTGAAAATTATTCCGTTGTTAGTAGTCTTGAGGTTACTACTGACCAAGTACTCAGTGCCGATTGACAGAGATGACCCAGTTTAGATTGCACCAAAGGGCCAGGCCCAGACGGTATTCCGCCAATTTTCCTTAACAGGGCAGCTCAGGCGTTATGTGCACCATTGTGTATTATCTATAATAAGTGTTTGCGTCAGGGAACCTTCCCAGAAATCTGGAAGCGGGCAAATATTACTCCCGTTCATAAAAGCGGTTCAAAACATGACGTTAAAAATTATCGGCCCATTTCTATTCTATCGGCATTGTCAAAGCTTTTCGAAAGGCTCGTTCATGATCAGTTGTATCTAATTGTCCATGACAAAATATTACAACAACAGCACGGGTTCGTAAAAAGAAGGTCTACAACAACTAATATGATAGCTTTGACCGACTATTTATTTAATAATATGGACTCTCGTGTGCAAGTGCACGCTGTATACACTGACTTTCGAAAAGCCTTTGACAGGGTCGATCATGAATTGCTTTTAAAGAAGCTAGCATTCAACGGAATCCGCGGGGGGGGATCTGTTTTACGGTGGTTTGTTTCCTATGTGTCAAATCGAACACAAAAGGTAGTGGTCAATGGGTTCCACTCCACCGCCATAACCGCGACATCAGGGGTGCCCCAGGGCTCAATTCTGGGGCCTCTTTTATTTATAATGTTTATTAATGACATCGGCATATGTTTCTATGACTACTTTATGCAGACGATCTGAAAATATTTAGACCCGTTAGAACTATACTAGACTGTCACTTACTCCAACAAGATCTTAATTGCTTAGCCGAGTATTGTATTAAAAACAAACTCCAACTCAGTATATCCAAATGTTGCTGTAACAGCTTTACCAAAAACAAAAACCTGCTTAAACACTGTTCGCGCCAACACCAGCGCGACGAGAATATCGCTCTAAATACTCGCACACCCCGCAACGCGTCTGCGTCGAGCGAGCCGCGCCCTCGCCCTCTTTGCTCCGCGACCGCCAACAGACACACACGCGCTTCGCGCTCCCTACCGCGCGCCATAACGATCCGCGTTCATATAGTGCTTGTCTAGTAATAAACTACATAATTGTAAAATACTAAATTAAAAGGAACAATAGTTTAACAGCAAATTGACTTTTACTTCAAACTATTCTACATAAGTGTAAGTCGTGAAGAACCCGCGCTTACAAACACCCTTATGCACTACAAAGTGAAATCCTAGACAGAGTCAACACAATTCGTGATCTGGGGATACAACTCGATAATAAACTGCACCTGGACGCACATGTTGATAAAATCATAAGTCAGGCTTATCGAATGTATGGATTCGTGATAAGATCAGCAGCAGAATTCATCAACCCGAGCACATATTTACATTTGTATCGGTCATTAATCCGGTCTCAACTTGAATATGCTGTGCCGGTGTGGAGTCCCTATTATAATAAATATAATGACAGTATTGAACGTATACAACGCAAGTTCCTGAAAACGATGCATTACCGTTGTACTAGAAGTCGTATTTATCAATCATATAACGACTTGCTAAACAAATATAATATGATCTCTTTGAAGTCTAGACGTACTTTTCTAGATACTATGTTTCTATACGATTGTGTGGACATCCGTAACAAGCTTTCCTTTGTTGTACCTAAAACTATTCAGAGACGGGAGATGCGCACGCGCCCTGTTTTCGCTGTCACTCCGTCGCACGAATGCAGGCTTGCGTGCACCTCTACGTCGTCGCACAGGCAATTTCAATAAGTTCTTCTCTAACCTGGATATAATATTTGCGCTGTCTGCTGGATCATTTAGAAAAGTATTACATGACATAATCCAGAATCTTTGTGAATAATATATTATTATAATAGTGTTCTAGTGCTTTACTGTATGTGAGTTTTATCTCATGAATTTATCTATTTTTCGACTTTTACTTCATCAACATTGTCTTTGCCTTTTGTGTATCTGTGGAGAACGTTGTTGGTTGCACATTTGTATAACTCTTTATATTTTATTTTTTGTAATATATATTGTGTAATTGTTGGTTCTTCCAAATAAATGAAATAAAATAAAAAATAAAATGTTGGGGTTTGCTTCCAGTCTAACCGGATGCATCTGCGGACCTAAAATGGCCGCTAGAGAAGAATCATAATTTGAATCATCTTAAAAAATTGAAATTGGTAAAATGGACCTTATTTTCATAGCCATAAAGTCCATTTTAAGAATTTTAAATTTTAACGTGATTCAAATTATGATTCTGCTAAAGTGGCCTTTTTAGACCCCCTGAATGTCAGTATTTTCCATGGAGCGACTGCCTATCTGAACTTCTCCACCCAGTTAATACTGGGCAATACGATACCACTTGGTAAGACTGGTTGTAAGACTTCTTGGGTCACTGACTACCTGTTACGACTGTCAAACATGGACAAATGACAGCCGGGACCAACAGCTTAACCTGTTTTCCGAGGCACGGAAGAAACTCGGAGAAGACCAGCTGTAAGCACGGCTTTAACTAAAGATCGCCCCGTGCGGCTGTTATTATTGAGCGGTTGGTATATTAACATCATATTAATTTCTTCAACATATAAGTGTGTGTCAAAATTACTAAAATATTGTTATAATATTAATCAGGATTTCGTATATATTGGCGGTTAGTACATACAGATGCTGCTGGTCGGGGTCTGCGGGCGGCGGCGGCGGCTGCATGATGAACTGGTTGGCGCACTCCCACCAGTCCAGCACCGCCATCAGGCGCATGTTGTTCACCAGGATCGTGTACGCTGACGAGTCGACCCGCTTTCTGGCCACACAAATACGTACGGTAAGCTTTTCAACATAGTTTTATGTGGTGTTGACCTATCGAAAGTTTGAATAGACGACTTTTAAAACAACAGACAGACCACTACAACAGAAAACTATTTCTGCTCCTCATCCGCTCAATCAGTTAAGAAACTTTGGGCAATGGTAACCATGTTTCGTTGCTGACTATTCCACGCACGCATTCTTATCCGTGCTATACGTGGTAGCGGTCACATGTTACTTTTACGGTTCCGATGAAATACTCACCATCGTAACGAATACAATACAACGTGAGCGTAATAAATACATAAGTATGTATGTGTGTGTGAAATCAAATGATACGAGTATTTTTTCACGTACCTGGCATGCACTTCAGCCTGTACGCTATGTCGTTGCTCAGGCATCGGCTGCACAATATGGCTGAACACATTCCCGCGACGATTCGCTGGCTCTTTGGCGTACCGAGTGTCACTTACTAAAATTTCCTGAGGCAGATACAAATTAACATGTAGTAATTTCTTGCATAATATAAAGATCCTTCGTTTAGAACCTGCTCAAGCTAGGCGTTTTATACGCCTTAAAAGTTAAAACTTTAATGTTTGCTACTTTCATCAGTCACCATAAAGTTCCTTCCCGAAATCTTTGGTACGAGGTGGTGCTACTAATTTTGCCTTGTCGCCATTTGGTCGTGTTTTGTTCAAAATAAATCATGTAACAACACTGTCTTGTCAAAGACAGCCGTCTTAAATGTAAATGTAAAGTGACCAAATACTCGGTTGCGGGAGTTTCCAGCAAATAATGTGACCGTTATTTATAAGCAGGGTACCTGTGAGACGAGGTCTATGTCCTGGCTGAGGTCGGAGTAGGTCTCCACGACGAGGCGGGACTTGATGAAGTTGATGCAGGCGAGAGAGGACACGCCGTGCTCCGGCTCCAGCTTCACCGTCACGTCGTGCAGGTCCAGCTTCAGGGAACTCGTGGTCCACACCTGTGGAATAAGACCCTTGTACAACTTACTTGTCTTGCACAGACATGTAAGACACTAACAACAATTCGAATTTTGTTAGCATCGGCTCACCCTAAAATATTTATGAGCTGTGGTGGTTCAGTGGTTAACTAGCTCGAGTCCCAGCAGTGAGTTTATTATGTCCACTACAAAAATGAACCATGTTAGTAGGGTAGTACTTCCTAAGCATGTACTGATAGCAGCAGCTCGTCCACGTTCTCCGCCAGGTAGTGTACTGTACTGTACTGCTGCAGTACTGCCTGAGGATCACTTACGTCCTGCTGCTGCTGCTGCAGGCAGTGCGGCGGGAGGGGCGGCTCGCGCGGCAGCAGCTCGTCCACGTTCTCCGCCAGGTAGTGTACTGTACTGCACTGCTGCAGTACTGCCTGAGCATCACTTACGTCCTGCTGCTGCTGCTGCAGGCAGTGCGGCGGGAGGGGCGGCTCGCGCGGCAGCAGCTCGTCCACGTTCTCCGCCAGGTAGTGTACTGTACTGCACTGCTGCAGTACTGCCTGAGGATCACTTACGTCCTGCTGCTGCTGCTGCAGGCAGTGCGGCGGGAGGGGCGGCTCGCGCGGCAGCAGCTCGTCCACGTTCTCCGCCAGGTAGTGTACTGTACTGCACTGCTGCAGTACTGCCTGAGGATCACTTACGTCCTGCTGCTGCTGCTGCAGGCAGTGCGGCAGGAGGGGCGGCTCGCGCGGCAGCAGCTCGTCCACGTTCTCCGCCAGGTAGTGTACTGTACTGCACTGCTGCAGTACTGCCTGAGGATCACTTACGTCCTGCTGCTGCTGCTGCAGGCAGTGCGGCGGGAGGGGCGGCTCGCGCGGCAGCAGCTCGTCCACGTTCTCCGCCAGGTAGTGTACTGTACTGCACTGCTGCAGTACTGCCTGAGGATCACTTACGTCCTGCTGCTGCTGCTGCAGGCAGTGCGGCGGGAGGGGCGGCTCGCGCGGCAGCAGCTCGTCCACGTTCTCCGCCAGGTAGTGTACTGTACTGCACTGCTGCAGTACTGCCTGAGCATCACTTACGTCCTGCTGCTGCTGCTGCAGGCAGTGCGGCGGGAGGGGCGGCTCGCGCGGCAGCAGCTCGTCCACGTTCTCCGCCAGGTAGTGTACTGTACTGCACTGCTGCAGTACTGCCTGAGGATCACTTACGTCCTGCTGCTGCTGCTGCAGGCAGTGCGGCGGGAGGGGCGGCTCGCGCGGCAGCAGCTCGTCCACGTTCTCCGCCAGGTAGTGTACTGTACTGCACTGCTGCAGTACTGCCTGAGGATCACTTACGTCCTGCTGCTGCTGCTGCAGGCAGTGCGGCGGGAGGGGCGGCTCGCGCGGCAGCAGCTCGTCCACGTTCTCCGCCAGGTAGTGTACTGTACTGCACTGCTGCAGTACTGCCTGAGCATCACTTACGTCCTGCTGCTGCTGCTGCAGGCAGTGCGGCGGGAGGGGCGGCTCGCGCGGCAGCAGCTCGTCCACGTTCTCCGCCAGGTAGTGTACTGTACTGCACTGCTGCAGTACTGCCTGAGGATCACTTACGTCCTGCTGCTGCTGCTGCAGGCAGTGCGGCGGGAGGGGCGGCTCGCGCGGCAGCAGCTCGTCCACGTTCTCCGCCAGGTAGTGTACTGTACTGCACTGCTGCAGTACTGCCTGAGGATCACTTACGTCCTGCTGCTGCTGCTGCAGGCAGTGCGGCGGGAGGGGCGGCTCGCGCGGCAGCAGCTCGTCCACGTTCTCCGCCAGGTAGTGTACTGTACTGCACTGCTGCAGTACTGCCTGAGGATCACTTACGTCCTGCTGCTGCTGCTGCAGGCAGTGCGGCGGGAGGGGCGGCTCGCGCGGCAGCAGCTCGTCCACGTTCTCCGCCAGGTAGTGTACTGTACTGCACTGCTGCAGTACTGCCTGAGCATCACTTACGTCCTGCTGCTGCTGCTGCAGGCAGTGCGGCGGGAGGGGCGGCTCGCGCGGCAGCAGCTCGTCCACGTTCTCCGCCAGGTAGTGTACTGTACTGCACTGCTGCAGTACTGCCTGAGGATCACTTACGTCCTGCTGCTGCTGCTGCAGGCAGTGCGGCGGGAGGGGCGGCTCGCGCGGCAGCAGCTCGTCCACGTTCTCCGCCAGGTAGTGTACTGTACTGCACTGCTGCAGTACTGCCTGAGGATCACTTACGTCCTGCTGCTGCTGCTGCAGGCAGTGCGGCGGGAGGGGCGGCTCGCGCGGCAGCAGCTCGTCCACGTTCTCCGCCAGGTAGTGTACTGTACTGCACTGCTGCAGTACTGCCTGAGCATCACTTACGTCCTGCTGCTGCTGCTGCAGGCAGTGCGGCGGGAGGGGCGGCTCGCGCGGCAGCAGCTCGTCCACGTTCTCCGCCAGGTAGTGTACTGTACTGCACTGCTGCAGTACTGCCTGAGGATCACTTACGTCCTGCTGCTGCTGCTGCAGGCAGTGCGGCGGGAGGGGCGGCTCGCGCGGCAGCAGCTCGTCCACGTTCTCCGCCAGGTAGTGTACTGTACTGCACTGCTGCAGTACTGCCTGAGCATCACTTACGTCCTGCTGCTGCTGCTGCAGGCAGTGCGGCGGGAGGGGCGGCTCGCGCGGCAGCAGCTCGTCCACGTTCTCCGCCAGGTAGTGTACTGTACTGCACTGCTGCAGTACTGCCTGAGCATCACTTACGTCCTGCTGCTGCTGCTGCAGGCAGTGCGGCGGGAGGGGCGGCTCGCGCGGCAGCAGCTCGTCCACGTTCTCCGCCAGGTAGTGTACTGTACTGCACTGCTGCAGTACTGCCTGAGCATCACTTACGTCCTGCTGCTGCTGCTGCAGGCAGTGCGGCGGGAGGGGCGGCTCGCGCGGCAGCAGCTCGTCCACGTTCTCCGCCAGGTAGTGTACTGTACTGCACTGCTGCAGTACTGCCTGAGCATCACTTACGTCCTGCTGCTGCTGCTGCAGGCAGTGCGGCGGGAGGGGCGGCTCGCGCGGCAGCAGCTCGTCCACGTTCTCCGCCAGGTTGTGCGCCAGCACACCGCGCACTAGCTTGTACTGCGATGGGTCTAGTGCGCACTGTAGGGTGCTCAGCGAACCCTGGATCGTCATGTCCGCGACTGGCAGACAGAGAAATACTTCATATCGTACAACAGATACAAAACAAGGCAAAATTGAGCGGTTTGTGAAGAACGTCCAAGTTAGGAGAGGTTACCATTATGTGTGTGGTCTATGTTGTGCTCAATCTGCAGGTCCAGGTCGGCGGGCGCGTGCAGCAGAGGCGCGCCCACGCGGCGCACGCGCAGCCCGCGCCCCCCCCGCGCGCACCACAGCGACACGCCGGACAGGCGCACTACTCGCACGTCTAGCAGCTCGCGCCTTGCTGCTCAGTAAAACACACCATAACTATATTCAGGACATTATGTTACCACTAGCAGACACACAACACAACTCTGTAGGCTTCTCGCTGAATTTACAAGCGAACGTCATCATTTAAACGTTCTTTGAAACCGGGGTAACCAGTAATTAGCAGACCCAAGTGTAGTTAGCGGGATACCTTTAATACCTATAAATCGATGTAAGTGCAAAAACTGTTATTAAAATAAATCGTAGGCAGTGGCACATACTGGCGTCAGGGTCAGTCATAGTGCTGACAGTCCCGTCGTCGCCCGCGTACTTGAAGATGTTGTCGAGCGCCAGCAGGTCCAGATGCGCCGCCAGCGCACTGCGGGCCCGGCCCGAGACCGGCAGCACGATGACGGGCGCACAGCAGCGCACGTGCAGCCTCATGCGGCTGGCGCGTCTCCCGCCTGCTGTCGCCCGCCCCGACACTACCGACACCTGACAAATTATATGCGACTCAACATTTCGACATCCAATTCATACTTATTCTAGTGCGTGAACATACAACATAAACAAAACTACGGTTGACGGTTATTCAGACGGCATTGTCCTATGTGATATTCCTTTGCAGTAAAAAATGGGTCGACATCCCATTGTCTCTGTGAAAAGACAGCATAATAAAATAGTAGAAGATATGTTTTAAAGTTGATTGGTCGTTAGTTGTGCATGAGTTGTGTTAGGGAGTTCCCACAGTTATCGATTTTATTGCTTGGACATAAAGCTCGTTTTACAGGCTCTTGCCGATAAGTGTAGCGACTCCGTGATTAATAAGTCATGCAGTGTTATACCAGGTCTACCTTCAGCCGTGCCTGCAGTATGACCCTGCGCAGCAGACTGAAGTCGCGCGCGAAGGCCTGCAGCTCCTGCACGAAGCGCTTGGTGTGTACGTACGTCACCGGGCCCATCTCGATGCTCAGGCTCGTCTCGTGGCCCGCTGATGCAGCCTCTGATGTGCTCAGTCTTTGTGGAAATTCATCAAGTAATTAGGATTTTTGAGATTCGTTGTTTTGTCAAAAAATTATAAGACTTACAGTTTATAATTTTTCGTCGTTTTCCCTTTACTCACACAGGAATAATGTTGAGAGATTACAGAAGGGCTGTGTTTACAAATCCAATCAAATTTTATGTAACACCGTGAAAAAATATGATAAAAAGGGCGCCTAGCCCTACGGGTGCTTCAATGTAGCAGAGATGCCAGCGAAAAACATTGAATGTAGTCGTGTGACAATATTGATAAATGGAGCTCACCTCTCATACTGGAATGTGAGCGCTTGGTCGCCGTGCGTCCGGAACCTGTCCCGCCACAGCACGGAGTGCGGCGTGAGGTCCGTCAGCGAGATGGCGCCGAGGCGGCCCGCGATGTGGCGCGTGTGCGCTCGCGCGTCTGCGCGGCACACCGTGCGCCCGCGCGACACCAGCGCGCGGCACGCCTCCCCGCGCCCCGCCACCACCACCACGCTCAGCGACCGCACCGACATCTCCGTCTGCGTGATGCCGCGACCCACTGTGCACCTCTGCGACGCTGTCACAAACACCATACACGTACACGAACATATTACTAGTTCAAACACTACTTACCGTATTATATAAAAGTGGCACGAATGCAAGAAATCACCCGAGTGTGGCGGAGCTCAGAAGGAATGTAATATTTGAGTGTACTGTACCAATCTGCTGCGGCTCGGGTCCATGCTCGCTGTCGGGCACGTCATCTCCTGCGATGCCGAAGAAGTCGAGCACGGCCACCCAGCTGTCGATGCTCACCACCAAGTTTAGGCAGTTGAAGTCTATCTTAGTCAGTTTGGATATCTGCAAAATTAAAAAATGTTGTTAAAAGCAATTTAAAAAGCATTTTATTTTATTATTTATTTAAAAGTAACACAAAAAGCAGAGAGGGAGATAGCAATGTCTTACTGGTCCGTAACTATAACGATACACTGTGTAAGTTGTACGCACTAGAGAAACATTTTCATAACACAGGTCTGTTCGGAAACCTCTCGAACCGAATGATGACGTCGACGGAGGCGGCACCGACGGCGTCAGCGGGGGCACGGCGCGGCGCGGGGAGCTACTATATAAGACGCAACCGCGGTCCGGAGCGCACCCGCAGCCGGCGACGTGCGCAAACAACGTGCATTGCCCCACCTTCCAGGCAGAGCTACGCAACAGACGAGCGGCCACAGTCGCCGCCACGACATCACTACCTCGCTTAACGCGAAGTACGCGGCGGTCAAGATGCAGCGCGCGCTACACCTGCTGCCTGCATGGCTGTCTAGTGACGGCTGTCGGTTAACGTGGGTAAGACGCAGGCGATGGTCACTGGACTAGTGCCCCTCCCGCCACCCCTGGCTCTACAAGGCGCCGACGTCGAGTGACTGACCCGGGAAAAGTACCTGGGTGTCACCATCGACCGTCGGCTCACCATGGGTCAACATGTCCGCCAGGTCATGGCGCGGGCTGGAATAGCCCGCCACCAGCTCCATCCGGTGCTCTCGTCCCGACTGCCGGTGCGCGTGTAGCTGCCCGATTCTGACGTACGCCGCCCCCGCATGGTACGTCCTCGCGTGCGAGGGTCACAAGAAGCTTCTCCGCACGCAACAGTCTCTTGCGTTGCGGACCATCGTCGATGCCCCTCGCTACGTGAGGAATGACGCCATCCAGCGGGACCTCGGGATCGAGAGCCTGGACGGCTTCATGTCAAGCACATCGCGCCCTGGCATGCGCGTCACCCTGACACGAGGCGCCCCCTCCCCCGCGATCTGGTAGCGGACGTTGACCCCCCCCCCCCCCCTTCCACATTTACATTACTGCCTATACACACATATCGGCTCCCCGTCCGTAACGTAACCGGCTAGCTCTGGCGCGCGGGGTGCGAGGGGCGCGCGGGTCGCGCGGGGCGGGCGGGAGCCATAAATCCTCCGTAGGTGCGTCGGAGTCACCACCTCTGTCACTGGTGGTCCCCCGCCGGGCCTCCTCCGGGTAGCTGGAGGTCGCACCGCCAGGGGACGGACCGCCGAGGTAGCGTGACAACGAAAATGAGAACGAAATGAAAATTGAAGATGGCGCTGAGGAAAATTTTGGTTGTTCCTTTATGGGTGTCGATTTCTTGGTATTTGGGGTTGATAATTACGAAAATGATGTCAAAATGAAAATCCAAGATTGCGTCTAGATTTTTTTTGGTTTTTCCATCAGGGGTGTCGTTTTCATGCTTTTTGAGGTCGCTGATAAAGAAAATGATGTTAAAGTGGAAATCCAAGATGGCGCCTAGGAAAATGTTTGGATTTTCTATCATGGGTGTCGTTTTCATGGTTTTTGGGGTCGCTAATTACGAAAATGATGTCAAAATGAAACTCCAAGATGGCGTCTAGATTTTTTTTGATTTTTCAATCATGGGTGTCGTTTTGATGGTTTTTGGGGTCGCTGATAAAGAAAATGATGTCAAAGTGAATATCCAAGATGGCGTTTAGATTTTTTTTTGGTTTTTCAATCATGGGTGTCGTTTTCATGGTTTTTGGGGTCGCTGATAAAGAAAATGATGTCAAAGTAGAAATTCAAGATGGCGCCTAGGAAAATATTTGGGTTTTCCATCATGGGCTTTTTTTGGGTGTGAGGGTAGCTTAAGTAAACACAAGTTTAAGGGCCGGTATTTCAATATCACCTTAACTTATTGCTTAAGTTAAGTCCTGCATTTAAGCTAAGTGTCATTTTTAGAAGACAGAAGTGTATTTCAATCCGGATCTTCCTCGCCTTAACTAATCTAGGATAAATCGCAATATTGCAACATAATAAACAGAATATGTCATTTGAGTGTGGTTTCTGTTGTCATCCTACTACATTGTTTATTTTTTTCAAGTTTCTAAAAAGTTCGAAGAAAAAAGTTTTAAGTTCACGACATTGTTGAGTTGTCTGAACAATTGAGTAATTTGAGTAGTATCACGTTAGTACCTGCCTACCGTTTTCGCTCTTTCTCTACGATTTTACAACTTGGCAATTACTCAACTCTTTAATGTTTTTTGTTCAGTAACTATACTTTTAGCTCGAGCAGTGATGATGAAGATATGATTGAATTTATCAATTATTCAACGACCCCGCGACGTATACGAATTTATAGAACATGAGAGACTAATTTCCGGAAATGGAATGAAGGTGAATTTTACGACCGATTTCGTTTAACGAAACGTACAGCATACGTTGTGCTGGAACAGTTATGAGACCAAATCAAATGGCCTACTACGAGATAATATTTCGCAAGAATGTCTGTACCTACATTTAGGTACATAGGTTCCTCACAGCCTTTTTTATAATTTTATCAACTTACAAAATATTCTATATGCGGCATAAAAACCTTTTTGCGGGTCAGAATTATTAACCATAAAGCAACTTTTTTTTGAGGTTGACACACGCTAATCTCAGATCGGAACTTAAGCGACAGAAATCTGTCACTTAGATTAAGGCTAGTTAGGGTGGACTTTATTTGCCGCTTAACTTTAATCCAATATTGAAATACACATAAGTCGTTCTTAAATTTAATCCTGGATCACTTCGAGATAAGTCACTATTGAAATACCGGCCCTAAATAGCTCTCATTATTATAAATATTTAAAATAGTGTATTATAGTTTTATAAAGTACATATGCACTAAAGGTTTAGTTTATCCTTGGATGCACTCACTGCACTTATAAACTCTCCATCTCTTTTAACCTAACTTGAACCAACACAAGTCTTAACAAAATGGACCTATATGCCAAGCTGTCAAACTGCATGGAGGAGCTTTCAGCCACTTTCACTGCACGTGAGTGACCATCACTTATGAGGAGGACCTGAAGAATGTAAGCAGCAACGAGGCTCCACACAAGACAATTGCCAGCCTCTCTCGGGACTTCATGAAGTTCAAGTGCTTCATTTGGAAGACTATGAGCGCGCTGAAGGCTGAAAGAAGAAAAGATGGCGCCGGGGTAACTTTTAGGTTTTCCCATCAAAGGTGTGGTTTTCATGGGTGTTTTACCTAGATACGATCTTGGATTTTCATTTTGATATCATTTTCGTAATAAGTGACCCCAAAAACCATGAAAACGACACCCATGATGGAAAACCCAAACATTTTCCTAGGCGCCATCTTGGATTTCCACTTTGACATCATTTTCTTTATCAGCGACCCCAAAAACCATGAAAACGACACCCATGATGGAAAACCCAAACATTTTCCTAGGCGCCATCTTGTATTTCCACTTTGACATCATTTTCTTTATCAGCAACCTCAAAAACCATGAAAACGACACCCATGATTGAAAAACCAAAAAAAATCTAGACGCCATCTTGGATTTTGATTTTGACATCATTTTCGTAATTAGCGACCCCAAAAACCATGAAAACGACACCCATGACGAAATAACCGAAAAAATTCCACCTTCAAATAATAACAGGCGTGATGTTATGTTTACTCTACAGAGTAAATCTTTTCGGATTAAAATTAAAATCGTGTTTTCGCTTCAACAGATTTAAAGATTATAAAGTCCAACTTTAATGGTGTCCAAATAGCGAACTCTTAGGTCATAAAGATACCGAGATCTAGATCGGTCAATATCACCAAAACTACATAATAGGGGCTCATGTTTTACTTAAAAATAATATCGTTTAAAAGATCAAAATGGTCTAAGCGATCACTACACTCGATCTTCACGCCTTGTGTGCGTGTGTCTGCATTGAACAATGCACACAAACATAGGATCGCAACTAATTTGCCTAAACTCTAGCGAGTGAACGCGCGATGCAGACTCTTATGTAGATTTCGTAATTTATTTGTTTCAAAATTGAAAGTCTGATTGAAATGTTGCGCATTACCTTGTCATAGTTATCGCTGAAGTGCGGATGGTGCGGGTCGCGCGTGTGCACGGACAGCCACACCAGGTTGTCGTCCTGCACGGCGGCGCGGCCGGCGGCCGGCTCCACTGTCGCGCCGCACTCCGGCGAGCACGGCGGCGTCACGCCGCACTTGCTGTCGCGCTTCTTGCGACTCTGCCATTCATATCAACAGTTACGACAATAATACGAGTATGATCCCCACTCCTCCTTAAAGAGTAGATGGCGCAAGTGATGGTAGTATCACCGATATAAGTTTTTATTCTATTGATACGTTAGGCCAGTTTAAATCGGTGTTACTAATGACATGCAGCAGACTGTTACTTGGAAACTATCTAAAAATAAGATATGTTAGTATAGTGACATCCAATGAACACGACAGCTACCTGTTTAGCGGTGACGTTGAGCTGGCTGGGCAGCGAGCAGGAGCAGCACTTCATGTACTGCAGCGAGCTGACGCTGGACATGTCGTCCGCGTACTCCGTCACGAAGTCCGGGCAGGACTTGGACACGAACACGGCCTTGGGCGGCATCTGCGGCGTGTGCGACACCATCAGCATGCGGTGCTTCGAGTCCGGCTCCTTGGTCAGGTCTTCCATTGTTATCGAGTGGAGGGAAACCTACAGACAGAAAAAGGGTTTGAAAAGTGACTTCTTCATTCGTTCAGTTCTTTACTGAAAATTGTAGCTGGTAACGGAATAAAGTATAAGTATTGTAAAGGTTGATATTGACAAGTGACAAATACTCAGCGCTCTACCATGAGGAATCTTCCAGCAAGCATATTTGTTGATCAAATACGATTAGTTACTAACCTGTAGCATATTTTCGTATGGATGTGTCTTCTGGTAGTTAAGTTTGAACTCTCTGAAGGAAAGTTCTACTAGACTTCGTTCACCTTCGCCTAAATCTACGCGTAGTTCCACGCTGAATGTAGGTAGCTCGAAGTTCACTGTCGGAACAATTTGTTTTTTGAATAGTTACACGGAAAAAACTAATTACTGCTAAGTTTAATCAAATCAAATCAAATCATTTATTTCAACTAGACCATTACGGCACTTTTGAATGTCGATAAAACGAAAAATAAAGCGAAGCTACAGTCACAGACACAAGGCATAATAACTTGAGAAAGTACTGTAGTTGCCCTAAGTAATATAATAATAATTGTTAAACTTAAGCTTGAGTTTCCTAAGAAAGCGATACCGTCAAAGACCGATCGTCGACCGAGTCATGAAACAGATATAATTTTGAAAGTGATGTTTTCTATGAAGTTCCAAAAAAAAACATATTTATTAAAAACCTTTATAAGGTATACCTTTCTCTTCAAGAAACTCTAGTTTAAGCGACCCAATGAGCTGTAGACTGCAAGCTGAGCTGAGCTGAATCCTTTATAGCATAAATAAGTTTAGTTAGTTTCATTGAAGGGATTGTATGTATTTGTTTAATTAGTTGTATCATGATATTGATATTGTAGACATACCAATGAGCGGCGCGAGTGCGTGGTGCTGCGGCTCGGTGGTGGGCGGCGGCGGCGGCACGGCCAGCACTGCGGCGCGCACAGCGGGGTCCAGGCGCAGCGTGGGCACCGCGCCCTCGCGCAGTGCGCCCGTGCCTGTCTCACACTACCCACACCACACCTCACATTATCGTCTACTCGTACCCCACTAACTTATATTGTGATGGGCCGAGCTCTACGACACGTTGATTTACTCATCTAGTGGTCAAGTCAACTGCTGAGCCCGAGGTCCTAAGTTCGATTCCCAAATCGAGCAGTCTTATTGGGTTTTTCCATTAGAAATTTCTCTGTCACAACCCGGAGCCTGGATTTGTGCCCAGTTGGTGATAATTGGCCCGCCCCCTTTTACATACGACTTAACAATATTTAGAAGGACAAAGGAACAGGAAGTAAAGTGCTTCTCATTCTCCATATAAAGGAAAGAACCTCCTGCAGGCAGGTATCTGCACAACGGTTATTATGAGGTTTCCGTATAAATGTCAACGTCACGGATGACTTTCGCATCACGATATTGGATATTATTTATTTAACGGTTTATAATACAAAAAAGAAGAAAGAAACAGAAAAAATGGTACTAAAGAAGAGAAAGGACAAGTATACAACATTCGTTTTAGTAAGTGCGAAACCTGAAAATAGTTTTTTTCAGAATAAGTATCTGAATCGATTCCAATAATTTTTACACCATGTTGTATTTTTTCGCAAAACTATTTAAAAACAGGTTACAAGTTGGACACCGAGCGACACTAACTACCTACCCACAATCATACGCGCACATCTGACAGTTGATGGTAGGTCATAGCGGCACTATGCGCGCGCGCACAGTCGCCAAGATGCAACAGGTTGACGCATAAGTATCACGCTTCCGCTCAGCTACTTAGAGATCGTGAGCGCGCGACCACCGTGGGCCTTTTTCTTTTCGGATTGGAAATCATCAAATGACTCCTCCCACTCTGGGCGGAGCGGGAGTGTCCGAATTTTACTGACTAAAACCCATACATGTTCCTTCCTTGCCCTTTATGTTCCGGGGCCACGGTATCTCTTTCGAACAGTCCCGCAGCCCCGGCAGGCTTCGGCCCTTGCGGGCTCTTCATTATTCTATTCAGTGCAGTGCGATGCGTTTTCAAATACGGACGTGTTGTCATAATTGTACACTCGGTGTGCGGCATTAGCTGCTGCCTGGTTTTGTCGCAATGAGTTCGCAACAACTTATTGTAAACGAATTGTTGGCATTCGTACAGAATGCTATCGATACTATGGACGAGGTGAGCATCATGCAGATCTGCAAGTCGAGCTTCGGCGAAATTGGTATCGTCATCGACTGCAAACAGCGCTGCGTCCATCGACACCAACGACGTAGCTTTATGTGTCCCGACTGCATCACTCCACGAAGGTTGAGGAGGTCGTAGAGTACATGAATGTGAAGACCAGCTGGACCTTGAAGGTCAAGAAGTTGGAGCCGCGTCACAACACTAACTTCAAGTCGTTTGTGGTGCGAGTTCCGACACAATATCTCGACAAGTTTCTCAAGTAAGAGTTTTGGCCGAAGGGTGTTCTCTACCGACGTTTTCGCGGTAGGCTACGTGACACCGCACAGCGTAACACGACGCCGCCACTTCGTGTGTCATAGTGGCATAGTTCATAAGTTATATTTTGTATGTATTAGTATATTTTTAAGTTGTAATGTATTTTTGTGTATTTTATCTATGGGCCTTAGGTTGCCTGATAATAAAATGATTGATTGATTATGATGACATCTCTTTGAAGCGCGCGTGGAACACTCTGGCGCCGTCGACACGGCCTGTCGTCATAAGACGGACGGACGGGAGCTAGCTCATAGCTCACCGGCGACAGGTCTTGGCCTACGGTGCACGCCTGCTAGCATGACTGCTTCGCAGCGCGGAGGTGCCGGCTTCCCATTCCGTCTCTTACCGGACCATGGATTGAACCACACACAGGGCCGGACGCGAGAGCGAGCCGCCGCCGTGAGCCGCCTAGAGGACACGGCACCGCTCCGCCCACGCAGCACTCCTCAAAGAGGGGACTTACCGCCACTATCGTGGCGTGCCCTGCACGGGGTTGCGACAGTCGCTCTCTCCATGTCGCCATGAGATCGCGCCGGAGGTCTGTCCAGCGGCGGTTTGCCGCGGCAGTGGAGTTTCCCCCGACGTGGCGCCTCCGCCCGCCATTCATGCGTGCGAGGACTATCGGCTTCAGATCTCATGGCAGGCAATCCGGAAAGGAGGCTCGCCGCCTCGCCGGAGATCTTGCGGTACCCACGGACCAGCTTTACGGCTACCACCTTTTGGGGCGCGTTCAGGTAATGGGCGACTCGCCGCCTCAAGGACCGCGCCCACACTGGGGCCCCGTAAAGGGCCATGGACCGCACGACCCCCGTGTAGAGCCTGCGGCAGCGTAGCTACGCTGACACCGCTAGGGAGGTCGGCGCGAAGCACCCAGTCGTTACCGATGTTCCACAAGGGCGGTCCCAGAACCCAATAGCGACTGGTGGGGATAACCACAACATCCCTGATGGTGCGGTGGTATGAGGAGCAATTCGAGAGTGAAAATGTTATCACCAGTTAATTACAATACAATCGCCGTAGGGCTAGGTACCTATTGGCAAATTAAGATGAATGAGCGCAAGACGACGCGCGACGCTGGAGGCGCAAGCAGCGAGGTGCGTGCGCCGGCCGCGTCCGCGTCTTATATGTATAACCAGGTAACATAACAAGCTTTTAACTTCGTGATTTTTCATGATACAGTTTTGAAATTTTATACATACATAGATTCTTTACATAAAATACCAGACACGTATTTCAGGTTTCGAATAAACTAAAAATAATGTTGTATAGGTATTACAATTTAGTTCGTATGTGGCAGTTAAGGTGTGGCAACAACAGGTGATAAACTTACCTGAGGCAGCGGGGAGGGTACACTGTGCGGCCCCGAGTCCACGACGTCGGCGGGCGTGTCGGTAGAGATCCAGCGCAGAGTTTCTAGAAGCTGTTCGTATTGTTCGCGCCGAGCCGACACGTGGAGGCCGCCCACTATCTTGCCGCGAACTTCGCACTGTAACATATGACAATTATAAAGACAAATATCATCATCTGCCCAGCGTTTTTCCAACCATGTTGAGGCCGGCTTCTAATCTAGCCGGATGCAGCTGAATATCAGTATTGTATAATGATTAATTTATCACTTCAGCATAATTATCCTGAAAAAAAAATGGTTGCCTGTAAAGTCGGTTTTACGGGCGAAGATTTTACGTGACAACGTCTTTTTTTAATTCTCTAGTGCTGCGCGCGCGGCGGACCGATCATGTTTGAGTGGGAGAGAGACGCAAGGCATTCGCCGGTCCGGCGGGCCTCTCTCTCGTTCGGTGACTCATCGTAACAGACGTGAGCGGGCGTTACACTTTTTCATGAGTGACTCCGAGCCGCAACCTAATTTAAGACGTTGTCACGTCAAAAATAACTTTCCAAACTATCGATTTCAACATCATCTTGAATCGAAACATCGCGCGCATCGCATGCTTGGTCCGCACTATCCGCGTGGAACCTGATGACGTCATCCAAATCATCTGAGACTAGGGTACCTTCCGAACTCGGCTCGGATTGGTCTAGGTTTCATAGGATTCCATCAGGTTTTCAAAATCAGAGTCATTAGGCGCGAACAAATGGGGTGCCCCGATGAGATTGTAAAAGTGTTAGAATACCTGGTAGTCGGCGTCAGTGTCCGCCTGCGTGTCGCAGTAGTTGACGGTGAGGCGCAGCGCCGTGTTGTGCAGCACCGGCTTGCCGTGCGACACGTCGTACATGTCCGCCATGTTCTCCGACGACAGCTGCTGCAGCTTCAACTTGTCGCACACGTCCACCTGGTAGCCAAACAACGCGATACATACATTCCTATTACTTACCAAATTACCGATTCCGAAAAAGGGTGGATGACAAAAAAAAACTAAATAAGTCTGTCAGATAGATTTACAAAAAATATTCGACACATATTTTTTGTTTTTCACGTAAACAAAAAATGAAGACGATACAGTGCGTTGAAAATTCGTTTGACATTTGAGTCCATTTTTTAGCGGAAAGTCGTAGCGTGACGTCACAAGCCCTATCATCACAGACTGGTTTATAAACTTAGACGCGATTTATATTCATCTATTTTTATTCATTTGATAAAACAAAAAAAAACGTATACCATATTTTTCGATAATCTATCTGACAGAGTAAACAGAATCATATTTTTTGTCACACATGTGCAGTGTTTACACAAATTCTAAGCATGCTTCAATTCATAAGTTACGCGTGAGGAAGGTCTCTGTTCACCAAAAAGACGACGGTCTGATTATCTAAAACAGCCGTTTAAAACACATTTTTGTATGGGAACATGTCACAATGACAGCTGTTTTTAGATAATCAGACAGTTACCTTTTTGGTGAACATGGACCTAAGTCGAGCCTGTGGCATTTAAACGATCGGTTACCTTTTATATGTGAAGTACGATAAGGTAAAAGGTAAAATAATGTGACAGCACTGTAGTGTACTCACCGCGGCCAGCGAGATGTCGCGCACTTGCACTTGCCGGGCCGGTTGCACAGCGACATGCGGCCCAGGTGCGCCACGAACACCTGCGAGCTGTGCGCGCTGCGAGGGACCACCACCACTGGGGACTCCAGCTCGCTGTAGTGTACTCACCGCGGCCAGCGAGATGTCGCGCACTTGCACCTTGTAGAGCGTGTGGTGCGGCGGGCCGGGCCGGTTGCACAGCGACATGCGGCCCAGGTGCGCCACGAACACCTGCGAGCTGTGCGCGCTGCGAGGGACCACCACCACTGGGGACTCCAGCTCGCTGTAGTGTACTCACCGCGGCCAGCGAGATGTCGCGCACTTGCACCTTGTAGAGCGTGTGGTGCGGCGGGCCGGGCCGGTTGCACAGCGACATGCGGCCCAGGTGCGCCACGAACACCTGCGAGCTGTGCGCGCTGCGAGGGACCACCACCACTGGGGACTCCAGCTCGCTGTAGTGTACTCACCGCGGCCAGCGAGATGTCGCGCACTTGCACCTTGTAGAGCGTGTGGTGCGGCGGGCCGGGCCGGTTGCACAGCGACATGCGGCCCAGGTGCGCCACGAACACCTGCGAGCTGTGCGCGCTGCGAGGGACCACCACCACTGGGGACTCCAGCTCGATGTAGTGTACTCACCGCGGCCAGCGAGATGTCGCGCACTTGCACCTTGTAGAGCGTGTGGTGCGGCGGGCCGGGCCGGTTGCACAGCGACATGCGGCCCAGGTGCGCCACGAACACCTGCGAGCTGTGCGCGCTGCGAGGGACCACCACCACTGGGGACTCCAGCTCGATGTAGTGTACTCACCGCGGCCAGCGAGATGTCGCGCACTTGCACCTTGTAGAGCGTGTGGTGCGGCGGGCCGGGCCGGTTGCACAGCGACATGCGGCCCAGGTGCGCCACGAACACCTGCGAGCTGTGCGCGCTGCGAGGGACCACCACCACTGGGGACTCCAGCTCGCTGTAGTGTACTCACCGCGGCCAGCGAGATGTCGCGCACTTGCACCTTGTAGAGCGTGTGGTGCGGCGGGCCGGGCCGGTTGCACAGCGACATGCGGCCCAGGTGCGCCACGAACACCTGCGAGCTGTGCGCGCTGCGAGGGACCACCACCACTGGGGACTCCAGCTCGCTGTAGTGTACTCACCGCGGCCAGCGAGATGTCGCGCACTTGCACCTTGTAGAGCGTGTGGTGCGGCGGGCCGGGCCGGTTGCACAGCGACATGCGGCCCAGGTGCGCCACGAACACCTGCGAGCTGTGCGCGCTGCGAGGGACCACCACCACTGGGGACTCCAGCTCGCTGTAGTGTACTCACCGCGGCCAGCGAGATGTCGCGCACTTGCACCTTGTAGAGCGTGTGGTGCGGCGGGCCGGGCCGGTTGCACAGCGACATGCGGCCCAGGTGCGCCACGAACACCTGCGAGCTGTGCGCGCTGCGAGGGACCACCACCACTGGGGACTCCAGCTCGCTGTAGTGTACTCACCGCGGCCAGCGAGATGTCGCGCACTTGCACCTTGTAGAGCGTGTGGTGCGGCGGGCCGGGCCGGTTGCACAGCGACATGCGGCCCAGGTGCGCCACGAACACCTGCGAGCTGTGCGCGCTGCGAGGGACCACCACCACTGGGGACTCCAGCTCGATGTTCACACTACGGATAACATAAACGTCACAAGTAACACGACACACAAACTTTGACAATGACAACCATTATTTATTTACATGCCGAGGGAACAATGCAATATTCCATTAACAAAAATGTGGAGCTTCCATACAAAATTTGATAGATAGTTAACCCATTAAGGGACTGAAATTTTAATCAGGTAAATCTGAAGTGTATCACGAACTATGCATTATACTCAGCTTTGTCCTCGAGATTAGCATATGAGATTACATGTAGTAGACATACGGTGTCGCCATCTGCACTGTTTGAGTTTTTTTTTTTTTTTAATTTTCTTTTCCTCCGACAACCCCAGCCAGCAAACTTCATTACACATTCAGTGCTTCGCCATTACGTGCACTCTCTTTAAAAAATATAATTTGTGTGGTGCAAGCGGTTCGTTCTAACCTTGGTTAAACGTTCTCGAATTGTGGAAGAGAATTATGAAGCTATTGCAACAAAAATCAAAAAGTTAGAGCGTAAACTAATGCGTGCTCGACGCAGCGATCGACGTAGGTCAGCAGGGAGGCGGTTACCATCCTCAGCATCGTCAGACTCAGCGTCGTCTTCTTCGTCAAGTTCTACATCATCGCGATCACGTTCAAGGTCAAGATCACCAAGGTGTGGTAAAGCGGCGCCGCCGCCGCAGCCCGAGCGTCTATGCATTGAAGGTAAAAAATTACATCTACCCACATGTTCGAAAATTAACATTGTGGTAATCTGAAGGGTTATCACTTATTAACGCTTTACGAACATATTCTCACGTATAAACTAGTGCTGCGGGCAATCTATGGGATTGTCACTTCACTCAATCAATCAATCAATCATCAGCCTATAATGTTCCCACTGCTGGGACACGGCCTCCTCTCAATGAGAGGGAATGAGCTATAATCTACCACGCGGGCCCAGTGCGGATTGGTAGATGTCACATGTCTTCGAATTTTTGGTTCTAGGACATGCCGGTTTCCTCACGATGTTTTCCTTCACCGTTTTGACTTCTTTCTTCACTTCACTAAAACGTGATTATTGAACCAGGTCAAACATGACGAGTGCAATGCGGTCATTTTTTGGGAATGTCACTTTGCGATTTAATATGGTACTGCGAGCAGTCTGTGGGGCTGTTACTTTACTGTAAAACTACCTACCTAAAACTAAGTAGGGTGATGCGGCCAGCTTAAGGGGCGGTCACGTTACCAAAAATATACACGTAAAATAGTTTAATGTCCATTTCAGACATGCCTACGTCAACGGCAGGCGCCGTCACCAATCCGCAACCGTCGACAAGTACCGCAGAACCTCAGCCGTCCACCAGTACCGCAGTACCACTGCCCGTGCCTACGCCACCACTGCAAGCAGATGCGTCATCTGCAGCATTGGAGCTGGACGTCGAGCTCATGGGAATATTAGGGGAGGACCCAACTCAGACTAAGACGTATGGTGTTAATATTCAATCTGACCTTGCGATACGCCTGCAGCACATAGCCACTACAGGCTTATCTTAGGACGAGCGCATGGAGCTCTTGAAAAAATATTTGCCTCCAGCAAATTGTACTTCACAATCTCTTGTTCTGTACAAAACCGATGAAGAATAAAAATAAACCGCACCAGAGAAATTTAAACTGGCGTGGTCCTCCCCTGAGTCACAGGCCGAGGGGGAACCAGAGGACGAAGGAGCCTGGATTCAAGAGCCTACAAGATAACTCTTCAAAACAATCGTCGCGTCAAGATCGGATTCGTAGCCGCCGCCGATAGACTCGGTAAAATACGCCGTAGGCTATCTTACTTTCGCGACCAATGGTCACTTTTGACGTGTGATAAAAACATCCTATCATGGATTGATGGTTATCAAATTCCATTTTCAAGGCCTGTGAACCAGAGCATTATCCCTACAAAAAGATTATACTCTGTCTCAGAGAAAGCTCAATTTGTAAGAACAATTGAAGATCTGCTTAGTATAGGAGCCATTGCAGAATGTAAACCCTGCGCTGAGCAATTCCTGTCCCCTATATTTTTAGTTCCAAAATCAAACGGCAAATCAAGATTTATATATTAAATCTAAAGGCACTAAATAAGTTAATTGATAAATCACATTTTAAAGTAGAAGACCTACGTACGGCAATTAAGCTTATTTCTAGGGATTGCTTTATGAGTAGAATTGATCTAAAAGTCGCATATTTACTTATCCGAATTCATGATCATTTTAAAAAGTACCTTCGCTTTGAATTTGAAAATAGGCTGTACGAATTTAAGGCGCTTATACGAGCTAAATTAGCAACTCTATTTGTGGTGGTTCAAACTTCGTTTGAAATACTGTTAGAATAAAGTTCTAATCAGCTTGCACTACAAAGTGTTTGTTACGTCAGCCACTGCGGGCCAAATAGCGCGAAATGAGTGGTTTCGATCGATTTACAAAAAAACTATTGATTGGATTAAAAAACTAAAACAGTATCATGCTAATATATTGCTTGTAGAATTATTTGCCAAAAAATCAGAATGATCGCATGCATATTAGTATGTTTTTTATTGTTTGAAAGATATTTTTAGAGGTAAGTTCGTGATTTCTTTTTATCGAGCCAAATTAATTGTATTATGTTTTCAAAACCGTATCATGCTAGCATATATCCTGAAGAATATCATATATTTTTCTGGTCTTGTTTATAGCAGTGAATCATATACTTTTAGTAATTATAAAACTCGCGTTTAGCTCGTGTAATCGCCTTAATGTCTTACCCTTTGAACTGAACACTGCTCCTTTTGTTTTCACGAAGATCATGAAACCAGTGATTGGTTTACTTAGATCTTGCGGACATTGATCAACAATTTATTTAGACGATACCTTACTTATTTCAAACTCTTTCGATTCATGCCTGAATAACATAACGGACACTACTAAGCTTCTGAAAGCTCTTGGGTTCTTAATAAATACTAAAAAAAGTATTCTTAGCCCTCATAATACTTGTAAATTCTTAGGTTTCACAACGCTTACAGATTTTCCTACCTATAGAAAAACGGGAACAAAAAAATGAAATTCATAAATTTCTTTTTTTAGATCGTTGTAAAGTCAGGGAATTCGCAAGGTTAGTGGGTTTGCTAACCTCTGCATGCCCAGCCGTTAAATACGGCTGGCTCTATACTAAGGAACTTGAGCGTTATAAATTTCTGAACATATAAAGGACGATGTCAACTATGACAATTAAATTATGTATGAGTATTCCACACAAGTGATTCCACAGTCTATCACGTGTCTATCATAACAGACCTCAAATGGTGGGCTCAGGCAATTAAAAGTCCCATTATTAAAATAAAAACAAGTAGCTTTAGTTTAGTTATATACTTATAGTGATGCCTCAACTACGGCATGGGGAGCAGCCTGTGGGGATGAGCGTGGGAGCGGATTGTGGACCTATAGTGAAAAGACGCGACATATAAATTATTTAGAAATCCTAGCTGCCTATTTAGGATTTAATTCCTTTGCCAAGTCGTATCACGACTGCCAAATACTATTACGGATTGATAATACCACCGCTATTTCATACATCAACCGTATGGGAGGTGTTCAGTTTCCTCACCTCACGAGTATTACTAGAGAACTGTGGTGTGGCAGTGGTGTGAGGAACTTAATTTAGTAGTATTTGCGTCATATATTAGTTCGAAAGATAACCATATCGCAGATGCAGAATCGCGGCGTGTCCACCCAGATATTGAGTGGGAATTTTCACATGCCGCATTTCATAAGATCGTACGAAATTATGGTGTTCCAGAAATAGACCTATTTGCCAGTAGAGTCAGTAAAAAATGCTCAAAATACGCGTCTTGGCATATAGACCCTAACGCGTATATTATACATGCATTCACTATTTCGTGGTCTGATATGTACTTTTACAGTTTCCCAGGCATTAAGAAAAATTGTCAATGATAAGGATAAGGGCTTTATGATAGTACCGATGTGGCCCACGCAGCCGTGGTACCCATTATTAATTTAACAGTTTACTCATGACTGAACCTCTCATATTCCATTCAAGTACAAGGTGCATCAGAAAATTACCCTGGTTGCCGGAATATTATCAGGACTTCATTTCTAAAAAGAAATGTGCCACCAGATTCTATACCTACCTCTCATGACAGCCTCACTGTCGGAGAACTCACTAAAGAAATTTGATTCATGCCTCAGAAAATGGTTTACCTTCTGTAAAATAAACAATGTTGATCTATATGCAGCCTCGATTCCAAATGTCATAAATTTCCTAACAGAATTGTACAAATCAGGTGCTCAATAGGGAACATTAAATAGTTGTAGATTAGCTCTCGCCCTGATTCTTGACCAAGAATTGGGTAATGATGATTTTATGAAACGGTTGTTCAAAGGAATGTTTAGATTGCGACCTCCACTACCTAAGTACAACATTACTTGGGACACATCTATAGTCCATAACTTTTTAGCTAACTGGTACCCAAATGAGACAAACTTACAGAAAATATCTAAGAAATGAATAACTTTGCTTGCACTGGGAACCGCACATAGAGTCCAGACATTTTCTAAAATTAATATAAAAAAATAAAACCGACTTCAAAAAAAAATACAAAAAAGTGAATAATAACTTTAGCTTCTGAAGTCGGTGACCTTTGTTTGATTGATTTAGTTTTTTTGTCACCGACTTCAGAAGCTAAAGTTATTTTTCACTTTTTTGTATTTTTTTTTGAAGTCGGTTTTATTTTTTGCAAAAAAGTTTTTATTTTTCACTTTTTAGTGGTTCTTATGTGCTTGATATACATGGAAAGTTCATACCGTTACAATTACATCAAGCCCAAACACGACTAGGGTACATTGTCTCATTATGGAGTTCCGTGACTCTTGGCTTCATCATCAGATCTGATGGTAGAATGGTTCTTATCAAACGCAAATGCTTCACTTGTTGTAGAAAATACCAAAATCGCAACACGTTTTCATATAAAATTTGAAGAGTTCCCTCGATTTCGCCAAGATTCCATCATCAGGTCCCGACTTGGTGGCTATTGGAAAGAATACCCTTTCCAACAAAAAAAGAATTTTCCAAATCGGTTGGCAAGCGACGGAGTTATGCCCGAACAAACATTAAAAAAAAAAAAAAAAAAAATAGAAACATCCGAATTGAGAACCTCCTCCGTTTTTAGAAGTCGGTTAAAAATGTAGAAGTATTTATTAAGAAATTTGAATTAAAATTCCAAACTTAATAAAAACGCCCCGTCTTAGATCATCACAACCAATATTAATACTGCCTTTTCTCCGGGGACGGCCAGAAATATGCCCTGCTCTTGTATTGCAATCTTATATTTCAATAACAAGATCTATAAGCACAAGTGATAACCTCTTTGTAAGTTTAAAGAAACCCTATATTTCTATCACTCCACAGACACTGAGCAGATGGATAAAATTTAATTAGGTATAAATTTATGTGACCATATTTACTGCACATAGCACTAGACAAGCCTCTACTTCTAACACAAACCTGGAGTAAGCTTAGACGTCATTCGAAAAACAGCAGGCTGTAGCGATAATTCTAAAACATTTGGTAAATTTCATGATAAGATTATATCTGATGTGAGTGATGATTCTTTTGCTAGATATTTTTTGTTAAATACCTACTGATTGATGATTACAAATTATTTTTTTTTTTATGAATGATGAGCTGAAAATAACTAAATTTAGTTTTTTGTGTTGAAGGAAATAAATGATCCTCGTTTTTTTCTACAAAACTGTGTTTAACTAATGTTGATATTTTCATATGGAACTCTCAACATCTACATGTAATCTCATATGCTAATCTCGAGGACAAAGCTGAGTATAATTAATGATTAAACGAACTTACCTTAAGTGAAGTTCGATCATAATTATACAAAGGCTTTGTCCGAAGAGATTAGCATCCGACCCTCCCATCGCCCCAGATTCAACATTCAAATATCAACCGGATGCTCTGAAGTAAATGAAGTTTGCTGGCAGGGGTTGTCGGAGGAAAAGAAAATTAAAAAAAAAAAAAAACTCTCAAACACAGTGCAGATGGCGACACCGTATGTCTACTACATGTAATCTCATATGCTAATCTCTTCGGACAAAGCCTTTGTATAATTATGATCGAACTTCAATTAAGGTAAGTTCGTTTAATCATTAATTGTCTTTCAGTGAATTTAAGATTTTGTTAAGTAAATGAATACCAATCAATGCTCTGTGCTTGTAACAAACTCTCATAAAAAGTTACGTTTGCATTATATCGAGGCTCATCAGAAAGCTATGCGTTAACTTTCTAAATCGCTTACACCTCTTTGGAGATAAACGGGCATTTACGGGCAATAACTGTATGGTTATATACCTCAGCACGATGTTGTCAGAGTTGAGCGAGGCGGGCTCGTCGAGCGAGGCGCCGACGCTGACGGTGCGGCGGCGCGGCGACACGCCCTCCGTCGACTGCGACAGCTTCGGGTTCGCGTACAGAGACTCGCCCCTGGGAACACACTATACACCTTTAGACACCGCACAGAAATAAAACATTCATAACACTTTCTTAGAAACCTAAGTAAGTTTTGCTACTTTTAGTAATCCTATACTTGACACATTTACAGCTGCTTCACTGGACATCCTCAGGAGATGTCGTCGACCGTTCAGTCGCGAATTGATTTGGGTTGCACCTGCACGTTGCAAGAATATTATCGCAACTATTTGCAAAAAGAAGAAGTGCATATTCTTGCATGCTGGAGGCCGGTGTTGCATTGTACCTGGTTCTAGGTTTTTTTGCGGAATGAAAACAAAATATTTTGCGTTACACTTGAAAGTCATGGATTTCCGCAAAGTAAGACCTGATTCCATAAGTGAGTATGTGTTACCTGGGGTGCACGAGTCCTATGGCCATGTCAGCAGCGGCGGCGCGGATGGAGCGCGCCAGGTTGGCGAGGTACTGCTTGAACTCCGTGAGGCAGGAGCGCAGCTCGCGCAGCAGCGGGCCCGAGTGCGTGTACCACACGCTCGCCACCTGCAGCCGAGCTGTCACCTCCACCACTACCACACACACTCTAATTACACTCATTTCCTGTACTTGTTCATTGACTGACGACGATGCAGTTTCTCTATAAAGGATGCATTCAGTACAGCTATCATAGAACGAACACATTGTCACACAGTATGCGACGGCTAGAAAAAGCTTTGTATGCGTACAATAAAAGCGAAAAACACGTCACACGCCTAGTTTCGATGCTGACGATGCGGTACCACATAAGATCATTCACTTTTATGGCATCTGACTGTTTCAAGTCGATTTCGCGTCGAAAAGTGCGGTCATACCCTTCAGGTGAGACTGGCAATATTGGCGGCACATTAAAAAAACCTTCTTACAAAAACAACTGTCATCATTACTATCAAAAACGGTTCCATCAAAACCATGTATTAGATCAAGTAGATGTTTACCTGGCGCCTCATCATCAGTCCGCGTGGCTACCTTGCGGTGTATTGTGAACAGCAGCGCTTTCGCGTCGTCCCCGTCGTGCGAGCGCGTGTCGTGAGAGCGCGTGTCGTGCGAGCGCGTGTCGTGAGAGCGCGTGTCGTACGCGGCGTGCGCGTGCCCCGCGCTCAGCACGCGCGTGTGCAGCCCGCCGCCCTCGCACAGCGACACCACGCCCACGCCGCCCAGCGACCCGCCCACCTCCACGCGGCTGCCGGCTGAAGGGGGGAGGACCATACATGTAACTACCTTGACATCTTTTGGAAAGATAACTCATGGAGTCTTCAGAACACGACGTAGTCATATAGAGGCCAGCCTGTTGACGTCAAAGATCAGTTGCCTGCTGAGACACGTGTGTACATACCGACGGTGGCCTGTATCTTGGCCTCGCTGATGGTGGCGGTGGCGATCTTGCGCGCGACCACGGTCCCCTCGTGCACGGCCGCGCGCAGCAGCAGGACGCCCAGCCGGTGGAAGTCGAACGTGATCTCCGTGCGGACCTCCTTCTACATATACATCAAAGTTCAATCAGTACAAGATATGACACACACATAAACTATAAGCAACATTGAGTAGAAGTTGTTGTTGAGACAACTTTTTATTTCTGTTGTCTCCTGAAGCCTCAATTGGTTTATTAAAAGCGATTGTATCAGGATGCTAAATTTAAATTTAAACACATGAACCCGATGATACTTAATTAGTTATTAAAGCTTTCCGGCAAATAAAAATCAATCTGACCGAAGATTTATGGGGAATGTCTATCAGTTTGTACATACTTGAGACTATAGCTCCATACTTTTTTAATTTGTGCGTAGACCAAGGAGTTTTTCCCGATTTAATGAAAAACAGTAAAGTCATACCTCGGTGATAGTAAAGATACTAATAATTATAGGCCTGTATCCATGTTGCGAGTTTTTAGCAAGGTGTTCGAAAAGGTCATGCTTAGTTAAATGCTCAATCATTTTAACACCAACAGAATCTTACACTATCAACAGTATGGTTTCACCAAGGGACGTAAGTACAACTGACGCCGGTGTAACCTTATTAAAGCACATATTCACGGCGTGGGAAGAGTCCCAAGACGCTGTAGGAATAATTTGTGACCTCTCCAAAGCATTTCATTGTGTAAATCACGACACATTGCTTTTGAAACTTGAGCATTACGGAGTAGGTAAACTTGCACTTAGTTTAAAATCTTATTTGAGTGATACACAACAATAATTGTGTTCAAATAAATGGTGTTCATTCACAGGGTTTAAAAGTAAAAATGGAGATTCCACAAGGCTCAATACTGTGTCCTTTCCTCTTTTCAACCGACTTCCAAAAAGAGGAGGTTCTCAATTCGACTGTATTTTTTTTTGTTTTTTACCTCAGAACTTTCGACTGGGTGAACCGATTATGATGATTCTTTTTTTATTTGAAAGCTGGTGCTTCCCGTGTGGTCCCATTTCAATTTGGTTAAGATCTGATGCTGATCATTGGAGATTTAAATGGAACTCTTCAAAAATACATGGCAAAGCTGCAGTGATTGCTGCAACCACTTGGTTGTTTATGGTTTATACAACATCATGACGTAACATCACGCCCTGTATGCTCTGAGGGAGTACGCAGAAGTGTGCAATACCCCCAAATTTCGACAGTTAGATGTGTTAAGTTCCATTTATTGGGGATAAGGCCTATTGCCGTGACATGTATTGTTTTTTTTTTTTTTTATTGGAAATGATGTACTACTAATGGGTACATTGATAAGAATTTGGTTAGGTTCTTATTATTTCTGATAATGGGATCCATGACAAAGGAACGGAAATCTTAAATTCTTAAGAGTGACCTAACAAACATTTCAGTCATATTAATAAAAAATATGCGACTCAAAATGTTGTAAACATCGCATTGAAGTAATTTAGCGTGTAATACGACTTAGAGCGTCTTATTTATTTATTTATTTATTTATTTATTTATTTATTTATTTATTTATTTATTTATTAACATAGGTTCACCAACAGCTAGCAGTCTTATTCTTACATAACTTTTAGTCGTATATTACAGTCATACAGAAATCGTATTAACTTCTATACGACTATTTTTATGACTATTATATTGTTTTATGTAGAAATACGGCGTCATTTAGTGGTCGTGATTCTAGTGACGTCTATATGACTTTTATCCCCCAATTAATCGTATTAGAATCGCGAGAACCACCTTTAAGTGACGACCATTTAAGAGTGATAAATTGCACCCATAAACGACTTTAAGTCAATTTTATAACTTACTACTCTTAAATTACTGAGTGTTCTATTATCGTCATGTTGTGTTACAACGAATATTTCTACACGTAACGACAATAAACTGGAGTTGGTTCCGTACAAGATTTTATGAACACAAAAGAATTGATTTCGATGCAAAGTAAATCTAAACAAAACGTGTCGAATAATGCTATAATACAAAGTGAATCTATACTAGTAGATTCAAAAGAAGACGAAGTGTAAGAAAAAAATGATAATCTGGAATTAAATGAAGATATTAAAAATGATACACTTTGTGAAAATTTTAAAAGATGGGCTATCCAACACAATATTACACAAGTCGCGTTGAGAGACCTAAACAAAATTTTAAACAATAGAATTTCTTATGCCGTTCCAGCAGATCCACAAACACTTTTAAATAGTATTAAAGCAAACTTAAACATAATTCCAGTTGACTCCGGTCATTATTATAATTAAATCACCATTTTAATTAGGTACGTAAAGAAACTTCAATCACTTCTAAAAAAAAAGCAGATTTTGACAGTAGTTTTTAATTTGATTGAATGAATGAACGTACTTTACTGACACATGACACAAATATAAAAAAATAAACAGTCTTTAAACCAGGAAAAGTAGGTGAAATGGTTTTTTAAACACGACAAAGGAACACTATTACCGTTAATATGGCTGACAATATTGCACAAAAAGTATGTGCACAGAATAATTAGTCGTTTTGATGTCGTAATATGGTTGTATCTTTACCAGGTTAGCACGTTTACTAAAAATATACTTGATTAAATCACTTAATTTAAAGAATTATCATGGCGCGTTAATTAAATTGACATAATTAGCTCACATTACCCGATAGAACTAATTTCCCAATAGATTGAATGGGCCCAATGAGTTTCAGCACATCAGATAATACTCGTATATTAGAAAAATTTTGGAACCTTCAAATGGATCTGACACAAATATAATATTGATGTCATGCAGGCATGGTATTTTACGGGATTTATCTCACCATTTTATCACAAAATCCTGTTTGAAAATAATACTACGCTACCTATATGCAACAAAATGCCGCAAAGCAGCGGTAATAAACACCATTACTCAACGAAAACGTGGGTTTTGCGACTACTACACAACCACTATCTGACCAAAAAGTGGTTTAACTTTACACGACGGTTACGTTACTCTTTTTTCAACACACTTGCTCATAAAGTGGCTCTAATTACACCGCAATTAGGCACATAATGACACCTGTAATCAAACTGTGACTTTTTCATTGCTATTATTCACAAGTGAGTTATAGGGCTTTTTATTTTTATTTTATTGGTTGAATTGCTTTGTTATTAAAAAAGTTTCGATACAAAAAAGATCGTGTACAAAAGTACAAATAAATTAATGTACCTATTGCTTGCTCATTTCATGCAACTTCGTATCTACATAGATAATTTCAACTTATAAGGTTTTAATAAATAAAACTTTCACTCAAATGTAACTTTTGTTGTCTCTGTATTTGAATTCCCCGTTTCGTACGTGGCTAAAACGCTATCCGCGAAAAGCCAAAAAAAAGAAACCTCATTCTTTTAGTCTATGGCCGATCGCCATTGTTAGATGCGCGTGCATAGGAAAACTGATTAATTATTCCCGCCATTGCGAAAAAAAATTCACAACTCGTTTTGACTGTTGAAATTATAGTTATTTTTAGTATTATTTTATTCTCAAGTGTGTTGAAAAACGTCGTATGATACACGTGTGTGTTGATGATTACCGTCCTCGGCTCTCTTAAGACCCTCGCCTCACGGCTCGGGTCTCAATGGCGCCTCAGCGGTAATCAACAACATTACTGTACCATAATGTACTATAATAGATCTTTTTTTAGATGTATCAGTGCTATATAATTGTATGATACTAAGTAGTGTTATAGTCACGTGATTAGTATTAGTACATGACTAGAATAATGTAAGTAATTAAGTGAATAAATGAATAATATTTTATGAACAGGATCATGTAATCCACAAATAAAAAATCGTAAATTTGTTTTTTACGTATTTGTCTGACTGCTGGGCAAAGTTCTCCCCCATAGCCTTGCACTCTTCTCTTCTGTGCAATTTTCTCCGCCGAATCAAAAATGTACATTTATTTTTTACATAATAGCTATCCTACCCAACACAATTCATATTTTATTCAATTTCAATTGTGTTCATTGCCTGAATAATTTATCTGAATTAAGTTATATTAAAAAAAAAACAGATACCTTCACAATTTTGCACAAGTATTTCATACAAATAATGTGTTCCTACAATTTAAGTAATATTTTCCTTTGTCCTTAAAATATTTAGTTTGGTGATATACGATAATAAACTAAAAATATTTAGTATTAAAATATTGCACTACACTATCAGTGTCCGGCACCATGCGATGACGTCATAGCGCGACGTCTCATCCCGTCTGTGGCGTACAAAGTACTGTAAGGGATTACCCTGACAGGGATGCGCGAGAGTTGCAACAATGCACTTAATGACTCATGAGTTTGTTACTACATACGGTAGTTTTATTTTATATTTTTGTATTTAATCTGATGTAAAATGTAGTAGACGAGAAATAATTTTCGTCATGTGGTAGTGAAGTATTTTAATTTGATAACGTAAAATATTTCATAAAACTTTTATCGTAATTGTTTTCCTTACCCATCACTAGCTGACGTCTTTTCACATCGGTGGCGTGGATTTGCACGCCAAATTATACATTTTGCATGATGTTCTTAATTGTGATCTTTTCCCAATACAGAGTGGCTAATTGTTATATATCTTTGTGTAATAATATAATAATTATGTTTATGGAATAATTTTAGGAAAAATAAAACACTACAAACATATTTTAGTAGTAGTTAATTTTGAACTGTAAAAATGTATTATTTTCGACGTGCCATGCCGTCCATGGCGTCGTGAGCACGTTTTGATTTGACGTCCATAGACGTCCGTGGCGGTCAAAAGGTTAAAAGAGTGTCCATGGAGTTTCTTGCCCATTCTTCTCCATAGAGATCTACGCTAGGGAATGGGCAACTACAGTACTTTCAGAGATTTTATGTCTTGTGACTGGGGCTGTAGCTACATTTAACTCTCATCTTTGTTTCGACAGTTCAAAAGTACCTGTAACTGGCCTAATTTAAATAAATGGTTTGATTTTTTGTGAGAAAACTCAGTGTTTATTGTAGCGCTCAATGGAACGAAAATACAACATTGTGCTTGTGCAAGCATCGGTTCGGCGTCACACATTTAAGACTTCATAAAAAATGATTAAAAAAAAGTTGGAACTTTGACCTTCTGCAATATCTACGTAATTAAAAGTTTATCAAAAAGACTTTCCTCGCGAGACATGGCATAGTAGATTAGATTTGACACACAAGAATTTCACACCAGCTTACCTTAGGCTCATCTTCAGGAATCGGATAGGAGAAGGCGGCAGCCGCAGCAGGCTCGGACTGGTTCATATCACTGGGAGGCTTCTTGGCAGCAGTCTTAGGACCCAGCACGCGGTGAGCGAAGCCTATCAACTCCACGATCGTCTCTTGATTGGCTGGAGAACAAACGAAGCGCTGTTAGAGCACTTTTTCTTCACAGGACAGGAATAACCAGTATACCAATTGGGCTCTTGTGAAACCAACGGGTTTGTAATAAACTTCTTGTTATTTGGGAATCCACAGTACATACATAACTTTACCATTTGTCTCTAGGCGACCGTTCTGATTTACTCACGAGTAACCTTTTGTTACCTGAAGCTTGCTTAGGTTCCGTCTAGACGCTCTAAATCCGTGTGTGAGCCGATTCCGACCTTTTGTTCCTAGTTAAAACCCTAGTGTAGTTAGAAGTACTTCCAATTAATAATACCTTCAGATAATATAAAAGGCAACAGATCTTCAACTTACCAATAATATCAAGATTATTAAACAAAATATTGGCTATCCTCAGATCTTCATTCTCCCCGTCTCCTTTGACGAGGCACAGGTCCACAGCGATGAGGGCCTCCGAGTCGACCAGCCCCGCGGCGCCCCAGGCGGAGGGCGCAGGCCCCCAGCTGAGGCCGCTCCAGGCGGAGCCCCAGGCGGAGCCCCAGCCGGCACCGAACATGCCGCTACCGTTCCAGTTGAAGCCCGTGCCCGACACCCAGCTGGGGCCCGGGCTGGCGCGCCCGCCGTCCACAGGGTCTGCGGGGTACAAGGGCTCATCTGGAAATGTGTACTCGATCATTGCAACAACTTATAAACAAAAGATAAACATGCACAACATACATACATTCAAGCATTAGCACAGTACATTTTAAAAAATACACATGTTTACAACACACAAGGAATAAGAGTAAATCAAGCAAAACTAACAAATGACAAAGAAAAAAATATCGGTAAAAAAACTCATCTATCATCTTACAGAATTCAATACTCAATACTCAATACTTTATTGCATTCCACAATGTAGGCTTAGGTGGTATACATATATTTAGAGACAATCGTGGACCCTGTCGGGCACAGCAAAAATAAGATATGTGGAGAGGACTTATCATTTAGAAGTCATTTCATAAAAAACAATTTTACATTGTATCGAAAACTCATTTAAAACTAACACCACGGATTTTAACGTTTACAATTTAAAAGTAAATAATACAAATAAAATTTGAAAATAATTATTTCAATAGAATTACAACATACATCTATCTATCTCTGGGTAAAAAGCAATCCCTAAGTAAATGAAGAGATTTACTTATCTTCTTCGCCATCCCTACCACCTTTACTAAATGACCAACAACATTACAGCGCGTCACGGTTCGTTTGGCGCGTACCTATAGTCGGAACTAACGCCGTCATTTTGCTGAGAGAAGGGCGATTTTTGTGTTTGTGTATGACGAAATAAATCTCAGGAACTACGGCTTCTATTTGAAAAATTATATCACCATTGGAAATGTACATTATTCAGGATGCTCATAAGCAATTATAGTATAATTATCATTTGTGTAACGTATACAGGGTGGAAACTGTAAACGGGGCAGCAAGGGGTCACCCTGTATAATGTATAAGGACGGGCACATGGGCGACATGATATCACTTACTGTTGCAGTGCAGCGAGTTGAGCGCTTGATGCAGCGCGTGCGGGTGCGCGAGCGCGTGCGTGGAGCGCGCGTTGGGCGACGACGGGCACATGGGCGACGTGGGCGACATGATATCACTTACTGTTGCAGTGCAGCGAGTTGAGCGTTTGATGCAGCGCGTGCGGGTGCGCGAGCGCGTGCTTGGAGCGCGCGTCGGGCGACGACGGGCACATGGGCGACGTGGGCGACATGATATCACTTACTGTTGCAGTGCAGCGAGTTGAGCGCTTGATGCAGCGCGTGCGGGTGCGCGAGCGCGTGCGTGGAGCGCGCGTTGGGCGACGACGGGCACATGGGCGACGTGGGCGACATGATATCACTTACTGTTGCAGTGCAGCGAGTTGAGCGTTTGATGCAGCGCGTGCGGGTGCGCGAGCGCGTGCTTGGAGCGCGCGTCGGGCGACGACGGGCACATGGGCGACGTGGGCGACATGATATCACTTACTGTTGCAGTGCAGCGAGTTGAGCGCTTGATGCAGCGCGTGCGGGTGCGCGAGCGCGTGCGTGGAGCGCGCGTTGGGCGACGACGGGCACATGGGCGACGTGGGCGACATGATATCACTTACTGTTGCAGTGCAGCGAGTTGAGCGTTTGATGCAGCGCGTGCGGGTGCGCGAGCGCGTGCTTGGAGCGCGCGTCGGGCGACGACGGGCACATGGGCGACGTGGGCGACATGATATCACTTACTGTTGCAGTGCAGCGAGTTGAGCGCTTGATGCAGCGCGTGCGGGTGCGCGAGCGCGTGCTTGGAGCGCGCGTCGGGCGACGACGGGCACACGGGCGACGTGGGCGACATGATATCACTTACTGTTGCAGTGCAGCGAGTTGAGCGCTTGATGCAGCGCGTGCGGGTGCGCGAGCGCGTGCGTGGAGCGCGCGTCGGGCGACGACGGGCACATGGGCGACGTGGGCGACATGATATCACTTACTGTTGCAGTGCAGCGAGTTGAGCGCTTGATGCAGCGCGTGCGTGGAGCGCGCGTCGGGCGACGACGGGCACATGGGCGACGTGGGCGACATGATATCACTTACTGTTGCAGTGCAGCGAGTTGAGCGCTTGATGCAGCGCGTGCGGGTGCGCGAGCGCGTGCTTGGAGCGCGCGTCGGGCGACGACGGGCACATGGGCGACGTGGGCGACATGATATCACTTACTGTTGCAGTGCAGCGAGTTGAGCGCTTGATGCAGCGCGTGCGGGTGCGCGAGCGCGTGCTTGGAGCGCGCGTCGGGCGACGACGGGCACATGGGCGACGTGGGCGACATGATATCACTTACTGTTGCAGTGCAGCGAGTTGAGCGCTTGATGCAGCGCGTGCGGGTGCGCGAGCGCGTGCTTGGAGCGCGCGTCGGGCGACGACGGGCACATGGGCGACGTGGGCGACATGATATCACTTACTGTTGCAGTGCAGCGAGTTGAGCGCTTGATGCAGCGCGTGCGGGTGCGCGAGCGCGTGCTTGGAGCGCGCGTCGGGCGACGACGGGCACATGGGCGACGTGGGCGACATGATATCACTTACTGTTGCAGTGCAGCGAGTTGAGCGCTTGATGCAGCGCGTGCGGGTGCGCGAGCGCGTGCTTGGAGCGCGCGTCGGGCGACGACGGGCACATGGGCGACGTGGGCGACATGATATCACTTACTGTTGCAGTGCAGCGAGTTGAGCGCTTGATGCAGCGCGTGCGGGTGCGCGAGCGCGTGCTTGGAGCGCGCGTCGGGCGACGACGGGCACATGGGCGACGTGGGCGACATGATATCACTTACTGTTGCAGTGCAGCGAGTTGAGCGCTTGATGCAGCGCGTGCGGGTGCGCGAGCGCGTGCTTGGAGCGCGCGTCGGGCGACGACGGGCACATGGGCGACGTGGGCGACATGATATCACTTACTGTTGCAGTGCAGCGAGTTGAGCGCTTGATGCAGCGCGTGCGGGTGCGCGAGCGCGTGCGTGGAGCGCGCGTCGGGCGACGACGGGCACATGGGCGACGTGGGCGACATGATATCACTTACTGTTGCAGTGCAGCGAGTTGAGCGCTTGATGCAGCGCGTGCGGGTGCGCGAGCGCGTGCGTGGAGCGCGCGTCGGGCGACGACGGGCACATGGGCGACGTGGGCGACATGATATCACTTACTGTTGCAGTGCAGCGAGTTGAGCGCTTGATGCAGCGCGTGCGGGTGCGCGAGCGCGTGCTTGGAGCGCGCGTCGGGCGACGACGGGCACATGGGCGACGTGGGCGACATGATATCACTTACTGTTGCAGTGCAGCGAGTTGAGCGCTTGATGCAGCGCGTGCGGGTGCGCGAGCGCGTGCTTGGAGCGCGCGTCGGGCGACGACGGGCACATGGGCGACGTGGGCGACATGATATCACTTACTGTTGCAGTGCAGCGAGTTGAGCGCTTGATGCAGCGCGTGCGGGTGCGCGAGCGCGTGCGTGGAGCGCGCGTCGGGCGACGACGGGCACATGGGCGACGTGGGCGACATGATATCACTTACTGTTGCAGTGCAGCGAGTTGAGCGCTTGATGCAGCGCGTGCGGGTGCGCGAGCGCGTGCGTGGAGCGCGCGTCGGGCGACGACGGGCACATGGGCGACGTGGGCGACATGATATCACTTACTGTTGCAGTGCAGCGAGTTGAGCGCTTGATGCAGCGCGTGCGGGTGCGCGAGCGCGTGCTTGGAGCGCGCGTCGGGCGACGACGGGCACATGGGCGACGTGGGCGACATGATATCACTTACTGTTGCAGTGCAGCGAGTTGAGCGCTTGATGCAGCGCGTGCGGGTGCGCGAGCGCGTGCTTGGAGCGCGCGTCGGGCGACGACGGGCACATGGGCGACGTGGGCGACATGATATCACTTACTGTTGCAGTGCAGCGAGTTGAGCGCTTGATGCAGCGCGTGCGGGTGCGCGAGCGCGTGCGTGGAGCGCGCGTCGGGCGACGACGGGCACATGGGCGACGTGGGCGACATGATATCACTTACTGTTGCAGTGCAGCGAGTTGAGCGCTTGATGCAGCGCGTGCGGGTGCGCGAGCGCGTGCGTGGAGCGCGCGTCGGGCGACGACGGGCACATGGGCGACGTGGGCGACATGATATCACTTACTGTTGCAGTGCAGCGAGTTGAGCGCTTGATGCAGCGCGTGCGGGTGCGCGAGCGCGTGCGTGGAGCGCGCGTCGGGCGACGACGGGCACATGGGCGACGTGGGCGACGTGGGCGATGTGGGCGACGTGGGCGAACACGGCTCCGAGCCGCGGATGCTGCCTGACAGCGTGTCCATGCTGCAACAAGAGGAGAGTGAGAAGTTAACTAACTAACTGAACAATATAACAGAACTTTTTTTGACGGTAAACTGTTGAATACGTACCCCACATGTTTATGGCTGGCCACAAGCAGCTCGAAGTCCGGGCCGTAGGTCTGCAGCGCGTCCACCAGCAGCAAGGAGTGCACGGAGAGCGACAGCGAGAGGTCTCGCGGCCGAGCTGTGGCCGCCAGCTTCACGCCGCACACCTGCACCTCCGCGATGCTGCGCCCCATCGACTGCACCTGTATCATAACCAAACTTTTTTAACTTTTCGAAGCTCGCCGATTCTCAGGAAGGTGTGTTGCTTTTTCGCTGCACCTAATCACTAGGTAGTGTCGAAGAGTGAGAGAATGAGTTTCAATTTGTTTTTTTTTTATAGTGCAAAAAAGAATTTGTTTCCTACGGAGTTTTGCTGACTAAAGAGGAAGGGTCTAAAATACTGAACAGCGGCAAGAGTCACAGGAGGTCTACGGATACTTTTGACAAATCAGAGAAAAAATTAAAGGACAGTATAATCCCTGACGGTGGGTGGGCGGGTTTCTGTTCTGGATCTGATATAAATATATGTACCTCCAGCGACATCTGCTCTATGGCGAACTGCAGCATGAAGAGTGTGGAGTTGTGATGCTGAGAGAACTCGGAGCGCTCCGTCTCCGAGCTCACGCTGTTCTCTTCTACTTCATCAAACTCTGCTTGCATCGGACTCGCAGACTCGCGACTACTGCACACAGATACATATTCTACATACTAAAAAGGTAATTAAAATGGTGGATATAGGGTGGGATGTAAGCTGGAAAAGTTCCCTTTTCCATCGCGGCATACACTATCTGCCTAGCTTTTTGTCAACTGTCTTCAGGTGAAGAGTCGGCTTTCAGTCTAACGGGAGGCAGCTGAATATCAGTATTTTATAAGGAACGCCTGCCTATCTGACCTCAGCAGTAACACGCTCATTATGTGGCAAAACCACAGAATATAATTCTTTGAGTATCATTGAGAAGAATTATGAGAAAATAAGTTTGGATAAGTGTTGAGTGTCTACTCACTTGTTGGTTCCGAGAAGTGCGGAATTAGCGAGCACGGCCCTCACGGCGAACAGCTTCTGTTCACTGAGGTGCACCACCAGCGCCGGCAGCGACCCGCACAGCGTGGCCGTCGGGTACTGCGGGTCGCTCGTGTGCACCACGCGCCGCTCCGCCTGACGACATACAGCTACTATATACTACAAGTACATACTCACAGACTCACAGACCGTATGCCGAATTGCCGACCACATAACGTTTCATTTTCAATATTGCCTTAAACCACCTTAATAAACATGAAGCAGAATGGAACTTCAGATTCTAGAAGACTTCATAACATAAGGTTGAATTTTCGTTACCTGCAGCAAGATGCTGAACCTGTCGAGTAGGTGCAGCGAGGAGGTGCTCTTGGTGTGCGCGTACTTCCAGTTGTCTCGCGCGCGACCCACCAGGATCTGCAGGTCGCTCAGCTCTATCTTGTATCTGTACAGGTACGTTTAACTCAGTGTCGAAAATTTGCCGATTGATCTGATCGCCGATACAGAGTTGTAGAACAAGCGGAAAGAAGACATGCATGAGTTGTAAAATCGTCTTAAAATAGAAAACAATTAAACATAAAATTATCTTAAAATAGAAACAAACACAGACATTTTACGTCGGGCAGGTCTCATTTAAGAGGACACAATCACTGAGTTGTGAGGAGAACACTTATTTTGTTTTGAGGCATGGTGGAGGAGCCCCTGGTTACATACCTGTCGTACAGCCTGTTGTGTAGGTTGGCGGCGTCCAGCGCGGGCTGCGCCGGCGGCGGCGCCGGGTCGGGTGGCGAGCTCGGCGACAGCAAGCTGCCCGGCGGCGTGGAGCAGGGGGTCATGAACATTTCTACAAGAATGAAACAAAAACATTGTTAACATCCTGTGTTTGCAATTCATTTCTAAAAATGATTACAATAATTTGTTTTTAGAAAAGTAACTTTACTACTAAGACATAAAAAAAAGTCTGTGGTCCCACCTATTTTCAAGTCTGGCCACAAAATGAGTGTGACTACAGACCCATTTCAGTACTAACGGGTATATCAAAAAATTTGGAAAAGATCATAAACAGTAGACTAATAAAATATCTGGAAGATAACTAACTTCTTTCAGACAATCAATTTGGGTTTAGGCCCAAAAAATCCACTAGCCAAGCAGTGAACAAATTGATCAATTACGTTTCTACAAATCTGGACAGGGGAATGTGTACAGTTGGTATTTTTCTAGACCTTGCTAAGGCCTTTGACACTATTTCTTGCACTAGTCTTTTGCAGAAGCTTGAAACTCTTGGGATAAGAGGAGCCCAGCTTTTACTTTTATCTGATTATCTTAGCGATCGACAGCAATGTGTAAAAATTGGTCCGAATACAAGTTCTGATCTTTCTAATACTCGTTTTGGAATTCCACAAGGCAATATATTAGGGCCAACATTATTTTTAATCTATATTAATGACCTGTGCAGCATGCCACTCGAAAATGGTGTTGTAATGTCTTATGCAGATGATACTGCTCTGTTGTTTGCAGCTACATCAAGAGCTGAGGCCTATGAACATGCTCAGAATGGTTTCAACACTGTATCTAATTGGCTCCAAAATAATTTTCTAACACTGAATGCTGATAAAACAAAATACATTTCATTTACTATGAGAAATACTAACACACCGCTTACTAACCTAATCATTAACGCGCATACCTGTAGCACGTACGCTGACACTGCATGTTCTTGCCCTACTTTAGAAAAAGCTGACCATTTGAAATATCTTGGTGTCACAATTGACTCCAATTTAAATTTCCGTAAACATATCGAGTTACTATGCACTAGAGTTCGCAAACTAATATATGTTTTTAAGTATTTACGTAATGTAGCCGCTCCACCCATTTGGTATATGCATCCACTACCACTAAAAAGGTGTTGCCGTTAATAGGACCCAGAAAATCAATGTGCACCCGATAAAATGGCGTTGGAGGATATTCCCAGTGCGCAATCGGCGCCCGCGCCGGAGATGGTCGCAGTTGCAAGCACACCTCACACGATCCTATCAAACGCTCTAAAGCAGCGTCTATCCCTGGAAACCAAAAACGCGCTCGCGCAGCTGCCTTTGTCTTCACAATACCTAAATGTGATTGATGCAATTCCATTAGATTTTTTGCTTTCAATTCCTCAGGAATAACAATTTTGTGTCCTCGCATAACACAACCATTTTCCTAAGACAATTGCGTCCTACACGCATGATACGGCTTCAAATCATCCTCAGTAATTTTCCTAGGCCATCCGTTCAACACAAAATGCACCACCTTACGCAAAGTCACATCTGCACTTGTGGCCTCGCGTAACATTTTTAAAGTTACGGGTAGACTACTGTCCACCACAAAATTAATGTATGACGCGCGGTCGAGATCGGGCATCATCGTTGCGTCGACGCCCTGCACGCCCCTGTCCGCACGTGTCCCCTCAGGCAAGCAAGCGCGCGATAAGAAATCCGCACTGTTGTTAGCGCTACGCACATATTCGATTTTATAATTGTAACCGCTCAGAAACAGTGCGTATCTCTGTAGTCTGTTAGCTGAGACTTCAGGTACCCCACGATGCGGTCCGAAAATCGACAACAGTGGTTTATGGTCGGTCCGAAGAATAAACGGAACCGACCTACCATATAAATATTGATGGTAACGCCTAATCCCAAATATAATCGCGGTAGCTTCTTTTTGTATCTGCGAGTAACGTTTCTCAGCAGCATTAAGCGTCCTCGATGCAAAAGAGATCGGTCTCTCACCCCTATCGGGTTCTGCTTGCGATAATATTGCAGAAAGACCTGCCGGTGAAGCATCTACTGTTAAAATTATATTAGCGTCAGGGTTGAAATGTGCTAATACTTGTTCTGACGCTAAGCATGTCTTAATGGCGGTGAACGCATCATCGTGTTCCCGTGACCAAACCCACCTGTTACCCTTTTTCAACAATTCATACAAAGGGCTTAAAATCGAAGACGCGTTAGGAACAAAGTTTCTGTAATAATTTACCAGCCCTAAAAATGACTGTAACTGACTAACATTTGTCGGCACTGGTGCTTCAATCATGGCTTTTATTTTTTTGTGGTGATTTATGAAGTCCATCTTTATTTATCACGTACCCTAGGTAATTGACCTCGTCCTTAAAGAACACACACTTTTCTTTTTGTAAAGTAAGTCCCGCGTCTTGTAATTTTAACAACACTTGATGTAATCTATCCAGGTGCTCCGATCTATTTTTCCCGGTAATCAAAATATCGTCGAGCATACACAGTGTGCCGGGCACGCCCGCCAGCACGCCCTCCATCGCGCGCTGGAAAATGGCCGGCGCGCTTGCAATACCAAAACACAGGCGCGTTTGCTTGAAAACTCCCCTATGCGTATTTATGCAACTTAATTCTTGTGACTCGTCATCTAACATAAATTGGTTGTAGGCATTGGAGAGGTCCAATTTGGTAAACTGTTGTCCTCCATGCAATTTAGCAAACAGTTCCGTTATCGTAGGCAATGGATACTGATCGATGAGTAATTGTTTGTTTACACCGGTTGAGAAGTCCGCGCATATACGTATAGATCCATTTTGTTTTAACACCGGCACGATCGGTGACGCATACCGCGCGTGGTCAACCGGTTTCAATACACCTAGCCCTACTAATCGATCTATCTCTTTATCTACTTTATTTTTTAAGGCGAAAGCCACTGGTCGAGCCCTAACAAACACTGGCTTCGCATCTTCCTTTAATTGTAATTTTACTTTAAATTTATTAAATAACCCTAATTTATCCGAAAAGACCGATGGATATCGACGTTGTAATGTAACAAACAAATCATTTTTATCCGAGTGGTCGCAATATCGTATCGGCAACAATTCTAACCTGAATTTTGAAATAAAATCACGACCGAGGATTGGCGGCCCACCGTCTCGCACGACGTATACACATAGTACGTGTGATGTGTTCGCATAGGTTACTTGCAACTGCGCTATACCCTCACAAACAATTTTATCACCCGTATATGAACACAATCGCTTATTAGTTTTCGACAATGGTACACTGCTAAAATATGTTTTATAAGTTTCCACTGATATTGCTGTTACAGCTGAACCACTATCTATCTCGAATTTTAATTCAATTCCCGAAACCGATACCGTTTCTATCATTGGCTCCCCTCTAACTGATCGAATATTGAAACACTCACCGTCATCGTCGCTTTCATCCACAGCTTTCGATTCGACATAATTTATCTTTTTACACATCCTACACAGATGCCCCGTAACATTGCATTTCCTACATTTCGCTTTCGCGAATCGACACTGGGATGACTCGTGATTATGATAGCCACACACTTGACACTGCACTTTCACTCCCGAACTAGGCGCCTCCGCCTCTCGATGCGATGGGGTCGAAGACTCCGTCGCCCGCGCAATCTTGAACATCTGATCGTGCGGCGCGGCCTGCGCCCCGGCGCGCGGCGCCCGCTGCTGCACGTGCACTCCACGCGTTCTCCGCCAACTCCATCGCCTTTGCTAATGTCAGGCCCGCAAGATCTTTCGAGAAAAGCTTTTCTCTGTCGGATCCGGGCAACATTCCCATGACAAATTTGTCCCGAAGAGCTTCTTCTACATTAGAGAACCCGCAGTGCGCCGTCAGTCCTCGTAACCTCGCAGCCCATTGTGCATACGTCTCCCCCTCTTGTTGCGAAGCCGTGTAAAACTTATAACGTTCGCCAAACGCGCATCGCTTAGGGGTGAAATGATCGTCCAACAGCTTAAGTACGTCATCATATGGTACGTCCTGCAGCTGCTTTGGCAACGCGAGGTCTGCCGCCAACTTGTGTGTGCCATCCGCGAGTGCGCTCAGCAAGATAGCTCGTCGCTTTATTCCTGTAGGATCGCTCGTTCCGGTGATGTCGTTCGCCACATACCACTGTTTAATGCGGCATTTGTAGGTCTCCCATGACTGTGCATTGTGATCAAACGCAGTTAATAGACCAAAAACTGTGCCGGACATTTTTACTTTTATTTTACGTAGGTAGGTTGGTCGCCAATGTTAAGTACGAGGACAGACGAGTGAAACCACTACTTGCTAGTAACGCACTGACGTTTATTCGTTATACTTATCGGTGCGTAGGCACACGCACACATACCCAACAATAAATTAATAAAACAGGTTTACTTAGCTTTGTGTCAGTCTATTCTAACGTATTGCATAACGTCCTGGGGTGGCGCGGGAAATTCAATTCTTCTCCCTCTAGAACGTGCTCAAAGAGCAATTCTAAAGGTCGCTACCTTTCGTCCGTTTAGATTTCCGACACAGCTGCTCTACAAAGCATGTAATGTGCTCACAGTACGGCAATTATTTGTTCTTCACATTATACTGCAGCAGCACTCTACCCTTCACTATGACCAAGTTCCTTCCGATAGGAGAAGGAAGGACCTGGTTTGCTCAAAGCCTCAAACTAAACATGCTTTTGTTAGTCGATTCTATGTGTTTTTAGGACCATTTCTGTATAATAGACTCAACAAGAAACTAAACTTCTGTTGTCTAAGTTATAGGAAATGTACGAGTAGTTTTGTAATATCAGATTATTTAGCGACACTTAATTACACGGACACGGAAAAACTTCTAGAAGTCCTAGTTTGATTATGTTATGCCCTCGTATCTAATTTGTACACATTTTCTAAAGTTAGTTTTAATGTTTATCGTTTTTGTACCAGTTTGATTTTTGTTGTAATTGTTATTAGATTTATTTTATTTTGAAAACTTTTACTGTCCTAATTAAATTATGCAATGTCAAGTGATGAAAACTGAAACACAGGTTTAAATAAACCTAGATCAGGTAGGTCGCTACCTAACATTGGAATTCGACAATTTCGTTACCAGCAACGGCAGCAACTGTTATATATGTTTATTGTAATTGTAGTTTAATCATAAGCACTAATTAAACAATTGTTAAAAATAACTCTACTGCACTTAAATGCATATTTTTGTAATATCTTCTTTTTAAATAAATTATTCTTATTCTTATTACAAAATCCGCCAAAGTTTACGCCAATATATTTAAAACAAGAAATACGGAACATTTAATGAATAAAATGAATTCCATGAACTGTCACCTTCGTCGTCAGGTGTGGTGTGCGGCGCCAGGTCAGGCAGGTTGGCATTGGCGAGCCGAAGTCTGCCGAAGTCGACCACGAGCACGGCCGAGTCGCGCGAGCTCAGCTGCTCCACGAACAGGATCTGCGGCGCAGAGATGTCCAGCTCCACCTGCCATGTGCGCCGCTCGCCCTGCACCAACACCAATAACAACACACATCCTTATAATAATATATTTACTCAACAACTACGATACAGTAACGGCACGAGCGAGGCCATGAAGTCTGCTTTCCTATAAGTTCAGTAAGGGAAAGTGATAGTTTAAAAAAGGCTGCAAACATAAATTGATGGGATATTATGATGGGAATAATTGTAGATTCAAAATTCTTTGTAACACAGCAAATTAACATAGTGCGCCATTCTAGCCAATAACCAAGATACACCACCACGTTGACATTTTCTTAATTTTTTTATTGTATACTATTCCCACTTATTTTAAATTATAATTCTATTGTAAACCAATTATTTGCATGCCTATGTGACGGCAAAATGTGGAGAACTCTATTATAAAAGAACACCTATGTACCTATTACCCATGTTTGCAAAGAATAAATGATTTGATTTTGATTTGATTTACATTAGAACAAATATAAAGTGAATACAATATATTGAGTTTTACAGCGTAAAACGTGATTTTTCATCCCAAAAAAAGACATTTCCCAGCAATAATTTATGCGTAAAATTACTTTGTGATGTACAGAACGCTTGGCTGACGGCTTTGTGATGGGTGTTTACAGGGTGTAAACAGACTCATCAAGAAGACAGGTTTCTTTAAGAATGTCAGTGGAGCCCCTGGATATGAAGACGAGCTGTAGTGATACGTATAACGTACGGGATGCGCGTGCGCGTGCATCATGTGCTCCCACTGCGTGATGAGTCGCGCGCGCGTACTGTCGCGCACGTGCGCGTACGCGTGCGACCACGGCGCGCACACCCACTGCTGGGCCCAGCGCGCTGCTTCTGCGTTGTACACCACCTCTAGGGAAGCTGACTTCACCCACAACCTGGGAACAACACAAAACCGTCACAACGAACGCCGAAAGTGCCCGATCGCCACCAAAACTTAACGAGCCATCGTAGCAAGCGTAACGCTAAGTAGTAATAAATAAATAAATTTAATATAATATTATAATTGACCACGCGACCGTCGCGGATTACTTCCGAAGTGAGTATAATATGCTCACTTGTAGTCGCAGTTGATGCCGAAGGGCTTCTTCTCATAGGTGAGCTGGAACAGCGGCTCCTGCTGCGCCTGCGCGGTGTTGTTGCCGGACTGCGAGTGTGAGCGGCACCACGACATGGCCGCGCCTGAAGCGCTCAGCGCGCTCAGACCCTCACGGATTACTCCCTGGCGGACAAGACAAAGACAATAAAGAAAAAAGACAGAACTTGGGGAAAGTTCGTGCGTGCGACTAATAATTAAGAAATTCGTGACGTGCGAAAAAATCTTGCAATTGCGGTATCTTCAAACAAGGTCGAAAGCTAGGCTTGCTCTATGTAATTTGAAGTTATCTGGATCGTCAGGTTGCCGTGAGTGGGTCGGTCAGTCGGTCAGTTGGTGTAGGTTACCTGCGGCGCGATGAGTATCGGGAAGAGCGTGTCGGGAGTGATGCGCTCTCGCAGACACACGGAGCCCAGCGAGACGTGCAGCGCGTGCGAGGCGGCGCGCGGCCGGGACTCGATGCCCACGCGCACGCACGAGAACTGCAGCTCCACGCCTACACTCTCCGCCTGCACGGTGCTGCACGACAAACATCAACATTTTACTCGTACTTCCAGCTACAACTAACCTACCTTGTTCGTAATTAGCTAAAATAACGAGAAAAACTCTTTCAAATTGGTCTGGGCCCAATATTTTTTTATGCGTTTTGCTCTATATCCATGCGTGGAAATCGGGTAAAAGAATTATATGGTGCTATATTAAATCTGATGAAGCTACTCACTTGTTATCATCAGCTTCAGTCTCCATACACAGATTCAACGAGCCCTTATTCAGTATAAACTCGAACTTTCCGAACACGGTGTCTCTTTTCAGCATCGTATTATTATCTAAGGAGTCTGCAATCACATCTAGGATCTCCTCTTCTAGGTCGGCCGGCGCATGGGGCGCGGGGGCGGGGGCGGGGGCGGGTGCGGGGGCGGGTGCGGGGGCGGCGGGGGCGGGGTCCTGCGCAGGCGCACCGTACCAGCCCCACCACTGCGGGAACCAGTGCACCAGCATGCTGCGGCCTGAGCTTGCTGGCTTGACAGGGGTCGACACGGGACTCGATTTTGGCACTTTTCGCATTGCTACCTGTGAATTAATGATATATTTACTAAAGAACTTTTCCGAAAATAAATAAAGTATACGTCTATTTTCGAGATCTAAGTTGATTAAAGTACAATATTACACATTCATTTTACGCTCTTATGGGGAAGGCCCCTAATGTAGTCAAATTAGCAAAAAGATTGGACGGAATTCGTGTAGTTGTCATTTTTTGTGGAATCATTAGAAGATATGAATATAAGTTTCCTCTAAGTTTGCACCATTCTTGTTATGTACGGAACATCGTTTAATATTAGGTGTTAACATTAAAGTCCCATTATTATGAAATTTTATTAATGACAAATTGTGGTAAGTTTAGATATATGTAAATACCCCTTTGGTGTATAATAACTTTTCACCAAAACAGTGTGAGGTGTATGTATATCTAATTAATTATTATTTTTAATTTGCGGCTCAAGGGAAATTCAGCCTGTTGGTGCAAACTCATAATATGCTTTTTAAAGCATCATGAACACCCAGTTATTTTAGCACCCTTTTGCACCCCTAGGAAACCAGGATTTTAAAATATTTGTAAATTGTACTTCGGGGCAAATTAGTGTAGTCATGGATTTTTTTATATGTTATGTATTCTAAGTATACTACATTCGCACCCCATAAAAATAAGAAATATATAGCCGGAAGTTTATACAGAGCTAGCGTAGGTACATTCTGCGCCTCATTGCGTTCGCAGGGCGAACGCGGGGTCGAAGCAGACGCGGGCGGGCGGCGCGCGGCCGGAGTATAGTACGTGGAATGCTATGCGTTCGCGTTGCGTTTGATCATTGTTGTGGCAAAAAGCGATCCGTGCGCTACGCAAAATAATTATCATTTCCTCTTATTTTATTAACTTGTCTATACATATAATAAAAGAGTAAAAAGCTGTGTCTGTACATTGAATATATTTAAAAAATAATAATTGAAGGGGGTTTAGAAACTGTAATAGAGCACGAATAAAAAAAAAATGTCTGTCTGTTTGTTTGTACACGCTAATCTTCGGAAGTACTGGACGGATTTGAATGATTTTTTTTTGTTGTATAGATATTATGTCTGGGCAACATATAGGCTATAATTTATCTTGGAAACCTGAACACCTGATGTAGAACCGCAACAGACCAGCTAAACTATAAGAGATACAAAAATGACACCATAGCAAAAATTGTTCCACGTGATGCGCATTTTCTGCTGAGAGAATAAATTTGAAGATCTGGAACACCTGATGCGGAACTCCAAGAGCCCAGTTATACCATAACACATACAGTGTGAGTCTTTATAATGTGCACATACCGAAATGAGGGAATCTATGCTTAATTTTATCGATGGAAAAAATATTTAAAAAATCTATTTTTTGTTTTTTAGGGAATTTTTAAAAAAATTGTCCGCTACTGTGACCCCAGTGTAAACAAAACGGAGTAACTTTTAAACTGAATTATCTATCGCGATGAAACAAACTGCATAACGATTGTTCAAGATAATGATTGTGCAAGATGTGAACGATAAAAGTGTCCATAGTTAAAACAAACAAAAACAATTCGAAAATAAAATAAAAAAAAGCCGTGGCAACCAAGAGCTGACCAGTCCCAACCGACAGCGCCCGTTCACGAACATGACGCATGTATCAGCACCATTCAACTCAACCATTTTGAAGGGAACTAAATGACCCGACACACGCGCCATCATCAGCGGGACATTTGAGTGAGCATGACATACTCCCGCCAGGGCACAGTCAAGTCAAAAAATAAAAACGAAGGTTTCTAGCGAATGATAGCATTCTATTTAACCAGGATTCCATTTTATTAATTTTAATAGGTAATAGAGGAAAAGTAAACAAAGGAGAATTGCTCCAGTATTATAGAACTTTGTCAAACTTAAATTTGAGAAAAATTGTGTTGTTTACACTTCCCTATAGTAAAAGTTTGCCACAGGAAGAAAATAACTATAGATATAATATTAATAATACATTGCATAATTTGACATTGAACAGTAATGTATTTCACTTAATTGACATAAACAATTATATTGGCAATAATTTTTATTTGACAAAAGATAGATATCTTGTAGACAGGTGCTATCTTACAAAATACTGCAAAAGACAAGTAGCTACATCGCTATCTTATTATTTTTCTATTACAGCCAAGAACTTGGCTAATCAAGTTGCCTCTGTTAATCAATGCAATATTGAGTTAAATTACTCTGCCAATAATTTGTCTACATTAACTCAATCAATGAATCATTTAAATTAGAAATTGAGACAACAGAGGCAACCTCTTGCAATATTATAAGGAAACCAGATAGTAAATCAGGCGAATGTTTTGAGAGTTTTAATAGTATCAACCTGGTTCATCAAAATATTCAAGGATTATTGAACAAAGAATTAGAAGTAGAACTTTTTTTGAATTGTAACAACATAGACATTCTTTGTATAACGGAGCACTGGCTTAAATGTCACCAATTAATTTTCAATTTTAGTAATCACCAGGTTGGTAGTTCATTCTGCAGAGTAAATGCTATTCATGGCGGCGCATTAATCCTAGTAAATAATCATCTTAAATTTAAAGAACGGAAGGATATTGTAAGCCTATCTGTTGAGCGAACAGTTGAAATAGCCTGTATAGAATTGGAGCAGTTTATCATTTTAAGTGTATATAGACCTCCTTCAGGGTTGTATGATTGTTTTGAAAAGGTAATGGATGAAGTATTGCATAAAATCTGTAGTTCTAAGAAGTCTATAATCACTTGTGGTGATTTTAATATTAATTTGTTAGAAAATTCTGGGTTAAGTACAAAAATTTTAAGCCTGTTTCAGTCATACAATCTTGAAAATAAATTTCTCGAGCCCACTAGAATAACCCCTACTAGTGCCACTTGCCTAGATAATATTTACACTGATATTATACCCACCCAAAAGGTAATTATTAATTTAATAGATTCAGATCATTGTGGGCAATTGATCACAATTCCAAATGTAAACAAGAAAGTCTCTAAAAAAGATATCATTGTTAATCCAAAAAGTAAAAATCGCCTGGAAACTTTTAAAACTAAACTTTTATCAAAACTACCACTTTTGTCAGCCAATGATGATCCCAACCAACACTATAACGATTTTTTCAGCGTGTATTGCGCACAATTTGAAACCACATTTGTCCCTAAGACAATTTCGGTAAATAGTAACGCTTCTTTCAATGACTGGGCCACCATTGGTATTCATAAGAGTCGAAAACGACTTTATGAACTGTATGAAGAGCGGACTTATACAAACACTGTAGAATTTAATTTGTATGTTAAGAATTATTCTAAATTATTTAAAAAAGTTTGTTTCTTAGCAAAGTCACGTTACTTGAGTTCAAAAATTAAAAATAGTAGTAATGTGATTAAAATGACATGGAACATTATTAATAGTGAAACGGGAAGGTCTTGCAACCGAAATAGTGACATCAGCCTTGCTATTGGCGATAATATTTTAAATTCTGACACTCAAGTAGCCACAGCCTTTGAGAATTTCTTTGCGGATATTCCCGTATCGACAACTAAATTGCTTAACTCGTCACCTGCTGCTGCCGAGTCTTTACTAAAGGAAAATGTTTCAGTCTGTGATTCCGAATTTAATTTTCAATATGTCACTTGTAAAGATATAATTAAAACTTTTCACACATTAAATGTTAAAAAGACCGCCGATCTATGGGGTCATTCTGTGGACGTTGCTAAATCCATTATAAACGTTGTAGCTCCTTCTTTAGCTGTAATATTTAACGATTGTATTGACCGTGGTGAGTTTCCTGATCTAATGAAATATAGTAAAATAATACCATTGTTTAAATCGGGCAGTACATCAGACCCCACTAATTATAGACCCATTTCAGTACTACCCACCTTTAGTAAGATTTTTGAAAAATTAATTTTGGCACAAATACAAAGTTTTTTCAATAAACATCAGTTATTGCATAAAAAACAGTTCGGTTTTACAAGGGGTCGTTCAACTACTGATGCCGGTGTTGAACTTTTAGGACACATTTATAATGCTTGGGAGGACAAATGCGATGCTTTGGGAATCTTTTGCGATTTATCTAAAGCTTTCGATTGCGTTCTTCATGAAACATTAATCAGGAAACTACACCACTACGGAATCCGTAACGCCTCTCTGGATCTTCTTACGTCATATTTGAGTGATAGGATTCAGAGAGTTGATGTTAACGGGAAAAGATCTCCCGGATCCGTAGTAAAAATGGGGGTACCCCAGGGCTCTATTCTTGGTCCATTTTTGTTTCTTATTTACATAAATGACTTGCCTTACCTCATAAAGGATAATCATGACGTAGTATTGTTTGCAGACGACACTTCTCTTTTATTTAAACTCAAACGTCAGCAGCCAGTTATGGATAATGTTAATAGCGCCCTGGCAAAAGTCGTTAATTGGTTTAATGTTAATAATCTACTCTTAAATGAAAAAAAAACCAAATGTATTAAGTTTACGATACCCCATGTAAAACAAGTGGAAACTACTGTACTAATTAAGGATGAAAAGTTAAAACCGGAAGATAGCACAGTGTTCTTAGGCATAACTTTGGATGCCAAGCTTCAGTGGGGCCCGCATATAAACAAATTGTCGAAAAAACTTAGCTCGGCAGCATACGCCGTTAGAAAAATCCGTGACTTAACTGACTTAGACACAGCTCGTTTAGTTTACTTTAGTTATTTCCATAGCGTGATGTCGTACGGTATTCTCCTGTGGGGCAATGCCGCCGATATTCAAACAATATTTGTTTTACAAAAAAGGGCAATTCGTTCAATTTATAAACTAAGTCCCAGATACTCCCTCAGAGAAAAATTTAAAGAGATTAATATTCTTACTGTGCCCTCTCAGTTTATTTATGAAAACCTTTTGTACGCACACAAAAATATTAATTTGTTTAAAAAATACAGTGATATCCACAACATAAATACGAGGAACAAACACAAATTTGTTGTTCCTGCAACGAGACTCAAAAAAATAGGGGGTACGTTCAGATGCCAATGTATACGTTTTTACAATAAACTTCCGAGCCATATTCAAGCACTAAGCCTGAATAAATTCAAATCGTTTATTAAACGAAAGCTATGCCTGAAAGCTTTCTATCATGTCAATCACTATCTCGAAGATAAAAAGGCTTGGGATTAAACTGCTCCAATGAAATTTGCTCTGTGAATGTTGAAATTTCGGACTTCGCTTGTTTATTGTTGATTCCTTTATTTTATACACTGTGACATTGAATGATTTGACATGAATACTTAGTTCAGTATTTTATTATTTTTTTACGTTTTATTATTATTATTATTTTTTTATTTTTGTGTGTGTATTTGACATGAATATTTACTTGTGACTGTCATGACATTTAATGATTTGACATGAATACTTAGTTCAGTATTTTATTATTTTTTACTTTATTTTCGTTTATTTTATGTGTGTGTTTTTGACATATCGTATTTTTATTGACATTTGAATTTGAATTGTAAATTATTATTTATTATATTTAATTATTGTGAATGTGAGGACCTTGTGGGTCACTTTTTGTTGTTTTTTTTCCCACGACTGTCTGGCAGCTTGAGTGCTTTATGCGACCTACCCAAATGTCCTTTCTTTGGTATTGTTCGTCGTTTCGTTGAGCTCCTTGAGTTATAAGTCGAGCTACACGATAACTGACAAATGCTTGCACTGACTGGACAGGTCCACTCAAATCTGTGTGGTTCTTTCTTCAAAAGACCATCTCAGACACTAATCTGCATAGTCCTCATGTGAATTAAGCAAGATTGTCTGGACTTCAAAAGAGACTATGACCTCTGAGTTTGTTTCGGCTGTTTCTTCTCAGAGTAGTCAGGTACGAAACACCGGCCTCATCTAGTTTTAAAAAAAAATGACGTGTAAAAGTGTTTGAGAAAACCTACTTGCTGAATAAATATCATTTATCATTTATCATTTAGTACATAGCACTCACACAAAATGGGATATGAGGTTATATAATACTAAAGATATTGAATTTATACAATGCAAAGATAGTAGTACAATCTTCATATAGACTTCAATCTTGTATGGAAACCTACATTTACGAATAAATTTGATTTGATTTGATTCAGCAGCTCCAACAACACAAATTAGCGCTATCCATTTATGCGTCCCTGTCCTTGTGGAGCAGGACCGGCATTGAGCCAAGCATTTTTATCAGCGATATATTCGTACAATTTGTAATATGCTTGCTTACACAGTGTGCGTTTAATGCATGTTTTAAATTTGGTTTCACTTAGTTCAAGAATGCTTTGTGGAATTTTATTATAGCATTTCAAACAGTACCCCATGAAAGACGAGTCTACTTTAGCGAGTCTGAAGCCTGGCTGAACTAATTGGTCTCTATTTCTAGTACTGTAATTGTATCTGTCACCTCTTTTACCAAAAAGATGCAGATTTTTTCTGACATACATTATGTTTTCGTAGATGTATTGACAATATACAGTCATGATGTTAATTTCCTTAAACAGTTCCCTTAGAGAATCGCGCCTACGAAGATTGTATATGGCTCTGATGGCTCTTTTCTGCAGAATAAATATAGACTCAATATCAGCAGCCTGTCCCCACAGCAAAATGCCGTAAGACATTATGCTATGGAAGTAACTAAAATAGACTAGTCTAGAATCAGTGAATTGACGGATTTTCCTAATGGCATATGCTGCTGAACTTAAGCGCCCCGCAAGAGATGTTAAATGAGAATCCCATTGAAGCCTTGAATCAAGCTTAAGCCCCAGGAAAACCGTTTTATCTATGAATTCGAGTTTCTCTTTATTCAATATTATCTCACAATCACTACTTTTAACATTCAGTATAGCAAATCTTAATACCAAATTGTTTGCTGTGAACCAATTATGGACTTCAAGTAAGGCATTATTCACGTCATCTAGATTTTGGGCTCGTCTATTTATCTTAAAAATTAAGGAAGTGTCATAGGCAAATAATACCATATTTTGAGGTTGGTTTTTCAGTAAATAGGGTAGATCATTTATACAACGTGTAACAGAAAGGGTATAGTCATATGAAAGGGTGTGCTACAGACCATCAAACTGAACAACTTTCTCCATGGAACCACCATCATAATCGCGAAAAAATATTCAACGGCTCCATACTAAATTCTAATACCTACTCGACCAAATGTATGAGACAGCTGATTATTTTTTCACGATTACGATGGTGGTCCCATAGAGAAAGTTGAGAGCAGTTTGATGGTCTATAGCACACCCTTTCATCTGACTATACCCTTTTTGTTACACGTTGTATATACTAAAAAGAGGAAAGAACCCAATATTGAGCCTTGCGGAACCCCCATTTTTAGTTTCAAGCCCTGTGAATTAACACCATTTATTTGAACATATTGCAGTCTATCACTTAAATAAGATTTTACCAAACTAAGTGCAAGTTTACCTAGTCCGTAATGCTCAAGTTTCAAAAGCAATGTGTCGTGATTTTCGCAATTAAATGCTTTGGAGAGGTCACAAAATATTCCTACAGCGTCTTGGGACTCTTCCCACGCCATGAATATGTGCTTTAATAAGGTTACACCGGCGTCAGTTGTACAACGTCCCTTGGTGAAGCCATACTGTTGATCGTGTAAGATTCTGTTGGTGTTGAAATGATTGAGCATTTAATTAAGCATTACCTTTTCAAACACCTTACTAAAAACCGGCAACACGGACACAGGTCTATAAATTATTAGTATCTTTACTATCCCCGGATTTGAAAAGCGGTATGACTTTACTGTATTTCATTAAATCAGGGAAAACTCCTTGGTTGGTAATTTGTGCGTAAATTAAAAATTAAAGCTAAGTATGGAGCTATAGTCTCAAGTATGGAAGTACAAACTTTGATAGACATTCCCCATAGATCTTCGGTCAGTTTGATTTTTATTTGCCGGAAAGCTATAATAACTGTCATCGGGTTTATGTGTTTAAATTTAAATTCAGCCTGGCATCCAGATACATTCGCTTTTAATAAACCAATTGAGACTTCAGAAGAGGAATTTAGAGCCTCCGTAGTTTTTAACGGTAGGTATATCGGTAAAGAAATTTACAAATTCCTGACCTACTTCCTGATTAGAGCTTTTAGGACCACATACTGTATCTAATGTATAGCTAGTATTACGTACTTTCTTCCTGTTAGTCTCGCTATTTATGACTTTCCAAACTGTCTTAATTTTATTTTCTGCTGTTTTAATCTTATTGCTAATGTGCAGGGCTTTGGCAACCTTGCATGAATTTCTAAAAATGTTTGAATACTTAGCAACATAGTTGTTAAAAGTTTCAGTGTTTACATAAGGCTTAAGTAAACACTGAAACTTGCCATAAAGCTCAAATAATGTTTCCTTACTTTTTCTGATACCTCTAGTTGCCCAATCACTAAATATGAATTTAGGGTAAATGCTTTTGGTCTTCTTTTCAAAAGTTTTATTGAATTCAGTGTGAACAATTGAAAAGAAATGATAAGCACTCTCTGTTGATTTATAAAAATCGAAGATCTGGGACACCTGTAGTGGAACTCAAATAGCCCAGCTACACCATAACACATATAGGAATGACGTCTTAGCAAAAGTTGTTCAATTCGATAAGCACTCTCTGTTGATTTATTAAAAATCGAAGAACTGGGACACTTGTTGTGGAACTCCAAGAGCCCAGCTACACCATAACACACATAGGAATGATGACGTCTTAGTAAAAGTTGTTCGGTCTGATGGACATTTCATGTTGACTTATAAAAAATCGAAGATCAGAAACATCTGATGTGAAAATTATTGCAAAGCTATCACTAATTTCACTGTATAATTATAAAATAACAAAAAATGGGAGACTGATTTTCAATGACGATGGTATATCATTGAAAATTTGACTCTACTGACCAAAACTCATTTTATCGAATAAATGTCTTCGGGCTCATGTTATTTGAGTGTTAATTTCCTTTTACAATTTTATCTTCGTGACTCGGTAGTCTACCCGGTAACGCAGGGTACTTAGATTTTAATTGATCAGGTATCTTCACAACAAAACTATAACCATCCCTAGTAAGAGGTCAAACCTTTCCCAATGTTCCAAAGGAGCTAAAAGATTGAGGATCATAAGATCCCAAGAATCTACCGAAGAGCGTCAGAAGAGACTTGATGCTGTTCGAGAACATCAGGCTGCAACTTGCTCCGTGGAAACCTCTTCCGATCACGCCTGCGTTCTCAGAGTATTTACGCATCTACATCCAGGTCTCTAGAGACCAGTGAAGAATAGATGCCTGACTGCGTTCACGGATAGAGAATTGCGCTTGAGTACCAAGCGTAAATACGCTTAGTACTCAAGCGCCGATCTTATGATGTGATATCGATGCGTAGATCGACTTCTAGATCTCTAGAGACAAGATCGCTAATCGGGAACGTCACGCATTGTCTCGCGAGTCGGAGATGTTCACGGATAGAGAATTACGCTTGAGTTCTCATCGTATCTACGCATCTGCTTCTAGGTCTCTAGGGATAAGTCGCGCATCACGTTCCCCACGTGATGCGCGCCTGACCGCTGATCGTGAGCGACATGCATTATCTCGCGAATCGGAAACGTTTACCCATACGCTTGAGTTCTCAGCGTATTCGCAAATCTACTAACAGATCTTTTGAAACGAGTGATGAACGTGATGCGCGACTAACTGCTGCTCGAGATTATCATACATTGCCCCAAACACGCACACAACAAAATATTCATAGTCAGAATGTGAGAGAGAAAGAATTGCTGGAGTACGGCATGAAGAGACAGAAGAAGAGCGCGAAGATTTCGACATTCTCTGAACAGAATGTCGATAACATCTGAAGAATCGGGTGTCTCAAGATATAGCCGTAGGGCATGACGACCTTCCTTGGGTTGATAAGAAACGGAGTTCATTTACGTATACTCCTATGATTGAATACGCCACATATTCCGCCATCGGAGGTATGGTTCAAAATTTTACTTTTTGTGAAGCTGTTAAATGGCAAAAAGAAACAAACGGTATGTGTTGCTCAGGTGGGAAAGATCCGTTATTTTCCCGTCCCCGGGCTCTTAGAATTAGACGTTTCAGATCATCGATTTTGACGAACCCGGTGTCGCTGGCAAAAGCAACAGGATCCGCGTACGAAGTCGCGGGCAGAAGCTAGTTAGTTCAATAAATGTGAAAAATGGATTATGAAGTGTATTGCATTGTTTGTATATATTCAATACTGCGTGCAGTATTGAATATACAGATTTGCTGTCGTTTATTTAAGAGTTCCTTCAATTTCTCCAAGATCCCGTGATCAGATCCAGACCATTTTTCTATGGGACCATCTGTGACCCTTTTAAACAAAAAAAGAATTTTCCAAATCGGTCTAGGCGGCATCGAGAAATCGGGGAACATACATAAAAAAAAACCAAGATTACGACGAATTGAGAACCTCCTTTTCGAAGTCGGTTAATAAATAAAGGACATGCTTGGAGGACACTGCCATTTTATTTTTCGTTTAAACACAAGCTGCTTTAGCATTAAAAATATAATCTTTAGGTGCGTACACTATTAATTAATAACAGAGCATTCACAATCAGAAAATACTCCTTCCTCGTAAAATACATCAAACAACGCGCATACGTGACGACGACGCTTAACTCTTCTTGTTAGTTTATTATTCCGTGTCGCGCGCTTGTCACTTCCATGGCGTAATTATTCTGGGGCAATTACTACAATACTACAAAAATGTATGTTCCTTATAAAAATGCCAATTTTTTATAGGGTGCAAATTTAAAGGAGACCAAATTAACATGATTTTAAAAATTTCCCCCGAACTACAGCGGCAGACATGCGTGAAAAACTAATTTCCATAAGTCACACTAGGGTGCAAAATCAATCATGTATTTAGGTCAAAATGTCTAACCGTTTCCTCAGTTTACAAAACTACACAATTTTCCCCACAGCCGCAATGACCAAAAAACACATTTTTTGTTTTTCTTTTTCTGTCTGCGTTGGTCTGATTAAAATAAATAAAATGTAGTAATGTAGATTGAGGTGTGTTCTCTGGTTAGTTATGACTAATTAATAGTTTTCACCACCTTCCGTAGGGGTGGTAAAAGCAATTTGTTTTTTATACTCGATCTTTAACTCATACAAATCCATCAGAAACGTTTTTGCCTCTCCGGAGAATTTATTCCAATCTTTATTAAAAAATGGCCTAAAATGGCCTAATTTGACTACACTACCAACAAAAAAACTCATTATAGTGACTTCACCACAGCAAAATCCCAATCTGACGAATGAAGTCAAAGCATTTTGAAATACACACATCAACACGGTCTAGGGATATTTTTAAAAAAGCGAATTACTATCAATGTGTTAATTATATATCTGACATGTATATTGTGGTATGTAATATGATGTGCAAGCTTGCAGTAATAGCTTGCAAGTAGTTTACGTAGGATAGCGAATAAGTATTATGTTGAGACAGTGAATAAATGGATCGCACGACGTACACACGTTTCTTTATAAACTCTGCCTAACCCTCTGCTCAATCCCCACATGGCGACCCTGCTAGAGATTTCAACCACATTTCGACGTTGTTTAAATATCTACATGGACAGTTAACGTACCTACATCAAAATGTGGCACTCAGATATAAAGAAGGACGAAGTATTCATCACTCAGAGTGCTTCCAGAGGATCAAACAGCAGCGCGGAATATCACCCTTCAAACATAAGCGTCGTGATGTTCGTCACCACCACCACCACCACTAGACCACTAGATCCGGAGAGGAACCTACCTGCGTTTCCTGCGCCTGCCGTAAATAGAACGAAAAATAAATAAATAATGAAGCAGTGAAGAAAAATTATAGAAGAAAAAAAAACGAGGAGAACGAAGAAATAAAATATATTTAGTTGGAGGAGTCAGGGAATTCCCGGCTCAGTTACCTGTGCTGTCGAGGGTATAGCCCGGCCCAAGCAGCCATTCCTGAGGATGAGCCAAGCAGTCACTTCAGAGGACAAGCCAAGCAGCCCTTCCAGAGGACAAACCTAGCAGCCCATCGAGACGGACCACTCCATGAAAGGTATGAGTGCGGTACTCAAAGTGTAAAAATAAGAATAAGTGTAAAAATAGACTATAATAAATTCATGGAAAGACTTAGTGAAATATATGATAGTATACTAGATTTATGTGTTAGCATTAGAAAATTAGGCCCTAAACGGCGAAGTGAAAAAGTAGGACAGCAAAAGTTTCAGGAGGCTAATAATTTGTATAATGAGTTTACATTATTAATCGAATACGGACGTATACGTAAAAAGGAATTACATTTAGATCCGACAATACCTAATGAAGTTGAGAAAATTTATAGAAAAATCTTGGGTTATAAAGAGGTTACAGATATTTCAGAAGGTTCGTCCGACGAATTTTTAGATATAGAGGAAAATAAGACAACATACAAAATGGAAAGTTTCAGTTTAAAAACGGCTAGTACTTTGATTTCAGTTATGGACGGAAAGGAAGAAACAGTAGAGAGAATAATTGAAGGTACCTATAGAGATGTATGAGAGTTGCTTGACAGAAGAAAGTTGTAAGAAATTGCTCGTTTTATTTGTGTTAAAGACTCGTCTATCAAAAATAGCGAGATTAAAACTGAATAACAGTTACACAACTATTTCGGATTTAATCAAAGATATTCAAACTCATCTTCTGACAAAAAAATCATCCAACTCAATAATAGCACAGATTAATAATATTAGTCAAAACAACTTGACTATAGGCGAATACGGAGAGAAACTAGGAGATTTGTTTACCTCCCTCACCATAGCGCAAGCAGACGGAAACCAGACAGCCGCCGAGATACTAAGTCCAATAAACGAAAGGTTAGTAGGTAAAAGATTTGCAGATGGTCTGAGAAATCGACGACTTAGTACTATTTTAGCAGCTAGAAATTACAGTCAACTCAAGGATGCAGTACGAGCAGCTAAGGATGAGGAGCTGTCACTTCCCGGAACCTCAGGTCAGGATGCCGTGTTATCTTACACACGAGGTAGAAACTCAAGGTACAGTCGAAATCGCGGAAACTACCATAGCGGGCAGACTACTCAATACCGTAGAAATCCATCTCACTACCGAGGTAACAACGCAGCCCAGCATTACAGGGGTCAGGGGCCCCCACAGCGAGGTTTTTACCGTGGCAGACATTACCAACAGCGTGGATACTATAGACCGCCGAATAAAAGTTACTATAGGAGTAACAGGGGTCATTACAGAGGTGCCAGGCAAGACAACGTAAATGTTGTCACAGTGCCAAAAGAGGAAAAGGATAAAGAGGAAAATTTAGCTCAGTTTTTTCGGAGCAACTACTTATAATATAATATGTAAAAGTCTCGACTTTATCTATTTATACGCTGGAAAACAAAAACTAAATTTTATAATCGATACGGGTGCAACTATTTCATTAATCAACAGACAGATGGTAACACGCGAAACAAAATTATATAGCGATCAAACAAATATAAAAGGCATCGGTGGAAAAGTACAAGTATATAACTTCGCGTACATATCTTTGAAATTAGAAACGGGTGTACAGTTTCGTCACAAGTTTTATTTGTTCGATAATATTCCATGTGAATCGGATGGAATACTCGGTTTAGACGTTCTGAGAACTTATAACGCTAACATTGATTTACCGACAAACATACTCAGCTTACAATTAAATGACAAAGAGCCGCATTATCGCATTGAAATACAAAACCAACAACCAATTCACACGAACTCTGAAAATTATTTGCTTATTCCAGGTCGAAGTGAATCTATTCACTATGTCGACATAAACAAAAATGTTTACAAAGAATGCGTTTTACACCCTAAACAAATAAATTACGACTTATTCATAGCAGGTTGTATTTTTCAGCCAAAACGAGGTAAAATTCCAGTAAAAATTCTAAACACTAATGAAAATTTGATCAAAATACCTAAATCCAAATTAATACGTAACGATGATATTATAGAGTATTTAGATAACTATAACATTTGTTTATTTAATAAATCAGAAACGGGACTGGAGCGAGTAAAAAAACTACTATTGAAACTAAATTTATCACATTTAAATTCAAGTGATAGAAAAGAATTGGAAATAATATGTGCTAAATATTCAGACATATTTTTCCTTCAAGGAGACAAACTAGGAACAGCAAATGTAGTAGAACAGTCAATAACAATAAAACCAAATACGATGCCAGTGTATACTAAGCCTTATCGTTTGCCGCAATCATCGAAATCGGAAATAAATAAGCAAGATGAAAAATTTTTACAGGACAACATAATAGAGCCCTCCAGCAGTGAGTGGAACAGTCCTATTCTTTTAGTACCCAAAAAATCAGATGGGGATAAGAAATGGCGTTTAGTAGTGGATTACCGAAAACTTAATGATTGTATCCAAGACGACAAATTTCCACTACCAAACATTACCGAAATATTAGACTCTCTTTCAGGAAGTATTTGTTTTAGTCATAAAACAAATACTTCCTAACCCGCTCCCCCCCCCCCCCCCGAACCCGCTCCCCTTTCTTTATAAACTCTGCCTAACCCTCTGCTCAATCCCTACAATATATTTAAAAGATACGTTATTTACTATTCTACCATTTTTTAATAATGGTTAAGGTACTTAGATTAAAATTTCAGGATTTTATGGAAAAAAAATGAAGCATAGACGGAAACCGTATATGAATTAACTTTTAATATGTGAGTAAAAACTGAAAAAAATAGAAAAATCATTTAATTTTATAAACTTGAAGTTAGTAGTCTGAGAAAGCGCCCATGATGTTCATAACACATCGGCAACGATTCGGCATGCTCAGAACAAGGTTGTCAATGTCTTGCTGCGGAATATTGTCCCATGTCCTTCTGAGGTGCGCAAAAAGTTGATCTTCTGTAGCCAGATTTTCAGGAACTTCCTTCAGAGCTCTTCTTTGCAGCATATCCCACGCATGCTCAATGGGATTTAGATCTGGCGATTGAGCAGGCCAGTCTAAGGCCCTAACATTATGTGTATGTAACCAAGCTGCTACCGTTCTCGCCGTGTGTGCCCGGGCATTGTCGTGCATGAGCAGGAAATCTTGCCCCATTTGTGTTCTGTGGGGCAAGATTACGGGCCCCAGCACCTGTTGGACGTATCGTTCTGCCGTCATATTGCCCCGCACCCAAACGAGATCCGTCCGTCCTCCAAGACGAATTCCTGCCCAAACCATAATTGTTCCTCCTTGGTATGGGTGAACTTCCTGAGGGTTCTGGAAACGGCTCCATCGTCCAGGAACTCGCCAAACACGCGTCCTTCGTGAATCTGGATGGAAGCCGAACCTGGATTCATCCGTGAACAGCACATTGGACCATTGCTCACGGCCCCAGTCCACGTGGTTCCGAACCCATTCTAATCGTCGTCCACGATTGCCTCCCCGTAAAGGTGGGACCCGGAGTGGTCTACAAGAGCGTAGATTGCTTTCATGCAGTCGCCTTCTTACAGTTTGGTCACTCACAAGCACTTGATGTTCCACTCGCAGCCTTTGGACCAATTGAGTCGCCGTTACATTTGGTTGAGCTCGCGCAGTAATTTGCAAAAATCGGTCTTGTCTGGGGGTAGTGATGCGACTTGGCCCCCGGTGCCTCTCCGCTACTTCACCTGTGGCACGATAACGTGTCCACAATCTTGAAATTACATTTTGATGGGTCCCTATGGCCTCAGCAACATTGCGCTGAACAGATCCAGCTTCCAGCATTCCCACAGCTCGTAACATCTCCGCCCTCGTCAAATGTCGGCGTTGCATGGCTACAATACCTCAATTTTAACTTTATCTTTCGTTTAAAAATGAAAAAAAACTGTAACTAAACGTAATTCGTATTGTTTTCTAAATTTCGCACAAATGAAAATTCCCTCTCCTATACATCAAGACCGAAACAAAAGAATTTTCAAAAATTTGAATTTGGAATTAGTCTGAGATAAATTACAAACAAATCGGCGTATAAAAGGTTCCAATGCGGCCAGTACTTTTCGAGTTATTTAATTGCGAGTATGAAATATCCCTAGACCGTGTTGATGTGTGTATTTTATAACATAAACTCAAACTTAAACTGAAATCATTTATTTCAACTAGACCATTACGGCACTTTTGAATGTCAAAAATACAAAGAAAAATCAAAGCTACAGTCACAGACACAAGGCATAATAACTTGAGAAAGTACTGTAGTTGCCCATTCCCTAGCGTAGATCTCTATGGAGAAGAACGGGCAAGAAACTCCATGGACACTCTTTTCAATCAAAAATGTTGTTACAAAATCTTGGTTACATCTTTCATGTTGAGATTATACATATATGTGAGAACGATGTAGAAAGACGTGCACAATAAGAGTGTCCAGAGTGAACAAAATAAATCAAAAATTTAAAATAAAGCAATTCAAATGATCCATGGCAGCTAAGAGATGACCAGTCCCGACTGACAGCGCCCGTTCACGAACATGACGCATGGATCAGCGCCATTCAATTCAACCATATTGAAGGGAACTAAATGACCCGACCCACCCGCCACCATTAGCAATACATTTAAGCGAGCATGACATTCTCTCAGCCACCAAGGCATATTCAAGTCAATGAAAGATAACTAAATGCAAATGGAAGCTTTAGAGTACATGGTACTCACACATGTGCTATGCAATTATACAATACTAGCGGACGTCCCGCGGTTTCACCCGCATAGTTCCCGTTCCCGTGGGAGTACGGGGATAAAATATATCCTATGTTACTCGTGGATAATGTAGCTTTCGAATGGTGAAAGAATTTTTAAAAACGGTCCAGTAGTTTTTAAGCCTATTCATTACAGCCAAACAAACAAACAAACAAAGTTTTCCTCTTTATAATATTAGTGTAGACTAAGAGATGGAATCTATGCAATGCAAGAATATTTTTACAATCTTCTGCAGCTACCACAATAGTTGTCCAATAAGTTTGCACCTATGGTTGCGGAGCAGGACCAGCATTTAGCCAAGCATTTTTATCCTCAATGTAATCCGCCAGCTTATAATATGCTTGCCTACATAGTGTGCGTTTTACACAAGATTTAAGTTTCGTCTCTTTCAGTTGTAGAATGTGGGGAGGTATTTTATTGTAACATTTTAAACAGTACCCCATGAAAGATGAATCTACTTTAGCAAACCTGAAACCTGGCTGAACCAATTGATCCCTATTTCTAGTATTATAGTGGTGTCTGTCTTTTACTGAATAAATGCAGATTTTTCCTAACGTACATGATGTTTTCATAGATGTATTGACAAGGTACTGTCATGATATTAATTTCCTTAAACAGTTCTCTTAGAGAATCGCGTCTACGTAATTCATATATGGCTCTGATGGCTCTTTTCTGCAGAATTAAAATAGACTCGATGTCTGCAGCCCGTCCCCATAGTAAAATACCGTATGACATAATACTATGAAAATAACTAAAATAGACTATCCTCGCCGTATCAACATCAGTAAATTGACGGATTTTTCTAACAGCATACGCTGCTGAGCTCAGCCGGCCCGCAAGAGATGTTAAATGAGGACCCCATTGTAGCCTGTGGTCGAGCGTAATTCCCAAGAAAACTGTTTTATTGACAAATTCAAGTTTCTCTTGATTCAATACTATGTCACAATCACTACTTTTGACATTTGGTAAAGCAAATCATATGCACTTAGTTTTTTTCCCATTTAGTACTAAATTATTAGCGGTAAACCAATTATGAAGCTGCAGTAGGGCGCTATTTACGTCGTCAAGTTTTGTGGCACGTCTGTTTATGCTAAATATTAAAGAAGTATCATCAGCAAACAACACCATTTAAGGATGGTTGTTAAATAAATGGGGTAGGTCATTAATGTATACTAAAAAGAGGAAAGGACCCAATATTGAACCTTTTGGTACACCCATTTTTACTTTTAAAACCATCGAATTTACACCCTTTACTTGTACATGCTGCTGTCTATCATTCAGATATGATTTTACTAAACTGAGCGCTAGTTTACCTAAACCGTAATGCTCAAGCTTCAAAATCAGGGTTTCGTGATTTACGCAATCAAATGCCTTCGAGAGGTCACAGAAGATTCCTATGGCATCTTGTGCCTCTTCCCACGCAGTAAAAATATGTTTTAATAAAGTGACACCGGCGTCAGTCGTGCAACGTCCTTTGGTGAAACCATACTGATGTTCGTGTAAGATTTTAGTGGTGTTAAAATGGTTAAGCATTTGATTGAGCATTATCTTTTCAAACACCTTGCTGAAAACCGGCAACACAGATACGGGCCTATAACTGTTGGTGTCTTTAGTGTCCCCGGATTTAAAAAACGGTATTACCTTACTGAATTTCATTAGGTCCGGGAAGACCCCTTGATCCACGCACAAATTAAATACTGAGGCTAAATACGGCGCTACAGTCTCAATAATTGAGGTACAAGCTTTGATAGACATACTCCATAGATCTTCGGTTATATCATACATTTTTAACGAATTGTCATTCTTGAAACTATACTATATACTATACTATACTAGCACCGTTAGTTTCACAGTTTCCATCTCTCGCCTTTCTCTGTTATTTTGTGATTTAAGAAAAAGTTTGTTTATGTTTTTGGAATGATAATAGCATCATCTAAAAATGATACGTATTCGTATTCTGGCATGCATACCTCTCTAAGGGCCTTCAGGAGGTGCAGGGGGGTCCGCCACTCGAACTCGTCCTTGGCGGCCTTGCGGTCCGCGGGCAGCGTGGCCGCCGGGTTGCTGAGCGTCAGCAGGCACGCGTCCACGTACGCGCGCGTCGCTCGCGCCTGCGCCAGGCACGACTCCCATGTTGGCCGAGGATCGGTCCCTACACACAACCATCAATATTCAACTATCATCACAAGAAGGACATAACATAACTCAAGATAGAACGTGCCTTGAAATCGCAAAAAAATATATCAGCTGTTCGTACATTTATGTTCGCCTAATTTTCTGAACAGCTGATATTTTTTTGCTATTTCGGTTTTGGTCCCATAGTAAAAGTTCTTATTCTTATTCTTTATTGCACACAAAAAAATTACAAAGAAAAATATACACAAAATTACAAAATACAGATAATGTACAACGGCGAGCTTAACCCAGAAGCACAATCACGTGCTTATACTGAGCACAATCACGTGTTAAGACTCCTATAACACTTTAAACGCAAATTCATGATTTTTGACGCTGTAATTATTCAGCAGCAGTAAGATATTTTAATTATTTGCTTATGAATAACGATAGTGCCATTGTCTTTGTTGAAAGTTGAAGTTACACATTTTCATATTTCTTTTCGTGTAATTTACTATAAATATTTTACGAGAAGACCGATTTGCAAGAAGACCGTCGCCGATGGAAGTTTGACGCTCAAATTCACATAGTTACATTCAATTCTTATAAAAGCTAAAATTACTAAAAGATAAGTTGAATGTTCTAGAATTTCGTTAAATTCCTTGAGTTTTCACAAAGCAAATCGTAAAGAAAGCCCAATTTAAGCCAAAAATGTCGTGATTCAGCGGCCATTATATTCCAAATCAACTCAATGTTATCAAATCCTATTCAAATCCTATAGACCATCGCTACTGTCGATAATAGCCACAGCAGCACACGCATAGTTGACAGGGCGTTATCACCACGTTTCGGAAGTCAATACAGATCAATGTAGTGTTATTTAAGTTATCTTATAAGAAATTTTGTTTTATCATTATGTTTTATCACTTTGTAACTCATCACGATTCATATCATCCTGTGCACCCTTATCTTCTCCGGGCCTGGAGCATGTACAGTGCAAGCACAGCACAGTTTTCATATCAATATTGAATCAATTCATATCAATTTGACGACCCGAATGGCGTAGTGGTAGTGACGCTGCCTTACGTCCTTAGGGTCCTGGGTTCGAATCCCGGTAGGAGCAAATGTTTGTGTGATGAGCATGGACATTTGTTTCCGAGTCATGGATGTTTATATATAATAAGTATATATTTACAAACAAAAAAGTATATATGTAGTATATCAACTATCTAGTGTCCACGACACAAGCTTTGCTTAGTGTGGCACTAGGTGGCGCTGTGTGTTAATGTCCAGCGATATTTATTATTTATTTATTATTATTTATTAATATGTCAGCATTTTACCTGCGCCGGGCCGGCTAATTTAGTACACGAATAGCATTCATACCGCGTGCACTCATTTATCATGCAATCATACTTTTATCAATAAATATCAATCAATCAGTTATCAGTGTATCAATCAGCATCAAGTCAAGGAGTAAGGTCCCTAACCGTACAAAATGAATATGATATAAAACTTCGATCTTCAATAAATACGTTTCAATAGTTTTCGTTTGTCAGTATAATAAGACAATGTTACAATAAATAAAATAAAAGCACTCTAAATTCTGCAACAATTCAGCACGCTCCTCAGCTTAAGTCATTCTGACACGAGCGCTGGACGAGGAAGGAACTGGACACAAAATTTTCGTCAATAACAATCCACTCGTGTATGTCGATCGAAAGAATTTGATCCAGGACGTAAAAATTAAAAATTTGCAAAAAAAATTGTAACGGTCTCTTATAGTACCGTACACTCACCCTACATAAAAAAAAATGAATACGGGAAAGGTGAGCATCAACGCGTTATGCAATACTATCTACGCTACGCTACGCGCTGTTGATGCAATACTATCTACTCCTCAATAATAAAATTGACGACAAGTGACTACTTTAGCGGCAATCACAGGTCTCTCCGCAGCTCCCTCTGTGCCCGAACTGTTCGATATGCGCCCACAACCCAGGCGACGAACCTCTTAAACGTCCTGATTGCTCAGGAGCCAAATCTAGATATGATAACGAGTAGCAGTAAAGCTTTGCTTACTTATTGCATACAATTGTTTAGTAGTAGTAGATAGTTTAGTTTAGTTAATTAGCAAGTTGTGCTGTTGGCTTGCTGCAAGCTTTGAAGAATGTAAACGAAGGTAAAACCTAGAGTAGCAATAACAGTATAACTCACAGCGATGATCGGGTACGTGACAGGACAGCGCGTATAGCCACCAGTCCCTGGCGTGCCCACGCAATGGCGCGGCCGGCCGCCGCGATCGTACCTCCCGCACGCGTGCGAGCCGCTCCAGACCCGCGCCGCAGCACACCGCCTCGTAGTACTGGCGCTGTGGGACATAGTGAGTGAGTGTGTGTGTCGTGTGTGTGACTGTGTGCGCGAGCGCACCTCCCGCACGCGTGCGAGCCGCTCCAGACCCGCGCCGCAGCACACCGCCTCGTAGTACTGGCGCTGTGGGACATAGTGAGTGAGTGTGTGTGTCGTGTGTGTGACTGTGTGCGCGAGCGCACCTCCCGCACGCGTGCGAGCCGCTCCAGACCCGCGCCGCAGCACACCGCTTCGTAGTACTGGCGCTGTGGGACATAGTGAGTGAGTGTGTGTGTCGTGTGTGTGACTGTGTGCGCGAGCGCACCTCCCGCACGCGTGCGAGCCGCTCCAGACCCGCGCCGCAGCACACCGCTTCGTAGTACTGGCGCTGTGGGACATAGTGAGTGAGTGTGTGTGTCGTGTGTGTGACTGTGTGCGCGAGCGCACCTCCCGCACGCGTGCGAGCCGCTCCAGGCCCGCGCCGCAGCACACCGCTTCGTAGTACTGGCGCTGTGGGACATAGTGAGTGAGTGTGTGTGTCGTGTGTGTGACTGTGTGCGCGAGCGCACCTCCCGCACGCGTGCGAGCCGCTCCAGGCCCGCGCCGCAGCACACCGCTTCGTAGTACTGGCGCTGTGGGACATAGTGAGTGAGTGTGTGTGTCGTGTGTGTGACTGTGTGCGCGAGCGCACCTCCCGCACGCGTGCGAGCCGCTCCAGGCCCGCGCCGCAGCACACCGCTTCGTAGTACTGGCGCTGTGGGACATAGTGAGTGAGTGTGTGTGTCGTGTGTGTGACTGTGTGCGCGAGCGCACCTCCCGCACGCGTGCGAGCCGCTCCAGGCCCGCGCCGCAGCACACCGCTTCGTAGTACTGGCGCTGTGGGACATAGTGAGTGAGTGTGTGTGTCGTGTGTGTGACTGTGTGCGCGAGCGCACCTCCCGCACGCGTGCGAGCCGCTCCAGGCCCGCGCCGCAGCACACCGCTTCGTAGTACTGGCGCTGTGGGACATAGTGAGTGAGTGTGTGTGTCGTGTGTGTGACTGTGTGCGCGAGCGCACCTCCCGCACGCGTGCGAGCCGCTCCAGGCCCGCGCCGCAGCACACCGCTTCGTAGTACTGGCGCTGTGGGACATAGTGAGTGAGTGTGTGTGTGTCGTGTGTGTGTGACCGTATGCGCGAGCGCACCTCCCGCACGCGTGCGAGCCGCTCCAGACCCGCGCCGCAGCACACCGCCTCGTAGTACTGGCGCTGTGGGACATAGTGAGTGAGTGTGTGTCGTGTGTGTGACTGTGTGCGCGAGCAGTACTCACAGAGGTGAGGTTGAGCGTGACCGTGTCGAGCGTGAGATGCGCGGCGAGGCGCGGTCGCGCGCGCGAGCGGAGCGGCTGCTCGGTGCGCTCGCGCCGCACGCGCGCGCGCGCTGACGCCGGACGGACCAGGTAGCGGTGCGGCTGGCGCCACGTTTCGGACATTCGAGTCTGTAATCAAAACAAAACATTTTTATTTGTTAATTTAGGAATCTGTAATTTAAGGCACAACCTCTAAGTTGACCAGCGATATTCCAATTTCCATGCGCTTGTTTCTGCAGTTTGAAGGCAATTACCTGAAAATATTATTATTTTAGACACTGCTTTTCCCCCTTCAAAATAAAACTAATTTTAACAAACTCACAGTGAGCTCTGTTATTGTACAGCTCGCGAACATGCCAGCGGGGACCGGCATGGGGTCCCAGTACACGGCGAGGTGCTGCAGCTCCAGTAGTTTGAAGCTGCAGCCGTCGGGGTCTGCCAGCAGTGTGAAGCCGCGCCGCCACTCGCTGTCGCACGACTCCGCGCACAGCGACTCTGCCGTCAGGCCGCACGCGAACGGCCGCGCGGCTGTCACTGCGTCCTCGTACCGGATGTGTACGTCGTTCAGTTTCAACTAGAGGAATCATCAATGAAGATTATTTAGATTAGACTGATATTCTTAAATCCATAAGAAATAAAAGTGGAAGCCTACGATGTGCATCGTAAAAAAAACCCACCACGATATCGAGATCTGAAAGCTGACGATGCACTGCGGAAATGGTGAAAACAAATAGATGAAATGGATTTCTTTGGGAAAATATTGGCTGCATCGCACTTCGATACGACATCATATTTTACGGTTCACATCGTAGATGTCCTCGAAAGCGCATCACATTGGAAGATGACGTCCCAACGTACACAAAGACACGTCGTGTGCCCACTGGCTATGTGTTGGCTTTACTGCCAACTTTCGTCCAGGTTACCTGCAGGTTCTCGACGATGTTCGCCAGCAGTCCAGTTCCGTAGCTGAGCCATGAGGAGTATGATGTGGCGTAGTAACCGGCGTCGGCCGCCTCGTGCTCCGCTCGCCACTGCGCCTCCAGCGCGTCCAGAAGCGCCGTCTTCCGCTCGTGCGCGATCGACGCTTCCACGGAGCAGTCCCACTACGGGAAGTACACTCCATAAAGATCTGAAGCTCTAGTGCCGTGTGTAAGTCGTCCATCATGCTAGCCTAGCACTATGTTAGGTTAGGAACTCAATCGGACTAGATTCAGCTGAGCGTGACTGGTACTCTACGTACACACGAAAATACATTTTTAAAATGTCCTACAAACTACTTATTCAAGATCAATGCGAGTACTACCTACTAGTAAATCACATTATAAAATGCATTTCACCAATAAAACGCCATTGTTACGTATTCTTATCGTTCAATGAGATTTATTGAGGAAGTTTTTATAAGAGACACTTTCTCTTCAGTATTTATCTACGAGTTCCTTTCCAACCACCTGTAGAAAAGTATTGCCATCGTATTGGTGTACTCTGCGTACAGTGTCGTACACAGCTGTCTAACCCTTCGGGCAAACAGGCTAGATGTTATGTGTTGTGAGATATTGTCATTATAGTAATAGGTTGACGCAACCACTCGTTAACCTTGCGTGTGTCGACCACCAGCATAAGCGCTGATTCATCATTACAATCTTTTGGCAAACCAGTTACTATTAAAAGGCATCTACACTAATATTATATAGAGGGAAGATTTGTGTGTTTGTAACGAATAAACTCAAGAACTACCGGACCGATTTAAAAAATTCTTTCACTATTAGTATGCTACATTACCCTCTGAGTAACATAGGCTGTATTTATTATTACTAGAAAAAATAGACTGTATTATTAAAAAATAAAAGAATTAAGGGAAAATGAATGTCCACCGTTCCGAAGTCAGGACAGGCCGCTAGTTACGTATCTTCCCATAAAGGTAAACGTTAATTTTTTGGTTTATTTGTCTAATCAGCATTCAATTGTAATTATTTAAATAACGTAAAGTTTTACCCTTCAGATAAATGACGATAAAAAAAAAACATACATAATACGACAAGTCCTTTTATCTGTGTTATCTATTATGTCACACAAGAAATACATGCAAGTAATAGGCGCAATAAAGGTGCGTCCAGCCCTGGCGAATGCGCCGCTCGTGAGCCGCTTGCGAACTACGCGCGTGCATTTCATGTTCGTACGCTGCCCCTACGCCGCCGCCGTCCGCGCGCCGTACTCGAGCGGCGCAGCGCAGGTAGTGCGCGCGTGGTGCCCGCGATGCACCTTCCAAATTCACAACTGAAGCTCATAGTTCACGAGTATGTGCGCACGAGCTCCACGCGCGCCCTTTCGAGCCTTGCTAGGGTTGCACTAGAGTGGCGCACCAAATGTTGGCTGCAGGGACTCAAACTAATCTCTAATTTAATCATGACCTTGAAAGAAGACTGTGCAGTTGGCTGGGACAACATTTCGAATAAAATTATTAAAAGATTCAAGGACATTTTGATACCACCGCTGACTTAGATTTTTCGCATTTGTTTGTCTTACCCCCGAATACTGAAACGTCACTCAAAATGTAAGAGCTGCTTAACATTTGAGAAGCTCCTAAACTTAAAATTTTGTATGGCCAAACGTCATTTTTGAGTATCTGTTAAATATAAGTGTTACTTAAATTTTGAGTGACGTTTCAGTATTCGGCCGTTAAGGTCATTTCCCAGAGTGTCGCAAAAAAGCTGTAAACATCCCTGTCTATAAATCAGGCAGCAAAGAGCAAGTGACAAATTATAGACCTATTTCTTTACTACCTTCTTTGTCGAAAATATTGGAGAAAATAATAAACAAAAGGTTGTTGAAATATTTGGAAGATAAATCTATTCTGTCTGAAAGGCAGTTTGGATTTAGACCTAAAGTTTCAACCGCCGATGCAGTACATCATCTGACTGACTATCTAGCGCATGAACTTGACAAGGGTAACCACACAGTAGGAATTTTCCTGGACCTCGCCAAAGCTTTTGACACAGTTTCCATTCCAATTCTATTGCGCAAGCTTGAGATCATGGGTGTAAGAGGCGCCCAACTGAAAATATTCAAAAGTTGTTTAGAAGATCGTTCCCAGTGCGTAAAGATGGCGATGTCCTCAGCGCTGTTCAAAAAAACACACTTTTTGGTGTTCCCCAAGGAAGTATTCTAGGGCCTACCTTGTTTTTGATCTACATATATGACCTTTGCAATCTAAAGCTAGAGCATGGCATTATCATAACTTACGCTGACGACACTGCCTTACTTTTTTCAGCTGAATCAGAAAATGAAGTCTACAAGCTTGCGCAACACGGATTTAATATCTATACATATAATAAAACTGTAGAAAAGACGTTATTGTACATTAAACAAAAAAATATAGGCAGGGTGTTAAAGGACAACCAATAGAACCCGTTTCCAGCATTTTTGGAATTTTTTATCAAAGTATGCAGCATCGACCTGCACCCCCAAATCAACGCTAGGAACCACATACGCCATAAAATTCAGCAAGATTTGTGGTCGTGCTACGACCCGGCCTGAACCCATGCTGTGAGTCGGACAACGTGACTGAAACCTGGTTCAAGACACAAAGGTGGATTACTGACTCAAATACCTTTGCTGGTACTGACAACACCGCCACCGGCCTATATGCACTAACTTCACTCCCTGCTTCGCCCTTAAGTACTGGTATTACTCGCGTAGTTTTCCAGCGTTCCGGAAAGTATGACTGCTCAAAACATACATTATATACATATACCAGTGGTTGTGTTAAGTAATCCCTGCAGTCTCTAGAAATAAATGGTGGGATGCCATCTGGTCCCGCTGAACGCTTAGGTTTAAGTTTAGTTAGCGCCTCCTTTACCTGGCTCCGATCAATACTCTCTATATGTACTCGAGAACTACTTGTTTTACTCTTCGCCACGGCAGCTTGCACGTCTAGTTTTGCTTTCAGGGGACTGAACAAGGACTTGAAAAAATTGGCAAATTCGTGAACACATTCGGTGTCCGATAAAATTTGACCATTTTTTGCTATTTTTTTACGGTTCACTATACCCTTAGCGTTAAGTTTATTCCATCTAGCGATTAATTTTATAAGCATTTTGTTGAACCTGTCACTATGACCACTGAGCATCCGAATATAAGAATAACTCAAAATTCACGAATTTTGAGTTGTCTCAGTTTAGATCTAGGTGTGCGAAGTGTTAATATGTGTAACTGAAATAATAAGTTTTACAACAGACTGCGACTAGATTTCGGCTATCGAATGGCAATGCTGAGTTTACCTGTTAAACACGTATTAACACTGTTAAACCTTTTATATCTGTTACAGATATGTTACGGTTACACTTTTGTAAGTGTTTTGGGTTAACACATTGAAAACACATTTAAAAGTGTTACATATTTGATTCTGTTACCAATTCAATATGTAAAACTTATAATTATGTAACCTATATGAAGGTGTGTTTAAGTCCCTGGTTGGCTGTAACCGCACGCGAGCAACACGCAAGCAGTTCGCAAGCAGCTCGCGAGCGGCGCATTCGCCAGGTCTGAACGCACCTTTAAGACGACTTTGCACTTGAACAGAAGTTTATTAGTATTAATTCTAATCTCTGATTTACATGGTGATTAAAATTAACGCGCAACACCTTAACCTTTTGACCGCCACAGCATAAACGCACGCGCGTGCCCTCCACGCCAAGACACAATTTCATCTACTATTTTGTCACATATTTGTGTCGTTTGGCGTACAGGGCACGCGCTTGCTTGTCACGTATATGTGACAATGGTTTCCAAAAAGTTAATACGGTCAAAGACAGACATCGCCGATGTTGGCAATAAGTCTGCGAAGCTGAAATGGGACTGGGCGGGTCACGTCTCTAGGATGGGGCCGGAAAGATGGGCGAAGATAGTCACACAGGGGGTGCCTGAAGACGGCCGTCGTAACCGAAGCAGGCCCAAAAAACGCTGGCGTGACGATCTGGGGGGCGATTCTCGAGCAGTAGATATAATGTCACATTCGATAAATATCGCAAAAACTGTCAAAATATCGATTGAATGCAAATTTCCCTATTCTCGAGAAGTCACTATAGATAAATATCGATGGCAAAGCGTTAGACATGCATCGAGTGATCAGGAACACTCGATAGTGACATATCGATTGACATTTTAGAACAAAATACGAACTGAAATAAATTATTGAGTTGAGTATTGAGGTTGCTTTTGTTAAAACTTAAAACGGTGAAAATGTCTGTGGACGAATTTGTTGCGGCTTTTGTAGTGGATCTAATCGAGGAGGCTGAAATAGCAGAGGCAGCACCGCCACGACGACGAGCCCAATGGAGAATGGATCCATGGGACCTAAGTGATGCTTTGTTAAAAAAAAAACTACTTTACGCCATTCTTGCCAGTTTTTTTTTCCGCCGGGAATAGAATTAAGCTCGTCACCAATCTTGGTCCATCGGGCTGTGGACTCTTTCATTGTGAAGGAGGCAGAGAACTTCGCCCCACGAAGTTCTGGGTCTGCCTCCAAAATGCTCACCAACCGAGCTTTTTGAGCTGCGCTCGGGTAAGCTTTTCTTTTTTTTGGGGAAGAGCTCATTTTTTCAATATTTACTTTTGTTCGATTCTTCACTTTTGCCATCAGAGCAATAAATTAACTCAAACTAAAACTTAACTTTAAAGGTGGACGCACACTTATCCGCGCCGAAGGAATCGACCGCGCCGAAAGAATTTTTTCTCATACGTATGACCGGTATGACGTCATCTATTCGTCCGATTCGACGCGGATAAGTGTGCGAGGTTTAGTAGGATTTCATACAAGTCATTCTAAAATTCGATTCTTTCGGCGCGGTCGATTCCTTCGGCGCGGATAGGTGTGCGTCCACCTTAAAACTTTTGGCACCTCTTGACGGCTGTTATTGACACTCCGTTCCACAAAAAGTATGCGCATGTAATGTTAAGATTAACTTTTTACATGAAAATTATTTTAAACTAGTCAAATTCATTTTACATTAACCACTTAATGTAAAACGAACACTAAACACATTCTATCAATCCAAATTATCAGCAAATTTGTTAATTTGAAGACAAAATAAAGTTATCGATTATCAACTCGCCAGTCGATGAAAAACGGAACGTGTTGAACGATCCTTGGCAGCGACAAAAACGATATAATCTGTGCAAAAGATGTGAATGAACGTAAAGATAATATTATCTATTACCATCTCGATTGCCAATATATCTATTGCCCACGAGAATACGGATTTTAGCACGGGATCGATATTTTTAATAGACATGACACTTATCACATGCGATATTTACGTGACTAGATATTTATCATATCACTCAAATATCGCATAAAATGAGAATTAGCTCCCTGGAAAATGAAAATGAAAATGAAATCTTTATTTGTAGACATAGGTTGTACAAGGTGTTACAAATAAATACAATAATATTACGAGTCCATCTACGTCTTGCGTTGAGGCGTACAAATATAAATCCATACATACTAATCAATTATCAGTTTATAGGCAAATTAAATTTACTAGCGAAGAGATGTCAATGTCGGAATAATCCATGTACTTACATATAAAATTGATAAAAAAGAAAATTTATAAAATGATTACATGTCTTATAAGATGCGGGTATTACAATTGGACTCGTTCTTAACGGATTGGTCAGAAAGGGCATATTGCAAACAGGATTGGAAAGCCATGGGGGAGGCCTTTGCCCAGCAGTGGGACAGATCTGGGAGCTAATTCTCATTTTATGCGATATTTGAGTGATATGATAAATATCTAGTCACGTAAATATCGCATGTGATAAGTGTCATGTCTATTAAAAATATCGATCCCGTGCTAAAATCCGTATTCTCGTGAGCAATAGATATATTGGCAATCGAGATGGTAATAGATAATATTATCTTTACGTTCATTCAAATCTTTTGCACAGATTATATCGTTTTTGTCGCTGCCAAGGATCGTTCAACACGTTCCGTTTTTCATCGACTGGCGAGTTGATAATCGATAACTTTATTTTGTCTTCAAATTAACAAATTTGCTGATAATTTGGATTGATAGAATGTGTTTAGTGTTCGTTTTACATTAAGTGGTTAATGTAAAATGAATTTGACTAGTTTAAAATAATTTTCATGTAAAAAGTTAATCTTAACATTACATGCGCATACTTTTTGTGGAACGGAGTGTCAATAACAGCCGTCAAGAGGTGCCAAAAGTTTTAAGGTGGACGCACACCTATCCGCGCCGAAGGAATCGACCGCGCCGAAAGAATCGAATTTTAGAATGACTTGTATGAAATCCTACTAAACCTCGCACACTTATCCGCGTCGAATCGGACGAATAGATGACGTCATACCGGTCATACGTATGAGAAAAAATTCTTTCGGCGCGGTCGATTCCTTCGGCGCGGATAAGTGTGCGTCCACCTTTAAAGTTAAGTTTTAATTTGAGTTAATTTATTGCTCTGATGGCAAAAGTGAAGAATCGAACAAAAGTAAATATTGAAAAAATGACACTCTTCCCCAAAAAAAGAAAAGCTTACCCGAGCGCAGCTCAAAAAGCTCGGTTGGTGAGCATTTTGGAGGCAGACCCAGAACTTCGTGGGGCGAAGTTCTCTGCCTCCTTCACAATGAAAGAGTCCACAGCCCGATGGACCAAGATTGGTGACGAGCTTAATTCTATTCCCGGCGGAAAAAAAAACTGGCAAGAATGGCGTAAAGTAGTTTTTTTTTAACAAAGCATCACTTAGGTCCCATGGATCGATTCTCCATTGGGCTCGTCGTCGTGGCGGTGCTGCCTCTGCTATTTCAGCCTCCTCGATTAGATCTACTACAAAAGCCGCAACAAATTCGTCCACAGACATTTTCACCGTTTTAAGTTTTAACAAAAGCAACCTCAATACTCAACTCAATAATTTATTTCAGTTCGTATTTTGTTCTAAAATGTCAATCGATATGTTACTATCGAGTGTTCCTGATCACTCGATGCATGTCTAACGCTTTGCCATCGATATTTATCTATAGTGACTTCTCGAGAATAGGGAAATTTGCATTCAATCGATATTTTGACTGTTTTTGCGATATTTATCGAATGTGACATTATATCTACTGCTCGAGAATCGCCCCCCAGGGAGCTAATTCTCATTTTATGCGATATTTGAGTGATATGATAAATATCTAGTCACGTAAATATCGCATGTGATAATTGTCATATCTATTAAAAATATCGATCCCGTGCTAAAATCCGTGGTTAATGTAAAATGAATTTGACTAGTTTAAAATAATTTTCATGTAAAAAGTTAATCTTAACATTACATGCGCATACTTTTTGTGGAACGGAGTGTCAATAACAGCCGTCAACTCCGTCAAAAGCTGCCAAAAGTTTTAAGGTGGACGCCGAAAGAATCGAATTTTAGAATGACTTGTATGAAATCCTACTAAACCTCGCACACTTATCCGCGTCGAATCGGACGAATAGATGACGTCATACCGGTCATACGTATGAGAAAAAATTCTTTCGGCGCGGTCGATTCCTTCGGCGCGGATAAGTGTGCGTCCACCTTTAAAGTTAAGTTTTAGTTTGAGTTAATTTATTGCTCTGATGGCAAAAGTGAAGAATCGAACAAAAGTAAATATTGAAAAAATGAGCTCTTCCCCAAAAAAAAGAAAAGCTTACCCGAGCGCAGCTCAAAAAGCTCGGTTGGTGAGCATTTTGGAGGCAGACCCAGAACTTCGTGGGGCGAAGTTCTCTGCCTCCTTCACAATGAAAGAGTCCACAGCCCGATGGACCAAGATTGGTGTCGAGCTTAATTCTATTCCCGGCGGAAAAAAAACTGGCAAGAATGGCGTAAAGTAGTTTTTTTTTTAACTAAGCATCACTTAGGTCCCATGGATCCATTCTCCATTGGGCTCGTCGTCGTGGCGGTGCTGCCTCTGCTATTTCAGCCTCCTCGATTAGATCTACTACAAAAGCCGCAACAAATTCGTCCACAGACATTTTCACCGATTTCAGTTTTAACAAAAGCAACCTCAATACTCAACTCAATAATTTATTTCAGTTCGTATTTTGTTCTAAAATGTCAATCGATATGTCACTATCGAGTGCTCCTGATCACTCGATGCATGTCTAACGCTTTGCCATCGATATTTATCTATAGTGACTTCTCGAGAATAGGTAAATTTGCATTCAATCGATATTTTGACAGTTTTTGCGATATTTATTGAATGTGATATTATATCTACTGCTCGAGAATCGCCCCCCTGATCACTCGATGCATGTCTAACGCTTTGCCATCGATATTTATCCATAGTGACTTCTCGAGAATAGGGAAATTTGCATTCAATCGATATTTTGACAGTTTTTGCGATATTTATCGAATGTGACATTATATCTACTGCTCGAGAATCGCCCCCCAGGCTAAAAACAAAAACATAAATAATAATAATTTATAAATATAAACTACAGCGCACACAATGCAACTCTGTGTTTATCTACACATTCTACACAGTTTCGGTATAAACTGCTGACATGTTGTTTATTTATTTTCTTAATTAGGTCGTTATTTTATTAATTTACTTTTACTTTTCTTTTAATGTTAATTTATTTATTTTAAGTAGGTATTTATGCACCTTCTAGCCTGAAACACAAGTTCCACCTAGATCAGGCCATAAGCAACAGTGCTCCATTTTATTTGTTTTGATACTTAACTGTAAATGTGCCCCTTTTGATAAATAAACAATATTATTATAAACGATTATATAAAAGATTATGCCCCGAAAGATAAACTCGCGTATTGGATGTGTTTTGGTGCATACCAAATAGAAATAAGTCAGGCACCAAGAGGGCGCAGCCATATTATCTAGAAAACCTGATTTAAATCTATTTTTAATCATAATTTTTATGAACCTGCTGTAAGATCCTTAAAAAACTTGATTGACTGATACTTCTATACAATATTGTTCAAGGCACAAGTTCACCTTCAGGATCAACTGCAAGAAATAAATCTTTGGCAGTGATTAGATAAGAAATTAAAATGTCATTGAATATCTAACAAGATGATGGATTTTTTATGCTTTTTGCCTTGCATTACAAAAAATCACATTGTATTGTTTGTATTACTATAATAATAGCAATAGACCCTTTCCAAAATGAAAGGTTGTCTTAAAATAGCAAACCCAGCCTCATCTAAAGATAATTATGTGTAACCAATATTTATTTAATAAACTAACTACAACAAACAAACAAACTACAAACAAATAGGAACAACCAAATAAAAAAAGATTTAATCATAATGACTGCATTCATAAATTACGTAGCTCTGTCTACTCCAGATTAAACTGATAATGTGTATTTAGTTTTCATTATCAACATAGATTAGGAGGATTTAGAATATTCTCACACTATGTAGAGTTCAATTGCCGTAACATAAAAAAAAATATAAGACTAAGTTTGTTGGAATTTCTGATATAAGGAGCGATGTTTCACAATATATAGGATGTTATAGTATTTATGACAGATACCATTTAAAAAATATTATAATTTTGAAAGTTCTGGCTTCTGCCAGTGGCTTTGCCTACATGAAATCTTACTACTGGGTTAAAAGTATCCAATATGAGTTAATCCAGGTTATAAACTATCTGTGTGCAAAATGTCATCCTAATCCGTTCAGTAATTTTTGCATGAAAGAGTAATAAACATCCATACTCCTTAACTTTTGCATATAACATAGTAGGATAGGATTTATATTATAGTAGGTTGGGAAATGTCAGTTTAAATATTAATAAATCAAACAATTATGTACAGATGTAATTTCACACACAGTGATAGATCATGGCTAGGATTAAAACATTAAATAACTTTTTCCAGTTACCTTACAATCATATTTTTGATTTCAACATTCTTAATCTAGTAAGTAAGTACTTGTTTTTTTCACAAACCTCATCCAAATTGACTGGTGCGGCGACTAAGTAGAGCTTCTCGATGGCTATCAGCCAGGGCGCCGAGCGGATCTGCCGCACTGGTACTTGGAGTTGGACTTTCCCGATGAAGCCCGACTTGATCTCCACTGGAAGGCCCAGGTGCCGGAGGGCATCTTTCTTCAGGGGGAGATTCTCTAGCTCCACCTTCCCTGTTAATTTTATTTTGAGTATTGTAATACTACACTCTTAACTTTTGTGTGAATTTCGGACTTGCCCCTATAAAATTCAACATCTCTGATCTTCTTTAGTGGGTATTTTTCTGACGCAAGCCTGTTTTCAAATTTTTTTAGCATTGGTATGAATAAACAAAAGCATTATTTTAAATTCATAAAATATGATTAGAGCAGTGCACTTTGATAACATTGCTTAATGTCAGTATTAATCACCTAGAAATAGAATATTAAGTTTGGTGTTTTATTTGAAACACAAACTGAGCATAACAACTGGGTGAATTCAATTCAGTTTTATTCAATGTTTGGCTATAGGAAATTTAAGACTGAAATATTGAATTGCAAAATGATAGCCGATATATTATTCCCAAGAAGGGCAAATTGTTATGCCTTTGATTTGAATTAAAATTTCATGTAGTCTTCTTCCCAGATGCAAAAAAAAATCAAGCACGTGAATGTTAACGTAATTTGTGTTTGTATCATGATGCAACACTAGAATTCAGTATTTACACAATCATGTCATATTGTCTCCTGCTATAAATCTTTCGTGCCATCGCGCTAGCGTAAGATCTAAATATACACAAGGCAAACATTTACGCAGCGCTCGTGGTATGCTATGTGAACGTACCTGACAGGAGCGCTACGCTCAGCTGGTCCGTGTTCAGGTTCTCCACGTACTTGCCCAGATAGTTGTTCAGAACCCATGCCACTAGACCCTCCAACATCATGCATCGTGCTCTCTGCTGTTTGATCTACTAGTTCACACGCTCGCGCGGTACACTTTCGCCTACAAACACACACCACTGTTTGTCATTGACCTAACACCTCTGTTGTTGTTGTCGTCCTTTATCGCTGATATTATGTCACGAATAGCCGTTTTGAACTTTGTCCGGGAATTTATCCGTTTATTGCGCAATTTACTCACACATCTAGCAAATAATATTTGGCTATTGTATATTTTCTCTAACGCTATGACCGAAGAAAAATCGGTAGATAATTATTTCCACGATATTCATTTGATGGCAAAATTATCAGTGCTGCCAGAGCTAATGTACGAATTTGGATAATTCTCACTATAAATATACTAAGATTTAGAAACAGAGTACTTTTATTATAATTATGATTTAGAGTAGTTTGTTCTAGAAGGGCTCATAAAAAAGGACGGTAATGCTACGTTAGGTTAGAATCATGTTAGTACTGAATCATGGTAGTAGTTAAGTTATCTTTAGTTTTTATTTTGGATAATAATTGCTTGCTTAAAATTTAATAAATTCAACATAACATCATCATAATATCTTCACACCTGTAAGCCTTGAAGGATTAGGTGAAGGTGTACCTAACAGTAGGTACCTACACCCACAATTCACCAGATTAAGTTTTCAGCCCCATGGGCCATGTAGTGCGATGGTGGCGAGCCTATTGCCGATCGATTATAATTGGTCGATTAATTTCTAAATAATAAAAGAATGACTTAACTTCACTGTTTGATAGAACTGACCCCAGAAAAGAAGAAAATGGGAAATGGCAACGATAATTGTTTTTTTTTTTAATCTATGTAGTTTAGATACAAGTGGATATGGAAGAAAACGATATGCTGCAGTGACCCCAAAAAAAATGGAGATACACGGACATGAAAATAATGACTGCTTTCATGAGGATTGAAATCATTATAAACTCACCCGTATCTAGGGAAAACTCAACAATAATGGCAACTTTCCAAGCTGTCAGGTTTGTGAACTTTTTAGTCCAGCTGTCAATGACAAGTGCAATATTCTACAGATAATAAAAATATTCAGTGAGAAATGCCTGACGATCCTCTAACTAATATACATTAGATTTGTGATTTTAGTAAAATACTTGTCCAAATTTCGTCACTGTACTATCTCCTTCGTTTGATGGTCTATCATTAGATGTACGGGATATTGGCAAAATTGTGGAGACTTTCACAAAAGCCATTAACTAAGAGTTGAAGTTGAACTAATATACACTACAGAAAAGGTTATATACTCTATGCACTACAGATTTAGGTGTTTTTATATAATTATTGTTAATGCCAAGCAGCAGCCACAGAGTATATAATCACTACGTTTAGCAGCAGCCTCCAATATTTTTCAACAAAAAGAATCGTAAACGTACTTAAAAGTGGTCGTTCCTTTACACGTAGTTGTAGTTGTATATTCTGATATAAGCGTTTGACAGCAACGTAAGTGAAACAGAACGTTTCAAAATTCCGAAATAGAATTTGTTTATTGTATTTTAGATAATTTCTTTGGGTTTCTACAACAACCAATAAAACATGAAAGCAGCACAGGCTGTAAGTAGGTTTCGTGCCTCACCTCTAACTAGACTTAATACAGGTTGCCTGGATATTTCAACCAAACTACAGGTTCGACACAGTGCCAGTTTATTAAATTCTAAGTTCCAATTATTAGCGCCCGTTGCAGTTAAAATTAGGAGTTTGGGACTTGGGCCGACTTCAAAAGACTTCGAAGATTCGCCTCAGTCTCAAATTGCTAGTCCTCTCACGAAAGTACACGCAACCGAGCTCGTGCTGCACCTAACTGATGAAGAAAGAAAACTGATGCTCCAGGCCTTACAACAGTATGAATCTATAAGAATCAGAGAGGATTTTGAGGGTAAGTTATTAGATCATATTAATAATATATCATGTTTCGTCTGACCTAGAGGCCTAACAACCATTCAAAATATTTTCAGAAATGTTAGCTGGCCCTAGATGGAGGACTAAGTTGGGCAGGCCCAGTAAAGTGCCGACACTAGGTGACGTTGATCCTACAGGCTCTTACTGTAAGGTGCCGGATGACTGGCTGAAGAAAAAGTATGGTGAGTACAGAGTATCTTTAATACAGCTGACTAAATCTAGTTCGAACTGGTTGCCAAGATGATGTCATTGACTGTTTGTCTACTGTTTGTCTCATACACAGTTTTTAAATTCTTTTAATATCCTTTGTATTTTCTTATCTCATAAAGCTCTGTGTCATTTAACTTTTTTTTGACTATTTCCTATATTTCTCAAAGGCCTACTTCTAGGAATTTTCTTTGTATGACTAATGTACTAGGTACTCACAACTTTTTAAGTTTGCTATTTATGATTCATTTTTCATTACAAGCAGCTTATGATTTTTATTGTAAGTATGATATACTGGAGTATTTTACTGAGTTATATAGTCAAGCTAAGTCTGTAATACATGTCATTACAAGATAGCAGACATGTTAAGTACAAACAAACAATAATTGATGTCTTTTACAGCGGCCAAGGCACCGGTCCCCAGCACACGGGAGCTACTACACCGTAAGTGTTATCTCAGTCTACAAGGCTACCTACATATCTTATCTTATGTCTTCTCTAGAGTATAATTATTATTACCTAAGCAATAAATTGCTAAACAAACAAAAGCAGAAATTACAATGATTGTTGAAAAGAACTTAAAAAACTTGAAATCTTAACAAATAAATATGGTTTCTAATGAATGCTTTCTGTAAAAGCTGTTATTTCAGTATATGTATAGTATAGGTACTATACAGAAACATTTTTAATGAATATTTTTACAATAACGGCATGCAAAAAGAAAGTGACTGTGTACTGTTCATAATGTAGTCTGTAGTCATCATCAGCCAAGGTTTCCCCTAAGGGGCCGTCCATTAATCATGTGATGTTTCTTTTAGCATTTTTGAACAGCTCCCCCTTGGTGATACCTGGTGAGGTTGAAGACTCGTGTGTTTTTTTAGTACCTACAAAGAATCTTACAATTTTTAGAATATAATCTTAAAATACAGGTCCTGTATAAACTATAATCTAATTTTCTTATTGAGTCATGGAGGTTCATATGACTGTATAGTAAGTATGTATTTACAAACAAAAAGTATATTAATATATATGTCACCGTAAAATTGTCAAATACGTTATATTGTAATATCACTAGCGATATTGTAAAGTCTCGAATTATTGTCAAATGAACATACTGCTTACAATAAAACGCATTATTTTTCGTGAAATGCATGCGATGGTAGTCAACTCGCACGGTGAGGAGAGAAGGAGGAGTCCTCCTTGCCCAGTGGTACCACTCTCATGAAAAGATACTGTACCATTCCTGAGAAATATCGATTAATATATCCTAACCTTAAAACACTTCATATTCCCCTAAAAAGCGTAGTCGACGGAGCGCCGCTTCGCGGGGCCCCTATGTTCGAGTGCAGGGTTTAAAGGAACCTAACTAACCTAACGGGGGGGTGCCCCAAGTCCCGTTTATGGGGGCAAGAGATACTTCCGTATGTTCAGTTGACAATAATTCGAGACTTTACAATATCGCTAGAGAGATACACGTTATATTGTAATATAACGTATTTGACAATTTTACGGTGACATATATAAAGTATATCAACTGTCTGGTGTCCACGACACAAGACTTGCTTAGTGTGGCACTAGATGGCGCTGTGTGTAATGTATGAAAAATGGAAATAATATTATTTAAATTAAAAAAAAAATACATTTAAAATCATAAAAAATAGTGGTCCACCGGTATCGGGAGCAGGGTCCAAACTACCGGTGGTTAGGGCTGCAGAGACAGGATTTTTTTTATCTTTCTCTGCTTTCACGAGGTTCTCGTCATGTGGGACCGTTATCATTTTGCGACGCTCCAATCGATCTATCACTACAATTTCAGGCAACAACAGTCCTGTCGGTGGTGATAGGTCGATCCCAATACAACGCGATATTACCATTAACGAGAACTGGGTCGGGCGCATTCTTATAGTATGGCACTTCTGATTCCACAAGGTTGTACAGGTACTTCAAAGCATTTTGCTGGTGGATAATCCTAGCAACAAGGTTGTGTCTATGCAAGTACTCTTCGTTAGCCAGACTAGAACACCCAGAAATAATGTGTCGAATCGACTCTCCCGGACGGTGGCATGTCCGACATAATATGTCAACTGTGCCGTCCTTCACAATCTATTTGCGGTAGTTATCCGTCATCATAACTTCGTCCGTTATTGCACAAACAAAACTTTCGGTTTCCCCAAAGAGGTCACCAAAGCGTAGCCAGGATACAGACGCTAAGAAATCTACATCGGGGCCATGTAGGGCACGGTGAAAGCGTCCGTGAAGCTCCTTGCCTTGCCATTCTTCCCTGCGGTCATTAGTGTTTAATACTTTAGGTTTGCGCCAGTTCTCGTTAGCCAGGGAGATCGGGGTGAGACCCTTGTCCACTGAGACCACATCTCGGTGCATCCTCACGTCGGCTCCTAGGAAATATTCCCTGAGACTGCATACCTCACGGTTGTGCAGGTTCTTAGCATTTAAGAAGCCTCGACCCCCGCACTTCCGAGGGATATACAGTCTCATCATCGACGGCCGTGGGTGATGCATTCGATTTGCGGTCAGCAGTGTGCGTACCATCCTATCCAGGGCATCAAGTTCCGTCTGAGTCCATTTGCGTATGCCGAAAGAGCATATTAAACCGGCATGACCCAACCATTGAAGACGCGCACCTTGTTTCCACCTGAAAGAAGGCTGTTTAATACCTTCTACAGGCGACCGAAGAAGCGCTCGCTCAACGATAGCTTCATGTCACTTACGTTAATGCCTAACGCTTCCGACATACCCAAATACTTATAGCTTTCGGATGAGGAAAGGGATCTTAGGTGTATGGAATCCGAGAGCTGAAGTCCCTCGGATTCCATAATCTCCCCTCGCTTTACATACACGACTGCACATTTGTCCACACCAAATTCCATCCTGATGGCGTTACTAAAAGTTTTAGTTACTTTTAGTAGCTCCATCAGTTGCAATTTGTTGGGGGCAAAGAGTTTCAGATCATACATGTAAAGCAGGTGAGATTTAACTTAACCATCTTTCCTCAACCGGTAGCCTAGTCCTGAATTCTCCAGCAATGTCCTTAGAGGATTCAGGGCTAAACAGAACCAAAGCGGACTCAGACTGTCGCCCTGGAATATTCGCCGTTTAATCCATACAGGTTCATCGTTCCCCTAAATCTGTCGCCATCCTGGATATCGAAAGACCATTCTCCATTGCCCCATACATGACTCAAGGAAGGCGCGCAGAGTTGTATCTATTTTGTACTACTCCAGCACCCTCATGAGCCATGTACTCGTATGAGGCACAGAATCATAGGCCTTCTTATGATCTATCCAACATGTAGACAGATTCTTTCGAGAGCAGCGAACCTGTTGGCTTATGGCCATATCAATGAGTGGCAGCTCCTTAGTACCGCGGGACCCGTTCCTACACCCACTCTGAGAGGCAGACATGATAGAATAGGCTTGTTTCCACCATCAATAAATTGCAAATCTATTTAGTCCGTCAGTTAGAGTATTACTTAGAAAATAATGGACACGTATTTTTTGTTTTTGTAAATCAACGAATATTGACAAAGATAAAACGCATCAAAACTCGGGCGTGGGGGCTCGTGACGTCAGTACTCACTATGCATCATACCGAACAGTGACGTATTAGGAAATTTAAAAGTGTCGTATCTTCGTCAATTTTGTTTTATGTGACAAAAGAAAAAATACGGGTCAAATATTTTTTGATAATCAAAGTGACGGACTAATTAGATTTTTTCAGTTAACAAGCTTATTACTCTCAATATGTTTGTTGATTTTTGCTCTCAAAATGGATGTAAGAATTTTATAGACCGTTGGTAAACAACTGATTGGTCTATAATTTTTGGGCTCCGCCCGCAGTACTACCTGATTTATGGAGCAGGTGGGTAATTCGTGTCGTCAAGAACTGGGGCAGCGACCGTGACTCTAAGGCTGATTGAAACTGGGACGCCAAGCGAGCGTGTGATCTTTGGAAGCACTTGATCCAGAAGTTGTGCAGTACGTCCGGCCCTGGAGATTTCCAGTTACGCAGCGGACGGACTGCACGAGCTACGTCTTGGGAGCTGATGATGATTGCTCCCATTTCTGGTAATTGATCACACACTTGTTCAACCTTCCGGATCCAATCACCGTCAGTATGACTGACATGCACCGACCAGATGCTGCGCCAGAATGAACACATGGTATCATCATCCGGTAGACGCGTGTCAGTCACACCTTGGTCCGGTCGCTCCCAAGCCCTATATACCCACCTTTCATCATTTTGGAATGTGCGATTCTGAGTGTATCGCTCCACTCGCCGCTTATACCGACGAATACGGCTTGCCCATGCACAGATCTTCTGCTTCAGGAAGTCGATACGCTTAGTGACGCGGGCCAAGTAATCTCGAAAAGTAATATTAGTTTCCGAGAACGCCCGCCTCACAAAGCGCATCACTCTAGGGCGAGTATTGTCTTCCCTGAAGCAGTTGTAACTTGCCGATGAGTGCCCTAGCCTCACCGATACGTCGCTCAATCCTGCACTGCCAAGCTGGAAGTGCTGGAACGGCTAATTTCGGTCGTGTAGCTCTGTCGTTGTTTTATTATTATTATTCTGAAATTATGGACCATGATAAAAATGTCTAGGCAGAAGTCAATCAAGTCAGTCAAAAATAACCTGCAACCTTTCTAGGTTGCAGGTTGTTTTTGACTGGCAATTTCATTGAAAAAACTTGGCAAATTATCTGAAATACGAAATCGCGCGTTTGACGATAAAATAAATACACGTAATATACGATACGATGACGATAAAATACTACCCCCCCTTGTGATATTTCGTGATTTTTTTGCCAAAACCCCTCCCCCCCTTTCCAGCCTCACGCATGTGATTAAGGCGTAGATATACGTGAATTGGGGTTCATTTAGGATCCGTTAGAACCTTTTTTTTCCGTAACCCTCACAAGATTTTTTTTCAAAATAATATATATTAATCTACACAATATATAGCATGTCCTCTTCTTTTCAAAAAAAATAAAAAAATATTTTAAATATCATAAATAAATACGCAAAGTGGCCTCTGTTTTATAACTTACTACCATTTTTCTCCTAAGTTATCAATCACAGGATCTTTTAATTGCCACCAAAATATTATATTAAGTACTGCAGATGGGACCTTCTTCTTATTTTTGCCAATAACTTTCTTAATTTTTTTGTATGAATTTTTTTACGTAATCGCTACTCGCTAATCGCGTAGCCACCCCTCCGGCGCCCAGTATTTAGTGCGGGACGAACCGCGGTGCTGAACGGACCTGTGACACTTTTCTCCGTAAAACAAAAAATGTCGGTAGCGTAACCAACTACATTTTTTTTGGTTATATTTACACACACTTTATATATATAGTGTGTGTAAATATTAGATTATTTTAGAGTGTAATTAGGTATAACGTTGTAAATTATCACCTTGTAACTTGAATTTGCCGGTCATGTCAAATCACACCGGGCTGACATACGTCACCCTGACTTGTCTCTGCTCGCTCCACTAAGGATGTACCACGATGCGTAGGGTTGGGATTCCAGTTACCGATTTGCGTTTATCAATACTTGTTAGAAAAAAATCATTTACGGTTGATATTTCGGTATTTATAAACGTAAAAATATGTCAACAAAAAGTAGGTATGAAAGTAACGAACATGGATGTTAAACATTTTGTCAATTTTATTTTTATAAAATTTGTGTAGAAATCTACAACATTATTTTTAGTATATGCGAAACCTGATTATAGTTTGTTCAGAATCAGTAACTGAATTTGTTTTTTTTTTTTAATAGGTTTTCAACCTTATCAAGTTATCACAATATTGGAAGGTTAATGTTCGATTGATAAAATTTGACAGATTCGGGTAGGTTGACCTGCTGGCATCTATACATAGATTCCTTACACAAAAATACTAGACAAGTGTATCGGGTTTAGCATAATCAAAATATAATCTTTAAACATATAAATATTAAAGATCAAATAATTTTTTTTTTCTACAGCAGCGTGTTTTTTAAAATGACAGTTATTTCTTTTTCTCAAATTGAATATATTTTTTGAGAACCCAGTTTACCTTTTTGTTAAAATCATCCAATGAGCTCATCAATAGCCCTTTACGTTCCAGGGTCACGGTTACCTGATAAGACAGTCCCACGACCCTGGCAGGCATATTATGTTCCGTGATATTTTATTTTCCTTTAATTCTTCTGATGATGGGGGATGACGGAATTACGGCCGAACTCCTGAAGGCGGGTGGAAAACCGGTACTTAAGGCCCTTCAGAAGCTGTTTAATTCCGTCATACTCGAGGGGAAAACGCCACAGGCATGGTGCAGGGGTGTGGTGGTGCTCTTCTTCAAGAAGGGTGACAATGCCCGGTTGAAGAATTACAGGCCCATCTCACTTCTAAGCCATGTCTACAAGTTGTTTTCAAGAGTCATCACGAATCGTCTCGCGAGCAGGTTTGACGATTTCCAGCCACCCGAACAAGCCGGTTTCCGAAAAGGCTTTAGCACCGTGGACCACATACATACGCTTCGGCAGGTTATACAGAAGACCGAAGAGTATAACTTGCCTCTCTGTTTAGCGTTTGTGGACTACGAGAAAGCCTTTGATTCGATCGAGACCTGGGCTGTACTGCAGTCTCTCCAACGGTGCCAAATTGACTACCGGTACATCGAGGTGTTGAAGTGTTTGTACAAAAACGCCACCATGTCAGTCAGACTTCAGGACCAAGCCTCGGAACCTATCCTTCTACAGCGAGGTGTAAGACAGGGAGACGTAATATCTCCGAAACTGTTCACCGCTGCACTGGAGGATGTCTTCAAGGTTCTGGACTGGAGAGGGCTAGGCATCAACGTCAATGGCGAGTACATCACTCACCTTCGGTTTGCCGACGATATTGTGGTCATGGCTGAGACCATGGAGGACCTCAGTACAATGCTCGATGACCTCAGTAGAGCTTCCGAAAGAGTGGGTCTAAAAATGAACATGGACAAGACGAAGGTCATGTTGAATGCCCATGTTACACCCATTCCTATCAAGATCGGAGGCTCTACACTCGAAATTGTAGACGATTATGTATACCTAGGACAAACGGTCCAGTTAGGTAGGTCTAATTTCGAGAAAGAGGTCAATCGTCGAATCCGACTCGGCTGGGCAGCGTTCGGGAAACTGCGCGGTATCTTCTCGTCCAACTTACCGCAGTGTCTCAAGACGAAAGTCTATGACCAGTGTGTGTTGCCAGTGATTACATACGGGACCGAAACGTGGTCGCTCACAATGGGCCTTATCAAAAGGCTTAAAGTCACCCAAAGGGCAATGGAAAGGGCTATGCTCGGAGTTTCCTTGCGTGATCGAATCAGAAATGAAGACATCCGCAAGAGAACCAAGGTCACCGACGTAGCCCGAAGAATTGCTAAACTTAAGTGGCAGTGGGCAGGGCACATTGCTCGCAGAACGGATGGCCGCTGGGGCCGAAAGTTCTGGAGTGGCGACCGCGAACCGGAAGACGATGCGTTGGAAGACCTCCCACTAGGTGGACCGATGACCTGGTGAAGGTTGCGGGAATCCGGTGGATGCGAGTCGCAAGGGACCGGTCAATGTGGCGACACTTCGGGGAGGCCTATGTCCAGCAGTGGACGTCTTTCGGCTGAAATGATGATGATGATGATGAATAAGTTTTACCAATTTAATTATAATTAATACATTTTTTTCAACTAACAGTTTTGGTAGTCTGACAATGGTATAATTTTGTTGTCATGGTAACACAACAGCAACATCAAATACAATATTAGAATCGGACCGGTCCTTCCATGTTCATAATGTCCCAGATTTTTTTAAAGTAAGTAGCAAATTTTATCGAGTAAATCAAGATATAAAAAGGTAACATGTAAAAGTATCTTCATCATAGTTAAACCTAAAACGCGTAATAGGTTCTTAGATATTAATCATACAATATACGAATATAGAAATTAAATACATAATACCTAAAGCTCATTCATTTACAGAAAAACTAAAATTAATGTTAATACAAAAAAAATATAAATTATACATAATTATATTTTGTACATATTAATAATTAATAAAAAGTGAATATTTATTTAATAAACAATAAAAAAAAAAACCTTGCTTTCGGGCTTGGACATTCAAAATGTTTTACATCTCTGTATTAGATATAGCAACTGGAAGCGATAGGTAGATAGCATGCGGCGGGCGGCGGCGGCGGGGGCCGGGCGCCGGGCGCTTCGATGCAATATTATAGTTCGCGTTGCACGTAAATATTGTTAGGGGTAAGAGGCGCGCGCGGGAGACTATGACTTAGCCACGCCCACATGACCAAGGTCAATGGCGTACTGCCGGCTCTTAATGGACGGCCCCTAACTACACTCGGCGTCACAAAAATCGCACCTCACGGAAAATAAGTTTCAAGCGTGTCCCGCCATCGACGTATATGTCACCGTAAAATTGTCAAACACGTTAGATTGTACTCATACTCCCATCGCATACATTTCACAATGTTACGGTTTCACTTCATCATCATCATCATCATTTCAGCCGAAAGACGTCCACTGCTGGACATAGGCCTCCCCCAAGTGTCGCCACATTGACCGGTCCCTTGCGACTCGCATCCAACGGATTCCCGCAACCTTCACCAGGTCATCGATCCACCTAGTGGGAGGTCTTCCAACGCATCGTCTTCCGATTCGCGGCCGCAACTCCAGAACTTTTCGGCCCCATCGGCCATTCGTTCTGCGAGCAATGTGCCCTGCCCACTGCCACTTAAGTTTGGCAATTCTTCGGGCTACGTCGGTGACCTTGGTTCTCTTGCGGATGTCTTCATTTCTGATTCGATCACGCAAGGAAACTCCGAGCATAGCCCTCTCCATTGCCCTTTGGGTGACTTTAAGCCTTTTGATAAGGCCCATTGTGAGCGACCACGTTTCGGTCCCTTATATAATCAGTAATCACTGGCAACACACACTGGTCATAGACTTTCGTCTTGAGACACTGCGGTAAGTTGGACGAGAAGATACCGCACAGCTTCCCGAACGCTGCCCAGCCGATTCGGATTCGACGATTGACCTCTTTCTCAAAGTTAGACCTACCTAACTGGACCGTTTGTCCTAGGTATACATAATCGTCTACAATTTCGAGTGTAGAGCCTCTCGATCTTGATAGGAATGGGTGTGACATGGGCATTCAACATGACCTTCGTCTTGTCCATGTTCATTTTTTGACCCACTCTTTCGGAAGCTCTACTGAGGTCATCGAGCATTGTACTGAGGTCCTCCATGGTCTCAGCCATGACCACTATATCGTCGGCAAACCGAAGGTGAGTGATGTACTCGCCATTGACGTTGATGCCTAACCCTCTCCAGTCCAGAACCTTGAAGACATCCTCCAGTGCAGCGGTGAACAGTTTCGGAGATATGACGTCTCCCTGTCTTACACCTCGCTGCAGAAGGATAGGTTCCGAAGCTTGGTCCTGAAGTTGGACTGACACGGTGGCGTTTTTGTACAAACACATCAACACCTCGATGTACCGGTAGTCAATTTGGCACCGTTGAAGAGACTGCAGTACAGCCCAGGTCTCGATCGAATCAAAGGCTTTCTCGTAGTCCACAAACGCTAAATAGAGAGGGAAGTTGTAGTCTTCGGTCTTCTGTATAACCTGTCGAACCGTATGTATGTGGTCCACGGTGCTAAAGCCTTTTCGGAAACCGGCTTGTTCGGGCCTTAAGCACCGGTTTTCCACCCGCCTTCAGGAGTTCGGCCGTAATTCCGTCATCACCCGGTGCCTTATTGTTTTTGAGCTGTTTCAGAGCCATCCTAATCTCGTACAATCTGACGTCCGGGATGTCTTCGGTATAGTGTCGGGTTAGTCTAGCTCTTCGGTCGTTTGCTAGGTCGACAATGGGTTTGCTGGTTACAACTGTCCATAGAAGCTCTCGTTCTCCCTCAGTAGCTCCGGTTTGGCGGATAAGATCGCTGCCATCGTCGGTCTTCAGTTTCGTGAGCTGGCGCTGCCCAATAGCCAGATCTCTTGAAAATACTTCAGTGCCTTTGTTCCGCTCGATTGCGTCTTTAATGCGCTCGGTATTAAAGCGGTGGAGGTCGCTCTTCAAGGATTTAGAGATCTGTCTATTGAGCCCCGGTATTTCGACGCCTCGTCTGAAGATTGCAGGATCATCTCACGCTGCTCCTTCATGAGCTTGAGAGTTTGATCGGAGAACCTCTTTTTCTGATCTGTACGACGTGTCTTAAAGAACTTAGACCCGGTCGTATGGACAGTTTCCACGAACCCATCGTTGTATTCGTCCACTGAGATCCCTAGGCACTCGAAACGATTCTGGCGTTCGAGCTGAAAGGTGAAAGCTGGAAGCTGAAAGGTTTTGGATTTTGATCTGTGCTGGACGGAGCGTAGACTTCATCAGTCGAGACCTTTCTAGCTTGATATTAATGTTCAATGTGCCTCTTACCATGCATGATCGCTCCCGATTTTCACCAAATTGATCACAGAGACATCATTGAACATTTGCTTCTTGGTTGACATGAAATCAAAATCAAAATCAAAATCAAAGCATTTATTTCAAGTAGGCCAGTTACAGGCACTTTTGAATTGTCGAAACAAAAATGAACATTTAAAGTAGCTACAGTCCCAGTCACAAGACATAAAAACTGTGAAAGTACTGTAGTTGCCCATTCCCTAGCGTAGATCTCTATGGAGAAGAACGGGCAAGAAACTCCATGGACACTCTTTTAAATCAAAATATTGTTACAAAATCTTGGTTACATCATTCATGTTGAGATGGTATATTATGTGAGAACAATGTAGCAAGATGTGCACGTTAAGTGTCCATAGCAAAACAAAATTAAAATACAACTCAAAAACAAAATAATTCAAATAAACCATGGCGACTAAGAGATGACCAGTCACAACTGACAGCGCCCGTTCACGAACATGACGCATGGATCAGCACCATTCAGCTCAACCATTTTGAAGGGAACTAAATGGTCCGACACACGCGCCACCATCAGCGAGACATTTGAGAGAGCATGACATACTCTCAACCGCCAGGGCACATTCAAGTCAAGAACTGCCGTAGGTTTCCAGTGAATGATAGCTTACTAGTACATAGTACTCACACAATATGGGCTATGCGATTATATAATACTAACATTGAATCTATACAATGCAAAGATAAGTTTGTACAATCTTCAGCAGCTCCAACAATACCATTTAATGCTATCAATTTTTGCGCCCCTGTCCATGTGGAGCAGGACCAGCATTAAGCCAAGCATTTTTATCAGCGATATAATCGCTCAACTTGTAATATGCTTGTTTACATAGTGTGCGTTTAACGCATGTTTTAAATTTCGTCTCATTCAGTTCAAGAATACTTTGTGGAATTTTATTATAGCATCTCAAACAGTACCCCATGAAAGATGAGTCTACTTTAGCGAGTCTAAAGCCTGGCTGAACTAGTTGGTCCCTATTTCTAGTACTGTAATTGTGTCTGTCACCTCTTTTACCAAAAAGATGCAGATTTTTTCTGACGTACATTATGTTTTCGTAGATGTATTGGCAATGAACAGTCATGATGCCAATATCCTTAAATAGTTCCCTTAGAGAATCGCGCCTACGAAGATTATATATGGCTCTGATGGCTCTTTTCTGCAGAATAAATATAGACTCAACATCAGCAGCCCGTCCCCATAGCAAAATACCGTAAGACATTATACTATGGAAGTAACTAAAATAGACCAGTCTAGCGGTATCTACATCAGTGAATTGACGGATTTTTCTAATGGCATATGCTGCTGAACTTAAGCGCCCCGCAAGCGATGTTAAATGAGAACCCCATTGTAGCCTTGAATCAAGCGTAAGCCCCAGGAAAACAGTTTTATCTACGAATTCGAGTTTCTCTTTATTCAATATTATCTCACAATCACTACTTTTAACATTCGGTAATGAAAATCTTATGCATTTAGTTTTCTTTTCATTCAATACCAAATTGTTTGCTGTGAACCAATTTTGGACCTGAAGTAGGGCATTATTCACTTCATCTAGATTTTGGGCCCGTCTATTTATCTTAAAAATTAGGGAAGTGTCATCAGCAAACAGCACCATATTTTGTGGTTGGTTTTTCAATAAATAGGGTAGATCATTTATATAGACTAGAAAAAGGAAAGGACCCAATATTGAGCCTTGCGGAACCCCCATTTTTACTTTCAAACCCTGTGAATTGACACCATTTATTTGAACATGTTGTTTTCTATCACTCAAATAAGATTTTACCAGGCTAAGTGCAAGTTTACCTAGTCCGTAATGCTCCAGTTTCAAAAGTAATGTGTCGTGATTTACGCAGTCAAAAGCTTTGGAGAGGTCACAGAAAATTCCTATTGCGTCTTGGGACTCTTCCCACGCAGCAAAAACGTGCTTTAATAAGGTTATACCGGCGTCAGTTGTACAACGTCCCTTGGTGAAACCATACTGTTGATCATGTAAGATTCTGTTGGTGTTAAAATGATAGAGCATTTGATTAAGCATTACTTTTTCAAAAACCTTGCTAAAAACTGGTAACACGGATACAGGTCTATAATTATTGGCATCTTTACTGTCCCCGGTTTTGAAAAGAGGTATGACTTTACTGTATTTCATTAAATCAGGGAACACTCCTTGGTCTACACATGAATTAAAAATTAAAGCTAAGTACGGGGCTATGGTCTCAAGTATAGATGTACAAACTTTGATAGACATTCCCCATAGATCTTCGGTCAGTTTGATTTTAATTTGCCGGAAAGCTTTAATAACTGTCATAGGGTTAATGTGTTTAAATTTAAATTCAGCCAGGCAGCCAGATACATTCGCCTTTAATAAGCCAATTGAGATTTCAGGTGAGGAATTAAGGGTCTCCGTAGTTTTTATTGGTATATCGGTAAAGAAATTTACAAATTCTTGAGCTACTTCCTGATTAGAGCTTTTAGGACCACATTCTGTATCTAATGTATAGCTATTATTACGTATTTTCTTTCTGTTAGTCTCATTATTTATGACTTTCCAAACGGTCTTTATTTTATTTTCTGCTGTTTTGATCTTGTTGCTAATGTGCAGGGCTTTAGCAACCTTGCAAGTATTTCTAAAAATCTTTGAATACTTAGCAACATACTTGCTAAAAGTTTCTGTGTTTATAAAAGTCTTAAGGCTGTAAAGCTCAAATAGCCTTTCCCTACTTTTTCTGATACCTCTAGTTGCCCAATCACTAAATATAAATTTAGGGCAAATACTCTTTGTCTTCTTTTCAAAAGTTTTGTTGAATTCCGTGTGAACTAATGAAAAGAAACGGTCATACAATTGATTTATATTATTATCCTCTTGGCTCATTTCACTTAACTTGTTCTGTAGGGAAATATTAAACCTATTTAATTTGCAAGAAGATATAGGTCTAAATTTAATCTGAACATTTTGTATTGGAGTTTTACACCTAAAAGTTACAGTTTGTCCGCTGTGGTCAGACGGCAAACAATTCACTATGGCTTTATCTAAATAATCACAATTGCAGAAAACATTATCTATACAAGTAGCAGAAGATGATGTTACTCTAGTAGGTTCTATAAAAGTGTTGGTCAAGTCAAATGACTTAAAAAGATTTAATAACCGACTGCTATTTGGATTCTCTTCTAAAATATTGATATTGAAATCACCACAAATAATTGTAGACTTATTACTGGCTGCAAGTTTTGCCAGGACATCTTCCATTATTGATTCGAATAAGGAAAAGTTTTGATAGTTTGGGGGTCTGTACACACACACAACTACATGCTTATCTAGCTCAACACAGGACAGTTCGACGCAATGTTCAACCGAGAGACCTACTATGTCATTACGTTGCTTATATTTAAAACTATTTTTTATTAATATTAGGGAACCTCCACGAAGCATAGTTTTACGGTTAAAGCAGCTACCCACCATATAGTTCTCATAATTAATAAGCATTTGGTAATCCTTTAGCCAATGTTCAGTAAAACAAATAATGTCAAACTTACTACTTTCTAAAAACAATTCAATTTCTAATAATTTGGAAGAAATGCCTTGGATATTTTGGTGGAATAATTTTAAGGTGTTCCGCTGAGGCCCTTTTTTACTAACTAGTTGAGTGCAAGAAGATACCTTGGTGTTGGTAGGATTAACAATAATATTGTTAATGGTACCTTCTGTTGTCTCACTTTCTAGTTTAAATTAATATATGGAGTGAGGCCGGAGACTCCCGTGCCATCCTCTGACAACAAGACCCTATCACTAATAAACCCTAATTGAGAATTTTCCACGGTGACAGATGGATCCTCTCCAGTACAATGTGTGTAAACATTTATAGCACTAGTGCTATATTCATTCGTGCCAGTCACCTGAACATTAGTAGAATTACTAATTGTCGATGTATTAATAATATAACTAAACTTAGACATACTATTTATGTCTGTGTGAATACTATAAGATAATAGCCGAGCTATTTTGTGTCTACATACAATAGGTAGATACACCTTACCCCGTGTCGACTTTAGTTTACCAACAATAGTGTTGATATCCAGATATATAAGTCTGTCACTATAGTGACCTACTAGAAAATGAATATGGTTATTTAACATATGTATATAATTGTTTTTCCTATTACCCAAATTTTCAAAATAGGGAAAAGCACACAATATGATTTTACTACATTTTAACTTTAACAACTCGGATACACAGTCAGTGATATCTTCCTTTTTAATCTTAGAACTATTGCCTACACATATAGTTATGGTGGTACTAGGATCACAAACAGTTTTTGTCGCAGATGCCATAACCTGTTTGTAGGTAGACCCTGGCATACAATTGTTTTGAGTACAATAATTCAGGTTATTACTAATTAATTTACCTAGCCCCTTACCTATATTGTCAGAGAACATAACTGAAAGATTACAATCATGATTATTATGAGAAATAAAATTACCACTCTCAGGCAGACTATCATGTGTAAAATTATTTGATTGTCGGTTCGGTAAACTGTCCTGAGACAAATTCTCAACCTGGGATGGGTCCTCCATTACCTCAGGCTGGATATTGTCATGGTTGGTAACCGTCTGACAACTACATTGACCCATTACCAACTCATTTGCTGCAAAAATATGTTCCCTAATTTGGTTCTGAGATATCATATACCTACTAGAAAGGGAACTTAGTGAATCCTGAAGTACCTGTATTTCAGACTGTAATTGCTGAGTATCAATTTGATAAATTTTTACACTGTCTTCCAATTTTATTTGATAGTTGTTTAACTTATTTACTAAATCAACACGCTCTTTCCTCAGTGGAATATATTTGGAAAAGCGTTTTTGTTGTTTCCTAAATTGATTACATTTTTTTATTATTCTATTCAACTTAGCATATTTTTTTAATTTGTTTTTGCTAACTGAATAATTTTGTTTCATTAATGAATCCTCTGTCAGATCAATAGTTATTAAGGAAGGGGGGTTTAAATTATTATTATTGTTTAATAATTCATCATATAAGAGGTTTGTTTCTTTAGCTTGTGAACATGCTCTTTCTTTCTGTAACTTTATTATACAACTATTGGCATGAATTAACTTATCTTCTAAGTCCCTAATTTTAAATAAAGCCTGCTCATATAAATCACTACAATTACTGAAACCATCCGTGACCACCTTCAGTTGATCCCGTTCATCCACAACGTCCAAGTATTGCTGATGAAGGTCTACTAGCTCCCGTTTTAAGCTGGAGTTTTTGCCGTTAATCTTATCGACTTCCACCTCACTCTCCTCTCTCTCCTGTAACAGTTGTTGGACTTGGAGGTTTGATTCTTTAAGTTCTTGGAGGGCCGTTCTCAATTTTAACTCCATATCCAGAGCAGTAGCCTTACGGGTCATCACAGGCATGGTTTAAGGATGGGTTACTGAAAATTAGAAATAAAGAAACGGTGAGAACTAATAGAATAGACTAATAAAATAAAGTTAGCAATGTGAGGGGAAAAAATGAAAAAAAAATGACAAGAAAGAGCCTTTAGTTATGTAATGAATGAGGTTTAGTATATAATAGCTTTAATGATGAAGTCAATCTCGTTTTTTGTTGCACCATCTGGGCTCTGCCAGGTCCACTTCCTGTGCTCACGCTTTTTGATGAAGGAGTTCATCATATAGAGGCCCTCCTTCTCCATAAAACTGCCCAGTTGGTGGCCCCGGTGGTTCCGACGTCCAAATCCAAATTGCCCCACCTGCAGCTCATCCCCGTCTCGTTTGCTCGCGTTGAAGTCCCCCATGACAACGGTGAAGTGAGTTTTGAAACCATGCATGGCTTTAGAGATATCCTCATACATGGTCCCCACTTCGTCGTCGGGGTGTGCCGAGGTCGGGGCGTAGAGCTGTATGACCTTCAGGATATTCTCAGTATAAGGTAAGCCACCCTGATCGACACACTCTCGATCTTCACCACGTTGTTCACGAGAGACTTGTGGACGATAAACCCAACACCACCCTGGGACTGGCGGTCACCCTCTCGGAAATAAAGCAGGATGCCGGATTTTAGGATTATCGTGTCCTCCCCCTCTCTTCGGACTTCAGATAATCCCACAATACTCCATCGCAGCCTGCTCAATTCCTCTTCGAGTTCCGCTATCTTCTCGCCGGTCCGGAGTGTGCGCGTGTTATAAACGTAGTATTCTTACAAATAAAACATCAACTGTTCGGGAACTCACCATATATTAATCTTATGAATTAGTTTTATTACAGTGCTCCTACTTTACCGTTGTACCATGATCTGTCAGTTGGCAAGTGACGCCACCATGTTACCCAGATCATTATTCTAAAAACTATACAGTCTGTACCAAATTAGTTAGTAGTTGAACTGTCATTTACAAACGTCTGTACTTGTGTTACGTTCGGATACACGCATATATTACAATAAGTTGCCAGGTCCAGTCGTTGGTATAGGTAGCCGGATCCCATCCGGGGATTCTTCGCACCCCCTGCCACGCCATAACCTTGGCTGCCGTAATCGAGGGTAGACGGGCTGCCGGGCACTAGGGGCCGTTTTTGTAATGCGGTGTCCATTTTGAGGTTTTGCCATAATCGCCACGCTTGGCAAGCGGGTTGGTGATCGCAGTACGGTTGTTACAAAAGCACAGAGAACGCTGCTGCCCATTCTCTGGTAAGTCCCTTAGTCGCCTCTTATGACACCCACGGGAAGATATGGGATGGTGCTATTCTTAACGTCCGACACCATACGGACAGGTTTCACTTCGTTAGATTATTATCTACCGAAAAATAATGCGTAATATTGTAAGCAGTATGTTCGTTTGACAATCTTTCGAGAGTTTACAATCTCTCTAGTTATATTACAATCTAACGGCTTCTACAATGTGGCGCTGAAATACACATTTATAACCAATTAATAGTGGTATCAATTGAAAGTACGTTTTACGACCTTCAAATTAACAATAGTTACAATTCCTAAACACAACAAATCCCATTAGCACGTTACGTTAAAAAAATGTTGTCAAAATACGCATTACAACGGCCATTAATTGCACTACACTTACCTACAAGGGTATAAAAAGACTAATCCGGGTCAAATACGCTTCATTCAGCGGGGCGGGCGGGAGCCATAAATCCTCCGTAGGTGCGTCGGAGTCACCACCTCTGTCGCTGGTTGTTCCCGGGCCTCCTCCGGGTAACTGAAGGTCTCACCGCAAGGGGACGGACCGCCGAGGTGGCGTGAAGATAACAGCGCTGCAGTGACAGCGCTGTAGGCGTGGCTACGGAAAACACAATAGCAATCTCACACAGTCGTGTGACTTGATCGCACGCCAACAGGCTCTTGCCTAATATAGTCATCCCAATGACGGGCCTGTTTTAACAGGCCAAGGTATGGCCTCCGCGGCCAGGGGGCGAAGCTCCGTGACCGCCTGCCGCGTCCCCTGACGGGGGCGCCAAGATATTGACTAAAACTCGCGGGCTGTAAAGTTATCGTTGGCGCTGATGTTAACGCGTCATCGTCTCTGTGGTATGGCAAGGTTAGGTCAACGGATTCCGACCGACGTTGTGCTGTTGAAGATTTTATTGCTGAAATGAACCTATCGATTCATAATACCCCTGATTCACCACCTACTTTTTGTAGCCTAATGGGCGAATCTTGTATTGACGTCACACTTTATAGTGCAGACGTTCGCTTGGATAGGTGGCGTGTCTTACCAGATGCGTCTTGTAGTGATCATCCCCTGATCGTGTACGAATTTGTTCCGATGTCTACTCAAGGTCCGACTCATATCACTGGTAATTTTAGATATAAAAGTAAAGGCGCGAACTGGGAATTCTTTAGCTCGCTTTTTGCAAGTCACGTCAAAGACTTCACTCGTGATGGGCTGTCAGCTGAAGAAAGTGCTGAAATTATGTCAGACACCTTCACTTACTGTGCTATTGGTCGCGCATCTATGACCAACCTCCGTAGATGTGATTGGTGGTGTGACTACTTAATTGAACAACGTAAAAGCTATCGCCGAGCGCGTAGACATTTAAATAAGCTTAAAAAACAAAAAGTCACCGGAGACCCATTTACCATTGCTTGCGTTTAGAGTTGCCAGGTCCCGCAACAGAGCATCGACGGAAAAATCTAAGGGTAATTTACTGCGAAAAATTGTTGAAAAATTAGATAAAGAAGGTCCGTGGTCTCCTTTGTATCACGAGTTCAAGGCTAATCGATCGGTCGACCTAGCATTTATCCAGAACATTAAAGTAAATAATAAACACACCACCGGTATTGAGGAAACGACCGAAGTTCTATTAAATACTCTGATACCTGATGATTCGCCGGTAAATGACAATGACTACCATCAACAGATCAGAGCGTGGGCTGCTGTGCCACCTGAATCACCAGCGTCAGACCTTCCATCAATTGACGAATTCATTAATGTTGTCAGGAAACTGCCTCTTAAAAAATCAGCAGGTGAAGATAAAATAACAAATCGGATGATAATAGAAGCGTGTAAAACAGCGGGCGACGCCATTCTATCTGTTTTCAACCGATGTATTGCGGAAGGCGTTTTTCCTCGCGTATGGCGTCGTGGCTTTATACGAATAATTCCAAAAAGTGGCGATAAGCCACCGGACGACCCTAAGTCGTACAGGCCCTTAACCCTACTACCAAATTTGGGAAAACTCCTGGAGCGCCTTATCGTGCCACGTTTGCTACCGGACGGACCAAAGTTTCATAACAACCAATTCGGTTTCACCGTGTGTAAATCTACTGTTGACGCGGCACTTTCTGTTAGAAAAATTGTTAATAACTCTGAACATAAGTACGTGGTTGGAATCTTTCTACATATTTCCGGGGCTTTTGATAACGCTTGGTGGCCGATGCTACTACTTAAAATGAAAAATCGTGGCTGCTACAAAAACATATATAATCTTGTTTATTCATTCTTTTTAAATGGTACCGCGCAACTAAAACTCGGACATCATTCTATGTCAAAGTCCCTTACCATGGGATGTCCACAGGGCTCGGTAATCTCTCCGTATGTATGGAATATAGGTTTTGATGATTTCCTCGCGATCCCACTTCCACCCGGCTGTTCATTAACCGGTTACGCGGACGACGGCCTGTTGCTCATTCAGTCAAGTAACCGGGCTGGACTCGAAAATTTAGCTGACACTTGCCTACGATTAATATCTCAGTGGGGCGATCGGAACCGTCTGACCTTTGCACCGCATAAAACTTTTCAACTAATTTTAAAAGGTGGTCTTAAATCGTGGCCGAGTATTAAATTTAATAACGTTCCCGTGAAAAGAAAGCAGCCCGTGTGCTACCTTGGTCTGGTCTTAGAGCGGAATTTTTCATTCGTAGATCACATAAAAAATGTCGGTGAAAAAGCTAAAAAGAACTTTTATTCCTTAACGAGGATATCCAAATCTACGTGGGGACTGTCATTTTTAACTTTAAAGACCATCTATGTGGCTACTTACCTGGGTTGTATGTGCTACGGGGCACCTGTTTGGGCCGATAGGGCCACCATAGGAGCGGTGCGACGTAAATTGCTTCAAAGCCAGCGTTTGGCGTTGATATTCTTATGCAAAGCGTATAGGACGGTTAGTACCGAAGCTTTACCGGTGCTTGCGGGTGTACTTCCAGTCGATCTTGACGTGCAGCGGCGGGCTGCAATGTACTATAACGCGCGTGAGACCACGGACGCAGACTTTTTAACCATACGTGATCGTGCTAGGATTTCTAGATTATTCAAACCACAGATCGACGTCTGGGAGGAACTTTTATCTGAATGGCAATGTAGGTAGGACGATTCCATCAAGGGCAGACACCTCCACCAGTTCTTCCCATCCGTTCGTGAGCGGCTGGATAGGACATGGCTGGAGGTTGATCACTGTGTTGCCCAATTTCTCACGGGTCATGGCAACTTCAAGAGTAAATTATTTTCCTTCAAGCTTGCTGACTCGCCTTTTTGTCAATGTTCAACATCTGATTGCGAATATGAACAATCCGCACATCACATTTTGTGGGAGTGTAGTCTTTGGCAAAATGAACGCAATATTATGTTGGATAGTGTACAGGTTACATCCGGAGTTATTTACTATACGGACCTTGTAGAAACTAGAGCAAATTTCCGTGCGTTCAAGCGTTTTTGCCATACCTATTATTGGAATCAAATATAACAGCTCTCAACTTAGAACCCATTAACGTTAATATTTATCCGTGGTGCTAGGCAACTGGGCCTATCCCAGTTGTAAACGTCCCTTTGTGCATATTGGCCTTGTTTCGTTCTGTCTCCTGCTGATATGGAGAGAAGTGGAAATTACAGTTCTTTTTTTCCTACTCCTCCGCTATACATTCTGATTAATTTCGTTGCGGGATCCAAGACAGTTAAATTCATTCTCTGGGACTTCGTCGAGCTTTATTGTCTCGGCGCTTTTCTGGTGGTCGCCACTGTTGATTCTGGCTTTCAGGAGTTACAGTGGTTTGGGCGTGTGTGGCGGGCTTGTCCCAATAAAAAAAAAAAAGATATTGACTACGTAGAGTACGCTGTATTCGCTATCCAGCCTTGAAGCGTACAGATGTGAACAGCTACAGCAAGAAAAATACCACTATAAGATGGATACTACTGCCGATAAACCTATCGTCCAATCACATGGTCGCCGGTAAATTCTAACCGATCTCTCTTACGCTGTGCAGTTAATTTCAGCCCTGTAGCAGCCCTGTGAGCTGCAATTTTCTTCTATTCGTGGAGATGGTTATGGAAGTTCTGCGAGATGATCGGAGTTGTTGTTGCAGGCTTGCAGCTCAACAGCATTACAGAACCGATTACTTACCTACGTAAAAACGTCGAAACAATGAACCGATCGTCTCTTTCGGATGTGCATCGTTGTGTTCCAGATCCACGTCTTCAGATATAGCCACCACTATCTAGGAAGCATTAGAACACTCGTCGAACGGAAAAACGACTCCAGTTCAGTTGCCGATCAACATCACATTGCCGCTTCTCTGATTGCAGTAGGTAGTGCAATGACTTGAGTGGCTTTATCTGCAGTGGTTCTGTCTATTTTTCTTGTTGTAGCTGTTCACATGTGTACGCTTCAAGGTTGGATAGCAAATGAAGCACATTCAGGACCCAAAGCGGTGCTGCGTCCCCCCCGTCTGCGCAGCAGGCCATACCGGGGCCCGTTACTGCGTGGCCCGTATTACGAGTAGGTGGGACACTGTCCCAGGTCCTAATGGGTGCATGCACCCATGTGTGTGAATGCTATGATGTAAGCTGTAGGCGCGCCACAGCGCTGTCGCACAGCGCTGTTTTCTTCACCACACCTCGGCGGTCCGTCCCCTGGCGGTGAGACCTCCGGTTACCCGGAGGAGGCCCGGCGGGGGACAACCAGCGACAGAGGTGCCGACTTACAGCGCACCTATAGTGGATGTGTGATTCCCGCCCGCCCCACTAACCAGAGCTAGGCGGCAGTGGTACGGACTAAGAAAATGACATGTGTGTGAGGGCGGTATTGTGTTGTGTAACACCGCCCATGTGTGCGTGTATCGCAGGCCCTAGGGCCGCGACATCGCGTGAGTCTACGTGTGTGTAGAGAGATGCATAACTGATCATGCTATATACACCGTGTTCCTGAGGTTATACATTAACTTCGGCATGTTATTGACACCATTAAATTGAGCATTTTTACTATGGACACTTTTATGAATTCCAATTTCTTTAAAAAAAAATATTTTTATACAAACTAAATGCTTAGATGAAATTTATCTAATATGAATTACTCTTTACCTGAGCTGGCAACGTCGTTGCGATATGAAATTCAGTTTGATAGCTTTGGTTGCACAAAGTGGGAACATCTCACAAATAAAGACTCTTTCTCACAGCACAACATAATTAAATTGGTTAAACTTAAATTACCAATAACTTAAAAACTATGCCATTTAAACTACTACTTCCTTTGTACGATATGTTTAACAAGAGCTAAAGAAGTATTATTCAAAATTAATGTATATCCTCAGGAACACGGTGTATATACAGTATGTTAGTTTAAACGAGGGACTTATTCAACCCCGCAATAGTCCATGCTTACATGATACTAATAAAAATATGAACAAAAAGAAAACACTAATACGTAACAGATAGATCCATACCAAAAACTTCGCCTAAGTTTCGCAACGTGTGCGCCATACGCTTATCGCAGAACATGTGTGCGGGTCAATGACCTTTCTAGGTATAATCCATTTTCCCTTCATACTTTAAATCTGGCTTTAGACAGGCAAATATCTAGGTAACTAGGTACTGACCGAATGTTCGCAGTCGCTGATTGACACCTTGCATAATAATTAACGGTTCCTCGCACAATATCACTAGATAACACTTAAGCACGAACCATAATCGCAATATTCTTCACTGGAATAATGATATGACGTAATTTTTGGTTATTAAAGAACACGTTTACAGGACACTCTTAATATCGCGAAGTAAGCGGGGTTGTTTGTTAAATGCGATGCGCGGAAACGCAATAATAGATATGCGGAAGTAACGGCGCTCGCGCATACACTGAGGTGAGCGCGGGGTGGCGCGGGGGTGTGCCCTGTCGGTGCATCGGGGACACAAAGCAAAGGGGCGGAATTTGCGCACGGCGCTCAGGACCGGCACGTGTTTTGCCGCGTGACACCTACTTGTGCGCTCAGTGTCCATGAGTAATGTATTTAATTAGACAATTATGTCAAAAATTAAGGTTACATGTTTTTTACATGTTTGGGTTGAGAATCGAATACTGAATACCTTCCCTCAATATGTCCCTCGTTTAACCTAGCACGCTGTATATATTAACCTGGCACACGTCACGCAGCTGGGTGAGAGTACTATGTGTGGAGTCTTACTGTGCAGGTAAGCTGCGTGTACCGGAAAAACAGCTTACCTGGGTCCAATCCGGTGGAGAGGTGGCGGAGGGGGGGCGACCATGCCTTGCAGGGCCGCAGAAAATCCCTGTCCCGACCGGCCTAGCCTTGGTACAGCTTGAGTAACGAGGCCAGGCCGTCCAGGACAACGAGCTCGACGCTCTGGCCCTGCCTGATGGCCTTTATCAGGTCCATCAGCAGGTGAATGGCGCGAGCTGTGAACTCCTTTGTTGTGGTGGTGCCGCTCTTGGCACGAGACTCGAGTTGTTTTGGGGCCGGGGGCCGCGCAATGCCCTCCGCCGCTTTGAGGAGGGGGGAGCTTCTCCCCTGTTGGTGGGCCCGTTGGCCGCCGCCATTAGCGACTCGCCTTGGGCCTCGGTGGAAGCCACGTCCTTCGGCCTCTCGGCGACCGTTTTCGGCCGTCGTGAGGCGGTAATGGCGGCGGCTGTCCCCGCCTGCCTGTTCGCCCTTATCTCCGCCTGGTACGTCGGGCACTTGACGTTGCTGGCGGAATGGTCGCCCCCGCAGTTGACACACGTGGCTGGTTCGTCACGTGGTCGGGGGCAGACCCGCGCTGTGTGCCCTTCACCGCAGCGGACGCAGGCGAGCGGTCGGTGGCAGTGGTGCGACGAGTGCCAGGAACACGGAGGTGTCAAAGATCCTGCGTACGTCAGGCGTCCTGCTGAGTACGGTGTGGAACACGCAGCCGGGTCGTCGCAGGCTCGCCTTGATGTGGCGAACGTACTCCGGCTCGTATCCCAGCGCGCGGAGCTGCTCCTCGATTTCAGCTGGGGTCTACAGGCAGCCCCCTGATGGCCACATTGCAGCTTCGCTCCGCCTGCAGCGAGTAGGCAAACCAGGATGTGCCTTCCTCTTTCTCCAGGCCGGTCAAATAGAGCTGGACCACCCTATATTCAGCTTCACTCTCAGGAGTGAAGCGAATTCCAGCGCCGAAAGGTCGGGCGCTGGGGGGGTGGCCCAACTTCTGTTTGAGGGCCCTGAAATGGGAGGCCCATCCTGGCAGCCTTTCCACCACAAGCGGAGGATACTTCGGCCGCTTCTGCGGCTTCGGCTGGTTGGTGGCAGAGCGGTCTGCGTCCCGGGGGGCCGCAGGCTGTTAGGGGGAGGCAGCTTTAGCTACACCCACCCCATGCTGCGTCCCGGGAGTCATCGGCGTCGATAGTGGAGAGGGGGAAGGCGTGCGGCGGGTGCCCCCCCCCCCCCCGCAGCGGCGCGCTCCCGCGCTGCGGCGCCTCCTCCTCGGACTCATCCGTGCTGCGGCGCCGTCTCTGGGGTCGTGGCTCCGACCGAAGGCCGTGACCTTGACCCCGCGACGGCGACGGAATCTTCGTGGGTGTGTGGCTCCCCATTGCCTTCGGCTCTGAGTCGACCGACCCCGCGGACGCGAGCGACATGCTCGAGCTGGCCTGCGACGAGCAAGCAGACCGTCCCGCGGGTGAGTCGTAGGCCAAGGCACGGGGGGGGCGCTGGCGATGCCGGCGCCGGGGGCGCCAGGGGTGCCGGGCGCGCTCCGGAAGCCAGCTCGGTGTCGCGGATGCAGTCCCTAGGGGCGCAGTCGACGTGGCTGGGCGCGCAGCCGTAGTGGCGCGTGGATGCGCGACAGGGCGTGCAGGTGGCGCTGGTGTCGGTGCTGTGGGGGCCGGGGTGCAGGTGGTGGCCGCGGGTGCGCAGCAGAGGCGTGGGCGCGCGCCACGGGATTGCGGCGGTTTGCACCTGCTGCACGGGATCGCGAACAGCCGCACGCGCATGCGGCGCGCGCCCTTTGTTCGCGGCGGCGGGGGGCTTCGGGCGTGTGACAGGACCGGACGGATCGCGGGCGGGGGCACAGGTACGGTGTGCGGTCAGCTCGGTGGGGGCACCGGCGCAACACGCGCAGGCGCCGATGTTGCCGACGGGCCGCACGAATCAGCAGCTGCGCCTCGTCTCGCTCCCTCCTCCTCCGCTTTCTCCCGGGCTTCGGGCGTCTTCTTCTTCTTTATAGAGGGCCTCGCCTTGCCGGACGACTTCCTCCCCTCGGCTTGAGGGGAGGGGGGGAGGGAGTCCGGGTGGCGCCGGATCGGGCAGTATGATGTCGATGTTCGGCATCGACACCGTCCGGTCCAGCGCCCAGCGAGACACCTCGCAGGTGTCGGGGATGGGCATCTTCTTTTAGTTTGGCTTCAATCGGGTTGTGGGCTCGCGACCGCTACAGTGCCTTGGCACCGGGCAGCAGGTGGCTCCCCCTGTGCTCGCACCAGTGCTGGGCACTCGTATGAACACAGGGAAAGTGGGTAGACTTGCGATCCCCACCCTTGATTACCCCCAAATACGTGGTTTTTGGCGAAGTCTCCTCCCAAGTCCGTTGGTGGCGCTGCTCGTCACGAAAACCGACCTATGTGGACCACTGGCGAGTCCAGAAGCACATTTGACCCTGGTCAGCCCTTTTATACGAGAAGTGTGCAATTAATGACTGTTGTAATGCTTATTTTGACATCTTTATTTTTAACGTTACGTGCTAATGAGATTGTTGTGTTTAGGAAATGTTACTAGAAATTGTTAATTTAAAGGTCGTTAAACGTACTTTCAATGGGGAAGACCGTTAAAAGCTAATTGTAGATGGCGCCACCATAGCTGGTCTCAATCTGACCAATGAGGTCAAGGTATTTTAAAATATGAAATGACATTCCTTGATTTTCAACCAATGACGATGCTTGGAACCGGCTATGCTAGCGTCATTGGTTCCACAGTGTGCATCCCCATTGATACCAATATTAATTGGTTGATTATGTATTCGTCGATGGTTGGACATGCTTGAAACTTATTTTCGCTCAGGTGCGATTTTTGTGACGCCGAGTGTATGTTGGGGTTGGCTTCCAATTGCTCCATAGAACATAAAAATTTTACAGTAAACATAAGTACATTATTATGTCTTCATAATAATGTACATAAGTGTTATGTAATGTTACTAATACTTATGTCTATTGTTTACAGTGTCACTGGCGAATTCAATCCCGTTTATTGGTTTTGGCTTCTTAGACAACTTCATCATGATCATTGCTGTAAGTATTACTCCCAGTCAGCTCTGTTAAATATGACTCTGTTTAGTCTGTCAGTTAGATTATCGAAAAATATTGGACCCTTGTTTTTTTGTGTTATCAAATTATGTAAGTAATAAAAACTGACGAAGATTTAATGCGTCAAAGATTATGAGTAGGGGATGGTGACGTCACTTTCCGGTAAAAAATGTACGCAAATGTTACGCACCTTATCGTCTTCATTTTTTGTTTACGTGAAAAAAGAAAAAATATGTTATTATTATTATAAGCCTATACCACTGCAGGGCAAAGGCCTCCCTTCCCTCCTTCTTTCTACATTGCGCGATCTAATGCGATTGTAGGGCAATCCTTTGTGAAAGAGTAGCTCATCCCGCCATCTACGTCGGGGCCTGACGTGTTGTTGTTTCCTGCTACTTGGTATCCACTGAGTGGTAATTTTTACCCATTGCTCCTCCGACATGCGGCAGATGTGACCAGCCCAGTTTGACTTCAGCCTATAGAAGCTGTTATGCCAACATCAGCTATTTGGATTTGGAGCGAAGTATGAAGTTTCTGATGCGGTCCATAAGTTTGACACCCAGTATACTTCGCTCCATAACTCGTTGGCAGACCCCAAGTGCGGACTTCTGACGATTTGTAAACGATCACGTCTGCGCTCCATAGGTGAGGGTGGGGAGAATGCACATGTTCATGAGCTTTCGCTTAAGTGCGAGAGGGAGAGATCCCTTCATAAGATGTTTCATCAACCAGTAGCTTTTTTATCTTGTCTTGCCTAGAAAGAGACTATCAGGCCGAGGTATATGTACTCATGGACATATTCAATCACCACACCCCCAACCTCTATGTTACGCTCTGTGCTATTCATCATGAGTTTTGTTTTTCTCATATTCAATGAAAGCCCGACTTGCACACTGGCGTGGCTCAGTTGATCGAAAAAATATCCTGTTTGTCATACGGGTGTGATAATTTGGTATGACTACGAGTCGTCAACGTATCTCTGAATGGGAAAAGTTGGCCCGGTGGCAGATAGGCTGCTGTGCTGTGCTGATATATTTTTTGCAACAGCTGTATATATATTTATATGTAAGTTCTATGTTTGCCAAGTGCAGAAAATATTGCGGTATGTGTTAAGCTGTCAAAACTCAAAAGCTTTTGAGTAATCTACGAATGCGAGGTATAACGGTAGATTGAATTCTTGGTGATTTTCAATGATCTGGTTTAAGGGGACTACAGGAGCTAAATTAGCAACTCTGTTAAAGTTCTATTCAGCTTGCACTACATAATCGGTTGTTAGGTACGTCAGTCACTGCGGGCCGAAGAGTGCGAAATGAGTGGTTTCTATCGATTTACAAAAAATATCTATTGATTGGACTAAAAAAATAAAACACTACCATGCTAATATGTTGCTTTTAGAATTATTTTCTAAAAAATCAGAATGATCGCATGTAAATACATGTCTGATTTTTTCACACGGCATTCGTTTATAAATCTGTAGGTGAAAAGTTAAGTCACATTTTATAAAGTAAGTATTCAGTAGAGCTCATTAAAGATGTCCTTTATAATTTTACATCTGCGAAATTAGCGGCTGTAGGACTTAATGTCTTTTACCATTTGATCAATACGGATATTCTGAATAAAAATCATTTAAAACATAAAAATGACAAAAAATGGACTTAAGGTCCTTTAGCTTTCACCTACAGAAATATAATCGAATGCTGTCATTTCAAACAGGGTGACAGCATCGAGACGTCGATGAGCGCGTACATAACACTGACGACGATGGCGGCGGCCGCGCTCGGCAACACGCTCAGTGACATCGTCGGCATCGGCTCCGCCTACTACGTGGAGCGCGCCGCCGCCTGGGTCGGGCTGGGCGCGCCCAAGCTGTCGCCCGTGCAGCTCGACATGGCCGTTTGCCGGCGGGCGTCCAACATGGTGAGTGTATCAATACAGTAGGTATAGGTTTGCTGTAAGAAAACCCAACTCTGGGTTAAGCTCGCCTTTTTACATAAGCTATATTATTGCAATTAATTTGTATATCTGTTATTTTGTGTGCAATAAAGAATAAATAAATAAGTGATAACAGCCCTTACTTACGATGCGACCCTGAGGCTCCGCTCCTAAGACGACCTTCTTTCCCGGATATATAGATGCTCTGCGCGACCCACTGGCTGCAAAGACGTATATTCTTAAACCATATATAACAAGTCATGTGACATCCACGAACCTGCATGGGGCCCATATTATTTCCCTCGCCACCGTAGCCCATATGGGACCAGTGTGACCTGTGTCTCATAGGTGGAGACCTTGTAGGCTGATTATTCCACAGCAGACTGTGAGAGGTTATTTAAAATATAAACAATAGTGCACTCCTTAGCTCTCTTATTCATTCTAACCGTTGAGCCACACGCAAGGTGCCGCTTGGCGCAACACGCGTTGTCCGAGGCTGTGGACTAGCTAGAAGACAATAGAAGTTAGCCTAATCTGACTGTCACGCCATGTTGTTTCCAGGGCCGCGTGCTAGGCATCACAATAGGCTGCATCCTGGGCATGACGCCCCTACTCTTCATAGAAGACGAGTCGAAACCCGAGCAGAAAGCCGACAAGAAAGCTAAATAGGTAACTGACACATATCTCTGAAACTTTAACTTGTAAGAAGCTATCGTGTCCTACCCACTGACTTAGTTCCTGTGGTATAGGAGATTTGTACTAATGTACATAGTTATAAAGTGCAGTATCTAACGAAGCAAACAAATTGCCGATGCTATACAAATTAAAATACCTTTTTTAGTATATCGAGCAGTGTCCGCTTCGATGGCGCGGCCATGACGTATTTAAAAAAAAAAATATGCGACGATTTTGTAAAAAATTGTAAAAGTAGACTCCCAAAACCATAAATTTGTCAAAGCTATGGTTAAAAAGTTACAAGGGTTTCAACGTGGCCGCGCCATTGAAACGCTCCGAACCACGCGGCCACGGAGATCTTTAAAACTAAGCATTGCAGAGACCTGAAATTTTGGTAAGCAACAGATTGAATTTGTAAAAAAATTGTAAAAATATAGAAAAAATCCTGGGCTTATTTTAGGAGCTGTAAGACTAATGCGCCATGGCCGCGCCATTGAAACGGTGAAAAACACATTTTCGCCGATATCTCGCTGAAAAAGCAACACACGGGTTTAGTACAAGTGTGTGATTTTGGATGTTGATAGGTTTTTTAATTTCCCTTGCTTATGTACGCTCTTAGTACATAATCTTTTAGAGGAATTTACTACTTTACCTCTTAGACAATGTAATTAATGAATGAAGAGAGTATACATTATTTACAACTCACAATAAATACCTAGGTATAATATATTTATGCGCTGAGTCCATGTTATAACTGAAAACTTGTTTTAAAAGTTTTCTCTTGCTGCAATTGTTTAAGAATTATAAACAAATAGAGTCTAAATACCATACGTCTTATGAATATTACACCTAATATTATGACTTAATAACGAATTCAAAGTTAAGCAATATTAAGGCAGTATTATTTAAAATAATAGTGCTAAAACATTCATTTTATCAAACATATAAAAAACTAAATAATAGTACTATTCTGTAGTTATTTAATATTGCACTATTACTCTACGCACAAAAATCTTTTATCACCTATTCACCTCTTGACTTCCACTTATAATAATAAAAATACGTATAAAAGCTACGCAATAAAATGGATTATACTCAAATAATTTATATTAACACGCATCATGGGCATAGTTGGGGGAAAATTTCTTTAAAATACAATATTACCACAAAGCCCATCCTTGAGTTAAAACACCTACTTTCTCAGCTACACCCATGCCACGCCTAGTTCTGGCACGATAGCACTTTGAGTTTACTTTGCTAAGTTAGTGTTTCTTAAGCCCTTGTTCTAAAACGAATAATGTTCATATTAACATAAGCAAATGTAAGCGTTTCATAGGAAGTTGAACCTTATTAAATAGGATTCATTTTCGTATGCCTCTTTCTATTTATTTTGAAAAAGTATCCTACCACAATTTTGGCTTAAATATTTATTAGTGGTAGGTATAGATATAGTGTATTTGGGCACAGCATAACTCGATATTCAATTGTACCAATTTTCGAATGTATGTAGCTAATTAGTACATAGTTTATGTATTCGAGTCTATTGGGATCCACAACTTATGTTTATACCTTCAATGTATATTGAAAGTGTTTCTAATGAAAAATAATATTTCTAATCATACTGAATATGAAATGTATAACAAATTGTTACTATTATAAATAGATGTCACCGTAAAATTGTAAAAACTGTTACATTGTAATCTATCGAGCAAGATTGTAAACTGTCGAAATATTGTCAACGGAACATACCTACTGCTTACAATATAACGCATTCGTTTTTGGTAGCTTATAAGCCGTCCACAGCGCGCAACTTTAATAATTCATTGTTCAGTTGACAATATTCCGACAGTTTACAATCTCGCTAGATAGATTACAATCTAACGGTTTTTACAATTTTACCCTGACATAGATAAGTCAAGTGCTGTTCTAAATGGAAGTAAGATTGCAGGTATATTGTTGTTGAGTGTAGATATTTTTTTTAAGTTAATTTATTTCTAAGATATTATGTTCGTATTTTATTTAACTGGTTTTGTTTTTGCAAAATATATTTAACTGATCTTCGACGTAATGAACTTTTCTTGCCATGGGTAGGTCTCTGGCAATTTACTCTAATATTATAATGAAAGTGTTTGTCCAGCGAAACTGAAGTTTCAAAGGTCAAAGAACTCTGCTTGCTTTGGGCAGCAATAGCACGCTTCTAACGCTGTAATATTACTTTAGTAGTATGACTTGTGTGCAATATTATTTTCATGATCATAGTGTGACTACCGACGATACCTCTGCAAAAGCAGATGTATTGTAAACTGTCTACTGGCAGGTAGTTCCACAACAATTACGTTCAGTTGTTTCCTCCTATTTGGGAACACTTGCAGGTTTAATATTCTCCGCAATAACTTTATGAATGTAATAAGTCGTTGTGAGTAGGTACTTACAGGGTATGGTAAAACTCCAACCTATAATTCTTATAAAAGTGATGTAGTAACCTATTGGTAGCTCAATATAAAGCACCAAAGTTGTATCTAGTCAATGCACAGTCTAATTGTACATACTTGTACTGTGTATGAATTGTATTAGTACAAAGTTGGCACTGGTTGAAACCCCGCGCAAGTTCCTTTGTGAGTAAAAACAATAATTTAAAGTATCTTGTATAATTTTAAAATATTTGTATGTTATTAGTGTAGAAACGTATTATTGGATGGTTAAAATACTGCTTACATAATCAGAAGTGTTCTTGCTATGTTCATTTACTCGAAATAGTTTTTAATTTTCTCGCTCGTTTCCAATTTCCTCACCGCATTCAAATGAACTATTGACTTGCAATGCTATAATTAGATTGCTCAAATCATATAACTATTAAACCAATCTATGGTGACTCCAGAAAACAGGCACACAACATTCAGATTTAGGCTGAGACCTCATTAGTGCGTTGCGTCGTCGCACGACGAAACGACTACGAGCCGGCGAAGTATAGTATTGTACCATGGACGAGCCTAAATGTACCTATGCGGTGCCAGTGTGCAGGTCTCGCAAGGAGCAGGTGAGCAGGTGTCTTCTGTCACTATGAGTGAATCATAAATGCTTTCGCGGTTCTGTCAGACTTTTTGTAATCCCTTCATCTTCTTCTTTTTACAAGCGACCCACCCCGTCCATTTGAAGTATACGTTAAATGTGCGTAGTATTTTAACCACGCACTTGTTTCTAAATGAATTGTATTAATGTCATGTAAACTTGTTATATTAATTGGTCAGTTATTCTACAGAGTGTTAATTATGCGTGTGTTATTCTATGAGTGTCATTTCTGGATGGAATTAATAAAAAGTTATAATTCCAAGGACTTGTTTTTATTTTACTACGATCATCGGTGTATGCAGATTACTCTTGTTTCACTATTGTTACACGCTTCTAGGTTGAACATATGCGCAGTACAGTAGAGAGGTGCACTGCAGTCTGCAGAACCCTGCTGCGGGGCTACACACATGGTATCGATTTCTTAAATTGACACACTACATTATAAATGAAACAAAAAAATATGTCGTAATCATCGTTTAATAAATAATTATCACTTGTCGATAGAGATATGCGTATGTAAAAGCTGCATTTGTTTAAAAAATACGCTAAACAAGATGAGAGGTCATGCAGGGGCACATAACACTAGGCATGCGCGCGCACGCACTGGTGGCGCCACGTCGCGCAACTGTTGCGGGCGACATCATTGTGCTGAGAGTATGACATAGATTATCTAAAAACTATTGATTCATTAGGCGTCCTTATGTTAATGATTCATAAATGACTCGTTTTCCGTAGGAAAAACACAGACATTGTTTCATTTGACTCGTTAATTAGGTAATAATATGATCCCTACTCACTAAATACATGCAATTAGTTTCACTTTATTTCTGTGTACAATAATGTTTCCTCTTAGATATTATTTTATGTGGACATCATATGTACCTCAATTGAATCCTATAAAGATGTCTTGTAAACTTAAAGTTAGGCAGGTTAAATCAAATGAGCATGGACGACAAATTTTTAAGTCGCCCACAACAGTTGCGTTTCGTATAATTTTACAATTAAACCTAACTAGAGTGCGAGGAAATGATACAAATACTCCGTTTAGCAACAACGCCACATAACTGCGAGACTCCATTTCAGTATCATTCACTAGTTATCTACTCAGAAATACTTACAGCTAACATTTTCTTTAATGTTTTTTTTTTATCACAATGTGATGCATTTGGCAAAACACTAACATTCAAACGTGGTCGTATTTTTTGATAAAATTGTATAAATTCAATACGTATCCTATCCATTAGGAGTTATAAACGTCAAAAGGGTTTTTAAGCAGTATAGTATAATTATTATTTACCATGTATTACTTATAATGCGTTGTACTTTACTGAGCCAACATTACAGCTCGGCCGCTGTCTGGCTGACCTCTCCATCCCTGGGATGAGCACTCCGCGCGATGATGTGCCACCGACATCCCGTACATTATCTTATAATTTACTTAAAATCAATGAAACAGCTCCAACGCTCGTGTAAAGCATCAAAATATATGTAAACGTATAATAAATCACAACATAATTATATCATAATTGCATTCAACGCTAAGTTGGCTCAGGTGGCGTAACGCGTTGCGTACCGCGATGCGTACTAAGCGCATTATTTACAAAGTTACTTGAATTTTAAACCAACTCTTATTTACTATTACCATAAGGACTAGATCTCATATGAAGTAACGTGATACGATGTTAGATGCGCGACTAGCAAGCGCCGACTACTGAACCATTCAAATGTATCTAGTGTCGCAACTATACGATCTAGTTGTGTAGTGGGCTCTTGCGCTAACTGTTACATATAGCGAAGTACTCTCGGGTTTATTGCAAACTGCTGTACTGTATACGTGGCTATCTAATCTCTGATCGTTCATACGTTTACACTAGAAATTATTTCATGTTTCCTAACTCTAAAGTTCGCGAATAATTACATGGCAGACGCTTCACTAAACTGAACATAAATGTTTTAAATTTTGGTAAAATGTACTGAAGTGTTTACAAACTTGGGTATTTGGGTTACAATGGAATAATAATGACGATAAAATATTAGAGGGATATCGATATACAATGTAAGTTCGAGATAGTTTAACTTAAAGTAGAAACGTTATACACTTATGTACAGCTTGGTCATGATTACAGATACACTTAATTTAAGCTGAAGATGAGATCCTTAAATTTAGAGGCTATAGACGCGATCATTCTCAAAATAAATACGTATAGGTCTTTACAAAGTGGTACAGTTATGATTATGTGCTTTGTTTATATAAAATGTAGTACTATCATGTGGGTTATGCTTGAAATTGTTTTTTGTTCCAATATTACATGTAAGCGGATTTTTATAATGAGCTAAGTTATTCAATTTCTGTTTAACACGTTTTATATAATTGGAATAATATTGCGGTTCTAGGGTAAGGATATTCATTGTTTAACAAAATGAAATAATAAAAAAACCAAACAAAAAACCGTGTTTGGAAATCACAACTATCATTTTTTGACAGGTATATGAAACGGTTCAATACGGAAAATAGGGAAGACAACTGTGAAACTAATGGCGCTAGCATAGTTTGTTCCAAGCATCGTCATTGGTAGAAAATCTGGTAATGTCATTTTATAATTCAAAATGGCTTGACCTCATTGGTCAGATTGGGAACAAACTATGCTAGCTCCATCTGCTTTCAGCTTTCACCGGCCAACCCGGTAGTGTGTCAATTTGATACACAATTAATTTCGCTGACTGTACATAACATCAAAATAAGTTACCAGACGCAGACACACGTTACTACAAAATACTTAAGTATATCACATTCACATTGGACGCGGCGAACTAACTAGGTCGCGCAGTCGTGCATACAGCTAGTTTGATAACAGTTTCACAACCAAACCTGGTGTTAGTAAATAAATATGTACATCAAAATAAAACACCGATATGCACCGTTCGTTATAGTCCCTCCTGACACATTCACTGACGCATTCGCCCAGACGTCAGATAGCTGAAGTTTTACTAACTGCTGCAGTCAACGAGATACGCATTCATAGAGGAAGAGGAGCTAGCTGAGGTATTTGTAGTAAAAGCAAAGATACGTAGTAGGGCTCGCATCCACCGCAACATTTACAGTTTGAGACCGTTGTATCAACATTCTATCAGTAATCAGACGTGAACAATTCCTGTATCGACATATTTGGCAGTAAAAACATTTTATTTTCCATATTCCCGGTCGTGATTAAAATAGTCATACTCGTTTATCTGGCTTTGTTTTTCAATATCGACTTTCCTTATAAAACAACATGATTTGGTAAAATTTCGACAAAACCGGAAGTAGCAAGGTACAATGCGTCATTTTGTGAACTTAATGTAAAATATAATATTGCTCGATAAAAGGCTCGTATATATATTATGACTAATGAGTATCGATGCACTAACCGCTAAACATAGCAATATAAATGCCATCCACGTCGACCGTCAAACGGTCGACACACCATAGCAGCTAAAACTAACAATTATTACGAAAAATGTAGCACTACATATATTATATACATACTAATGTCTAATGTACAAGTTGCTATGTACAAATCAATATTAATATAAGTAGGTATGTTCCTAATACATAATTTCACAGCTGGCGACAACTTGAAAACAATCTAGATAGTTTGTGTCGAGGTGTACGAGGACAGTCCGTGTGAGACTGTGAGCTCACGGAAACACTAAGCGACGCTACGAGCGAGGAGGGCGTCGAGTGTCGACTGTATTGTACTTTATAGTGTTTCACGTCATCCACGCTAGTCTGTGGCGAGCTACACGCCGCGTGACACAACTCACAACATTGTACAACATTGTACCACATCGCATATCAATGGATATTCTGAAACGCCACCGTTCGCGCAAATTGTTGTGTCGTCAGAAGCGCTGCCAACACGCGCCCACGTCTCCCGTACGTATTCCTTGTAAACGAATAAACACTACAACTACATAATAAATGGTAATCGATTACTAATCGTGTATCGACGCATACTCCGCACCTTTTGAAGGCAGCAAACATGTAATTGTTCTAATAAAACAAGAGAAACAAATAATACTGTTATAAACATTTACAATTTAGACGTCAACGTAAACAATTGACTTAGGTAACATTCATATCGCGTCATCCGAAATATACTAAACATAAAACAATGTTACTTTGTACCCAGTATGGCAAATAAGTAGTCGCTAATATTACTTGTTTTATCATTGATCTAGAATTGCTATTAACTTTCAAATATACTTCTTGTACTTATTACACTAATAATTATTTAACTAACGTCTACACTCCACGAATTTTCAAAATTCAAACAATGAAATCTCTACTTTTTGGCGTAATTTCAACAAATGGAATGATATTAAATAATTAAAAATTTTGGTCTCACTAACACATCGAATTATTATCATAATCTTAATTGTCGTCTCAAAGTTTTACAAATCAATAAATATATTCGCTAGAACTAATGTTTGTTTGTCACTCACAAGCCGCACATCGGCGCACGTCGTCGGCGCACGGCTACGTGGTGACTGAGCTGCCGTCAATCGTATGGAAACTGTAGAGTCGAGTGGTCGCTCCGCTCACGCTTCGCTCACTACGCTCAGGTGTTGGTGTGCGCGGTGAGCGGGTCGGCGCTGTGCTCGGTGCGGTAGTCGGGCTCCGAGCTGTTCCGCTGCAGCGCCTGCAGCTCGGCGCGCGCCGCCGCGTCCGGTACGCTGCGCCAGCGCAGATGACGCGCGCGCACGCCGTACGCCGCCTCCTCGAAGCCCGAGCGCAGCCCTAGCACGATGCTCAGCGCCGACGCGTCCTGTCCGTGGCAGCCCGAGTACCGGTACTGCGGCTTCTTGTCGAACCGGCAGCCCACCGACTGTGCACCTGAATACGAGGATATACAGTTTCATTAGTCGATATTCAATACACCATATGACAACTGCATCGTGGAAAATAAAATGGCGGTGATGAATGTACAGGATCTCACCTATGGGCATGATGCAGTCGAGCGTGAGCGCGCACTGGATCCAGGGGCGCATGATGTCGAGCACGGCGGGCTTGTTGGCCACGATGAGGCGCGTGACGTCCATCATCTGCACGAACAGGAAGTCGTCGATGGTGGCGTGGAAGTAGTGGAACATGCGCGGGTGCGTGAGCGAGGTGACGGCGGCGCGGCGCGGCCAGGCCAGCACGCCGCTGCCCGCCGCCGCTCGCGCCCACAGCGCCGCCAGCTCGGCCGGCGCGCCCGTCCAGCGCTGCGACGCCTCGCAGAACACCACGCCGCCCACGCGGCTCAGCGCGTGCTGCGAACATCACATAACGCACATCAGCATAACTATACAACAATCGGTCTACCTATTATCTTACATTGTTTAATTACTCTAACAAGAACGTCTTTCTCCGATGATAACGCTAAATCGACAGGTTTTACCTGACCTACCGCGACCGATGTAAATTTACAAGGGCATTACTTGCTTATAGAAAGGATAGTTTTGTTCTGGTGCATGACTGCATGAGGCCGTTGCACTCAATAGAAGGAAACATTTTTTATACATCAGTATACAACATAATAAAGCTGATAACAACTAATAAACAACGCGTGAGTCACCAGGGAGCATACTGCTCACAATGTAGGTCATCATTAAAAAATGCAGGCAATTAGTATGAAAGCCTCGGTTTAGCGCAGGTTCGCGCCGCGCTATGTCAGTCTTTGTTCTTCAAAGTAAAGTTGTGTCGTTTCATTTAAACACGTCAGTAGCCGGGAGAAGCGTACGAAATAATTTTATCTCGGACAAAAAAAAAGCTAGCTCAGGGACTGTCCAGTATTTTTGCAAAATCCAATTCTCATAATTTGAACGCTGAATCTGACAGAAAGACATTTGTATACCGATATTATTTATGTACTGAGGATCTGCATCTTTTATCAAACATAACGGTTTAAAGCCTGTACCGATATAAGATCCCCCCAAAAACCACCTAAACAAAAAGAACAAAGGATCGAGAAATCAAAAAATCAAAATCAAAGCATTTATTTCAAGTAGGCCAATAACGGGCACTTTTGAAGTGTCGAAACAAAGATGAAAATTAAATGTAGCTACAGTCCCAGTCACAAGACATAAAAACTGTGAAAGTACTGTAGTTGCCCATTCCCTAACGTAGATCTCTATGGAGAAGAACGGGCAAGAAACTCCATGGACACTCTTTTAAATCAAAATATTGTTACAAAATCTTGGTTATATCATTCATGTTGAGATGGTAAATTATGTGAGAACAATGTAAGAGAAGGTAAGTAGACTAATGAGGAACTGACACGGCCATTTAATCAGAAACTGAACCACAAAGCTTTAACAGTTCTTTTGTAAATGTTGTCAATATAATAAAAAAAATAACAACTGTCTTGAAATGACAGTTTGCTGACCTATAAGCTGTGCAGCGCAGACGAGGACGACAGACTTTTTGTGTGCGACAGACAAAAACTCTCTGTCCACAAGGCAATCAGTAGGATCCAGATCCTTATACTTAATGGACAAAAAGCTAGTCAATCACATCAGTCACACAAAATTTGTCGCGAGTTTTTGTCTGTCGCAGACTTGTACACACAAAAAGTCTGTCGTCTGCCCTGCCCCTTAATCTGACTAAAATAAAACATTGATTTTCATATTGAACAAATTATACGAATTATATCGATGATTATTTATTCGCGAGCGTGGCAAGCTAGACGCCAAATGTCCAGTTATTTCGAGAGCACTTACAACGAGACAAAAACTCAACTAGCTTCCATGTATCACAAATCATAAAACTAAGTCGGAACATGTGTGCCGAGTATAAGAATAATCACGACGAACGCGCGACGTGCTTAGAGCAATCGTTGAGATCCCTGGATTCCTGTATTTACGACAAACAGACGGTGAAGCGCTTGATGCTCATCCCGAACGGAGACAGAATTCTTGCAACTGGTTTTAAACAAACCAGGGAAAATGGATGAAATTAGTTTTATGGAGCGCATGCAGTTAGGTAATTTAAACAACGCCCGCTTTAATTATGTTCAACCGCTGCAATACGTTTATGAAGTAGGTAATATTGGCTAAGCTGTTACAACATTGTCAGGTCAGTCAGGGCACATGCACCAAGGTAACAAACCAATCAGAGGTCATACGAAATATTTTGAGAATGTATACCTAACTAATGTGTTTCGACAATTAAGCGGAAGCGTTGGTCGAAATACGACTTCCAGCCGTTTACCGGTTAATGTTTACGCCTCTGTAGTAATAGAATTAAAAGGTTTACCGACGGAGGCGATGGAAATAAAAAACTGACACAAAATCTACATTCAATGAGTGAACATGAGAACCGAGAGTACTGACGTATCGTATTTAGTCTTCCGATCTCGTATAGTAATTCAATCTCCTCGTGGGGATATACAGTATACTTGGCTGCCAACTTATTAATGCACGAGCAGATTTCGTGTGTGCCCTATATAAGTCTATTCACTAAACACAAGAAATTACCATGTTCCGTGTTAAATTAAATGAGCTTAACAAAAGCAACTGAACATAAATTTAAACATAATTCTAAACGTCGCGTCTGGTAAACCTCATAAAATCTAGGAATGTAGACCTTGATTTTCATTTAGCGCGGTCTGCTCTCGATTTGACAAAACCACTTAAATAAATAGAACTCCCAAAATATGGGTGATTACAACTATTTGCGTGCAGTGACCCAGACACGCAGACGACACAGAGCAGACGGAACGTCACGGTCGCGCCCGTCACCTGGGGCCCTGGGCCCCGGGACTGGCCTCGCTTGATGGATCCACTAATCGGTTACTGCGTGCCATCGCGTGACGGGATACGCTTTATGTCGATAATGAGGTAACAAACACGCCTTGTTCGAGATCTATCGTGATTCCTCGGCGAATTGAAAACGCAATCAGAAACACCCATTTGAAATGCCTCCTAGAATGTTCATTACCTAGCGCACGGGGATCTCACTTACAGTCACCGAGCACCCCTACCCCTACTGTCCTCCCTCGGCAGACGGTTCGTTTTTATTACCTTTTAGGGTTACATGAGAGCAGCCATTTGAGCCAATGAGGCCGGCTGTTTAGAAAACGTCCGATTGACGTCCACTTTCCTAAATAAATACGTAGGAGTAAGCCGACCAAATGAACCGACACGACGACCATTAGAAATTCCTTCACAATCTAGCATTCACCTAGTTTCAGCTCAAAATACAGCTCAGAAATACTTTTTAGTTTTTTGGCACCTAACATCATTTAATGTGGGTAATATAGAATGCTTTCATTTCTCCCGATTCCTAGAAATTCTAATCAGTCAGCTGAGCAAATATTCAAAACCGACGAGCGGCGTTAAGACTGTTACATTACTTAAGGATGAGCTTCGTATGATTCGCACGCGTCCTTGCTGTACTCGCGGAGTCGCGGTTGATAACGTGCCGGCATTTTAACAGCACGCAGACAATAGACCGATTAGCCATTACATATTAATGCATATATTATATCTATGCCTAAATTTACATATGTCGCAACAGACACTTGCGTTCATGCGTTGTACGTTGCTTGGGAAAGCGATACACATCGGTGATAACAATAAGTCGGTGAATAACTTCGTGGTGCAATATTTCTTGCGAATAGCGTTGCCAGGCGTCCGGATAAAGCCGGACATAGTTAGGCTTTTTGATTGCGTGTCCGGCCAAAATAAACGGTGTCCGGCTTTTTACATTTTTCAAAAGAGCGAGCGCGGAGAGTGGCCGAGCGCAGGCTGATCGACTGATGAATTTATTTGACTGTATAACAATAAAATACTAAATTTTATTAGAATTAAACAAGATTTATGCCTGGAAAAAAATCTTGATTTTTCATTAAAAAAATTGTCGTTCCTATTAATACAGAAACACAAAACATCAATAATATAATTATGTTGGTAGGTGTCCGGCCTTTTCACCCAAATGTCCGGCCAAGCTGGCTGGTCTGTCCGGCTATTAGGTTTGGCGACCTGGCAACTGCGAATAACATTCACCGTACGTACGAGTATTTAAAGAGCTTAGAGACAGTCAGCAAAACGCTGTGGAATCTGAGACGATAAGGCGGTCCAGCGTCGGCAGTTTGAAAAGTAGCTTTACACGCGGCTTCGCGGCAAGTCAGAAATTATCTTACACAGAACTATTGGGAAAGAAAGTATCTCATGTCTTAACCCAGCTACTAGTCTATACGTGTACCAAGTTTCAGCCAAATCTGTTCAGCCCTTGAGAAAGCCACCTTAGAAAGTAACAGACGTTACTTTCGCATTTATAATATGTATGGATATGCTATTAAAATGCCATTTGGCAACGATCGACGTCCATAAGATGCAGCACTTCGCCATGTTCGGCAAAACGCTGTTCCCCGTCGGCGGCGGCGGTCGGCGGACCGCGCAGCCTTATCTTATAGACATGAAGTTTATGACCGATATCAACAATTTCGCGGCGATGAGTGTGGGTGGTGTGAGCAGTGGGCACGCCGTGCTCTCATATTGCCTCAGCCCTTTTTATGGAACCATAAATGTTGCGATATAGATCCACATGCTTTTCCCAATATTCTAATAGACTTCTTCGTAAACGCGCATCAAAGTATAATTTGAAGTTTAAGATCTCTTACTTGAATAAATCATTAAAATTAATTAAATGTGCCAAAACTTTCTTTGTTACTCATAAGTGCATTGAACTAATCCAGACGTGCAGTTCCTACATTTAAACAGTTCTAAAAAGTGTTAAATAAACAATCATAAAACATTGACTAAAGTGCAAATCATTGTGTGGTTCTTCGAACATCGCGGCTAGTGCACGGGAATAGCGCGGCGCTACGCCGGCCGGTGACACTTCGTTATCGTGTTTGGAAGAAACTTGTTTTGACATTTGTCGACTCGTTTGTAAAGCACGTCTAAGCCCCAGAATTTTCATTCGCTGCATATTTGGATGAAACACAATATAAGCTAAGTGGTTTCAAGTATATCATAATATATTTTAAATGAACATGTTACGCTCACCTGATACTAAAATCAAATGTTCTTCGGACACTGATCTGAATAGAACGCCTGGAACGAGTGACGAGCAATACCGTAAACGTAAACAACTTGAGTCAGAATTTTCTGAGGCGATTAGTACGTTGTCGCTTGATTTGAAAAATACCTTGAACGAGTGGAGACTCGATATGGATGCCAGATTATCTACAATATCTGATAGCGTAGCCAATATAACATCAGAATTAGCCGCTCTAACGCAAGTCACTACTGCAATAAAAAGCGATGTAAGTTTTCTCCGCTCAGAACAGCTATCCATCAAACAAAGTATTAAAAAACAAGACGAGAAACATAATGCACTGTCACAAGAACTAGTCGAAATACGTAAGTCGGTTCAACATACCATGGATGAGCAAACTGGCATCCAGGAGCAAGTTGCTGATTTGAAAAGACACAGTAAAAACATGGCGGACTTGCAAATGACTATGGCTGGGCTAGTTGCTAAAATATACTACATAGAACAAGGTGCTCGGAGTTGCAATATAGAGATTTGTAACATGCCTGAAAGGCGAGGTGAAAATCTGGTCACCCTAATAGAAAACATTTTCTCAAACTCAAAATTACCTATTTACGTTCATGAACATTTGACCCTGAAAAATAAGCAGTTATTTCGGGGATGTCGTAATGCAGCCACCATGCATAACTTCAAGTTGGTGTGGGTCAAGAATGGCACCATTCTTGCTAGAGAAAAGGAAGGTGCGCGAGCATTTGCCATCAAATCTACGCAAGACGTTGGTAAAATAAAATTAAACCCGCCTCGCAGGCAGCTGGTGCTTCTGTTGCTAGTCATTAACACTGTCAACATTCAGAACTTCAAACCGTACCGTCTCTTACTTCTTATTTTTGTTTTGGCAAATCCAGATGTTCATAATTTTATCTTTGTATTTTGTCTACCTCATTGATTGCTTTGCTTACGCTTTCTTTTTTCACTCAGTGCTTATCAAACTACAACTCTCCTATAAGTTATTGTTGTTTTATGTTTGTATGCTCAAGCTTTTGTTTCATGTGCCACTATATTACCTACTAGCGGACGTCCCGCGGTTTCACCCGCATAGTTCCCGTTCCCGTGGGAGTACGGGGATAAAATATATCCTATGTTACTCGTGGATAATGTAGCTTTCGAATGGTGAAAGAATTTTTTAAAACGGTCCAGTAGTTTTTAAGCCTATGCATTACAACCAAACAAACAAACAAACAAAGTTTTCCTCTTTATAATATTATTATAATATTATAATATTATATAGTGTAGATATACCTATTTTATAATATTATTATACTTATTTGTAGTGTTTTATTCAGCAATGGATGATCAGATGATTACTGTTTACTATCAAAACTGTAGAGGAGTTCGCACCAAACTGCATACGTTATACGCAAATATTTTGGCTAATTGCTACGACGTTATTGTCTTAACGGAAACCTGGCTTACACCGGAGATATCTGACGCCGAATTCATTGATGATCGCTACACTGTACATAGGTGCGACCGCGACCGTGAACCCACTGGTAAGAAGGAAGGGGGTGGAACCTTGGTAGCGATTCTCAAATCACTTCGTGCGGTTAGAATCAACCCTATTGCAGCCTAATATGCCGACATTGAATATGTTATTATTCAGATACCCAGCATAAATAGGGGTAAATTGCATATGATTAGTGCAGCTTATGCACCAACAAAGACTCCGGAATCTGTCTATGATGCCTATTTTCAAACGTTGGATGCCTACCTTGAAGATGGTGACGTCGAACGCTTCTACGTGATCGGTGATTTCAATTTACCTGCTCTTAATTGGGATACCAACATCAGTAACCACTCCAGTTTTGGTCACGTCTGCGGAAACAACACCCCTGTGGGTGGAATTGTGTGTAATTTTCTGTACACACATAATGCTATCCAGTACAACACGCTTAAAAACAAACGTAATAATTTACTCGATCTCTTTATCAGTAATGGTGACTGCATAGTGTGCGAAACTAATGATCTTTTATTGCCTCCTGATCAATTTCATCCCCCGTTTTATGTGTTAATTCCCTTCCAGACACGAAACAGTAATATGAAACGTAATACAATTAAAAGATTTAACTATTTTAAGGCTAATTATGATTATGACGCTATTAACCAGGATTTATCGGAAATAAACTGGGAGTCTTCTCTACGTAACTGCTCTGTAGACGAATCACTACTATCACTTTTAATGTTATTAAAACACATATTCCTTTAACATCAGTAAAGTCATCGAGGTTCCCAGTTTGGTTCTCACCAGCTCTCATACATATTTTAAAGAACAAGTGTAGAGCTTGGGTAAAGTGGAAACAATACAAAAATTTGTCAGACTATGAACAGTTTTCGCTTTTCAGATCCCGATTTCACGTTGAGTGCAAAAAATGTTATGATCGGTACATCAACACTGTTGAGGATAGTATTAAACAAAATGTTAATTATTTCTGGAAGTTCATCTCAAACCGTAAGTTATCCAAAGGAATTCCTTCTACTGTGCGTTTCAAAAATCAGTCTTCGAACAATCCTAGTGAAATCTGCAATCTCTTCTCTATGTATTTTAAGTCTGTCTATGAACCTTCTACTTTGTAAACTAATTTTAGCTCAAGCGCAGATTGTTCTGAGGACTGTACTGTTTTGGACAATATTCAATTCTCAGTTCAGCAGGTATTGAGACACCTGGAAACTTTGGACACCTCAAAAGGGCCTGGTCCCGATGCACTTCCTGCGATATTTCTCAGAAATACTGCTAAGAACATATGCGTTCCTCTACAAATTATTTTTAATAGATCCCTATCACAAGGAATCTTTCCTGATTCTTGGAAGCGAGCTCACGTAACACCGGTACACAAGTCTGGCCCTGCAAATGACGTCGAGAACTATCGTCCAATATCAATATTGTCGGCCTTATAGAAACTCTTTGAAAAGCTTGTACATAGTGTACTTTACCCGTTGCTTCATAATGTTATTGTTCCACAACAACACGGATTTGTCAAAAGAAGATCTACAGTAACAAATCTTGTAGCGTATTCAGAATACATTTTTAATGATATGGATGCTGGTATACAAGTAGATTCAGTCTATACTGATTTCCAGAAGGCGTTCGATAAGGTCGACCATGAGCTGCTATTGCGCAAAATTGCATTTAATGGCATACGTGGGAATCTGTTGAGGTGGTTTTCGTCGTATGTTTCCAAAAGGACGCAGCGCGTGGTGATTAATGGTTATCAATCATTTTCTATACCAGTGACATCAGGTGTTCCTCAAGGATCGATTTTAGGACCCCTTCTATTTATTTTGTTCATTAACGACATAAGCAAATGTTTCCAAAATTCAAAATTTCTTTTATATGCAGATGATTTAAAAATATTTAGGCCAATTAAAAACACAAGCGATTGTCTTGCTTTGCAAAGTGACTTAAAAAGACTGTCTGAATACTGCGTGTGTAATAAGCTTAAACTTAGCGTGCCTAAATGTTGTTATTTGGTTCACGACCTGGGTGTCATTTTTGATGACAAGCTTCATCTTGATGTACACATTAATACAATTGTTAACAAGGCTTGGCGCATGTACGGATTTGTTATGCGATCATCCACTGAATTCGTGCGCCCTCAGACCTACCTTTTTCTTTACAAGGCCTTAATTAGATCTCAAATAGAGTATGCAGTTGCGGTGTGGAATCCCCTATACGTTAAATATTCTAACTGCCTAGAAATAGTGCAAAAGAAATTTTTAAGATCTATGACTTTCAGATGCTTTCACTCTTCTGCGTCATATGTCGATTTACTGGAGAAATACAGCGTGTTAGGTTAAACGAGGGACATATTGAGGGAAGGTATTCAGTATTCGATTCTCAATCCAAATAAGTAAAAAACCTATAACCTTAATTTTTGACATTATTGTCTAATTAAATACATTACTCATGGACACTGAGCGCGCAAGTAGGTGTCACGCGGCAAAACACGTGCCGGTCCTGAGCTCCGTGCGCAAACTCCGCCCCTTTCCTTTGTAATGTCCCCGATGCACCGACAGGGCACATCCCCGCGCAAAAATGAAAAAAAAAAATGAATTGATTACACCTAGAAAGGTCATTGACCCGCACACATGTTCTGCGATAAGCGCATGGCGCACACGTTGCGAAACTTAGGCGAAGTTTTTGGTATGGATCTATCTGTTATGTACTAGTGTTTTCTTTTTGTTCATATGTTGATTAGTATCATGGAAGCATGGACTATTGCGGGTTTGAATAAGTACCTCATTTAAACTAACATACTGTATAATCTTCTAAGCCTTACTGGCCGGCGGACGTTCCTGGAGACCGTGCTCCTGTACGATCTCTGCAGAAACACTTATGACTGTTCTGATATTTGCAACAGAATTTGTTATTTAGTTCCCAGAAGAGTACATTTGCGTGCAGTGCGTAAGCAACCGTTGTTTGCCGTGAGAGCATGTCGAACAAATGCTGGTGTTCGAGCACCGTTGCGGCGTCTTGTTGACAATTATAATAAACACTTTCTTGACATCGATTTGTTCTGTGCAACACGTGGAGGATTCAGAAACTCGACTCACAAGGCAATCAAAGAATTAGACATCTTGTCTTCTCACTCTTAGAATTATTGAAGGACAACTGTTATGACAATTAATGTCATAATCATTGCACTCACTTTTCGTTATTTAAAAGTTTAAAATCACTGTTTTATGTTGACCTATATTTTTGTTACTTTTAACTTCTCTTTGAAGCGTAAATTTAATATTTTTACTTGTATTCTGTGAATAACGCTGCTGATTGCATAATTGTTAGATTTAAGTTTTCTGTCTGTAAGCTTTATTATGTAATTGTTTGTTGTTCCAAATAAAATAAAATAAATATTAACATATTCGACTCAACACTACACTCGTCGAATTAGATACATACTCAAATGTGTCCTGAAATTCTGACTACGAGCAGAAAATGTCGTAGGCTCATATAAGGCTAAGTAGAAGAGGTGCCGAGTTGCCGACACATCATTCAACGCACCGCGAACAATAGACTACTAACTAACTTCTCGAGTTCTTGACTTAAGCACCACTGGAACTGTGAGGTTTCTCAGCTGTACCTAGTTTAAAGCTTGCAGGTTGTAAGAAAGAGAGGTAGAATCATTATCATTTTTTTCTTGGTGAAATATAATCGTTTGCGCAAGTATTAATGCATTTCGCGGCTTGGGCTTTTGTGTCTGCATGAAAAGAAGCCTCTAAAAAGTGCCAGATAGCCTAATCTCATCGTTGTAGTGCGGCATCGCCGTGTTCCATGATAATAGTCGCCAACTCGCAACTAACGTCAAGGACGGGCATGCGGCACCGCAATCGTATATCGATAGAACACGACATTTGTAAATTAGTAAACCTTATTGTATAGACCGTGGAAATTCACGCTCACGACTACTTCAGCCTGAGTTTCAGGAACCAATTAATGTCACAAGTAAATAGAAATAGCCCCAACAGGTTGGGAAACTACTAGAATATCGGCTCATAATAATACTATGATGCTTATTTAATGGATGTACATCCACCCTTAACAAACGTCACGTAAGGCCGCAATACTGTCAAGGGTGTGATGATACATGGAAATATATGGTAAGATAAAGGAACCTACAGAGACCTACAAGCCTAACAGTCCCTACGACCCTAAGCCCTATAAGCCCTACAGCCCTAACCTACCATATACCTAGTATGTGATAAATAAATATATAAATAAGTTCAGGATGTCTGCACCATGCGACCTAAGGTTACAGACGGATAGTGGGCAGGAATACCAGGTTCGGGAAGGGTAAACTCACTGCCAATCCCGCAGACTCACGGGACTGATCCGAAGATGGCTAAAGGTGTCTTGGCCACAGCGAGGGGTAATGAGACAAGAATATAATATTCAAATCTGGTTTATTTACAAAATGTTCTGCTTATATACTACTTTTTCTTAACACACACTATTACACTTATTCTATGTGTCCTATGCGTGTAAGATGCAGCCAAATCATTATTTTAACTGGGCCGCGCGTGAGGCAGGCCGAGTGCTGAGTCAATGTCCAAAGGTAACATTGAACAATGGAAGAAGACATATACTGCGACTACCCCAAGTGCCAACCCATGAACCCAGGTGCGTAACCAAGTGGGTGGTGATGATATGATGCGTGCAACGCACATTAAGTACCAAAACTTTTCCATTAACCAGACCAAAAGAAGCTCTGAAAACCTTTTTCTTCAAAACTGCATAGAATTCACAGAAGCCATTGTTTCTCAAATGGTAGATTGCAAATTACCTACTGCTAGCGTTGGTAAAATCTTTCTATTAAAATATGAATTACAATAGTGCATTAGAGGTAATGAAGTTTCCCTAAGCTTCTTTTATCTGTGGTCCTGCGACCGTGTGTCCCACAATTCCAGTCTAATAAATTGATGCTGCAGAGCGCAGTAGCTAACTATCGTTAGAAGTATCGTGTAACGAGAAGTACCAAAAGTTCCATGATTACTGTGACATGCAGAGATCCATAACGCTTCTTACACGACTCTTGCGCTTCTAGCATTGTTACTAATTCACAGCTCACAGTGCAAAACTGCGAATAGCCGGCACACACATAAAGGGGTGTTGTTTGGAGGACATTATTGCGCTGTAGTCATCGAAAGTAATTACGGAGTGTTGCGAGCCGGTGAATATGTTCGTATCTTATCTAGTAGTGTTGACACAAGTGACGCCGGCACCACCGCACATCGCGCCCTCCACATTTGTCCACACGTTCCTCGAAGCTGGCTGAGCAATATTGCCAAAATAGGGCGTTATCTACTTCCTTCCGCATAAATAACCATCTCAGAACTTGACTTTGCCCTACCCTGTTTGGTCATATTAAACACAAATGCAACAGGAGAAATTCTCACCGTCTACATTTCGAACTTTGATTCCAATTCTTCCCATTACATTAAAATTGGAATACACAAAGTTATGGAGCCGTCTGTAATACGAAACAACACAAATATGTCCCATTGCGCAACGCCGCCGTTCCAAGATCATCTCTAATGCGCAGTGACCTTTTAAATGGGTTCATAGCAAAAGTCCGTATTTCTACACTAATCTAATCTTTAACCTCATCTAATATACTCTCAATTTAACAAAAACGTTTGTTCTAATACAATTGACCTACAGGTTAACTCGTGGATGTTGTTTCTGCTGGATAGGGTTACATTTTATCTCATTACGCTGTCCTGTCCCTGATAAATTAATTCTGTCACTTAAGTTGTTTTGCTCTCGGTAGTAGCATTAATGTGCAAGGGTCTAATTTCGACGGAATCACATAAAATGGTTGTTTGGAATATGCAGATGAAACAGCATTCCGGGTAGTTTAAGCTGTTGTACCATTGCAGCTAACACCGCTGGCTCACTGGCTGCCAAATGGTCTATGCATTGTCTAATTGAGTATTCAGTGAAGCGACCGGTGTTATTTTCACATTGGCTGTACAGCTTAAGTAAGTAAAGTCAGAGGGTGAAATCAAATGCGTCTCCGAGTTAATCTGTAACAGCAAAGTGGCGGCAGACGGAGGTTACGAACGCCTGTTGGTAACGCGATAGACTGCGATGTCACTCGCGCCGAGCCTAGCGGCCGAACGTGCCGCCTTTAGTACCGCAGTGCTGCTAATTACTTGTGAAACACGTAAAACTTGAAGTTGAACCATTGCTTAGGATGCGACAAAACTATTCGAATTTGTTTTGAACCCTATTGGCGTTGACTGATCCTTACCTACTGGGCATCTAAAACTTGAGTAATTTCTCTTTTTTGAATCCCTGATCACCAGGCCCTTTTCGCGTAATGATGTCTAATTCTCACCTGACTATATCATGCTCGGAAAAACGAAGTGACCGGTGTTTACGTAGAGATGGTAGCCAGCGTAAACATAATATTATGTCGTTATCTCAAGTATCTCGATGAAGGATAACATTTTCAGGTGCGTTTCGAATAAATTAACAGGCAAATACATGACGAACTCAACACTTTGTAGATATTACACACAGTGTTTAAGTCAAGTCCACGAAGTTCATGGTCAAAAAAACTGAAATCAATAATAACGCCTTAATCTGATAGGTACCTATCTAATTATGTAATTAACTCAGTAAGTAGTACTTCTTTACAGGAATGGAATAAACCTGAAATGAAATAGAAACCTACGCTACGAAGCTACGTGTGCCTTTGTGTCATGAACTCATGATTAATGATAGGTGTGAGTGTGCGATGTAATTACATGAACTTGAACCGACCGCGATGAATAAAAATATTCCAACTATTTGACGTAAACTGTTATTGTTGTGTCGGAAATGCAGATTTGCATGTAAACTGCGTACAAATGCACTGTTCCTATAATACCAAATTCCCACTCTACCTATGGTCGATGTTTCAATTATTCCGAGATTCGCAAGATGAACATCTCGATAGATTTTCGCCAAGTTGGATGAAGTCATCAAAAGGAAAACCACACGAAGTTTGACTTCGTGATTCCCGTCAAACGTTATCCAAGCGTGGAGTGTAAAGGTAATCAATTGAAATATTCGAGTTCTTCCGGTTCCGTGGAACCTAGGGATTCTGCGAGATTCCTAATGTGACATTATTCGTTGGGGCATTGCTTTACCAGTGACCTAAAAAAGTTTGTAGTAAGGCCTGACAAGACAGTTTTTTAAACAAAAGAGCAAAGAACAGAAGTGGTTTGAGATAGTCTCAACTCACTGCGCCATTCTATGTCGTTGGATATTTGCTGGATACAATTGTTATTCTTTTGTTCCATTTGTGTGATTGCGGCGTTAATATGTGGCGGTTCACTGAGAGGATAAACGAATAAATATATTGCACCTACCATAGCGACCAGAACACTACCGCGTAGCTTCATAATTAGGTGTGGGTAGCAAGTGGGCCTCCTTGTGATCAGTTCAGTTTTAACTAGTTTTAAGCCACTGTAGCACCTAATATCAGGTTTAATCAGTCCATTGTATCATGTGGCTACTGACGGGCTAAGTGCGTTTAGCAAAAAACTGCAAGGCCACAGCAAAACTATTTCTGTTGCCCATTACGAGTCGGTATGGCGGTATTTTTGGCGCCAATCGTAACATTCGGTTATTAACGAAGCAAACAAAACCGTTCAATCTATCCTATAATTGGATATTGTTTTTTATCGTCAAATCTAATTGAACATTTCACGTGTACTTTTTAGTATCAATAGCCATAAGGGGCATAAGATTTGAGAACTAGATGACGACTGACAACATTATAATTCGGCTGAAGAATCCAATGTTAGTAACTCACCTGTATAATGAGCGGGCGCACAGCGTGTATGCTCTCGTCGCTGACGTGTGACGGGAACACATCCAGGTCCAGGTCGATGATGGCACATTTCGAGGAGTTGCAGTAGTTGGACACCTGCGACAGACGATACATGAATGGCGAGAATAGAAGCAATTGGGTCATTTGGCTACATTCTTGTAGTAGTGGTGAGTGGCGACAGCCGATAGTGATTGACGGAGGTTCCCACTCCAATGAATAATCGCGTGAAGTGAAAAATGACCTCGTTCTAAACTGTTCAAAGGTAATTTTCGCCTCAGTTGCGAAGTTGAATTCTTCATCAAATCAGAAAAAAACAACAAGGCAAGCTCATGTGAAGCCATTGGAAACCAAAGCCCAGCTAATTATGTTATTATTTAAATCAAGGTATTAAGAAAATTAGGAACACCGAAAGCACGGAAGGAAGGTTGACTGGTAGAGTGCTTGTAGGATGTGGGGTGGGGTAGTCCTGGAACTATACAATAACTCCCCCCAGATATACTCATAGAGTAAAGATGAAGTTTGGATGTGGGGTGGGGTAGTCTTGGAACTATACAATAACTCCCCCCAGATATATTCATAGTGTAAACATGAAGTTTGGATGTGGGGTGGGGTAGTCTTGGAACTATACAATAACTCCCCCCAGATATACTCATAGTGTAAAGATGAAGTTTGGATGTGGGGTGGGGTAGTCTTGGAACTATACAATAACTCCCCCCAGATATACTCATAGTGTAAAGATGAAGTTTGGATGTGGGGTGGGGTAGTCTTGGAACCATACAATAACTCCCCCCAGATATATTCATAGTGTAAACATGAAGTTTGGATGTGGGGTGGGGTAGTCTTGGAACTATACAATAACTCCCCCCAGATATACTCATAGTGTAAAGATGAAGTTTGGATGTGGGGTGGGGTAGTCTTGGAACTATACAATAACTCCCCCCAGATATACTCATAGTGTAAAGATGAAGTTTGGATGTGGGGTGGGGTAGTCTTGGAACTATACAATAACTCCCCCCAGATATACTCATAGTGTAAAGATGAAGTTTGGATGTGGGGTGGGGTAATCTTGGAACTATACAATAACTCCCCCCAGATATACTCATAGTGTAAAGATGAAGTTTGGATGTGGGGTGGGGTAGTCTTGGAACTATACAATAACTCCCCCCAGATATACTCATAGTGTAAAGATGAAGTTTGGATGTGGGGTGGGGTAGTCTTGGAACTATACAATAACTCCCCCCAGATATACTCATAGTGTAAACATGAAGTTTGGATGTGGGGTGGGGTGGGGTAGTCTTGGAACTATACAATAACTCCCCCCAGATATACTCATAGTGTAAAGATGAAGTTTGGATGTGGGGTGGGGTAGTCCTGGAACTACTGATCCGTTTCAGAAAATTCAGTAATGGGAAGCTACATTATCTAATAATATGAGATCCTACTCACCACAGACAGAGAATAGGGCTTTAAACCTAGATTGTAGAGCAGCACGGTGTAGGGCAGCTTGGCGGCGGCGCGCACGAAGCTGACGGCCTGCGCGTGAGCGTCGCCGCGCGCGTACGTCACGAGCGCGGGCGTGGTGGTATTGTGCCACAGCTCCTGGCGCCCGTCCAGCCCCAGCAGCCGCGCATACTGCTCCTCCTGCACCAGGTGGTTCTCCTCCACATCGCGTAGCTTCTCCTGCTGGGACAACGACGCCTGTTGCGTGGTACATCTCGTTTTAATGGTTGATAATGGAAACAATAATAAAACATAAAAAAAATGTTACGTGTATACAGGGTGACTGGCGCGGGACCCGCCATAGCAAATTCGCATATAGAGGAGGTCATTTGCTAATTACTGAACCTTACTTTCCCTTGTCAAAGTTTTATAGTTTAGGAGATATGTCAATTTTTATACTTTATTGAAATTTTTCCAAAATTTGACCTTCAAGCATTCATAACATTTTTTTTGCTTTATTTTTGTGGGTTTTTTTACTATTTGTTGGTAGTCATAAGATAAGATAAGATAAGTCTTTATTTGCCTTAAACATGGTATAAAAGTTGTTACAGTCAGATATTAATCTAAAGTCCGCATGTTTAGCTATACAGGATATTTGTATCAATTGCATGCAAAATAATAATATTCATAAGTAAATTTTAGAGTACAATGTCACAGATATAAGGTCAATACAATAATAATGATGGTAGAATAGTGATACAATAAATAGTTTTCTCTGAGCATTATCCGCAATGACAAAAATACAGAAATTTATAAGTTATTATTGTTCAGTAAATCTTTAATGTCATAAAACATGTGTTCTTTCAACCATTTCATTAATTTGTTTCTAAATGAGTTAATATTAAATAACAATTTTAATTCTTTGGGAATTTTGTTATAAATGCGTATACACATGACTAGGAAACTTTACGCAAACTTGGCCGATTTAGGAGTATCCTGCAATACAAGTCTGCATGGATCTCTATTTCGCGAGTTCAATTGATAGGCTTTTTTGAACAATCCCTTATTATTATAAACATAATTACAAATTTCAAAAATATACAGTGACGGAAGGGGTAATATACCTAGCGTTTTAAAGAACGGTTTACATGACTCGTCAGGACGGATACCACAAATAGCTCTGATGCATTTCTTTTGCGCAATAAATGCTCTGTGTCTATCTGTACTGTTACCCCAAAGGATAAGCCCGTATCGTAAGATAGATTCTATGTAAGCGTGATATGCTGTAATTGCTGTTTTTTTGTTGGTTATGTTCTTTATTTGTCTGAGAGCATAAACAAATTTATTAATCCTACTGCACACACTATCCAAATGCCCTTTCCAATTCAGATCTTGATCTAAGAGTACGCCTAAGAATTTAGTTTGAGGAACTTCTTTTAACCTGTCAATGTGAAGTTTGAAATTTTATTTAGCATGCTTTGATTTATTAAACTGTATAAAATTAGATTTGTCTAAATTAATTTTCAATTTATTTGCCTGTAGCCACTTTATAATGTCGTCAATAGTATTATTAATGTCCATTTCATGATCAGCTTTAGTTTTAAACTTCTTGTCAGATGACACAATAATAGAAATGTCGTCTGCAAATAATATACATTTATGATTAGTCACTAGCGGTAAGTCGTTTATGTATAAAAGAAACAATATGGGTCCCAACACACTCCCTTGGGGGACGCCACACTTATTAACTCTTAAGTCAGATGAATATGAGGTTAACAAATTTTCATCTACTTTATTAATAACAACGTATTGCTTTCGGTTGCTTAAATAAGACGCGATCCATTGCAGTGCTTTAACCTCTTATTCCACATTTTTCTAATTTTTTCAACAAGATGTCATGTGCCACAAAGTCGAAGGCTTGTGACAGGTCGAAGAATAACCCTGTCGTTAATTAATTTTTATTTAGGAAATTATGGATATGCCCTAAAAGATTAGCAATTGCTAGTGTTGTTGACTTGTGCTTTTGAAATCCATACTGTTCTTTTGTTATGATATTGTATTTACTACAGTAGTCTAAAAGTCTCCTTTGCATACATTTTTCAAATAATTTAGATATTATGGGTATAAGGGTTATCGGACGATAGTTTTTAACATCATTTTTATCGTTTTTTTTGTAGAGAGGTTTAACAACTGATAGTTTTAGCGCATCAGGAAAAGTTCCAGATGAAAATGAAAGATTAATTAGATAAGTCAAAATAGGAATTAATTCTGTACTGCAAGTTTTAATTACTTTTGTACTAATTCCGTCGTAACCTTCTGAATTAGTGTTTTTCAAAGCTATTATTTCTTTTTTAATCTCATCTTCAGTCATAGGGCTAAGAAATATGGAATTGGGTATTGTCCTGGTTTTATTAGGCTCGTCATTTTCATGTAAATTATTGAATGTCATAGTGCTGGTCGAATCTATAAAATAATCATTGAAAGCATTTGCTATGTCAGAGGGATTTGTCAGTATTCGCTTATCTAATACTAGTTGAGAAATATTATTGTCACATTTTGTATTTCCAATTTCACGGTTAATGACTGACCATGTTGCTCTGCATTTGTTTAGACTGTTATTTATGTATTTAATGTTTGAATTTATTTTAGATTTAAATATACATTTTTTCAGTATTGATGAGTATTTTTTGTATTTAAGTTTGAATGTGAGAGTTTTATTTTTATAATAGAGATACCGTAAACATCGTTTAAACATAACATATAAACATTGGTGATTAAAATACTTCGGAACTTCCCTCAAACTGGGGTAAAAAATAAGATAGTACGCTTTTTAAAGATAATAATGCCACATCAAAATCATTACAATCAAATTCAACCTCAAATTAAAAAAAAAGCTACGGTGTTTCAATAACTACTTTTTATCAAAATTAGTTCTCTAGTTTATAGCCTTTCCAACTAATTGTGCAAAGTATTTTTTTGCAAATTTATGACTAGGAAGGTAGAAATTCTTAGTGGATTTACATTTTTATTATTTTAAATAATACTTTTACAATGTAAAACAGAAAAGTACCTATAGGAAATGATACCGGGAATTTAAAATCCTTTGTCCTTATTTTTTCATTGCAGGCAACTCTTTGGCCCGGCCCCAGACGTAAAATAATCAAGTGCAATGAAGAAAATTAAATAAGGACAAAAGAAGAGTTTACTAAAAAAAAACAACAATAATTCTTGTTCAGTTATTTATTAAGATATTAAGCTTGTCTTACCATTACGGAAAAGAGGAAAAGATATCAGGCATGTTTCAGAAATCGCGGGCAGCAATTCCAGCAAAATCTTAAATTTTTGCTTTTGCTTTCCGATATCTTTTCCTTTTTTTTCTGTTTTATTTTACATGGTAAAAGTGTTTTTTGTTTTTTTAAAAATAGCAACTTTTTAAATACAAATTTGATACCGTTGGAAAGGCTATAAACTAGAGAACGAATTTTGATAAAAAGTAATTATTGAAACACCGTAGCTTTTTTTTAATTTGAGGTTGAATTTGATTGTAATGATTTTGATTTGGCATTATTATCTTTAAAAAGCGTACTATCTTATTTTTTACCTCAGTTTGAGGGAAGTTCCGAGATATTTTAATCACCAATGTTTATGACTACCAACAAATAGTAAAAAAAACCCACAAAAATAAAACAAAAAAAAAAGTTATGGATACTTGAAGGTCCAATTTCGGAAAAATTTCAATAAAGTATAAAAATTGACATATCTCCTAAACTATAAAACTTTGGCAAAGGAAAGTAAGGTTCAGTAATTAGCAAATGACCTCCTCTATATGCGAATTTGCTATGGCGGGTCCCGAGCCAGTCACCCCGTATATAAGCTTATCATAATTATAAATAATCATCTTGAAAACATTTACTTCATAAAGATCTTTTCTCTTTACTTTATCCAACAATAATAATTAAATATTAATTTACATTGTTCAATAAATCTAGTTTATTCAATTTATTATCATTCATGTAGTGTTTATTTTAGTACAGCACCAGCAGCTATCACAAAAAGATAACAATTGTATAGTATAACAATTATAGGTTTATAGGTTCTTACGGGTGAAAGCAGGACAAGGATACTCTATTATACTTCAATAGGATAGTACAATAGACCCCTATGGAAAGGGCTTTTTATCAGATGTCATAAATAATGAACGTAACAAGTGGTTTTGTTATTAAAATGGACATACTGGTATTAATTCTCTTGAATGCAGTATGCTGATGCACCTACATACAAGAATTATTTTGAAAATGTAGGAATCACATGAGTTCTTTTCTTAAACTGCATATTCATTGAACTTGATAATATTATTAGTACCCATTTTTAAGGTTTAATTGGAAGCAGCATGATGCTATATTTTAATCTGGTTTAAAGGATCATAGTGTCATCTTAGAACTGGGTTGTAACCACATTATTTTTTGTTTTCCTAGCCTGCTCTGTCCCATGTAACATATTAATAAAAAAAAACAGTAACAATGAACTGGAATACTGTTCATAATATTGATTTAAAATAGTACAACTCTTTGTTGAAGCAGTATTAAGATTGCAATGTAAAGTCTTTGTTTACATTTGAATATCCACCACAGTGGTTAGTCATTGAACACTATTGTTTGCAGAAAATGTATTTAATTGTAAACAATGTGTATCAGGCCAAAGGTAAGTCAGGCAGATGTTACAAGATTAAATAATAAGTTAATATTAAAACTGATAAGGCAGTTTAGCTTTCGGAACGTTTTATGGAACTTTTATTTCAATATTTTTTTAATATACCTAATATTCAGATGATTCCATGAGAAATGTTCATTGTATTTTACATTTATTACATGATCACTATGCATTTATTTTTAATTAAAAACTAACATGATAATTAATTAATAACTGTTAAATAAACTAAAATAAATAAACTAACCACAAACTATAATAAAAACTGAAATTGAATTAAAAATAATTATTTGTCGTAAAAAATTAGTGTTGTTCCTATTTATTTGAAAAATGTATTGCTATTTTACAAACCTGAAAATCTTTTATGTGCTGGTGTGTTTGCGTAACAATACTCTGGATGGACTGTGGCGGCTGCGAGTGGAATACTATCAGAAATATACTTATTGCAAAGACCGACGTCGAAAACAGCAAAAAACTCTTAGTTTTCATTTTGTCCGCACATTATCACACACTGCATTCGACTCCAAACATTGTCTCCACCACTCTCACGCTTAACAAACGGTCCGAAGCTCCCAGGGATCCGGCTAAATCATTTTCGAAATTGTTCTCTCACAAAATAAAAGAAATCAATATCAATGACACGAGTCACCGCAAACCCACACGCGCCCGAAGCTAAATTACAGGTACGCACATGCTAACTTAAACACAATGTTATGCCGCACACGCGATAAATTATTTACGCCGATGCCGCTTCTTAATTATTTCATGTTGTCGTATATTTGTATTCGAAAAGCAATCGCTCTGAACGAAAAAGCGTTCGATTGCCTCCCTTGCCTTTGTTTGACAGCTGTCAAAAGAGATCTGCAGTGTTGCCTATTGTAATTTTTAAATTATTTCAATCGATTTAGAGTGCAGCTGCTCAGCAGCTTTTTGACCGGTTTAGTCGAATGAGAGACAGTCATCTACAATGGAAATTATGAATGTTTGTAAAACAAAAACAATCTGCTGTTCCAACAGAAGTGCAATACCTGTTATTATTCTGAAAGCTAGGTGATAAAAGCTCATTCCTCCTTTCTAAGGGAAGTGACTTTTGCCCGATACTTGGGACATCACGGGCAACAAAAAATATGGTACAGGGTGTTTACCGTACCAATATAGAATGCAGTTGTAGGTCCAAGCTTTCCCCACACAGAAATAATGTTTAAGTAACACTTCTTAAGGAGCGTCCCCACTAGGAGCCTCGCGGCTTTTTGAGTCGCGCCTAGAGTTTGGTAAAAAGTAAGTAAAGTATTGGCCAACGAAAGCTGTCCACGAATTATTTTTAGAAGTTTTAATCACAGACGTATAACTTTATACGTCTGTGGTTTTAATATGGCAATAATTTAAGACTGTCAAAATCACTGACTTAGAAGCCTATGGACCGGCCATACCTACGAAATTAGCGTGCATACCTACAAAAATCCGGTACAATAAATGGCTGCCATTCGTAGGGCTGCAACTACGAGCAACATGCGCAGCTGATATCGAAATCGAACTTTTTGATGTTTTTAATATTATTAGCCTCCTAACTAAGGTTTTAGAAGTTCTGAGTATTTTATTGTTTCATCACAGCCTGTTCTTACACTGGCTCTTTCCCTTCAAGCCGAAACACAACAGTGAATTCTTTCTGTCGGAAAGAAATAGGAAAGACAGACTCCTAGGTAGAAAAGAAGATTACTTTTAGTATAATCTATCTAAAATTTAACATTAATCTCTATTTATATCTAACATTTATGATACTATCGATTACTATAAACTTGGTTTTAAACATTATACTTGTGAGAACAAAAGTACAGTTTGGCAAAATAAAGAATGGAAAAAATGAGGGCGTTGTTAGCGGCTTTCTGGCAACACTGAGCAGTGACATGCCAATGACACTGCCAAGTTTGACAGAAAACACGGTATTGCCAGGTAGGAAATTTGTAGTTCCCACTGTCACCGCGTCACACTCTTGTTTGCCAAGCTGTACTATAAAGACGCTCTGTGTAAAAAAAACTACATTTTAAAATAGAGAATTTAAACCAAGTGATTAATCCGGCATTATTCATAGTGCCCAGGCAATTTGATAAAAACTATTGAAATAATTAAATTCACTGAACTTTCTAAATAATGCTTATTACTTATTGGGGCGGATAATAAAAAGATGCATTGATTTTATTACAGAATGTGAAAGTTAAACAAGATTCTTCAAAATTCATGAAGCAGATATGCGACATATTATGTCGAAGGTTTCTTTGTGCAACACCAACAGCTTCTATCCATTTCTTCTTTAAAATTTCGTTTCCAGAAATCCTGTGGAATAAAATATACACTCTTTTTCAATATTATTGATATCGTACGCGGACATCGCTCATCACTAACTTTACATTAATGTCCAAACTCAGAACATCAGAATACCTTAATTCACGAGGTATTTTTCTTAAAAACAACAAAAACATTTCGAACAAGCAATTGTTTGACAGCGCAACTACCACGAAACCACAGAGTACTTTCGGACTTCGGTACAATAAATGGCGACTGGTCACGCGAAGGCATGATTTTGACGTCACACAAAAGTGTTGCCGAATTTAGTCCTTGACAAACATTTAGACGTCTCTCTTTCCATATGCAACTCAAGTTAAAAAGAGACAAAACGAATTTTGACAAGTGTGCGTCGATATGAAATATATTTGTATAGCTATCCTTCTCATAGCAAAATGTGCCATCTCCATATATTTCCTATCTCAATGACTTCCTGTAAGTAATGGACCATCGATGTTTCCATTGTATAAAATAATTGTTGTAATGTTGCTATATCTGATTATTGTTGTATTTACATTCGCGGATTAATTTTCTAAAGATCCGCGACAGCTTACTTTGAAGTACACCGACAACCGTCGGGTTGCGCAAGGCTTGAGCCGTGCGGCCCGAGTCCGACCGCACGTCCACACTCACGAGGCTCGGCCTCGCGGAGCCCCACGCATGAGAAAAAAAGCTCGCAAGATGGGAGATGGGCCATTGACTGTGGAGACACTTTCACGCTTACAACTACATATAAAAGATTAAAATGCTTTCTATGCCGTCCACGGTGTGTGCTGGCCTTCATAAGTAATAAGCAGAACGTAAAAGGCAAACCATGCTTATGCCAGTTATGGCATAAGCATGGTTTGGTACTACGGGGCTTGACTGTTAAGTCAAGCCCCGTAGTAGTGTCCTGTCTGAGTAAGTTGGTGAAATGCATAGAGGTGAAATGGTCAATGGTGACTTGGTTGGTGCATAAAAGGTGGACGCACACCTATCCGCGCCGAACGCGCCGAACGAATCGAAGTCAAGGAGGCCTCGCACACCTATCCGAGCCGAACGCGCCGAACGCGCCGAAAGATTGGAATCACTCATTTTTGAAGAAGTAGAGTTTTGCCAACGAAAGCTGTCCAAGAAAAAAGGCGGGACACTGCTTAAACGGTGTTGATACTATTTATTACTCAGGAAGTATTTTTTAAAATTTAAAAATACGTTTCATGAGCTGTAATTTTCGAGTGTATTATTGTCGGCGACGAGGCCCTATCTCTACACCAGGGTACATAGAGTATAACGTGAGTCGATCAGTTGAATTAGTATTTTGAAAACTTGTGATATTATCTGAGATATGTAATTAAGTGATTTTTTTATAATTATAATCTCAGATGATGCCAAGTTAACATAAAACCAACAAGATTGTATTAAAGTCCAATAAGAAGGAAAAACGTGGATTAAAGTTTTTGTGTCATATAATTACGTAACTCGAAATGATGATTTTTTATTTGTTGAGATATAACGTATAAATTAGTGGCAAAACGCTGGACTTGGCTTAAAACCATTTTTTACGCAAGATTCATGTCAATCGGTCCAGTACTTTAGGCAATATAAGGCAAAATAAGTAGTAAACATTGTGTACAACGTACATTTCACACTCATTCTGATTCAAATCACTTTTTATGTCTTTATTTGTCAATTATAGTAAAAAGAAACTTTCTCGTCGTACTTCTGATTGTTTTTGGCATTATTTTAAACAAAACCAATGTAAATGTGATACACGTAAACACAAGATCAAGATGACTCTACTACAAAACGTGTCAATTTTGGCAGTCTTAAATTATTGCCATACTTATTAAAACTTCTGAAATAATTCGTGGACAGCTTTCGTTGACCAAACTCTAATAGTCTGACGTTGCGCTGTCGTACGCAACTGATAGAATGCGACCGCATCGGTCGAATCTAAACGTAGTGATTATAGGTGGACGCACACTTATCCGTGCCGAAGGAATCGACCGCGCCGAACGCGCCAAATTTTAGAATTACTTGTATGAAATCCTATGAAACCTCGCACACCTATCCGCGCCGAATCGTCCGAATCGAGCAGAACCCCAGAAATCCTAGAAAAATTCGGATGACGTCATCAGATTCGACCACAGAGTATGTAATCACTACGTTTAGATTCGACCGATGCGGTCGCATTCTATCTATTAGAGTTTGGCCACCTTAAAGGTGGACGCACACTTATCCGCGCCGTAGGAATCGACCGCGCCGAACGCGCCGAATTTTAGAATTACTTGTATGAAATCCTATGAAACCTCGCACACCTATCCGCGCCGAATCGTCCGAATCAAGCAGAACCCCAGAAATCCTAGAAAAATTCGGATGACGTCATCAGATTCGACCACAGAGTATATAATCACTACGTTTAGATTCGACCGATGCGGTCGCATTCTATCTATTAGAGTTTGGTCAACGAAAGCTGTCCACGAATTGTTGTCAGAAGTTTTAATATGTCATATGGCAATAATTTAAGACTGCCAAAATTGACACGTTTTGTGGTAGAGTCATCTTGATCTTGTGTTTACGTGTATCACATTTACATTGGTTTTGTTTAAGCAGTGTCCCGCCTTTTTTCTTGGACAGCTTTCGTTGGCCAAACTCTACTTCTTCAAAAATGAGTGATTCCAATCTTTCGGCGCGTTCGGCGCGTTCGGCTCGGATAGGTGTGCGTCCACCTTTAAGGTGGACGCACAAACCAATGTAAATGTGATTAAGGTGGACGCACAAACCAATGTAAATGTGATACACGTAAACACAAGATCAAGATGACTCTACCACAAAACGTGTCAATTTTGGCAGTCTTAAATTATTGCCATATGACATATTAAAACTTCTGAAAACAATTCGTGGACAGCTTTCGTTGACCAAACTCTAATAGATAGAATGCGACCGCATCGGTCGAATCTAAACGTAGTGATTACATACTCTGTGGTCAAATCTGATGACGTCATCCGAATTTTTCTAGGATTTCTGGGGTTCTGCTCGATTCGGACGATTCGGCGCGGATAGGTGTGCGAGGTTTCATAGGATTTCATACAAGTAATTCTAAAATTCGGCGCGTTCGGCGCGGTCGATTCCTTCGGCGCGGATAAGTGTGCGTCCACCTTAAGTGTGCGTCCACCTTAAGGGCGCGTTTGCATATCAGGCAAAATTATGCTGTTTTTCGGTACATTTTATAGCATAATAAAACAAAATTCAATATAACCAATAACTACATCGTATAGATTGGTTCTTCATCTTCAAATTAACGGTACTTTATTATTGAAAATTTTACTTTTTTACAATGTAAAATCGATCTTTCGTTGCCATTTTCCACAAATTTAACGATACCGGGTTGAGTTTAGGTACATTTTTTGTGCTATTATTATCATATTTGACTACTTTTAAAAATACTATATGTAGGCTAACATATTCAATGTTTAATGTTAGTTTTTTTTTTTCATCTAAATGCTTTAAATAGTCGCAGAAAAAATGAAAACCGAAACTTATTTTTTCACATATTTTGCTATTCTGGATGAATCTTAATTGATTGCATTAAGGGTTATTTTATTTCTATACCCGTCTTGATTTATTGCACAAGCACTTGGAATGAAACTTTAGTCCGAGCGCGGCCCCCGTCGAGAGTGGACATGTATCGCCTGTTTAGAGCGGCTCGAGTTGAAAAAGATCGCTGTAAAAACACAAAATATTCGACAAACCGAATTTGATACTTGACAAGGTACTCGTAAGATTTTCATTATATTTCATTTTGCTATAAAAAAGTATGTAAGTAGGGTTTATAATTATATGCCTAATCGTCCTGGACTCGATGGAGCGACCTGATGAAGGTGTACTTCGGTGACTGCTACTGGAACTCCTAGACGTGTTGGACTAGATGAGCCGAGTTTGGGCTTGTTTTGTTAGTTATGATGAGACCTTACCTCCGGACTTGATGGAGCGACCTGAAGGTGTACTTCGGTGACTGCTACTGGAACTCCTAGACGTGTTGGACTAGATGAGCCGAGTTTGGGCTTGTTTTGTTAGTTATGATGAGAACTTACCTCTGGACTTGATGGAGCGACCTGAAGGTGTACTTCGGTGACTGCTACTGGAACTCCTAGACGTGTTGGACTAGATGAGCCGAGTTTGGGCTTGTTTTGTTAGTTATGATGAGACCTTACCTCCGGATTTCATGGAGTGACCTGAAGGTGTACTTCGGGAACTGCTACTGGAACTCCTAGACGTGTTGGACCAGATGAGCCGAGTTTGGGCTTGTTTTGTTAGTTATGATGAGACCTTACCTCCGGACTTGATGGAGCGACCTGAAGGTGTACTTCGGTGACTGCTACTGGAACTCCTAGACGTGTTGGACTAGATGAGCCGAGTTTGGGCTTGTTTTGTTAGTTATGATGAGACCTTACCTCCGGACTTGATGGAGCGACCTGAAGGTGTACTTCGGTGACTGCTACTGGAACTCCTAGACGTGTTGGACTAGATGAGCCGAGTTTGGGCTTGTTTTGTTAGTTATGATGAGACCTTACCTCCGGACTTGATGGAGCGACCTGAAGGTGTACTTCGGTGACTGCTACTGGAACTCCTAGACGTGTTGGACTAGATGAGCCGAGTTTGGGCTTGTTTTGTTAGTTATGATGAGACCTTACCTCCGGACTTGATGGAGCGACCTGAAGGTGTACTTCGGTGACTGCTACTGGAACTCCTAGACGTGTTGGACTAGATGAGCCGAGTTTGGGCTTGTTTTGTTAGTTATGATGAGACCTTACCTCCGGACTTGATGGAGCGACCTGAAGGTGTACTTCGGTGACTGCTACTGGAACTCCTAGACGTGTTGGACTAGATGAGCCGAGTTTGGGCTTGTTTTGTTAGTTATGATGAGACCTTACCTCCGGACTTGATGGAGCGACCTGAAGGTGTACTTCGGTGACTGCTACTGGAACTCCTAGACGTGTTGGACTAGATGAGCCGAGTTTGGGCTTGTTTTGTTAGTTATGATGAGACCTTACCTCCGGACTTGATGGAGCGACCTGAAGGTGTACTTCGGTGACTGCTACTGGAACTCCTAGACGTATTGGACTACATGAGCATAACTAACAAAACAAGTCCAAACTCGGCTCACCTAGTCCAAACGTCGAGGAGTTCCAGTAGCAGTTCCCGAAGTACACCTTCAGGTCGCTCCATCAAGTCCGGAGGTAAGGTCTCATCATAACTAACAAAACTAACCCAAACTCTGCTCAACTAGTCCCAACATGTCGAGGAGTTCCAGTAGCAGTCCCCGAAGTACACCTTCAGGTCGCTACATCAAGTCCGGAGGTAAAGTCTCATCATAACTAACAAAACGAACCCAAACTCGGCTCATCTAGTCCCAACATGTCGAGGAGTTCCAGTAGCAGTCCCCGAAGTACACCTTCAGGTCGCCCCATCTAGTCCGGAGGTAAGTTCACATCATAACTAACAAAACAAGTCCAAACTCGGCTCACCTAGTCCAAACGTCGAGGAGTTCCAGTAGCAGTTCCCAAAGCACACCTTCAGGTCGCTCCATCAAGTCCGGAGGTAAGGTCTCATCATAACTAACAAAACAATTCCAAACTCGGCTCACCTAGTCCAACACGTCTAGGAGTTCCAGTAGCAGTTCCCGAAGTACACCTTCAGGTCGCTCCATCAAGTGCGGAGGTAAGGTCTCATCATAACTAACAAAAAAAGCCCAAACTCGGCTCACCTAGTCCAACACGTCTAGGAGTTCCAGTAGCAGTTCCCGAAGTACACCTTCAGGTCGCTCCATCAAGTCCGGAGGTAAGGTCTCATCATAACTAACAAAACAAGCCCAAACTCAGCTCACCTAGTCCAACACGTCTAGGAGTTCCAGTAGCAGTTCCCGAAGTACACCTTCAGGTCGCTCAATCAAGTGCGGAGGTAAGGTCTCATCATAACTAACAAAACAAGCCCAAACTCGGCTCACCTAGTCCAACACGTCTAGGAGTTCCAGTAGCAGTTCCCGAAGTACACCTTCAGGTCGCTCCATCAAGTGCGGAGGTAAGGTCTCATCATAACTAACAAAACAAGCCCAAACTCGGCTCACCTAGTCCAACACGTCTAGGAGTTCCAGTAGCAGTTCCCGAAGTACACCTTCAGGTCGCTCCATCAATTCCGGAGGTAAGGTCTCATCATAACTAACAAAACGAACCCAAACTCGGCTCACCTAGTCCCAACATGTCGAGGAGTTCCAGTAGCAGTCCCCGAAGTACACCTTCAGGTCGCTCCATGAAATCCGGAGGTAAGGTCTCATCATAACTAACAAAACAAGCCCAAACTCGGCTCATCTAGTCCAACACGTCTAGGAGTTCCAGTAGCAGTCACCGAAGTACACCTTCAGGTCGCTCCATCAAGTCCGGAGGTAAGGTCTCATCATAACTAACAAAACAAGCCCAAACTCGGCTCATCTAGTCCAACACGTCTAGGAGTTCCAGTAGCAGTCACCGAAGTACACCTTCATGTCGCTCCATCAAGTCCGGAGGTAAGGTCTCATCATAACTAACAAAACAAGCCCAAACTCGGCTCATCTAGTCCAACACGTCTAGGAGTTCCAGTAGCAGTCACCGAAGTACACCTTCAGGTCGCTCCATCAAGTCCGGAGGTAAGGTCTCATCATAACTAACAAAGCAAGCCCAAACTCGGCTCACCTAGTCCAACACGTCGAGGAGTTCCAGTAGCAGTTCCCGAAGTACACCTTCAGGTCGCTCCATCAAGTCCGGAGGTAAGGTCTCATCATAACTAACAAAACAAGCCCAAACTCGGCTCATCTAGTCCAAACGTCGAGGAGTTCCAGTAGCAGTCACCGAAGTACACCTTCAGGTCGTTCCATCAAGTCCGAGGTAAATCGTAAAAATATAAAACGTAAATATTTTTGTTGGTGCCATAATTTTATTCCAAATAAATACGTAAAAAGAAAATGAATCTTTCTAAGTATCAAAATGAGTTCACTTGAATCAATCGAACCACTACATTGACACGAGTCAATACACACAAGTTTACTTTTCTCGGTAGCGAGAATAGTAGTCGTGCACTACACTTGTGTGTATGAGCCGTGTCAATGTAGTAGTTCGATTCTGTACCTATCAATTTTGCGAACGCGTCCTTAAGAATATTGCGGTATTTTTTTTTTTTACTTTGTAACCCCCACAGACGTTTAGAGAGTAGCCCTCACGTCCAAATGTAATCTAAACCACGTTCCAGACACAAATTATAAAACAGTGCATTGTGTTTTCAGCGCGATCTGTCAAGTTCGGAGCTGACAGTTCGTTGCGCCGCCCTCTGCTGCCTCCTCTTCCAACAGACCATGTTTTTGTATGCGCTTGGCGCTTACTAAAATATTTATGTTTATTTATGTAATGTATTCTTAACGTACTGTCTCTGGAACACCAAACAAAATAAAAGAAGGATTCTTCGTCGTGAAGAATCCGGTATTATTTATGTTAAATTGTCGTTATAATATTGTATTTCATATTTACAATAGTCTAGTATTTCATTAAAATTACCGGGAATATGTCAAACATATCAAAAAGGAGAAGAGAGGGTTCGAGGACCAAGATCAAGGTACGGATTGTACGGAAAGAGGTCATGTCGTGGCCTATTCATTCACGGAGCATATCGCCGCCTACGAGGCATGATTTCTGTTCTTGTTTTAAAGTAACTGCTCTCATATTGCGTACATTCGGTTGTCAATAGCATGAAAAGACGTTCCCGCTTTAATGATTGTTACAAACACTGAAACACCTGACCAGCTAATCAAACATTCTGCATGACGTATTCATCAAAATAATCATGTTTTTGTAATTTACAAGTTAGTTTAACTTTCGCCATCCACGTGTTGATAGCATGCGTTGTTTAACTTGGCTAATATTACTATGCAATGTTCTAACAGTATTTATACATGAATGAAAAAACAATGTAACCTATTATATTAACTCTCTCATGATGAATAACATCACAGACTGACCGCCAAAGTAATTTTTTGTAAATATCTCGATTTATCTAGATTTGTTTATCTTGATGGTACTTGAATTTGTGTCAATAAGCTACAAAATGCATTATCCGATAAAAATATTGAAATTCAGATTTTCTAAACAAACAGCAATGACATCAACAAAAACATCATTGTTTAAGGTATGGTTAAAGGTAAAATAAAGATTTTCCATTGTGGTAGCATTTCTATTGTTTTACAGGAAAACACACCTAAACACTACTATTTATGATGCATAATAATAACGGGTCCTTGCCCTGCTCCCTACACCGGCATTTAAAAATGTAGAGAGTAAGTTGTAAAAGGATTATAGGAGATAATAATGGGTCATTGTAATTATTTTATTAGTGTCATAAACACCTTTACTTGTTAAATTTGTATGATAACGTAATTTGTAAAGAAACAGTGATAGTAATTATAAAAATTATACCTACTTTTTATTTCATTAAGAGGAAGCACTTCTAGAAACACATTAGCAATATTATGTCAAGCTAAGATGTAATTATTTTGAACATAGAGCATGGGTGACCACAAAGAGTTCCTGAAGCGTATCACGAAGACACTGTACTACGGGCAGCTGCCTATGCTGCCCTGTCTGAGCCTGCCCATCACTGGTATGACACAAAGCTAATACAAGTAAATTTCAAATAGTTTCCATATTAAACAGGACATGGTAACCCTTAACAAGAAGGACATTATTATCGCTGCCAACTGTGATTACACTTTAATCACTGGCAAAACATAAAAGAAACTGTCTTGAAACAGTCTGGCCACACACAACACACGACAGGTGATGTTCAAGATTGTAAATTATGATGATAATTATGAATTTGCAGAAATCTCATGTGAGCTATGGTCGGTGTCGCAACGAGGGCGCTCCCTGCGGCGCCTGCACGCGGACGCGGCGGCCGGCATCGCGCGCAGCGCCTGCGTGTCACCGTGCGCGCTCGTGCTGGCCATCCTGTACCTTGAGCGACTCAACGCCTGCAACCCCGACTACATCCACAACGCCTCACCTGCTGATCTTTTCCTTGTTTCACTGGTGAGTGTGACACTGGAAAGGTACTCTTAGTGCTTGGGCACAGGTTACACGCTCGCAGCATGCCGAGCCTTCACAACGCGGTTAGCGAAGGAGTTCACGCAAAGTGTCGTGTAAAGAAAGCTTCACCTTCATAATTATTTGAGACTGATAAAAAGAGTGTTATTTTCAGATGGTGGGTAACAAGTTCTTGCAAGATGACGGAGAAGACGACGACGTGATATGTTCTGAGTGGGCCGCCTCCGGCGGATTAGAGCTTAACCAGCTCAAAAAGCTGGAAATTGAATTCCTTAGCGCGATAGTAAGTAATCTGTACAAATAATCTGAAACAGAAATAGGTATATATGTCACCATAAAATTGTCAAATACGTTATATTGTAATATCTCTAGCGATATTGTAAAATCTCGAAAAATTGTCAAATGAACATACTGCTTACAACAAAACGCATTATTTTTCGTGAAATGCATGCGATGGTAGTCAACTCACGCGGTGTGGAGGGAAGGAGGGGTCCCCCTTGCCGAGTGGTACAACTCTCATGAAAAGATATTGTAGCGTTCCTGAGAAATACCGATTATTATAACCTAACCTTAAAACACTTTATATTCCCTTAAAAAGCGTAGTCGACGGAGCCCCGCTTCGCGGGGCCCCTATTTCCGAGTGCAGGGTTTAAAGGAACCTAACTAACCTAACGGGGGGTGCCCCCAGTCCCGATTATGGGGGCAGAGATACTTCCGTATGTTCAGTTGACAATAATTCGAGGTATTACACTATCGCTAGAGAGAAACACGTTATATTGTAATGTAACGTGTTTGATAATTTTACGGTGACATATGTATTGCACCAATCCATGCTCGAAGTCAAAGAAATGCTAGCCGTACCTTGTTTGTGTATCAACAGGACTGGAATGTGTTTGTGAGCGATAAATCGTTCGAGGCCGGGCTGCTGTGGCTGGAGCGGCAGGTGGCACTGAAGCAGGCGCAGCTTCGCGGCTTCTTCACGTACGCTGACCTGGCGGCCGCGGCCGACGCCGACCTGCTGCCTCCGCTGGCGCGCGGCCTGGCCACCGCAGCCGCCGCGCTGGCGCTCACCTATCTCACCAGCTTCGTCACGCTGCTCACGTCCACGCTACTGGTGTCCCACGCCTGGCTTCCCGCGCTGCACTACGTCGCCTCCCGTCCGCCGCTCTCTCCGCTTGCCCCGCTTTCCACACTCGACGAGCTCAATATAAATATTATAACGCACAGTTTGCAACCGGACCTGACCGCCTACACAAACAATGCAACTCTAGATCGGTCCGCTTTAGATATACTCACTGAAGAGAGTGTCCCGGACAGCCTAAAGTGTTGCTCAAAGTGGACTAGGTACCAAGAAAGCACGGCCGCCAAGCGGAACTGGTACGACGCGATCGTGGTGTACGACTGGAAGTCACTGGAGCCGTGGTGGTCCACGACGTCGGTGCTCAACTGGCTGTACCAAAGCTCGCTGGTGAACCCCATGCAGCGCTGGCTGGACAAGCTCGGCGAGTACGCGGAGCTAGTGTCGCGGGACGTGGGCGGCGGCGACGCGGAGGTGCACTGCTCGGCGGGGCTGGAGGCCGGGCGGGGCGCGCCGCCCACCTGCGTGCGCCAGTGGCTGAACCTCAGCAAGCTGGGTGCGCTCGTGGGCTCCGTGTCGGACCGGTAGAGCGCACGCGAAAAAGGCTGGTAACATGGATAACGAGTGATGCGGTTCACAGGGCAATTTACAACACCTACAATATTATAATATTAGGAACTATTCCACCCTTGATATTAAGAGTAGATCACAACCTTTGTTAGCTATTTAGCTCTCTAAGATGGTTCTGTTTTACCAACTTATTATCGTAAGTGTTGAGGTCTTAAAATAACTTGTTGTTACTTAATTGTTTTTCACTACTCTAGAGTACTCAGTTAAGTTTGCTGCACTGTTATTTTGTAGTAACGATTTGAATGCGTTGTAAAATGTCTTGTGACCAATATTTATTGAAAATACTTAATATGACTCAAGCTTCCATCCTTCTATGACTTCTAATATCTAATGTGACTAACTGAGACGCTCAATACACACTCGTTTGTGCTGTACATTGGATGCACAAGTACTATTTTGAAAAGATAAATCCATTATTGTAAAATACTTTTAATAAAAACAGAAATATATTTGTTAACAGTTTGGCCGGTTGTCTCTTGCTACGCGGCAATACTCTTGTGCATTGAAAACCCACTGGTTTTCAATGCACAAGAGTAACACCACCGCCGTCAACACTGGGCACTGACATTTCTCTAGATCAGTTAACATTCACTAATGTTAACTGATCTAGAGAAATGTCAGTGCCCAGTGTTGAAATTCATACTATTTCATACATAATTTTCTAAATAACAGACTAAAGTATTGTAGGTAAATACGCTGGAAGACTGTCCTACCGCACTGTATTTCTGTTAATCCGTGAACAGCTGTGTACATAATAAATAACACTTGTTATATATTTTTTTATAAAACTTGTCCGCGACGTAATAATATTAGCGCGGCGTTCAGACACTATCGCTCTAGCTAGTGCTATCAATATTTCTATCTATTTTTGTATGTGATGTGGTGTATTAAAACTATGAGCATTGAAAATATACGTTTTTATTTTGTAAAAAATATAGAATACAGTATTTCTTAAAAAAAAATGAGTACTTAGTCAATTACGTACTTGGTAAAAACATCAGCGTTTTCCAAAGAACTGGCATTGGCTGCACTTATCACAATTTGTCATTTATACAATACATTATGTACTTATACGAACAAGACATCAAACTTCACAATCATATTAATATATACAGTACCTACATACTATTATTATATACAACAAATGGTACATTATGTGACTCAGGTTGGCTGGGCAAATCTTCAAAATAGCTTGCATTTAACTAGGTCATTAGGGCACTTTATGTGACGGCTAAACACCCTTATTTCAGAATTTGTGACACTACAGAATCTTAGATAATCGATCGAAAACGGGTCCAGACAGCTTGAAAAACCACTTTTCGCTGGTCTCTCAATCTCGGTAACGGAAGTCATTTTGACGACTTTTTGCATATCAACGGGCGTCACATAAATTTGTGACAGGCATCGAACTAAAAGTTATGTGATAGGTACGTACAGTGGTTTAGTAGAAAAATGCAAAAATCTGTGTCCAGCCATCTTGAATTTACGTATAAAACTTTTGGCTGGCACTTCCGAATCTCAATAACGGTAGCGTTTTCGAATATGGTTCCTTTACTAAAATTTGGTGACGCAATGTGTGAGTAATAACGTTCGATTTATGGCGTCACATGTAGGGTTTACGAGAGATCAATAAAAACTTAATGTCCAGCCAACCTGAGTTCAAGCTGGCTGGACACATGTATCTCCGCTGCCTGATGATCTACGACCTTCAAAATGTGTTTTTGTGACGGAGAAACTTTGCGTAGATTCAAAGATATTGATCATTTAAATTTTCACATACAAACATCCATTAATATTGTGAGGTGACCATATTTTTACATAAATAAAGGATTTATTTTTAATCGACTAATCGGCCGGTAGCAGCCACGCCTGCTTTGGTGTGTGTTACCCTGGCAAAATGTTGTGCATTTGAGATGTGAGACCTTAACAAATAATTAGAGTATCATGAGGAGCAATTTGCTAACTAATAGCAAAATTTGCTTGAATTATAGTTTTAAAGTTATTTGAGAAAAACACATTTTGCTGGGGTAACGCTTGAAACGTTATCCTGGCAAAATCGATTTTTTAAAATTCGTTTAGCCCGGAACCAAATACATGAATAGATAGATTTTGTTGCGTAGTAAATGTTAGTAAATAGCAAAATTTTTGTGTGATATGGTTCTCGAGTTATTTAAGATTTTGTTGCGGTAACATTTTGGGATACCCCAGATCTCGAAAACGGCTCAACGCAGAAGATTGCAAAAAATACCAACAAGAGACCTTAATTTGCTTAAATTAGTTTAAACATTAGTTTTTGATGTGGTCGTTGTAAACCAATGGAATTAAATGGTTTCAAAAATCAGATAAAAACGGATTTAAAAAACATTAAGAAACGTGGCATATATTAAAGCAAATTAAAGTGATTTTTTTTTTTTTTTTTTTTTTTTTCCTATCGTGGCATTCACATCTCTTGTGTGTGAGATGTATTTGGCCAATTACGACGTTTTATGAGAGTAACACGCAGGGAAAATGTTCGGTGTTTTTAGATTTTGATAGATGACAGGAATTTGGTCCAGGGCACCTAAAACCAATAACATTAAATGAAGACACAAACATCACAAGACAATAACATATTACACAATAGCCTCAGACAAAAGGAATATTAGTAGGAAATAGAAAATATTAGTAGGAAAAGAGAAAATAATCTAGCTATATGTCTATAAAAAAATAAATAATAGTAATAATAATAATAAAGAATCCTTCAGACTTTAAAATTTTAAATTATGAAAAGATATATATTTCATTAAATAAACTATAAAGGAAGAATGTGAATAAGTGAGAAGAGACTGAAAGTTGATAGGTCGGGGTATATCTGGAGGGAGAGCGTCGTATAAAGAAAATGACAATTTAGGACAATTGAAAAAAATATGATCTACCGTCCCATCGTCCAAACCACATTCACAAAGAGAGCTATCGCGTACTCTGATTTTGGCAAGGAAGACCGGCGTGCATGCATGACCCAAACGAAGGCGACATATGGTAGATGTGGTTTGTTTGCCACCTTTTCGAAATCGGAAGAACCAGGGTTTCTGTGGTATAAGAGGTTGTATATCCCCATAGTAACGTCCTTTAATAAGTCTTGAGGAATCCCATAAATCTTGCCAATCATTTCTTACATGCGAGTTCGCTAGAGGTAACAAATCGGTATGGTATATTTCAGTGTGATTTTCAGATCCACTTATTGTAGAATCTTTAGCCCAAGAATCCACCATCTCATTACCTGCAATACCAGAGTGCCCAGGAATCCAAGCAAGGACTATATCTAGACCTTTTTGTCTACAATTAAAAAGTAACTCTTTAATCTTGAAGATAAGAGGGAGCTTGATTTTCATTTTGAACTGATTACTACAAATTTTTTGCAAACAACTTCTGCAGTCTGTAAAAATAATTGTTTTCGAGAAGTTATGAGAATCAGCAAATAGAAGCGCTTCATATAAGGCAATAGCTTCACCTGTGAACACAGATGTCTGAGAAGGACATTTAAAGGATAAAGTCACGTTGAATTTTGGAATCCAAACCGCAGCACCAACTTTACCGTCGGGGGATAATTTGGAGGCATCAGTGAACACTGTTATCCAGTCTTGCCAATCAGACAGAAGTCTGATAAAATTTTGGTTAGCTGCAGGATCATCTTTTTCAACTCCAAAATTCAAAATGATTCTAGGAGTAAACATTAGCGAAGAATAATCAGTTTTGTATAAAGGGTTGATATTACTACTATAAACAGGCGCAGAAAGATTTTTAATCTTTAAATAGCTCTTTATGATTTTGGGGGTTTCCTTACGATTCCAATATCGATTTTTTGATATCTCTTCAGAAAGACTCTCCAGACGAGGGATAAGTGGATGAGATGAACATGACATAACCCTAAAGATGAATCTATCAGACAAATATTGTCTGCGAAGGAATAGAGGGGGGTCTAGGCATTCCACTTGAAGAGCATTTTTTGGTGAAGATTTCATTGCTCCAAGAATAATACGTAAGCATTTAGTCTGTACGTTGTCTAATTTCTTTAGGGCTGTTTTATTACAGGGTTCCAAAATGAACGATCCATAATCAATACGACTGCGAATAAGAGCATTATAAATAAGTTTTTGGTTATATGGATGGGAACCCCACCAAACTCCTGAAAGAGCACGAAGGACGTTAATGCCTTTTTCACATTTATCAGCTACATAATTTAGGTGAGGGACACCAGTCATTTTGGAGTCCAGCAAAACTCCAAGAAACTTTGTAAAGGGTTCGTTAGAGATGGCGTGTCCTTCATATGTGACGTTTGCAAATGGAGTGAATCTTGAACGGGAGAAAACAACAACTGTACTTTTAGATGGGGATAGTGAAAGGCCATGCTCATCTAACCAAATATTTAGGTAACTTAAAGCTTCATTTATACGAGATGTTGCTGTATCGATACAATCAGAAGATGAATATAAGGCGATATCATCTGCATATTGGAGAATATTACAAAAAGGAAGTACCGATTGCTCAAGATCATAAGTATAAATGCTGTACAGTAAGGGGCTCAATACTGACCCTTGCGGAATGCCTTGCCATAGAGTTCTAGGCGGAAGGAGGAAGCCACCGTTTCGTATTTTAATAGTTCTGCCCATAAAAAGTTTACAAATATAGTGTACGATTCTCACTGGAACACTCAGCTCTAGCATTTTTGCTCTGAGCACCGGAATATTGACACTGTCATACGCAGCCGAAACATCTAAAAAGCATCCCACAAGGTGTTCTTTTTTAGAAAAGGAAAGACGGATATCAGTTGTTAGTATATTCAAACTATCCATAGTGCTTTTGCCTTTACGAAAACCAAATTGACTCTTTGCTAGAGACTCATTATTTTCCAAATACCAATCTAGGCGATTTTTAACTAGATGTTCAAGGATTTTACCTAAGGTTGATGAAAGAGCAATTGGTCTATATGAGCTAGCCTTCTCTGGATCTTTATTTGGCTTTAAAATAGGGATAATGATTTGGCATTTCCAGTCATCAGGTATTTCTCCCTTAATAAAAATGTCGTTCAGGATGTCCAAAAGATATTGATGACTAGAAGTGCTTAATTTGGTAATAAAACTGTATGGGATACCATCTTCACCTGGAGAGGTATCTCTCAATCCTGAAAGTGCTGTATTTAATTCGTCTAAAGTAAACTTTTCATCAAAGGAAGTTAAATTAGAAGAGGGTACAGAAAAAGGGAAATCACAAGGAACAGAAGGAGGGGCTAGGCTATCCGCGAAGTCCTCCAGCCAAACCGAAGAATCATAAGAGTGAAGAGAGTCAGGCTTCAATGAACCTCTAAACCGTTTCAAATTTCTCCATACAAGTGATGGGGGAGTTCTGGGGGATAAATTCTCACAAAACCCCCTCCATCCTCTCTTCTTCTTTTTGGAAAGTAGCCTTTTGGTACGAGCAGTGACTCTTTGTAAGATTTGAAAATCATCAAGGCTTAAAGATTCATTAAATTTGTCCTCAGCGCTATCTCTTTCCTTTACAGAAGAAGTACATTCAGAATCCCACCAAGGGGGTGAGGAAATTTTAGAAGAATAAGGCTTTTTCCTGGGGATGAATAAGTTGGCAGCTTCAATTAATGTATTACGAAAATGTAAGTAGTTTTGAGAAGAAGGATTTTGGTTAGAATGGTTTAAATTACATTCAACATGTGAAGAAAATTTTTTCCAATCAGCCTCTTGTAATTTATGTTTCAGAAGAGGTTCAGGGGCAGGGATTGGGACTACTGAAGAAGGTTTTGATATTATAATAGGGAAATGATCGCTGCCAAAAGAATGGGGTAACGTGTTCCAATTTAGTAAACATGAAAGTTCCGGAGAGCAAGCAGAAATATCAACTGCAGATTTAGGATTTTGACCCGGATATACACGACGAGTAGGAGAGCCATCATTTATGACACAAACATTAATATCATTAAAGAGGTCCACCAACCAAGGGGAAAAAGAATCTGTATAATATGAACCCCAGGAACTATGGTGCGAATTGAAGTCTCCTAAAATAATAAGTGGGGGAGGGACTGAAAACAAAATTGTAGAAAGGTCAGGGATCAGAGAGAGTTTAGGATCAGGAATATAAATTGAGATGAAATTAATATTGGCTATGCAAGCCGCAACAGCGTTGATTTCTTGGGAATGAGGAGGGAGAGGGATGACAGAAAACGGAAAAGATCTTTTAATTAACAATGCACACCCTGCCCTGCCATCATCACGATCATCCCGTAGACAGGCAAACCCCGGGACTCTAAAGTGAGACCCAGGCCTCAACCATGTCTCAGAGATGGCCGCAACAGATACAGAATGAGCATTAATCAAATTAAATAAATCAGGTTTTTTAGGGACAATACTTCTACTGTTCCACTGAAGAATTCGGGTTAGACCTGAGGGGGCCATTAGCTACAATTTCAGCGAGTCTGACAAGTAAAGGGGCAACGTCGTACGGTAACACATCGCTAAATTTAGCGAAGATATTTGTGATCAGCATAACCAGCAGTTCTGGCAAATTTTCATTGGGTAAAATATGAGGTCTATTCAATCCACATCCATTGGGGAGAGATGATGATGGTTCTCTAACTATTTCATCATGAGCATAACGATCATAACCCTCCGGAAGGGGAGTCCTCGCACGGGTAGGAGTTTGAACCGTTTTGCGATAAGATGTCCTTTGAGGAGTAGATCCAGAAATTGAATAAACAGAAGATGGTGAGTTCTGTACTGGTTGAGGCGGAGTTTGCGCAAACATGGTTTTTGCGATGTCAGAGTAAGCCCGTCTTACTGAAGGTTCCTGCGCGGAAGCCTCCATGTACGAAATACTGTGCTCAGACATGATTTTTTTAATCCGTTTTTGTCTGTCAAATTCGGGGCATGTCGGGTCAGTAGCAAAGTGTCTCCCTGTACACAAAAGACACCTGACACGGTCAGAGGGAATGTTACAGCTATCTCCCGGGTGTGGCTGTCCACATTTGTAACAGCGAACGTTTGATCGACAAGCATTTTGTACATGGCCAAATCTAAGGCACTTCCTACACTGAATGGTAGGTAGCTGGTAAACCTCAACTACCAAAGAAGTGTAAAAAGCGAAAATCTTTTTTGGGAGGGATTGACCCTCAAATGTCAACACGACGGACTGTGTAGGTAACCAAGCGGGGGAACCATCCTCTTTTTTGATCTTACGATTTAGTCGGCGAGCTTTCACGATCTTCCCATACCCATTAAAGTGATTCATGAACATTAATTCCTGTTAACATCTCGGTCTCACATCTCAAATGCACAACATTTTGCCAGGGTAACACACACCCTGCTTTGTATTTCATTTCCCCGTGGGAATAAAAGGATTTCCTGCAATAAAAAGTGTAAGTATGTGTTAATTCAAAATAATAATTGACTACCAGCGCTGCAAAAGAGAGCCCACTTATATACAATACAATACAATGTCTTTATTTTTTCTCTGCACAAAGGTTCACATATTTTTCATAAATAAGTTGTAACAATTATTTCTTAACAAAATGCATATTATTATGTTCCTTTGTGAGAGACTGGCGTCCATACTAGGATACCCTGTGTGACGGATCCCCAGGCTCTCACCTCGAATTAAATGTTTTTATTTCGCGTTTAGTTTATTATCATAGGTAACTGAAAAAAAATAAAACCGACTTCTAAAAACACAAAAAAAAGTGAAAAATAACTTTAGTTTCAGAAGTCGGTGACCTTTGTTTGATTGATTTAGTTTTTTTGTCAATGACTTCTGAAGCTAAAGTTATTTTTCACTTTTTTTGTGTTTTTAGAAGTCGGTTTTATTTTTTCCAAAACAGTTTTATTTTTCACTTTTTAGTGGTGATATTTCACGATAGTATTTAGTAATTCCAGAACTATAAATTAAAATACGCAAACTGAGCAAATAAAAGGTATATTTTTACAACGTCAATACAAGTGTCAAGTAAGAATCGTTATTTTAAAGTTCACAGATAAGAAAGATCAGTGTTGCAATTAATTCATTTCAACATCCTCTTCTTAATTGCAAACCCATAGCAACAGAACAGTCTTCAGTCTTCATTTGAGATATTGGTTTTGTAAGTACGTCAGCAACCATATCTTGGGTCCAAACATAGCTGAGTTCAATATCCTTTTCGGCAACTCTCTCTCGAAGAAAATGATATCTTATATCAATATGTTTGCTGCGAGCACAGTAAGAATCAATACCTGCAAATTTAATTGCACTTTGATTATCACAATAAATGATAGTAGGTGCAACTGTAGCCTTCCAATGTAGTTCTGACTCTAAATGCCTTAGCCACATAGCCTCTTGTGTGGCAGTAGCCAGTGCCATATATTCTGCCTCCATGGTTGATAGTGCAACTGTGTTCTGACGTTTAGAACACCAGGAAATCGAAGCACCCTGAAACAGAAAAGTGTAGCCAGAGCATGATCTCCGGCTGTTAATGTCTGAAGCCCAATCTGAATCACAATAGCCAAACACTCTTGTTTCTTCTTTGTTCTGACTAAATGTTAATTTATAATCCTTTGTTCCCTTTATGTAGCGCAACACTCTTTTTACTGCTAGCCAGTGTTGTATTTCTGGTTTGTTGTTGAAACTACTCAATTTATTAACTATGAAACATATATCTGGTCTTGTACCCTGTGATAGGTACAGTAAACTTCCAATTGCTTCTTGATAAGGAACATTTCCAACAATATTATTTTGCTCTCCTGTGCTGATCAATTTGGAGCTAAGGTCGCAGGGCGAAGTAACTGGATTGCAATCTGTCATATTGAATCTTTGTAGAATTTTTTCTACATAGGCAGTCTGATCAATATGAATTTCGTCTCTGGCCTCATTTTGACTTATTCTCCAACCAATAAAATGATTCACAGGTCCAAGCATCTTCATATCAAATTCACCTTGAAGTTGTTGCTTTATTTCTTTACCTTTCTCTATATTGTTGTAAATAATTAGTAAATCATCAACATATATTAATATAAAAATAATGCTTCCATTATCATTTTTGTAGTACACACATGGATCCACAGACGTACTTTTCAATCCCAACTTTTTTAACACAGAAGTAAGTTTTAAATTCCATTGACGACTTGCCTGTTTCAAGCCATAAATGGCCTTATTTAATCTGCAGACTTGGTCTCCGTGTTCATAGCCAGGCGGTTGATTCATAAATACTTCAGCATCTATATCTCCCTGCAAAAATGCTGTAACTGCATCCATTTGATCTATATATAAGTTTTCTTTTACAGCCATAGCAAATAAATATCTTATTGAGGTATGCCGTACTACCGGAGCAAAAATCTCATTATATTCAGTTCCTTTCCTTTGTCTGAAACCTTTTATGACTAATCTTGCTTTGTACCGTACTACTTTACCGTTTGCATCGGTTTTCATTTTATAAACCCATTTACATGGGATTATTCTTTTGTCTTCGGGTAGAGTTACTAATGTCCATGTATTATTCTGAAGGAGCGATTCATATTCGCTGTCCATGGCCTCTTTCCACTCTTTTGCTTTTGGGCCTGAAAGAGCTTCATCCACAGTCACTGGTTCCTTTAATAATACTCCTGAATCAGTTGGTTGGTTCCTCTTCATGACAAAAATATATATTAGGTTTGTTATTCCTCGGCCTCAGAGTCATATTTCTCAATGGCGTAGATTCTTCTTCAGAGCTCTCCGGTGTGTAATTCGGATCATTAAGTTCTGAATGTGAAGATTCGCTGGTAGCATCAAATAATTCCTCTTCGGAACTTTCATTCACTAAAGTATCAGTATCAGATTCTTGTTTAGCTGTAGTTTCCTGTTGTTGCAAAGTAGTAAGCGGCATAATAACACAATTGTCTTTAACTGTGTTTTCCAAGAAAACAACATCTCTACTCTTGTATATTTGTTTTTTACTCTCATCATATAATCTGTAGCCTTTAGTGTAATCACAATAACCCACAAATATCATTTTAGTAGCTTTTGAATCCCATTTTTGTCTCTTTTCTGAACCATTGCATGACAACCAAAAATCTTCATGTTATTTAAATTTGGTTTTTTACCTGTCCACATTTCATATGGTGTCTTGTAATCCAAAGCTTTTGTTGGCGAACGATTTGTAATATAAGCCGCTGTTGAAACCGCTTCAGCCCAAAACATTTTTTGTAGTCTGGAATTCAAAATTAAACACTTAGCTCTCTCCACTAATGTGCGATTCATACGTTCGGCCATGCCGTTTTGTTGAGGCGAATATGGGTTACTGGTTTGATGCTGGATACCAGATTTACGCAGAAACAATTTAAACTCATTATTTATATACTCTTTTCCATTATCTGAGCGCAATATTTTTATTTTTTTACTAGTTTCATTTTCAACTAAATTCATGAATTCTTTGAACTTTTCTAAAGTCTCAGACTTGTTCTTCATGAAATAGACAGATACCTTCCTACTGTAATCATCTATGAAAGTAACATAATATCTGGCACCTCCCATAGAACTTGTCTCCATTGGACCACATAAATCAGAGTGAATTAATTGGAGCAATTCAGAAGCTCTAGTACCAGTATTTTTAAATGGTTGTCTACTCATTTTTCCTTCTAAACAAGTTGTACAAACTTGATTACCTTTTTTTAATAATTTTACCCCTTCTGCACTTTCTGTTATTTTCTGTAAGTCTGTGAAATTGAGATGTCCCATCCTTTGATGCCATAAATTTATGTCTCGCTCATCTACTGTTGATAGCAATGCCGGTGCTTCGGAAACATTATTTACTATATACATGTTATTGCGATGCAAAGCTGTCAATATTAATTTATTATTTTGATATATCTGGCAACCATCTCTTACAAATTTTACTTCACAGCCATTATTTACCATTTGACTTACAGAAAGTAAATTTACTGTTAGTGTGGGTACCAATAAAACGTCTCTGACCTGTATTGTTCTTAATATGCCATCAGAATTTCTTATCTGAAAATCCACCTTACCACTGCCTTTTACTGCTACTGTTTTATTGTCTGCAACCTTGATGTTGCTGATAGTAGATGGAGAAACGTCATACATCCAATTCCTATTATTGCACATATGCAATGACACTCCGGAATCAACATACCAACAGTTTCTTTCCAACTCAGCACCAACTGGAAAAGCAGCATAATAACCATTATTTTTTGAATTTTTATTGTTTGAGAAACTCTTCTTTTTATCTCTAAAATAGCAATCTCTACTCATGTGCCCGTGCTTATTACACACAAAGCACCGAGGGCCTTTGGGTTCCTTTTTTTCTTGAGATTGGTTATGTGGATTTTGCGGCGTTAATTTTCCCTTATTATTTTGTTTATTATATGACTTGGCATGGTAAGCAACAGAATCTGATACCTGAACCTCTTGTAACAACTTAGTTTTTACATAATCAGCAGTAATATTCACACCTGAGCTCTCTAAAGCCATTATCATCGGTTTGTAGTAATCAGGGAGGCCAGCGAGCAGCAACGTACCAAGCCACTCGTCTCCTACCACAAAATTGATATTCCGTAACTTATGAGCTGTTGACATTACCTTGTTAACATATTCCTCGACACTCGAGCAATTTTCCAAATTGGTATTAATCAGATCCCGTAATAAACCTACTTTTCTACTGAGCCCTGAGTCATCAAATACCTTTTCAAGTTTTGTCCAAACCTGTTTCGCTGTTGTAGCCTCCTGAACATGGACATAATTAACAGGATCTAGCAACAGTATTAATTTTGATTTTGCTTTCGTATTTTTCTTGCTGTCAGATACGTAACCTGAGTCAGGTTCAATCTCCTGCCACAATTCTTCATGTTCCAGATAGTATTTTACGGCAAATTTCCAACTTGGGTAATTTTCTCTTCCAATTAGCTTCTCAATCGTACCCATTGTTATTTGTGATGCCATTTAAATGTATTTTTTCAAAACTATGCTGAAAAAAAAAGACGACCACAATGGCCGGTTGCGAGATTTTTTTTAAATCTGATTGTATCACAGCACTTTAGTATCGAATTACTTTTCTGAATACTTTCGGACGTATAATAGCCCATAACCTGATATTTCACGATAGTATTTAGTAATTCCAGAACTATAAATTAAAATACGCAAACTGAGCAAATAAAAGGTATATTTTTACAACGTCAATACAAGTGTCAAGTAAGAATCGTTATTTTAAAGTTCACAGATAAGAAAGATCAGTGTTGCAATTAATTCATTTCAACAAGTGGTTCACATACGCTTACCCCTTCACAGCGTACTGGCGTGATGTTATGTTATGAACTGGTGTAAATAGTAGACAGACATGAGATTTCAGCAATCCCAGTCCATTCGCTACCGTGTGCGTTTCGATGGCGCGGCCATGACGTTTTTTTTTGAAAAAAAAATATGCCATGATTTTGTAAAAATTTGTAAAAGTAGACTCCCAAAATCCTAAATTTGTCAAAGCTATGGTTAAAAAGTTATAAGGGTTTGAACGTGGCCGCGCCATTGAAACGCTCCGAACCGCGCGGCCACGGAGATCTTTAAAACTAAGCATTGCAGAGACCTGAAATTTTGCTAAGAAACAGATTGAATTTGTAAAAAATTTGTAAAAATATAGGAAAAAATCCTGGGCTTATATTTTAGGAGCTGTAAGACTAATACGCCATGGCCGCGCCATCGAAACGGTGAAAACACATTTTCGCCGATATCTCCCTGAAAAAGCAACGCAGACATCTGAAGTTTTTTGTAAAACCCAGATTTGAATTTGTCAAAACTAGTAAAAAATAAACAAAAAGTCCTCAGTTTACATTTCAGGAGCTATAAGACTAATACGCCATGGCCGCGCCATTGAAACGGTGAAAACTACATTTTCGCCGATATCTCGCTGAAAAAGCAACGCAGACGTCTGAAGTATTTTGTAAAACCTGGATTTGAATTTGTCAAAACTAGTAAAAATGAAATAAAAAATCCTAGGTTCATATTTCAGGAGCTATAAGACTTATCGTTCTCTCGTTACTTAGGGGCAGGGACTTAGAAAAAAAACGAATATAAAAAAAATACGATTTTTCGCGGGTTTTTTTACATCTTCTCATGGTATACGACTAGAGCAACAAATTATTTCCCGAAAAGTTTTTCATCCGAGCTACCATTTTGGAAATATACAGGGTTTTTCAAAAAACTAAAAAATAAATAACAAGCTCCTAACTCGGAGACGGTGCGTTGTAGGACCATGCTTTTCAGAAGCTAAATGGTTTCTATGGTCAAGGTCAATCTGAGACTGTAATAAAATTGTTAAAATTTCAAAAAAAAAACAAAAAACGAAAAAAAATTCTAAGTCCCTAAAATTTTTTCACCGTTTCAATGACGTTTTAGTCTTACAGCTCCTGAAATATGAACCTAGGATTTTTTATTTCATTTTTACTAGTGTTGACAAATTCAAATACAGGTTTTACAAAAAAAATCAGACGTCTGCGTTGCTTTTCCAGTGAGATATCGGCGATTACGTATTTTTTCATCGTTTCGATGGCGCGGCCATGGCGTTTTAGTATTACAGCTCCTGAAATATGAACCTAGGATTTTTTGTTTTATTTTTACTAGTTTTGACAAATTCAAATCCAGGTTTTACAAAATACTTCAGACGTCTGCGTTGCTTTTTCAGTGAGATATCGGCGATTACATATTTTTTCACCGTTTCAATGGCGCGGCCATGGCGTATTACTCTTATAGCTCCTGAAATGTAAACTGAGGATTTTTTGTTTATTTTTTACTAGTTTTGACAAATTCAAATCTGGGTTTTACAAAAAACTTCAGATGTCTGCGTTGCTTTTTCAGCGAGATATCGGCGAAAATGTGTTTTCACCGTTTCGATGGCGCGGCCATGGCGTATTAGTCTTACAGCTCCTAAAATATAAGCCCAGGATTTTTTTCTATATTTTTACAAATTTTTTACAAATTCAATCTGTTACTTAGCAAAATTTCAGGTCTCTGCAATGCTTAGTTTTAAAGATCTCCGTGGCCGCGCGGTTCGGAGCGTTTCAATGGCGCGGCCACGTTCAAACCCTTATAACTTTTTAACCATAGCTTTGACAAATTTATGGTTTTGGGAGTCTACTTTTACAAATTCTTACAAAATCATGGCATATTTTTTTTCAAAAAAAAACGTCATGGCCGCGCCATCGAAACGCACACTTCGCTACCATATATTGAGGAGTTCCGTTGCCTACCTCCGAAGTTCTTCACATCAGATCTTTACCAAATTGAAGTGGGACCACTCCGAAAAAACTACCCGAATCGTTTCATGTGTGCCTATACAATTTGAAGAGTTCTCTCTATTTCTCCAGGATTCCATCATCAGATCCGGACTTGATGATTATGGGACCACCTGTGAAGTATACCCTTTCAAACAAAATAAAAATATTCCAAATCGGTCCAGCCATTTTCGAGTAATCGGGGAACATACATAAAAAATAAAAACTCCTCCTTTTGGAAGTCGGTTAATGAGAACTAAACTCGACAGTCGGCAGTGTATGTACTTTTCGAAGTGTTATCATATCACTAATCAGAGTAAGACAACGTTGTCCTAGTAGTACCAACTTTAAGCAATAGATGGCGACACCAACACCAGCTATCATAGAAGTATTACATTCCGTTCACAGATATTTTATCCTCCGACGTTTAACTTTAAATACATTTTTTACATTAACTACCTATGTACTTACCATGAGAAACACCTAAAAAGAGTAGACATCTGCACGTAAATAATCAATAACATTAAAAAATTAACCCCTTCCTCACTTCTACACTTTTGTCTTCTATTGATTTAAATATCTACAGTTGTTCTTATTAGTATCACCAGTACACGGATTTTCGTCCATTAAAGAAAACACCATAAAATATACTTAGTCCTACACAAAACCTACAATATTGGTAACCCTACTGCAGTGTTTATATGGGAAAATTTAAATGATCAATATCTTTGAAACTACGCAAAGTTTCTCCGTCACAAATTCAGGTTATCATTATCGTCCCCATCATAACATTTTGGACACATTTTGAAGGTCGTAGATCATCAGGCAGCGGAGATACATGTTTCCAGCCAGCTTGAACTCAGGTTGGCTGGACATTAAGTTTTTATTGATCTCTCGTAAACCCTACATGTGACGCCATAAATCGAACGTTATTACTGTCACACATTGCGTCACCAAATTTTAGGTTTAGGAAATAAATGAAATGATGGCTGGACACAGATTTTTGCATTTTTCTACTAAACCACTGTACGTATCATAAAACTTTTAGCTCGATGCCTGTCACAAATTTATGTGACGCCCGTTGATATGCAAAAAGTCGTCAAAATCACTTCCGTTACCTTATCTAAGATTCTGTAGCGTCACCAATTCTGAAATAAGGGTGTTTAGCCGTCACATAAAGTGCCCTATTAACCTAGTTAAATGCAAGCTATTTTGAGGATTTGTCCAGCCAACCTGAGTCAAATACATTATAGAGCACCTTCCGTCAAGCAGGCAACTTACCTTCTGCATGACGCTGATGATTCCAATACTTGCAGATCACAATATTGAGTAAAAGTAAATCCCTATATTACATGGTTAATCAATTGTTCGCCTACTATAACAATAATACAATTTGATAATACCGTCCAGCAGTGGGCGTCTTTCGGCTGAGATGATGATGATGATGATGATGATGAAACAGTAAATAAATGCAATTATGGAACATTGGGAACAATTAAGTACAGAATCATGAGATGTAGCACATTGTACACATACAATACATTATTTTCTACATTGTAAAAGATTTAAAAACCAGTCTCCTCTAGAAAACGTGGCAGTTTTGTTAAATTACAAGTTTCTACATTTTTTAAATTACATAAAATTCTAGATATATGGTATAACAAGTTCTTCGTCTACTATTTTGGAACAAAGCCCGCGCGACGGTTTATTATTATTTTTACATTTTCGAAGGAAAAGCAAAATTTTATTTAATAATTGACCAAAATATCAACACCGGAATTATCCGCTAATTATCTGAAAGTATAACTTGATATCCTAATCATTATATAAACATTTATAAATTAATTACAAATATGATATTAACTCTACAACCGTACAGTATTGACTACGTATTTTGGCACTATTCTTAGATGTAGGTATAACTGTGTGCACCGACTGATATGTAACTCATCATGCCCCACCCCCAATACTACAGTATGCCTGTATTGAGTAGGTACACTCGTATTGCTTAATTATTTGAACTAATGTAACGCTGATTACATCTTGCATGTAGTATTACGTAAAAAGTTCCACCTGTTTCATGTCGCTGTACAATAAACAAATTTCTTTATGCAAGTATCCTAATCTCACTCATAAAATAAATGCAATAAATCTCGGCAAAACAAAAGCCATCACGGCTAAATGGAATGAATACAGATTGTATCTTGAGCAATTAAAGTTATTATGACTAAATGAACATATAATGGACTACAAATGAAACTGTGCTGTACTGTACTCGTAAGTATCCATCCACAACCATTCCATTATTTAGTTAACCCCCAAAGGTTACATAACTAACTTCCCACTTAATCAGTGTTCACGGCTCATAGAGGCCGGGGTGCAGGTAGAGTCGCTTGTTGAAGCCCCAGCGGTCCACGGAGGACGTTTGCCGGCGGAACTTGGACTGCATGCGCTTGTCCACGAGCGTGAACAGCTTCTCGACGTGGCAGTCGTGCGCGCGCTCCGCGAACACCTCGCACAGCGCCTGGATGTACCAGGAGCCGCGCTTGCCATCGCGGTGTGCCACGAGACCTGCACAATGAAATGATGCTCATTTATTCACATAGCTGATAATATGGAATGTGGGGACACATCGACACAGGGAGATGCTCATAGTTGTGACTGGGAAAACAAATCATTTACAGTTGGCTCAGCATTCATGTCACTGTTAGTTATCAGAGCAGTTGGTCTGATATTGAAGAAGGTGTATTTCTTTGCTGAGCTGGCCATGTTTGGCGAAGGACCAAAAGTCGATGGCGCAAACTAGAGTGCCGCAAGCCGCAAGCGCAGCGTGTGACGACTCCGAACTAGGTGGCCCGACGACCGACGACCGAACGAAGCATATTGTATTGATTTGTTGGCTCAGTATAGTAGAAGCTTATGTCCAACAGTTTACTGAGTTACATTAAGTTTATGGTAATAATAGCTTATGAACGCGTGGACTTCGATAATTGTCCCACAGGATCAGACTACCGGGATAAAAAGTATCCTATGTGTTTATCTAGATTATACTCGTAAGCTATCTGTATGCTAAATTTCACACAAATCCGTTCAGTAGTTTTTGCGTGAAAGAGTAACAAACATCCATCCATCCATCCATTCTGACAAACTTTCGCATTTCTAATATTAGTAGAAATAACTGACCCGGCAGCGTGGAGTGTGCGATGAGTATATCAGAGAAGAGCGGCGTCTCCTGCAGCGTGAGGCCGGCGCGCGGCGCGGGCTGCAGCACGATGACGTCAGGCGCCACGGGCTGCCCGTCGACCTGCACGCCCGCACCACCCTCCTCCGCCGGCATGGGCATGTGCGGCGGCGCGCGCAGTGCCGGCTCCGGCTCCACGCGCCGCGTGTAGTCGTCGCTGCTGCCTCTGGTCAGTTAGATTAGCCCTTAGTCATAATGAGTAGGCGCTCCTTGGAAAAATCAAACCGAGCTTCACAAGTATAGTATTGGCTTAGCATAACCGGCGTATAATTTTCCTATTGCCGAGTCACGGCTTGGGGTCTCCAAGAATTATGCAGAATTAGTAGATTACATTAAATGTAAACTCGAAAAAATATTGCATGCGAATATTATAGTATGTTGTCCTACTTTTAAATTAAAATCGAATACTACCTTGTTTAACACCAGAATAGAAGCTTTTAATCGACTCTTGCACCTAAGTAATCAGATTTTTAAATTTGCATACACTTTTGATACGAACAAACAACTAGAATATTCATATGAAATGTTTCATAAGTATACCGGCAAAGTCAATAATGCAGCAATAAAAAATGTCTTTGAGAACTTGAAAAACTACTTGGAGCTATTTAAACTTCCAGACCATGAACATTCCTGTAGTAATGATAATTTTAATATGATGCAAGCTAATGAATATAGCGAAAAGTGTCGTTTTAAACCTGCTACTATTCCTTATTACTTCAACATAATGAATACCTACAAACCAATTTTCAACTAAAGTTCAAAATCATAGCACAGTTAATAACGACACTGACTTTTTTCGTGAATAATGGATCAAATACAGTCTGTAAAAGTACTTTGATGCAAAAAACTAGCTGATCAAAATGATTGCGGAATAAGTAATAAAAAAACTGAGCTAGAATTATACATCGCAACCACAGGTATTCAGTTGGACTACTTGTGCATCAGCATAACAGAACATTTCTTAAATCTACAATCTGCTCATGTATTTAACTTTTCCAATTATAATTTAGTTTCATACAATACTAGGACGAACACAAAAAGGGCAGTCTTATTTTAGCACATTTAAATACAGAAAGTGAAAATATTGATTTTGTAAAAAAAAATTATAAATCAGATAGTTTTGAAATATGTGGGGTTAAAGATCTTGAAACAGTGTTATATCTTTGTTGTTGCTACAGAAGTCCTTACGATAAAAATTTTGAGTTTTTTATCTAGGTTAGAAACATTTTTAGAACATTTTATTAACAAGAAGTGCATTATATGTGGTGATTTTAATATTGACGTACTTGTTGACAGTAAGAAACATGCTGAATTTTTAAGCATATTGACATGTTATAATTTTCGATACCTAATAAATGCTCCTACTTTTATACGGAACAACGCATATTCATGTTTAGACAATATTATTACAAATCTCGCTGATGATGACATAGATCATTGCTTTGTTGATCACAATGGTTTGGCAGATGGCCATGGTGGCCTTTTCTGCAACGTGACTCTCGAAAATATAAACAATAAATCGAAAAAATTTAATCAAAATGTAATAACAAAAAAAAAGAATATTTAATGATTAAAATAGTATTGCTTTCAAGGAAAGTATAAGTAAGAAAAATTGGACAAATATGGGAATAAATAGTTTTTTAAGCTGTTTGAGTAAAGTTTTTCAAGATTGTTACCGAAAGAAATCAATTAGTATAAAACCACATAAAAACACCTCAATTCAGTGGATTACAAACGGGGTTAAAGTTTCAAGTAAGATGAAAAGAGTGCTATGCTCAGGTACAGTACCTAATGCAAGCCTAAACAAGTATAAAAACAACTATGTTCGAATTTATAGAAAAGTTATTCACCAAATTAAGAAAAAAGCCATAATAAAACATTTTAATACCGCTACAAATTTAACAAAACAAACCTGGAAACTTGTTAATGAATGTACAAAGAAAACTAAAAATAGGCAATTTAGAAACCTAATCCTAAAAGTGAACAACAAAGTGGTATCTGACCCCCAGCAGGTCGCAAATCAATTAATTGACAGTTTTGTGTTCAAATCGTCACTCGCTAGCAATGAAAAAGAAAGAGCTATGACTTTCCTTTTAGAAAGCACAAAAAGAGTAGAAAATGATTTAACGTTCTATACAACAACACCATCTGAAATTAAAAAGATTATAAGTAAAATGGCAAATAAAAAATCTTGTGGTTTTGATGATTTACCGATATCGATTTTGAAGGAGAATATCGACACTTTGGCTTCCCCTCCTCTTTCTGATTTTTTATAATAAATGTCTTGAGGAGTCTGTCTTTCCAGATCAGTTGAAGTTGGCTAAAGTAATTCCAATATTCAAAAAAGGTATTAAGACAGATCCGAAAAATTATCGACCTATATCCCTTTTGCCAACCTTATCAAAAATATTTGAGAAAATCATCAAAACAAGGCTGATGGTACATTTAAATGTAAATAAAATAATTAATTTAAGACAATTTGGTTATCAGAAAGGCGTCGGTTGCTCAGATGCAATAAATACTCTTGTAAATGACATAATTAATAAATTAAATGACAAAATGAAAGTGGCAGGGCTATTCATCGACCTTAGCTCCGCTTTTGATACGATTGATTATGACTTATTACTGACAAAACTTGAATATTATGGAATCAGAGGCAAAGCCTTACAACTCTTAAGATCCTACTTACAAAATAGACGAATGTTTGTCGAAATAAAAAGCATCGACGAAAGTAATCATGAAGTCATATACACCTCTAAAATTACAAACATAAAACGTGGTGTGCCCCAAGGCTCTATTTTGGGAACTATACTTTTTATCCTATTTACAAATGATTTTCTAAACTTTATGCATTATATTCAGCCTGATGTAAGACTTGTTGTATTTGCAGATGATACAAATATAATAATTGGGGCGAATGACCTAAAAGAATTGACCAAAAATGTTCACAAAAGCCTACAAAATCTCTGCGATTGGTTTAAAGCCAATAACCTTTTGCTAAACACAAGTAAGACTAACATTATTTTATTTAAATCAACATTTCGCAATAATGAAAATTTAGATGTACAAATCAATGGAGACAAGATTGCATTGGTGGATAGGGTCAAATTTTTAGGTATTAACATAGATGTGTATTTAAATTGGAAACAGGAGTTAGCTGCCATTGATTCTTCAGTTTCATCAGCATGCTTTGCACTCAGGAGCCTTAGGGGTACGTTAGATCTAATCTAAAGCAACTCAAGGCTATACTATATTATGCGCTAGTAGAATCTAGATTAAGATACAATATAATGCTGTGGGGTAACAGCTATAATTATAATTGCCGTAAAGCGTTTAATTTACAGAAACATGCAATAAGGACTATAGTAAGGATCTCACAAAGAGACTCATGTAGAGAGCACTTTAAAAAACTAGATATTTTAACAGTACCTAGCTTATACATATTAGTAGTACTAAATCATTTTGCTAAGAATATTTATGAGTATGAATCACAAGAGGAACGTAAGATAAGAGAAAGCACAAGAAGAAAGGAATTTAAACACAAGATGGCACCAAAATTTAATATAGCCAAGCACTGTTCCAGATACCAAGCAGTGGAGTTATTTACGACTGATTTGAAATTATTAATTTATAGCTCTCACTCATTTAAAACTAAATTAAAGGCCTTCTTGCTGAAAAAATGCTTTTACTTGGTAACTGAATTTATGTCAAACTAAAGCTAAACTTGAATTTTTATTATTATTATTTTTGACATTCAGTAATACTGGTAAATTAATACAGGGTGTAAACCACCTCGTCACAAAGCCGTTAACCAAGCATTACATCAAACTAAGTAACTTTACGCAAAAATTATTGCTGGGAAACAACTTTTTTTTTTGAGGTTATAAATCATGTTTTGTGGTAGAACTCAATGTAACGCACTTAAAACATTGTGCTGATGGATGGATTGGATAGTACGGGGGTCGTGGAGGTGTTAATCTTCTAGTTTTGAACTCCTCTAAGTATTTTCATTGTTTTCTTGCTTGTATAATTTGTAACTTGTGTGTGTCAATAAATTGATTTATTTATTTATTTAAAAAAGTAAAATCTTACAAAAAAACTTGTATTTTAAAAAAAACTTGTCAAAAAGTTGTCACTTTGACCCCCTATATCTCCGTAACTAGAAGGTTCGCAGGTATGGTGTAGAACAAAAAAATGATCGCAATGACGGGGAGAACAAGTGGTTTTCGGATTCGTTAAGAGGTGTTTTACACCCTTTATAATAACCAATTGTACCTGACGAAGTTGTTCCCTTTATATTTTTGACATTATACCGCTTTTTTTTGACATTAAATTTGACATTGTACTGCTATTTGCTTATTGTACTTTTTTGTTGGAATAATTATGTATTTTGAAACTGTATGAATATTTCACTTTTATTTTAATAAGCTTTTAAATGTATTAGTTACCGCATGTTATAATTTTATTTAATATGTAATGTAATGTTCAACACAAGTAAATGGGGAAGAAAACTGTCAAATAGTTCCACGTAGAGGGCGTTTGTTACAAACAAACTGTCAAACTCCATAGAAATTAAACAACATCTTATTGTTTTGTGACTTTATTCAATATTATGGGTCGTTGTGTAGCCTTTGGATGCAAAGAAATGGGGCGTTGTCACATTTCCAAGAAATTGCATGAAAAACAAGTGGGAAAAGCCACTGAAATGATGTGGAGCTATTAACATCACTAAAAACAACACCTCTTCTGGCAATTTCATCTGGGATTCAAGACTGTTACACACACTGTCGAAGTTGAAATTTCTGTCGTAAACTACCAACCTGTGAAGAAACAATCAAATGGGTTCTTTTCAAAAAACTTACATATTGTAACATGTAACCAATGATCACCTTAGTTCGTTTATCATTAGATTATTAAAAGCAAAAAGTAAGTAACTGAAGTTTATTTTACAACGTAAAGAACCATAATATTGACCAGTAAACAGCTAAAAGTCGATAAATGGTAAATATAATGTATCTTTCGACAAGCTCTGCTTTCTTTCCTTGTTGCGTTGCTTTTTGTTTTTTCAATTCCCCCTTCGGCTGGGTGATACGTCAGGTAGCATAATTTGTGCAGCAACATAAATTGAGTAAAAAAAACACGCAAATACTTAAAAAATCGTTTAAACATTGCACACGTTTATGTCAAAAACTTTTGACAGGTAACAAACTATCAGCGCCACCTTGCGGTATAATTTCCGGGAAACAACCCCATTGTTAATGAATAAATAAAATGAATGAATGAATGAATGCTTCCTGTCTCAGTGAGGGCATGGACCACAATCCCGCGGGCACAGTTCCGGGTTTGGTAGTCTTCGATTTTTTGGTTCTAGAAAATGCTGGCTTTTTCACGATGTTTTGCTTTTATTGTTTTGGGAGCAGTAGTTATGAAATAAATTACACAAAGTAAGATCGTTTCTCGTGACCGTTACCAGTGGAAAAGCACTACTATTACATACTTGGTATGTTTGAATGATACTAACCTGCACATCTGAAAAATGAAAACCTTGGGCACGCCGATGAGCGCGGGCATGTTGCGGTTGTTGAAGTATTCCATGATCTCGTAGAGCGAGATGAGCTGGCCATCCTTGCAGCGCACGTCCAGGTCGGATGAGCGCGCGCGCTCGTAGCCGTGCGAGGAGACCACGATGAACACGCTCTCGATGTCCACCAGCACGTTGTTCAGATTCTTCAAAGTCTCGAGTGTTTCCTTTAACAAAGTGGTGAAAGAAGAAATGGCTCAGAATTAGCACTTTTTGCCCCTTCACGACTTCCTATTGTTTAACCTGGGGAGAGGAGATGCAGCAATAAATCGTGAATATTTCTGTGATTAGTTTTAAATTAAGCACTAGGCATGTGGTAAAGGTGATATGAAACATTGTGCAATAATGCAGATATTCATTGCGCCATTCGAATTGAAATTGAGCTTCACTCAATAGTATTGATAATAATCTAGGCCTGGACCACTCATGTCTGGTTATTCTAACGTTGATATCTCAACTAAAAAATACTAGAAACAAAGGCATTGATACCTACACACCAGGGTTTCAAAATATTCAATAGCTAGGACTTAACCACAGGCAAAGGAACGAAGGTTCTTAATGAAAAGAGGCTGGTGTAAACTTACGTTTTTAGTAAGGTTGAGGTACCCGAGCCTGCGGAAGCCGAGCTCATAGAACAAGTACTTGAGGTGGTTGCTGTCGACGTCGCTTCCGTTTCGTTTCGTCTCGATGTCATTCTTGAACTCGGAGTACGTAAAGTCCAGCAGTACACCGCGGTTACGGCCGCGCGTCCGGTACAGCTTTAAGTCTATAACAAGGTAACTGTGGAGACTGAAGAGTCAACATACGTAGCTTATGACGCTGAGATAACATGAGGATTATACCGAAAAAGCTGATGGTCTTCAATGGTTGCTAAGAACACTCAATCAAGACAGATTTTTAAAAGACCAAAGTCGATTCATCTATCTATCCACCGACAGACACTTATAAAACTTATAACACCCCTGTTTTCGATGGGCGCTAAAATCTAAAGCAAGGTACAGCTACGCTGGCGATTTCATCAGATTTTGACAGACCATTTGTTGCAAGCGAGGCGTAAATTGTTGGATTTTGCTGTCGCTGCGTGTGTTCCCATCCCACATGTCTGGCCGCCCATATCCTATCGTTTCGTACATAATTATCCTGTCTCCATGACACAGTTTGTGAGTGAGTGAGGTGCTGACGGATAAGGCCCATACGGATGAAATAGACACGCGGGCGCACACTCGCGTAACAGGAAACCCTCTAGAAACACGACTACACAAAATTACGTAATGGTTTAAGTAAACTCAAAGTTTGGGACAGTTTTAAGGTCGTAGCACACTTATCAACTCGGAAAGGGATCGTCACCGCCTCGCCTTTCCTCTTGGCGTCAAACAGGCGTCCACGTAACGTAACCACGCCACGTAACGTAAGCGGATCAGAAGCTCCGGCACGTCGACTCGGCTACAGCTAGGCGACGCTGCGCTTACGGCTCGCCGACCGGCGCTGGTTCAAGGCTGGGCGGCACTAGTTCAATCATTTTGAATCCGAATGTTAACGTAAGCTAGGGTACGGAGAACCGTAAGCGCAGGGGGTACTGCAAGTCGACCAGGCACCGCACCGCGGTTCGTGAGCTTGTCCCGAGGCGAGGCGATTACGTTAAGTTCCGATTAGTGTGCGTTGCAGTAGGGAGTTTCATACAAATAATAATGAGCGGCTGGAGTTGATACGGTGGCGATACCTTTCCGATTTGATACGTGTGCTAACATGACATTAATGGCCCATTATAGATAAACACAAAACATTTATAACACTCCTCCTTTTGTCAGGGATTGCAAATGCGCCCCTAAGACTTGATAAACAAGAATGTAGTGCTATAGGTAACTGCTGGCTACAGTTTAGCAGTGAATATTTCTCAGTTCACAGCTGATATAGTGTTGCGTCACAATTTCACAAACCTTTAGTGTCGTCGTCTTCCATGAACTGTTTGCTCTTTATGACAGTAAATGGGGGCACCATTGACTCATCGCAGGCAGCATTATCGTTCTCGGAGACAGCTGCTGGTGGCGGTGGCGGCGACGTCTGGGTCCTGTCTGAAAGACAGACTGTAGCTTTAGGCTTAGCCCTTCGTATGTAGATGTATGTGAGACACAACGGCTTTTTAATTGTGTCTGTAATTATGGCATAGGTACGAGGGTTTAAGTGGTCACCTTACTATTTGTTTAATGACTCTAATTACCAGTGATTGGAGTAGGTACAATTATTTTTTGTACTTGCGATATGTTGTCTTAATAAACACTCCCAAAAACCCAGAATTTGAAATAAGTCTCTATTTTTAAATAAGTTAGTACTTCGTGCGTATCCGGTGGATGCGTGTCGCAAGGGACCGGTCAATGTGGCGACACTTGGGGGAGGCCTATATCCAGCAGTGGGCGTCTTTCGGCTGAGATGATGATGATGATGATGACTTCGTAAAAAGGTATTCATCTTAAGAAATTTTGAACAAACACAGGTAAATGAAATTAAAAACGTTATTTTATAAATTATATTTATATATATATTTAAATTTTCTGTAACAATTTTTTATTGACAAGTTTCAACAGCCATTACAAACATATTCTAAAAGATCATGATCCCCTACAAATGTTCATATCATCAACATCAACATTTGCGGTCAATGAACAAAAGTAGCTCTTCCTACTTCGATCACTGCTAATGACACTTCAACAAGTGGAGTATTGTCCAATCAGAAGTAAAGTGATTGGATGGTTAGAATTAACATTCTAGGAGCCCAATGGCACTGATGGATAGGCTGGGTGAAACTATTTCAGTGTTACCCTAGCATCGTTTTGAGCCTCCAGAATAAAGGTGTAAGCAATCAGCAATCTAAAGTGTCTGAACAGGTGTTCCTATCTTTTTTTACAAAATTGTCCTGCTCATGACCTCGAATCATGACTGATGGAAAGCCATGGATGAGGTCTATGATCTTTTCCAATTATCCTAAAACACATTACTTACTTTTATTTGCATCAACTTTCTGTCTATTTAATGTGAGACTGTGAAAATCATCGTTGTCCATAGAATTAGGCTTCTTTTCTGAAAAATAGGAATAGATAATAGGTACACTGATCTTGAAGATAATCACAGCAAGACTAAAAACCAGTAATACACATCATATGAAAAGAAATCAAATCAAAAATATTATTATACAGCTTACTAGGGAGTGGAACAAAATTCCGTTGGCTTGGAACAAAAGGGTTATCAGGGTCTAGATCCCGCACCAAGTCCCAGTAGCCCAACTCTCCAAGGGCGTCTACAAGATGGCCAAAGGCGTGAGGTCCACGCATTGGGATTTGTATGTAGAGCTTACGTTTACGATCCCTTTCTGATTCAGCAGTATTCTGTAAACAATGGAATGTTTTGTTTGTGACACTTTTGTTGTATGTTTGAATAATTTCAGGTTTGTCTTTTTAAATAATTATTTACATATTGCACATCAGGTAATGACAAATCATAAATGATCTTAGGTTTCCAAATATCTGTCTCATTGCTAGGGTCAGTTATTTGAAATTTATCAGAACAAATCAATACATTGACTTACCCTATACTGTTCGATCATTTGGTCGGAGAGTACGTTCTTTTCATAAAGAGCTGTAACAACTGAGTCTAGATCTGTCCGCTCTACTAACGAAGTAAAGTTACTTTGAATCGCATCTCTGTGTGCCTGCTGCATGGTAACTGTGAGTTGTTATTGCGAACCACTGATTATTTTGAGCTATTGTATTGTTACTTTGTTGACTCATTTATTAATATCAAATTAAAGAAACTAACACAAACCAAACTTTAAGGACTCGTTGGTAAGAACTTACAACATATTTATAGATGCTCTGTGACTTAGAAACAACAAACAAGCACCTTCCATGAATGAAATCAGAACACAGACCCACGCAGTAGGGATGCCCGATCTGAATCGATCTTTTAGAAGATCGATTCACGGCAATACGATCTACTGATTTTTTGAATCGATTCAACATAATGCGATCTTCGCTCGGATCGAATCGTATGCCTGAAAGATCGTAAGAAAAAATCGAATCTACTACAATGAATTATGATCTTTGATAACACTAGCATTATAGCGGGGCAGAGTATTCACAACAAAGTAATATTACACCTAAGTTCCTTCATTGAAATTAATTTCAAGTTACCTAAGACTGCCCGCAGAGTTGAAATATGAAATGAAATGAAGGTATGTGTTAATATTTTGTTTATTTTAAAAAATATTCCAAAGGAAGGTCTGGATGACATTTTAAAACAGTACCTGAGGGAACCGTTACTTGCTAGACAAGCTGATCCAATTACATATTGGACCACCAGGTTTACTATCTGGCCGCACTTAAGCTGCTTGGCTTTAAAGTATTTGACGATTGTCGCAACATCTGTTCCTTCAGAACGCCTGTTTTCTTTAGCTGGAAATACTTTGACCGATAGCCGTAATAGGCTAGATCCAGTACGTTTGTCCAAATTATTATTTATGAAAACTTTAAATGAAGACAGTTGGGATTTATAGTTTTGTAAACTTTGTTTTTGTTAATATGAAAACCGAATTTAAGTACATTTACATAAAAATAAACAACTTTGCATGCAAACTGTGCCTTTTTAATATACTTTTATAATTACGATACGATCTTCAGAGATCGAATAAGATCGATTCAATGCAATACGATTCAGATCGTAGATCGATTCACAGGGTTGCGATCCATTACGATCCAAAAAATCGATTCAAAGCTAAAGATCGGGCATCCCTACCACGCAGAATGAGCCAATGATTTAACCAATCGGCTGGTACGAAAATGAGTAATGATAAAATTATTATCAAACACAAAATCACACAAATGTGTTATGACCACAGAGTATATAATCACTACGTTTATTATGACAGCAAATTCATTCGATGTTGCTATTATTACAGAGTATATAATCACTACGTCTAATAAAAATAACGCTGCTGGTGACGCAATGAGGGATTTTCGTTTTTAACTCTCCTAGTCGCTGGATAGATGGCGCTGACCGGGGTACGTTACTGGAAGGAACGGAACGTGACATAATTTTTTGATTATTTCACTTGTCAAGTATGTTATTTTGAGAACGTAAAACGAAACGTACATGAAACGTAAATTAAAGTTGGACGCACACCTATCCGCGCCGAAGGAATCGACCGCGCCGAAAGAATCGAATTTTAGAATTACTTGTATGAAATCCTACTAAACCTCGCACACTTATCCGCGTCGTATCGGACGAATAGATGACGTCATACGTATGAGAAAAAATTCTTTCGGCGCGGTCGATTCCTTCGGCGCGGATAAGTGTGCGTCCACCTAAATAAAGTAATGTCATTGTCAATGTCACATCACATCACATCACATTAATATTTTGAAAATCGGTAATTAGACAACAAGGAAAAATAAAACAATACTTACCAGTATTTTTTAGGGTTTTCCACGCCAGAAAGAAAATGTCCCAAGAGAAAAAGAAGAGAAGTCGTTGCCTTGTGGATTTGTGTACAAATGAAGGCATGCATCTTTTTCCTAAAGATGAAAGTCGTAAAGCGCAATGGGTACAAGCCGTCGTACATTTTAAACCTGGACGGACCATAAAAAGACATTCGCACATAAATGCTCAGCACACTTTAAACCAAATGATTTTGTAAGAACACCATTATCAGTGTTACAACCAAGTAAGTTCATCAATGTTTAGTATTGTAGGTATTTTCTGAGGTTCAAAATTCAACAGAGATTAATTTATTCTATCTCAGATTAGATTCTAATAATAGTTAACCTGTTTGGCCGGAGGAGGCAAAATTCCAACAGAGATGGAAAGAAATGAACCCCTAAAATAATTATAGAAATTTTATAAATGTACTTGTCTTGTTTATTGCCTAAATTGTTTCGTAACTCATAAGTGACTGAAATAGTCCAGAAGAGTAGCAAGCTGAAGTGGCAGTGGGCCGGCGTCTGCGGCAGAACTGATAGTCGATGAAGTAGACGGGTCCTTGAAAGGAGGCCACGGCTCGGCAAAGGCAGTGTTAGGAGACTACCGGCCAGATGGACCGATGACATGAAAAAGGTGGCTGGAAGCGACTGGATTGCAAAAGCGGAAGATCACTGATGTAGCATACCATGGGGGAGGCTTACGACCAGCCGTCTACGTCGTCATTCTATGCACAAATCTACAAACACACGCTTTGTTATCAATTTAATAGCAAGTACTATTTTAAAAAATGCAAAAAATATTTGGAGCCCCCCCCTAAAAATTCTTGTCCCTAAAAATGTCCCTTTTAACAACTCTAGTCCCTAAATTTAGGAGCAAAACCCTTATGCTGGCAACCATGTCACGCGTTTTGACTTTGACACTAGTAACGCAGTCGGTTCAACGCCATCTACAGAGTTCTTGGAAACTATTTTTTTTTTTAATTCTTAAAATGAAAACCTCTCATTTCAGATGCTCATCAAAGTGAAATAAGCTCGAGAGTAGTTGGCCTTTTGCCGACACAGACGAAACACAATGCAGTCAGTTGATAACGTCTGTGGAAGGACCAATGCAAAGACTATTACTCCCAACCGTATTTCCGTTCTCATACAAACCAGCGTCATCGTAACGTGGTGGTGGCGAACTAAATCGTTTTTTGTAAACGCATTATGCTTGTTAAGATATAGTTTGACTTATTAAAGTATGATATTGATAGAGATAATATTGATGTTTTACTTTTAATATTGATACGAGGTTTAATTAAATGTTTCGTCTTTATAGGAAGCAGCTGAGCGCGCATTCCAAATTTCCAATCAATTACGGAGGAGGATTGAAAGAATTCATGCCAGCATTTAAAATTGAAAAAGATTATTACAAGCGCGAACTAACTATGTACGAAGACATGGAGCGAATAGTGATACACCTCGAAAACGATAGTTGTTCCTTTGAATCGGAGAACGATTCAGACGAATATGCGGCTAAGGGACTACGCACACTTATTCAGCTCTATTCGCGTTTCGCTGAACGATTTTGGTCACACTTATACAGTTCTGCTCAATGATATTCTAATAACAGATATGTTATACACTTACAAATCAACAGAAAAAAGTGTTCCGCGCCAAGAGGCAGCACACAAACACACTTCATTCAATTTACATTTCACTAAAAGGATAGCTTGATAAAACCAATAAGAAAAAAGTGACAGCATTATTCGATCCACCAATCACCGCACGTTGGCATCATAGACTAACAAATAAACTAGGCAGAAGGTACAAACCTATTTGTGCCTATGCAACGCATAAACACTATTAAAAGGTAGGTAGGTGAAAAATAAAACACGTTTTAACAAGAAAGAAGATATAATATATTGCAATCCATTCTTGAAGCCTGATCTCAATGGTAGCTTTTTTTAACACTATCTGTGACATATTATGGTAACGATAACCTATTTATATTTTCTTTTCCTACATAAGACATGTTTATTTTATAATTGTTTATCAAACAAAATTATAAAGAAAAGTTGTTAAAAGGGAAACTAGAACTCTGGAGTAAGGATGACTTTACTGCCTAATATTCGCATCTGTATTTTTATTTTATGTCCGGAGTGCACGCATCCTTGTCGTTCTTACGACAAAAAATGTACTTTCCATCTCTTTCTTTTTTCTAACCTCCAAATATCAGAATATTAGGAAAATAATTGAAATATTTTAATAAATCGAAGTATATTGCGTACTTACGTGTGGTATGAGATCCCTTGTGTTTTATTAACTTTGGTATCATAATTGGTACACTTCCTAAATACATACGATGGCATTTTGGATGGTAATTACGTAGCAGCGCGCAACGTATCACTCGTAGTCGTGCGTGACAAAAGGAAGACAGACTAAAGGCAATACGTCCCAATTAGGACGTTTTCTAGTCTTCACGTTTTGCGCGCTCATAACATATCTGTTTACTTAAATATCATTGGTTCTGCTTCTATCAGCCGCGTAAAGCGGCGTAAGAGTGTTATCTCCGCTAAAATGCTTCTATCAACTACGTACGGCGCTGAATATGCTGCGAAGACGGTCAGCTACTCAATTAGTACCTATTGTGCCCTCAACATGGACAGTTCTATGTGCATTTCTACACATGGACATTTCTTTGTTGATCGCTATAATGTGACGAACTAAGATCGTACAAGCAAGAATATTTTTGCACTAGAAGTATAAGTTTCTCTTCGTCTATTATTTTATTTCGTAAAAATAAAGTAGGTAGGTAATTAGAATTACTTTAAAACACGTCCGAACTCTCGATCCTTGCGTGCATAATGATTACGTAATAATAAACACTGATGCAGGTCGCAACTTGTCGACAAGGAGTTGAGAACCATACCTACGTGTGCAGCGCTGTTCCGCCGCATTCAGCGTCGAACGCGGCGGAACAGTGCTGAACGCGGCAGAACAGCGCTGAACTCTATCTAAAGCACTCGCATGACAAAAACACATTTGTTCTTATTTTATACTTGTTGGCCGCGAAAGCTGAATAAACGCGGAAAGCTGAATGGATGCGTACGCGTCTCCATACAAAATCGTTGTTTTCTATGGACATAAGCTGAATAAGTGTGCGTAGTCCCTAACTCTAGCCAAGACTCGGATGACATGGGGGGGGGGAGTGGAACTTTTGGGGAAAAATATATTAGATTAAATTATTAAATTACAATAACATTATAATTTTACGTCTAAAATTTAACCTCCTCACAATGCGAGCCGTGTCGTGGAGTACTGCTTTCTAAATCAGGCCTTTGATCCAACCCCCTAGTAAACGCGCCCTAACTAGTTCCTATTCGTAACGCTAGGTTCCATTAACGGAACTGTCTTACGGTAAGCCAGATTATTTTTTTCGATTATCTTATAAATAGAGTAACCTAAATCGTTTTTAGTTGTTTAATATTATATAATTAACTTTATATTTCTTCAATAGATTACATCGTTATATAAGGATCAGAAATAGCGCAAAAATATATTATGTTCTGGTAGTACAAGTTTGCAAAAGTTATGTAATGGAGCTCCTTTGGGAAAATACTCGCAAACCGCTGTGAAACTTGCATGTTAAGCTTTATTTTTAAGAAGATTTATGCTATGTTGAATTAAGGAAATTAAATAAATGCGACAAAACGAATTTTTATTTAAACAAAATTAAGCACGAAAACGTTACTAGATGGATTAAAATTTCCCGCTCACAGACACAAAAATCCCTTTTTATTGGTAGAATTCTTATTTCCCTGCATTATATTTTTATAAAATAAGATCATTTATTTAATATACTAAACGATCATCATTGTTTAATTAAATGTTATTTGTTTATAACAAAAATAAAATATTCCACCTGCGGAACGGTCATTTTATTTGAAATCAGCTCGTATACTAGTTTGTGGAGACCATAGAGATTATAAGATTGCAACGGGGTGGGGACTGTCGGTCGTGGGCGGAGGCAAACTTTCATACATTGGCGTCAAACAATTCATAGAAAGTGCTGCTGTCTGTGTGTTTATGGACACAAACTTTTCAACTGTTTGACTGTTTTACAACTGTCATAAAGAGAACAGCTATTTTAGACAACTTGTCGTTTGTCAGTGAAGTAAGGAAGTAGATAGCTTAACGGTGACTGCGGTTGCCTTGTGAATTAAAGTTCCCAAGTTCGAATCCGTAGTCAAGAATTACTTTTTGTATTTATTTGGTTGAACAGAAACTAACAGTGCCATCTAACAGTTGAGGTACACAGTTTTAAAAACGAAAACCAGAGTTGCGCATCTATCTTGTATTATATAGTGTATTATCTATGGTCGTGGGACGGATAGTGATAGTGTCACTAAACGTAGTGATTAGGTATATACTCTGTGAGTGTCACTGTCACCTCTCAAACGTCAATGCATTTGCCCATTTATGTGATTGTGTATTTAATAAACAACTGCTCCAATCCTATCCTATCTAAAATTCAGTTTATTTCTTGACTGGTTCAGTGACGGTCAGAAAGCAACCTTATTCCATAATGAAGTTGTTACTATTGGCTATTTGTGCCATCGTGGCTACAGCCGCAGCTTACGAGACTTCCGACATTAAATCGGCAAGAATTGAGGTTAGTTACGCGACAGCGACTCCCACTGGCCGTTATCTGGTAATTCATTTTAAAGTTGCATTATACTAACTGCCTCTTTTCAGACTTGCAGAGGATGTTCGTTGAATCGACTCCCAGAAGTAAAGAAATTTGTAATGGAAGATGCTCCTTTTTACAATGACTTGACAGTGACTTTCATATCAGGGGCGCCCCCAGAGCTGGTGTTCCTCGGCGAAAATGACAATGAGCTGGACCGCCTCGCACTGTCGCAGCTGACACGCAAGGAGTGCAATGACCTCGTCCAGGAAAGAGGTTTCACAAAGAAAAATAAAGATAAAGAACTGTAATTTAGTTCTATAAATTGTACTTAATTAATTATATAACATTGGTTTAGGTCAGGGATTCCCAAACTATTTTGGGCTACAGACCCCATTCCCAAAATGAACAAAACCTCAGACCCCCCATAGCCATTACTTTAAAAATCCTATCTCTACTTTTTTTTCTATTCTCATTAAAATTAACCTTTTGGACGCCATTGTCACATATACGTGACAAGCAAGCGCGTGCCCTGTACGCCAAACAACACAAAATTGTGACAAAATAGTAGATGAAATTGTGGCTTGGCGTGGAGGGCACATGTGTGCGTTTATGCTCTGGCGGTCAAAAGGTTAAATGTTGATTTTCAAATCTTTTTGTTTTGACAATTTTTTTTTTTTAACCACAAAGCCCTTTTCAACTAGGTATGATGATGGAAAAGCAACAAGGTATTTTTGTTTTGTTTTACCTAATTATTGGGGTTGATTTTTAGACCAAGTCAACCTCCAAAATCAGTCTTTGTTTATGTCAACCCCCGGAAAACCGATGTCAGCCCCAATGGGCCAACCAACCATTTTGGGAATCCCTGGTTTAGAAGCATTTATGTAACATTCCAATTCATATGTACGTAAGAGATCAAAGCAATAGTGATTTTTAGTATGATAAAACTGGTTTCAGAGAATATTCATTGTGCTGTAGATTTTTGCCTAATCCTGTGATATTTTGATAACACTAGCTATCTTAAGATAAAACAATTGAAACACTCACATATTAAGTTTGTTTTATTCAGTTTCATACATTCATGTTCTGTTACACATTACAGAGATAACACAATGACATGTTCCGAGTGTGTGGATATCAAATCCTGTTCTGACTGTAGATATGGAATGCTAACATTGATTATGACCATATTTCAGACATTCGTCACAAAAAACAGATGTACCTTCTTAGTAATTAGTTTTTATTGTACTATAACAGACAACAGCAGTTGAATGCCATTTTCAATAATAAATATTTATAAATAAATATTTCTAACAGCCAATTTTTACATTGTTTCATTTTTCTTGACTTATTTATTTTTCTTTTTGATAAATTGAAGTATAGGAAAACCAGTAATATTGCACGATATTTTCAATAAAATATAGTACACAAGACATGCATGTTCTGTACATCAATTTTGTTGCAAGTATATGTAGTATCTATCCTAAACATTAAAAATTGCATTTTTAAAATTAATATTTCCAGTCTAGTAACATTATTTATAAACCATTCATTCCATTTTTTATAAAAAATAACAGCACATATAAGTGGCCGACAGATATTTACAAGGATGTGAACAGAGAGTGTATAACAAGTAGAGGGTGGTATCATCGGGGCTCAGGTGAGCAGCGTGCAGTCCAGGTCCTCGTCGCGGCCGTCCGCGACGTTCCGGCGCAGCACGCGCGCCACCACGTCGCCCAGCGCCTCACGCGCGCCTTCCTCCAGTAACGCCATGCATTGCTGCACATAATACAGTCAATACAATTGAAATATCGTCTACAAACAATTAGTGAAAAAGGAAGGCTGTTCTGTTCAGCTTTCTGCCGACCCTCATGGGATAATGGCGTGAGTTTATGTGTGAACAGTTAAATCAAATACATGTAGATTGCACAAATTACATTCTGACTTGTCTGCCGTTACTATGTTTATTAGCACTTACAAACAAAAATAGTTTTCATACAATAGGATTATGCGAACACATACAAACGCATTTTATGAGCTAAGAGACGATAAACTATAATGCAGGTGGAATGAAGGGCATGTAGCTGGGCAGTAAATTCTTTTTTTTAGATAAAAGACACTAAATTTCAATAAAATATATTATGGGCTCATTTATTATTCAAATGTGCCAATACTGTTTTCTGTAATCATTCAACATCTTATTAGTTGGCGGATAATCATATCAATAGTTCGATAGCGCTGGACTAATTTGATGCCATAAATTTCATAAATTCTCAAGTTGCTTATTTCTTGCCTATGGATACAGTCGTATATGAAGCTTATTATTGCGTTTTGTGTCACATCTGACTATTGCATTATCAGTAATTCGATGACTTGTGGTTGATTATTTTTATTGTTAAAATCAAAACTGGCAAAATTGATTTAAAGTGAATATGATATCTTATCTAGAGTAGCCTGCAAACCCAGGTTGTGTCATTTTCGTCCAGTACAAAAGTGACAATGGGTAAAGTAAATTTGATTTTTTTTTCAATAATAATCAATATTATTATTTAAAAAATAAAAATCAAATTACTTATTTGAAAAAAAAAAAAACAATTTCATTTACTTTTTCAAATTATCGATTGTTCCATCATAATAATCAAAAACACGTAAACTCAAACTTGAATTTTCTTTTGTGGATTTTACAGGGTTTTGTAATAAGATAATCTATAAATATTGTGGATGAATTCGGCACAAAATATTTGAAACTACAGATAACAGTACCTACTCTAAACCACGTAACACCATTGGTAACACCTATTTCATTGTAAATAATTGTAATATTATGGCCCGTATTACAGAACGTCTACCAAGACTCAAGCGTTACTGAAAAATAGTTTCAACCAATCAAATGACTTGAATCTAGTTTTAAGTAATGCTTGAGTATTGAGCGATGTTCTGTAATACGGGACTTTGAGCTAGTTGGGTGACGTCAGTGACGTGTTTGGTACTGGTTAAATATTCGTATTCGATAATAGTGATTCCTGTGGACAGAGATGACACAAAATGTCTGTATATATCAGTTAAAACTTCGTTATTAATCAAAGTAAAATTTTCAACTGTGGTCCGGAAACTATATGCGAAAAACAAACAACTTTAATATTTTCAAAATCTAGCGCTACCGGACTACAAGCCGCAAAGAAGCTATTAGTACCGCTTGTTATCAATTAGATCACTTGATAAGTAAAATGATAACAATCTCTTTAGATCACTTTTCTTCGAAATGCGGTTTGCGTGTTTGTCTGGGCAACATTGGGCGTTGTTATCATAATATTTGGTTGTTGTGATACCTGATTATTCGCACGTCGGTCCGGCGCGCGATTTTCGGATAACGTAAACAATAATACGGGGAATGCGAATTGCACATGTATGCCTCTTGCGTATGCGTGTACACACTTCTTTATCTTAGTATTTTTCGCTGTTCCTCATTGTTTTGGATTTAGCCATCCACGCCCACTTGAAAAATTCACCCAGTATGGCACTTGTCACAGATAATAATAATACTATACTCGTGAAAACTATTTCTTAGTCATTTTGAAATGCCACAGTTGTATTGCACAACGGGCTGGTGTCCGCAACTCCACGTCAAAGCGCGTAATTTGCGTATGGGCATCCACCACGCGGGCCCAGTGCGGATTGGTAGATGTCACATGTCTTCGAATTTTTGGTTCTAGGACATGCCGGTTTCCTCACGATGTTTTCCTTTACCGTTCTTGAGAGCAGTGGTGATGAAAAAATTACACAAAGTAATGCGCCTGCCTGGGTTCGAACCCTCGACTTACTTTCGTAAGTCGGGGCCGCCACCGCTGGGCCACTGCTGCTCTCAAAAAAAAAAAAATGCCACAGTTATCAATATAATTATAGTCCATTTAATTAAAGTCCTTCAGAAAGGTCCGGTGCGTAGTATACGACACCGGTGTGCGTCTGTGCCGACAAGTATGAATGTGGACAAAACAAGTTTGTCAGGATCGTAGTAAGGTCGTGTTTGCCAGTTTCTGGGCATGCCACTACCGCTACGGAAGGCGTTATGTATGTATGTAATAGCTACCAAGTGGAACTGTTCATCCTGAGGCAGCCTGAGCACGGCCCGTAGCGCGGTCTCCGCGTTGGCGCGCACGTAGGTGTTCTTCTCCTTGGTGCCGTTGACGAGCGCGGGCAGCAGCGGGCGCAGCAGGTCGGCGGCCGCGCCCGCAGGCGACAGCGGCGCCTCGCGGCCCAGCATACTCGCCGCGCGCGCCATCAGCTGCTTCACCTCGTTGCTCTGGTGGTTCATACTCTGTGGACCAACTTATTGTGTCAAATCGGAAGGCATTCGTGATGTGGAAAGTTCAGGAAGCAAACATTCCAAAGTCACGATAGTCTAAAAATTGGATATTCGTTGAAATATTTACAGAAATAACATAATGTAAGTTCGATGGGTTAGGCAGAAGTGTACCCTATAATAAAATGGCATTTCAATGAAATAGGGCGAACCTATTGCCATGAACCAAGCACGAATTCAAACTCGGGACTGCTATTGAGAAATTCCTGAGAGAAAATCCAAATAAGTAACATTGTCCTACATTTTTTCTTTTTTTTTTCGGATGGGAAATCATCAAATGACTTCTCCCACTCTGGGCGGAGCGGGAGGGAGTGTCAGACTTTTACTTTTTCGAATAGGCCCGCAACCCCGGCCGGCTTCGGCCCTTACGGGGCCTCTCCCCTTATGCTGACATCTCTTTGAGGCGCGCGTGGAACACGAACGCGCCGTCGACACGGCCTGTCGTCATAAGACGGACGGACGGCTAGCTAGCCCATAGCTAACCGTCCACAGGCCCGCGTCTACGGTGGCCGGTAGCCACCACGTGGCCCCCGACGCCCGGTGCGTCTCCCGCAGCGGCTGGGAAGAGAGGCTCTCTCCCTCTCTCGTTCTACCACCTACTTCGCTAGCATGACTGCTTCGCAGCGCGGAGGTGCCGGCTTCCCATTCCGTCTCTTACCGGACCATGGATTGAACCACACACACAGGGCCGGACGCGAGAGCGAGCCGCCGCCGTGAGCCGCCTAGAGGACACGGCACCGCTCCGCCCACGCAGGGCAGACCGAGACCGTGTCCTCCGGTCGATCCTCGCAGTGGAGACACCCGGGCGTTTCCTCCCGCCCGATTCGGTGCAGGTACCTCCCGAAACATCCGTGTCCGGTGAGGACCTGCGTCAGGCGGAAGGTGAGGACGCCGTGGCGCCTCTCCAGCCACTCCTCAAAGAGGGGACTTACCGCCACTATCGTGGCGTGCCCTGCACGGGGTTGCGACAGTCGCTCTCTCCATGTCGCCATGAGATCGCGCCGGAGGTCTGTCCGCTGAGCGGCAATTTGCCGCGGCAGCGGAGTTTCCCCCCGGCGTAGTGCCTCCGCGCGCCAGTCGTGCATGAAGTGTAAGAATATAATATGTATGTTCCTTTAATTTAGTAAGTAAGTACACTACGCTGAGTTAGCACTATACCTCATAAGCATGTATATTATAATTATTCATTTAGTCATTAAATAGTACTTAACAGATGTGGTTGTCTCCTTGAAACCACCCTTTAGGGACCCCAACATTCGCAACTATCGCCTCCAGATCCCATGGCGGCAATCCGGCAAGCAGGCCCGCCGCCTCGCGGGAGTGAGTGCGGTACCCACGGACCATCCTTACGGCCACCACTTTCTGGGGCGCGTTCAGATAATGAGCGGCACGCCGCTTCAAGGAACGCGCCCACACTGGGGCCCCGTAGAGGGCCATGGACCGCACGACCCCCGCATAGAGCCTGCGGCAGGAGGCGTTTGGCCCCCCAAGGTTGGGCAGGAGCCGCCTGAAGGCAGCCCCGGTCCGTTCCAGCCTGGGGGCCAAACGTCGGAAGTGCTCCACGAAGTTCCACCGGCTGTCGAGGACGAGTCCTAGGTACTTCAACGTCGACTCGACGCCGATGAATACCCCCCCCCCCCCCACCGTCAGTGTGGATCCCGATGATGGCGCATTCCGAGGCCCATGAAAGCACATGGCCTCGGACTTGTGCAGTGCCACCCATGCCGTGCTCTCTTAGAACATTGGAGCCTGCTCGAAAATTTTGTACGGAAACTAGCGCCAGCTATCCTTGAGGATAATAGAACAGCTAATATGGGCAGATTGTCAATAGAATGTGTAGCCCGTTGAGGACTACCACTGACTTATGAGCTGCAGATCGTAAGATCAAACCTCGGTCATGATACACTTTTTGTGTTTATTTTGTTAGATTTTGATTTAACCACCACGGATAGAGAGCGCTGCTTGTAAGATGACAGAAATACGGTTGAGAGTACCGTCTATCTCATTATATAATTATATTGTAGTCTTTGGTGCCACCTCGAGACCCAGTTGCCGGATCCTCTCAGCGACTATCGCAACCCCGCGTGTCATATTGTCGGCCGCCGCCTCGTGCGACCTCCCCTGTGCCAGCACCAGGGTGTCGTCTACGTAGCAAACGACGCTGACACCGCTAGGGAGGTCCGCGCGCAGCACCCAGTCGTAACCGATGTGCCACAGGGGCGGTCCCAAAACCGATCCCTGTGGGACACCGCACGACATATCTCGCCAGTTCCATTCTCCGCAGCGACAAGATGACGGCCCTGTCCGTCAGGTAGTCCCCGACCACGCGACGGAGGTAGGTCGGCACCCGGTGATACCGGAGTGCTTCCCTGATGCAGCTCCAGGGCAGGGAGCTGAAGGCGTTGGCGATGTCGATGTCGAGAGACACCGCCAAGACGACTCCGCCCCGAGTTATCGCATCCCCCGTCGTGAGGGCTCTCACGCGCATGATTGCGTCCACTGTAGAGCGCCCCTTGCGGAAACCAAACTGATTCTCCGCAAGATTCGGCCCCATCCCCTCAAGGTGGTCGGCGAGGCGGTTTGCAATCACTCTCTCAAAGAGCTTGCCCACCTCGTCGAGCAGCACGATGGGCCGAAATGGGCAAAGAATTCAGGAGCTCATGTTCAGCTCAGCAGTAGCGCTTGCTACCACTAAACCAATGAGGTATATAAGAATTGAATAAGTATTTTATAAAATTGACTCACTCTAACAAAGGCAGACAGAATAGCGGGCGGTATAGAACGTCCTTCCTTCAAGAGATACCGCATGAGGTAGGCCATGGCCCGGATACCGTTGCAGGCGATAGGGATCTTGTCGCTGGCGAGCAGAGCCAGCAGCGCCCGGTCCACCTTGTCCTCGTCGCGGTACAGCACGGCCGGCGTCTCCTTGAGCGCCACGAAGAGCGCGGTGGAGCGGCCGTGTGCCAGCGCGTCGTCGGCGCTGGGCGCCAGGATGTGGTGCGTGAGGGCGGCGTCCCGGTGCGTGTCGGGCAGGCAGTGCAGCATGGCGCCCAGGCAGCCGGCGGCCTGCGAGCGCGGCGGGTCCTCGCCCGCCGCCAGCAGCCCGGCGCCCGTCAGCGTGGGCAGGATGGCCAGCGCCGTGCTGGCCGTCATCTTGTCGCCGCCCGCGGTGATGACGCCGCGCAGCGCTTGCAGCATGGTCTCCTTGATGAGCGGGTCCTCGATGTTCTTCATGGTGTTGTGCATCTCCAGGAACAGCGGGTCGGCGCGCGAGTGGATGACCACGAGCTGTGAGAGCGCGAGGCACGCCTTGATGCGCACGGGACGGTTCGGGTCGTTCAGCGCCTTGAGGAACGTCGTCTGCAGTTGTGGGAGGAACTGTTTCAGCATGACGCCGACCTGGAAACAAGGATGACATTTAATTTTGTGTCCATGATTCACTGTATTACAAGTAAATCATAGCATCAAGCTTGTATACTCGTAGTTATCTAGCGCTTATTATAACTATATGTACACGAAAATACAAATTACCTTCGTTAGTAAAGTCGCTAGTGTCTCCAGCACGGCCGCTTTAACGCTGGAGTTGAACCGGTCTCCCAGGATCCTGATGAGTGGACCGGTGATGTGCACCACAGAGGGCTGGATGGCGGCCGCCGACGTCAGCTTGATAATCTCGCCCAGCATCAGCGCCGCGTTCTCTTTGTCTTCGGGGAGGCCGTTGAGGATTGATTCACGGAATAGAGGCAGGATGGGGGCAAGACCCTGGATAATAGAAATGGTTTTATTGAAAACGAGAAGTTGGCATGTCAATGGCGGACATTATAATGTAAAATTCAAATGTTGCAAAGCCAACAGTGCGCCGACTTCCATATGAAATAATGTCCCACGGAGCTGACATATCTTTCAGTATTACATACAATACATAATTGTATCGTCACCTTAGGCAAACAGAAGCCAGGCAGCAGTTGATCGGGCTTGAAGTCCGCCGTCGCGTACCGCACAGCCTGGCGCACGTCGGACACGTGCGCGATCTGCCGCTCGGGGTCCAGCGACTTGGCGAGCGCGGCCAGCGCCTCCCAGGCCATCAGCAGGACGTCGCGGTCGCCGTCCGCGAACAGCAGGATGAGGCCGCGGATCAGCTGCGGCACGTGCGGCGCCAGGTCGGCGCGCGAGTGCGACACGAACGCGCACAGCAGCGACGCCGCCGCGCAGTGCCTCTCGCCTTCTGTCGTGCGGATCGTTTCTAGGAGGGTGTCGATTATGCTGCGGGAGAGTCGCTCGGTTAGGTGTGGCTGGGAGTTACGAGAATTAGTACTGCAAGATTTGACCGAAGAGATTGATATTGATTCGATTAGTTAAATGTCTAAATGCATGGACAATAATGTCTGCGACTTGTTATATGGTTGAAAGAAACTTGAACCAAGTGAACGAACCTCCTAACGCCGGGCGGGTCTACGACCGGCAGTAGCGCATCCCGGCAGTGGTCCAGCTCCTTGGCCTCGTCGGGGTGTCCGCGCGCGGCCACGAGCGCGTTGAGTAGCGCGGGCAGTACGCGCGGCAGGTGCCGGGCTAGGGCTCCGCCCGCGGCCGCCGCCAGCGCCGACAGCGCCCGGGTGTCCACCGCGCCGCCGCCGCCCGTCAGTACGGGCACCAGGTACGGGAGCACTGCGCGGGACTTTATTGCCATTATCTGCGGGGGAGACACCAACATAATTATTCAAACTTCTTCTCAGTTAATAAGGGTTTTACAATAGTGGTAAAAACACCCAGAATATTTTCTGTCAATCATATAGTAGTCAGAATTCAAAACGATAATTATTATTATCGCTTTATTAACTGAATCTCAAGTCTTTCCACTCACTACGTTTTGCTATCCCGACCGTTATAGTTTCGTATACTTTGGTAGCAACTTAATTAATTGCTGGAACTTTGTTACTTCTTCCCTGTTAGAACACAAAATGTAAAAAGTACGTACTACGTGAGAAAACTTCCTACAATGCTGTCTTAGATATCCACGAGCACGACATACCTGTTTGAGTCCATCGAGCGTGGCATCAGCGATGTCGGGGTTGGGGTCCTTGAGTCCGTCCAGCATCTGCGGCAGGATGTCGTCCAGCGCCTTGTTGCCGATGGTGACGTGCATACTGTCGAACGTACGCGCTGCTGCCATGCGAACCTCCGGCAGTGGGTCGCACAGAGCTCTGCGGACTGTCGGTATCTGGAGGGGCACCATGTCACTTCTAACTTCATTGATACCACTCAATTGCCTTATTTACAAGAATTAAGCAGTAAACAGTTCCTCTTAGAAAAAATTAGAATGTTGGATTGCTATGTCAAATGTAGTTGTGCTAAAACTTGTTCAGGAATGTCCTAGTGGACTGTCGGGGCAAATAATCTTCGTAAAGACCTCTTCATCAAGCAGTAACGTCCAGTTCAGCCAATCAAACTACTATCTTTAACATGAGTTGGACAAGTATGTCTTTCAGACGGAAACCAGTTGTAAAGCAAGTGCATTCTCACCAGTCCATCTGCGAAGCTGAGCACCGCTTCCCTGGAGGTGGAGGAGAGGATCTCTCCGAGCCCGATGCACACTCCCTGGCGCTGGTCTGCGCGGTCCGAGCGCAGGCCCCTCTCTAGGATAGGCACGATCTCTGGCAGTACGCGTTCACCCAGCTGTCAGGAACAAATACAATATTTTAGTATGGGTTACAGAAACAGCTGCCAAACTCTGCAAAAACAAGAGAAGAAGAATAAAACTATAGTTTTATGCTGATAATTTACAGGTCAAGTGGTATACTCTATCCGGCCACATTGAGCCAAAAATTAGATTTTTAACTGAGGATAGTACGTAGCATGTATGTGGTGTTGTTCTACAACCGATGGTACTCTTAATATGTCCTGCCTTTCTTGCTGTCTGACTGAAGGTGTAAAGCTCATCACCTTCATAGCTTTCATCGCCGTGTTCATCGTTTTTTTCGCTTTCTTCGGAGAGTCCTATGATAAAGTAATGGTTACCTTGCGCACGAGGTCCCCGAGTGTCCTGGCGGCGACCTGGCGCTTGTCGTAGCTGGTGGAGGCCAGGCAGCCCAGCAGCAGCCCGAACAGCGTCGGCAGGATCTCGCGGAGGGTCTTCGGAGTGTTGGTCACTACCACCTGCCGACCACACGGACCATGAATATTGGATTAGCAAGGCAGCAGACAAGGTTTACTTGATTACAATCTATCATGGTGAAGTTGCAATGGTTCTTAGCATTACTCTTAAAATAACTCGATAAACATCAAGAATTTTAACTGAAATGCAATTCAACATGTTGCTTTCAAAAAACCATTATCTGTAACATGTTTGATCAACTGTTATCTAAAACTAACTGGGCAAAAATGAACCAAAGCTATATACTTCAGCTTATTTTATACCGACGCCGCGACGCAAATATAGAAACAGTAACACCCTTAATAAAGAAAATGTGATTGTAATCTAAAGAATCACATTCCTAAATAAATACAGTGGAAATAGCGAAATGAAAAACTCAGTAAACCTAGTACGATGGTTGCTATTCAGAACTTCAAGTAACGAGTATAGATCGACATTACAAATGACATTTAAAACTTCACAAAAAGTATTTTAGCAAGTAGGTTTTACAACAGAAAATCGTGATCACCTTCCACACATGCAGCGCCGCCTGGCGCACCATGAGCGCGACGTCACTCCTGCCCATGTACAGTCCCGCCAGTACTCTGTTCCTCCTCTCCGGTCCCAGCGCATTGATGATAGCCTTGTGCGAGTGTTCCGTACCGAAGTTATCGTCTTCCGACGCCGTTTCCGTACTCATCTTACCGGAGACACCGGAAATACGGTAGAGCAGGTCTCCAAGTAACTGCACTGAGCTGTATCTGATACGCCAGTTATCATCGAATAGTCCTCTTTCTAATTCCGGGAGGAGTAGGGTTATAGCTGATTCAGCGTATAAGTTGACAATCCTCTGTCCGGCTTTCAAGGCGGTTTCCCTAACGTATTCGTTCTCGTCGGCTAAAGCCTTCAGGATGGGGTTGATGATCTGTCCGATGTAGGGGAGGAACTCGTCGGTGAAGGCGCCCGGCATGTAGATGAACATCATGATGTAGCCGTCCTTGACGTGGGGCGCGATGTCTGTACGTTCAGCGGTCGCGATTATGTCTGTGAGGAATTTGTTAAATAGTGGTTAAAAGATACGTCAGTGAAACATAATAAAAGAGGTACAAAAGTTGCCATTGGTGCCTAAAATCGTAAAAGTTGTAGTATTATAGCTCTCTCGGCGCGCTCTAAAGCGCGGGATCAAGGCAGTAAGGTATGAAAAGGGATCAATAAGCTCAATCGCCCCCTATTTAATTGGTGAAATGTAGGTGTGATTTAGATAAAATCTTAAATAACTTGGCAATTTTGCATCAAGTTGCCTGTCTTGTAATTTATTGAGAACTCAAAAATGGCAGTATTTTTGCTATTAATTATTTGAACAATATTAACAGTGGAAGTTGGTTTATCAGGTACAGTTAAATGTCGCGTGCGACTCACCAGGCATGATCTTATGCAGCTTGTGCACGCCCAGGCCGGCCACGACCTCGGACAGGCCCTGCGCGGCGCCGGAGCGGTCCACGGAGGAGGACTCGGAGGTGAGGGTGTGCATGAGCCACGGCAGCAGCTCCTCGAAGCTGCTCTCGCCCATACCCTTCACCATGGCGCCCAGAGCGCGGGCCGATACCGACCGCACCTGTTACGTCATACAAAGTTTTCATTCAATTAGGCTCACTCCAGATGAAACATTATCGCCAGTAAAATGACTCCTAAATGTGTTTACAAATGAGAACACTACATAAATTCTGCCTACACCCATGGGAAAAAAGCGTGAGCCTATAGATGTTTCCACTTACAGAAGACTATGATCAAATCTATCACGTTATGCTGCAATATTAATAAAAATTACTCTTAATGATCATGATCAGATCGACACATGGACTTGGACCAACCATACCCAAAGGTGTTACAAAATTACTTTATCACAATGTTATAATAATCCCAAAAGAGTGTATACCAACCTCAGGCACAGGATCAAGCAGCGAGCTCTTCAGGCCCGGTATAATGTTCGGCAGATACGGCATGAGATCCTTCTGGTCAGTCAGCGAGTACATGTTGCCGATGATCTGCGCGGCCATCTTGCGCGTCTCGGTGCTGCGGTCCAGGAAGGCGCGCTGCACTACCGGCATGATGAGTGCGAGGGACGGCGCGTCGATGAAGTGCACGAACTTCGTGTCCAGCAGCGTCTGGAGACACGCTGATGTCCTGTTCGACGGGTCCTGTAGGGCTTCCAGGAGGACTGGTACGATTGCTGGGGACAAAGAAATAAGGATTTGTTTATTTGTAGAGCAGCGGTGGCCCAGTAGTCGCAGCCCCGACTTATGTACAGTAAGTCGTGGGTTCGAATTCGAACCTAGACAGGCGCATTACTTTGTGTTATTTAGTTCATCACCACTGCTCTTACAAACGGTGAAGGAAAACGGCATGTCCTAGAACCAAAAATTCGAAGACATGTGACATCCACCACGCTGGGCCCGCGTGGTGGATTATAGCCCATACACAAAATACGCGATTTAACTTGTTGCGGACACTAGCCCGTCATACAATACAATTTGTAAAGTTAAGATAATTAGGGAACATGGGTATAACGACTATTGTGAACATTTTAGATTGATGGTAAAAAAGTTTTCCACTTTGTTATGTCCGTTTTCATTGAGTTAGACTACGAACAATCTAATACAAAGGTTCTAGCTGGCGACACATAATTTCATACTCATATACACCGCCCCTGTGGCCTAATGGATAAGGCATCGGCCTCCTAAGCCGGGGATTGTGGGTTCGAGTCCCACCAGCCCGGCTAGCATGGGCAGGGGATAAAAATTTTATCCACCGGTTATTTCCACTTTTGTTTGAATTTTGTCCCTTGTCAGTGGAAATAACCGGTGGATAAAATTTTATCCCCTGCCCATGCTAGCCGGGCAGGGGTAGATATCCTCTTTTTGATCACTGAACAATTTCAGGATCTTTTTTCACATCTTAGAATATTTAATAACAATTTACTAATAATTAGTTGCTTGCCATTATATTCCCTTTATGAATCCTGACGTAACAACATGGGGATAATGTCACTGCATTGCGTTCGGTTCGATTGGCACATTGGCAGCCGATCACAACATATTGTGGCAAGGTTCGACTGACTACCATCTAGCCTTTATTCACTTGTAGTGTTTATTTTCAATGTTTTTATCAGCTCGGTATCTGGTTTGGTGACCGCTCCTTTACATGGGACCTAAACCGTTACTCGCGAAATGTGGCTGTATATTATACGTTTCTTCTGCCTACTTTTCGGGGAAATGCAGGCGTGATGTTTACTGTCTTTGCGGTTGTATGGACAGTTAGACTATTCCAGTAAGATTACCTTGAATCTCAGGGTTTCTGATGACTGACCCGATGACGCCCAACGCCTCAGCACCAGCTTCCTGTACGCGCATGTGCGAGTCGCTCAGCACCTCGATGAGTTTGGGCACAATGGACGGCAGGCAGGAAGACAGCTGTTTTGGAGCGCAGTACGCCATTGCGCCGAGGAGCTCGATGGAACCTGAATGTGAAAAGTTAAAAAAAAAACAATGACAAGTGCTCGATTATACTTACGGGTTACTTTTCGTTAGTATTGTTAAAAAGTGCCTAAATAACACCTAATTTTGCGTGACTATACAAGTATCTAAAGTTGAAACGGATAACTGGGTTAGATAGGGTTAAATTACAGATACAATAATCAGCACCGATTGTGAGTGCTGACCGTCCGGTATTCTACCATAAGTGTACGGTTGAGTACGCAAGCAGTTTACTAAAAAGAGCAAAAACTACAGCTTTCTTTATTATTCTTCTTACTAGCATTTTCGTCGCCATATTCTACACTAGCTGACCCACGCAACTTCGTCTGCGTCACATAAGAGAGTAAAAGCTCACAAAAGGAATAATTTTTCCCTGTTGCTCCGCTCCTATTGGTTGCAGCGTGATGTTCAATAGCCTAAAGCAATGGACTACCCAACACAAAAATAATTTTTCAATTCGAACCAGGAGTTCCTGAGATTAGCGCGTTCAAAACAAACAAACAAACCAACAAACTCTTCAGCTTTATAATATTAGTAAGTATAGATTTTCGAAAATTGTTTATACAGGTTGTAAACAGACGCAACATGAAGCCGTCAACCGAGCATCCTGTACATCATACTAAATAACTCACTACTAACGCAAAAATTGTGCAGTACTCAATTTACCGCACTCAAAACATAGTGCTAGTGGATAGATGGAAAAGTACCTGTACTATTCCATCATCCACTTGTGTTTAAACCAATAATCCTTACTTAAAAAAAACTTGTGGAAAAGTTGTAACTTTGACCTCCAATATCTGCATAACTAGATAGCAGGTATGGTCTAGCTAGAGCAAGAAATAATCGCAAATGCGGGCAGAACAAATGCTTTTCGGCTTCGTTAAGTCTTTTTAGACCCTATCATGCTTCTATTATCCATTCTTGAAACGCTGTATTTAAAAAAAGTTACATATGACTAACCAGCCTTAGTCCTCCAGTTGTCATCCTGCAGCGCCTGCAGCAGCGACGGCAGAACGAGCTTGACGCCGTGCGCGCTGAGCTTGCTCATGATGAGCTTGGCGGTGTCGTCGGCGGCCGCGCGCACGTACTGCGACGTGTCGCCGAAGCACAGCAGCAGGTGCGGCAGTACGTGCACGATGTACGGCTCGAACAGCCGGCCCAGCTTGTAGCAGAGCATCTCGAACCCGAACAGCGCGCCTGGAATCACACGGTTATTTAGACCTGTACCCTTTACCAAGCCGTCAAGCGAGCGTTCTGTGCATACTAAGTTACACTACGCAAACACTATTGCTGAAACGTGTTTTTATTTTTGGCGTGAAAAGAAAGTAAGACTCAATGGAACGCACTCAAAATATTGTGCTCAGTGCTAACGAATGCATTATAGTGCAGGGAAACTTATATAACATTATAAACACAAAAACTAAACATTTATATTAAAAAAATACTTGTGAAAAAGTGGGAATTTTGATCTCCAATATCTCTGCAACCAGAATGTTCCCATGAAAAGTTAAAAATAAAAAAAATATGTTGTAATGACATGGTTTTTTACAATTACACGTGTCCATAGTATTTATTAGATTTGTGATGATATTTTTATTGCTAAACAAGTTGTTCGTTTCGATGGTTCTATTACATTTTATTGGCCTAATAATTCACCACTACCACTGCATTGTAGGTGGCAGCGCAGAAGTCGCTTTGACTGCAGCTTTTGGGGCACAGAGCAGAGGGCAAGTGTTCATGAACTATTCACAAGTTGGTCAGATACTGGTCGGCAGAAAAGAAATTCGGAGTATCTTTTTCCCAACAAGGTGTGCAGTTAGTATTATCGAACTACGTAACGTCATAAATGTTTATAAACCTCTTTTTTTTTTAAACGAGGTATTTCAAAAATTGTATCCACGCAGACTTTAAAACTTACAGCTAAAGTAAATTCTTTACTACCTCGCAGGTCGTAATACCGGGGTAACGAAACCATAGCGCGATTCAATTCGACGCCAACACCATCTATCGAGCTATGAGGTCAACTTTTACACGTTCATCCCTTACAGAGCGCCGTGTTAGGGTGGCGGGCGATGCCCTTTTCTGATTTGTCGGTGCGGGATCAACGTGCTCTGTATACCCGGTGCCAGAAGGTCACCGAGAGCCTATATTTGAATGAGTGTTTAACATACACTGCCGTCCAAAAGTTTGGAAGCACCGACGTAAAATCAAATAAAGTCAAAGAATGCCATCGTCATTTATTTGTATTGATGTTAAATTCAAAATTAAATAAAAAGTAATTTTAACAAAAAAATAACATACAATATGAAAATGTTATTAAATTTTAGCTTTATCGAAGTGTCCACCTTTCCCTTTCATTATCATCTCTCACATTCTAGGCATTATAATTTTATTTCTTGAAATAATCTCTATCTAACTTGTTCCATTCGCTCTCTAACAGTTACCACAAATGTTGTCACTTTGTCAGCTCGTAAGACGTCGATTTTTTACCATCCTATCGAGTTTATCCCAAGCAAGTTCAATCAAAGAAAGGTCAGGTGATCGAGATGACCATTGTATAATTTATAACTATTACATGTTTTTTTTATGTTTCAAACAGTTTTGCTCGGTTTAGAGGAGTGATTTGGACCATTACATTGTTGTAAAATTAAACCAGGACCTATGAGATTCAGTCCACTGGCTACGGCGGAATCCTGAAGAATTTTGAAATAACCTCCTTTGCTTGATTGTTTGGTTATCATCACAAGATTTCAGGGTTTATTGTTGTCAAAACACCCACAAACAATGCCGCTACCACCGCCAAGTTTGATAGTAAGCACTGTACATGCTCCGGAAGGCCTGTCTTCTTTTGACCGGTGTACAAACACTGTCTATGGGATCCGAAAATCTCAAACCTTGATTCGTTACTCCAAAGGGCATTTTACCTTTGGTCTATTGTCTAGTTTTTGTGCACTTTTATCCGTTGTAGTCTAGTTTTCTTATGTGGAATTGCAATTATTTGTTTTTAGCAGCAACATATCGTTTTAGACGCCCAGACAGAAGTCGTCTTTTAACAGATGTTACTGAAATGGGTGTTTATCGCGTTTCTGGGTGTTTAATATCACAACTTTCGCGTGCCAATGCTCAAGTGCGACTAAATAGGATCCAAAACATTTAAAACCACCAAATAATTTCCATAAAACCACGTCATTGTATAAAAGAAAATACTTGACGGATTAAGTCGTAAAGCACGCATTTCCTCAAAATCAAGGAACCTGATGAATGTGGGGTGACGATCAAATATTTATTGTGTTAACAATCATAAAAGTCGTAAAGCTTCTTTCTATTGCTAATTTTTACCACACATAGTCAGCAATATTTTGTTTTGTTCAAAAACAAGTATGCTTCCAAACTTTTGGACGGTAGTGTATTATAATCAGTGATCGGAAAAGGTAGAGCTATTTAGGTTCATTGACCGCAAACATTAATGTTAATATGGATATTCCACGGGATTCGGACTGATACTACGGGATTTTATTATTTGTTAAAATAAGTGAATGTTGAAGCGTATTGATTATTTTAATTAGGAATTTATTGTAAATACAAATTGCTCTATTTGATAATGTTTTGATTTTCTGAGAAAACAAATAATTTGTATGGTAATATGTTTTTGTACCTACAACTTCAGAATAAAAATGGTTAAATGATTGTTGATTCCTGAATAAGAAAGTGTTCCGTAAAAACATTTTTGTGGTTTAATGAATCAAGTTTATCTATTTAATATACTACTTATCTTTAATCCCGTCCTTCTAATATTTATCCGTCACAAAGGAAGTGTAATCTTTCATTAGTCCCAAAGGCGAGAATAGTTTTTTTTATGATTTTACTACCTACTTAAAAACCAAATCCCGGGACTCGAGGAATATCCATATTATTCTAACCTATGGCAAGTACATAAAACAGCTCTACCTATTCCGATCTATGATTATAATATACATTCAACAGGGTGGAACAAAAAAAGATAAAAACTTGCATGTCGTGAATGTGAGAAGCAGGGCACAGGGTTACCGGGGTTGCGGGACTGTTCGAAAGAGATACCGTAGCCCCGGAACATACAGGGCGAGGAAGGAACATGGATGGGTTTTCGTCAGTAAAAGTCTGACACTCCCTTCCGCTCCGCCCAGAGTGGGAGAAGTTATTTGATGATTCCGATCCGAAAAAAAAAGGGCACAGGATTAAAGCGAGACTGCTATGAAAGTGCAGTGCAGTACATCATTTGAAAGGGTCATAGACCCAAAAGTCAATACGAGTTTTTCCAGTACAGAATTTCCTCCTCCCCTTCTTCACCAATTCGGAATCTGAGCTAAACTGATTTGTGTGTCGTAAAAAGCTTACCTTCACGATATTTGAAGTTCTTCTTCTCCTGTATAGCCTCAGTGAGTTTGCCCATCACGTCGAGCTGCTTCAGCGATAAGATGCCGAGACCCTTGATGATACCGGCGATACCGTATGCTGCTCCCTAGAAAAGATGGAACACAACAATAAGTTTTACTATAGTGGAATTTATTTTGGGTTAGTCAGGCTCGGTAGAGCGACGATCTTCGCAGAGTGGCTGGTAGCAACAGGGTGATAGGTGCCGAGAATCGAGTTGACTAGTCTGTGATTGAGGAGGCCTATGTCCAGCAGTGGACTGAGCTGTAGGCTGATGATGATTATGGAAAAATTCTAGGAGCGAATATAAATTGACCACGTAACTTGGAATTCGACCTTATAGTACTTAAGTACTTGAATTAATAAATACAACTGCGCCCGGTAAGACTGGAAGCCGATCCCAATAAAATTTGGAAAAGGCTAGGCAGATGATGAAGGACTATAAGAAAGTTTATATTGCATTCATCTTAACACCGAACGTTATTCAATTCTATTTAAAGTGCTCTAAGGTTTACTTTAAATTGACTTTTACTCCTAAGGTTAATATATACTCACTTTCCTGTCTCCGTACTTCTCGGCTGTGAGGAGTTGCTTCATGAGCTTGTTCATGATGGCCGGGATCTCGTCTTCCAGGGCTGGAGACCCCACCAGGTGGGGGAGGCAGTTGCTCACTGCTTCTTGTACCTGGATACAGATGATCATTTTTTAGGCCAGAAGAGGTGGGTCCAGGCAATATGTAGAAGATAACCGAAGAAGTGCAGGTAGGCGAGACTTTTTAACAAAGGTGCATAATTTTTCACATGTAGATTTGTGACACTATAAGGGGGTGTGTTGGAGTGTCGACGCCGTTACTTTTTACGAGCTAAAACAATAGGAAGTTGTGACATTCCAAAAGGACGTTAAAAAAGTGTAGATTCTCAGCCTCATTTGGCTAAATGGCTAGATTATAATTTAAGATGGTTTCTAGAGATTACATTCTAGGTTTGTATATTAGTGGGTATTCATATTTGAAGAGTTAGAGTTCGTTGTTGGCTGACCTGTTGGCTAGGCGTGGAGAGCGCGGCCACGAGGCGGAGCGTGATAGGCTTGATGCGCTTGTCGTTGGGCTCCAGGTGTCGCGCCAGGGAGCCCACCAGCAGGACCACGCTCTGCCGCACTGCGTCGTACCCGCCCGACTTGGGCGCCTTGTCTAAGAAGTTCTCGAACACAGGTAACTGACTGCTAAGGGTTTCCTGAAATTTATTCATAATTCAGACATTATTGATAATAGGCTAGTTTCCACCATCAATAAATTGCCAATCTATTCAGTCCGTCGGTTGGAGTGTTGGAAAATAATGTACTTACACGTATTTTTTGTTTTTGTAAATCAATGAATACTGACAAAGATAAAACGCATCAAAACTCGGGAGTGGGGGCTTGTGACGTCACAACGCAAAAAAAATATATCACGGCGTGACGTATTGCGAATTTTGCGTCGTATCTTCGTCAATTTTTTTTTTACGTAACAAAAGAAAAAATACGGGTCAAATATTTTTTGATAATCTAACTGACGATTGGTTCACTACACAATTAGCCAATAGGGGCTTAACTTATAGTTCCTTGTGCCTTACCTTTCCATGCAGGTCCACGATAGCCATGGCCGCGTTGAGCATCTCGCCGCGCACCAGTTCGTTCCTGTCGGCCAGGCCGCGCTCCACGAAGAAGCGCATGGCGGGCGGCACGGACGCCGCCAGCAGACGCGGCGCCAGCTCGCGGAGCGCTAGGGCTACGCCCCGGCGAGCGCCCCATGAGTCTACAGCTTCCGATACTACGTGACCGAACTGGTCAAGCTTTGCTGGGATCATCTGTCAACAATTTATTTGTTAGTATTTTTCTGACATCATAAAATCAATAAAGCTGGTTTTAGACAGATGAGACAAAGCATAGCGGTTACGCACTGGCTGTCCGAAAACGGGCGTCGTCGTCGAGGATGGCCTTGGAGAAACTGTTCTGATGACATAAGTGTTTGTGACAGTATTGCCGTAGAGAACAAAGTTTTGGGTTACATTAAAAAAAAAAATATGCCAGTCATGAAAAAAATATGAGTGTAAATATTCTCACAGGTAACATTATTGCATAGATATCCTGCAGCCGCTCCAGCACATGTTCAGCCGCGTTCGGGTCTGCGCTGCGCTGGACGAGGCTGGCGAGCGCGGCAGCAGCAGCGCGCTGCAGCGGCTCGGCGGGGTGCTGCACCTCCTGCAGCAGCAGCTCCACCAGCGCCGGCTCGCGGCTCCACTGCTGCGCCAGCGGCAGCGAGGACCACAGCTCTACTGCCAACTTCCTATGCGATGTTAATGACATCGTTAAAGCTTCACAGAACGATCAAACATCTGTCTCGTTGGTATAGTGGCCGCGAGTGCAACAGCTGAGCGAGAGGCGAGAGAGCTCTCACACAGGTCGGACTATTTTTTTTTTTTAATCACGAATTGTTCAGTAGCAGCCACATTCTGATTTGTCCCTGGACGTAACATAACCATAACTGCTGAAATTTAAATTTCGGATAGTAGGAATACTTTTACCTCCTCCTTGGGGGTTTCAGGCGTGACGATTGTTATTGAAATACTAATAAAAAAAACTAATAAAAAAAAACTAATAAAAATATATCTCACTTGTTATCATCGGAGATGTCAAATGTGGCGACGAGCAGTCTCTTGGTGAGCGTGAGAGCGTACTCCTCGTTTTCGAGCAGAGGTGGTAAGCATTCCACCACGCACAGCAAGGCACGGAGAGCGGCGTCGCGGACAACCTAGGTATCACATGATTTGGTCATTTATTTATGAATATAAGCACCTGTATTAACTACTACATTCCAAGTGAATCGTGCGATTTTTATACATAAGTTATATTTTGATATTAATGGGTCTGTCACAGTGTAAAGCACGCCTTAGTGTTAAAGTAATGGATCAGCCGGGCTGATCGAGTAAGGAGCTACCTCCATAGGGTCCTGCAAGCCAGCTAGCAGGCACGTGACGTCATCGAGCGAGAGAGAGGCGCGTGCGACGCACTGCGCGGTCTCTAGCAGAGCGACCGTGCAAGCTGCCTGCACGCGACCGCTTGTGCTACCTGTTGGAACAAATTCAACGTGAGTGCATGACGGATGATTGAATGCACGTACTCGTATTTTGTTGTATTTTTTGCGAACATTATACATAGTTCGTTTAAAGTACTTTGATGTCCCCAAGGTTCTTTTAAGCAGACATAGTACAGTAGCTGGAGAGCTTGTTGCACTACTTTTTCCTAGTTTTGAGTGGAGTGTTGAAGTGCTGACGGATAAGCGATTATGGATTCCAAACGTTCGAAAGAAATCATGTTCTTTATCGTGACGCTCACTTGTTCCATTTCTGTGTACGCGCAGCGCCGCGTGCTTCTCGATCACTGACAGAGCTACACGCGAGCGCGAGCCAAGCCGCGGGACATATCTAGTGTGTTGACAAGCTGCAGTACACTTACTGATGAGGTCGATGAGCAGACGGAACATGTGGTCGATGGGGAAGAGCGCGGGATGCATCATGTCGGTGTCGACGCGCAGCGCCGCGTGCGTCTCGATCACTGAGAGAGCTACAGGCGAGCCAAGCCGCGGGACATATCTAGTGTGTTGACAAGCTGCAGTACACTTACTGATGAGGTCGATGAGCAGACGGAACATGTGGTCGATGGGGAAGAGCGCGGGATGCATCATGTCGGTGTCGACGCGCAGCGCCGCGTGCGTCTCGATCACTGAGAGAGCTACAGGCGAGCCAAGCCGCGGGACATATCTAGTGTGTTGACAAGCTGCAGTACACTTACTGATGAGGTCGATGAGCAGACGGAACATGTGGTCGATGGGGAAGAGCGCGGGATGCATCATGTCGGTGTCGACGCGCAGCGCCGCGTGCGTCTCGATCACTGAGAGAGCTACAGGCGAGCCAAGCCGCGGGACATATCTAGTGTGTTGACAAGCTGCAGTACACTTACTGATGAGGTCGATGAGCAGACGGAACATGTGGTCGATGGGGAAGAGCGCGGGATGCATCATGTCGGTGTCGACGCGCAGCGCCGCGTGCGTCTCGATCACTGAGAGAGCTACAGGCGAGCCAAGCCGCGGGACATATCTAGTGTGTTGACAAGCTGCAGTACACTTACTGATGAGGTCGATGAGCAGACGGAACATGTGGTCGATGGGGAAGAGCGCGGGATGCATCATGTCGGTGTCGACGCGCAGCGCCGCGTGCGTCTCGATCACTGAGAGAGCTACAGGCGAGCCAAGCCGCGGGACATATCTAGTGTGTTGACAAGCTGCAGTACACTTACTGATGAGGTCGATGAGCAGACGGAACATGTGGTCGATGGGGAAGAGCGCGGGATGCATCATGTCGGTGTCGACGCGCAGCGCCGCGTGCGTCTCGATCACTGAGAGAGCTACAGGCGAGCCAAGCCGCGGGACATATCTAGTGTGTTGACAAGCTGCAGTACACTTACTGATGAGGTCGATGAGCAGACGGAACATGTGGTCGATGGGGAAGAGCGCGGGATGCATCATGTCGGTGTCGACGCGCAGCGCCGCGTGCGTCTCGATCACTGACAGACCGTTCAGCATCGTCTGCTCGTCCGCACGGAGTGCTGAGCTTGATAGACCTGAGGAAGAAGACATTGTTAGAGAATTCAGAAGCCGCAATAGGCGACAGAATCCTTTGAAATACAATTAGCTAGCGAAACTGTGCAGACGTGATAGAAATTGATATAAAAAATGGCCAAAAAAAGAGGTCAACAACCGCTGGTAAAATATGACTTGGAAAAATAAGTACCTATTTTATTTTTTGATATTTAAACATCAACAACAATTACTTATGTGGTGATTTGCTAGCAAACTTTATTTCAACCTGTAAAATGGAAGAAAAGAATAGTTTAAACAAGTTAGTCAAAATCTCTCGCAAATCATAACTTTTCCGGTGCGGTTTTTTTAATAACTAAGTTTTGATATGTTTAATTTCAAAAGTTACTCTCACCCAACTTCAACAACGGGAAGGCATAGCAGAACCCTGGTGCAGTGAAATGGTTGGCCTTGTGTACCGCGTCCTCGTCATCATCCCCGGCAGCCTTGCTGCAGGTGATCATGTACATGAGGTTGATAGTGCGCGCCGTAGCAGAGTCCAGCTCGTGGTCTTCCCAGCTCGGTTCTAAGTCGCATTGTGGTTTGTGGAGCCTGCGTGGGGTGGAGAGGAATTTGGTTATAGAGAAGTTGTCGTGAGAACGACAGGGAATTTCTTTAAATGCGTTTGTAAACTGCGCAAGAGTAGCAGTTAATCGTTAATAAAATACCTGCAAAACTCCAGCTACACAGAAAAATCACTTACCGCAGTGTCAGCCTGGCTAAAATATCTCCCAGAGCCGAATGGTTTGGCAACAGCGCAAGTCGAAGATGTCCGTAGGCGTCCGCAAGGCGGGGCGCCGCCAGGGGGCTCCGCAGGGCTCCCAGCACGGCCGACACAATACGCCGGGCTCCACGACACAAGGCAGGCGCTGAGCCGCGCTGCACTGCCTCTAGGAGGCGCACAGCTATCACTACGCGCAAGTTGAGCTGGAAGAAACATAATATTATATAGAACCTAGGGTTTGCCTTGAGCACAGCTTGATATGTCCGTTTTCTTCTTCAAGCACCGTAATTAGTCACCGTAAAAGTCTATCTCGAATTGACGTTTTTAAAGTGTGATTTTTTACAAAAATTAACATAAATCAAATCAAATCATTTATTTCTTTGCAAACATGGGTATACAAATTGGTTATAGATGTTGTCATAGAAGTTAGTTCTCCATGCTCTGCCGTCACATGGGCATGCAAATATAGAAACAGCAATTACAATAATAACAAAACAAAAATAACAACATTCAGTTGACACCATTCAATGGTTTGGAACACGGACCAGTGGATAATCTTGCATACTTTCTCTCACAGAACATCAGAGCTATCCGCATAACCTTACTCCATTCATCTGCAAACACATAACACAACAACACAACGTACGTGAAGGGAAAATAGTAAAATGACCTTTCGAAAAAGGCCTCTTAGAAAGGCTTTCTGCATCTTTTTGAGCATCAGTATTGGGGTAGCGGTGTGCGGGCCAGACACAGGCACTGGACTCAAGTTTGCTTCGAACCAGAGTGGGGTATAGTAATCGAAGAACATTAGGATGGCGGAAGCCACAACCATTTCCCATCACCAAGCCCAGACACCTGAAAGATTCTTTCGCGAGAGTAGAAATGTGGTCTTTTAATGTCAGACAGCGGTCGAACGTCACTCTCAAATCCTATATGTTGGTGACTCGAGAAATTACGGAGCCAACCAACCTGTAGTTGAAATGGATTGGTTGCAACCCTCTACCGTATGTCATGACGTAGCACTTGCTAGTGTTGAAAGGAAGTTTATTTACAATCGTTCACATATAAACGGCATTGATGTCCCTTTGTAGGAGTTTACAGTCCTCGTTCGATCTGATTTGTGCAACCAGTTTTAGGACGTCGGCGTATAGCACAGCGCATGCACCTGGCAAAGTTAACCTTTGTTACCAAACCATTTGTCATGATCAGGAACAGAGGCGGCCCCAACACGGCTCCCTGGCTCACGCCCGAGCGGGTGTTGTAAGGCATCGATTCAAAGCACCCATGTCTGAAAAACTGCTTGCGATCTCGCAGGTAGTCGGCAAAGAAGCTGAGAAATCCGTACGATAAACCTATGGCCTCTAGTTTTGTCAAGAGTACATCGTTGTCAACTCTATCGAAGGCTTTTCGGAAATCAAAACATAGAGCGTCGACTGCCTCCCGATGTCCAAGCTACTAGATGTGTAGTCAACATGGATGAGCAAATTCGAGTTTACGGAGCGACCCGGTTGAAAACCGTGTTGGGCATCAGAACAGCTTATTTACGAGTTTGTAAATCACGGTGTGGAGAAAAATTTTTAAATCACGGCGTGATCTAAGCCCAGCAACATTTATTGTGTTATTCACATTGTGAAGCAGATAAACTTTTCGAAAATGCAATGGATGGAGAGTCCATAGATTTGGAGGTTTAAATTGAGGTTGATGCAACTTTTTGTCAAGAAGCTTTCTTCATGAGGAAAGAGGGTGTAAAAATGAAGTATGTATTACAAACTCACCGCACTCAGTCTTTGACGTATCGCACTCTCCTTGGCTAGCTGTACCTTGATAGCCTCCTTTTGCTTAGCTGACAGTGGCACCTAACATAAAGAAAATATTAAGACTCTTTTTGATGCTTAATCATATTTTTTTGGTGTTGACTAGACTAATGAAGAATGATCAATTTATTATATTGTAACGAAACTTCCGGAAGCTTGAGCTTTGCGAATTTCATTTCCTTGTTTGTGTCAACAAATTAAGTATATTGTATTGATGAGGTTTTCAGAATGGGAGGGTAGATATGACACTGACCTCTTTAACCTTGCCTTGTCGCTTGTTCTTCTCCTCCAGCTCGCGTCGCAGCTGCAACTCCTCCAGCTGATCCTTGTAGCTGTACGCTTTGCTTTCGCGCTTTAGATTCATCTCCTTACTATCTTCATTGCTAGACAAAGAAAATGTGCACTATCATTTACTGTATCGTCGAACTTTTTGACAATATAAATTAATCTACATGTGTTCTGATTAGAGCGATTTTATCTTCGGATGGATATTTATCTAAAGCTTGAGTGTTGACTAGTATGGTGTTTGTCTTAATATGGGACAGTAGTGTACCCTTTAAAAAAAAAAAACAAAAATCCACATATGAGGTTCAGCATTTGATTGCCATGTCTGGCAAAGGGTTATCGTGTTTTTATATCAAGAATTTCTCAGTAGTATCCCACTGTCTGGATTTGCTCTTACGGGGAAAAACTGCCGTGTCTGACTCACCCAGGTACGGAACTCTTGTCATAGAGGTCTCCCTCGGGCATGAGATAGGTGAAGTACTCGTCCCTGGTGACCCGCAGCAGCTCGGGCTCCTGCAGCGTGTCCAGCACACACTGCAGGGCGCTGCCCACCAGCACCTCCGGGTTCGTGGCCACCAGCGTCGCTACCACGTTCGATAGCGTCTGTGGGGAGAATGGGTTTTTCAAATTGAACTCGTTGTTTTAGAGCTTAACACACGGGATTCTTAAAAATTTTAATCAAGATAGTAAGAGGAGCATGGACACAATTAACACACATTCTTTAACGAACACAAAACGGCAGCAAATAGCAAACCTTTTGATTTCACTAACAAAACTAAATAATAAAAATAAAAACATCTAGATTATTGATATGAAATTTTCTATTTTTCAATTTTCACAAACCTCATTAGGTGTATACCCCGCGATGTACTTGTTCTTGAGGTTGTTGGAGTACAGTCCCACGAGCTTCTTGGGATCGTGTCGCAAGTAGCCCAGCATCTTGACCCACGCGCGGGAGCTCACAGCGGCCGCCAGCGGGTGGTGGCAGCTCGGCAGGATCGCTATGGCCAGCTCTTGAGAGTCCTTTTCAGGGTAATCTGTGGGAACGATGAAGGTTCTGTTCTACAATGGTCCCTTTTTTACAAGCTTTCATTTTTCTTATTTAAAGAATACTGACGGAAACTAAAAAAAGGAAACTTACTTCTAAACGAACACAGCGCATGAATACAATCCAGGATCATCTTCCCCGTCACTTCCCCGCCTCCCTTCTCATCGGTCGGCGACTTCTCCTTGCCACTGAACACTTTGCCTTCCTCCAGCACTTCATTCAACTTCAGCGCTAAATGCCTTGCTAATAAGACCCTGTCTTCCTTGGCAAGTAGAGCCTTGACTTCCTCTATAGCTGTAGTACGGACAGCCTTGATTGGAGATAGTAGGACGAGTATGAAAGCTCTGTAAACTGGCGAGTTTTGCTCGCTGGCAACACTTTGGTAGTTTTCCAACACTGTTCTGCATAGCAACACCACCTGTATTAGGACTATAAAGGGGTAAATGCTATAGTGATATACTCAGTAATTTTTAGTAAATTTACATAGTTATATTATGTACAGTGTGTGTGAATAATTGATAGAATTGTGCATAGTTAAATAAATGAAAATAAAGTTAAAAACAAAAACTTTGAAATTTTGAGTAGAATTCAAGTGATGCAATATCTATACAGCGTTAAATAGGCTAAAACTCTTCGTTATCACAGGTAGCTTTAAAGTTACGACCCTGATTTTTAAGTAAATTAAAGGGACCTATTTTGTCTGGTAAATATTGCGCCTCGGCTGACATTTTATATGGAGACCTCCTCTTTTCTGTGTCTAATCTACAAAAACTTGTAACGTTTCCAAATAAAGCATTCTGATTAGATAGTTACCGTCATCGCTAGCGCTGGTGAGCACTCGGTCGTGCAGCAGCACATGCTTGTCCGGGTGCACCAGCGCCGCCCACACACCCGCCTTGCTGCCCAGCGACCGGGACGAGTCCAGCAGCGCCAGGCCCAGCATCGCGCAGATACCCTCGCTCACGACCAGGTGCTGGGAACAATCAAATTATATTATTATACTAAATTATAAAACCGATTATCATTCTGCCACTGTTAAAGGTTTCTATTTTTTTAAGGAAAAGCCATATGAAAGAAAAAGCTATTGGTTCTTTTTTTGGATTTGGATCAGATTGTTTGGAAGAAACATTGTCTACTGCATGCGCGCCATGGTGGAGATTTTTTGTGCAGTTTGGGAGAGGCTTAAGTTCAGCAGTAGACTGTGAACTTTGAAGGTGACATTAAAACTGTTAAGAGGTTGTATAACATCACTGTTGACTAGTTTACCTGTAATGGCTGCTGCATGGCCTTCTCCACGGCCTTCAGCAGCACAGGCTGCAGCGCGGCGGCGTGCGCGGCGGAGTGTCCCACGTCGCGCACGCACGCCGCTACCATACTCACGTACGACGTGCGCACGTTCTGCGTCGTACTCTTCGCTGATAGATTTTTCTGCGGAGAAAGAACGTATGTTGAGAATTTCACAACATATTTAAACTACCTTAAAAAAAGCAGAAAGTTACGCACTTCACTATGTTTAAAATCTCACCTTGAATATCTCAAGTATTTTATCCGGCATAGGCGCGTCGAGCCCTATGGTCCACTTCTGTAGCGTGTCTAGTGCGACACATAGTGTCCTCTCATGAGACTCGCTATCCAGTACACGAGATAGCTGCGTCGCTGCCTCGTTGAACAGAGCGAGCCGGTCCGCGCCGCGCTGTGGTAGGGCACGGAGTGTGCTTACACCCTGCGGAACAAATAAAAGAGGAAAAAGATTAGGGAGTGACTGCACCACTAGTCGATGTGGAATTGCTTCGAGTCGTTGTGTACTTACAAGAAGAACGGCGATCTTGTCTTCGCTCGAGGTCAGCTTGCCACTAGCGCCATTGTACTCAGCGAAAGCATGCGTCAGCAACGCACGCGCAGCTGTCACTTGCGAGCAACGCGCCGCTAGCCTCTCCAATGCAGTAAGGGCTTCGCCTCTTACCCATTCGTCCTTCGAGTGTAGGTTGACTGTAAAAATGTAGAAAAATAATTACCAATATAATTATTAGTTGGGTAATTGACCTTGGTAGAGAGACTACTTGACCTTCGATGATGAATAACTTTCTTCTGAATGCTATTAAAAGTTTTCTCAACCGTTACCAGCTTTAGGGGCATTGAATCTGTTGGTCATTGTAGTTAACCAGGTCATAATTACTTAGTTAAAACTTGAATTTAAAACAAACGAGAAGTATATATTCAACTAAGTTACCAATCAAACTCTTCCCGATATCAACAGCCAATCCATCTAACTCCAAGTTGAGACTGGCGAAGACTTCGCCCACCGCCTGCACGATGGTCTCAGGGCTCCGGAGCATGGCCTTGTGGAGGGCTGGCAGTAACGCGTCGCGGACCTCTCCGGGGCCGAGCTGACGCAGCAGGTCGTGGCAACCCTTGATGTAGTTCGCGTTCGGACGAGCTTTAACACTGATCACGCTTTTGGTGAAGCTTTCCAGCATTTTTGTCTGTGGTGAGAGAGGTTGGAATTGGAATTGTATACAAAACTATAAAAAAATATCTGCAGTAGTTGCATAAAACTTTGATATTTTGTTCCATTGAATGACAATTTTTAAAACACATCCTTTTATTTAAAACCACAAGTTTTAAAATAAGTAATTTTGTTATCAGTAAGTATCCATGACATTGGTCACTTGTGTGTTAATTTTAAGCGAGGTTGTTCTGCTGGGGGCTATATATAAACTCATGCCATGATTGGTTCAATATAATTTAATGCTTAGTCAACTCTGCAACAGTTTTGATAAGTTCCTTTTCATCACTTACTTTGTGTTGTTCAATGGTGCTACCATCCCCAATCTGCTGGTAGTGACGGCAGAGTGTCGAGAAAGTGACGCAGATGTGCGGTCCAGAGTCAGGTGGGATTGCCAGCAATACTTCTAGCCATTTGGACAGCTTTTCCTTGCCGATTGATACCCAGGATGTGTGTAGCTGAAAATTTTATTTATTTATTTAGCCCGTTAAACTGGGTGAGAGATTTACTCTTTATGGCTGTGTTGTTTCGTTCGTTTGGCTATAGGATGTCTCTCAACTCAGTGTGCCTTTTGGCAAAGGCCTCCTATCTGAAAATATAGGATATCTAATACACATGGACACTGTCATCCTTTTTCCAACTACTTTGGAGCCGGCTCTCAGTCCAACAGGATGCAGCTGAACACCAGTATTTTATCTGACATCCATAACTCAGTTAGTTCTGGGTAACACAAAACACCATTTGGTAATACTCGTTGAGAAACTTTCAGGCCACTGACTAGCTGTTACAACTGTCAAAGATCAACAAATGACAGCCCAGACCAATGGCTTTACGTGTTTACCGAGGCACGTAGGAAACTCTGTACGATATGGATACTGGTCCACCCATCCACGAACCAATAAGAGAAAGCGCGGTGTAACCTTGGGGATTGTATGGCGGAATTCATTTAGCCACAAGCTTCTTGAGCACACGAATAAGTGACACTATCAGGTGTCAAAATAAAATGTTAGACCACCATTTTAGTAAATCTATTAGTGGAGTGGTTACTTACCATAGAGAAAGCCTTGTCATTCTTCCTATGGTCCCCATATGCGCTGATGGCAGCAAGCAGGTTTGCTTGAGACAGTACAAGTGCATTGTAGTCCACTCCATTTTCCTCTGTAGACTTGAGAGTGCCGTCAACAAGGACTGTGGACCAGCGGAGTGCATACAGCCCACTTTGGCATATGCTTTTTCTGCAAAGACAAATATTTAGATTATTAGAAAAGTTACTACTGGTACTGCGACCCTGTATCATCCTAATGCTGGGCAAAAGCCTCTTCCGATGAATTCTAACTCATCATGGAGTAGAAAAATACTTTAATTAATTTCTGAAATATAGCATACATTGATTACAGTAAGGCTTTCGATACAATTAGTCATAACTCAATCTGGGAAGCACTGAAACTCTCTAACGTCGATGGAAAATACATAAACATTCTGAAGAACATATATGCTAACAGCACTAGTAAGGTAAAACTAGAAACAAGAGGGGACCCATCAAGATCGAAAGAGGCGTGAGACAAGGAGACCCCATCTCACCAAAACTCTTCATAGCTGTTTTGGAAACTATCTTTAGGAAGCTAGACTGGACTCATAAAGGTATTAAAATGGGCACGAGATACCTTAACCATCTAAGGTTCGCAGACGATATCGTCTTACTGGCCGAAACACCACACACTCTAGAGGAAATGATATGTTCATTAGCCACAGAAAGCTCCAAGGTAGGTCTGGAAATGAACGCAAACAAGACTAGAGTAATGACGAATAGCTATGAAAAACCAATATGTGTCAAGGGAAATCGCATAGAATATGTAAAAACTTATACTAGGAACCTAGGAATAATAACCTAGGAAAACAAGTGACATTCAGCAAAACAAATAACGAAGAGGAGATACAAAGAAGAGTTAACATCACATGGCAAAAATATTGGTCACTAAAAGAAATCCTAAAAGGTCACTACTCTTTGAATCTCAAGAAAGTAGTAATGGACACCTGTATACTACCCTGCCTATTATACGGCTGCCAAACATGGGTTCACACCGAAAGAACCAAGAAAAAAATTACAACCACCCAGAGGGCAATGGAGAGGAGCATGCTAGGTATAAGAAAAATTCACAAGGTGCGAAGTACAAAAATTAGGAAAAAGACTATGCTGACAGATGCTCTAACACAAGCACTAGCGCTAAAGTGGCGGTGGGCAGGTCATATTGCAAGGCTCACTGACGACAGATGGACGATACGAGCCACTAACTGGAAAGGACCACCAGGGAAAAGAAGGGTTGGAAGACCATACAAACGATGGGCAGACGACGTAGCCCAGACTGCTGGCACAAACTGGTGGACTCTTGCCAAAGATCGGGACAAGTGGAAGGGGATGGAGGAGGCCTTTACCCGACATGGGACTACATCTCCAAAAGATACCCAAACAAATAACACTACTAACTAGAATAAGACAAACACTAACACAACTAACACTTACATATAAAATTCTTAAATATGAGATGAGAAATAAAAAGGCTTATTATTATTATAATTTCTGAAATATTGTTCCTACTGTGCCTGTCTATGCGTCCTCTATATTCCTAAAAATATTTGTTTATCTGCTTGACTACTTACGATGAAGCTGTGTTCTTTAGCTGCTCTGACACTTCTAGCAGGACGGGCAGCAGGGCCTTCAAGGTCCATTCTCTGTGGGTGGCCGCGAGGTGGGCGACCAGGCCCTTCACGTACGACTGGGAGGTGGAGTCCCGGTACCGGTGTAGGGTGAGCACCAGCAGGCGACACACAAATCGCACTGCTGGCTCTGTTATACCTATTAGTAGTGACATATTTTTTGTTTAAACTGCACAGATGGTTATTATTTCTCCGGTGGTTTTAAAAAAGAGTACAAATGCATATTTCAAAATTTGGCAGTAGCAACAGCAATTCTAATTCAGTAAAACTGTGTATAAGATAGCTGGTTGCACATGGTTTTTGCCTTTGTTTACATCTAGACAGTAGATTAAAAATTAAAAATATTATCAGCTTATTCAACAATAAATCAAATGAGTTTTGAGCTCTTTCAATATTATAGAACCATCGTCAGCCTATGGTGTACAATGTATTTTAGAGAAGAATTCATTTGCTGTGCTATTCAGCCTATGCAGGGCATGTCTATAATACAAAAATAAATCAGCCGTTCATTACATTTTGTCAAGTTAATGCAAACAACAAGTTAATGCAATTGTAGGGAACAGCAGATTTATTTTTCACTATTCAGGGTTTGGTCCCATAGTAAAAGTTGTTTATAATATTGAGTAAAATGACCGGTCGATGTTGCATATTATTTTGACTATCCTAAAGCCGCATCTGCTGCGCCATGTTAACCTGTTATAATAAAACAAAACAAGGTTTGCTAACATAAAGAGGGTGTGGCCTAACATACACATGTTCAACATGTTTGGCACAATGAATGGATAAAATGTTTTGTTATAAAGTGGGCACAGCAGACATTTTATTACTTAATCCGCTCTGTAATATCTTCCATCTGAAACTAAATTAACTCCATGCTTTTAACCAGTAAAAATATGTTATTGCACAATACTGTCTCATGAAACTATTACACCCTCAAAACACATCACTGAAAAGGGTCCACCATCCCTTATTTATGTTCAAACAACAAGACCTGTTGCATTTCAGGTCTGACTAAAAACATTTTTAAACAACAATCACAAATAGTCGCCTAAGTTCCTAAAAGTGCATTAAAATTTGAATTTACAGTATTTTTCAGTGTACTGGTTCAACAACCTGCTACTATAGTACTCTGTGGACAGGTATTGATGAATTAAATTCTCAGAATTTATGTATAGATGCAGTATACATTGCACAAAGCGTCCTCTGATTGGCACGTTCAAAACTCAATCAAGTGAGAGCACAACACTGAGCTACATCCAGGGGTCTATGGATCAATACAGCTTGATACCCAACCTATATATACTCTAAAGTTCTATGCAAAAAGCACACAAATATCACACTTTTATAGTAAACTATGACTAAACATAGCCATAACTGTTACTTACCCGGTGTGGATAATACATTCCGAATTTCTTCTACAACCTCACGTCTTCCTTTCAAACTTGCGGTCTGGATTTTAAACGGTACATCCTTCAATTTTTTTAATACCTGCCGATAGAATAATCAGTAACAAAGGTGGTCACATTATGGTAACAATAACATTTTATTAAGTGGTGAATTTACCTCGGAATCTGCCATTTTTCACACATTTATTGAGAAAAAACTATTGAAAAAAGCACACACGTCTCCTTGCTAAACGTACCACAGAGTAAAAAGGATTATTTTACCGAATCAGCTGTCAAACCCAAAGTTGCCAGCTAAAACGAAGCAGAACACCCTTAGTTCGCTTCTCTTTGGCTCCATTTTCCCTTTTCATTGATAATCGACTAAATCTGGACTCACAACACTAGCTGACAATCAAATGTCAATGTCAAGTTTTCAACAATGTCACTGTCATGTGTCAACACAAGCAAGACTGCCAATATTGTCAAAACAAAAATCCGAAAAATCGTGGGTTTGGAATTTATTGCAAACATCTTTAAAAATGGATAAAAGACTACAACAATTACAGGAATTGAAGTCTTACACCGAGGGAATTGATAAGGAACTAACGATGATCCTACAAACTCTGCAATGGGATCGAAAACATTTGTTACAGGTCTTTTTTAAATTTTCTCTTTAGTTAGTTGTTTTATCGTTTGCATAAGCCACTGCAACTCTGAAGAGGTCTAGTCACGTAGCAAAATTACCCTCTGACTAGCCGACTTCTCTGCCAGTGCTGTTAGCTTAACCTTTTGACCGCCACAACATAAACGCTCGCGCGTGCCCTCCACGCCAAAGTCCAAACCACAATTTCATCTACTATTTTGTCACGTATTCGTGTCGTTTGGCGTACAGGGCACGCGCTTGCTTGTCACGTATATGTGACAGTGGCGTCCAAAAGGTTAATAAGACGAACTTCCTTGTTAGCCTGTGCAAGTAATTATAACCGTATAGGTTACTTGTTGAATTGTTTATCCATTTCTAATCTGATTTTTATTTCCAGAGCCGTGTGCTGGTAACATGTAGATATGATTCCAACCACAAAGTACCACCTGATAAAGCTGAAGAACATGAGAAGGAATGCTTCCTGCGACAGAATGGCTACTCCAAGGATGATAAGCTACTGCCAGATCCACTTGACTTGGAATCTGATACAATTGTCAAACTTAGTAAATATTTATTACTTCAATAAAGTATGGTATTTTATTATCTATCAACACAAAGTAATTAATAATTTCATTATTTATCCACAGAGAAAGAAGATATTGAGCAAATCATTGCTAATGCTTCAAGAGCAGATCCTTTATTCCAAAAAGGTATGCTACAAAAACATCTGATTTAGAAAAACATTTATTATTTGTAAAATGACATCATAATTAAGCTTATCCAAAAACTCCCTTCAAGCATCATGGTGTTAATGGATATAACATTTACTTTTTCAGTTGTAAAGAAAATTATTCAACGGGGTGAACCACCTCATCTGATTTGTATTGTATCCTTTATAATGTGCTATATATTTAACCTCTCAGTCCCTAGTGTACTAAAAAAAGTACACCTCACACCAAGCTAACTTAAACTAAGTTTTATGCAAAATATGGCTCCCTGTGGTTCCAACCTATGGTAGGCCTCGAATATGGTCAGCTTAAGGTTAAATCATATACTTCTATATGTCTAGTTAGCAAGTGGCACAAGGTAATAGTTATGGTATTTTAAAAAGAAAATTGAGATCAAATTTTTTTAAAGTCACAATAAGTAACTAACCAGCAACGTCTGTATTGTAAAAAAATCATTAATCTCCAGCCCGCCTAGCATGACCACCGGAGAAACGAGAGAGACTCGACAAATCTTTTGTTCATCTGTCATTGAATCAACAAAATTACAGATGAACAAAAGATTTGTCGACTCTCTGTCGTGTCTACGGTGGTCATGCTACGCGGGCAGGAGTCTTTGAAGGAATTACAGGAGGTCTTTGCCCAGCATTGGGGCAGCAGCAGCTTGTTAAAAATATATGAATCAATAAGAAACCCTGGTGATTCTTGTAGTTGCAAAATGACAAACAAATTGTGTTACTGTTCGCTAGTGTCATGCCACAGCTGGGAAAAGGTCTCAATTTGTAGTAATGTACTTAAAACTACAAAACTTTAATACTTATACTTATTTTTGTGTGAACCATGTCTATAACTAATAAGTTTCCTCAACCAAGGCGTGGGTTGTCGCGAGGCAGAGCCGATGTCACTGGAGCGTCTACAGACGGCGTACTCGGCCGACGAGCGCCGCGCGATACATGACGCCGTGGTCAACGCCGTGCCTTCATGCCATGACCTCACCGACTTGGCGTTACTTAGGTATGTTCACATTTTAAGAGCTAGATTTCTGAGAAGCTACATGTTAAACATAATTGCGTGGTACGTCACAGAAAATACTGGGCCCATCCATTTCTATCCGTCATTGGCGCTGGATTTATAAATTTCAAAATCAATGGGTTCGACTCCTGGCTAGGGGTATTGAATTGTACAACGGGCTGGTATCCGCAACTCCACGTCAAAGCGCGTATTTTGTGTATGATCTTATACTCCACCACGCGGGCCCAGTGCAGGTTGGTAGCTGTCACAGGTCTTCGAATTTTTGGTTCTAGGACATGCCGGTTTCCTCACGATGTTTTCCTTCACCGTTTTTGAGAGCAGTGGTGATGAAATAAATTACATAAAGTAATGCGCCTGCCTGGGTTCGAACCTACGACTTACTGTTTGTAAGTCGGGGCTGCCACCACTGGGCCATCGCTGCTCTCTGGCTAGCAGTATTGAATTTTCAAAAATTATCAAAATCAGGCTTTTAAGTTTCGGATTTTGCCACGTCCCGCACCGCCCGGTCAATTTTTTAAGTGAACGTCACTTAAAAATTTACCCTGTGTACTATAGCGTCCTAGATTTTAACGACATTACGCGACACGATGCGACACCGTATCGTATGTTTGTGTTACCACTTTTAGGGTTCCGTAGTCAACTAGGAACCCTTATAGTTTCGCCATGTCTGTCTGTCCGTCCGTCCTCGCTTAATCTCTGTGACCGTTAGCACTAGAAAGCTGAAATTTGGTACCAATATGTGTATCAATCACGCCGACAAAGTGGTAAAATAAAAATTGGAAAAAAAAATTATTAGGGTAGCCCCCTCTATGTAACATGGGAAGTGATTTTTTTTTTATTTCAACCCTAACGTGTGATATATTGTTGGAAAGGTATTTAAAAATGAATAGGGGTTTACTGAAATCATTTTTTGATAATGTAATTTCGGAAATAATCGCTCCAAAAGTAAAAAACAATGTGTCCTCTAACTTTTGAACCATAAGTTTAGAAAATATGAAAAAAATCTGAAAAGTAGAACTATAAAAGGACTTTCTAGGAAAATTATTTTGAACTTGGATGGAAACAAGTTTTTGTACAAAAAAGACTAAAAGTTGTACAAAATAATCTCTGGACTAAGTTTGTAGTATAATCGTATATGCAAGCATTTTTTTAACTTCGTTTAAATATTTTATTATCCTGAACGTATCTTTTTTCAAACAAAAAAATAATTATTAAAATCGGATTGGATTGAACACTTATTGTGTTTGTGACGGACGGGAAACTACGGAACCCTACACTGAGCGTGGCCCGACACGCTCTTGGCCGGTTTTTTTTTAAATTGTTCTTTTTATAGTGGTGGAGATGAGAAGAACCCAAAGGTGATTCTGTCGCGCCAGGAGATCCTGGCAGAGCTGCGCAACATGCGCCGGCGCCGCACCAAGTACCGCGTCGCCGCCAAGTCTCGCAACTACTCCGATGTACTACGCGACGTCATCAAGGCTCAGGTACGAGACTGCGTTTTTGAGAACCCGACATTCAACTAAATTACCGAGTCGTGGGAATAAATCACGAGTCCAAACAAATATCCATGGTCTCGTCTTACTTATAAACACGGAATAAAATTGTGCCACAAAAATAATTGTAAAATCCTCAAAAAATGTAAAGTTAGACGAACGGTTAAACTTGTAACTTTATTCCGAGTTTACGGTTTAAATTTTTCGTTTTAAACTGTATTTAAACATGATATGATTGCATCGAACATGTCAAGAATGCATTGAACTTCATGGTCTTTATCATTTCTGACGCCGTTTATATACTGCCGTCTATTTAAACAACTGCTATGCTTTCGTCGTCTTTCACGGTCCAATAACGTCAATTCCAATAAATGCGATACAACTGCAAGACATTATTGATTTATATTATTTTAACAGATGGAACACTACAATGACGGTAAAAGCGAGACTGAACCAAAACAAACTGTGGATAGTCAAAGAGACAAACACGATGATAGGAGACATTCTAGACCAATGTCAAAAGACAATGAAAAAGATAGATATAGATATGATGGAAAAATTGTGCCTAGGCCAATTCAAATTAAAACTGAAAGAGAAGATTCCACTGAGAGAAATAATAGAGTCAATGAAAGGGATTATGGTAGAGAAAGATCAGACAGATATGAAAAGGGAAGTAGGGATAGACGTGACAGAGATAATGACAGACGTGAACATTATGACAGATCTAGAGAAAGAAGAAATTATGAAGATGTAGATAGAACTCAAAAGTACGGGGAACATTCCAGAAAGAGAAGATACGATGACGACCCTCGGGAAAAGCGATATTATTATGAAGATTCTAAAGACAAAAGAAAGGATGATGAACGAGACCAAGAACATAGGACTGATAAAAGATCAAGAAGAGATCATAGACATAAAGACTATAATCCTGAGCATCAAGCGAAGATTGAACCAGGACTAGAAGAGGAATCAATAGACCACCAAAGAGAAATGTCTAGAGACAGAAGTCACGGTGATAAAAGAGATAAAACAAACAAACATAAGGAAAAAAAAGAAAGACGGAGAGATAGGGAGAGATCTAGGGAGAAAAGGAGAGAAAATCGATATGAAGAGAGATCTAGTGAAAGGATACACATTAAGCAAGAAAGAGAAGACAGTGTTACAATACATGATACAGGTAACTATGAGAAGGAGAAGGCAGAGAGGAAAAGAAAGAGTAAAAGTGGAAGACATGATAGGTCACATAGAGATGAACACTATGATGACTACAGTAAAGCTCCCGAAGAAATTTACGATCCTAACAAGAAAATTAAAGAAGAGAAATAAACTGTTTTTATTAAAATTAAGTTTCCTTTTCACTTTGACTGTTTTTGGCGTTAATTGTTCATTATTATTAGAGGGTACAGTTGAAACATAATTGTTGCATAATGTATACTTACGCCACTTTTGGCTTCCAATTTTTTTATGGGTCTGTAAAACTGACTACACTCCACTCGTCATATTGCTAGTCAAAGGTTTTTTGAGACAAACATGGAAGTTCATTACTCTCACAAAATATTCTTTATATTCCAACAAAAAAAAGGTACTAAACTATCTGAGTGAGATCTTGTCTCGTCAAGTGCAGCAGACCGGAGATTAGCGAAAATAATAACATGACGACTTGACGAGTACGCTACGGGTTGTGGAGCACGCTTTATATTATACGTAGGTATTATGTATGTAGATTCAAACTGTAAGTAATTGAAGATCATTCTATGAGTGGTAGTCATTATATTTGTATATTTTGTTGTAAAATTATGAAAGCTCGACCTAAAAATGCGAGAATCTATCTCGCATTTTTAGGTCGAGCATAGCCGAGCCGCAGAATCGAATATAGCCGTATGTAGAAACTTGTTCGGAAAAATGCCATTTGGCTTAGCTCGAGTAAAATTCCTAACATCATTGTCAGTCATGTGATATGATGTCTAGACTAGAAGTAAATGCACTGAAAGCTGGCACCCTTGCATTCAGTCTTCGTTGCACGCCATGCATTGAACTCTCCCTCTTGCAACTGTTTTGAAGTTTTTCTTTCTCAATCAAACAACCAAGGAATTTACAACAGAAGTAAAGTAAAAATACAGCTCCCGTACGTATGAATGAACGAGAAAGTTAATCGATCATGCAGATATTTGTGATTTCGGATCGATCGCTATCAATATGTATCGGTTCGCGCATCTCGCAACGATTTACATTTACTTATAAAAAGGTGATTCAATTACAAACAGCTGAGTGTAGGAAATACTTCGCCTCAAGCGATAAACTTGTAGGCAGATAATAAACTTTTTGAAGAAACCTTTAAAAATACCTGACTACTACAGCTTAGCCTAAGAATCCTATAGGATACCATTATGTCATGTTGTCCTCTTATACGTTCGAAGGAACTTCTGGAAAATGAACGGCATGGCATCTAAAAAACCCAGGCATGAGGTGTATGTATGGCAAAAGCCTTGGTATCGTTATTTACGTGATCCAAATCAGAATAAATTCTCGATCTAAACAAGAGTTTCAACAATTTACAAGGACTTGAAGTAGGCTGAAGTACGGAACCTAAAAATCACCATACTGAACAAAATTTAAAACTCGCTACAGCGATAAATGTAAATTCATAAATCTTGACGCTTGACCGCTCAAAAGAGTCATGAAACTATGACTCAGGCTTTTAATTAAGACTTCTCAAAGAGCTGCGCATACGCTTGTGATTCCAAAAAATATTAATCAGCTAACAAAATAGTAGTTAGGTATTTTTTAAAATTTAATTTGATCTTATAGAGACTCATCAACATAAAAAAATGGAACTCTGTAATCTGGTGCCCCAAATCCACCATTTATTTTATTTTATTTTTGTGACACACACCGTCAAGACGAATCTAACGACTTCAAATAATTTATCCAAATCCGTTCATGCATTAAGGAGTTAAGAAAGAACAAAGGAACGGACACATACATACAAGTCAAACACATAACCCTCCTTTTGGGCTTCGCCACAGTCGGGTAAGGATATTACCGAGGTTTTCCAGCGGTTGGTGGTCGTCCTTCGTGAACTCATGTTTGAAAATTTGTAGTGTTCATTTATTTTTTTGTATATTTTTGATTAGACTAATTATTAATTATCTGCATTTAACATTCGGTTAAATTTTCATTTAATTTTATTTCTGCCTTCAGTAAGTAACTTTAAACTGCTAGTCTTTGCCTTCAATTATTTTATTTCTGCCTTCAGTAAGTAACTTTAAACTGCTAGTCTTTGCCTTCAATTATTTTATTTCTGCCTTCAGTAAGTAACTTTAAACTGCTAGTCTTTGCTTTCAATTATTTTATTTCTGCCTTCAGTAAGTAACTTTAAACTGCTAGTCTTTGCCTTCAATTATTTTATTTCTGCCTTCAGTAAGTAACTTTAAACTGCTAGTCTTTGCTTTCAATTATTTTATTTCTGCCTTCAGTAAGTAACTTTAAACTGCTAGTCTTTGCCTTCAATTATTTTATTTCTGCCTTCAGTAAGTAACTTTAAACTGCTAGTCTTTGCCTTCAATTATTTTATTTCTGCCTTCAGTAAGTAACTTTAAACTGCTAGTCTTTGCCTTCAATTATTTTTCTCCCCGTGGTTATTTTGTGAGTCTGCTAAAATGTATAATTCCAGTGCATTTCCAAGTAGCCGTGTGTTTAGCGAAGGAATGAGTGCGCGTACGCAATGGGAGTGTGACGGGCGGCCGCGATGCTCATGCGTCGCTATCACAGACGATATCGTGTTACTCACAGAATTCATTAGCCACATCTAAGTAGGAATCTGCATTAATATTTATGTGTGATGTGGGAGCTAAAGAAATTGATGTCTTTCCAGTTATTTTCATGACAAGATTGATTGATCTGTGGAATGATAACGTGCTTTTGAAAGGCCGAGGATGACCACACGTCAGTCACCCAGCGTGATACCAGGAACAGGATTCAGTCAGCTTTGCTAGAAGAAATGTTTGAGTTGCATCTTAAGAGAAGCCGCGTCTAGTAGAAAACCAAGAATAAATAGGTAAAACGGGTAAGTTCCACTTGTTCTCCGAGAAGCGCTATGCTGCAATAAGTAAGGCAGTTTCTTACTTTTACATTGTGTTGTTTTCACTTGAATTAAGTGGGTAATTTAAATTGAATGGGACCTATTTCAACTGCATACGAAATTGAATGAAAATGCAAGTAGGTGTACCTAGTGAACCTACAGCTTGAGCTTGCTTAGGTATCTTGTACCTTGTATAAGAGTATTAGAGTACACTCCTCCCAACCATTGACTTAATTGATTTTATTTAAGTTTACTTAGCACGAATCTTACTTACATCGATATACCTAAAGCCTGTCTGCGACAATGACCGTTTAAAGATAAGAGTTCGAATGGTCCCAAAACCATGCATTTGACGTGATGCGGAAAGGTTGTCACAATTAATCAAAATCTCTATAGCGTCCTTACGTTTAGCTGCCAAGTATACAATTTCTTCTTAACACTCAATATAATTGTTGTAATACTTAACTACATAAACGGTTAGCGATTTACCTAATAGACGCAGTAAATCGTTCTCATACGGGGCGGATCAATATTAACGATAACAGTCAGTCAATTAAAAGTGAGCGTCTTCATTACCCCACTTATGAGCCAATCGCTAGGTACCTAGCAGCAGGCCCGCAGTCTGCAGCCACAATGATAGAAATCAGTGTACCATTCGATGCAAAGGATTTAGAAATCTTCGTGTCAATTCTACAAACAGACAGACCGCGGTATTGATCAGCTAATTAACTATTTATATTGGCTTTGTTTGATGTTTTGGAGTTCAGTGGTGCGTTATGATTTATGTTAAAACAAACATGAATCATATAGTTTTATAACGCACCATTTACTTGTGGAAAAGATGCATGCACAGTGGAAAAATAGTAAACACTGTATTGTGTTTTTATATTGAGTCAATATAGGACAAGCTTTATATATTTCTACCCGTCTTCTATAGATATGCCTTAAACTGTTAAAGACCTTTTGTAAGGAGATTTATTCTGCCATCTCCGGCTGTTCATTGCCTAACGTCGCATAGGCAAGTTTCTCAAGACCTAACTGGGCTCGGGCTCGGGGCTCCTATAGGTAAATTAAAAGTTAATTTTAGCCTACTTATTCCTCCTGAGACTTCATTAGTCTCAAGTACGGGACCAATATAATCTTCCAAGTGATATTCTGCCACGAACCGGTTAAAAGGAAATAATTACACTCAATATAACTTCTGCCGGAAGTTCGAAGCCTATTCCGTAGACTCTTTTACATAAATTACGGCCTTTTCACGGAAATATGAAGTACTAGCTTTTGCCCGCGACTTCGTTCGCGTGGAATAGTGACTTCCGGCAGATTTTTGGTTTTACCCACATAGTTCCCGATCTCGCGGGATCTCTTCAAAAATGAAATGTGGAAGATATTCTAGGGAACTCTTCAAAAATCAACATAATGAGCTCTGCGTTTGAATTGAAGATATGTATACTCACTTAGGGCATTAAAGCCGTTATTGCCGATCGAAAAAGGCGAAAATGTTATTTTTCCCTTATTTTCAAAATATTATTTTGATTTGCCATTTCAGAAAAAAAGACTGTTTCTCCCTTAACAAATTTTCTATTATTTTAGGCTTTAAAGATTATTAAAGTTTCTTACACCAAGACATTTCTGTATACCACGTTTTTAGTTTTGCCATCCTTTGCAAAAATCTGGTCTTGTGGTTTTGACACTCTTGAGCACGCAACGTAGAGTTGTCCATGGGAGAAACAGTCTTTTTCAAGATGTACCCCCGCAACTTTAAGCGTTTGCCCCTGGGCTTTATTTATGGTCATTGCAAACGTAGTTTTCAGCGGAAACTGAACTCTTTTGAATTGGAATGGCAAATCAGTTGTAATGATGGGAATGCGGGGAATAATTACAGTTTCGCCTTTTGCCATTCCAGTCATAATAACGGCTTTAATGACATTTAATGACAAATAGGTTACTTGTAACTGTGTGCCGTTACATAGCCTTGGTGGATCTAGGTTTCTCATCAGTATCACAGGAACTCCAAATTTCAGCCTCAACTTGTGAGAAGGCACTCCTGATAACTCTAAGGAGTTGAGAAACTCTGTTGGGTAAGATGTCACTTGCTCGGTATCCACGACGTTATCTACTGATAGATACTCGATGACATCTCCCTCTACGTCAGACATAATTTGGTCATTTATCCGGCCTACTATTTCATTTGTTGGCGCCAATATCGCCCTTTCGCATAACCATTACCGATTTTCGATATTATAGTTGGTGCCAGTTAAGATGGAAATAGAGGTCATTCACACCTACCTACCAAGGTTTTCGTCATTAAACGATAATGACACTTACTATTTACCAAAGTCGACCAATAAGCGATACTTGCTAATATCGCTAGAGTATCGTAGTACCAGTCGGCTAGACATACAGGGGTTGAGAATCTTGTGTTGTTCCAAATCGAAATTATTAAACTATGACAATTAGTTTCTTAGCAAAAAAATAAATAATGTCGAATTTATAAATTTACGTGTGACGTAAAAAAATGCTTCAATGTGAAGGATTTCATCAACATGAATGGATGTAGACTTAGCGTCAGTTCACACCGAGACGCGACAGTACTGGAAGAGGCCAGTGGTTTCGCGCTGCGCCGCGCAAGACGCATCGCAACATCGCTAGGAGCATCATTAAAAGCAAAGAAATAATAGCACTCCGAAACACGACCGAACGCAAGCGAACTATGACACGGAATGTTCAATCAAAATGGCGGCCCACGCGGCGTGACCATAATGTGCTGCACACCTGACGCGTTGACCGCTTCAAAGTGAAAACGGCATAAGATCAGAATTATGATTTTTTGTGATGAGATAGTTATTTCATAAGAATATTTAGATACTTACTGACTTTATATTTTATTCAGTTTTTTATTAAAGAATAATGCATAATTTTAAGGTATCAGTACATTTTCACGAATGGACACTTGTGCGACTGGATTTTAGCGCGACTTGATGGGCACTTAAGTTTACTCTGTGGAGTAAACATAATATCACGCCTGTTATTACTTGAAGGTGGATTTTCTTTTGGTTTTTCCGACGCGGGTGTCTTTTTTATGGTTTACGGGGACGTTGATCACGAAAATGAGTTCAAAATAAAATCCAAGATGGAATCCAGGTTTTTTTCGTTTTTACGTCATGGGTGTCGTTTTCATAGTTTTCAGGGTCGCTGATAACGAAAATGAGGTCAAAATGAAAATCCAAGATGGCGCCGTGGAAAATTTTCGATTTTTCCGCCATTTCATGGTTTTCGGGGTCGCTGAACACGAAAATGAGGTTGATTATGTTAAAGTATATCAGATTTAAACAAAGGCAAGGTAAATCATTGAATCTATTTTCATATTCGTCATGCAAAAGTGGCTTTGAATGACCTAATTGAAATAAATAATTATTGACCTCATTTTCGTGTTCAGCGACCCCGAAAACCATGAAATGACGGAAAAATCGAAAATTTTCCACGGCGTCATCTTGGATTTTCATTTTGACGTCATTTTCGTTATCAGCGACCCTGAAAACTATGAAAACGACACCCATGACGTAAAAACGAAAAAAACCTGGACGCCATCTTGGATTTTCATTTTGAACTCATTTTCGTGATCAACGTCCCCGGAAACCATAAAAAAGGCACCCGTGTCGGAAAAAACCAAAGAAAATCTACCTTCAAGTAATAACAGGCGTGATGTTGTGTTTACTCCACAGAGTAAACTTAAGTGGCCATTAAAGGTGCGCAAAAGTGCAGTCACGCAAGTGTCCATTCGCGTAAGGTCCTTTTCGCGCAAAAGTCCATGCGCGCATAATAATATGTCTTTTCGCGTAAGTGGGTGCGCGTAAGAAGTGTCCTTCGCGCAAATGTCTGTCGCGCGATAGACCCAGATCCTAATTTTAAGATAATTTATTTACTTTTTTAAATGGAAGTATCTCACTAACTCACTAAGTTAGAATAGTGTCAAAAAGGAAAATACAATATTTAAAACAATTAATTTCGTAGGGTACGTTTGCTCGATTTCTTATTTTTTTGGGTTGTGCACTTTGTTGTGTATGTTCATCACCATGTGTCATTTTGGATGTATTATGAGACTCAAGCGATATCAGATTTGCGACAGGTTTGTACGGGTGGAGGGACAGTATCGCTAATATTTCGACATCGGGATGAAAGTCGGAGCAATGACCTCTATTTCCATCTTAACTGGCACCAACTATAGCGCGTAAATCCGGATAGACACTATTTTTATTTTTTGAGTAGTTTAAAAAAGAACTTAAAATAAAGAAATATTACAATCTTTCCGAACTTAAATTGAAAACTAACTGAAAACAAAAGAATTTAAAAAAAATACGAATTACGAACTTGATAACAATTTAAAAGAAATTATATTACAACCTATTCTCTTAATAACCAAGCTTAAAACTAAATAATTCAAAAGGAACGATATAATTAATTTAAAAATTAAAACGAATTTAGACATACAATTTTAGTATCTATGTCACCGTAAAATTGTCAAATACGTTATTTATTGTAATATCTCTAGCGATATTGTAAAATTTCGAATTATTGTCAACTGAACATACGGAAGTATCTCTGCCCCCATATTCGGGACTTGGGGCACCCCCCCGTTAGGTTAGTTAGGTTCCTTTAAACCCTGCACTCGGAAATAGGGGCTCCGTCGACTACGCTTTTTAGGGGAATATAAAGTGTTTTAAGGTTAGGTTATAATAATCGGTATTTCTCAGGAATGGTACAATATCTTTTCATGAGAGTTGTACCACTGGGCAAGGGGGACCCCTCCTTCCCTCCACACCGCGTGAGTTGACTACCATCGCATGCATTTCACGAAAAATAATGCGTTTTGTTGTAAGCAGTATGTTCATTTGACAATATTTCGAGATTTTACAATATCGCTAGAGATATTACAATACTTATAACGTATTTGACAATTTTACAGTGACATCTACTAATAATCGAGATCAAACTAAACTTACATTATACAACAACCAGACAACCCAACAAATAAACCTTTCAATCTACTAATACAACGGAGCCAATTTTATATTTACGAAACGATTAATCCACAATTCCACGACAGTACCGAAGCGCTCGGCCGATACCCAACCAAATGCGTGTAACGAAATCATAGCGCGATCTATTTCGATCCCAACGCCATCTATCGAGCATAGTGACAACTCGGATTATTTATCTATACTCCGTTCGGGCATTTTCTTTGTACTAAAAGTTTTATTATATTGATATTATTTTTTTCATACCTTTTTACTATTTATTTACTTTTTACCGATGAATTAAAACAATAACATGAACCGAACTCGTGTAACGATCGACACCATTGCGCGATCACAATTATCTATACTCCGTTAGAGCATTTTTTTTGGACTAAAAGTTGTATTATATTATATTTTTCATACCTTTTTACTATTTATTTACATATTTCCGATGAATTTTCAGTACTGAATTGATGCCGACTCTTGACCAATAGATGGCGCTGTATGTCCGGAATAAATTTTATTTTATTTTTTGTAATAAAAACTATCCTATGTCCTTCCTCAAGTTCCAAACTATGTCTGTACCAAATTTCACACAAATCGGTTCAGTAGTTTAGGCGTGAAGCAAAGACAGACAGACAGACAGACAGAAAGACAGACAGACAGACAGACAGAGTTACTTTCGCATTTATAATATTAGTTTGGATCAATAAAATAAAATATGGAACTTAGGCGTTCATAATTTTCAAAGGAGAGCTGAAAATAACATTCGTACTTTCGTACATACGTCTTATGTAAGTATTTTCCAATATTGCTGGGGGTTGTAGGTGAGAAAGCATTCTAATTTTAGCAGAATCTGATAACACTGGAAATTGACTTCTCTACACGTGAAAGTAGGTCAGACCGATGATAAGGAAATCTAATTTTCGAGCTGTCTCCGATGCAAATGTTTCTTGAAATAACTTTCTCCTTCGAACTCCCTCTAAGCTTTAATATGAATTGAATAACTTCAACAATATTATAAAACCTATTTTATTTAAATAATTTATGTATCTTGTTATTACCTAGTCCCATGAGTCACGTCGGAGTTCGTGGCAATGATTGGTGGAGTAATTTCACGCGTTCTGAGCACTAAGCGATACTTATTATCTCTTTATAGGGTTAGTTACAATGTTCTGCGACAATTCAGTAAACTTGATTCATGTTAAACCTATATTATTGCCTATAATAGATAGATGTTATTATTGTGGCTTTAACCCAATAAGATTGGGCCTTAGCTATGTTTATTAGTGATCTTAATCATGATTCAGAAAATAAATTGTATTAGTTTGTAACCTTGGTCTAGTAAGGTTTGAAGGTTGATTGAATTTAGATAAATTAGAAACTTGTTAGTCATAGTTATACTTCAAATGTGGTATTCTAGTTCTTCATCTGAGTGTTTTCAGTCATTGCACGTTGAGGGCACGACAATTTCACGATATTGGTAACCCGGTAAGAGTATCTTACCTGCAAAAGGTTTTCTAGATTTCAAATTCTTGCATTGTTTGAAGAAAGTGATTTTAAATATTCTAAAATGCGCACCCAAACTGATTCTAGTGTGTGATACTGATAATCGCACAAAATAATTCTCTCATTCTTCTTTGAAGCAATTTATTGGTCTGCAATTATTCTCGAAATGCTAATCCCTACAAGCGGGGATGGAAGACAGGCGAAGGAGGGCGAAGGGCGACGGCGCGCGAAGAAACACGCGGCGCACGCGCATCCGACCGATACGCGGGATGGCGGGACTCGCCCTGCGGGGTCACTTTGTAGGCTAGGAGATAGGGCGCGCAAAAAGGCACCTATGAAGTAAAAAAGCGGCCAAGTGCGAGTCGGACTCGCCCATGAAGGGTTCCGTAGCAGCAAGTAACATAATATAAAAGTTAGGATTTTACGATTTATGACGTATTAAAAAAAAACTACTTACAAGATCTCGTTCAAACCAATTTTCGGTGGAAGTTTACATGGTAATGTACATCATATATTTTTTTTAGTTTTATCATTTTCTTATTTTAGAAGTTACGGGAGGGACACACACACACACATTTATTTACCACTTTGGAAGTGTCTCTCGCGCAAACTATTCAGTTTAGAAAAAAAATGATATTAGAAACATCAATATCATTTTTGAAGACCTATCTATAGATACCTACCCCACAAATATGGGTTAGATGAAAAAAAAATTTGAGTTTCAGTTCAAAGTATGGGGAACCACAAAAATGTATTGTTTTTTTTTTCTATTTTTGTGTGTAAATCTTAATGCGGTTTACAGAATACATCTACTTACCAATAGCATAGTTCTTATAGTTTCGCATAAAAGTGGATGTGACATACGGACAGACAGACATGACGAATCTATAAGAGTTCCGTTTTTTGCCATTTGGCAACGGAACCCTAAAAAGAACATTTCTCTAATCACTTGAAAATACTTTTTTAAAGTGAGTTTATTTAGATTGTATCTCATATAATTGAAAATGATTTCAAATGAAGATGGAAACTAACATTTCACTACTGGAAAAAACAATAAAAGCATCGTTACCAATAATCTACATTAAAGATTCTGATTTCCGATAAACTTTCACTTTACAATTTGAAGGTTGTTTAAAGAAAGCAAAACAACACCCGATAGGAATGCATCTTCTGCTACAATATGAGGTCCCCATCTCCCCGCGAACGATGGCGCGAGATGCCCCATGGCCCCTACGGCTACAACCCGCCAGTCGTGCCGCGTCCGTGCGTCGTAGCTTACGTCTCGTGCTTCCGGACTTACGGTCCGTAGTTTGCCGTACATCGTACTTGTTGACTCCAAACTCGTGTTGACTTACATTGTTTGTGTTTAGTGTGTGACAATGTGTGTGTTTGTGTTTACCTCTCATTGAACACGGATTGGGTTTCCTTTATTTTTTGGTGAGTATTTTTTTTTGTTTTTAACTAATTTTATGTGTAAGTACTTAACTAAAAAAAATAATTAATGACTGGTTTTGATTGCGTTAATTTTTTTCGTGGGTTTAATTATATTAATTTATTTAATAACGTTTTTGACGTATTTATGTACGGATTCAGTAAATAACAAATCATAACAATACAGAAAATAAACATGCAGGATAGTCTCTGGGGACTGCCGAAATTACTGCTACGAAAAGCGTACGTGACGGTCACGCGAGTTACATGATTTCTGTTAACTCATAAAGTGCTCAGAACCCCAAAAGAAGTTTTCACTTCAAAAAAATCGGGACTCTCCTCCTACTAATTTAACTTACACTGCGTGAGAATATTTACACTTTATGATTCCTGCTTCCTATTAATAATTATTAATTTATTTTACAGCTATTATAATAACACACATGTAGCCATTTATTATAAAAGCAGTTAAAGTAATCTTACTCGTACCTAACGAACTGACATAGTCGAGGAGTTTCGTCGATATTAATTGAGTAACGGTTGTCGAACGATCGACATTTATATTGTATACTAAAGTCGTTTATTATACGTTTTACATGTTATATACGCCTCTTGGCACGGGTAGAATTTCAATTCTAATAGATTCGTGGGTTTTAAGACTATGTATGTATATCCTTAGGGATGTGCGTATGCCATCATAAGCATTGCACAGAGAGGTTCCGGATTGATCTTAAAAGAGCTAACCCTTTCATGTGCAATGGTTGATGGTGACCACCAGGGTGGGTTTAGTGAGGTAAGCATCCCAGACTCCCCGACCTTATACCCAGAACCAGGCACCTTTCCCTCTGAAAACAAAAATATCTTTGTTTATGAAGAGATCGTGGAGGGTTTAGGTTATGGTGCAATTTGGAACAATAAGCAATAGACTGCAAGTCTTCAGCCGGCTGCGAATTTGTCCTGGAATCTTGAAACAACACATTAAATCCCGTTACTTCCCGTTACATCTTAGTACCTTATCGTATTGAAGAAATGGGACATAGTATGTAACAGTTTGCACAACAGTTCAACAGGATGGGTTTTCGTGTGTCACGACCTCTCGACCGCCAGCAACGCCTGCGCTGTTCGGATACTGTTTCAACAACAAGGCGCCTTTGTTAAGCAGTAAAGCATCCATTTCGTGAGCTTATTGTTATGAAAACATGGTCACACGTTGGCAGCGATGATACCTTACAGTATGTAGGTAACTTAGGTGGAAAATGAAGTGTCACCAGAAGTCCTCGACAAACTAACATTCTATCGTCGATTTGAAAGCGATTTCCTCGTGTCCAGGCCCTGATCAGCTAGTAAAAGCTAATAAAATTCCAAAACAGTATAAGTATTTCTTCAAATTATCTTCAAGTCGAATTCCATAAAAGATCGACGAACCCCAAACTATCCGTAGTTGCATTTAGAAGTCGCCTGAAATTTACTATCTGGTGACTTCGCAAGTAGGACTTGCTCACGAACTCTGGCTATCATGAGAGAAATAAGATTTAACTGACGTGGTCACTAACATTATTAACGCTGCAAACGGGATAATTATCATGTTTACTGGTGCTTGCAACACGAAACAAGTGTCGGGAACTCAAAATAAACAGTACCTAATCCTTTTTTCAGCGTTAATAATCATGGGAGAACTCCATAAACCTGTTAAATTGAAACGAGTATTTGTAATCCCTAAACAGTTAACCGTTAATCCACCCATATCTGTCAACTACTTACTATTACCAAAACCGGAAAATTGAATGTTTTCTTTACTAAAAGTGTTTATTAGACGGTGTAACATCAACGGACCGGCCCTGAATCTCACACTTTGTCGTACAAATATGCATAACACCTTCGTCTTAGCGTTGATGGTTCCAATAAATAGATATTCGGTACTTGAGTATGATCGTAAGTGGCCTGTTAGAGTGTTGACACAAGTCATCAGAAGTGTGAACAGCTTCCGAATGAGAGTTTTAAGATATTAGGATGTTTTTCTTGATGGCGCCACTATAAAGAGAGTCTAAAACTGGAGTTCTAATAGCGTTTTATTTAAGGCAGAGCTAGGATTCACAGTTTTATTCCTTCAACCAAATGTGAATTGCGGTTTTTTGTCAGCCGCTATTCAGATAATTTAGGGGTCAGGTGGATGAAAACCGATGTTTTAAATACTTTGAATGAAAGGTACGCGTAGGATAAACACAGAAACACTTGTACACATAAAACATGTGAACCGGAAGAATGTTAATCCCCCTAACGTATCTGCTATGTAAAATATAAGATACGATCTCGGGTCGGACGGACAAGTCCGGACTACGGACAGACGCGAAGACAGTTACTATTATTAATTGAAAATGCACTTTATCTATTTTTGTCTGCCTTGTGGCATAGTTCTTTGACGAGTTCTTAATAACTGTGAACGTTTGTAATGAAAGTATTGCACCGGTGAACGGAATAATTATAAGGAAAACTGAAACTGAAATAAACTTTCGTTCCGTTCTTCGTTATAACATATATCAAGCCTGTAGTCCCCGCAGAGTTAGGCAAAGGTGTAGGTATCAATAGTAACCCTACATTTGGCCAGATATATTAACTCCCATTATACTAACTGGACTAGAGCCACAACCGGGTTCAAACCTAAAGTCCAGGCTGCTCCTGAGATATTCCTAATAGAACTACCCAGTAAGGCTACCTGACCTGGAAATCCAACCCAGGACCTTACGCTCAGTAGTTGCATTTGCGACCACTACTTACATCAACAACATTTAAGTTTGTGGGAAGCATCTAATCTTCTTCAACGAGCTCTAAAAACTTACTCACTTATGCAAATACAAAAGCACAAAAATGTCGTTAAGATGTGTGCTCACGTAATGATGGATGACAGGTCATGTAGTCATGTGGTCATGCACCATAAACTCGTTTCTCTCAGTTATTATAAGCTGTAACATTGTTATGGTAATAAACCCGTTCCGAGAGATTGATGAACATAATAAACGCAAGAGCATTATTTAATAAATTACATGTTTCTGTAACGTATGTGCTGTGGAGGTATATTAATTATTAGATGTTGTAAAGAAAGATCGACAGTAGCACTAGCTACATAATGATCACTACATTCTGTATTGAACCGAATAAACGGGTCACGAGTTCAAATCCCAGCCAAGCCAATTATGTTTAGACTAGCTTATGCCCGCGGCTTCGGCCGCGTGGAGTTCGATAATTGTCCCACAGGGTCATAATAACAAACATCTATCTATCCTCACAAGCTTTCGCATTATTATTGTAATATTAATAGATTAAATAAAAACTAGGATTATCTAGTCTTCACGCATTACAAAGTAATAGTTTTTAGCTCATTCGAAATAAGTTCTAAGAAACCTTCTACAGTATTGATTGTCATACATTGCAATATGATAACTTCTCGCTCTAAAATACTTCATACGTTTAATATCTCAAGAATCACAAGAATGCAACTAATGCAAATAAAACTCCATTTTAATATATAATTGCTAATTATCTTGTTCACGCATCGTTTGTAGAAAACGTCCATAATTGTGCAGATGGAGATAGGCAGACGTATTCAAATGAGAGCGAGGGAAAGTGCGCGCGCGCAGCCTCGCTGAACATTATGCTGACGTTGCTTTAATTAGATTATGGTGGTCGGGAGCATGAAAATCCTGTAATTTTCAGGGTACAGTAAACATAAACCGTCTTATTACAAAACGTGGTCTTAAAAATAGTACATACCGGGTTTAGTACTAGGTCTAAACCATGAACTTGAAAAAACGTTATTACAAAACGAAGTTTATCGCTAGTCCTAGAACTATCTATGGTACCAAAGTTAGACCATCGCGACCCCTAGTTTAACTATGGTACTAAATTGTCAAACGTCAAATTCAGTCAAATTCTTAACTTTGAGGTTAGCAAATTATCTTTCGGAAAGTATTATTTTGTGATAAAAACCAAAAATGGATAAGATTTGGATGTGTTGGATATACTTGCTAGTTCCCGGGGACCCAACAGAGTTCGTCAGCGACGAAATCCATTTGAATTGCCTTACGCAGATTTTCGATATAATTAAAGATTTACTAAACGTTTTGGCGAAAGGACTGTCGATTTAGTACGTGAAGATTTATCCCACGAATGCACACACGACCTCACCACAAAGAACTGTACCTTTACTTGTTTTAATAATCTTGATGTTTTTCTTGTCTTGAGTTTACTTTTAAGTTGTAACATAGACATTTCGTTAACATTACTCGAATTACGCGCGCCGCCAAGTTCACTTCGTTATACGTGCTAGCTCGATAGTTGTTCCAAACCAGAACAATTTAAAATAATTGTGGACATGCATTAAAAAAAAACACAAGTCGAAATATTTAAATACCTTTAAATAACAAAGCTTTAATTTTTATCACTACAAATAACAATTTATAAAATAGTTTTTCTTTAATTTACGTAACAACATTGTGTAAAAAGGAGCGGCACATAGAACGCTGAACGAATGAATGAATGGTTTAAATATTTTTTTGCTAACTAGGGACTATCTTTGGTACTAAGTAGTCCTCTGTTGGTCTACGATTTGTAATACGAATGTAACAACTAACGTTAGTACCGTACTAAACCAAGACCTTTTAGTTCTGGTTTAAACCTGGTACTTACGGAAGTTTTTATAATAAGACGGAAAGAGACAAGTTATAGACAGATAAATACAGCTACTTAATATTTTTATTGTATTTCTATGTGCTGAGAGGTCAAGTCTGAAGTTTATATTATTTTTGTCTGTATGTTTAATTTAGAACTCTTGCTACTATAATATTGTCATAGAATAACACTCATATAGGTATCTATAACATCGCTATTTCATACATATATTATGTGTACTTAGTTACACAACTGAGTGCAATACATAAAACGTCTTGGCTTCATAATACAATGTTTATTGTTCGCTTTAATTCAATATTAAATTGCACTGATGAGGGCCAATTTCACCAACGAAACTGAACGCTATAAGCACAACTTAACCTAGAGTTTTCTTTTGACAACCATAACAGATAAATTGATAGTTTTTTGGGCTGGCTATGATATTTTTAAAGTTGCATACAACAATTTGAAAAAAAAATGTACTTAGATGTCAAAGATCCAAAACATGGTATTTCGCTGAATTCTGATCTCGACCACAAGTTATTTTTGTCTAGCTTTGATAGTAGAGACACGTAGCGTCCACGATGTCATTACATTTCATTTGGTAAACGGATAGTGCACAAAAAATACAAAGTTATTGCAGTCCTTGTTTCAAACCAGAAATGAAACGTGACTAACAGAATACAACCAGTCTGTTATTATTAAATTACTGTAATTTAAGTTTTTGTAAACAAAGACACGAATAAAAATTTTTCTTACTTTTTGGCCATGAGTTTATGGCTCTCGATAGGTGTTTTTTTTTGTGTTTGATGTAAAAAAGATGGTTAATATTTGTACAAAATTATGTCTGAGCAAATGTTGGCGTATCGTTGCACAAGAAGAACCGCCAAGTGCATTTAAGTGCTTATTTTAAGTAAAAATAGGGTCAAGGCTCTATTTTCAGAACACTTCAAGATACGAGTACAGTCACGTCTAATTATATGTTTACACTTTCCTTAGTACCAGTATTATAGCTATTTTCGCGAGAAATAACGATAGTAACTAGGAATTGTCTTTTTTAAACTTTCACGATCAGATCACATTATAAAACATATGAATACGGGTGCAATCCGGTCGAAACGTCGGGATTAAATTAAAGGTAAATTCGCGATAAATACCCGTATTCATATGTTTTATAATGAGTAACTAGGAAATTGGATCTTTTTCATAAAAATATGAGTTCAATACTCAATACTTTATTGCATTCCACAATGTAGGCTTAGGTGGTATACATATATTTAGAGACAATCGTGGACCCTGTCGGGCACAGCAAAAATAAGATATGTGGAGAGGACTTATCATTTAGAAGTGATTTCATAAACAATTTTTACATTGTATCGAAAACTCATTTAAAACTAACACCACGAATTTTAACGAGTTTTACGAGTTTTTTAACGAGTTCCAGAATACTATGTACCTACGTAATAACATTAAATTTTAATAAGTACATTAGGAGAAACACAATTTATAAAATTCTCAAGTCTTTACATATTTGACGTGACTGTATGGAGATCACAGTCAATTGGAATCTATTTAAATAAGAATATCAGTGATCTTTACACACACTATAACGTCGTAATAAACGAGGTACCTATATCATCCACCGCACAAATATTTGGAATACTTTTATTGCTGAACTTCGCAATAAAAGTATTTTTTATGTGCGCTGGATGGAATACATTTTTAAAAACTTTTCATGAGTAGGGCAGGACAGTCAACAATGGCTTGATAGAAATAAAGGAAACTGTATAAAAGTGAAAAAGTAATACAACTTTCCTAAATACTGAAACTTAGTCTGTAACTTAGTCTACGTACAAGTAAGCTAGGTTTAATTATGAGTGTATGAGTACTGGGTATGTGACCGAGCCCAGTACTTAAAAGTTAATGCGAGGAATTGATCCAGCTTGCATAATGAAGCCTTACATCGCACAAAGATAAAGATTGTGTCCGAACTAATGAGTTTTGTTAGCGTGGGCCGCTTTCGCTTTGTTTCTTAACTTGCATGTACTATTAACGCATCTACTTTATGTCAATCTTGTTAATAATACAAAACTTATGAAGACACCTATTTAAATGAATCTTGGATAAAAACATCTAATTATCGCATCATGCTTGGGCTAAACGTTGCTGGAACAAGTAGAATGAAATGTAGCTTTTCAGATAATTGTTTTGCTTAATAATCTACCGACATGAACCTTTTTTTCTGGAAACATTATGAATTTAGTTAAAGGTTTACGACTTAGGAGATTACTAAACTTAATTCTCTGCTATCATCTGCGACACACACCTGGGTCGTTTTAAGAGAGTCATAAAAAGGCGCACAAACAAACTCTTACGGCATTTCATGATCGATACATTTTAAACATGTTACTTCTCAAAGTTACTCAGACATTTACTTGAACTCGGTATAAAAGCACGCGTTTCGCATATATTCATAAATTAAACTTTAACTGTCTGATTAGGTATATAAAAACGCTGTCAGTGTGACATGTTCCCATACGAAAATGGGTTTTAAACAGCTGTTTTTTAACCGACTTCCAAAAAGGAGGAGGTTCTCTATTCGACTGTATGTTTTTTTTTTTTTAATGTATGTTCACCGATTACTCGAAGACGCCTGAACCGATTTGAAAAATTTTTTGTTTGAAAGGGTATACTTCCAAGTTGGTCCCATAGAAATATTGTCACGATCTGATCACGAACTTCGGAGATATGGAACGGAACTCTTCAATAATAGACAGCAAATCTGTCGTGATTGCTGCAATCGCTTGGATGTTTATTGTTTACACAACATCATAACATAACATCACGCCTGTATGCTCTGAGGGGGTACGCACTAGATGTGTACAGTATACCCATATTTCGACAGTTAGGTATGTTAAGTTCCATTTTATTGGGGATAAGCCTATTACCATGAAAAATATTGTTAATAATAACAATGTAAAATAAATGCATAGCAAATATTTGTATAGGATATTACAACTAAATGTAAACCACTAAAAAGTGAAAAATAAAAACTTTTTTGCAAAAAATAAAACCGACTTCAAAAAAAAAAACAAAAAAAGTGAAAAATAACTTTAGCTTCTGAAGTCGGAGACAAAAACATTAAATCAATCAAACAAAAGTCACCGACTTCAGAAGCTAAAGTTATTTTTCACTTTTTGTTTTTTTTTTTTTGAAGTCGGTTTTATTTTTTAGATAATCAGACAGTTATCTTTTTGGTGAACAAGGACCTTAATTGGTTATAGTATAGCATTTGTTTCTACGAGCCGTCTCGCCGAGCAGCCTTTCAATGACTAGAAAACTGTCTTGTACTCTTAATCAATATGACAGCATTGCATTTCACTTTTTGCTTTCTCAATGGGAAAATGGCGTAATCTATCAAGGAAAATTATATAACAACCTTTTACCTTTGATCATCAATAAACAATAGTAATTTTTTGCGACTGCGATTAATAGTCGCGTGACACAGTCGCATGTCGCCCTTCCTTACCTTACGTAAAGGAGTATTCTATGGGAAGTGCAGCGTGCTCGGGGAACCTGATCGACATAATTACGCTAATTATACTTGACATGTAATCTTTCTCGTCATCTGAATCAATAGAAAAACTATTAACTTTAAGTACAAGCTTTATGGAGAAGACAATATGTTTGAAGAATTTCTGATTGAGACAGACCTAAGCATAGTGTTAATGGATTTTAAGAATTTGGGTGGTCGTGACTCGTCAGGGTCTTGTCGTAGTGCTGGTTATTGCATCCCAGGAATAGACAGTGGACTTGCGACAAGCTTTGTTTTATTTCAACCTACAAACGTCAAAGTCAGTTATAATTATTTTTTACACATTCTTTCATGAACATCCTGCAGTTTCGTTTCGTCGTTTTTTGTGATGCTCCGCAGATTACGTGAACTGATTAGGTACCTATCTAATGGTCTCACCGACGTTAATTGTCATCAGATTCTTACCAGCCAGACAATGCTTTTATTTTCCAAATAACTACATAGGATAACGCAAACAAGAAAGTCTAGGTTAAATCATAGCAAGTATAGCGATAGCGGTACAAATCGTAAATATGACTTGATATAACTTTATTTTTTTTCTCACTTATATTAAAGCTATGTGTTTTGTGTTTTTGTGCTTACACCATAAATAACTATAATACGTCTATACGTGAGGACTTGTAATTGGCTTTCTAGTGACTATGATTTCCTTTTTATTTCCTGTATTTATTAGCTGTAAGTCTTCCATGTATTATATAAATAAATAAATAAATAAATAAATAAACAAATATAACTTGCACAAAAACCCAGTGTGATTTGAACTGTGAAATATTTTCCTAACAAACACTTGGAGATAAAAACCGCGATTAGTTCAGTTATTTAGTATATCGTACTCCACACGCCACATTCCTTATTTTTTCCGTGATAGCAATAGTATGGGAATAGCATTTGTTCTATTGTGTGATTGCGATCAAATCGTTTGTTCGCTCGAACAATCCGCTGCTAATTACAACGAGATCGAAATGCTATGTTTTTAATAGCTTTCTACAGTTCAACGTGATGCTAATTGATTTTTGTCGTTCTTGCTTTGGCTGCTAGGAAGGTTAGGAGCTGCATACTTTGCAAATATTGTAAATATTTTTAAAATAGTAACCATGGAGTTTCTTGCTAGTTCTTCTCCAAAATGAAACCACCAATTCAAAATATGCATTTACTTTCTGACGTCTTGTACGTGTCCTATTAAACCAACGTTTGAATTATTTTATCAGCCTGTTTGTCCTAATACTAGAAAAAGGCCTTCCGGTGCTCCTTCAATTGAAAATTTACAATATTTGGAAAACAAATTAATTATATCTCTATACAAACGGATTTTGACCATCTAATGATCCCTGTTAAAATTAATCCGTGTAGACATATAGGTTTGTTTCACTTGGTACATAATTACTATAGCGGTGTACATTAGAGTGCTGACAAAAATGAACAACACGAAATGATGGAATTATTAGTTAATTTATTTAATATTATTATTTGTAGATTGATCTGAATTTGAATGAATGTAATTATTTCACCTAATTTCTCATCGCTAACATAGTTCTTAAGTAATATTTTACTAACCCGTATCACAGATAATATAATACTAGCCCCGTATGGACCTTGTTGTTCGCAATAAATAATTATTTATTTTATAATAGTGCAAGGGTTATGTGCTAATCAACACAATAGTTTCGTAAACATTGAAACATCGAGAACGCATGTAGGTACTTGTGTTATGTACAGCGCACAGTGGTAGGCGGCGGGCGCCGGCGCGCGGCGGGCGCGCGTTGAAGTCTTTTGTTCTAAAGGTCGTGGCTCACTTGACAAGCACCGCACCAGCACCGCTCCAACCCAGCAATTTACTTGCCATTCAAATTAGAGCATTAAATCGTGTGTCGCATAACATATTTTTTAATGTCCATATGAAAAAGCTTACGGCGGGTGGTCAACGCGCTTGCCGCTACCATACGACTCGCCTCGCGGGCGGCTCGGCGACCGCGCGCAGTCCGCGCGCCGCAAGCGAGGGGTCCGCGCGCCGCAAGCGAGGGGTCCGCGCGCCGCAAGCGAGGGGACCGCGCGCCGCAAGCGAGGGGACCGCGCGCGGACGCCGAGTGGCCCGCGAAACAACGTCATTGCGCCGTCGTGCTTCTCCACGTCGTGGGTACTCTTTGTTTAATGTATGGCCAGTTACAAATTTAGTTAGAGAGCCCACGACACTAAACCTAGTTCGGTTAGAAATAAAAAAGCCATAATAAACCGACTGATATTGTTGTAATCGAAGGTTGATCTTATGTTACAATAACTGAATCAATCGTTATAGTACACCGGCTGAAACTTTTTTATAAATAGTTTACATATACTGAACTTGAAAAAATCTCAGAACTGTAATGGAAAGGGTGTTCGCAGGGTAGGTGAATTAAACCACGAATCCACGTTAACAAAATATAATTACTAGAGATAATACCTAAAATACAATGCTACCTCCCGGACTATTACTACCAGCGTGCGGACTGCGAGCTTGCGCCTTGCGGACGGCGAGTGGCCGTCGCGTGGCCCGCGCGCCGCAAGCGAGGGGACCGCGCGCGGCCCGCGCGCCGCAAGCGAGGGGTCCGCGCGCGGCCCGCGCGGCGCAAGCGAGGGGACCGCGTGCTTACACCTCGCTTGCGGCGCGCGGACCGCGCGCCGTAGCCTATATTCGAGGCGGTGCCGGTCAGGAGCTGTGCTGGTGCGGTGCTGGTGCGGTGCTTGTCAAGTGAGCCACGACCTTAAGAGTTACATCGTGCGTAATGCGCTTGCTTTTTGTGAATAAATGAATAATGATCAAAGGTATTAATTATTTTTAGGAAAACAATGGTGATATTAATATTTCCTAATGAACGTTACACAAATTGTAAAAAAATGCAAAAAGTATGGCTTACTGTAATAATATAACAGCATGTAATAGTCAGCCAATATGTTGCCCTTGATCCAAATAAGTAAATTATCAATTCAATACACTCAATAAAAATGTGTTAAAATATTGCCATAAACATTTCTTTACAAAAATCTAAAATGCAAATATCAGAACCCTAACATATGGGGAATGAATGGGAACAAAACCATCCCTGCAGGGTTGCCCTCGAGCCCTCTACACGCCCCTCGTAACGGATGCTCAGAAACCGTTGATCATATCAAAGAATTACCTACCATTCTTTTTTTATCATGTTGTACAAATTAACTTCACCTCTTCTAATCTAAACCTTGGCTCTTTTATTTAAAGTTCAAAATTGAATGTGAGAGGTTTAGTAAAAAAATGCTCTTACAGATTTGTTTGGAGGTTTAGCCGCAGGGTGTACAGGTATCGAGTTACAGAAAGTAATTTGAGCGAATTAGTATTTAATGACAATGAGTTGTACAGTATAACGTCGGGCAATCGGGTTACGAGCACTGGGTAATCAAATACACGTATTGAGGAATGTGTTATGATTATGACGTATGTATATGTTTGTGTCCTCTCGGACCGCGAAAGCGAATAGACGTGTGCACTTTTAATTTTTTAAATTAGTATTAAAAATTATCGTAAAAAACACATTTTAAATAAAAATACAAAGTACCAGGAGCTCATATTTCCGCGGCGATTGAGTTGAACGCGGAGTCAGTGTAAACAAGGGACAGCAACACCTGAGACGGCGATCAACGCCTGAGCTACGCTACGCCTGCGCCTACGTCACTGCGAGTCACACTCATACTAGCTACGCATCGCGAGAACGTCATCGCGGCTCTCTAACGCGTCGCCGCGCCGTGGCCGCGTTCTTCGCTCTTCATAAGTTTTGGACGCCTGGTACTTCTACGCTGAGTGAAGAACATGAACATGCCTCTTCAGCGCTCCCCCCCGCCTACCTCACCCGCCCCCGCGCCGGCCTCTGAACTTGGCTCCACGCTCTCTGTGGTATGTGCGCCTGATATATGTGAATCAGATACTGCGTCTGAGAGAAGCGGTAGCAGAAATGCTAGTGTCAGACATAAGCGCAGACATGGCGATGACGACATCAAGGAACTCAAAGGGTTGATCTCGTCCTTATCAACTAAGGTAGACCAAAGCTTCCTAGAACTCAAGCAGAAAAATGAAGAACTTAAAGAAAGTTTGCAATTTATGTCAGATAAATATGACCTAATTTTAAAAACGCTACAAAACCTGCAAGAAGATGGAGTAGAAGATAAGAAGATGATTCAGAAATTGGAAGAAAAGATTGAACTTCTAGAGCGTAAAAGCAGATCGGCTAGCTTAGAGATACGAAATGTACCCATCTGCTTGCGAAGTGACAGGAAATTTGAGTCGAAGGAAGACGCTTGTTTGATTGTGAAAACTTTATCGAAAGCTGTCGAGGTAGATATCCAAGACTGTGACATAAAAGACATCTATAGAATCCAAACCCGCAGAGAAGGCAGTAAACCCATTATAGTTGAGCTGAACAGTGTCCTAAAAAAAGACAAAATAATGCAGGGAGTCAAGAATTACAACAAGAAGAAACCAAATGAAGAAAAATTAAATACTAGACACCTGAGCATACCCGGACCTCCCAAACCTGTGTTCATATCAGAAGCCCTAACACCTAACGCGCAAAAACTATTCTACGCAGCTCGACAGTCTGCAAAGGAGAATGGCTACGCGTACTGCTGGACTTCACGTGGTTCCATATTCCTACGTAAAGCCGAAGGTGAGCCTCAAATTCGAATTGAATCCGCAATAGACCTAAAAGTCCTAACTAAAAAATGACTAACTTGTGCGAATTACCTCATTGTCATTTCTCACAGTCTATTAATTATACCCTATTTTTATTATAAGTTAAGTACTACAGTATATGGGCAAATCTTTTCGCTAGTAACTGGTATGATATATCTAAATAGTATGGTATATTTGATAAGTATTTATTATTTACATCCAAAATCTGTTCTTGTAGAAGCTATCTTCAACCGTATATCATTGTGTTATGATTTGATTTACCCTGTGAACAACAATAACTTAGTTAATTTCTCGTATATAACAAAATTATTACTTATAATTAATCACGACGCAACACAATTGCAGTTACACACTCAAAACATTCACACACACATTTTAAATAGAATAAACACACTAAATTCCAGACTCTTCACTAAAGTACTCAAGCGACTTACACATATGATACTCTCCAGCACTAACATAAACTGGTCATTAATTCTAAAAATTAAAATTCGATACGGACGACCTAAATAAATTTATTGATTCTGTAGAATCATTTAATATCTCACGGTCGTATGTGAGTTTGCCAGACCAATGTTTGAAGCATATAAACACTGCTCAACCAACTTTGAACGTACTGCATGTTAACATCAGAAGCCTAAATTGTAACTTTGAAGGTCTCAATGTCCTAATTCATTCCATGGATGTTAATTGTGATATCGTAGTGCTTTCTGAATGTTGGTTGAGTAAAGTTACAGATGTTCCTGTACTAACTGGCTTTACCTCGGCTAGATCGTCATTTAACAACCAAAATGATGGGGTGGTAGTTTATGTAAGCTCTGATATGACTCATAAGCTAGTTGAACCGGTTTTCCAGGACGCTAACTGTCTTATTTTGAGGCTAGATCTAGATACAGCTATTGTCGCAATATACCGTTCACCCTCAGTCAGAAATATAGAAAATTTTCTTAACTCTTTAAATAGTCTTTTAGAATCGCTAGCTTCAATAACAACTGTGGTAGTGATTGGAGACTTAAACATAAATATTCGACCAGATAACAAAGACCCGAATTCTGAAGAATATTTAAATACAATGGCTTTTCACGGGCTTCTACCTGCCCACACTATCCCCACTCGCATTGAAAACTGCCTGGATCATGTGTTTTTAAAAACAGATAGACCCTCCACAACTTTAGTCTTGGACTCATATTTTACTGATCATGCACCTATTCTGTTTTGCACTGAGCGAAACCCTCTTAATGCTACAAAACCTAAAAGTATGATACGGCATTTAAACTTTCCAGCAATTATTAGCTGCTTAGAAAACTCCGATTTTTCAAATGTTTTAACTAGCACAGACCCAAATGAAAGTGCGGAACAACTCATCACCATTATATCAGACGCAATAAATCAACACAGTTCACTAAAAAAAGTCCCTAACAGGAAGCAGACTATTAAGACATGGATGACGTCTGGCCTCCTGAGGTGCGTGCGACATCGGGATCAACTCCATAAAAAAGCAATTCAAAATCCTAAAGACATTACGGCCAACCTAATATATTCTAGATACCGAAATTACTTGAACAATTTACTAAAGACTATTAAATGTAATTCTGATCAAAAAGACCTCCAGAAAGCCAAAGGTAACCCCAAAGCAACGTGGGATATCATAAAAACCATCAGCTATAAGAACACCTCACCCATAAAGAAATCAGGAGAACTCCTTAATATGTGCAGTGATCCAAAGTCCTCTGTCAATGCTATAAATAACTATTTTGCAAACGTTGGAGCGGATCTTGCTAAGCAGGCTGCACAGGGTCAGCGTGTAACTCGCTCAAACTTTGAATTTGACAGCTTAATAAATCCTCAAGGTAACTCATTCGTATTACTTGAAGCGAACTTCTCAGAAATAGAAAATATAATTATAGGATTAAAACACAATTGTGCAGTAGGTCACGATGGAATACCAGCCTCGGTTATCAAGTCTGCCAGACATGTACTTGTTCCCGCAATAACACATGTCTGTAATTTATCTCTGTTAAAAGGTATTTTCCCCGACACCTGTAAGAAGGCGTTAGTTACACCAGTATTTAAGGGTGGGGATGGAGACCGTGTCGAGAACTATAGGCCTATATCTGTACTGACCACACTGTCCAAAATTATGGAGAAGGTTCTAAACAAAAGATTGCTTAGCTATCTTGAAAGCAACAACATTATTTCGCCAAACCAATACGGTTTCAGGAGAGGCTTATCAACAGAGGATGCTGTTCTTGAACTGACAAGTCACATTGTTAAGAATCTTGACTCGAGGACTAAAACAATAGGTATTTTTCTTGATTTAGCCAAAGCCTTCGACACGGTTTCTACTCCCGTCCTTCTGCATGGTTTAGAAAGCTTAGGAATAAGAGACATTGCTCTAAACCTCTTCCGTGACTATCTCACAAACCGTAACCAACGAGTTAAGGTAGACAACTACATCAGTGACGATGTGAATCTAACCTTTGGCGTACCACAGGGCAGCGTCCTAGGGCCCACCCTTTTTCTTCTATTTATAAACAGATTGTGTCAGTTGTCAATCCCACACTGCAAGATACTTGTATATGCAGATGATACTGCGCTAATCGTAAGTGGAGAAACATGGGATTCTGCTCACCACGCAGCTGAAAATGCTCTTGGCATAGTCATGGCTTGGCTCTCATTAAATTTACTGACACTAAATGTCTCTAAAACCCACTATGTCCCTTTCTCAGCGAACACTGCTACACAGCCTAGTATGCCAGATGTTAAAGCCCATAGTTGTCACCCTACGCTGACCCCTTGCAGTTGCCCTAGTATACAAAGAAGCTCTTGTGTAAAGTACTTGGGCGTGCACATTGATAACACATTGAGTTGGCAGAAACATATCAGTATGACAGTTACGCGTGTTCGTAAGCTAATGTTTCCCATGAAAAAACTGAGAAGAGTAGTTGACGACCGACTCTTAAAAACTATATATTTTGCCTTAGCTCAGTCACTTCTAACGTATTGCATATCTGTCTGGGGTGGTACACATAAGACGTATCTACTTCGTGTGGAGAGGGCACAAAGAGCTGTCCTGAAAGTCATGCTTCACAAACCTTACCGGTACCCAACAACCCAGCTTTACAAGGACATATCTGTACTCACTGTCCGACAGCTCTGTGCACTTAACGTCACTTTACGTGTACACTCATCATTGACCTATGACCCAAGGTTACTAGAGCAAAATAAACGGCGTAAGGACCCTGTATGCCCACCACTCACCTCCAAAACTGCTCTGGCGAGGCGAAGCTACCCGTGTCTTAGCAGGCACCTTTATAACACATTAAACGAAACCTGCAACGTATACTCTTTGCCCAAATATAAATGTAAAACCGTAGTTAGTAGTTTTCTCCAAAAGTTAACGTACGACGAGACTGAACAACTCTTTATAAAAAAATCTTACTAACACATCTAAACACAGATATAAATTGTTCCTTCTTTATCTACCCTACACTAAAACGCAAACGAAACACACAACTAAACACACACACCCACTCATACACCCACACCACACATACCCGCACGACACAAATACTCACTCCACACACACATTTCTTCCTTACACAAATTTTAATAAGTGATTTAGTGTTAAGTACTTTTGTCAAACTGAGTTTTTATGGTCACAGAAACTCTTAAAAAGTGCAGCAAATTATCAATGAACTGTAAGAGGAAGGCGCCTGTGTCTGTAACACAGTTTATACTAGCACAGACACAGTCGTTCACTCTATCTCAAATTAGCATAGTGTTGTACTTCATATTATAACGTTTTCTTTTCTGTTTTGTTTGAGATGGACAAACTGTATTTGGCTTTTTGAAATAAAGATTATTATTATTATTATTTCGTTTATTCAGTCTAAAACATATTATTTACATTTTTAAATATATCTTAAATAAAAACTAAAAAATACATTTAAAAACATAAAAAATAGTGGTCCACCGATATCGGGAGCAGGGTCCAAGCTACCGGTGGTTAGGGCTGCAGAGACAGGAACCTCCTCACAATGCGAGCCGTATCGAGGAGTACTGCCTTCTGTATCAGGCTCTTGATCCAGCCGCCTAAAGAGAGCTTCGATAGATGGTCATCGAAGCTCTTGGCAATAAGGCCATTGGCCGTCACGACAATCGGCACAATGATAACCGAGTTCATATTCCACATGTCGCGAACCTCGTGTGCCAAGTCGAGATATTTTATTTGTTTCTCTTTTTCAGCTTTCACGAGGTTCTCGTCATGCGGAATGGTAACATTATTATTATTATTATTATGTGTTGCCTAAATTATATGCTTTCAGTTAGGTTCGGTACTAAAAAAGACAGATTATTTGACTCTGTCCTACCAAATTTTCCCACAAGTGCACAAGTGGGCTTACAAATTCAAAAAGAAAAACACTTTGTTTCACTAAAAAGGAAACTAGAATAAGTTAAAATATGGTTATGGTTTCACCATGTTACTCTGCTCAAACAGTCAAACAGCTCTTCTAAATAAATTCGACCAACATTTCGGACAATTCGTAGACATAAATTCTTTTAAAAGCACTAAAAGTCAAGCGAAACAAAGTTTTATACCCTCTTAATGAACAGCAGATGTTATCTAAGAATATTCAAATTGGCAACCACGGACCATCCTCTCGGTGAGAAGACATTCGAGGAATCGTTTCATGACCTTTTTTCTTTCACTGAACAATTTGCACAGAAGACACACTGCAAAATATGGTAGGTATATGATAGCGGTCCCAAAAATGTATTCAAATTACAATTCTATGACTGAATGATACTTAACTCCACAACAACGATCGCTTTAACATACAACGTAGGTATGAGCATAGCATAGTACGGCTTGTCGATTGCTACTACACTGTATGCTGTTTGTGAACTATAGCACCATAATATGAGTTGAACTCCTGAAGTCCTGACCCTTTTGTCTGAGCTCTATTTCCATGTATTCTACTACTTCAGTCAGCTGATTGAAATAGCCGCGATTTAGCGTGTAGGCCTTTTTCCGTATTTGTGTAGTCGACTGGTCCTCCTACGGCGGTCGAAGGAACAATGGCACTGTTAATGAGCGAGCTCGGTAGCTGCGCCGGCGCACCGAACAATGCCCGTGACGCTGCCGACGCTGCCCAGGGTTGACACAGGCCAAAAAAGAAGAGAAATTGTTTTTTTTTGTGTATTGTTCAGAAGAGGATTATACTTACGTAAGCTTTGAAGTTGAGGTTTTGTATTCAATGGTAATTTTAATGGGGCTTCGGGAATGGACGTGGGCACCGTGTTTGTCGTCAATTTCATTCCTAAGGACTACTCGTGGGAGATTAATGGCTCGCTATAGACGGTAGAAACGAAGATCCCAGTTGTTAATCACCACAATCACCATCAGAAAAGTAAAGAAGCTTCGCAATCAATAATATAGAACCATCTAAAGAAAACATCTTTGGCAGTTTTTGGGCTCGTCTTGAAGTGGGGGGTTCATACCGCATAGAGAGTCCTCTTTAGAGACCTGGCTTACCTAATATATGTAGGAAAACCAGAGGCCGAGGCATTAGCTCTTCCTATATTTGGTAATTAGCCTGATAGCCCTATTACCAGGAGTTTCACCGTCGGCGTTGCGTTGGTAACCCACCACTGCGCGGCAACAATAGAACAGTCCTGCGCACGCGCTTACACAAGATCCGATTACTTTCGGTGTGCTTTCGGTCGATTTCCTCAATTCTGGCCGATTGTTTGTTTGTTTGCCCAACGGGAGCAATAGAGCAATATAGGTACCACAGGTTACTCAATAGGTAATACTACAACAATGGGGTTTTCTTCCAATCACTGAATTGTGTTTGAATGTGTGCCGGAAATAATTGTTGCTTGGTTTCCTTTGTCTAGAATAGTTAGCTAGTAGCTGTTAGATAAGCTAGCTTTTACCCGACTGCGCTACAGCAAAGACAGGGTTATGTTGTTTAGCCGAGTTCCAAACGATAGGAGGAAGAGATAGCTGACTACTGAAACAAAATCGTGTGATCTCTAGTCCATCTTAAAAGCTTGATGATTATGAGATTATTATTATTATGAAGTGTTCCATAATCAGCCCAAACCTCGACATAGAAAGATATGAAATAACTGACAATGAAATGATTGATTCATCGATATTATTGTTCAAGTATCAACACTCTACAACCCCACTACAGCGCGACACAATTACAACGACGAAATAATCGCAAATCATTGTGTAACCTATCAAACACCGTGCGCGGGTTTGTGGGGTGCGGGCTGCAGGGAGGCGACAGACAATGCGACCGTAACGCACCTCCGTGCGACAATCGCAGCAGATTGACGTTTACTACCGTTATACACGTAACAAACGTATTGTGGAGATGCAGTTGTGTGTTTTGGCGTAAGGCATAAGAGACAGCGTTTGTTAAGCCATTAGCTGTCTTTGTACATGCGATTTTGCAGAATAGAGTTCTGCAAAATCTCATGTGCAAAGAAATTCTTGAAAGCCTTTCCCTACAGAAACACGTCGTTTAATAATATGTTTCGTACACGTGGATGTTGTGGAATGTGGTTCTAGAATCTGATAAAAATAATAATATCTAAAACACCATGAATATTCATAATTGTAGGTGCTGCGATCAAAAAACCAGTGTCATGTACTGGGGTAGCAGTACTCACGTTCACTCGTCCTTCTATGAAATTTTAAAACCATTGAAACCAACTCCGTTTCCACTTTAGACCACACCCTTCCTTCATTCAGCGATCTCTCGAACTACGCACTGATTGAAGTATACATACACATGTTATTGAGAGCACCCTGTTACATGCTCCCGCGCATGTACGCTCCATCATTTTGTACGATATGACATTGACAATACAACTCGATCGCTTTTGATCGTCATGTCAAACGCATGACGTTGAGTTATGACGAGTTTACGATTATTGCGTCTGAGTTTAGAATTGTAAGGATGCATGAGCGAATTAAATGTTAGGGGAGTTTGCGATTCGAATGTTAGGGGTTGTGAGAACAATGTTTGTGACTGAATTATTTGCGAGTAGTGGAGTGTGCTCTTGTTTTCAGTATACAAACATTGCGAGGGATTCAGGGCTAGGGCATGTTGACTTCAATCAAAGAGCACTTTGTTAAATTCATGATATGAGAGGGTCTGCTAAACAATGCTTGTGATGACTGGTTCTCAGAGCACTAGTCTAATATGCTTACGGTTTATTGATAGTAACATACATAGGTACTATTGTTAATCATCGACCAGAAACAACCCACTACATTCGCATCAATAACTGCGACATTGAAAAGTATCGTCCTATATCTAAACTATGTCAATTTAGTAAAATATGCGAAAAAATTGTTACTGAACAACTTTTTAGTGTAGTTCATCGTCATATTGCACAAGAACAACACGGTTTTTACAAGGGTCGCTCGGTTGATAGTAATCTATTAGTTTTTACCACTAAAGTTCTTGATGCTATGGACAACGGGTACAGCGTTGATGCTGTTTATGCTGACTTTGCTAAAGCTTTCGATAAAATTTGTCATAAAAGCTTATTAATTAAGCTTTGGCACCTCGGCATACACGGTGACCTTTTTCGCTGGATCAAGTAAAAAAATAAATAAAATAAAAAAGTTTATTGCTTCAACTTAGATAACTTATTATATTTACAATGGAGAGAATCCTTTTAAGCAAGGAGTATGCTTGTTTTAGTCATATGCTTGTTCAAGTCGTACGTCGAAAATCGTAATCAATGTGTCGTCCTATCCGGTTTTAAGTCCAAACAAAAAAATTTTACTTCAGGAGTCCCACAAGGATCCCATCTGGGTCCTTTGTTATTTACATTATATATTAATGATTTTCATAAATATATTTCACACTCAGACATTTTGCTGTACGCAGATGATACAAAAATATTTAGGGTTATTCGTGAAACTAAAGACTGTGAACTACTACAGCAAGATTTAAATAACTTTGAAAAGTTCTGCGATGATAATAATCTGTTTTTAAATCTTGATAAATGTTATGTTATAACCTTTTCTAGAAAACGTAAAGTTCTAATTCACGATTACAAACTATATGGCAAGTGTCTTAGCAGAGTTTCACAAATCCGAGATCTTGGTGTTATCATGGACTCACAACTGACTTTTATTCCTCACATTGATGCTATGCTAAAAAAATCATATAAGCAACTGGGCTTAATACTGCGTCTTGGTAAACCGTTTAAAAAATCTTTGACTTACAAAATTTTGTACAACAGTTTCGTTCGTAGTCGAATTGAATTCGCTTGTGCTGTCTGGAAACCGAACTTTAAGGTACACACCAACCGAATTGAGAATATTCAAAAAAAAATTGTAAGGGCCCTTGATTTTATAATGGGTTTTACCTATTCTAGCTATGAAGATTCACTAAAATGTCATAATTTCAAAACTCTGGAAGTGCGTCGAGATTGCGTAGACGTGGTCTTATTATATAAAATTATCAATAATGTTTTGGATGTCCCCTTACTTCTGCATAACATATTACTCAGAGTGCCCCGAGATGAGCGTCGATGTCGTAAAAAATATTTATTTTGTATCCCCAAAAGTAAAACATCCTACTGTAAAAACATGTTCATTAGGCGTGCATGTAAACTTTATAATGAAAACGACAGATTGTCTGATATTGATGTTTTCTGTTGCACAATAAATTCCATTAGAAAAGGTTTTGAGTGATAAATGTAATCAAACATTTTATCCGTATTATTAACTTCTTCTCCAATACTTGTATCATTTTTGCTTGTTCTTGTAATAATTTTAGGCTGTCATGCTATTGTATATTGTTACATTAAGGAAACTATAGGTCTGTTTATGTAAATGTTTAGATTTAGAATATGAAAACAGTGTGACCGTTTGTTTTCTGGTAAATAAATAAATAAATAAATAACATTTTGAAGATTAAATTTCACCATGGAGTTGCTGCATGCTGAATGCCTGACTGAAAGAAAACCTCCATTCAGGTGACCAAAGGAATCCTAGCATAATCAGTTTACGTAACAAAACAGTTACCCTAAATATTCTAATATCATTTGACAATAGGAATAGGTAAATGTACAAAAATAAAATTCCGAGTTCAGCTTGATACAGTCGTCATAATATAAACCGAATCTCTCCTAACAATACACTTCTGAGTCTGCCATAAATAAATGACGTTACTCCAATAAAAAATAGCATTTCCCCGACGCGCGGCGCTTGCGTTAGAAATGTTTAATTCAGAACAGGTTTAGTACAAAGCCGGTCGCGGGCCCGGGCCCCTGCCCACAATGCCGTACACTCATTTATATCACTCACGCCGAACAAATAGGGATAAGCACAAAGCAGGGCTATTTCTAAAACAACCCTTTGTGACACAAACTTTTTCTAATATATTCAAAGCAGGGTCAGTAACCCGATATTTTGATGCTAGCAATTTATTTGCAACAAATCTTTTTTTCGGAAAACAAATTATGTGTGCTCTTTTTTGTCTAATGATATATTACCTACTCGTAGAGGTGTGAATGTTTCGGTTGTTATTTTTTACGGTTTCTGTTACATATTTATGCCGGCAATATTTATCGATATGAAACTGTCTGGACGATTATTCCCACGCTCGCGGTCACGACTCGCAATTACCCTTTGCTACGCTAGGAGGGGCTCGAAATTATGGAGAAAAACATTAAAAACACTATCGAGAAACACATTACTACACTTACCTTAACTGATATTGTTTTGCTCACTTTACAAGCTGACCTTTTCCAGAACTTGACTAAGAATGTAGGAGGATTTTAATCTTGTTTATTGGACAATTTATTTTGGTTATTTTCGCGCCAGTAAAATGTTAGCATGCACATTTCCACAGAACATATAATTATTCTGTGCACATTTCGGACACAACAGCTTTTAGTAAATCTATTGAAAAACTGTTAAATAATATTATTTAAAGTGTAAGGCCCAATTGCACCATAGTTTTAAACCAAGTAGGTAGAGCTAAGTTCAAGTTCACTCACGGCCACGGCTTCACAAGCCGTATCAAATAAGCAGGCGTGAAACCAGTCATCATAATATTACATCGTGTGGAGTGCGAATGTCTTTGAGACGGAAACGAGCGGCGTTAATCCCATGACAGCGCGGTGCCGGCGGGCAATGGTTACGAGTACGACCAAGTACGTATACAGGGTGGATATAATTGTGACTAAGCAGATGGTAAGGGACAGTACCATAATTGTTTTAGCTATAGAAAATCGCTCTAAAGACACTAGCTGTCTTTAACTTTTTGATTGATTGACATTTAGAGATTTTGTAAAAATGGAACAGGCTACAAGAAAAAGACAATTCTGACGTGTATTTATTTATGACAATCAATGCTAGTTTAAAAAAAAAATTGTCGTGCCTACTAGAAGAGCTACCAAGTCGCAAAAATACTTTCCCGTACCATCAAAAATGTATCCAACCTGTATAAACATATATTCTATGGCAGCGACTGTCCGCGGATTAACTCGTACTTGTTTTATAGCTACGAGATCGTGCGGGCTTTAACTTGAAAGTAAATTAATTGATGTTAATGATCTTGTTTCTTTTTACGGCATATTAATCGGATCAGCTTATTAATACGATCCCAAAAGACTCGTCCTGAACGTCAATGGAGGACGTCTACTATTCCTATGAACTGTAAAAAATCCTAATCTTCGGAATTTATGAAAACTGTCTCCTGAAAAATATCAAGCCCGATTGCAACAGCTCTAACTTCTTCATCTATATTTTTATGATTGTTTTCAAATGTACCGTATTTAAATGATTAGGTGTTTGAGTGCAGACTCTACGGCAGTAAAACTGAACGGTAATGAATGATTAATAAAAGCTTAATGAAACATCCGTTGTATGTAACTATCTACAGAAAGATTATATTGTGACTCGTGTAACGTTATTTTTCTAGTGAACTTATATAAAAAGAACTAGGTATAAACTGTATAATAATATAATTTCTTAAAAGTGACTATGAAATTAAAGTCATCTCCGCAACAGTTACTAATCTTTATTATCGCTAAACAATACTAATCGCCCTAAATAATATTATGATTATGAAATACATTAAGGCTGACGTAACATGTCAGCGGTTATTATGGCAATCCTATGGGAATAATGCCCCAAAGTAAGTCATAAGAAAATGTGGGTTTACTTAACTAAATTAGTTTGAACCAAAACAAGGACAATATAACGTTATTAAATGTAGCTCGCTTTACATAATATTTGTAGAGGTCACGTTCGTTTTATAAAAGACATAAAAAACGAAGTAGGTAGTGATCCTGAGAAGAATGAGAGTGCCGATTTGCTCGTCAAACTTTAGGGAAGGTAGTACTAACCAGTGGTCTGGTATCTTCATGATAAGGGAGTTGCCAAACGCGGAATAGGCTTGATCAGAAAGAGCTTTATGAAAATACAATAAAAGTGAAAAAGACGTCTTTCTCCTCGTTTCGGTTCGACGACAAATGGTCTGGTACGTGAGAGGCTCAAGTCAACAGCCACGATAAGTTTGGTCAAAGGATGGCATCTCCCTTTGAGCCAAATTATGCTCGTCAAGTCTGTACCGGCCTAACAGCGCATACTCATCGCGCAACGTGAGAGCGGTGCGCACGCGCGGCATCTCTTGCTTATTAGCGTGCATGACGTCACTCACTCCTAATGCCTTACCGCTGCTGCGCTGCACCGCTAACATCAAGCGCTTCAGCTTTTTGCCGCGCTTGCAGCTAACGATGAAGATAACTAGCTAAGTAGCTCATATTAAAGGTTTCACTAAGAAAAAAAGAAAAAGTTACTTACCTACTCGTAATTGGTACTAGAAAATTGCCGAGCCGTATAGAGCTGTTAATTAGTTACAAACATTTATCTGGTACATAAAAAATATTGATATAACTTCTGTATAACATTCTTTTGCAAAGGAAATGACAATTATGAGTAAGATTTATCGACCGTTTATGGAAGACAAGTTTTTGTTGACATTTTGAACCGTTGTTTGGTGATAGATACCGCTTAACATTATGTAAACCATTCTCGAAATATCTACTTGAGAAAAATAATTTTACTGATTATCATACAATGCATTGCCTAAACCAGAAAGTCGAAAAAAATGCATAGAATTTTCCCAACTATTATGGTGTCGTCTTCAAATCTATCCAGATGCAGCTGAATACAGTATTTTACATGGAGCGACTGCCTATCTGACATCGACAACCCAGTTAGTACTGGGTAAAATCAGTTCTAAGATACGGACTCATTTTCTGGGGTAACTCGACAGACAAGAATTACGCTTTCATCGCACAAAAAAAATGCGTACGCGCTTTAAGTAACCTACACTCAAGGGACAGTTGCAAGCCATATTTTAAATCCTTAAAGCTCCTAACATTGCCGTCATTGTACATCTTTGAGGTGGCAATGTTTGTTAAGACAAACCCACGGTACTTCAAAATAAGAGCACCAGCTGATCCACGGTTAAGGAAAAGGGATTCGACCATTCTTTGCGTTGATCGTAGTAAAACAGCCCTTCTGCGTAAAAGTATTTATCAAATGGCTCCAGCTATTTTCAATAAAATTCCACGACAGATAAAGAATCTTAATGATAATATGTTTAAGAAAAAACTAAAACAATTCTTAATTTATAAATGTTACTACTCCACAACTGAGTTTATGGAGGACACCACTGACATCTAGCCAATGACAATGTTAAATTTAGATTATTATTATTAGTATTTTGACATTGGTAATTATGTGTTAGTACGTAAGGAATTGTGTGTTTAGTGTGTAATTGAGTTATTTGATTTTAATTGTGTGTAATATGTTGTTTCGACACCACTAATTATTATTATTTGTATGCCTTCGGGTAAAATGTAGCGAACTGACCATCTTATTATAACATCCTATTGTATAGAAACCTACATTTACGAATAAATTCGATTTGATTTGATTTTTGATTTGATTTGGTAATACGATGCCCCTTGGTAAGACTGGTTGTCAAACTTTCGGACCACTGACTACCTGTAACGGACGACTGTCAAAGAACCTAAACCGCAAAGTCTAGAATATTGCACAAGAGTTTTTATACCCAATGATAGCGTGACTGTTGACAGAGGCAAGAAAACAACGCACTTCGCCGACCTAAGTAGCATGGGGCAATGGCAGGAAAATAATAATGAGTTTCTTATGCCGAAAGTGGCCACTAATTATTTGTAATTTTGGTGTGTTTTGGTATATTGTTGTAAGTATCTTAGAAAAAAAATGGATATTCATCCTGTAATGGCTACTCCAAGTGATAATATTTTGATGAAATCTCATCCAATAGGTAATCACCTGGTTTCACTAACCTGCAGGTGACCCAAAGTGGTCAGATTATATTGCTCAGCCAGTAGAGCGGATGATGGCGGCAGGTGGTGGAACGTTCGCGAACGAAAGTTTAGCCACATTCCGCTGTTAAAGTAAAACATCTGAGAGTTTTGTATTACTGATTACTGGGTAAGTGATGAGCGTTCACCCGGAAATCTAGATAAAATGAAAGTCGATTAGTCTTCCAATGGTTTTTGTTCAAATTTTCAATCGTAAGTAATTAACAAAAACAGATCTGATTTGAGAACAGTTTTCTCTTAGGACAATATTGTTTTGTTGGTAAAATGTGCAATTAAGAGGAACTGAGAAAGCTAATAAGTAATTATTTAAAATCTTTCTTACATAGTGTGATGTGTGACCTGTCTAACTCTAACGTGTCAAAAACAATCTGAAAACATTCAGGTGCCACTTTAGGTGTAAGTTTTCCGATTGGTATTCATTCTTTACTTGTAGGCAGCTGTATAAAGTTTCCCATTGACACGTGTAGGTGACTCACACGTGCATGTGGAAAAACGCCAAAACACTCGACTATTTAATAGAAATTCCTTTCTGGCGCAAGACTTGATTAACTAAGTAGTCTCCTAATAGAAAGAAAGAAATAAAACATATTTATTTGGCTTATGCCGCAAGTGTACACAACATATCAAAAATAGGAATAAAATAAAATAAAAAACTTAAAGCCAAACAATAAAAGTAAATAAAGAAGCTTAAACTGAACAGAAAACGAAAAGAGATAATATTGTACTGTGTCTAACGGCTGCGCCAAAAAGGCCCAGTTCAGCAAACTGCCGGGCAGCTAAGTAGCGCCCGACGCTGGTTTTCAGCTGGACCTGAGAAAAAAAAAACATAACTGTAATTCACGGATATTGGTTTTTCATAGAATCTTTAGTTTTGCTAGTCAATATCGTGTCCCACTGCTGCATAAAGGTCTCCCCTTGCTTCATCCAAACTGGTCCAGACTTGTGCAGTTTATGGCTATGTTTGACCCGTGAAAAATGGCCACCTCAGCCGGGCCGTTTTCGCTCCAACAACTCAGTAACCAAAAAAATCAACTAGTCTTTAATTGTAGTACCTACTTACCTACAAAAATGGAGTCGATTTTGAAAAGTGCCAAGTAGCCGGATTCGATCAATTTTCTATCGTAATTTGCCGTAATAGACCAGTGTAAAACGGTAAATCTATCTATCACAAAATCACACCTAATAGTTTCAAAGAAAAATAGAAACAACTATCACTGAGTGCTCTCAAGTTCATTAAAAATCAATCAGAGGCTCGTAACGTAATAACAACTCAATCACAAAAACTCATTCACTCATTCAGCTGCTGAACTGATGAATGATGAATGACTCATCAGTTCTAACGAGCGCCTTCACGCATGAGCACAACCGTTGACTTGGATTTGCTGGGTGACAGTCTGCGCCTGACCACACCGTCCGTGCAACGGCCACACCCTCGTGGGATTCAGGGCATCTTGAGGCGTATTTGTAATGTTGTGAGAACGGTTTGTAACCATGTGAATGTTGTTACGGAAATAGACCTGTGGTTATGTTGTTACACAGTTTTGGTACGGATTGCTTAAGGTTTTTGGCTTTCGGCACCATGCGATTATTTTTGTGCAATAAGCAAACACCTTTCGCCGAATTCCCAGTCTCGAAGATGCAATCAAAGTAAAGCTTTTAACGGACTCTTAAGTTATTAAAAGTTCCAAGTGGCATTTTATTTTATTTCACACAATTTGATCAACCAGTTCTGTTTCCTGAACGTTTTTGAACTCCTCATAGTCCACGTGTGTGATAATAGTCTCTATTTTAAGTTCCTTTATAACCTACTCGCACATTTCTCGTCGGGTGTCGCGGTCGGTGGGTGCCTGTGACCTCGGCGTCACGGCGCATGCGCGCGCCCTCCGCCCTGAGCGACCGGCGGCGCCCGCGCACCTGTCCGTTACGCTCCGCGAGCGAGCCGCACTCCACCAATAATGTGGACCTTAGTTACAAGTGCAATGACTTCACTTGTGGCGAGTAATTTAATAATAGTGGTTATGTAAAGGAAAATTAGTGCGAGAATTCACCAATGCTTGAATTTTGTTTAAGTTTGGTATGATCTATAATAATAAGTCAACAACACACCAAGGATATCTTAGAAACAACAAATGTGTGAGCAACCATGCGAAGCTCAACTGAATTGCTGAAGTTGCTGGTGTTGAATGCCATGCGAGTGGAGAGGCCTAGTCCAGAAGTAGACTGCTGCAGACCAATGATGGAGAGAGTTAAAGATTGTACCTAATGATCATTAAGAGATCCAAGAATCATATCTGGTATTCGCGAAAGTGTTGTGCCTGTTTTATCAACAACTATCATGAAAACACTCTCATCTCTCTATCACTATGGTGAAATTGCGTCGATCGCCCCTATCTAATCAGTAATCACTATGAGATAAAGTGTTTACGGGATTATTAGCAAGATATTTGCCGGCTGAATCTTGTTTAATTAATTAGGGACAAGTGTACCAACAGTGAGTGCCACTAGTGAGGCGTGCGGAGAAAATGTTCGCTTTCCAAGGAACCTGTTGGCTTCGTGAGTCATCTCCGCGAGTGTCACTGGGATGCTATAACTGAGGGAGGGGTTGAAGTTTAATTATCTCAGATAATTTACGTGTTACCGTGGGTCTTCGATAATACGTTTTGCACCTACGAGAGACTCGTTTAATCGAGTGTTAACCTGTATTTCTAATGCCTGGCGGTTTATTGTCTGTTTCAAATTATAGTTTCCGATGATTGGCATATTTTTGATTATGTTTGTATTGGTGGCGCTGGTATTCATAGCTACCCGGTCAGGTCGATTCAGAAGACGACCCCAACATTGTTGGGGAAAGGCTATGATGAAGATAGTGACGGCGCTTTACACTTATGCTTTTTTAGAGTTTCGTTGAACAGTTTTTTAACCCCCGACGCAAAATCGACGGGGGTTGAAAGTTAACGTGTCTATATGTGAATTAGTCGGGTCGGGAGTGTTCTTAGCTATGTTTGATAAAAATCAGTCCAAGATGGCCGCCACCACAAATTGGCGGATTACATATTTATTCAACAACTCGCTTAATATGGGTATCAAATGATAGGGCTTGACTAGAAGAATACTATACGTTAATAATAAATTTCAAATCCAAGATAGCTGCCACTAAAAAATGGTGAATTACTTACATTTTTTTTTCACAACTTCCTCAATAAACGGGTATTAAATGTAAGGGCCAACACCAAAAACCGGGAATATCTTGAAATTATGACCCTATGGGTCGGAGGTTTTAAATTTTTAATTAAATGTAACTTGTAAACTTTAGCTGTTTTATTACGATACAAGTTGCTAATGTCACCTTACAGTACCTATAGGTGTGACATCATGATTGCTCATCCGATGGTATAAACCAAATTCAAATTAAAAAAAGTGTACGTGATAATCAACGCTTCCAAAAATAATTATATCCATGCTTCCCAACTTCTATTTGTTCATAAATAAACCTTACCACAAAGAGAATGACATCACAATTCCAATTCAATTGAACTCACTATAAGCGTAACAACAGTTCATTGGTATCAAACGAGGAGCGTCGGAACAAAAACCGATATGTCGCATTTATGCCATTATTTTTTTTAATTTTTTTTCCGTTGCAAAATGTTGTATTACATCCCCTTCAGGAAAAATATCTATTCAAAAACAGACATTTCCAGCTTTAAAAAAATATCACAAAACAGTGGTCCAATCAAAACCCGACACATAGGTACATATCTAAGGAGTTCAGTTTCTAGTTGTCGTATCAAAAACCGATAATTCCTTATGAAGTTTAACATAATTTAATAGTGGTCGGTTCAAATGCCGAGAAATACATGTTTTCAAATAAGCTTAATCTTTATTTCGATTCTTTTTAAAAATCGATTCCCTGTACGTATCTTAACACTCTCCGTAAACACCCCTCTTACGCTCACGTGATTGGCTACCTGTCAATATCTCTTGTCATCTCGCTGTCAGTATTTTTCAAGTTCGATTCTGTCTGATATTTTTTTACGTGTCCTTTGTATTTTTCAAAAACAAAAATGAGTGAATCTCCGTCGATTTTAGAGGATTCGTCGCTTTTACTAGACATCAATCCAGGAAGTACAGTAGATGACATCAATCAATTAATTACGATTTTATATAATAATAAAAATTATAATGTCTACCTATCTGTTTTTATTTAAGTACCTACTTTATATAAAACTAGGCAAATTTACTGTAATTCTCAAATTTATACCATGTAGGTACATAATATTTGAAAACTAATTTGCAGTTAATATGATTTGGTTTTACCAAAACCCGATAAATCTATTTTAATCATTTCAAAAACCGACATATCCGAATGATCGCGTCAAGAGCCGATATATCCAAAAATGTTCACCCAATATCTCGCCAAATTATGTATCTACCTTCAGTTTCGTTTCACTAATCAATCTGGGTCCCTTTTAACTTCATTTTGACATAATTTATTTTTCCACAGCTGTAACATTAAAAAAGTTATTAAGTTTTTTCTAATTTGTGAAAAATATGGTAACTTGGATATATCGTTATTTGTTCTGGTGCTCCTCAAACGTGCGTGCCTCATCGATCGGGTGCGCGGGCGCAGACACCCCACTGCGAGAGTTAGGGCTGTACCTACGCGCACTTGAGATCTACAGATATTGCGCTATTGCTTCAGAAACCGATGGAAATGTGCGTAAGATATGGAAATGGAGCCGCTTTTAATATTATTATGTGGTTCTTTATAAATATGTATGGTATTTGAAAGTGTTGTGTAAAAATAGCTCTGGATGTAAGAAGAAGAAGTTCTGGTGGAAGATGTGATATGCTCACCATCATTCACATGCACTTATACTTACTTACTAGAGGAGCTCGTGGCTATACAATAACGGCCGCTCGGACTTGCCTAGGATGCTCTGTGGATGGGTGACCACCCTTACATACCGTGTTTCCTCCGTGCCACACAGTCACACATGTTAGGAGACGATGACAAAAAAAGGCTGCAAAAAGTTAATAAATCATCATGACCAAATAAGGCGATTTTAATCACAAATTCACAATGTTCGTATTAATTCGTTTTTTTGGTATACCTAATCCAATTATAATTTAAGTTACGTTTAACATGCGTTAGTAAATAGTACATTATGGTACAAGTGTGTAATGTTGGTGATTACCGCCGAGGCGCCATTGAGAACCGAACCGTTAGGCGAGGTTCTTAAGAGAGCCGAGAACGGTAATCATCAACACACACTTGTATCATACGACGTTTTTCAACACACTTGAGAATAAAATAATACTAAAAATAACTATAATTTCAACAGTGAAAACGAGTTGTGAATTTTTTTTCGCAATGGCGGGAATAATTCATCAGTTTTCCTATGCGCGCGCATCTAACAATGGCGATCGCCCATAGACTAAAAGAATGAGGTTTCTTTTTTTTGGCTTTTCGCGGATAGCGTTTTAGCCACGTACGAAATGGGAAATTCAAAGTCTTATTATTAAAAAAAAAGTAAAAAAAAAAAACTAAAGTTGCATTTGAGTGAAAGTTTTATTTATTAAAAACTTATTATCTATGTAGATACGAAGTTGTATGAAATGAGCAATCAATAGGTACATTAATTTATTTGTACAATTGAACACGATCTTTTTTGTATCGAAACTTTTTTTAAGAACAAAGCAATTCAACCAATAAAATAAAAAAAAAAACCCTATAACTCACTTGTGAATAATAGCAATGAAAAAGTCACAGTTTGATTACAGGTGTCATTATGTGCCTAATTGCGGTGAAATTAGAGCCACTTTATGAGCAAGTGTGTTGAAAACGATTTTTATATCCGTCTGTTTTTCTATAGCCGCTAAATAGTTTTTGAGAGCCAAACAGTGGCATGTGCTGGTTGTATGGAAATACGAAACGCTTTGAAAGTGCCGTGCAGTTACTACTTGGTAAGATCCCTGCTACAAAAATCTCTAAGTAAAGCTTTGCCCAGTGCATCCTCATTGCGTATGTTTGGTGACAGTACTGACAGCAGAAAGCTTACTAAAAGCTATGTTACGAGTACATATTATTTCGATACAGTTAGTTAGTCAGGATACAGTTATTTCGAAGTATGTTTGGAACTGTCCAACCGAGTTCCGTCCATACACAACGATAAACTATGTTGTTTACTATGTTTTAATGTTTCCTAAGGTTCTATTGTTTGTTAAATATATTGCTTTGAACAGAATAATGTTATGATTATTATCATTTAGCCGATATCTTACCCGTATTATTGTATTTTAAGTGTGATCATAAATCAATTTTCAATAAACTGTCTTTGATTTAGATTTAACTGTTTGGTTATTAGATATTTCATTTTAAAATGATCGAAAATAGTCATTCATTCATTCATGTGTTCTAATAGTAGAAGTAGTTTCGGAAACGCTACTACTGAGGATGAGGTGTTGAGTTCGATTCCCAGGTAGGGCCATGTATTGTTGGGATTTTTCATAAGGAATTTCTTAGTAGCAGCCCGGAGTCTGGATTTCCGCCCAGTTGATGGCAATAGGCACTCCTCTAGCGCACGTAATGATGGGACATGAACATGACTGGTGTGGATGTAACTACAAGGTCCCTACAAGGTGACCTCCCTAGTGGTGTCAGCGTCGTTTGCTACGCAGACCGGACACGGATGTTTCGGGAGGTACCTGCACCGAATCGGGCGGGAGGAAACGCCCGGGTGTCTCCACTGCGAGGATCGACCGGAGGACACGGTGGAGCACACGGTGGAGGTCACCCTGCGTGGGCGGAGCACCGCCGTGTCCTCGTAGCGGCGATCGGCGGCGGCGACCTCTCGCGTCCGGCCCTGGTTCAATCCATGGTCCGGAGCGAGACGGAATGGGAAGCCGTCACCTCCTTCTGCGAAGCAGTCATGCTAGCGAAGGAGGTGGCGGAACGAGAGAGGGAGAGAGCCTCTCTTCCCGGCCGCCGCGGGAGACGCACCGGGCGTCGGGGGCCACGTGGTGGCTACCGGAGTACCGGCCACCGTAGATGCGGGCCTGTGGACGGTTAGCTATGGGCTAGCTAGCCGTCCGTCCGTATAGTGACGACAGGCCGTGTCGACGGCGCGTTCGTGTTCCACGCGCGCCTCAAAGAGATGTCAGCATAAGGGGAGGGACCCTCAAGGGCCGAAGCCTGGCGGGGTTGCGGGCCTGTTCGAAAGAGATACCGCGGCCCCGGAACATAAAGGGCGAGGAAGGAACATGGATGGGTTTTAGTCAGTAAGAGTCTGACACTCCCTCCCGCTCCGCCCAGAGTGGGAGAAGTCATTTGATGATTTCCATCCTAAAAAAAAAAATAAAAAAAAAAAGGTCCCTACAAGGTCCAAAACAACGACGTAAACCACATTGGGCAGCCGCTTTAACGGCACCTGAGTTTATGGCACCTGAGGTATTCCACATACGGCACATATCAATATTTTTTGCAGGTCCCATTAGTGGAATAGTTTATTAGGTGTGAAGTTATGTCATGGATTTAAAGCATTATAATTATGATAACATTGATAACTAGCATGTCTATTGTCCAACAGAAACATAGTTTGTTTTCACCATTCATGTCATTACAACGGTCAGTCATGCATCAATGTCAATGAGGAACACGGTTTATGGAGGAAACGCAAAGAGGAAACGATTCGTATGAGCATTATGGTCGCTGAGGCGTCACGAATGTCTCTCCGGTGGCGGGGAGGCGACGTCGCCTCGTCGCTGGTCATCGGTACCTAATTAAGTACGAGTAGTTGCATGCTCTGTGGGCTTCGCTTCCGTTTATTATGATATCATTGGATGTTTAGTCTTGAAGGGCATTAAAATTACGTTAACGAGCGATGAGGAGCTTACATAAGTGACCTTCCTGTTCCTACAGAAGTGTTTTTTTTTGTCTTTCTCTTACCATCGACATCATGTCTCTTCTAAAATGTAATTTTCTATAATATAATGGAGACAGATAGTTAGCTTGTCAACAGGATAGTTATAAAGTGTAGTGATTAGGTATTAGAAGTGGCGAAGGAAATTTTCTCTTGCGAGATGTCATAATTAATTGTGGGGTTTCAGGTGTGGATGTTGACCAACGGAAAATGCTATAAGTTGCTAAGTTTTAGTTGCACTCTTTCTGTACAAAATGACGATTGGTTTATTACCAAGCTTTTCCACGCCGGTTTCACGTCAATTCTGCTCATATCCTGGCTATCCTTAAGCAAATCATCTGAAAGTACACCCACGAAAAGAGTCGAGCTCATTATTATTCGATTAGAGACCACACAAGTTAATCTACCTAGTTAATCTCTCAGCATTTCAACATAATACAAGTAAATCAGCGAGTCTTACTAAATCACAATCGATATCATAGTCGATTAAATTATCGTTGAAAACACCCACGGGTCGTAACTCCTTGGGGGAATATAAATACAAATATTCTGTAGTTATCAGTAAACGCTCGGCCACGAACTACGCGCTTAAGGCGCAGACACATGACTTTTAGTGATTTTAAATTGATCATCACGTCTTAACTTTTAGTCTAATAAATTTGAAAAAAATATATGTTATACTACACCATTTCTTTCATAATTTGATATGTGAAAATGTGAAGAAATATTTTTATAACTTAGTGTAATTAATTTGTAAAAAAGTAATGTCTAACGCGGCAAAAAAAACGATCATCACGCAAAAACTATCGGGCGTATTTGCATGAAACTTAGATCATCTCAAAGACAATTTAATGCCCTTTATATTAGTATACGGCTTTTATCCGTATTGTGTTTGATAAATCAAGGTGGGTTGTTTTTTCGAATAATCTTGGTGCGCATTGAAGCGGGGCTCCTCGGGGCGACGGGGCGGCAGTGTATCGCTGACCACTCTCACGCACGGGTATACGCTATTGCTAAACTTCTCCCACTCGCTCAAGGTCGTTGGCGTGAGGTAGCCCCTTAAGGTGAAAGCGTCAGGGTGGCCCGCGAAATTCATTTATTCTTGAGTTTTTTGCAATTTACGGGCCAGTGCTGGGTTGTATGTTAGTGGAAGTACCGTTCGCGGCTGTGGGGCGTATGTGGTTGCAGAATTGTAGTCATCAAAATCATCGGTGCAGCCCTCCAAGTTCATGAAAGTCGAGGAACGAATGTTTCACGGTCAAAGTCGTTCCTCGACTTTTATGAACTTTGTAGGTTGTCTTGATGATTTTGATGATTATAATTCTGTGACTGCATATGTCTTGCAGCCGCGAACGATGTTTTCATCAGCGTACAACTTGGCACTGCCCTGCAAGTTGCAAAAAACGTAGGAAAATTTGAATTTCGCGGGCAAACCTGGAGCATCAGCCTTAAACTGCACGTGCGTTGTGAAAGAGAAATGAGAGTGAAAAACAAATAAGGGAAATTGCGTAGAGCATGAGACACTGCAACGCGACAGTACAGCAACAAGTCGCTTCGCAAATCGCATTATCTGATGACATAGACGGGGCGTTAAGGGAATAATCACAAAATAATGTTAGTTATCAGTAGTCGCTTGGACTAACAGCGATTAAAGAGGAAAACGAAAAACAATTTACGGAACATGAGTTACTGCGACGCGACGCCCGCCGACGCCAACGGTACTCATGCGAAGAAAATAAGCAACTCAAGCATGTGGCTTGACGCAAGTCGTATCACCTATGGGTGTGGTCGTGTTCGGGACGTTGCCGTTGAGGGAATAAACACAAATGTTTTGTAGTTATCAGATAGTTTCAAGTAGTTTGTGCTGCATTGCCAACTGTTCTACGTTTATATAGGTATGTGAATTATTCATGAGTTTTAAAACTAATTAAATTCAACGGAGATAATGCTCGCTCAGTGAGGTACGTCCAGTAACAGGTAGGGGAAGTTGGGTAACTTCGTTTGATGAGGTGCATGTGAAAAGAAATGCCATAAGACAATATATGAATTTGGATGGCTATACAAAAGACAAAAAGTAGTTGCTGATTACAATCGGTGGATCTAAAATAATAATTAAATATGTACAAGAATCAAAATGGGAAAAGATTTATGGGCAAAAAAAAAAATTCGTCTACATCGCTGTCAATTGGAAAAGTGCCACGCTGGATGGCAATGCTAATTCTTTGGCCAAAAATCGATGGAAAGACTTTTAGAAAGATGACATGAATAATCGGGAAGACAATCTTAATATGTCAGTTAGTGATGATGTAAGGTAAATTGTAAATCTTTATTTATTTCTTTAAAGACATTACATTAAGATAGAAGAGCACAAAGGTACTGCTTATTTCATAAGAAATTTCTTCCAGCAGAGAGCTTAGAAATGAAGACGATTAGACATTAATAAAGGATATTATAGTTGAAGATCAAAGACAGGACAAGGATTTTATGAAAAACTCGTGCTTAGACTTCCAGGCTTCAGACTTCTCATCTCATCACGGCCAGCCTAAACTATGCAAATATCCATAACTCAACATCTGAAATCATCAAATTAAATATAACTAAATAACCTTATGTAATTATAATTGGCGTAATAATTTCGAAACAACACATGCCGCTGTATCATCCAAACTGAGGGCCCCAGAATTACTCACGAAAAAGATAAAAAATACATTTCTTGTCTGCGGCCACTTTGCCGACCGGTTTGCGCCGGCGCACTTTTGAATAATTTCTCTTATAACATTGACTGGATACCGTACGAAATTATTCCGTTTCGATAGCCCGGCCTGCTATCTAGAGCACCGTACTCCAGAATGTTACAGAAAACACTTTTTGTGTATGTTTAAGCAAATATAAGTTGCACAAACTGTACCGATAGGTCTTGATTTATGTTGGACTAGCTGACCCGCGCAACTTCGTCTGCGTCACATAAGAGAAAGAGAGGGTTACAGAGATTGGGTCGTAGGCACCTCTAATACAATTTTCAAAGAGCACATCATACACATCCTTCCGCATAATAAAAATGCGCGCCCGGTAAATGATCATTATTTTGCTGAGGAGTTATTTAAAACGGTGTATCTCCTAAGATATGCATTGAAATCAATTTACGTGCAATACGAAACGCGTCCATCAATTCTGTTAATATTGTTGATAGCAAAATTTGAAGTAGATTGGACCAAGGAATCACATTTTCCCATACAAACTTTGCCCCCCACCTTTTCACCCCCTTAGGTGTATAAATTCAGAAAATCCTTACTTATCGTATTATAGGCATACGATAAGAAATGATTTTCTAAAATTATTATACAAAAAATACATCGTCCAAGCTTCAGGTTTCTACAATCTTCGGTAAAGGCTGTGCGTTGATCCATCACAGTCCTTCAGGACAAAGCATTTTTATTATTTGTAGATAGTAGGATTTGAACTCGTTTGTATTTGTAACTTTTCGGGCTTTATGTCTGATGTACATTCGTATAGTCTACATTTTCTTCGTAGTATTTTTTTTTTTGTAAATACAGGGTGGAAACGATTAACCGGGCAGAAAGGGGAGCTTCCTTAACCGTTGAGTATTAGAAACAGGATCGATTGGCATCAAAAAATGTTTTGTGTAAAATAGCAACTTTCTTGCTAACTGTACTTTTTTTAATCTGTGAATGGGGATCAAAATTTCACGAAAAATTACGGATGGTTTCCTAAGACCATTTTCATGTAGCTGCAACGGTTAAGGTTTATCATTATTGGCATCAAAAAAAATTGTTATACGTAAAATGGCAATTTTCTTGCTAACTGCACTTTATTTTTTAATTAAATCTGTGAATGTGGATCAACATTTAGCGAAAAAAATATGGATTGTTTCTAAGACCTTTTTCGTGTAGCTGCAGTTCCCCTTACTGCCCCGTTTACCGTTTCCACCCTGTATTACCAACTACTTATACCGAGGAAAGCCGATTTTCTTGAGTTCCGCTATTTTGGGCGTATTCACTTTAAAAATCAAATTTCAAGAAAATTGAGAAATTATATTTACCTGTATTAGATTTGAAGTATTTACAGCAACTTTTAAAGGATTATACTTCATTGGATTTGAAGTTTATTAATTTTAAACACAAAACCCTCTTTTTTACGTCTCTGGATGATTTTTTTTAAAAATGCTGAAACAGGTGTTTCTTTATTTTTAATAATAAGTATTCACTCTGAGTTTCATGATTATAGACCAATCTAAAAAAAATATTTCATACAAACTTTACCCCCCCTTTTCACCCCCTTTTTCCAAAATTTTCCATAATTTCTATAGCCTAAATGTTATTCTGAGTTTATTTAAATAGATTAGTGAAGTTTTCATCAAAATCCGTCCAGCAGTTTTTACGTGATGCGCGTTCAAACAAACAAACAAAAATTTTAAAAATGGTTTTAATATGTTCAGTTACTTATTTTAAGTCACCCTGGGCGACTTTTTTTTTTAAATCTTCAATGTACAGATTTTTTGGTCTCAACGATTTTATTATATGTATAGATGCTAATTAATGTTGGATAGTTAGCAATTTGTAAAGCAGAGTGGTGCGATAGCTAGCGTAAGAGTAGAGCTCTGTATTTTAGAATCGTGCTTCGTGTGTACGATCAGTAGATATCACCTATACTAATTCTCTGATTCCAAGCGCTCGTAGGATTTGCCATGTAACCCTTATAGTTACTAATTCACTGTTATCTCATACTCAGCAGTAGCACTTAGTAAACCCTAGACAAATTAAGACGCTGGCAATTATATCAAGACGTCGCAATTTTTTTTTCGTTAAGTTTAATGCATTCTGTTCGGATTTTCTTCAATTTGTCAACACATGATGCGTCATTTCTCTAGGTACTTATCGTTGGCGCCATTCTTCCATAAGTCTCCCATATTTCAGTCAGAACAAAACCGATACATCACGCGGACGCCCGCGACGCGATGAAGAAGTTAATCGTCAGTAATCGCGCGTTCCATGCAATAAACATGGCGGCCGTCGCGGAGTGATTTACGAGAGTGGCGCAAGCGCAGCCTGACACTTGCCACACTATCAATAATAAACAAGAGAAGAACTGGCTTCTTATCTAGGCTCTGTTTTATAGAGATGGAGATTGGGTAGGGGTGCAGAAGGTAGAAAACCAGGTCAGTCTGGAGGGTCATGTCTCCAGAAGTGTGCTGTATTGGTAAAAGCTGACTTGATTGAACTTAACAATGAGGTTTTATTAAACTACCCATCAAAGAAGCATAACCAATACGGACACAGGTTTTGGAACATTACAATCTTTATTTGAAATTGCGCACGCACTCACAATGTAGTCCAGTTCTGCCTGTGTTCTTCAATCTTATTACAAGTGACAAAGTTTTGGTTTGAATAGGCCATCAAATCACTGCAAACGACATACACGGGTGTTGAAACAGAAGGCTCGAACATTACGTCGGAGCCGGGAAGGTAGCTACCGTACCTTGTTTTCAAAGGCTGAATATTGCTTTATTTATTGAATGAGTCAATATCGATAGTGAATCTGCCAACAAAAAAGTTTTACATTATTCTAAAGGAGAGGCTGGTGTATCTGTGTCATAATTTCATTTAAAATGTTACCAATTTCAACTATCCACAATTTGTAGCAATTAGTCAAGAACTTTTTAAAGTACCTATGTCGAAATATAGACGAAGAGAAATTCCTTAAATATAAAAACAAACAAACATGTAAAAAAAAACATGAATTTTAAGCATGAATAAAAGTATACCTACCAATGTAAGAAGGTGTTAATTTAATCTTGGACGTTTACGAAGAGCATTAAATCTAATAAATTCATAGGAAAATGCTCGTATACTATACATAATTATATGATTTACGAACCGCTTTTAAGTATATAAATAAAACGCAGCCTTTTTATGACCGCTCGTGCATATAAGAGTTTTAAATTGTTTATTCATGCAAATATCGCGTTAGGAATACGTTTTAGAGATAAATAACTATCGTTGGCATGCGTTTGAAACCAGTAGTACATAGCGTGCAGTGAAGAATTCTACATATAATACTTATCTTGGGGATCTAAAACGGGGTGGTATTGCGCCGCTCTACGGCTAAGCTACGAGATCTATGAACCAGAAAGCTTTCTGTGAAGTACTGTGAACATCCTGTGTACCAGAAGACGATCCACTATGTGCTAGTCATCCAAGCTTTTGGCATTTTCAAAAAACGTGTGAGAATCTTACATGGAAAACCCGGAACATTGAAACCGGATACAGGGTTTTTCTACTCTATGGTTCTGAACGTCAACGTCACGTCAAAAAATATTATTTCAATTATTTTTATTTTTCAATTTTTATTCGGTTTTATTTTATATTTCATCACAAAATTAAAAGTAAATTTATACACCAAGTTACTTACGAAAAATACAATAATGAATAATGATGACGCCAATGGAGAAGATGACGCTGATATATCATCATCGCAGCCACAAATTCCATCTATGCGACAAACATTTTTAGCAGCTAAGGAATCATGCCCGGTATGTTCACAGGAATATAAAAAACGAGGGCTAAAGAGACATATTCTCGCGTCACACCCAGACTATTACCACCCACCCAATAATCCTGCTCAAAATATCAACCAAACCACTGAAACAACCATCGAACTCCCCAACCAAGCGCAAATACAAAACGAAACAATCCTTGAACCCGTGAACCCATCACAAATTCCGGAAACCATCCAAAACTTGTTCCTAAAAGGATTCAATGCAAAATTACTTAATTGCGAAGGTGGCCCAGACTCTATCTGGAGAGAACGTTGGAAAAAACTTTTAAATTTTCACAGTAAGCAATATAGTATCCCACAAGGAAATGTGGGCAGACAACTAACCACACTCCTAGCCACGGAAATAAAAGATCTCACAAACAACCTTCCAGGAGAAGGAAACTCTGAAAGAATTTTCATCTTATGTAGTACAATACTACAGAGAGACAATTTAGTTAAATCAGGCCAGGATATCAGGCGAACACTTCAAAGAAGATTGGAGATGTGGAACTCAGGTCATTATGATGAATTAATTGAAGAAACTCTAATATGCAACTCGAAAATAGCATCAAAAAACAAACAGAAACAAGACATTGATCATACTGTCCGAATATTTGGCCGCCTCATGTTACAAGGAAAAATTAGACAAGCAAATAGATGGATTACGGAAAGATCTGGGGGTGGAATCTTGGACCCAAATGGAAAACTAGGAAATAAAACAGTACATCAAATATTTAAAGACAAACATCCTTACCAAGTAACCCCACAACTATCAGATTTTATAGATCAACCTGACCTCCCAATTATGACAAAAGTCGATATCACCTCGAACCATATAGAAAAAGTGGCCAGACAACTCTCTGGCGGAGCTGGACCAAGCGGCACTGACTCAGAACAATGGAAATCACTCTTACTTCGCTATGGAAACCACAGCAAAGAACTGAGAGAATCAATCGCAGCACTAACAAGAAAACTAAGCAGTGAAATTGTCGATTGGGATAGCATAAGAGCTCTATTAGCAAGAAGAGGTATAGCATTGGATAAATGTCCAGGCGTCCGACCTATTGGCATAGGTGAAATACTTCAACGCATCATTGCAAAAGCCATGGCGACCGCAACAAGCCTAGATGTTCAACTAGCATGCGGCTCTGATCAGCTATGCGCAAGTATGAAATCGGGTATTGAAGGTGGAATTCATGTCATGACCAAATGTTTTAATGAAGGTGAAGATGATGAAGGACTCCTCCTAATAGATGCCGCGAACGCCTTCAACGCGCTGAGTCGCCCAATCGCTCTTTGGAATGCTAGAATCTACTGGCCGCGCTGTGCAATATTTCTTTTTAACACATATAGAGGCTTCGCAGTCATTTGCCTATCAGGCTCAAAAGAATTCATCCTAAGCAAGGAAGGAACAACACAGGGTGATCCTTTAGCAATGCTAATGTATGCAGTCGGAATTCTACCTTTAATCCAAAGCTGCAAAGACCCTGGAAAATATATACAAAACTGGTATGCTGATGATTCTGCTTGTTTTGGTAAATTTAAACACTTAAAAGAATGGCTAGAAAAACTGATGAAACAAGGCCCGAAATACGGTTATTTCCCAGAACCTTCTAAAAGTTATATCATAGTCAAAAATAAATCAATTGAAGAAGCCAACAGAATATTTGGAAACTTTGGGGTGAAGATTGTACTTTCACATCGGTTTCTAGGCGGTGTCATCGGAAACGAGAATGGACGAAAAGAATACATTAAAGACAAAGTTAACGAATGGATAGAATGTATAAGACTACTATCAAAAGCAAGTAAAAAACATCCACAACTGGTACATACAGCTTTTACAAAATCACTCCAATGCGAATGGAGATACCTACAAACAGTCATGGATAACACCTGTGAGGAATTTCATACATTAAAACAAACCATCATGACAACGCTGATACCATCAATCCTAGACAGAGAAATAATGTCATTTGAATATGAACTATTCAGTCTACCGGTGAAACTTGGCGGATTAGGTATCACCGACCCCATGAATAACAACGACTGTTATAAAACATCGGTAGAATCAAATAGAATACAAATGCATGCCATCAAATCCGACGAAAAACTAGACTTATTATCCCATATAACTCATGCTACAAAGACTGTCAAAGAAGAAAAATTATCGCGGGAAAAGAGAGACGCTGAAAAAAGTAATTTCATAATATCTAAACTACCAAATAAAATGAAAAGATGTGTCCAAAGAGTCGTTGAAACGAACTCTTCACAATGGCTAACTATCATCCCGACCACGGCTAACAATACTGATCTCACAGCTACCCAGTTTAGAGATGCTTTAGCTATTAGATATGCTCACGAACCTGCAAACCTCCCTGAGACTTGCGACGGTTGCGGAGAGAGTAATTTCGACTTAAATCACGCACTAAACTGTAAGAAAGGAGGATTAATAAAAAAAGGTCATGATCAACACAGAGATGACTGTAAAAATTGGGCTGAGCTAGCATGGGGAACTGGCACAATAGAACCCATAATGCAAGACGCAAGTATCAATCAACCAGCACTTATTGGTGATATGTTACTAAACAGTGTGTGGGAACCTGCAAGGAAAGCGTTCTTCGACGTTCGCATTGTAAATGCTGACGCTTCCTCTTACAGCAACCTCACATGGCAAAAAACAGCACAGAGACATAGCCGAGAGAAACACTCAAAATACGACCGAGCAGCTGAAGACCTAAGAGCCTCATTCACCCCGTTAATCATTTCATGCGATGGAGCCATAGGAACGGAATATAACAGATTTTTAAAAAAAACCGCATCAAAGCTTAATGAGAAATGGGGAAACGCTTATTCTCAAATAGTGTACTGGTTGAAAGTGAAAATACAAATCTCAGTTATAAGAGCAGTTTCAATGAGAGTAAGAGGCACGCGAAAACATGTCAGGGCCTTTCAATGTGAAGATGGAGCAGGAATACTTTAGTGACAGCTTGATCTCGTAAAACAAAATTACCTACATGTGTTTTTATATATGTGTGTGCAATGTATTTTTATATATATTATGTGTGTGCAATGTATGTAACTCTGAGTTGTTTCTATAATAAACATTATCTATACAAAAAATTGAAACCGGATCTAACAGTTTAAACCGGTATTCCTATATAATTTTGCTGCGGAAGTGAAACAGTTGAATCTTTGTTTGATTGATACATTAAGCCGGTTCTGACCGCGATGTGTTGGAATTATCTACATTTATTACTATTTAAAATTCGCCTCACACGATTGCTGGAAGACTTGACTTACATTACTTGTTTATTAGGAGAGGAAACTGTTTACGGTAACCTCGAAGTTATACGAGTACAGTATACATATGTCTACTACAGACTAACTTAGACTGTCTGGTATTTCCAAATATGAGAATAGTAAAACACAGTCAATAAAATAAATCAACATATGAATTAACAGTATCTTGCTTAGGAAATCATGTAAGGAGGCATTATGTGAGTAGCGTTTATGACTTATATTTATAGCACATGGCAATGTCAAATAACTTTGTAAACAATCGCTGTATAAAACTACACTGCACAATTCAAAGGAACGAAAATTCATGAGAATTGTCTTCAAAAGTCCGGAATTTTCTCCGGAAAACTATTTCATAGATCTGGGAACCCTGCTCGTGCGTCAATGACTTTAGACAGAATGGGGTATCTCATGAATCATGAACACATTTGCATTTGGAGCGGCAGATGTTAACTCAAATATCGCCATACTCGGCCATTTACATTGCCTACTTACACCTTATATAAAACACGTTTATACGTCTAGATGGCTGCTTCTTGTGTGTCTCCATTTGCATGGATCTCAACTCGCATTTTTACAACAAAACAGACAGACATTTATGTCTGTTTTATAAAAATTGCTAAGAGTCTGTTGTGTCAAAACATCAGTCCAATCCAAAAGCAATATGTTTTTCATAGAGAAGTGTCGCGTATACAAGTCAAGGAACCAGCCTCTAGGCCCAGTTTCCACCAAAGCGGAGAAGAGCGGAGCGGAGAGGAGTTGTGCAAAATTCGATCAATCACATTGGTTGAAGTCTTCATCGCGTCTGTCGTCTTTCCAGTAATTGATCGAGTCTTTAGAGAGCCATCCTCGCACATAAAGCTACTAGTTCTTATGCTTGACAGTAGGTATGGCTTGTCTTGAGCAGGTATTGTAAACTGAAACCTAAACCTGAAACAGTCATATAAAATAGTTATCAAAAACCGATGGACAGACGTTGTGTTTTATTATACGTACACACATACATTAGGTACAAGAGCGATTCCTATTTCAAGTATTTTACAGTAATTTAACATGGCGTCGATAGTTATCGATGCCTATAATCGTTAACTTACCTATATTCGATTATTTTAACGAGTCTAAGTTATTTCCATACAGGGCATTAAATGCTGAGGGTGTATCTGATACTTATAATTGTGTAAATTGCTGTACATGTCCCAACTGGTTGTAATGATACTAATGGGCAGTAAATTGTGGAGTTGAATCTTGTGCGTTGTCATGATAATCTGTTGTTTTATTGTTTGCACCTAAGGACACGATTAATGCAGTATCGTTTCCAATTGGGACAGTCAACCGAACGGTCTTGGTAACGATTCGACTTTGACATAAACAATTGTTTTTTTTTCGTAACTGAAAGAGCGGTTTCTTTAGTTCACGTGTCACTACTGGGGCTACGTGGGGTTGACTATAGTACAGGGTTGCTGATCAACCTGGAAACAATATTTGGTGATCGTAAAGTCCGGTGCAGTGATCGACTGAACTGATTCTATTGTCATTTTAGTGTCAAACACTGCCTCCTTGTTCTAGTGGTCGCGACTGCTGAGCCTGAAGTGCTGGGTTTGATTCCCGGGTCAATATTATTAGGGTTTATTTCTTTAGGTCGGACAAAGTGTTACCTATTGAGTTTTACCAACAGGGATTTCACAGAAGCAGCCACGGAGTCCGGATTCGTGTCCGGTTGATGGCAAAAGGCACACTCCCTATTGCATAGGACTTAAAAATAACAGGCGAATGTGGGTGTAGTATTAGGTACACTTCTGATTAACCCTTCGGGAGGAGGAAAGAGGAAGTTTATGGTTGCAACAGCAGGCTCTGTAATGAATACGATCCGATCCGATACGATTTATCTGTCAGTTAAATCGTATCGGAATTAATATGATCAGTTCAGTAGTGTGAAGTGGGTTACAGAGTTGCTTTTGCATTTCTATACAAATCATAAAATTGGTCAACGGGATCAGTTGACCAATTCAATAATTCATTAGGTCGAATGATCCCGCGGTCCCGCCTGTGTGGGATCAGTTTACTAAAGAGCCCAAGTATGGAGCTAAGCTAAACGTAGCACATTATAAGTGGTATTCTCTCGTATATTTATGCCCATATACGATCAGAATTTATAAATAATGTAAATAATCTGCATGATTAAGTGGTTGCAATTAAGAAGGAAGCCGATTTGGACGGCTCAATTAAGAAGAGCGCTAATCAATTGATTCATTTAAAAATACCTCTCCATTCCGGATAGTAGAACTGCAGGTATTTAAAATAGTTACACTTTTAAATTGGGATGCCTTTTCTCATTAGGTGCTACGAATAATTCACATCATGTACTATTTTTGTTAGTTAACCTACCTACGTGCTATTTTTGCGCATAAGTTATTGAAACATGTGGTAGCCACATATTATTTGACTTCGACTTTCAACTTATCGCTTGTCAGAAAGATACTTCATGGCAGCGCCAAGCGTCAAACGCGACCCAACGCCTATGGGGCTACCGATATTAAAGTTGAACAACTGTCGCATCTTTCAAATAAGGTTATCAAGGGTATCGTATTGAAGCTGGAGCCCATATGGTATTTCCGTTACATAATTTTGAAATAATCACAACAATACTTAAATATAAGGAATAGGTAAACTAAACGCCTGACTTTATCGTCATATTCCTGGTCTCATCGGCACAGCATGTCTTTTTCTTCTAGATACTATTTCATGAGTCAACCGACACTTACAAATAAGAAATAAAAGGTTGTAAACGAATGCGCGCGCGCTGGCCATTGTCTACTTTTTTATTTGCCTTCTTAGTTCTTATTTATGCCAGGTGTTACAATTGTGTACTTTTTTCTATCAAGACACAGAGGAACTTGAGTGACTAACAGCTACAATATAATTACTAAATTTTATTTAGGTACACCTTTAAAACTATAAATTGAGCCTAGGTGAAAACCACTCTCGCACTCCGTCAAAAAATCTTACGTTTAATTACATCTATAAACGCCAAGCTTTTGTCCAAGTCCTTGAGAAGTGTATAATAAACTGTTTCAAGCTAAATCATAGGGTCAGTACCTATAAAGGGACACATATCTTATAGAGCTGAATAGCCGTGCTCCCGCGGAGCTCCATTAAGTGCTTCCTATTATTATAACTTTACAGAGACAGAACTTACAGCGTCATCTGTCTGACGTTACTTTAGGGCTGTCCAAATCGAACACACAAATACATAATTACATAGTATAGTGGTATTTTTTGTTCAAACGGAGGTATAAAACTGAGTCACACAGATACACATAGACAACTGGGAACAGCTGGCGGCTAGCTAAAAACAGTAAGAAAAATATTATCTTTCTGTGAGTAAATGTAACGACTTGTACAGGATCTTAACAGTTCTAAAATTCCTCTACCTCTACATCTCGAGCTGAAAATGCACAATATTTTTAATCATTTATTACGAGTATGATGGTGACAACGTTAAACGTGAAAACGTATATAACTAGGAGCTAATTCTATTGATGAGATAGCTACCATTAGCGTGATACAAACACTGTACTTTACTCCTATTAACGCCTGTCCAAAGATCTTATCTGCTACTCAATCTATCAACATTTTTTGTTCCATAACATGTTCAACAAAAAGTCTTGATATGATACTCCGTCGCGTCAGTGACAGGCGGTGGGCTGGCAACAGTGGCGTGGCAGCCCTGCCGGTGACGTATAATTACGTGGTGCCTGTGCCTGGTGGGGCCGCTCGGCCGCGAGCCATCAATCTGCTGTCTGTCCGCACATGACGTCATTACTTGCGTTTTCATTATAACCACCCCTAGCGAATATCGTAACATTCGAGATATCGATATATTGGTAGATGTTGATAAATAAAATGTTGTTTATATTATGGCAGTGGCAGTTTCGTTTCTGTAAAGATTGCAGTTATGAGTAGCTTAACACTGGTCCACAAATTTTAACCGGCTCCTCTGATGAAATCTTTCATAAAATCTTTAACTACAACCTTCTACCTTTTATCTGCAATAGCATCTCAAACTGTTTACCTGGTAATCAAACAGCAGGCCACCCCTGTTGTTCTATTTCGTTTGATTATCTGACTTGACCAAGTTTTCTACTCAATGACGATGACGATGTACCCAATTTAAATAAGGTTTAATTGATGAGTACGTTACTGGGATATATGTTTAAGATATTGAGAACAGAAAAACACGGGCGCACGTTAAAGTCACGGCCGCAGTAAACTAAGCTATAATGATAGTAATATAACAAACTGAATTCAAAGCTAGCCCCTGACCTAAGTGTAGAGTGTAATGGTATATCATGTAACACAGTTGCGTCGCAATCGCAAGCTCCTAGAATGTTAACTACCTTGTTACAGTCATGTATCGCACTTTTTACGTTAAAATGTAATAGAGAGCACACACATGGAGAGTTTAAATGAGTACATGCATAGTGTTAAGATATGTCTTTTCATTGAAAGTAAGGTACACAGTCACAGACCATAATACTGGGTTGCCTGCCGAGGCTTGGGTGCCAAAGAGGGAGGACAATGTAGTTCATCCTCTTGACACATTTCTCGAAACCTTTTTGCGATATCCAGCGCACAAGAGCTGAGAATGACAACAATTCACGATATATTTACTCAGTCAGCTAAAAAACCGGCTGCTCTTATAATTTACTCGACTATCCGCAATGACATTGCTACCATATAAAGCTCAACACTTCGCATTGTCAGCACATCATACATCGCACAGGTCCCGCTAGAGCTTGATAAACATGACTGACATATTCCCAACAATAACAAACACAGCACGCTACAAAATTCCAAGTATTTTTACAAACTTCTTCACAGTATTATTCCACGTGTAAACTAAACAAGTTCTATCAGCAGACTACTAACCAACGGGAATCAGGTTAATGTGTTTCTCAAGCCATTTATAGCCCGCGCTCCGAATGGGAAAAGTTTTACAAAAACCATAGAGTTTCGACAGATTATGGGTTGTACATAGATAATGAGGTGCTAAGAGGCCGCGGTTTAGAAATTCATGGAAAAACTTGATTTGCTTTAGAAAAGTAAATTCCAGATGAATGGTCTGTCGAAACTAAAAAGTTTCATACGCAGAAAAACAAGCTATACTTATATTAGCACTATTGAGCTAAGCACAATTTTCTACTGCAAGAAGCAGCGACTGATCAAGACCGCCCTAGGCTAATTATGAGGACGCGCCCCCGCCAGGTACATACCTATGATACGGTCGGCCTAAAAAGTAGTATATTAGTTTTGACTTTGTTCACTAGTCACTAGTGAACAACGTTACCACGAACCACGTTAAAATATTCACCTTAAAAGTACATATAAAAGTTTTTTAAATTGAGCTCTCCTCTCCAGAAAAGTTAGCTTTTCTTGAGTCCTTTTATTTAGAAATAGATGTTACTTAACCAAAAACAAGTAAGGCTCCAGGAGCGAGCGAAGCGAGCTCGAAAATTTTAACACCCTACTTGGACAGGTTAGAATTGTTTCAACCCTTTATACAAGAGTTATTTAGTAGACTTGCAGATAAAGCCAAAATTCAAGACGAAGTAGGCTGAAAATCAAAGCGGGCTCGAAAAAAATTGACACCTTTCCTTGGACAGGCTTGAATTGTTTCGACCTATTGGAGTGACTTGGTTGGCTTATAATAGACAATATCCAAGATAGAGTAGGTTGCAAGAGCGAGCAAAGCGAGCTCGAATATTTTGACACGGTGCCTCGTTTAAATTCAGATGTTAATAATAATTATGTAATTTGAGATCAAAATGTCCACATGCTCTATTTTATGCAACTTTGTGTATTTATGCCAACATTGCCTATTAAGGCCTTGGGGCAAGAGGCTCCTAATTTATTTCAGCCTCTGTCTATATTTTTTTGTTCGCGGCAGCACGACATATGCAGTCACAGAATTATAATCATCAAAATCATCAACACAACCCTCAAAGTTCATAAAAGTCGAGGAACGACTTTGAAATTTTGAACCATTTCTACAGATAGAGTCCAAAAGTAAATTAAATTAGGTACTCGGCTTGACGGTAGACGATGTTATTTTAATCGTAGTAAGTATTGCGAGGTTTTTTTTCAAATAGCAAAAGAAAGTCGATTGCCAATCGGCCACACCCGGCCCATCGGGCATTTGCCCGATTTGCTCATATGGCCAGCCGGGGCCTGAGTGTAGATGCAATCATGCTAGATTAATAGTGCATGCGTAGACTTGATTTGCTCATATGGCTAGCCCGGGCCTGAGGGTAGATGCAATCGTGCTAGATTAATAGTGCATGCGTAGACTTTATTTCTGCGCGCCCCCCTGATTCGCGCGCCCTAGGCTGCAACCTATTTAGCCTAAGGGTTAATCAGGCCCTGGCAAGAAGTCATGATCTTGATTGCTTATCCAGCTCAAACATCCGATTTATCCGAACGACCTTTGCGGTAGATATTCTGGAACGATTAGAGACCTTTGCCCGATCGCTGTATTTTGAGGTATGTAACGTAAAGACTCGTTTATTTCAACGCCCATGAACGATGGGCGTTGAAACAATCAAGTCCAGCCCTTTGCCATTCCACTTCCTCTTATCCCCAGTATTCTCACACAACTGCAGCATGCTCCTGAGACCTAACATTACCCGTAGCGGGACGCCATCGCCACCCTGACGGCGTAATGCCGAGTAAGTCACGGTCCCAACCTGCACGCGATACGGTCGCCGTCATTACGCGCACACGCCGCGCGCCGCCCGCCACGGCTCGCTCACGACCTCAGCGACGCGACTCACGCGACTCAAGCAATATGTGACATATGTGCATGCTTCTCTGATGCGAGTGTTCCATTGTATCAAAAGTCGCATCGTGGTGACTTATGACATGTCATTATCATCATCATCTTTTCAGGCCATGCTGCCTACTCGGTATAGTAGGGTAATGCCGAACATGGCTCGCTTCATGGCCCTTTGTCTATCTAGTACTACATCGCATTCGCCGTCGTAACACGCGTGACGCTTGATCGTGTAGGTCGTGGACAAGGCATTTGTCTGGCCAGGGCCACGGCCCGTCATTACGAAGCCACGGGCGATGGTTAGGAGATACGGAACTTAGGATGTATTTGAGACATGTAATAACGATGTACAGCAGTCATCTAGATATTCTAGGATTTACTTTTCTACATATGCAAGGAATATGACTTTGATCCATTTACACTTAGTGTGAATTCGGCCAGAAGGTGCTTAAGCCTCAAATTTTTCAAGTAGCTGTAGGTTTTATTGTTTGTTTTGGTTTTTATATTTTTTTTTTCTCACTTATATTAAAGCTACGTGTTTTGTGTTTTTGTGCTTACACCATAAATAACTATAATACGTCTATACGTGAGGACTTGTAATTGGCTTTCTAGTGATTATGGTTTCCTTTTTTTTTTCCTGTATTTATTAGCTGTAAGTCTTCCATGTATTATATAAATAAATATTTTAAAGTAAATACTGTGTGTGTTTTCAGACTTTAGCATTTTTTCAGTAAAAGCGGGAAGTTACGTTAAGTAGTTACTGTCAGTTGACAAGTACCTTGATAGTGTTGTTACATAAGACGTAATTTGCGCAATTTGAGTGTAGCCCGAAAATCTAACATCCAAGGGCCAGTGGTGTCAAACATTACCCAAGTTGTGCAGATGCGATAGGCAGTCGCTCCATGTATACTCATATACTGGCACTCAGCTGCATCTAGTGAGACTGAAAACCGACCCCAATTTAAGGCAAGTTTAATAATTATTTTTCATTTCTCATCCTCGGAAAGAAGTGTTTGTTTGATCCGAATAGCGGGTAGAAAATGCTACTTCCCACCCTTGGGCGGGAAAGACTCATAATATATTTTAAAAATACAACTAAATTTTGTTAGACAATCGGCTGCAGAAATTCTAAGAGAGTGTATAAACAGCCAGTGTGAATTAAAAAAAAAACTGAGCGGGTCCGCCCCCGTCTGAGACGCAGTGTGTTCCATAGTTTAAATTTTAAATAGAATATGTAATTTGGCGGGATACTAACTCTGTAAGCTGTATCGAAATCTCGGTTTTTTTTTCCATTTTCTTATTAAATTGAGTTCAAGTACTTCTGAAATGCTGACCCCAGATTCTGTTTAAGACGAGGCAAATACAGTTATCGAAAATCTTTTGCCAGAAATTCAAAAAATACACACAAAGAAAATAAAACTGCTATTTTTACTTTCCTTATATTCGAAATGAAAAGTAGTATGCTTACCTCGGGTGAAAGACATCAATTCCTACTCGGACTAAATACCTCGTATGGGAGTTGATTCCTTTCAACCCTCGTGTAACAATCTACTATTCAAACCAGAATCAAAACAATTAAATTCAGTGTATAAAAACCTCTTCTAAGTCTTCGGATTATAAATAAAACCGAGATTTTACGTTAAATTAAACTAAATAATATAATAAATTTCATAATCTTTGTAGGCAAGTCCTCACCTTTTATAACAGTCTACTAATTGACACTGCCTGATAGCTTTTATAACACCTAGTGATCAGTGGCGGCCGTTTTAGTTAATACAATCATCAGTCAAGTCTCGATCTGGGGGTCTACTCCCTAAGCACGAAACCCGTTCAAACGGCAATCGTAACGGGCGTTTCCTACTCTCTAGCACCTACGGACGGACGGGTAGTTCGGGGCCCGACCGACGAATGAATGATAGCTCGATTTGACAGTTGTCCCTACTCCCGATGCGTTTTTGCCCGTCCGTAATGTAGACTTTGACACTTCTTTCGACGGTTAGTTATGTCATTTGATACGACAACAAAATAGTTATCGTGTGGTCGACGGAAGTTTAAGATTTTTATAAAATTAATACTATGGCTGCATATTTAATGCTCGAAAATGCTTCACAAGAAGAGCGGAGAAGACGCTGATTCTACTTGCGCCAAATCTTCCGGTTAATCATACTGTGGGAAGATGAAGTGGCGTCATACCGCATTCATACTCGTTTTCGACATTTGTGAACTAGATAGCTGTGGAATACAAACAGACAAGCAATGGAGCGCTATAATATTCCGCAAGAGCTCGGAATAATTGTGAAGGAAGAGTTTCCTGGTCGCGTAATCTCCCATTTGGCTTGACCAGCAAGATTGCCCGATTTAAACCACCCCCAGACTTCTTTCTTTGGGGCTACTTGAAGTCGCAGGTTTATGCTAACAAGCCTAGACAATCGCAGACATCAAGGAGAATATTCGACAGAAATGCGAACAGTTCTCACCGGCTGTCAAGTGGAAAGTCATGGAATAATTATACGATTAATTTTGTATGACCTTGTATGAGTAAAGAAAGGATTTCTTCAATAAAAGCAGTATTTTTTTAAACAGAGTATATATTTTTTATTTTTAACCAATAAAATTTAAAAAACTAAATACAATCAACACATACATAGGTTTTGCACTATTGCAATCAAAACATATTTCCTTTTACCAAATACATACACCTCATTCCATAGTATACACTTGTTGAGATCCCACAAGATTAAGAATACCTTCACATCAAAGCACATTATGCCAAAAAAATAGAATATATCGAACACATTTACAAAAATCTATTATACACTTTTGGTTGGCCACGTATTGCACTGAGTCGAAGTCATATAGAGTCCTGCGAAAACACCAATACACGATATACCCTGGCCTGCGTCCAAAATTCCTTCATAAGAGTCTCGAGATATTGTCTTGCTCCTTATATACTCCTCGACCTCCTCTGGCGTCGTGGTGTGATGTAGACGCGGGACACGCAGCTGCGTCGATGGAATGCGGGAAGCAACGCAGTAACATATTCAGACCACTCAATGCGGCACCGCACTGATTGTGAGTAGGCTTCTTCTTCCTCTCAACACAAAAGAAGCTTTCTTCATCAGTCTATCTTCGGGTTGTTACCGGTGGCAACGAGCTCCGAAATTGCTTGGAGGGCCCTTGAGCACCCCTGTAGCTGTACTGTTATGTGTGTTGGTTGCTGCTGATGTTTTGTAAGTTGTTCTCACTCATAAAATTGAGGAACTAGCCTCTATTTGCGCACGTGAGTTGCTGCTAGAGCGGTTGAGTACATTTCACAATTTATTACTTAAAGTTTCAGCGTCGTATTAATATATTAATGTGTTTTTTTAAATGTGTAAAGGTAAATAAAAAACTAACCTATCTTTTGACAATTGATATCACAGAGTTTAAAATCACTACTTTTACACAATCTAGAAAGATAGGCAAAGGTATTAGTAGGATACAGCCTCAATTCAGTCAAAAAAGGTAAAAATAGTTTAATTCTATGTTCTAGAGACATAATAAATAGTAAATTGTTAAAAATGAGATAAGTTTTTAGCAAAAACATTGATACTTTTTGTTTAAAAACTTGAAAACCTCAAAGTAATTAAACCGGTAATCGACCGATAAAAATGCGCAACACTATCGCCATGGATCATTCGCTCACGAATATTGGCTATGATTCCGTTCGAAAGTTATGAACCCGTAATCAATCGGGAGCAGTGTGACCAGATTCAGTATTTTAATACTTTTTCAGTATATTTCAGCGATTTTTCCGAACATCAGTATATTTTCAGGTATATTGCTGGCAGTCAGTATTTTTGGGTATATTTTGGTTGAAGTTATGGCAACACAGTAGTGAGTGATCGTCTTTGCGACAATGTTTGCGGAATTCTCCGAACATTGGGGACTTTCCCGGATTTAGTTTTTATCACGTTTGCCTTTTGAAAATCCAGTTTTTCGAGAACTGAAATTTCTTGACCCATACGCTGCCGTGCATAAAGAATTTCGCAGTTTACGAAATGTGATAGAAACTTTCCCATGCGAAGTACAGCAAGAACAAATGCAGTTAATTGACGAAGAATATAGAACCCTAAAGTTTGATCGCGAAGTAAGTGATTTGTTACAATCTTCCAGCACTGGCTCACCCATCTCGTGTGAACAATTATGGGTGGAAGTTGGGAAAATTTCTAACAGTGATGGCATGTTAAAATACAAAAATATAACTAGTTTTAGTAAATCTCTTCTATGTATACCGGTGTCGAATGCTGCATGCGAGCGCATATTTTCACAGATAAATTTAATAAAAACGGACCAAAGAAACAGGTTTATAAACAAAAATGTGTCAGCTATTTTAAAAACAAAGCAAGGTTTAACACCTTGCTTTGTTTTTAAAATAGCTAGGATGAAGGAGGTTGTGTAAATTTTAATCCTTCGAAAAGGATGTTAAAATATAACTCTAACATTTATTGTGAGTATGAATAAATAAAACGTGTTAAGAAAATCAGTATTTTTATTGGTATATCTGTCCTATGTAAGTCGGTATATTTCAGTATTTTTTTGAGGTGCCTCGGTATTTTCGTAAAATTTAATCTGGTCACACTGATCGGGAGTAGGGTTTACTCCATCGCGACGGACTGCTAACGGACGGGCCCGTTCGTCCGTTGACGGACTTAGAGAGTAGACCTCCAGACACGTCGGATGATGTGTTTTATCTGTGTATCCGTCAAAACGGTCTCATCTACACTATAATATTATAAAGAGGAAAACTTTGTTTGTTTGTTTGTTTGGTTGTAATGAATAGGCTTAAAAACTACTGGACCGTTTTTAAAAATTCTTTCACCATTCGAAAGCTACATTATCCACGAGTAACATAGGATATATTTTATCCCCGTACTCCCACGGGAACGGGAACTATGCGGGTGAAACCGCGGGACGTCCGCTATCTTGAATAAAGGGCAGTGTATTACCGTCTACCTTCATATCAGCAGACAGTTACAGTACTTATGCCAGACAACCCGACGTTGGCGGAAATCATAAACTCATACACCGTGTGACGTTTGACAGAGGTGTGAACCAATTAGCCGCGCGCGCACTTTTTGTTCAGGATGGGACGTTTACGGGCTCCGAGTGACTGAGTGTGTGTATGTTAACGAATAAAGGATTATTCTATTCTATTCTATTCTATTCTATTCTATTCTATGTCAGTTTTTACGTTCATCAAACGGTACCAGGGGGTGTACTCCCTAAGCACGAAACCCGTTCAAACGGCAATCGTAACGGGCGTTTCCTACTCTCTAGCACCTACGGACGGACGGGTAGTTCGGGGCCCGACCGACGAATGAATGATAGCTCGATTTGACAGTTGTCCCTACTCCCGATGCGTTTTTGCCCGTCCGTAATGTAGACTTTGACACTTCTTTCGACGGTTAGTTATGTCATTTGATACGACAACAAAATAGTTATCGTGTGGTCGACGGAAGTTTAAGATTTTTATAAAATTAATACTATGGCTGCATATTTAATGCTCGAAAATGCTTCACAAGAAGAGCGGAGAAGACGCTGATTCTACTTGCGCCAAATCTTCCGGTTAATCATACTGTGGGAAGATGAAGTGGCGTCATACCGCATTCATACTCGTTTTCGACATTTGTGAACTAGATAGCTGTGGAATACAAACAGACAAGCAATGGAGCGCTATAATATTCCGCAAGAGCTCGGAATAATTGTGAAGGAAGAGTTTCCTGGTCGCGTAATCTCCCATTTGGCTTGACCAGCAAGATTGCCCGATTTAAACCACCCCCAGACTTCTTTCTTTGGGGCTACTTGAAGTCGCAGGTTTATGCTAACAAGCCTAGACAATCGCAGACATCAAGGAGAATATTCGACAGAAATGCGAACAGTTCTCACCGGCTGTCAAGTGGAAAGTCATGGAATAATTATACGATTAATTTTGTATGACCTTGTATGAGTAAAGAAAGGATTTCTTCAATAAAAGCAGTATTTTTTTAAACAGAGTATATATTTTTTATTTTTAACCAATAAAATTTAAAAAACTAAATACAATCAACACATACATAGGTTTTGCACTATTGCAATCAAAACATATTTCCTTTTACCAAATACATACACCTCATTCCATAGTATACACTTGTTGAGATCCCACAAGATTAAGAATACCTTCACATCAAAGCACATTATGCCAAAAAAATAGAATATATCGAACACATTTACAAAAATCTATTATACACTTTTGGTTGGCCACGTATTGCACTGAGTCGAAGTCATATAGAGTCCTGCGAAAACACCAATACACGATATACCCTGGCCTGCGTCCAAAATTCCTTCATAAGAGTCTCGAGATATTGTCTTGCTCCTTATATACTCCTCGACCTCCTCTGGCGTCGTGGTGTGATGTAGACGCGGGACACGCAGCTGCGTCGATGGAATGCGGGAAGCAACGCAGTAACATATTCAGACCACTCAATGCGGCACCGCACTGATTGTGAGTAGGCTTCTTCTTCCTCTCAACACAAAAGAAGCTTTCTTCATCAGTCTATCTTCGGGTTGTTACCGGTGGCAACGAGCTCCGAAATTGCTTGGAGGGCCCTTGAGCACCCCTGTAGCTGTACTGTTATGTGTGTTGGTTGCTGCTGATGTTTTGTAAGTTGTTCTCACTCATAAAATTGAGGAACTAGCCTCTATTTGCGCACGTGAGTTGCTGCTAGAGCGGTTAAGTACATTTCACAATTTATTACTTAAAGTTTCAGCGTCGTATTAATATATTAATGTGTTTTTTTAAATGTGTAAAGGTAAATAAAAAACTAACCTATCTTTTGACAATTGATATCACAGAGTTTAAAATCACTACTTTTACACAATCTAGAAAGATAGGCAAAGGTATTAGTAGGATACAGCCTCAATTCAGTCAAAAAAGGTAAAAATAGTTTAATTCTATGTTCTAGAGACATAATAAATAGTAAATTGTTAAAAATGAGATAAGTTTTTAGCAAAAACATTGATACTTTTTGTTTAAAAACTTGAAAACCTCAAAGTAATTAAACCGGTAATCGACCGATAAAAATGCGCAACACTATCGCCATGGATCATTCGCTCACGAATATTGGCTATGATTCCGTTCGAAAGTTATGAACCCGTAATCAATCGGGAGTAGGGTTTACTCCATCGCGACGGACTGCTAACGGACGGGCCCGTTCGTCCGTTGACGGACTTAGAGAGTAGACCTCCTGACTCTGCGATCGCACGTTACGCACACTATTAAGGTTGCCAATCTAAAAATCAATTTGAGGACCCATTCATTATGTTATCCTTCAAATGACGGAGAATTATGTTGGGCTGGTGTCAGGGTTGTAAAATCTAGTGTTTTATTGAGATGAAATGGTAGCATTTTATCTCATATAATTTCAAGTAATAAATGTGTTGATTTTATCATTTGCACAATATTCTTATTATCTTACATTAATCGTAGAATCGACAGAATTATGACTGAACTTGAACAAGTGGAAAAAGTATAAGTAGATTTTTTATGCGTCTTGTCTGGATTTACCACTTTTGACAACTTCACTAATGTTACAGCAATGAATTGAGTTTTACTTCCATGCTTCCTTCTCTAATGTACAAATACACGTGGGGCAGTCTTTGGTGGAATGCCGATAGAAGTGGAAACTCTTAGCCGATAGGATCGGCTACGAGGGCTACGAAGCGTTAGGTGAAGGTCACGCGAGTTCCATCATTATTGTTCACTCAAAAACTTAAAAAAAAGACATTTAATCAAAGTGAAACTTATTTTACTAATAAAAGATTTATTGCAGTGACACACATCTGTGTCATTTTTCCAGTAACCGACAAAACATAATCACTTAATCTTAGTAGTAGTTAATATTCAGTCTCCATAACCCATACTTGTCTTTGCGGTATATTCTTATAAAGTCATAAAACTCTGTGTTTATAATAAATGCGCTTCCAACTTGCAATAATTGAACATCATTGAACTGCACGTCTAGCGAAGAAGCGAGATGTCCGTAATTACTGATGAGCACTTGCACAAGAGCATCCCGCGGCGATGTCTGTGTTTTAGGAACTATTTCCAATAGCTGATAGTAGATGATAACGTACAGACAAGCTGGTGATTTTCTGGTTGGTGAAACCAAAATAAAAGAATACACAGTACAACTTGGCTTGAATTTCATTTTCGAAGGTTAGTAGGCATTCGTTTCGTGCAATTCGTCTCAGTGTCTTGACAAAGAATCGATTTGGAAGTAGCCATGGGTGGTCCCTATCGAATTCTAAAATAAGAATAATTACTCGCAAAATACAAGCGCAAAACACACATTGGAACGTGTCGAAGACTTTATGCATTGCAGCATTGAAAGGTTAAAAAAAATCGTTTCATTTAATATAATCACACGAGTATTCGTTACAAATGTCCAAATAATAAATCTTCATTGCATTATCTAAAATTATTAATAAAACCTAGGACCAAGCGTCTCAAATCGATGCTAAAATGATGCTAATGCGGAATCATCCGCGTCCGCAACACTTGCCCAATCAAGTGCAAACATTTGGCAAGTCGCCGACACAAGCTCGTTTTATTGTTCATTGAGTAAGTCATTAGTCACGCCCCTTCACGCTAGTAAACATTCAGGCATGAGCAGAGCCGTGGTCAATTGTACACGATCATAAAATCATAACAAACTAACTACCTATTGCAATGAAGTACACATCAAAACAAATCTTGTTTTTCATCAGGGTCAAAAATTTTAATGGTTTTTATAAACATACTGTCTGTACTTTTCGCATAGATTTTCGTACGGTTTATCTACATAAAATATGAGAGAATCAAAACGATTATCCATTGTATTGTATTTTTCAGAAAATAATTATAAAAAGAACAATAAAAATGCTTATCAATATTCTGTAATCACGTTGTCTGCTGTAACTTCGCACCGCTTTACAAAATCAAGACCATTTAAGTATCGATACCTACCTATATCATTTATATGTATATCTTCTCTAGTGAAAAAAACTCATTAGGATTTTATTACAGCTATTTTACTTTCAAATCATCATTTAATTTAAGTAAAGTTAACGACAAGTTTATGCATCGGTTGACATAATAAATAAATAATGATTACAAATTGCTCTCATCGACATTCAAATTGCAAATTAATTAAGTGGCTAAATTGATTTCCTTAGTCGTCTTCCAAGTAGAATAACGAAGTAACTAAAGAGATTGATTGCTTCTCACTTCGGACGGAAACCAAGGGATGCATTAACTCATGTCACGTGTACAAATGTAAAACTTTATTTTCACCCCTACGCGACGGCATTTCATGCAGTTTCGTTAAAAAAGATAACAAAAATCTCTGAAGTTTTGCAGTCTTTACTAAAATTTCAGACAAAACGGTCAAAGGACTAAAATCAACGTCATTTCTCTCATTACAATCATGCACAAAAAGCGTGCACAATTAACAAAAATTAATAAAATGAATTGGGAGCGGATAATATAATCGGCTTCATTACACGCGCAGGATCAAGTGAGCAACAAAAACGTCGCACGACGCGTCTGAACCTCCGCCGTCACCGCGGAGGTGGCCACGCTGTGCAGAAATCGCGACTTTTTGTCTACTGTCGCAGAGTAGAATCCGGAGAACAGTTAGGCCATTATTTCTAGTATGAAACTGGAAAACTAGCGATAGAAAAACTGTAAAATTCTGCCAAAATACACAACTTCTGCTTCTTCAAAGTTTAATTAACTAGCAACTCAGAGTCCATCTTTGCAATTCGTTTCGTAGATAAACTTTTTAGGTAATATCATATACTGAATTCGGTCTTAAACCAAGTGTTGGTTCTCTACGATTGACAAACAGCCTCTATTTAGAAGCTTTTATGTTCCAAACCTTATAAAGTTTCTAGGCTTTACATAATTTTAATAGACTTTACAGCAAGAAACACTTACTTTACAAAAATAGATGAAACATGTACGGTGTGACTACCTTGTACAACTTCTTATCCTCGCCTCATCTCCATTCAAGTGTACAAGCTACCGGCAGCACGGCGGCGGCGCAAGCGCACTTTTTGCGGCGTCTCGTTAGGCGTGACATCAGTTCTCAATTTGTCACCATGAGTTGTGGACGACGGGCGTCCCACTTGTCCAACACTTGTCCAATAGATTTGCATTCGTTTATGGACATACACCGGTTGTATGTAGCTGCGTCTCTTATGTTGAACTGGACATGGATTAGGTCTGGGGATTTAGATTGGTGTTCCTGGTGGTTGATTTGGAGGAGATTTTCTTTGTATAGAGTCTAAGTGAGATCCTTACCGCTTGTCCAGTAGTGGATGGCTTTTGACAGAACTATCCTGATATTTTTTTATATTACTGGTTCCAAACTCCGTTTCCTTATAACTCATTAAAACAATTTTAACCTTTGTTTCAAGTCCACACTGGAATTTAGAAACGTACGGAGAACTTTCCAATCAAGACTCATAGAATATTTGTGTTGGTCCTCAGATCACATGCCAACATCAGCCGCGCGCCATGTCTGCGGTGATGAGCACGCTGTCCATGATCAGCGGCACCAGGCGCGCTCATCGCAAGCTCGGCTGCAGGTAATATCATTGTGACCAATCTCAGCAGAGTCTAGCCATCAAAGCACAAAGTACCTATACAAGTGTATGTTTGCACACCCTCACTCTCTTAGTCCGATGGGACGGCTGTCTCACTGGAGGGAGATCAGGCATATACCAACGGTAATTTAGTGGGGGGATAAACACGCACCATTATCACACTTGTATTTTTTGTGTGTTGTTGACTACCATGTTCAGAAGTCCCATTTATAATTTTTGACAACAATTTATTGTAGCAAGAGTATTTTAAGGTCCACAGACACAAGATACGCGTACAATGTCTCATGATGACGTTAGAGAAGCCATTTAAAGTTGAGGACCTTAAATAGCTTCGCTAAGAATAAGAACGTTTAGTAATTTTCATATTTCAGGAGAATCACCTACGAGTATGTAGATATATGTATATTGAAAGTCGGATAGAATTTTACTTTAGTCTCTCGCTAAAGCTCAATTTAAAGCTACAAAATTCACCATACTTCTGATATGGGTGGCGGACCGTCTCGGAATGCAGAGTATCGAGCAATTCAATTACCATACCCGAACGGGCATCGTCCACGACTCGGCTCGGCTTAGGTCTGCGTGGGCGCAGCGCAAGCTCACAACCAACACGCTAAGGGCCATATTACTGTGGCGATTTGAATGCGTGTTTCCAACGAGCCGATTTTATACCACAGTCACTGCTTGGCTTAATGTCTTCGCCACGTTTGCGTGACAAGAGCGATTGACGTGAGTTTATATGAGAGAGCGAGATAAGTGAGTGTACAATATTCTAGAAATCGCAGCGTAATCGCGGCTTGCTCCCTTCACACTCGTGGAGAACGCATTCACCAATCACCTCGCTACAAACACGCTAGCAAATTGCCAGTGTGTCGACACCCTTATATTGAAAACCATTTGTAACACTGCCACAACTCGTGTATTTGTTAGACTGCGGCCATGTACTCCCAATGCGGGCAGCGTTTGATTAATAAGATAATAACCAGATTGATTTGAGCAGCCCAAGAAAAAGTTGATTTTAACCTTAATGTTTTTTTCTCCGGTAATGGTGAGTTTCGGAGAATTTTATAATGGAGTAGGCTTACGAGAAACTTCTAATTTCATCATCTTCATGATACATTTAAAGATAAATTAATTACCTTGTTCGGTACACCAAATCAAATTGACAAAGGCAGTGCTTGAGCTCATTTTTTAGGGTTCCGTAGCCAAATGGCAAAAAACGGAACCCTTATAGTTTCGCCATGTCTGTCTGTCTGTCTGTCCGCGGATAATCTCAGTGACCGTTAGCACCAGAAAGCTGAAATTTGGTACCAATATGTATATCAATCATGCCGACAAAGTGCAAAAATAAAAATTTAAAAAAACATTTTTATTAGGGTACCTCCCCCAGACGTAAAGTGGGGAGCGATTTTTTTTTTAATTTTGACCCTGACGTGTGATATATTGTTGGATAGGTATTTAAAAATGAATAGGGGTTTTCTAAAATCATTTTTTGATAATATTAATATTTTAGGAAATAATCGCTCCGAAAGTCAAAAACAATGTGTCCCCCCCCCCTCTAACTTTTGAACCATAAGTTTAAAAAATATGAAAAAAATCACAGAAGTAGACCTTTATATGAACTTTCTAGGAAAATTATTTTCAACTTGATGAGTTGAATAGTTTTTGAGTTATATAGCACTTTTTCAAAAAAACGCAAATGATAACTTTGTTTTTCATACAAATACTATGAAAAACAAAGTTATTTTTGCTGACGAAAAATGTTGGTATTTTTAATGGTCTGGGAAGCTACGGAACCCTACAGTGAGCGTGGCCCGACACGCTCTTGGCCGGTTTTTTTAATCTTTTTAAAGTTACATCAGGGGTTTTGTTGAGCAAATTGCTACCAATTAAAATGCAATTGTCACTCTTTGACAGTCGTAGGACTATAAAAAATCTCTATAACAAGGAAAGTCACCGTGGTAGTCAAGGTGCTTAGCAACTATGTGCAATTGTGCATACATAATGTGAACTTTGTGTAACAGTTACCAACACTACATCTTCAACATTTAGTCATAAACTAGAACTACTTAAGCGCCTATTTACAACTTGCAACACAATCGTAAAGGTTTCAATCAATCAAGTGTTAGCAATAATTAAATGTAACGTTACCGATCCATAAATCAAGTCATTCGAATTAAATATGTCTGTTCGTACAATAACCGTGCACTTCTACGGGATATGCGCAATGTTAAATTAATGTTATTGTTATAATTACGACTGAATTACATTTGATTCCCTTCCAAATGTCTTAATTCCGAGTCTGAGTGATTAATTGATTATTAAATGAAATCCATATAATTGTTAAACTTTTTATGGTTTCCTTGTTGTTATTAAAGCAATTTATCTGTTTAACAATGCATAAAAATCTATTTTAATTTGTAATGAACTATGAAACATAGTAATTGCCTCGTTATATCTAAATTTTAATATTGTTTAATGACATAACAGTTCTCATCTATTGCCAACAACATAATATGTCAGAATCAATTCGATGTTACTCTTAAAATCAAATTAAACTCAAAGACAAGCGGTAAATGTCAAACTTTATTATCAAATTTAACAAATGCCAATGAAACGAATGTTAACTATGAGAAATCTAGTTAATATTAACGAGAAATCCCAGAGTTAACAAACAATGATTATTTCATAAAACACAGGATTTTCTCATAAAACTAGCTAGAGGGAACGTAACATTAGGTCACACAGCTCTTTATTTACTGACAGTAAATATATAAAACAATGTCACATAAATAAACTATATTACATAATGTATTGTTAGAAAAAATGTTTAAAAAAAAATCTTCTCATAGTAATATAATTGAACAATGGAATGTTAAACCTGCGGGCATAAACTTAATTTGAACAAAACAAACAAATAATTTGTAAAAAACTAAAACCCCACAAATACGTGTATTCCAAAAGATAAAGGTTTTTAAAATCCATGGAATTCAGAAGGTGCGAAGGTGTGATTTATATTGTAATTGCAACAAAAATAGGTACATGGTGGAAAAGACATCGACGCCCAAACGGTTATGCATGTATTCAGTACATCATATCAAACCCATGGAAAATATGCCCATGGAACATATGCCCATGGAACATATTCCCATGGAACATATCCCCATGGAACATATGCCCATGGAACATGGGCACTGGGCAATATTAATCGGTAATTAAAAAAAAAATGCTATTCCTACATTCGATGCGGCGATGTTTCTTTCCACCCTGTGTAATCTTATAGGGCAGGTAAGTTTCCAACACTGGATTATTTTTTGTGAGATTACTAAATATTTTAAGCAGAACATTTTAAAGTTTAAACCTATTAGACATTTTTTTATAATCATAATTACATACTGGCATGTAAAGCAACTCTTTGTGACATTGGACACCACCTTTGTCTCTGTACGCCATTCATCATAGTTATGTTACTGAGGTCCCGTTTCAAGGTTTTCAACCGGATTGTGAGCAAAATGTGATACTTTATATGCTTTTAGTTCATATGTCACCTGTTGCTTAGTGGCCATTTTCAAGTTTATAATATTTTATTCACTGAAATGTATGAACAATTGGCATTGTCCATTTTGTAGGTAGGTAGTAGGTAAATAATTGCTATTGTAATCGTTTCATTCTGATATTATGATCGGGAAAGTAACTTAGTCGTCGGTGACCTCTTCACGCTTCAAGTCTTCAATGGCTCTATAAATTTGGGTAAAATTTGGCACATGGATAGAACATAAACCGGGACAAAAAAAACCACTAGGACATATAACACCGGAAGTACTTTTCCGACCTACACAGTACCACACAGGTGAAGCTGCGTGCATAAGTTATTCGGATATAAGTATAACTTGAGATATTCTCTCTAGAACAGATGTTACTGAGTAAACAGAAATCAAGAAACCAATTAAGACAAAGAAACCAAATAATTACAGAAGAACAAAGGAATCTTGATTTGAATCCGGAACAAAAATACTGTTATTATAAACGATTCAACCTTCAATAATATGCGTTCGTGTGAGCAAATTATACAAACAAAGTTCATCTGTGCTTTTAAAAACTCATTGGTACGATCGACTACATCAGCCTCTGAAAACCACCTTAAATAAGGCATCTAAGCGTAGAAGCTTTCATCAAGTTGTTCATAATTTTTATATGAAAGGATTAGTTTGAAAAACTCTAAAACAAAAGCATGCGGAATGTTCTACGTTTGTGGTTGTTACTTTTCATGATCCGTTGCTACTGACTGATATTGCTGATTAGGTATATGTATAACTTACCACACACGTCTGAAGGTCTTTACTTCCCCCATTAAAACAGGTAATGTACGTACTGCCAACTAATGAGTATGTTTGTGTTTAGCCGCAAGTCGGGGCAGTTCTCGGACGCCGGGGAGGAGCGCTCGCGCAGCCAGCATGACCTCAACAAGCAGCAACGGTCGGCCTCGCTGGTGAGTACCACGCACGGTCTACACATACATACATGCACAGGGACTTACTGCTCACGAGTACTAATATGTATGCACTTGGTAAAGTTCAGAAACGATTTTCTCGTGATTGGTTTCAAGGTAGATTATACGAGTAGGTAGACACGAGTATAATATAATTGTTGATCTGAAAATTTTAAATAAATATTTTTTTTTACTCTATTACAAGTATTACAAGTTCAGAACTCGTGTTAAGAAAAAGAAAAGGAAAACACTAGATGATTAACCTATTAGTGTTAATCATCCTGTGTCTTTCTCTTTTTTTTTTCAACACTGACCAATAACAACTTTAATTATCCAATTCGCCGGTTCCCGCCAACGAATAATAAAGCACTGCGCTTTAGGTTGCCTATAATTTGTGCTTCGACCAAGGATCAGTTCCGTTAGCCTAATGAACATTGTGACACAACAAAATGGAGAAGCAGAAAGTCCGAAATCATCATTAAATGACTTCTCCCACTCTAGGCAGAGCGGGAGGGAGTGTCAGACTTTTACTGACTAAAACCCATCCATGTTCCTTGCTCGCCCTTTATGTTCCGGAGCCGCGGTATCTCTTTCGAACAGTCCCGCAGCCTCGGCAGGCTTCGGCCCTTGCTCTTTGAGGCGCGTGGAACACAAACGCGCCGTCGACACGGCCTGTCGTCATAAGACGGACGGACGGCTAGCTAGCCCATAGCTCACCGTCCACAGGCCCGCGTCTACGGTGGCCGGTAACCACCACGTGGCCCCCGATGCCCGGTGCGTACCCGCGGCGGCTGGGGCGAGAGGCTCTCTCCCTCTCGCTGTCCGCTACCTCCTTCGCTAGCATGATTCGCAGAAGAAGGTAACGGCTTCCCATTCCGTCTTGGTCCGGACCATGGATTGAACCAGGGCGAAGTAGTTACCCTATAGGGTAACTACTTCGCCGTTATAACAGTGAGAATAGCCAGCCGTTATTCTCCAAAGAATGTATCTTCTATTCTTAGCTGCGTAGTGTTCTATTGTAGTTGTGGTGCGTAGGCGCACGGAGCACGCCCCCGCCCCGGCGCGGCGCGCGCGCTCCTCGATCGCATCGATGTAATTGATGGCTCGGAGCCTGTACCGTGTTTAGACCATAGGGCTTTGTGCCGTTCAGTGCGCTATCATTTCGTAATTGAGAGAATGCGTATTGCGATGATGATAAACAATTCCTTCTTAAAACCGGAATACCTATGAAGTCAGAGGTTCGTGAAAGGTTCTTAATGACCACTCCAGATTATCTGACGTTACAATGCAGGGTTGTATTGTAAGATGATAGTCAGATTCATACCTTCAGACAGAATACAGTCTTTAACCGATGCTAATTGCTGGATATGAGTGGCCGCGGATTCAGTTGAGAGGCCTCTAAACTTATATTGTCACTTATATTTCGACGCTGTTGCAAACGACACGATCATTTGACAGGAGAATGCGGGTGGCTAGAAAAGAGGAGGCCTTAGACTAGAAATGGACTATAGGCTTACATGACAATCTTTTAAAACCTTGCTGCATCATTCTTTCCTGTACCAAAACAAATGAACCTTTAGTTGCAAACTCTGTTCTTTACTTTGATCAGATCTACGTACAGTCAACCAAGAAATTCAATACCCCCAAGACTCGATACAGAATGTACTCCTACTTCAAATAATACCTGTCAATACAATCAAGATCGTGCATCACTCCTATCAATAATACATACACTACTATTATCCGCCGGTTCTGTCCATCAAATGAAAGTGGAACAATTCCCTTGGGCATTATGAGCGGTTACTAAACTCCGTCGCTATTGACGGCGCGTGCGACTGGCCGCATAATTGACGCGTTGGGGACCTGAGACAAAGCGTTTTGTAATGTGAATGTATTATATTGGGTTTTCAAGTGATGTGGTCATTTTGTTGGGCTGATATTATAGGTATTATAACTATTCTGTGATACTCCGATCATGACGAGAGAAACTCTTTGTGTCAATCTAAATGACGAATTGTTCTATGCTAATTGTCTGAATCTCTCAGAAGCAGGGACTCAAACTGTAACCGTAATAATGTGTTTTTAAAACAGTTTCAACAGAAAAACACTTTTAGATGTAACAGATACAATAATGTTACCGAATCAAACTGTAACCTTTTATATGTGATAATAAGTGTTAATATGTGTAACTGAAATAATCAGTTATACAACAGACTGCGACTAGATTTCGGCTATCTAATTCTTATTAACCATAAATAAGTACATTGTAAAGGCAACGCTAAGTTTACCTGTTAAACACGTATTAACACTGTTAAACCTTTTATAGCTGTTACAGATATGTTACGGTTACACTTTTGTAAGTGTTTTGGGTTAACAATTGAAAACACATTTATAAGTGTTACATATTTGATTCTGTTACCAATTCAACATGTAACTTATACTTATAATTCTGTAACCTTTATGAAGGTGTTTTTAAGTCCCTGCTCAGAAGTGTGACTAATATTCCTCATTCCTCCTACTTTCAGATAGCGATCGAGAGTTTAGAGTAGTTGTAGTCTTATCATATTTAGGATTCTTTGTACTGACTCACATCTCACATTATCACTTTAACTTTTAATAGAGTTCCAGTAACATCAATTCACATCATTCAATCACATTGAATAAGTCGATATAATGCATACTACAGAAAACGAACACGATTGTCAACATATAACAACAGCGAGCAATGAACAACAACACAATAGTAACAACAGTATGAATGACAACAATGACAAGTGGCCGACAATCGTACACGTTCGAGTACGTGATGACGCGCGACTTGCGTACGCGCATCATTGTTTACACTTTCGTTACTTTTACTTTCAGTTGATAATAATAATTGTTCTTTGGTAGTTATGTGTTGTTAGCACTAGAATACGATTGGTCATAGTTTGAATTGATTTAAACCGGCTTAAGATAGAGGGAAGAAAATTATTTTAATAAAATATAGAAGTAGAATGATTGTTGGAAGGATATGCTAAGTGCTATATTCAAACCGAACACAAACGATTTAAAAATAACCTTACCCTACTTAAGGCTGGTGCTCCAGGGTAGCAGGGCGTTTTTGCAATTTGTAGGCCAGTGTAGGTTTTATGTTGATTAAAATATCGTTCGCGGCTGTAAGAGGTGTGTATTTACAGAAATATAATCATTAAAATCATCAATATAAACCTCCAAGTTCACAAAGGTCGAGGAATAACTTTAACCTTAAAAAATTTGTTCCTTGACCTTTATGAACTTGGAGGGTTGTATTGCAAAAAACGTAAGAAAATTTGAATTTCGCGGGCTACCCTGACGCTTTCACCTTAACGTATTTCTCTTGTATCATGGTAGCGACTAGAGCTACAAACATCTAAACTCACAGACACATATTTATCCCGTCACGACACGCAGCGCCAATCGCCCAGCCTGCACTGCGCCAAACGTGCCGTTAATGTTTACACGAGTCACCTTCAGAAACAGTCGGTCACACTTGAGATATCCACCCAGTCGTTGCAGCATAAGTCTTAGAGATTATTTTGCTGAAAATTACAATGGAAAATTTTAATGAGCACATTTCACTCGGCCTAAGATCTCCGAGAAGGCAAAAGCTTTTGAATTCAAATTCACTAAATCTAAAGCGCTTATTTAAATGCTCTTCTCATTACAACTGTTGTAATAAGGCCCCAAAGGCCTCCGGCAAGCGCTACATTACTAGCAACTGAAATAAATAAATCAGTTCTGGTAAGCACTACAGAAACGCAATGGAAGCCCTCGGGACATTCTCACACCGCAATGTACTGGGTATATTAATGGTATCCGTTGCAATAGTTTACTTGTAATTAACTTTTCAGCTGTTGCCAGGGGATGCAATATTGCCAATTGGCACAAAGAAGCATGGCAGTATTGGGAGTAGGCCATCTACGTTGATAATGATGTAAGCAACACGAGCACTAGACACAGTAGACACATCCCGTGCGAGTGAAAATGTGTTTGCACGTGTAGTGTAGCCCGTCTAAATAGTCTGTTCTTAGTGACAGTAACAAGAGAAAATAACTATCGTGAGGTAACTCAGAGGTTTCGGCACCGTAACGAATAACGATCAAAGCAGGCATTTTACTTTGTGTAATTTAATTGTAAGGAAGCTGTCTTGTAGATCTGCAGCCTGGAAGGGACACAAGAGCGAAAACGGCTGGCACGTGTTCTACGTCATTCGAAAACTACTTAGAAGTTTTTCATCGGTATATTAACAAGTAAAGCATTTCTTTGTGCAACCGCAAATGCATAAATACAAACCTTATTTTATAATGAAAACAATCAAACTTAATATTATAATGGAAACGATTAAAATGATTAAACTCCTCAAACAATTACTTGATTCTTTTGAACTCCCTGCTAATTCTATCCACAAAGCCGCCGATAGGCAGTTGATAAGCTATAGAACATAGAGATTTGTGGCGCTATCCCCGCATGCTGTACTGCGAATAGTAATTAAAGCTATCGGCCTTCGGACGACTATAACAGCTTAACAACTCTAATAGCTTGTTTACACCGTGTAATCATAGAGCGATCGCGGCTGATGCTGACTCAGATGGATAGGGCTGTCACTACACTCGGGATCCTTAGGCATGCATGAGGAAAACTCTGCACAGTCGACATTGCTATGCCGTATGCTTCACCTATTAAATGAAGCGTTTCATTTCAGTGGCAACTATGTTTTAACACTGTTACAAAATTAAGCTTAATTAATAAGAGATTTTTGATACCGTGTCGTCCTTTTGTTTTAGATGTAGTTTTGCTTCTACTTGAAGCTTGAAACTTTATAAATTGTTCACTACATAACGCCTTTAATACTTGCATATTTTTTAGTAGTTACATACTTGGAGCTGTACACTGTCTTATTAATAGAGAAGGCCAATCTACTAACCTTCTTTAAAAAAGTTGTAAAAGAAAGGCTAATCTTTATAGGTAACAGTTACTCTTAAATAAAATGTACGCAGCCCTAAAAAAGATGTGCTAGTCACTTGATATCGCTAAGTGCATGTAGCTGCACCCACACCGCACCGCCACAGTACTAGGTACACCGGCGCGGCGCAGGCGCATTGTCGCAATCATGTCAAGATCATACATCATGTCAGTGCTGGTGATTAATTGTGTATGTGCTAGACACAGATACCGTCGATATGAATGGACCACCCCTTATTCATAGCTCGTGGGAGTACAATGAATAATATGCACATACTTATTCACATACATTGTACTTAGTATGAATGGGCGCTACATAAACAAAAAAATATGATCAATGCTTCCCGAATGCTTGTGATTTACTTTCACACTGAAAAGTCTTTTTAAAAGCTAAAAGTCCAGTGTGTAAGGTTTTGCTGACCGAATTCTATTTATACAAAATATGTGACTTGAGAAACCCATTTGCACTGAACCCATCACACTCCTACCTTACTCTGAGACCACTTCCCAGTGGTTTGAACCTGATACCATAACCTGGCACTTCTGCCACACGAGCAGGGGGCGTGCTCATCGGATCATTAGCTGAGTAATGCATGTATTCGCCTTTGATCGCCGCTTCCTCCTCCGTTATTACCAGACTATTAAACGGACTAACAGCCCGACGCCCTGCTGGCGGGCATCGGTGACTGACTACCTAGACGCCAGTCTAGAACGTATATTTTATATTAAACGCATCCGGAATTACATGTAATCATACTCGTCGGTCATAGACAGTTTAATAACAAACAATATAAATACAATTATTTCTCTGTGTGAGATGATGATCAATGATCTTATACCGAAAATTATCAGTTGGCCCTCAGGGTGGGGTATGTCAGTCAATCAACTCAGCCTATTACAGTCCACTGCTGGGAAAAAGGCCCCTCCCAAGCGACGTTACACCACCTTCGGCATCCACACAAGTGATGTTAGTTTTCTATTTAGTCTAAATATCATTTAACCTACATTGTAAGTTTGATGCCGTGGAGTATTTCATAAATTCCAATTCGAAATCCTCTGTTTGCATAAAATACGTCAGCACTTCAGCAAGCTCATCAGCCGTACCGTACAACACTAGAACGAATGCTATTCTTTGATTGATCGTTAACTACAAACTAAACAGACATCGTTAGGCGTTTCCCTGCGCGCGCAGATTTCTAAACTCATTAGCTAAGAAAAAATCTCATTACGGAATTAAAAAACAGTCCATAATGGTCCAAGTATCGTTAAGATCCGGAAGCGTCTGCGATTCTTTAAATGTTTCGAAGAATATCAGGGAAACTGCTACATTACCGCGCTGGACGGCCAATTAACATTCCTAGTGATCTGGTAAAAAAATAAATAAATAGAGAATGTGTCAATCTGTCATACTACGCTAGCCATATAGACTATAGTAGCTGTGAGAAAGACTAGTGTTTTTAATTACGCATGCAAAAAATTTACGGTCAGTCGTATATGTCCCTAGAGTATTTTGAACATAATGTAACTTACTTATATCAAACTTACTTATTCCAAATTGCACAATATAGACTGACAGAACTGAGTGCGCGGCGCCATTTTCTTGATTCGAGGAAGCTCTTTGAATGCTCACCGCCAAACAACAATGGGCCCACACAAAGTAGATTGCCATCGACTTGCTAAAAAGAAGATCAATGCTCTCCCCTCCCATCTGCTAAGCGTGATGTGTGATGACTATGCCAAACTCCCTTCACAGGATAAATGTAGCAACCAAGTCTTGTCTTGTTGTCTTTGTAACAACCAAGAATAGAAAAAAAAAACTTGAGAGGTGTCAAGGGACACCCGGATGGAACGAAGTTCTTTCGATTAACTAGTGAAGGAATTGTAATAAAATTTTATTTTTTTTAAGTTATAATAATACTTTTTTATTATTAACAAATATAATGTTCACTCAACAAAAATAATCGTCGCGACACCACACTGTTCAATGCGAAATAGAAATGAAACAAACGCATTGCAACCTTCATTTATTTTTAAAAAGAAAAAAGTGTCGTGACAACTTTTTCGTAAGATTTTTTTCCGTCTAGCCCCCTTTCACAACGCGCGATAAGGAACTTCGTTCCAAAAACGTTTTTCGCTAGTGTAAATCATACGACGCAAGAATGCAAATCCATCTTAAAACTGTCGTACGTTGACAAGATACAAAGTTGTGGTTTACGACACTATAAAAGGTTAATTTACTCAAAGCACGGACCACACCTGTAGTTTGTCTGTTGTAACACATAACAGGTAAATTGCTGACATTAGCCGTTGTCCGCACAAGTGGCGGTGTCCTACTAACTATAGTGTAAGTACAGTGTAATGCTATAATTATCGCACGTGTTTACTAAAGCAATTGTAACGTGAAACTAATTGTTAGTACTGTGCTCCACTGCTTATGTATGTAGGTAGGAACTGTTTGTTGTATATGTTCTAAACGATTATGAGGAGCGGAAACCAGCCCGTTATACAATACAATACAGAACAACATACAGATAGGTGACGTAATTGAAGACTTCACGCCCAAGAGACACCAAATTATGGCTATACCTCATCTACCTGCACGGAATCGCAGCGAGAAACAAAGCGGGAGTGATATCTCACGCGGCAGCATCGACGATTCGCTCGGCAGGCCGCTGTGATTCTCTAGCAAATGACGGTTCTGAACAAAAGAAAAGGATAGGAGCATGGCAAAATGCGATTCCGTGCTGCTCTATGAGACGTTGCAGAGAGCCACAACTCATCGCGAATTTACTCACGCGAAAAAAACGCAAGTCGCGTCGAAAGTTGCATTGCTTAGGGTTCCCATTTTGACCCCTTGGATGTAGGAAACCCTAAAAATAAATCAAAAAGATATCATTTTTTTTTACAACTACATGCTTTCGTGATTTACACCCGCTCATAAACGTTTAGTGCTAAACACCTCGAATAACCCGTTATAATAAACACTCAATAAATCTTTTATCAGTTATCATTATCACGCAGCAAGATTTATTGAACTGAATCTGATTTCAATTTCAAATAGATAAGATGCTTATCGGTATTCAGACCAACAAGTTTAATAGCGTTTAGTAAACGAACTACCACTTTACCTTGTTTCCGAAAGACACCCAAAATGCATGGAGTAATGATATCTTTGACCACTTTGCTTCACAAAAATTACCCTTACTTGAGGTTCCAACGGGAAAAGTCTTATTGAGTGGTTTCAACAGGGATTTCTCAGTGGCGCCCAGGGAGTTTGGATTTATGCCTGGTTGATGGCAATAGGTTCAACCCTGCATTGGAATTACCTAAATATAACTGTCGAAATATGGGTGTACTATAAGGGACACCTCTGCCAAAGAAATTAAAGTATTAATTTAAAATAAAACCATCAAATACCAAAAAACATTGAAAAGGAATGCCTGAAATTGTTAGATTTACGATTTAAAGTGTGCATTAACTCCGTAAGAACAATAAATTGGTAGCACACTGAATCTAAGCTTTCTAATTATTTACGTAAGCAAACAAAATGTGAACTATGTTCGCAATGAGCTTCGTTAGTGTGTCTTATTAATCTGCACTATAATTAAATAAGAGAGAGCGCATAATTTCGGAATTACCTTAAAACTTATTCAACCGATACTTATGATGTTCATTTGGTAGAAAGTTTGGGAAGACGTAAGATTCTGACAATTAATGCGAATGAAAAGTGATTGGTGATTGATGGAGATTTGACATTTCCGAGGTTAAGTTCATCACCTTAATCCTGTTTTCCCTGAAGGGTTGGGCAGTGGTGTGTCAATTTATGTAAGGCTGCTCGTGTAAGAGGGGGCAAGACTCTGGATGGTAGAATAATAAACTATATGTGTGGAACACATTGGACCTCGTGGCTAAATAAAATCAGCCGCTCGAGTCAATCTTTATGTTAATCCATGCTTGTCTAGGTTGGTCTGTGGATGGGTGACCGCCCATAACATACCGAGTTTCCTCCATGCCTCGGAAAGCACGTTAAGCTAATCTTTGACAGACGTTACAGGTATTCAGAGGCCCAAAAAGTCTGACAACTAGTCTTACCAAGTGGTATCGTATTACCCAGTATTAACTGGGTTGTGGAGGTCAGATAGGCAGTCGCTCCATGTAAAATACTGGTATTTAGCTGCATCCGGTTGGACTGGAAGCCGATCCTAACATAGCTGGGAAAAGGCTGGGCAGATGATGATGACATCTCATTTTTTAAATTAACTTTGTGTCGGTATCGTGGTGGTGTACTTAATACTTAATCTGTTGCAATTCACGAAATTGAAGAAACGACTTGATCCTCGTATTAATTTTAATAGATTTTTCAAATGTTATCCCTACGATTCCTTCAACAATACTAAACAAAAACGACAAGAAAAACAAGAAGCATAATAACCTCTGAGTGACGAATGAAGCCGCTAGGCAGTAAGAGCCGGTACGTTAGCATTCAGCTGCGTCTATAAAAGGAGTGCCAATAAATAGGATTCCCCTGACGGCAGGCAGTCAGCCCCGTCAGGCAGTCAGGCACGTCATGGCTGAACAATGGGACGCGGCTGCTATTCCGCTAATAACGTGAAATCTGACGGCGATGTGAAATAGAAAGCCGTGGTATGGCATGCGCGTGCACCGGCGATGGCTGGCCGTGGTCTTGGTGAGAACGGGTAGCGAATTGTGTTTTGGGATCTTCAAAACTAGCTATGGGCTTAGAGAAGCAACAAAATGTTGATAAATGATGTTTTCAAGTTAGTTTTATTTATTCGTTTTGTTTGTTTTTCATGCCGCGTACAGTACCTATTCCTGGACCTTTGGAATCTCTTTTGTTCGGCACCCTAAAACTGTTTGATAGTCCTTGTTTCCGGTGAATGTCTACAGAGACATGACAACTTAACAACTAGAAAAACCATTACCCAACCATGTTGGGGTTCAATTCCAGTCTATCTGGACGCTCCTGAAAATGTCAAATACTGGTAGTATTTCACGGGCGACTAGAAAGAGCGTAAACACTACTTTTAAAAGCAGAAATTACCAAAAAAATGTTCCTCGCTTTCCGCTGTCACTATAGCTTCACTCTGTATCGACTGTCAGGCAGTCCGGGCTGATAATCTTTATAATGAAGCGCGTGCGCACCGGCAGTTTAACATTGATCCAGTTCGCCTGAAACTGGGCCTCGATCGTAATTGTGTTAACTACTTAGTTGGAGGTGTAAGTAGCGTACTATGAAGGTCAATTAGTAAACTACTTAGTTAACAATATATGTAGCTAGTGTAAGGTATAAAAATAAATAGCTACTATAGTATCTGCAGCCGGTTTCGTTTATCTACTGCTGTGGTTTGTTGTTGTTGGTTATATTTAGAAAAAAAACGGGAGTATATTTCGTATTTTTATGACCTTGATGATCGACACTATCAACAATCACACATCTTATATTTTGTGTTAACAGTAACTGACATTAGCAATTTTAACAAATCATGTCTAGGAAAGATTGCCACATTACTTTATACGAAGTGCTGTTTTATAGCTCACTTATCTATATTCACATTAAAATTCTTCTCCTCAAGTCTCGCTTTAAAGCATTAACTGTTAACAAGCCTGCTCCAGCTTGTGACCGCGACATCATAAACTCAGTTTTACGGCTTTCATCTCCGGGGTATAATTCGGCATCACGCCCTCTTCCCGTTAGCCAACACCCCGCACCCCGCACCCCGCACCCCGCACTCTCAGTGCAACATGCAAATAATCACCGTTATAGCTCTGAATATACTGACAAGTAAGTACAGAAAGTCTGTTTTGAACAATGTCTCAACACCTAAAGTTGGCACTTTCTTGGTGCATTATCAGTCGTTTTCAATGTCTGATTCTACCTACTATTGGCAATGAAATTCTTCTTTTATTAAGAGCTCATGGCTAAATAATAGCAGCCGCTCGGCTCGATCTTTAGGTTAAGCCGTCAAGCCGTGCTTGCCTAGGTTGGTCTGCGGACGGGTGACCACCCAATACATATCGAGTTTCCTCCGTGCTTCAGAAAGCACGTTAAGCAGTTGGTCCCGGCTGTCATTTGTAGACCTTTGACAGTCGTTATATAAATGTAACGACTGTTCAACCAATCTTGCCCAGGGGTATCGTATTACCCAGTACTAAGTGGGTTGTAGAGGTCAGAATGATAGGCAGTCGCTCCATGTAAAATACTGGTATTTAGCTGCATCCGGTTAGACTGGAAGCCGAATCCAACATAGTTGGGAAAAGGCTAGGCAGATGATGATTATCTTCTCCGTTCAATAATACAATGTATTAATATTCGTCGTATGATTAGATTATTAAACTGTGGATGACGACTCTCAGAAATAGTTTCAAATCTTTGTGTACGCTACGTGAAGAAGCCTTATCAATAACATCTGGGACGTCTCAGTGTCAACAATTGTATCAACTTTGTCTTCTGTATTCATTATACTGAAGCTGCACCGTTTTAGGGCACACGTGCGCCTGCGCATCGATCGTGATCAGTGGAGCGGCGGCGGCGCGCGGCGTGGCGGCATCATACATTAAACATGGCTCTTATCAGCCAGCTGTGCGGGGCGCACGACACTGCTGCATATTATAAATGAGGGTTCAGATCTTGAAGTCACTGTATTTGTGGAGCTTCTGTAACTTTTCAATGGTACTGAAAGACAAGGGGATCAACACGTATGTAATCTGAAGTGACTTATTAAGTAGTACCAGGCGCAGTGGTTCAGGAACCAACTGCAACGAAATCTAGCTGTACTAGCTACTAAATCTCTTTAAATTAGTGTTAAAGGCTACTAGCCTAGGTAAGTGTAGGTGTCAACGAGTTGAATATCATCAGCTTAGTAGGGAATCTAAAACAAGTAGCTAGGGCATCAAAATTGTTGAAAATTATCCAGCACATGACACCTCTAAAATCTTCTTCTTCTAATCTAATCTTCTAATCTAGTATATAAAATTCTCGTGTCACAGTGTTAGTTACCATACTCCTCTGAAACGGCTTGACCGATTTTTATGAAATTTTTTATATGCATATTCAGTAGGTCTGAGAATCGGCTACTATCTATTTCTCTATTTCTATTTCTATCATGCCCCTAAGTGATAAGGGTTATCCACCCCTAACATTTTTTAACAAGAAATAATTGATATGGCAAAACAATGTTTGCCGGGTCAGCTAGTTAAGATATTTAATTAAAGAAGTAATGTTCATAGTACCTAGGTAATTACTTTAATCCCTAACGAAGCCTTACAAACGCAACCTCTGCAGTTCAAGGGCACACGAAATAACAACCTAATTAAATAATCATTTGTTTGTTTCAGCAAACTCTGGAGGCAGGCGGCGGCGGCGGCGGGGGCGGGGGCGGGGTCAGCAACCTCGAGAGCCTGGAGGCAAAGGTCAGTGACCTCTTCTCCATATTCACACGTCGGAAGTTCGTATCTAGAGCATTACGTCATTGATAATTGATGAGTAGGATTACGTCATTGAAAGGAGCATTTAGAAGGTGGTAATAAAGGTTCGCCAAACCGGTACAGACAGACTGCAGACACGCGGAACGGAACCACCGGACTTTGAAGGATATTTACTGAAACATCTGTAAGGATCCGGGTATCCGTAGCCTTTATGCTGTCCATAACTAACTACGGTACCTTTTTTAATTTTTGTAGTAAAATAAATAATTACCAATTCATTTTCGCAGTCATTATCGCTACGTTTACATATCTTTTATGAGGGAATAAATAATCTTTCAATAATTTACTGCAGTTTTACGAGACACTTGCTATAATTTACACAAATATTCTCGTACAAACCCATAACACAAGTAGCAGAGAAACTATACTCCATGACTCTATGAAATATAGTAATTACAGTGCCTACTGGACTGAATCAATACCGCGAACACTTTCACACATCTCTTAGAAAGCTGAATATACATATACAAGTCATACATAACTGATACTAAATGAATGAAACTGATGAAGTTGAAAAGTTGTTCAAGCTATCATCCAATTTACGTTTGTGGTACAAAAGACATCAACGCGCACGCACCGTTGAACTCCCTTCTACGTAGTGATTACATAGTTGTAGGAAGCAATAAATATTATTGAAACTAGATTAAACATGTCAAAATGTATAAAATATTGCTAAGGGTTCGTTACATCTTGAATTTAGAAAGGAATCATTTTGCATGTGTTAGGTAAAGGTCCTTACACATTGGGAAACCGAATTAGCCCTCGTCGATTTTGGATTGAGTTAACTTCGAACATACAATCGAGAAGTTATGGCTCGTATACTGGGAGAAATCAGTCTGATATACCAACAAACACTTTAATAAAGTCTATAGGATGTTTAGCTAGCTAACTAACCCATGTTGTTTAAAGATTGATCAACCATCTTTTGTCTCAAATTATTGCTCTTTTGAAATTAATATGTTTTCATGTTATATTTTTAGCTTTTGCCACCGGCTTCACCAAAGTGGACATCAAAAACATGCATACTTGAAAAGAAGTATCCTATAACCTAACCTAAATTTTATGCCAAATCTTTCACATTTATAACATTTGTATGGATGTTTTCATTCACATTACGTCTGCTCCAGATCAATGTGTTGATTCCTCTACAAATAATTAAATCCGTAGCTAGATAGCGTTCCATGTTGCGTGCGTAACATCCTGAAGATAAGTGCATATATATTTATATTAACTGCGTCTATTTATCTAGTGTCTGGCTTTCGCGGCCATTTCAATATGATTAGCATCTCGCTTCCTCGTAAGGGAGCAATGATATGATACTCTGATTAATTTAATATTATGATTAAGTGCTTGTGCATGGACGGCTTAATTTCTTGACTGCTGATTTAAACAAGGATATTACTTGTCTAGAGGAATGTGTGTGGATTAAGCTATTGACACAACTCAAGCCAGAAATCACTGTTATAATTTAAATTCAAGCAAACCTTCATGGTAAGATTTACTAATTGACTAGTTCTCAACCCATTTTTCAATTCCATAAGAACCTAATTAAAACCCCATTTTTTAAAGTTGAATATTAAAAATAGTAAAAAAAAGACAAAACAAATCATTCGTTTCCCAGCATCTTTCCAATGTTTTATATAATTAACAAACAAATCCAAACACTCCTACACTTCTGCTAACATAAACTAACACCAGTACATTATCTGCCGACGCTACAAGTAGTCTGGCGACAATTTGTCGTGTCGCGCGACAGGGCGGCGACACGCGCGACATACACGACACGGGATTTATAGCGATGTCGCAATACCGGACTGTTTGCACTCGTCGTGCTAATTAAGATGGGCTGATTAACACGCACTTATAGGGATGATGAGGGTGAGACATTCCTTATTGGATTAGGGAAGACTTTTTAATTAGTTTTTTTATTAGTTTTGTATTGGGCCGGTAAAAGCAAATATTTCTCTGAGTGTTTTCTTTTCTAGTTTAAATAGCTCATAGATCTTTGTCCGTTTGACGATGATGATGTCCGTTTGTGATCTTTGTTCGTTTTTTTTAACTCACACCTTTATATCATGTCCAACATAAATAACAAGTACGAAATGTATGTACCTGTATGAAAATCATTAAATCTCAGAAATCTTGTTTTACCATAATGCTGTGTAAACATTTCAAAAATTTGGTGATCAGCCGACTTATTTGATATTCCTACTGAACTCTATACAAATACTAGTTCTATCAACAATATAATACTAGAAACCTGCCCCAGGGAGACAAACAGCAACCTATCACGATGAGAGAACCTGTACCATCCACACAGCCTACAGGGGCTACAGGCGCGGGCGGCGCAGGCGCAGGTCTTCGTAATGATGGGGTATTTACGGAACGAAAGCGATGCTAGTGTTGAGTCGATAGCTCGCGGCAATTCCTTCATAAGCTATGGAACAGTGGTGTTGCGGTTATAAGAATGGTATTAGAGGACAAGTTAGTGACTGTACTGATCGACGTGGAATCTTCAGCAGGTCACATAAACCTTTATACTCGTATCTATGCGAAAAATACAACAATCATCTCGTTTAGTTTCAGAAGACGTGACTCGACACGCCAAACAAAATGCAATAAATGAGTTGAAACGTGATCAGCTCCAGCCAATTCAGTGTCGACAAGTGTGGAAGGTCCCTAATATTGGCCCTTTGATTCTCACGATAAAACATGATGTCATCTCAGATCTGGGTGACAAAATTGACCTTTAGGAGATCGATAACTTATTAAATTGTGAATCATCCACACGAAATTGCAACTTCAAAAGCTGTTTATTGATCTATTCGTAAATTACAGCAGTATATTTATCCATCTTAAAGGTAAAAAAAAACAAAGTTTTGTTTCTGTTCTGAAAATTTCCTTAGTTTTCATACGTTGTTTCACAAACATGGTCATTTATCCATATTTAGAACAAGCATTCCAATAAATACCTGCATAATGCAACACAATGTTATTGACAGTTAAACACGAGTTTGTCGTATCACAACATCTTTACAACACTACTTTAAAAATACACAGCAAACCTTTAGCAATACAATCTGCCTATATCATAGCCATCTCACATTACTGAGGGAGCTAAGTCCCGCATGCATATGCAATTACTCGCCAATTTATTGCCAGCAATAGTTTTTGCATTTTATCTTCGCATCTGACTGTCAGTAAAACGTAAATGTCCCATCCCTTTCTCTCTACAGCAATTAGCGTAGGTAGGAATGAGAGTGATAGATAAGATTTAGCCGAGAGATGTTCGATATTTTAGTGTGATATTATAAGTGGTGCAGTTATACAAATGATCTTTGGGAATGTGGGACTATTTGAGGTCATCAATGCAGGACGAACGATGAACTGGCGACTAGTGGTGAGTAGCGACAGTCTGCATGCTGTCTTGTTAATGTATAAGGCTTTAGTTTCAGTGCCCTCGCTATTTATGCTTATTGTAGTTCTAAGGAACTACTCTATGAATAGATTCGAATTATCGTCACATCAAAAGCTATCATAATGTTTGTAAGCAAAACAAATTCGTGAAGCGAATGGTAGTAGTGAGTTCCCACAATGAAGCAAATAAACTTTCATATAGATTTTAAAGCAAAGGATGTGACGTGAGCTCAAAGTTAATTGGTTAGTCGAGTGAGGGACACTTTTGTAGAAAATAGGATATTGAAGTAAAAGTAAGTGGTTATTAAGTTTGTAGGAAGTGCGAGTGTCTGTCCGTGTGAAGCCCATTTCTCTGGCAATCCAGTTCCCTTAACTTTAATCTCGCTGCCCGGTTCACAGTGGCATCAGATGGAATCGCTTTCAATTATACAATTTGTTAAGCGACGCGCAGCGCAAGCGCAGCCGGCGGCTTTTTGTTCTCAATCGATTATGCTCGATTCATTATATTCCAGTATCGATTTCGCGCCCGACATTTATTGAATTAGTATTCTTTTTATTTATTTTAATGTTCATCTTTTTGTGTAGTTTCTTTAAGTGTAAGTTATGTAGCGTATGGCTTGGAATATTTTGTTTTTCACCTAGATAACGCTTGAAAGTCAAAATCTAATACGAAGCTACTTGAGGACTTAACTAGAGATATCACTATTAACGATTGGACGGCTATTGCACTCATAGATTTGAAAATGTTCTCAAAGAGCTGTGTCACGAATTCACGATTTTGCTGTGCAATTAAAAATGCTCTACCTACCTATCCAGTAATATGAAAGTTGAGCACCAAACAATACTACGTCTGTTGACTAGCAATGTGTAAACACGTGGGTTAGGTCGACTAGCTGAAGATTTATCGACCAAATCTGTCAATACATAAGGGTGTAAAAAACCTCATAACGACGCCGAAAGGTATTTGTTCTACCCGTCATTGCGATCATTTTTTTGTTCTACACCATACCTGGGAAGTGAGAACCTTCTAGTTACGGAGATATTGGGGGTCAAATTTATTGTAAGATTTTTACTTTAAACACCTCCACGACCCCCGTACTATTCAAGCCATCCATCAGCACAATGTTTTGAGTGCGTTACATTGAGTTCTACCACAAAACATGATTTTTCACTCCAAAAATAAAAGTAATTTCTCAGCAATAATTTTTGCGTAAAGTAACTTAGTTTGTATGTTCAGAATGCTTGGTTGACGGCTTCGTGATGAGGTTGTTTAGAACCTGTATATAACAATCACTTAGTACTTTACCTTGAAAAATAATTCACAGCATCTCACAGTCAACCCTTCCCAAGTTCATTAGCCTACATAAAAACAATAGCACGTATGTCCAAACCACATATTATTCAATCAACGCATACAATCTCGTCGTTATCGAAGGCTGTGTATCGTATGAGCCTGTAATTTGTGGGAAAAAAGGGCGGCGATATACTTGCGGTACTTCCCATACAATGGGTGGGAACCCAGTGATAACTGCTATAAATATAACTTGTATGTACTTGGCTGTAAATATAAATACGCATCTAAGGAAGTTGGTGCATTGTGCGAGGAGAATAAGCACATGGACAACGCAAAATGTTGGTCTGACGTATGTCTATCTCTGTCTAATTGCCTGCATAATGACAAGACGGAAACGATTTGGGGCCAGAAATATTTGAGTTACAATAATGTATAGGTCGTTTTCGACCACCAGTTGTTGTTTTGTTCTGACAACAGAGCTAGTTTCATAATGTTCTAATCTAGCCTTCTAGCCGATACAAAAAAGTTCGCATCTTTAGTTGACTTTGGACTAATGGTGGCCAATTTACCCATCTACAAACTTGGTGGATAACACAATGCTTTATTTTAAATTGCTTCCACCAAGCCATTCATTTTAAAACCTCTCACCTAAATCATTTATATTTTCTTCGTGTACGCACCACCTAACATTAATCGGTGCGAGATCGTTATGCGCATGCGTGGCCATAAACCCAATGTTGTGCCAATCTCACGCGTGATCTGCGCACATTCCCACCAGTAACCACGAGATAATCTCTCGCATCTCATCGCTATCATATGTAAGCAAGCACCAACTTGTAATTATACTGTAGGGCACGGATCTAATTCTAACTGATGGCTAATTCATACAATTTTGCAGTGCGACAATTCAACACATCATTCGAGTAATACATTATAAAAGTAAACTGTCTGTCTGTTATCTTTTCAGGTCTTAATTTCTGAGCGCACTACAAAGACCACGCACTGGTTACGACATGGGATACTTTTCACCTATGGGGATAATTCAAAGGGCAAAAGCTATCCTCGTATAAAGTAAATGCACAACGATCTGTGCGCAATGCAGTCGCTCTAAATTGGCTCAAGTTTATCAGCTATGTCCTGTCCTGTGTGTTTATAAAGCATAGGATGATCACATGTAAGGAGCAGAGCGTTACGGAAACATTAATTTAAATAAATAACTGTGCTAAATCAAATTATAATTGTTCGTTCTTAGGGGTATTTAATTATTTAATATTTCTACACAAAACTTTCTCACCGATTAACTATTTCTGAAAGGTTAAAGCTACCTAATCGCTTGTAATCACATAATTGGAAGTTGGTTTTGTCTAACAGAAAATCAGTTAAGTAACAAAATATTTAAATTAATTAAAAACTCGAGTTAGGTATTTGTATTTAATTTCTGTGTCTCGGCTGTATTGTTATTACTAAGTTTAAACAAAACGGTACCTAATATTTACATCCAAAGTAGTCTAAATACCCATTATCAATTTAAATTGAACCGTCATGTTCAGTCTTTGTCTGTACAATTGAAACAAACGCTGCCGTGTGGAACGAGGCGTGCGCCGGCGCAGGTAGTGGCACGAACAAACGACTTCAACGCGCACCACCTTCTGGTAGAGTCGAACACAAGTCGGTGGCAACACTTTCTTTACCTTGTCTTAGCCAAGACCTTTTCCTTTCATATCGTTCCTCACACAATCCATGAATCTTTAATCTTCTGATTCTTTCCCACTTCGTCCATAAACATCGATTTTCCCTAACCTAACCTAACCTAACGGTTAAGAGTTAGCGAAAATCGATGTTTGTCCGCTAGGCCATGCTAGGGTTACCTAGAATGGCCTAGCGTAGTACAGACTATCAATAGAATAATGTGATGGTTTATAAAATGGGTATAAAAAGACCTTTAATGAAACTTCTGTTTACCCCGTCATTTCGATATTTTTTTTGTTCTGGGAACTTCCTAATTACGTCAATATGGGAGGACAAAGTTCCAACTTATTCACAAGTAAAGGAAAATACTAGTTACTAGTTCTAACCCTCAATTGGACGTATTTAAGGTAACAACTAGTATTTTTTTTGACATTCAAGCAATCCATCAGCATAATATTTTGACCCTGTTACACGTGATTTTTCACCCCCAAAAAGAAAAGTGGTTTCGCAGCAAAATTTTGCGTAGTGTTTACCTACTAAGTTTGATGTATAAAATGCTTGGTTGAGTGCTTCGTGAAGAGTTTGTTTACACCTTGTTGCCACTGACGCGATGACGTTCCACCTACTGTACCCGGTATAGAAGTTTAATGAATATAATATAAGAAACCTAGCTGCAGCAGTAGCTATTTATAATGATAACATAACTAAACATTAAGTATATTGCGACGACTTAATACCCTTGCTTGTCCACTGCACATTAAAACGATCTCTATCTTTCCTTTTATTTTGAATAGCATGGTATAACATACCATTACTTACGTTGTAGTTATGTTCGTTAAGATTTAACATACAAATGGCCGTGTTTAATTTGCTATCGAAATAAACGATCTGGAACGGTCAAGTCACCATTACAGCACGTAACGACTGAGAAAACTACGGTTAACAAGAGGCTACGAAAATCTTGAGCGGCGAGAAAATTAATTACCTAACATTCTGTGCCTCGATTGTGTAAAACACTTTCTATCATGATTAACCAATGTGAACCATTATGACCACCTTCATTTATGTTTGAAAATCCATAATTTATCTGACAACGTAAATTGAACGTCGCGTGCGTCGTTGAATTGTGGAAATGAGAGACATTGCTATTATAAGTGTACCTCGCAATAACCACGCTGATACCTGATTTCTAAGCACTGATTTCGAAAATAAATAAACTTTAAGCTCTATGTAAGAAACCTCTCAATTAGCATAGACGTACGACTTCCAACTGAAACGTAACTTAGACATTCAACTTAAACATAACTTAGCAAGTCTCTTAATTAAGTTAGTAAAGCCGAATGACGTGAAGCAAGAACATAAAGTGGAGAGTGAATGAATGAACGAATGGCTATATACATCCAAGGGGAAGGGACATTTGTTTGGCTGCATGTCGTACCATCGAGTTATGTCTTTTGGGAGGCTCGCCAGTTTATGGCAAAGACTTTTTAGTGAGACTTTGCTTGTTTAGTTTATATATGTATTTATAAGGAAACAGCAGACATGTTCATTCTGAGAAAATAACTGAGTGTGATTTACGATTTAGCACATACACTAAAACATCGTCAAATACCTGAAACACTTACATTGTAATTTCTGAAATGAAGATTCCTTCACTCATAGCAAACTGAAAACAGCTGAAAGGACGACCAAGCGACTGCCTACTTTTATCGAATTTATTAAAACACAATTCTGATAAAAGCTCTAATTTGATCAACATGTTTGCTTGCTCAGATGGCGAGTATCGAGGTGTCCCTGGCAGGTTCCCGGCGCCGCAGCGCAGGCGCACGTGACGTCACGCGCGAGTTGGACGCGTTGCGGACCGCGCTCACTGACAAAGATACGCTCATACAAAGGTATTGTTGTAATTACACAAGATTAGCTTTTTTATCATTAAGCTCTTTAATAAATCGGCCAAATGTAGGGAATAATTTAAGGTATAAGTAACAGGGTCAACAGGGTTACAGGGTGTAATGTTTCTCATCCTAAAACACCCAGAATTGGTTGAATTCAGGCTGTGGCTATTTGCCTCCTAAATCAAATGTAATTTTAAGTTGCATTCTTATGACTCCTTAATATTGAACCACCATCTTTCGTCAACAGTCTAAAGAAGCAACTAAGCGCCTCCCTAAGCGCAGCCCTACTGGCGTCCCCCACGGCGTCCCGCGCCAGCTCCCACGAGGACCAGGCCGCTGCCCTGTCAGCTGACGAAAGACGAGCCCTGGAGGAGAGAGCCAATGCTGTGAGGAACGATCTGGACATGAGGAAGGCTAATATACAGGAGCTGAGGAGGCGGCTTGAGAAGACGCATGTCACTGAGTAAGTACATACAGATATTAAGTTGTCTTTACTGTTTTGATTTTAGACCTTGAAGAGGAAAGCTATTGTAGTTCTCAACGGGTATTTTAGTCTTTACGAGTCCTGAATCTTTTTAATAAGAATCTGGTTGTTATTTAGGTATCTATCACAGTCATATTCTTCTAAAGATTCTTCTTAATTGTTGTGGTTATACTTATTACTTACTAAAAAAAAAATGGATGCTGTGGACGCTTCCAATTTTTACTTCTCATCATTTTCTGCCAGTAACATCGACACGCGGATCCAGCAAGCGGAACTGCAGTACAAGCTGGGCCGCGAGGAGTTGGAGCTGCTGACCCTAAGCGAGCAGGCGCGTGCGCTGACGCAGCTCATCGAGCAGGCCGACGCCGCCGCCAGCAGGAACCACCGCGCCACCCTGTACAGGTAAGCAAGCCATGCAGATTTAGCCTCTGAATGAAAACATAGCACTGTATTCAGTTTCGTGTCCGTCCTGCTAAAAGGCTGAGACGAACAGCAACATCACATTTCTGCGCATTGAAACGATGCTTGAACGAGCTAAAATTTTTGTGTACTTTCTGTATGATATGATAAGGATCCACCACTTCTTCACGGTTGCTTTTAAACATATTTCAATTACTGTGCCCATGCATATCCTAGCGAATCAGGCAATAAATATATGTGGCTTTTACGATGTTGGAATCTGAACTCACGCCGGCCATTTTGCCTTATTGCTAACGTTCCGGTTCATGACTTCTGTTAACCACTTTGGTAACTTCTTTTGTCTCGATGTTATGATTGTTTTTGATGAAAATCAATTCCGGCAAAAGCTAGATGTGTCAGAGTTGAACCATTAATCACTCGTAAGAAGAAAGCCCGGGAACCTTTTTGTTTGTTATCTCATTGCCGGATCGCGTGCGCACACGCCCCAGATGACATTATATTGTCAGTAGGAACGCGTTTTTTTTTTTTTACTTATTTTTTCCTCCTTGACTCTGCCTGTAAAGAGCAAATTAATAGTACATTATGGTACAAGTGTGTAATGTTGGTGATTACCGCCGAGGCGCCATTGAGAACCGAGCCGTTAGGCGAGGTTCTTAAGAGAGCCGAGACGGTAATCATCAACACACACGTGTATCATACGACGTTTTTCAACACACTTGAGAATAAAATAATACTAAAAATAACTATAATTTCAACAGTGAAAACGAGTTGAGAATTTTTTTTCGCAATGGCGGGAATAATTCATCAGTTTTCCTATGCGCGCGCATCTAACAATGGCGATCGCCCATAGACTAAAAGAATGAGGTTCCTTTTTTTTGGCTTTTCGCGGATAGCGTTTCAGCCACGTACGAAATGGGGAATTCGAAGTTTTATAATTAAAAAAAAAGTAAAAAAAAAGAAAACAAAAGTTGCATTTGAGTGAAGGTTTTATTTATTAAAAACTTATAAGTTGAAATTATCTATGTAGATACGAAGTTGTATGAAATGAGCAAGCAATAGGTACATTAATTTATTTGTACTATTGAACACGATCTTTTTTGTATCGAAACTTTTTTAAGAACAAAGCAATTCAACCAATAAAATAAAAAAAAAACCTATAACTCACTTGTGAATAATAGCAATGAAAAAGTCACAGTTTGATTACAGGTGTCATTATGTGCCTAATTGCGGTGAAATTAGAGCCACTTTATGAGCAAGTGTGTTGAAAAAATAGTTATTTGTTATACAAGAGTGCAAAGTTGTTTTTTAACCGCGTGTTCAATTTTGATGACCGAGCAAGCGAAAGAGTCTAAAATTGAGTCACGAGCGCAGCGAGTGATTCAAAACTTAGAATCTTGAGCGTTAGCGAGGAATCAAAAGAACACGAGGTGAAAAATCTTTGCACTCGAGTGCAACACGTAACTTTTCATCCAACGACCATACAGCCTATAGACGCCTAATACACGATCTAACGCACGAAAAATATTCTGTCAACTCGCTGAGGTACGAGGTACGCGAGGGGGACGGGGTACTGCTTTCTGATTGGCCAATTCAAGGTCATTGCATTTCACTAGGGATGGGACAGTTTAAAATCAAACAAGAAAGTATCGATATTTTTTAACTGTAGGCATAATAAAATAGGTTTTACATACTTTACTTGCATTAAATTACCTCCTTTATTCTAATTACGATTGAATCATGTAGGTAAAATATCTGAAGTTAAGTATATGAACTTAGTAGGCGGCGACGGTTTTTCATAGGGATAAAACAATCTTCGGTAAAATGACGTGAACATATTAATAAATAAATAAATGTTGTAATTTTTAATTATTAAAAATATATTTTTTGCATAAATAAATAGTTATAGGTTTTATTTTTTGCTTTATCGATAACAGAGGTGGTCGTACGATTTGGAACATCACTAATTATGTTAAGGGGCCGGCGGAGCATGCGTTTTTCATACAAACGTAATACCAAAATAATATGAAAATCAAACATATTCTTAAGGTAGTGTGTATTTATTTCGATTGTATTACAGAATATCTAGGTTCCCAAATGTATTTTTTGAGAGGACAATGATACAAAGACGAGATATAGGGAATTTAAAATTTCTATAGAAAACTTATTTTTCTTATAACTCTTGTTAAAATCAGTGTCTAATCAAAATATATATTTGGGAACCTAGATATTCGGTAATTCAATCGAAATAAATACACACTACCTTAGGAATAAATGTTTAATTTACAAATTATTTTGGTATTACGTTTGTATGAAATACGCATGCTCCGCAGGCGTCTTAACGTAACATCGAGGAAAAGAGATAGAGAAAAAAGTACTTTCAAAAGAAAGGGACGCAATCTTATAAGACATCAAGTATGACCAGTATAAGATGAACTCCGATTAATATTGTCAGAAATTTAATCTAATTTAGATTATGGAACTTTTAAATTACCGATGAAATGTGATACCGTCTTTCAGGAAACTTGAAGTGCGGCTTTCTTTATCACACCAACGTATTATACACGGGCCATATTATGACTATTTTCTCGATTTTTAAAGGAGTAATGCGGAAGTGTTTGCGGGTCACAGGAGTGGTCGAAACTAATTCGAACTCGGTGAGTGACGACGGCTATAAGATTTATACCCCTTATGTGTCGCCTGTTATTAGGAGTCTAGAGGCTGTATGGTCGTTGTTTTCATCCCACCTCAGCGAGGAAATGAATAAACGCAAAAAAAAATGCGCATTATTAACAAATTCAGTTAATTCTGTTGGCGTCAAATAAACTTCCTCGTCGCTAGATAATGTGATCATTTTAGGTTTTTCACTTGTTTTCAAGTTGGATTCCTTGTTTTTATAATAACCTAAGGTGTTAACAATATGACGTGAAAAGAAAATGGCGCGCGCAAAACATATAAAAAAATTCCACCAAGAAGGTTCAGAGTCTGAGTTCTTAACAAATTAAAAAAAAATATGATAAATTTGGCACCATAGAGGTAGAAGTAAATAGGTTTAATGATGTTTTGAATTCACATGCTTAGTGCACACGATGTTCAGAAGAAGTCTTAGACGATAAAACCGGCCAAGAGCGTGTTGGGCCACGCTCAGTGTAGGGTTCCGTGGTTTCCCGTCTGTCACAATAAGTGTTCAATCCAATCCGATTTTAATAATTCTTTTTTTGTTTGAAAAAAGATACGTTCAGGATAATAAAATATGTAAACGAAGTTAAAAAAAATGCTTGCATATACGATTATACTACAAACTTAGTCCAGAAATTATTTTGTACAACTTTTTGTCTTTTTTGTACAAAAACTGTTGTTTCCATCCAAGTTCAAAATGATTTTCCTAGAAAGTCCTTATAAAGTTCTACTTTTCAGATTTTTTTCATATTTTCTAAACTTATGGTTCAAAAGTTAGAGGGGGGGACACATTGTTTTTTACTTTTGGAGCGATTATTTCCGAAATTATTGACATTATCAAAAAATGATTTAAGTAAACCCCTATTCATTTTTAAAATCCTTTCCAACAATATATCACACGTTAGGGTTGAAATTTAAAAAAAAAACACTTCCCACTTTACATATAGGGGGGCTACCCTAATAAAACATTTTTTTCCAATTTTTATTTTACCACTTTGTCGGCGTGATTGATACACATAATATATTGTTACCAAATTTCAGCTTTCTAGTGCTAACGGTCACAGAGATTAAGCGAGGACGGACAGACGGACGGACAGACAGACATGGCGAAACTGTAAGGGTTCCTAGTTGACTACGGAACCCTTTTTTTTTAGTTTGGGAAATCATCAAATGACTTCTCCCACTCTGGGCGGAGCGGGAGGGAGTGTCAGACTTTTACTGACTAAAACCCATCCATGTTCCTTCCTCGCCCTTTATGTTCCGGGGTCGCGGTATCTCTTTCGAATAGGCCCGCAACCCCGGCAGACGACTACGGAACCCTAAAAACGGCTTTTGCACTCAGATATCGAAGAGCAAAAATACTCTTTCCGAAAGGGGGGGATGAAAAAATAATTATGTACGTAGGTACAGAAAAGAAGAAGCATTATTTTTTTACTATTTCGATTAAGAGATCTGTGAGATACATATTTGATGATTTAAAATTAATGCTAATAGGCCAGAAGATTTCGTACCTAGTTAAGAAAAATGAAACAAACTGAACAGACAATTGACCCATATTTCAAATCTACGTATATGTATAACTTTCTGCCAGTACCTAACCATGGGAACATGTAAACAAATGACCGGATCTTCAGAACATCAGGTTTTTACGTATCTATTGAAAACTGACAGGTTGATCGACACAGTCGCGTCGCTCAGCAGATCGGGCACGTGTAAATGATGTCGCACGCAACCAAACATGGAGGAAGATTGGTTACAACCTTAGAAACGACACGGAAAATATTACAGTAAATCGGTCAAAAAGAATTGAGGCTTGGACAGTGTAGTTTAGCTCGGACTAATAAAACACACACACACACAATCAGAATCGGTGTCTGATGAGATGACGAAAAATAGAGAAGTATATAAGAAGAAGACATGCTGCGTCGACCTCAAATGAATTGGTATAAGAACAACAGAATGATGATGATGATGAAGAATTAGAATCGGTATTAAAAACCTTTACTTTACTGTTAGCATGCTCGATTAAGGCAAAACGACAAGATTTTCATAGTTATTTCGATCGAGGGCTAATGTAAAGAAACTTTAGCACTTACGTAGGTACATGTTGCGGGACCGTTCGAAAGAGATACCGTGGCCCCGGAACATAAAGGGCGAGGAAGGAACATGGATGGGTTTTAGTCAGTAAAAGTCTGACACTCCCTGCCGCTCCGCCCAGAGTGGGAGAAGTTATTAAAATTTGATGATTTCCCATAAGAAAAAAATAAAAATAAAGCACTTACGTACATGTAGCTCGGAAAGTTGTTATGTTGAAAATGTTAATCAGCCACATCCAGGAGCTTTTAAAGAATGCAAGTGTTAACGAGTTTCATTGCAAAGAATCCTAATTCGCATTAAGTTAATTTATTCCGTAGAAGGGTGAAGTAATTGCGAGCTCTATACACTCACACACAGATAGGATCTATTCAAATTAACTAACCAACGCGCCTGCGCAGACCGTTTCCTGTGTTTCCACTCTAAACGGAAAACTAGCCATCAGATCTGACTGTTACGATCATTACGCCATCCATTGTTCGTCGGGGCGTGTCATTAGAACATACTTTCTTTACTCAACGTTCAATGTACCGCAATCGGTGGGAACTATCGCCGAATGTGGTTAATAGGGAAAGTTCTGGACGCTCTGATTTAGTTATTTGCATGTAGTAATTAGAGAGGCGTTGTAACGCGTGCGAACTTGTTGAATTAAGAGGTGATAGAATTCGCCGGTCGATGAGAGGTGGGCCGACTCGCAGTTACTTATAGATTTCTTATCTGCTTGAAATAGTAAGTAAAAAGTTCGGCTATCTACTACGGATCTTAAAGAACATAAATCTGATGCATGCAAGCTTAAATTAAACTGATGACATTAAACAGGACACGGACATAGTTTAGTGGTTATACCTTCCAAACAATAAGGTAGGTGTGATACCACGAGATGCGTTTTAATAAACTGAAATAGGCATGACGACAGTATCAAAAAATTACAAATATATTTAGTCCGTCAGTTAGATTATTGAAAAATAATGGACACGTATTTTTTGTTTTTGTAAATCAATGAATATTGACAAAGATAAAACGCCTCAAAACTCGGGAGTGGGGGCTCGAGACGTCAGAACTAGCTAAAATTTATACCTTGGCGTATTGGGAATTTTAAAAGCGTCGTATCTTCGTCAATTTTGATTTACGTATGAAAGGTAAAAATACGGGTGAAATATTTTTAATAATCTACCTGACGGACTAATTAGATTTTTTTTATAGTCTACCCTATTATACGAGTACATAGAACTGGCTCTATTTGAAAAGCCACTCTCAGACCGCAGTGAAGTCCTGGAACTTAGAGACTGTATCTGACCCAAGTCCTTACATCAATAGCCAATAAATCAATTGAGTCACATGCGGTGCTATCTATAAGATACAATCGCATTATCATAAAACAATTAGCCAACAAATTGCACCTACTCAACACCTTCGCCTCCCACTGTTGCAATCTCGACTGTATTGCCGACAGCTTTACAAATAAGTAGATACGAGGTATTATATTATCTGTGATACGAGTAACCACAACTGATTTGCAGAGAATGAATGAATGAATGAGAATGTAATGAGATAAACTCAACAAAAAGGTTAAGTGAGCAGGCTCTTTTCAGTAACCTATCAAATATTAATTTTAGGTAAAAATCTTGACTGAATGCAATGCTGATCGAATCAAATTTTGCTTTTTCCTAAGTGACAATCTATCAGAAGCTCCACCACCATGATAAAAAGGTCAAATATACGTTTTATTGACATAACCTACCGAAAAGCCAATCCCGCCACATAAAATTCGAAACGCATTTAAAGCGCCACTTGTCCTGCCCCTCGGTTAGGATCGACACACTCACGCTCACAACTGCCACGTCCAAGACTTGAAAACCAACTCAACACACGCTAACTTGGATCTAAAGTATCCTATATATACTTTTTCTGTATGCCTGTACCACGGCTCTCCCACGAGTGGTCGAACGCGCTCAAACAATACCCCATTAGGACACAATCATACGTGAAATATTATCGGTATTGGTTTCCCACGCTGCGTAACGCTGCGGTAGTTGGCCAGACTTGCGGTGGAGCTCCGACGTTCAATCCCCTGGGGAAAGTGTTATGTTATGCTGGGTTAAAGGTTTACTGTACCGGATCACGGATGTCAATATTTTTCTGCTAGGAATTTTAATGAGAAAATGGCGAAGAATCGCTCATGTGTGTATCTTTACATGATCTATTCGTCTAAGTCTTACTAGACTGGATGCAGTAGAGCTTTTTAAATGTGTAAAAATCTAATTTCCGAGTCAATTATTCATAGTTTGTCTTAAACCTCATAAGCCATCTGGCGACATCTCAGCGGCTAGATAAGTGGAAATCCTTTCAAAGCATTCGACCGTATTTCTACATTTGGTTTTCTGTGGCTTATGTCACTACATAGCCTAGACTTACGCTGATGCGATATATTTTTGACTTTTCCATCATCATGATTGCTGATTGAACGACAATTTCGTGTGGGCCCTCTCGCCAGATAGGTTTGCATATAGTTTCACAAAGTCCAAGCACCCACATCAGTTTTTTCCACCTATAATAATCATTGGTAACCAAGTTAGCCTCTGGACCAGCGAGCCGTGACAGTAATGTAATGTTTCCCACGGCTGTGCTGACTGCGGTGTGGGTGTGACGTGTCGGAGGCTCGGTGAGCTTGCGGTCAGCTCCGGTTGTGTCCTGGTCGGCCTGGTCGCTGAGACACTGACCTACATACGGCTTCGAGTCGAGTTACTCGGATTTGAAGAGGCTTCTTGGGTTTGTGCGAATATCAAATGTTTTTTGTATGGCTTATTATAAAACATATAACATGTTGTGATTATTAAATCAATAAAATTACCTTGAATTGCCTGAAACACAGGATTACCTAGTTCAGGCTCACATGTGTGAAGTTGACATAGATTAAGGAAAAACTATAAACGTTTACCTTATATTTTTGAATACATTTTATTTATTATTGTTATTGTATGGAAACGGTTATTTATCGCGAACGTTACCTTTAATTTAAGCCCGACGTTAAAAATGTTAACATGTGTAAATACCTAGTATTAAGAAAATCAGTGACATTTGTTTAGACTAAAAGGCACACAAAATATTCTAAATATACACAAAAAAGAAACATAAGCTGGACTTAGGGCTGCACCCAATAGGCCCAAATACTAGATTTTTACAAAAGTTTTCTTCCTTTTTACCCCAGATAAAGAACATTAAAGCTACCTGCTGCTAAAACAAGGCAATATTTTTTCAATATACTTCCTCGAAAACTGGTTCTTTTCGCACTACGATTAGGATCAAAATTCATTTCACACACCTGCGTTTTTGATATGTTTTCCACACGTGGAAAGTAAAATTGCCACAGTTACTACGAGTATACCTATACGTAATCCAAATTGGTTCAATCCCTATAGTCAGAGATGAATGTTTTTTTTTTAAACCGGCAAAGCAATTCAATTCATTTATTTAGTCAGACACAAGTATCCATAAAGAGTACACAAAATCGAATAAACATAAAAAGAAGATAATAATAACTAAATAGCATATTCAAAATCAAAATCAGCAATATCTATATACATATAATAAAAGAGTAAAAAAGCTGTGTCTGTACATTGAATATATTTAAAAAATAATAATTGAAGTGGGTTTAGAAACAGTAATAGAGCACGAATCCAAAAAAAAAAGTCTGTCTGTTTGTCTGTTTATCTGTTTGTCTGTTTGTCTGTTTGTTTGTACACGCTAATCTTCGGAAGTACTGGACGGATTTGAATGATTTTTTTTTGTTGTATAGGTATTATGTCTGGGCAACATATAGGCTATAATTTATCTTGGAAACCTGAACACCTGATGTAGAACCGCAATAGACCAGCTAAACTATAAGAGATACAAATATGACACTATAGCAAAAATTGTTTCACGTGATGAGCATTTTCTGCTGAGAGAATAAATTTGAAGATCTGGAACACCTGATGTGGAACTCCAAGAGCCCAGCTACACCATAACACATATAGGAATGACGTCTTAGCAAAAGTTGTTCAATCTGATGAGCACTCTCTGTTGACTTATAAAAATCGAAGATCTGGGACACCTTTCGTGGAGTTCCAATAGCCCAGCTACACCATAACACATATAGGAATGACGTCTTAGCAAAAGTTGTTCAATCTGATAAGCCCTCTCTGTTGACTTATAAAAAATCGAAGATCTGGAACACCTGTTGTGGAACTACAAGAGCCCAGCTACACCATAACACATAGGAATGATGACGTCTTAGCAAAAGTTGTTCGGTCTGATGGGCATTTCCTGTTGACTTATAAAAAATCGAAGATCAGAAACATCTGATGTGAAAATTATTGCAAAGCTATCACTAATTTCACTGTATAATTATAAAATGACAAAAACTGGGAGTACCTCCACGCGGTTAAGAAGGTAACAGTTTAGGACTGATTTTCGATTTTCGATGACGATGGTATATCATTGAAAATTTGACTCTACTGGCCAAAACTCCCATTTATTATTTTATTTTATCGAATAAATATGTCTTCGAGCTTATGTTATTTGAGTGTTTTTGGCATGAAGAGACAGAAGAAGAGCGCCGAACACGCGCACATCAAAATATTCATAATCTGTTAGAAAGTGAGAGAGAAAGAATTGCTGGAGTACGGCATGAAGAGACAGAAGAAGAGCGCGAAGACTTCGACATTCTCTTAACAGAATGTCGATTACATCTGAAGAATCGGGTGTCTCAAGATATAGCCGTAGGGCATGATGACCTTCCTTGGGTTGATAAGAAACGGAGTTCATTTACGTATACTCCTATGATTGAATACGCCATATATTCCGCCATCGGAGGTATGGTTCAAAATTTTACTTTTTGTGAAGCTGTTAAATGGCAAAAAGAAACAAACAGTATGTGTTGCTCAGGTGGGAAAGATCCATTATTTTCCCGTCCCCGGGCTCTTAGAATTAGACGTTTCAGATCTTCGATTTTGACGAACCCGGTGTCGCTGGCAAAAGCAATAGGATCCGCGTACGAAGTCGCGGGCAGAAGCTAGTTGTACAATAATAATTCAAAATAACAAAATGAGGAATTCAATTTAGGCATAATTATAGAGTTTTAGATTAAATGTAACTAATACATACTAAAATAATTAATTTAATTTAACATACCAATTTAAAATAACAAAGTCAATTAGATTTAATAGATTAATAATTGTCAATAACATAAAAAGTAAAAATAATCAAGAACTAGCATAGCCTATAAACACTACTTATCTCCCCCAAGCCCTAAAAATGGGCGCATGTAGGGCCGACCAGTGCCGCATGAATGGCCCGTCCAATCTGTCGGCGACAACGGCGAGGGGACTGTTGCCGCTGGCCCTCACTCTGCCCGCTATCGTGGCTGCCCTCCTGCGCATAGTGGCATAAAAACAGTCTACGCGCACATTGGCGAACATCCCCGACGCGCTGCAGAAGCGAGGCAGCCGCAGCAATGCCCTCAGCGCATTGTTATATTGAACTCGGAGGGCTCCGTAGGTTTTCTGCGAGTATGACACCCACAGGCCGCTCGTATAAAATGCAGTACAGTAGGCTCGAAACAAGGTGACTTTGACTTCCTTGGAGCTACGAGCAAACCTGCGAGCTATCATATTCGCCCTCACCGACAGCGCCCTCCGCTCCCGTTCAATATCGTTGTCATCACTCAAGTCAGGCGTCACAATATGGCCTAAGTATTTAAAAGATTGCACGCGCTCCAAGGGCACACCGCACAACTTGACCGGAGGAACATCCGTCAGACCTTTGGTCCCAGCTTGGAAGACCATAAGCACACTCTTCGCGACGTTATATTTGAGGCCATGTGAGTGAGCGTACACCTCGCATATGCTCATGAGCTCCCTGAGACCACCCACAGACGCACTCAGCAGCACCATGTCGTCCGCATAGCTGATGTTATTAAAACAAACATCATTGACATGGCAATTGGCATCCAACATGGCGGCTGCTGAGCGCGACAATAAGCCCATTCATGTACAGATTGAAGAGCGTTGGTGAGCTCAGGCCACCCTGCCTCACCCCGCACTCCAACCTGTACGAGTCCGACAGAGCTCCCGCCCATTTCACGTAGTTGACCTGGTTGCCGTACCAGTGCTGGAAGATGGTAACTATTTCAGGTGCAATTTTATGGTCGCGTAACTTTTGCCACAGCACTTCGTAGGAAACCAGGTCAAAAGCCCTCGAGAGATCAAGGAAACTGGCGTATACAGCAGTATTGCGGTCTGTGTAATACTTGACAGCATGCTTTAAGCTCAGTATTGCACTCTCCATGGACAGCTTGGGCCTGAACCCAAACTGGTTGTCGTGCAAAGTTACGACCTTGTTTAAGTGAGAATTAAGCATGCTGTCAAGTACCTTCGCGATGATTGTAGCCAATGAGATCGGCCTGTAGTTATTTTTATCAGAGATGTCACCTGTTTTGTTCTTGACTATCGGTACTACGACCGTTCTCATCAGCTCTTCGGGCAAATAAGAATGCCTAAGGCAGAAATTGAATAGCATCGCAAGAACACGTGGCAGATGGGGACCTGCATGTTGTAGGTGCTCGATGCTGAGCCCGTCATGCCCAGGGGACTTACCTCTAGTCATGCTCTTAATTACTTTTGCTATCTGTGCTGCAGAAAAATTAGTGCTAGGTTTCAAGACACATTCAGATTCAGCATCGAGCACCGGCACGGGCGGATTATGGACAGGCTTTACACAAAAATGGTTTCTAAAGACATTTGCAATGTCCCCATCAGCAGACACTTAATCTTTGGTCTTTAGGCGTAAACATATTTTTAATATTCAAATTGTGTTTATAAATTCAATACCATAGATAAACATGATTATTTAATACTAATTTTTACTTTTATAAACAATTTAACATTTATTTGTGTTCTAAATTCAAAAATATTTTAAAAACAATTTTTTATATTAGGCTGCATAACGGCTTCATACCTTGGTTTCTCCTTCAACCTGGTGAAAGCAAAGCGCGGAAAAAAATAAAATTAAAATCAGTCTCGTAATAATTCCTGACACAAATACTTTACATTATTTTATTTTATTTCTTGAGCCGAGAACTACAGTAACAATCTTTCTCCACTTGTATCAAAATGTACTATATCTGCTCCAAGATTTTAATATTAATCAAATCCCTGCACCACATATTAGATTCCTGTATTGCAGAGTCAGACTGATAAATAGAACTTCATGGAAAGCGTCATTTGATGCAATAACTTACCTCCCTCCTATCTCTACTAATAAATAATCAAGTAATAAACCACCGCGTCGTTTATGTACACTATTTAATATGGAACTCACGTAGCACATCTAGAACAACTTCCTTCTACAGTCGGGCGAGTTTTTGTAAATAAAAAACAATTTAAGTTATGGAATCAGGCGTTACTTTGCGGAAATCCATGACATTAAATGCTATGAAAAATATTTAGTTTTAATACCGCAACATAAATATCCAGGTCTGAAAGCAGGACACAAGTCCCACCGTCATGCATATGCACATGCACATATGGGCCCACCCTCCCGCCCTCATGCATATGCACACATACAAAACAAGTGAGAAATAATTAGCATGCCATGCAACCAAACCTATACTCGACACGTGTTTCGCCCCTCCACGGGGCATCCTCAGGAGTTGTTGACTCGTCGAGCGTTCGAGCTTGAACGCTCGACGAGTCAGACGTTATATTGTAATATAACGTGTTTGACAATTTTACGGTGACATATATAAGCACAAATGTGACAGAAATGAATCGCTGCAGAACCGACTCCACGTAGTCTTTTCTGCCCTACCCCTAGAGTGTAATTTAAGCCCGCGTAGGCGCGGAGGGGCGAGGCGGGCCGCGAGCTGAGGAACCCTCTGCGACGATAAGCTCGCGTGTGACCGCCGGAGCCCCGCAGCGCCGGAGCCGTGACAGAAACCATGCCTGCTGCATGCTTGCTGCATGCTTGCTGTATGCTTGCTGCATGCCTGCTGCATGCCTGCTGCGTGCTTGCTGCATGCTTGCTGCATGCTTGCTGCATGCTTGCTGTATGCTTGGTGCATGCCTGCTGCATGCGTGCTGCTTGCTAGGCAACTTTTGAGTGTTTTTACGTTAGGTTTTTAAAAAAAAACGTTTTTCTCGGAAACGGTGACAATTTCGGGATTTTGAACTTCGGGATTTTAATTTTCGGGCAAATGAACTTTCGGGATTTCGAACTTCGGGATTTTAAACTGTCGGGCAAATGAACTTACGGTTATTTGAACTACGGGATTTTAAACTTAGGGTTTATAAACTTTGGGATTTTAAACTTTCGGGCAAATGTACTTTCGGGATTTTAAACTTTCGGTCAAACAACCATTCGGCGTTTCAATTTTCGGGATTTCGTCCATCGGTATTTTAAAATTCGGTCTTTTAAAATTCGGGATTATGATACGTACCCTTTTTGAATACATAGTTTTCTTGCGAGATCCCGGCCAAGATCGACCTTCACCCATCTGCTAACCGAATGAAATGTACTTTTTAGAACTATTTATAGTTAATAACTAACCCTCTGTTAATTCATAGATGTGCTATCTCGTTGGCAAAACCAATTACTATTCTCTTTACAAAATCGATGAAAGAGGGCTGTTTTCCGGCTATTTGGAAATTGGCATGGATAACTCCCATACCAAAAGGGCCAATTAGTAGCGACATTGAAAAGTATCGTCCTATATCTAAACTATGTCAATTTAGTAAAATATGCGAAAAAAATGTTACTGAACAACTTTTTAGTGTAGTTCATCGTCATATTGCACAAGAACAACACGGTTTTTACAAGGGTCGCTCGGTTGATAGTAATCTATTAGTTTTTACCACTAAAATTCTTGATGCTATGGACAACGGGTACAGCGTTGATGCTGTTTATGCTGACTTTGCTAAAGCTTTCGATAAAATTTGTCATAAAAGCTTATTAATTAAGCTTTGGCACCTCGGCATACACGGTGACCTTTTTCGCTGGATCAAGTCGTACGTCGAAAATCGTAATCAATGTGTCGTCCTATCCGGTTTTAAGTCCAAACAAAAAAATGTTACTTCAGGAGTCCCACAAGGATCCCATCTGGGTCCTTTGTTATTTACATTATATATTAATGATTTTCATTAATATATTTCACACTCAGACATTTTGCTGTACGCAGATGATACAAAAATATTTAGGGTTATTCGTGAAACTAAAGACTGTGAACTACTACAGCAAGATTTAAATAACTTTGAAAAGTTCTGCGATGATAATAATCTGTTTTTAAATCTTGATAAATGTTATGTTATAACCTTTTCTAGAAAACGTAAAGTTCTAATTCACGATTACAAACTATATGGCAAGTGTCTTAGCAGAGTTTCACAAATCCGAGATCTTGGTGTTATCATGGACTCACAACTGACTTTTATTCCTCACATTGATGCTATGCTAAAAAAATCATATAAGCAACTGGGCTTAATACTGCGTCTTGGTAAACCGTTTAAAAAATCTTTGACTTACAAAATTTTGTACAACAGTTTCGTTCGTAGTCGAATTGAATTCGCTTGTGCTGTCTGGAAACCGAACTTTAAGGTACACACCAACCGAATTGAGAATATTAAAAAAAAAATTGTAAAGGCCCTTGATTTTAGAATGGGTTTTACCTATTCTAGCTATGAAGATTCACTAAAATGTCATAATTTCAAAACTCTGGAAGTGCGTCGAGATTGCGTAGACGTGGTCTTATTATATAAAATTATCAATAATGTTTTGGATGTCCCCTTACTTCTGCATAACATATTACTCAGAGTGCCCCGAGGACATGAGCGTCGATGTCGTAAAAAACATTTATTTTGTATTCCCAAAAGTAAAACATCCTACTGTAAAAACATGTTCATAAGGCGTGCATGTAAACTTTATAATGAAAACGACAGATTGTCTGATATTGATGTTTTCTGTTGCACAATAAATTCCATTAAAAAAGGTTTTGACTGATAAATGTAATCAAACATTTTATCCGTATTATTAACTTCTTCTCCAATTTTTGCTTGTTCTTGTAATAATTTTAAGCTGTCATGCTATTGTATATTGTTACATTAAGGAAACTATAGGTCTGTTTATGTAAATGTTTATTTAGAATATGAAAACAGTGTGACCGTTTGTTTTCTGGTAAATAAATAAATAAATAACTATAAGTATATTTTGAATGGCTTGCCCGATGTAATTATAGTCAAATTTGAAAAAAATGTTTGCTTATTTTTTTAAACCACGGACTTGGTTTTCGATCTTTTCTTCAATGCTAACTCTGCTGATTGCCCCGTAGAAATTGTAACCAAAGTTGATAAGTTCAGGTATTGAAGATATTCACTTGTGCTATTCTTGGTTATTCGAACCGATGTTAAACGATGTCCATCTTGTCTACTGCTAGTATGTGATCCGTATATTACCGGGCGGAAGTGCGGAAACTGAGCTGCGGAAACCGAGAGTGCGGAAACCGAGTGCCACCGAGTGCCACCCTGGGAAATACGACAGTTAGGTGGCACACTTTAATTGCTCAATCGTGTCTTTAAATGGCGATAAAATGGCGCTTTTATACGTATGAGTGTAGTATGAATTGATCAGTATTGACAAGCTAGACGAGTAAATAGTATTTTTATGACGTACCGCAATTTATTCTATGTTTTATGGCTTTCATTTTGACTCTCATTAAGTATTGGCTCATATAATTTACAATAACATCTACGATCCCTCAATTTCATTGTTTGTTAAATTCTAAATACGATATTTACATCAGCAATTTATTTATTTAATTACAACTGTTGTAAAACCAATTACCGTAACTAAAACTAAAAGAGTTATAATTATACTTAACATAAAATTAAAATATACAAAATAACAAAGTAAGTTCACACTTTGATAAATTCCTCTCACAGTACTCCTGACATGCCAATAAAATCATCGTCCATCCATCCGCAAACAGATCGTCTGTTGGATTACAATCCAAGAGATATGAACGCTATATCCCTCCTTTCCTTAATGCCTGTAGCACACCTCCGCTGCGAAACTCAAAGGGCGAAACCGCAATAGTTTCGCTGTGAGTTGTGAGTTCCTTGGCGGTGAAACAGGAGCGAAATTCCCTGCTCTAACGTACAAAACTGACTATGATGTTGCCTATTTCTAACATGATTTCGCTCATTTGCCTGAGCAAATGAGCGAAATGTAGATGGCGAGATGACGCCTGAGCGCCATCTACATCTCCGCCCTTTGGCCGATATTTTGGAGCGGTTCCGCGTGTGACTCGGACGCGTCTGTAGCAATCGACTGTTTATGAGAGCGAAATAGGAAAGATGGATTTGGAATTTACTGAAAAACTTATACAAGCAGTGAGCAATAGACCAGTTTTGTACTTACTAAATCACCCTGACCACAAAAACAACACACGAAAAATAAAAATTTTTGCTATCATGCACCCAGGTACCTACTACGCCTTTTAAAAGTTGTTGACCACAGTTAGATTAGTTCCTCCTCTGATTCCGAAAGCGACGACATTTTCTTTCGATTGTTATTTCTCAACTGTTCTAGTTTTAGGTTTCGCTAATAGTTTCGCGTAGGTAAGTGAAATACTGTTGCACAGCGAAACTCGCGCAGCGGTTTCGCAGTTGTTGTTTCGCAGCGGAGGTGTGCTACAGGCATAAGGGTTCATGGAGTTAAACGGTACTGCCCATAAAAACAGACGATCCTTAAATACACGCCATTTTCTCCAGACTTCGCTCGCAGATCTTTCCAAATACTGGAAATGTCTGCAGTTAATAACATACAATTTGAGACACTTGGAATTACGCAAATTGCTCAGACCTTCGTTTAAAAGCAGCAAATTAGGCACCCTTATGCGTTTCCTGGAAAGCGAGTGGAACTGTTACTGTAAACATAGCTTGCGAGCACCTCTTAGTGGGCAGAAGAGAATAGGGGATTACAAGTAAATAAGACAAACTTGGACATGTGAGATGTAACGAAGACGCTATTTTAAGTCGCATTTTATTTGCGACTACACTTTGTTTATTAATCTTACTAGCCTTTCCCCAGCTACGGGATCTACTTCCAGTCAAACCGAATGTGCTTAAATACAAGTGTTTTTATTGGAGCGACCTTGAATATGACCTCCACAACCCAGTTAAAGACGATGACGATGGGTAATACGATACCTGCTAGTCGCTGTTGCAGCCTGGCTAGTCTTCTTTGTAACAGGTGAAAATATTTATAAAACGAGTTCTGCAATTAAAAGTCATTAACTAACTAAAAAATAGACTGTAAAACAGTACTATATCTTTAGAAACGCGATGCCTTTTGAAGACATTTTGTGTTACCTAGCCGCACAGCACGATAGTGTCGTTACCACTGTACGGGGCGTGTACAGTGCCTCATACATCCCCAGAGACAAAATGAGACCGTTTTGACGGATACACAGATAAAACACATCATCCGACGTGTCAGGTACCGTTTGATGAACGTAAAAACTGACATACACACACTCAGTCACTCGGAGCCCGTAAACGTCCCCTCCTGAACAAAAAGTGCGCGCGCGGCTAATTGGTTCACACCTCTGTCAAACGTCACACGGTGTATGAGTTTATGATTTCCGCCAACGTCGGGTTGTCTGGCATAAGTACTGTAACTGTCTGCTGATATGAAGGTAGACGGTAATATACACTGCCCTTTATTCAAGATAGCGGACGTCCCGCGGTTTCACCCGCATAGTTCCCGTTCCCGTGGGAGTACGGGGATAAAATATATCCTATGTTACTCGTGGATAATGTAGCTTTCGAATGGTGAAAGAATTTTTAAAAACGGTCCAGTAGTTTTTAAGCCTATTCATTACAACCAAACAAACAAAGTTTTCCTCTTTATAATATTATAGTGTAGATGAGACCGTTTTGACGGATACACAGATAAAACACATCATCCGACGTGTCAGGTACCGTTTGATGAACGTAAAAACTGACATACACACACTCAGTCACTCGGAGCCCGTAAACGTCCCATCCTGAACAAAAAGTGCGCGCGCGGCTAATTGGTTCACACCTCTGTCAAACGTCACACGGTGTATGAGTTTATGATTTCCGCCAACGTCGGGTTGTCTGGCATAAGTACTGTAACTGTCTGCTGATATGAAGGTAGACGGTAATACACTGCCCTTTATTCAAGATAGCGGACGTCCCGTGGTTTCACCCGCATAGTTCCCGTTCCCGTGGGAGTACGGGGATAAAATATATCCTATGTTACTCGTGGATAATGTAGCTTTCGAATGGTGAAAGAATTTTTAAAAACGGTCCAGTAGTTTTTAAGCCTATTCATTACAACCAAACAAACAAAGTTTTCCTCTTTATAATATTAGTGTAGATGTAAGTAGTTTTTTATCTGAGATTTTCACAAGTATGATGGAAGTTAATTCTGCTTGCTACGCACAACATTCACATTTTCACGAAAATATAAACGTAATTCCTAGAATAACCAACAAAATACGAAGAGATGTAAACTAAACTATCTCTTCGTATTTTGTAATAGCACGACGTTATACGATATATCGTAACAAAAAGTATTGATTTCCTAAATGAGATGATGCGGTAGAACCGAAACGACTCTCTATTTCTATGAACTCGTAAGCTCACAATGAAATATGTAATCCCCAGCTTACCACGTGTAGTATGTAACCATAATCATAATACATAATGACTATATTAAATTCCCAGTCTTCTTAAACGAAAGTAAATACGACAATGCCTAATAACGGCCTCAGATCTTACCTTATCTTGTCAGAAATCATGCAAGCACGATGACTTAATGAAAAGCACATAATACAACAAAGAAATAAACGTCATCATATATCATATATAACAAGCCTTTATTTAAGATAATATAATTTTACATTACTTGTGATTTCTCTCGTGGGAACATTCGCAATAGTGTACGAAATTTCTGCTGATTTATGAGTGTGAACATGAATTTGAGTGAAAGTGCTCAGAAATGGTTTGCGGGTGAGACGTAGATTAGACCAAACCACTGCACATTAGTATTTTGAAGCGCTGCATTAACACATTACGACATCTAAGCAAATACACTCAACATCAAAAAAACAAAACACCATATGAATCAAATAAAAGAATAATAGGAAAAGTGCACAAAACGAAAGCGGAATTAAATAACTCTTGACAAGCGTCTCTGAGGTGGAAATTATTGGTGACTGAGTGACTGCTACTACTGATAACAGACTAGTTGTCTATCTGCTGTCACTTGACTGGAAGCTGATAGCACAGAAGAGAAAAGGTCAGTTGTTGGTCGGTCACGTTTGCTATGCACAGTCGATGCGGTACTCATCATACACAGTATCAAGTACCTAGGAACAATATAGCTCTTATTGTTTGGGTGAAGTTCTGGTCTGTTATATTGCAGGGAAGACTGCATGACGCTCACGTTACCGACTAGCTGTACTACCGACTATCCTGAGATTAATGTGACATAGTGGTGTTCTGTTGTGCACAAACTAAACTTAATTTAGGCTATTGATATCTTTTTCTCTCTAATAAAACGAGAAAGAGACGGACGTAATTTAGAGCTGTCAAATTTAACTGGAACTAATATTTCCATACTCTCGCTACATACGCGCATACTCTTCTCGCAATGCCTTTTAGTAAATGATAGCAATAGGCTACGTTAAGTTTAGTTTGTTTGTGCACAACAGAATCGACACCATTGTCACATTAATCTCAGGATATTACGTTACGTTATGCATGTTTGTACATAAGCATTGTCACCGCACCAAAATATGCTTAATATACAAAGAATGACGATAATTTGGTCTTCTAACTGACAGCAGTGTTTTCTAGGGTGTATTGATAGAGATGGCACAGAGATTTTGCACGACACGAGAAGATTGAAATACAAATTGTAATTAAAATAACTGAAAACCTAAAAAAACGACTCGCCATTATGACCAACCACGAAATCACGGAAAATTTATGCCGTGCCTATATTTAGTCTTTGTTTTTCCAACAATAACCTAACCAATGGCAAAACAACACATCCGGTAAAGCACGTGCTACAATTTCAAACAAGCTTTCCATATTAACAAGACCAAACTACGACGTGTCGAAAGCCAAGTGACAAATCAAACCTCCCCTCTGGTATTTACGTTGCGGGCACATAATCACGTAAAGGCGGTAATTTTCTTTATATACATGATAGTAATCATGAAGCAGTCGTCTAATTCGATAAACTGGGGGACACAGACAGTGTCTTGGCGTGCGTGCTTGCTAATGCACGCAACGACCATGCGGACGACCCGTAATGTGACAATGATTGCTGGATGCCCACGACAACCGATTGTTAGTTGGTTGGTTCAGTTAGGTGCACGATAGTGTCGTTACACATTTTTTTGGATTACTTCGTTGTATGGTTTTTGTCGATTTTACATTAAAAATTGAAAAATACGTATTATTTGTATTTGATGTGCCAATTGCTACTAAACATAGCATAATTCTGGTTAGCTATGGGGTAGTGTAGGGAACCTGTTGTACTTAGGCCAGTTTTTTGAATTTTGATTTTTGATTAAATAATGGTGCTAGCTACACCTGTCTAGTGTGCCTGTATGTAAAGATCATTTAATTAACTACATAATTCATTTATTAAAACTGTGTATATTTTCAAAAACCTGGGACCACTATCCACTTGAAAAAAAAAGAGAAAACTGTCCTAGGTACAACAAACCAGATGTACCTTGGACCGTGTCCGTTGTACCTTGGACAGAGTAGGTTCAAATCGAGATAAACACTTTTATTAAATATAATTTATTTATTTTCTGTTGAAATAATATCAGTAATAATTAGTTTATCATATTAGCATTTGCAATTAACAATAAAATACAGTTATTAACAAGAACATTTAAGTAAAAGTATTGTTTTTTAAAAAAGCTTCACCCATCTGCTTTGTACTAATTATTATTGACAATATTTTGGCATCGAATCACGTAATTTTAACTTGCAACCTAATATTTTTTTTTTATTTTTTTATCTCTTATCATAAATTCTAACAAAATATCCATTAAAATCGCTGGATTAAACAAAAATAAATCATAAAAAAAACTTAAGAAGTTACAACAAAAATAAACTTAAAAAAGTACAAAAAAAAATGTCAGACTCAGACTTTCAATTACTATTTTGAGGCCAATTATTACCCTGCCAGTGTTGCGGGCCTATTCGAAAGAGATAAGTTGACTCTTTTTGGTGGGTTAATCTTTTTCTTATTATCTTGGTACGGATACAAATTCAAATCATCCTTATCAGGCCATTTTCAGTTTTTCAAAGATTTTAATTTAATTTTAATCTTTTAATTTTTTCCTTGTTTCGCGGCATTTTACCTATAACAATGTAATATGTTTTCTTAATACAATACAATTACACTCATAAAAACGTATGTAAATAATTATTGACCTATTTCCGACCAAAATGATGTCCCTTGGCCAGTGACCGAGGTACATCGTAAGTTGGGTGGCTGAGGTACAACATCGCGACAACTTCACTTAACAAGCTATAAAAACCCACTTGCGGTTGAGGTTAGGATCTGACACTCATGCTGTCTAGTAGCTAGATATACTAAGATTAGATTCTAAATAAAACAGTTTTCACAAACATTCATCACTTTAAATAAATTGGCATGAAGTATAGCCCAAAAAACTTACTTTTTGAGTGTAAAACCATAAATTACCTTTTATAGCTGTGCTCACACGGCGCCGGCGAATCGCAACTAACTTCACGTTAATGTTGACAAATGACGTTTTTAATACCATAGACATCGGTTCATAAAAGCGCAGGATTTTTGAAAAAAATATGATTGTTCTAGGTACAACTCTGTCCAAGGTACAACAGGTTCCCCTACCTATTCGCACTCCAGGATTATACCGCGTAGCTATAGATGTAGATATGCTGAAACCTCTACAGCCTGGGCCGGCAGTCTCTACAGAGATAGCGACGAAATCGCTAACTTTTGAGCGCTGCTGATTACTAACGAATAAATTCGGTTGCAATAAATGATGCTTGCCAGTAATGAACAGGGCCGGCAGTCTCGACAGAGATAACGACAAAATCGCTAACTTTTGATCGCTGATTACTAACGAATAAATTCAGTTGCAATAATTATGTTTGAGAGAAACGCATCTTGAATGTAGAGACTTTCATTAGTCGCAATATTATGGCTGGCTGGGTTTATAGTGCCATGTTCTGGGAAAACAATTCTTTTTGATTTGACTTGCGTTGAAACGAGTCCGACCTGCAATCGCGCAGATGATTTTCTTACGATGTCCCATAAGATACGGCTGATTACAACAATGAAGACTGGGCGTAGAGCTATATAAGTTAAACAATAGGCAATAAAACGTAATAGTTTAAATTAAGACATTTACTTTTATTAGTAATTAACATGGTTCATCAAATCGCGAATTAAACGACTCATTTCACTCACCGCCCGCGCCGCCGCGCCGCCGTGTGGGAAATGTCTCAGACTTTTATTTTTTTAGACTGTAACAAACGTAACGTCGTTAAGAATGAATGTATTATGAGTGAAGCATCTTCCACCGCATGTCATAAATAACCTGCGGTTTTATTTTTTAACAGTTATTTGGAAATTAAATGAAGTCTAGGTACTCTTATTCCCTGCCGGGGCTACGGGACTGATCGAAAGAGATACCGCAGCCCCGGAACGTAAAGGGCGTGGAAGGAACATTGATGGGTTTTAGTCAGTAAAAGTCTGACACTCCCTCCCGCTCCGGCCAGAGTGGGAGAAGTCATTTGATGATTACCCATCCGAAAAAAAAATGTATCTACTCTTAATCGAAGTAATTCAAAGACATTATAGACTAAGGTCCTCTGGTTCCACAGATCGCTTAACGCACGTAGCGCTAAAATGTAAAAGATCGCTCAATTTAACCCATCGATTGATGAGATGAGAAATAATGTTGTTTTGCAAAAAGGGGCTGATAACAATCTTGTTCAAGGATACCTGTTCACCTATCTATGGTGGTTTTGTATTTATACCAAGTTACTTGTACTATTTATTAAAGGAAATAAATATGAACAGTAGCAGAGCAAACATTAGTGATGCGCGTGTCAGACGCACATTAGCTGCGCGCATCAACGTTGTAATGCAGTGCGGTCGTGGGACGCGTGTTCATCGTGCTGCTATTTCACTCAACTTTTCTAAGCTCAATAAACATGTAATTAGGCACTGATTGGGTGTAGTAAACGCTAATTCCCTGCAATAAAAGCGAAACCCTCTGCCACCTTAAACCTGTAAATGTAACTCTAACGACCGTTTTTTATAACTTACTTACAACTGTTAGTTAATGTGCCTACGTATCGTAGTTATCGGTGTTTCTATAAACAAAGTTAGCTGGGAATATCCACTCGGACAGTCATTCATAGAAAAAAACAAAGAATGCTTTTCTGAGACATTTTGTTTTTGACGGTCCTTAAGCTAAATGTAACAGTTAGAGATAGCAACCTTCCGTTACCTGTTAGTAAGTTATTGAAAATGGCTGATATCTTTCGACCGATAATCTAAAGCATCGACCGTTTCAACACGAGCATTTTATATCTCGTATGACGATGCTCGCTTTATTCCTAAGCGAAGAGCACACGCTATAATAAATCTTCCACTTTCTATTCAAATAAGCACTTGATTTGATGTTGAAACACGCATTCTCTTTCGTTTGCTCATGTTATATAGTATAATTTATATACATGTATTTTATGGTGGTGTTAACCTGTGCTTGTGCTGTGTTACGACAACGTAAACCAACTTTGTGATGTTGCCATAAATATTGAGCGAAGTACCTTTATTACGTTGTGTCCATCGGTAGTGAGGTCCCTAGGGCGGGTTGAAAACGCTGTCTATTATAAATAGGTACCTTAAAACATTAATATTTCAAAGCTGTACTTTTGTGAGAGTTTGAGTGCCTCTTCAAAGCAGCCCACAGCTCAGCTATATGTATATAATCTTGTAATACATAGCTACGCTTTGTATAAAGCATGCATGCATTATCCATTACGACCCATAATCACGGTACGCACGAGTTTGTGAATGGTAACAAATAAAATAATCAGCTCAGCAGCTGTCATGTCAAACCTCTCTCTGTACATCCTATGTAGCTGTATTCGTCGTCGTTTGAAAAGTGTGTAATTAGATCCCTAAAACTATACCTACCCAGTTTGCTCGTTCGTAACAATATCCATAAGAGCCCCAAAATCAAGCCTAAGAGCCCATCTCTGGTGAAGCGGAAAAAATATAAGCCATAATTTCTATAGGGCTTCCAATTTCTTTGATCACGTCTATGTGCGACCATTAACGCGGAATTCCAATAACTCCATACTTGGCTAAAATAGAGTCCGTAATAAATCGGCTGCCATGCGAGCGCGTCACGTGCTGGCCATGCAGCCATGCTAGAGGTACGATAACGGGCGATATTTTATTTATTTTCCCCCTACAAGGTGCGCAATCTTACGCTGTGCGTTTCTTAACGGATTGATTACAATCGCCTTTTATATTGCCGTCTGTACAAGCAATGTGGAGAAATAGGTGAAATGTGGCTAGATATAAAATTAGAAGTTATATAGTAACTATTGAGTGAGCCAAATGGAGAAATTGCGAGGTGGCTGCTGACACCTCGCAATTTATCCCCATCTAACAAAATCTTAATTTATATGGACGGTGGCCATGCACGTATACAGGGGGGGGAGGGGGCAGTTGGGATTTATCCCCCCCCCCCCCCCGAAATCTGACTGAAAATGAACGGAATCGTAACCACTGCGAAGTACGTAAAATATAGTACAATGATTACAGCGATTTTTTACACAGTTCCATGGGCGCGGCCACACAGCCGCCGCCGGCCGGTGCAGGTGCCGTAACGAAAAAGAAAATACATAGAAAACCGGCCAAGAGCGTGTCGGGCCACGCTCACTGTAGGGTTCCGTAGCTTCCCAGACCATTAAAAATACCAACATTTTTCGTCAGCAAAAATAACTTTGTTTTTCATAGTATTTGTATGAAAAACAAAGTTATCATTTGCGTTTTTTTGAAAAAGTGCTATATAACTCAAAAACTATTCAACTCATCAAGTTGAAAATAATTTTCCTAGAAAGTTCATATAAAGGTCTACTTCTGTGATTTTTTTCATATTTTTTAAACTTATGGTTCAAAAGTTAGAGGGGGGGGGACACATTGTTTTTGACTTTCGGAGCGATTATTTCCTAAAATATTAATATTATCAAAAAATGATTTTAGAAAACCCCTATTCATTTTTAAATACCTATCCAACAATATATCACACGTCAGGGTCAAAATTAAAAAAAAAATCGCTCCCCACTTTACGTCTGGGGGAGGTACCCTAATAAAAATGTTTTTTTAAATTTTTATTTTTGCACTTTGTCGGCATGATTGATATACATATTGGTACCAAATTTCAGCTTTCTGGTGCTAACGGTCACTGAGATTATCCGCGGACAGACAGACAGACAGACATGGCGAAACTATAAGGGTTCCGTTTTTTGCCATTTGGCTACGGAACCCTAAAAACCAACCATCCGAACCAGAATGTAAAAATTTTCGAACTCGCTTCGCTCGCTCAAACTCCTATTTTTTTCGGGGTGTCCCTAATAACAAAATTAACCACAGCATTGTATGACAGTAAGCCGAACCTATCAGGAACCATTTGTATCAGAGCTGGACTCGAATATTTTAATATTAAAACGTCGGGTTTTCCAGTAGTTAAATACCAAATACGAATATAACATTTACAAACGATAACCGACATGTAATGAAATATTGTGTGGATTTTACGAGCATATTGTTACATCCACTATCTCATAACGTGGCCACAATGTTTTCTCTCTGTGGTGACATGGACATATGACACACTTCGCTCAAATACAAAAGTTGTGGATGCTTTCAGGATTTTCGTAGTTTTCCCAACCATTTAAGAGATTTCGTCCACCATTATGAGACATCAAAAATATTTTGATTCATGCTGAAAACCAACTCACAGTTATTTGTGCAATAAAAATAAACTAAAGAAGACGTGTCTCATGTCTGTCTATCACTGTAAGTTCACTGACCGGTGTCTGGCCTTGTCCGTGACTTCGGGTCCATATTGTGTCATGTAGGTACCTATTTAATATAGCCCAACATATAAATACAGCAACAACATTCATTGCACTTGCACCTACAGCCTCTTATTACGACTTGTTACATCGTCAATGGTACAGTCGTGCAGATAATTCAAGCAAGTGCAGTACGATACCAATTATAGCGAAACAGTGTTTATGAAACAAGATTCTCGAGATATTTGAAGTCATACAAAATATGGAAACCACAATCTTCTTCTGCATCCTAGACCATATGGTGTCCCATTTAACTGAGGCCTTCTTTGTTCTGCTCTTCCACTGTCATGATTTTATACGGGTGCACTATGCCATAATCGAATTCCAAATAATCGAATATCAATTGATCGACATTACGATGTCAGCGTCGACTTAAGATACGTCGACTTAAAAGGGCTTTTCGGTTCTGCTCTCTCCATCTTGCTCTCTCTATCATCGCAATCTATTAAAGTTAAGGAAGCAAGTACCTACCACTGATTTTCAATCAAATTCCTAAAAGGAACAATGGGTTGTTACGAAGACTATGAGTATTGGTATTTCCACTTGTCTAGCGGCCTCTCCGCTCGTGAGCGTTCGACATGTTAGTTTTTTTACAACCAGTTCGACCGGGGATTTTATGGGTTTCATATTTCACCTCCTCGCGAGTAGGTGAGGTATCGCGAGACTAAAAACAGGTAGAATGGGAAGTATCATCTTTGTATATAGGCTGGCAATAAGTCGGTACTTCGGTAAGTCGGTAGCTACAGGAAATGAGATAAGAGAGATTCGGTAAGTCGGTAGATACAGATGGTTGAATTTGTCAGTAGCAGCCTTATAGGCTGCGGCTTTGTGCCCGGTTGGTTCGGGACTTTATAAATGACGAAATGTGGGTAGCTATACCATTATAGGCACAAACTCCAGTGAATGTTTTCGTAAAAAACTTAGGTTTTCATACAACATAGGTAGGTAATATGCATACGCGCAGCGCGGCTACTGTCTCACATCATTGACCTCAGTAACCTCAAAGAAACCAGACTCTACAGTATCAATAGGTACACGTTCTACACATATAGGTACCTACTTAGATTCAGATTGAGATTCAGATAACTTTATTTGCGCAAACATTAGTGTACATACAATTATAAAGAAACAAATGCATGCAAGGTGTCAGAAGAAGAGTTGTGCTAACATGTTTACCATATTGTTTTGTCATTGTACTCGTACTTAGATACACATATTTAAGAGAGAAAATCCCATAGTAGGTAAGATACCTCTTTCGTCATATTCCTATCCTAAAAGAAATTATTCGAGCTCTAGGTACTTTTGTGAGAAACGATCAACTAATTTTTGAATACTTAATGGATTGACAAAACAATTGCTCTATTTATTGCATTTCTCCATAACAATAATGTATACAAAAACTTGGAGCATCGTGAAAATGGGCCCAAGTGAGATCCGTATCTCTTTATGATGTCGATCTTTTAATTAATTAGCTGAAAGTATGGTTTTTGTCGACAAATCAGTCTTGTCGCGTACTGTGAAATATATCCTATAATTAAAACTTTTTATCAGTGTGTACATAATGTCATTTCCACATGCATCAAGATGCACCTAGCAAAAAACCAAATGATGCACGAACCGTGGAGTTTCTTTATGTAAATGGAATCTGCTGCAAGTTCAATCTTGGTTGAAAATCAACAACAGATTCTCTCTCTTCCTAAAATGGTTAGGTCTAAAGTAGTGCAATATTTTGGACTCCAAATTCTTAATAACGTTCAAGCACGCATAAGCAGGATTCAGGATTTTGCAGGATCTGAGTGTCCGTGTCCTCCGGGTGTTTGGAAAAGACTGACCAGGCTGGATACCAAGTAACTTCTCTTAGAATTTCTTCGTATAACTTCGTGATGTCGTCCTCAACACAACATCTAAAATCCGCAAAAACATAAAATAATGTATTTTCCACAGTGCGGTGCGAGAGTGCGGCGGATCTGCGTCTGTAGTGACAACGGAGGCGCGCGAGGGTACGTGGGGTGCAGTCCTACGCGGCGCCGGCATGCTGGTGGAGTGGCCCGGAGACAACGTCAGCCTTAAGGCTGGAGACAGGTACGTACATAGAGTATTGCGGATTCATTTTGACAGTTCAGTTGGAAATGTTGGCTAAGCAATATAAGGTAGGTACTTATAGCATGATTTTGATTTTGATTTGACTTCCCGGAATTGTAGGAATAGAAAAAAATTGTCAATTTTCATTCCGCCCCTCCAACATAAATCACATGAGAGAAGTTTAATCATCCAAGAAATCCGCGCAAGCAAAAGACGACACGGAAACTGTCCTGTGAACGTCGCTACATGAAAACATTGAACTCGGAGAAATGGTCATAACATCCATTCACGAAACACCAAAACGCGCATAAAACACCTTTACGATGCAATCTCTGCACTCGCCACTTTATTGCGCGCAATAGGTAGGCAAATGCGCACGCGCATCTGTGCGCGCAGTGCGCGGCGGGTCAGCGGCCCGCAATCACGACCATCGCGATGCTATCTTTGCCCATAGATGGCCACCGATGGGCCTCGAACTGTGGACAAACACTGTCGAAGTAATTTACATTAGTGCATGGAATATCTTGGCAGTTGTGACGGCCACACACCGCGCCAAATAACTGGTTGCTTCGCTAGATATGCGATCTCTGGTTTCGCTTTATCCCTTTATTTCATTTTGGCATAATACAACCTTTGAATATATTCCATAACTTTACATATTTCAAAGAAATAAGAACCTTTTGAGGCTAAATAATGATCTGCTAAGCTATGACTCAATTCCGAAGTCGGACTACGCTGTAGGTACGCTGTATAAGTATAATAGGTAGATACTTACAATACAAACCATTACACTGAAAAACAGTTGGAAACTCAATGGTGTTTGCTACTAAAAAATAAAATAGAGAAAATTGTGACTTATGACGTTGTGCAAGGCATGTGCATAACTAGTAGGTACCCCGGCGGATCCTGCGCCGGCGGCGGCGCCGGCAAAGGGCCATCAATACACGTCCGTTTAGAATGCTCTCAGATAACATTGCTGCCTCACCTCTTAGAGAATGTGCGAAATATTCTAAAGCTTTTCTATGCTCACGAGCTTTATTTTCGTACTAGCTTTATGCCCCCATGCCGCTTCGTCCGGGTCGATTAAAGATTTGTACCTACAAGTTTTTTCATTTACTTAAGGCGACTACACGAGCTAAACGCGAGTTTTATAATTATTAAAAGTATATGATTCACTGCTATAAACAAGACCAGAAAAATATATGATATTCTTCAGGATATATGCTAGCATGATACTGTTTTGAAAACACAATATAATTAATTTGGCTCGATAAAAAGAAATCACGAACTTACCTCTAAAAATATCTTTCAAACAATAGAAAACATACTAATATGCATGCGATCATTCTGATTTTTTGGCAAATAATTCTACAAGCAATATATTAGCATGATACTGTTTTAGTTTTATAATCCAATCAATAGTTTTTTTGTAAATCGATCGAAACCACTCATTTCGCGTTATTTGGCCCGCAGTGGCTGACGTAACAACCACTTTGTAGTGCAAGCTGATTAGAACTTTATTCTAACAGCATTTCAAACGAAGTTTGAACCACCACAAATAGAGTTGCTAATTTAGCTCGTATAAGCGCCTTAAATCTAATTTGGATGTCGTCACTTCCATAATAGGTAAATATTGCATTTGTCGATGCCCTTACGAACGACTATTCTATGAAAGACGCTGCTGTACGTTGGAATTATTTAATGATGGTAATCTCTTGAAATGAGCGCAATACTAGTTCCGATGTGGCAAAAAAAAAAACTGTAAACCTGAATGAATCACTTATCGATATAATCGAAGATCTGTAAATCATTATCATGTTTCTATGTGGAATAGTTGCTCCACCTCTATGATAATTAGACTTAACGAGCTATCGATAACTAGTTCTGATCTTCATGATTTAGTAGTTATTATGAGATAATAATCTAATGTTCTTAGCTTGAATACTGACACGATAATTAAATCATAATAATAATATCGCTGGACATTACACACAGCGCTATCGAGTGCCACACTAAGCAAGGCTTGTGTTGTGGACACCAGATAGTGGATAAACTACATATACACTTTTTTGTTTGTAAATACATACTTATTATAGGTACATTCAAACATCCATGACTCGGAAACAAATGTCCATGCTCATCACACAAACATTTGCTCCTACCGGGATTCGAACCCAGGACCCTAAGAACGTAAGGCAGCCTCACTACCACTACGCCATTCGGGTCGTCATTATACGTTCAGTACAGCGGCAATTCTGTCTTTTACATGCAGCCTCACGCATGAGTTTGTAGATACTGTAACCTCTATGAACCCAGCCTATCGCAGTCCACTAGACTGAAGGACAGGGTTTTGTGTCCTGTAAACACACTGTCTGTCGCTTTCTACATCCAGTAGTTTTTATAACTTACGCGCCTACGCCCATTTGATAGATTTTCCTTCTTTATTACTCCCGAGATCAATATTATCAATCAAGTTTTACTTCTCAGCATCTAACAGCATTTAATTCCTAGGAAAGCCCTCAGAGAATGTACCCTGGAGCAATAATAATAAATATTTATATATGTGAATTGCTCTAGAGTGACGTATAAGGACTCGAACGATTCATTCTACACGATTTATCGACCCTAACAACCGTCCACTCTTGCGCATTTGTCAATCGAACATTATTCTTGTATATGCCATAATAGATCTTATCAATGTCTCGCTCTGAGGCTTTAATAGTTTTACATTGATAGATAAGTTGTCTAAGAACATAACAATTATTCAGAAACTTTGTCACAAAGAGAAGTAATCGAGAGACGTACTGCTCAACTCCCTATTTGGCATTGAGAATTTGAGAAACATATTCCGATGGGATATACCTAATGTATAATTAAGGGGCAACATGTATGTTCGGGTCAGTAATGCCGGGCGACTAAATCAAATATTTTTAAATAATTTGCTTCGTGTGGGCTTTTGTTGTTCAACTAATGTTCATTCATTAGAATTGAATGTACCGACCGGAACAAGCAGGTATGTAGCACTCCTAAGCTCTATGGTCACAAACATGTTTAGGCAAAGAAGCATACCTACTTTATGATGCTCTACGTACTCTCCTGCCCCCCCTCATTGTGTAGGCTAGAAGTATCATAAAAATTATTCGGTAAGAAAGATAGAAGTTCCAGTATGAACGCATTATGGGGTGTGACAAGGTGCCCAAAGAGGTCTACCATTTATCGAAAATTTTCATCCAAATAAATATTGGATCGTTGGACCAATTTCGAAGCTATATTACAAACCTGAACAACATACCGAACCGTGACATACGCAGTTAGGAAGCAAACAGTTAAAAATGCCTACAAACGTAACATAAACACGGTGAAATTGGCGATAGTTTGCAACTTAAGTATACAATTAACCAATTATAACGAATCAAATGTGTAAATTCGGTGGATACACGCTACTGAGTGGGTGGTTAACAGTTATTGCGAAAGTAAGTTTCATGGAAAGAAAGAATGCGCGTGTTTTGTGATGCATTCATTTATTTTTAGCAATTCGCAATACTTTCCGATGGTATGATGCAAACATGAAAGTCTATGGACCAACTCATAACCACTAGCTGGTGGTGTGGTCTGCGGTTTATAGGTACGTACCTACCTACCGTAAAATATTGAACACCATATACAACGTGTAACCTTAAATGCGCAAAACCTCAGACACCCCAAATGATTTTTAATACAATTGACCTAATTCTGCGAGAAAAAAAAACAATCTAACGATCTATTCTCTACTTGTAACTTTTTTTTTGTTTTCAGATTATTAGAAGTGAACGGCACCTCAGTGCTGGCATGCCGCAACCAGGAGGACCTACAGCGCGCCACGAGCGCCGCCAACCCCGCGCGGCTCGTACTCCTGCGCAGCGCCGGGCCCGCGCATGCGCCGCAACCACCCAACGGCTTCACACAGGTGCATAAAACTGGATCTTATTTGTCAAAAAAATTGGAGGGTTTGTTTAGTTTTTTTCAGTCACTCTTTTCACAAATTATTCTACCTCCAACAGTAATCTTTTCGCAATAAAGATCACGTTACTGTCCAAACAAATGTCATACAAGCCGTTTCCGCTGTTACAAAATGAAATGGTAAAAGGCCCGCTTATCATACCTTTACACTTTGCCATAGGCTCCATTAGATATCATCATCGTCTGCCAGCACCTGCAGTCATGTACCATTGAGGTCCAGCTCCTGCTCAGATTATGCGGCCACTTTGTTCAGACGCGTTATTTTATTACTGTTTATTATTTTAGAACGAAGCAGCATCATTACGAGCGGAGTTAGGCGCCTTGAGGTCTGCAGCAGATGACGCAGAGAAGGCCAAGGAAAGCCTTCGTTCCGACAACACCAGACTGACGCATCGGATTTCTTACCTCGAGGAACAGGTCGCCGAATTGCTCAGCAGACATACCCAGGTAAATATGGAGAGACTTACACCTTTTTGTGAACATTTCGTGTAAATGTTGGTCCTTATTTCCATGTTTGCAATATTAATACCAACTCATTTGTATTCCTTTTTTTCCAGCTACATTCTGTGAGCAGTAACGACAGCTGCATAACCGTGAACAAGACGAAGAAGAACGTCACCAACATCAACATCACGACAGAACCGCACCAGAAGCCCAGCCCGAAGTCCGAAGTGCAGGTGTTCCAGAAAGGACCCGACATTACCGCCATAGTCGCCAAACTACCGGGACTGGACGGCGTGGAGAACAATCTACCAATGATCAGACCGAGGTCTAACGCTTCAGGAGCATCTTCAAGAGCGGCTGTCTCCCCCAGAGAATCCCCACCCCTGAACCACAGATCGCACAGCTCCCACAGCCTCGAACACAAAGCCGAACGAATGCGTCACTCTCTCTCCCATCACTGCATACACGGAGCGATTGACTACAGCGCCGAGACCGACGCAGCGATACGCATGATCGAGAGGAACCAAAGACACATAGAGAAACAACGAATGAAAAACGAGAGATTGAGCAGGTCTAAGTGCGAGGACTACTTCCGGTCAGACAGCGACTTGGACATGCGAGACACCCACTCCACCGCCAGCGTCGACCCAAGACATTACGAAATTAAGAAAGCAGCAGACAGAATAGAAGAAAGTATCAAGAAGACCAACTGGGCGGAGAGGAAAACCCTTTCAATCATTGAGCAACTGAAGCGGTCTCAACGCCTAAGAAAAATGAAAAAGAATGACAGCTCAGAAGACATTCAGCTGGAATCTGAAAGACATTACATGTATTCTAGAATAGACGGAAAAGTGTTGGAGAACGCTCACAAATCCAGCAGAAGAACATCAAAATTGCTCTCCCGAAGTGCTAAGTCTTCAGAAATTGAATCAGAGTCAGACTTTCCGAACGGCGATATGTACAGCAGCTCGCCGAGGATAGACTACGGCTCCGAGACTTGTTCCAGGATGAGTCATTACAAGAAGAACGAAGACAGGAAAGAAAATGACGTGAAGTCACGACCAACACCTCCGCGGAAACCTTTGCGACTATCCCTTCACAAAGCAAGAAGCGCGCATTCTTTGATAAACGGCAGTGAATCGGAGACGCCGAGTAGACCGGCTTCTGAGGCGAAGCACACTGACACCGAGCGCGAGTGTAGCAAGAGGCCCGTGAAGAGGACGCACGCGGCGGACAAGTGGGCGCGGGAGAGGATCCGCGACGCGGGCCGAGCCACGCCACGCCCACAGAGGAAGCATCTCAACGGGCTGAGTGCCTGTGAAGCCCCAGCGGCTGATGACCTGTACCCTGAGAATACGCACATGCCGGTCAGAATAAACGGTAGAACTGGCAAGTGGTGTTAGCAAGTACCTACTGGAAGGGTCTAAATAAGACCTACTGGTTGAAATAGATGGCAAAAATGAGGCTGAAAATAAATTAGTCTTATATTTTCATGAATCAAACTTGAATTTAGATGTTTCTATATGTTCTACGTAGTTATAAACCATTAGCCAAAATTGCTACAAATTAGACTATTACAGTCTTACAGACACCACGACCAGCAATGTACAGAATATGAATAAAATAGAAGATAATGTAAATACACGTATGTAAGCACCCACCGCGCAATACTCACCTACTGTAGCGTATTTATTTTTTAAGACTTAGTTATTAGCAGTTAGCAGGCTACGATAAGTAAATGATAATAAACGTATTATGCCTTTACTTTTGTGCGCTCATTGAAACAACCTTTACATAAATCCCACTCCGTTTGACTTTGACCCATACCATCGTTGAATCATGTTCGGGTTGGCTCGGCACTATATCTAAACCAAGAGGTATTGCTAACGTATCTACAAAATATCCGATATATCTCCGATCGGCTATGGTCAAATCATGCCGACCCGAACATTTGTGTATAGATAGGTATTTTACAGACAACCCTGAGTAAGCAGTGGGTATACTGTTAACCAATTCCTGTTCAAAACAATAAAACTTATAATAAAAAGGGAAACTTATTTCAACAACTACGAAATAAAAAACGCGATTCATAATAAAATCCTTATAATTAGTATTACTAGCAACAAAAACAAATGACATTATTATGTACACCAAATTATTATCGTATCGTAAGTATAAACATTTATCATATCACCACCAAAGCTGGGAACACACTACTGATGATACATTTTTTAAAACAGCTTATAATCCTATGATACCTCTTTCCTTACATCAGCATTTTGAGGTTCGACCTTCAAAAAAAAGTGCACCTTTGGTAACAATTGAGTGTGCACCCAGCTTAGGATATAAATAATCAACTTTGGTTGAATAAGGCATTTTTAAAAGATTTACGTAACATGCCGATTTCTTATTATTGCAAAAGAAGCACTCGATAACGTCAAACAGGCATAGACGGCCCGGCCGCCAATTAAATTCGGCCACCACGTAAAGTGGAAAAACCAAAGCACCTGATTTTACACGATTAGTTTCGTTTAAGTCTTGATAAAAAATCATACCAACCGAAACAATTGATTTAGTAAACTCAATTATAAATATAAATTATAAGTTATTTTTAGATCTGATTTGCGCACAAGTAGGTAAATTAAGTACCTCAATTAAGGCGCTACCCCAGGCAAAATTAGCAACTCTATTTGTGGTGATTCAAACTTCGTTTGAAATACTATTAGAATAAAGTTCTAATCAGCTTGCACTACAAAGTGGTTTTTACGTCAGTCACTGCGGGTCGAATAGTGCGAAATTAGTGATTTTTATTCTTTATAAAATCAAATTTCCGTCTTTTGAAAAAAAAAAAAACTAGCATTATGTTCATTATTAAATTGTCTATCCATTAGTAAAGAAGCAAATCAAAATAATGTTAACTTTACGAGAAGAAGCATGTTATAAATATTTTTTTCTCATTTTTGTTGTTTCATTGTGAGGGGATTTATTACACATTATGAGACTTAAAATAAAAAATAAAACTACCACTTTGCAGTCTAAGAATATGTAGAAATTTAATGTATTTTTATTACTTGGTATTTCTTTTGGATAAAGAGGAGTTGGCTCCAAAAAACTGCACAAAAAACGGTTTTTGCTTGGGGTAGCGCCTTAAAACAATCCTACAGGTAAGTGTCTAAGGTCCATGTTCACCGAAAAGATAACAGTCTGATTATCTAAAAACAGCAAAACAGCTGTCATTGTGACATGTTCCCATTCAAAAATGTGTTTTAAACAGCTGTTTTTAGATCATCAGACCGTCATCTTTTTGGTGAACATGGACCTAAATAGGTTATATTTATGTATGACATGTCTCTGTGAAAGTCATTGTGAGCTATCATCCCGATTCATCATCTGTGCAGGTCAAGTAATGCACACTTTTACACGATGAAATATTGACCGAAATAGCTCTACACTCCCTTCTAAACTTGAAAAACTTAAAATGAACCTTCTGAACATAACAAAGAATTTCCAGCAAACAGCACTATGTGCAAAATTATTTAAGAGATAAACAAACAGCGCAGTACCTATCCAACCAAAGTTGAAATATTTATTATGACAAAATATATCATGCGCTGCGTTCAAATGGTCTCGCCGACAATAAGGCGAAGGTACTAAACACTGACTAGGTCCCACTTGTCGGATGAAATAACATCACACGATAAATAAATAGTCTTCGAGTTGGTATTCCTATCTGTTATGTTCGTTCATCTAAAACCTCTCCAATAAATGTTAAGGTAGGCAGTATCTGAACTCGCTTCTAGACTAGTTTCTGACGTACACATAACTAATGCGCAGTAAAACACGCAAAACAGAGTGGAAGCGTTAATACAGAGCTAGGGAATATACGCGCAAAACTTAGAACGACGTAAGTAGAAAGCAGTATGTTACTGTCGCGATTAGTATGTTGTGTGATTTTTGGATCTCATTTGATAATGAATCGAGACCCCAGTAACTTACTGCTTCGTACGAACTACTGTTAAATTATTGTCTTTTATATCGATATCAAAAATAAACTCCTCGGTTCTTTGTCAAGGATTATACAATACAACAACGTAAAAAAAAAAAACCGGCATAAAGGTACGCATGATGTAGATGTGAAAAGTTCATGCGGTTCTGCGGCGTTCTCCGACCATTTGAACGACAGCGCACCGACAGTCTTACATAATAATAAACTACTCTACGATAACTGCATTACGCGCCAAGTAGCGGGGTAGAAAATGTTGATAAAGTCTATATTTCATCGCACACGACAGAGACTAGTGCCGTCCACATAAGAGCAATACAACTCGGCAGAAACGGTTTTCTTAGATTACATAATTACTTTAGGAGAATAGTAAGTACTTGTAATTTCCATAATTATTTTAAACTTAGTTGAATGGTGATTTTCTACACAGCGAAAATCTCGTACAACATGGCATATGTAAGTCTTGGCGAATCGCTTTTAATTGAGAAGACATAGCAAACCGGGCAGTGCTGCTTATAGCAGCGTGCTTAAATGTGATCGTGTATCAGCCGTCAGCTCCCAGTCTCGGCCGCGTACAACAAAATGGCGGCTCATTTTAAAAATCGATGCTGAGATTACACCCAGATCTATGGAAATGGCCGAACTAAGTCTACAGGAAGGTTATTTACATTAAAAAAGGGTACACTTTCAAAGAGATCGAGCAAATGGCTTGAAACGTTTTAATATTACTCATGCTCTTTTTTTTGTCACCTTTTTAACGATGGTAACACTATCTTGTACAGTCAGAGGGATTATTGTAGCCTATCGGTTAGGGTAACTTACGAAGAACTAATATTAAATTGTATATGGCTCTAAAACATGGATGACTTTTTGATAGATCTATATATTTACAGGGTGTAAACCACCTCATCACGAAGCCGTCAACCAAGCAATCTGTACATCAAACTAAGTAACTTTACGCAAAAATTATTGCTGGGAAACAACTTTTTTTTGTGGTATAACTCAATGTAACGTACGCAAAACATTGCGCTGATAGATGGATTGAATAGTATGGGGGTCGTGGAGGTATGTAAAGTAAAAATATTACAATAAAAACTTGTATTAAAATAAAAAATTAACTTTGATCCCCAATATAGACTAGCTAGAAGGTTACCAGGTATGGTGTAGAAGAAAAAAATGATCGCAATGACGAGGAGAACAAGTGCCTTTCGGCTTCGTGAAGAGGTGTTTTACACCCTTTATAAGATACGATATACGTGGGAAGTTCAATGACTAGCCAACGTAGTGCGGTAATGTGACCCGGGTTACTGATGGTCTATACTTTGAACTGTGAAATAGATAAAATATAGCTTGAAAATGATCATTAACGCAGATATAATTCGAATCACATCACACGGGGTTTAAATACAGATGGCCAGTTATTAAATCTAATAGTCCGGGAGGTACTGTTGAAAAATAAAAAGTAATAGTAACCCGGCTGATTTTGTCATCGAAGGTTGATCTTATATTACCAATAAGTAAACCAGCCGTCAACTGCTCAAGTAGCGGTGGGTGATTGGGAGGTTACGGAAGTTGTGAAAATAAATAAAAAATTAAGTCATAGTATGCCGGCTGAAACTTTTTTCATAAATAGTATTATATCATACTGAGCTGAAAAAAAAATCGTCAGCTGCGTGGTGGAGGGGGGATTATGCGTCAATCGCTCGCATATCGCAACTTGATAAACGAAACGCCTGATGAAAAACAGCAGCATCTGATGAGAAGCAGTTTCAGCCGGTCGACTTATTTTTTTATTTTTTCACCACTTCCATAACGTCACAATCCTAAACCCATCGCGGGTGCGTCCGCTGACGCTGAATTCGCTTATCAGTTATTCAAGATCTAGTGAACAAGATGGCAACCGATCGGCGTAAAAACACTACCTAAATTGCAAAGGTACCTCCCGGACTATAACACAATTCTGCCAGACTTTATAGTTCAAACTTCCAGTAGATAGTAAAATTAAGTATTTTAAATTGAAAAAGACTGCGAGATAATAGACAACGCCTAGTCACCCTGTCTAGATGGGTTTATATTCGACTAGGAGTGTTCATCCATATTACATCGACTAATATAAGATACGCAGGTTCTTCGGAATAAATATGAGTCTTCTTTTCTGACGACTAATGTCGCGTTGGAAGCCATGACCGGAAAAGAGTTGTTTGCACGACGAACACACGGGCGATAACAGTGTATTCGCTCCAAATATGTATTCGTGACAATTTATATTATACTTTAACAACGTGTGCATAAAACTCAGATTTCAATCAAATAAGTACCTTATACCTTTCAGTCGTTTTTACATTTCATTCATTTTTGACATTCAAGTTTTATGAACACGCATGTTATAGAGAGTTACATAAAATAAACTCTCATTTAAAAATGTTCAGTTTAAGTCAGCACATGGCAGCTTGTTGGTGTATGAACTGATCCTTCGTACGCACCGGCTTGCAAGAGATCCGCGCTCAGAACTCGAAGCAGCGTCCGAGGTTCACGTACTTCTTCAGCGCGTACGGTAATGGTAGGTCCTTGACGAAACAGACGAACGATAGTTAGGAAGACATATTCAACACAATATTGAAGCCAGCTATCGATTGAGACAAATATGTATATAGCGAAATATATGGCGTTGTGATCGCTACTAGCATAACTTTGATAGCTTAATTCAATCACGAAAACGTGACGCTTTAGAAGATTTGTGTCAGAAAAAACTTGTTTGTAACTTTTTGGCTCTACCTTGAAAAATATAGACAAAGGTTCACAATATTACGGTTTTAGAAAAGAAACCTCAATATCATTTTTCAAGAACCGTCTATAGACACCTTACACAGTTACATGTATGGACTCCCTCATATATGTATTTTTTGTAGTGGTTCATAGCAAAATACATACTCTCCAAAGGATCAGGGCAGAATTGGTACAAAATTTTTTTCTTGGGTGCCTAGAGAGTATTTTCAGGCATTTACAATATTTTTATAACCCCGCAAAAAAAATATAATGTTATAAGTAAATAGTTTAGGGAGGAGATCATTATTTCAAATTGAAATGGCGGCTGTCAGTGTAAGACCTGCCAGACCACAGCTTACACGGTGTAAATAATCCCATCACGAAGCCGTCAACCAAGCGTTCTGTACGTCAAAATAATAACTCTACGAAATTTTTTTGCTGGGAAACGTCTTTATTTATTTGGGATGAAAAGTCATGTTTTACGGTAAAACTCAATGTAACGCACTCAAAACATTATTCTGATAAATGGGCTATGGACGTATTTAAAGTAAATACATTAAAAACATTAGTATTTGAAGAAAAACTTGTGAAAAAGTTGGACTTTGACCTTCAATATCTGTGTAACTAGCGGGTTCCCAGGTATGGTCCAGAACAAAAAAATCATCGCAGTTACGAGTATAACGAGTGCCTATCGGCTTTGTTAAGGGTTTATTTACACCCTTTATATCCAAAAGTGTAGTAATCAGAAAGATAGAGTAGAGTATCGGTGGTATACCTTGACGCCTCGCTTCATGAGCACGGAGAGGCGCACGCGCCTAGCGTCGGCGCCACCTCGCCGCGCGGGGCGCAGTCCCGCCGCCGCGCGCGCCACCCGCGCCTCCGCTCGCCTCTTGCGGCGCCGCAGCCCCGCCGGCGACCCGCTGCCGTCCGACGACGAGTCCGAGCCCGTCGCGTGCGACCGCTTCATGTGCCGCCGACCTGCCCCACCAGAATACTACTATACTGACCTTGCACGCACTCGACTATGATACCGACTACGACTTGACGGAATTTAGTTGTGTTGTAAAAAAATAAGTAATTACTTTTCGGCTACGACCGATATTATACGAATGGAGCGACTCTTACCTGGACCGAGATTCGCATCGCACTCGAGGTCGCTCAGAGTGATGACGTCGGCGTCGGACTCGCACGCGGCCGACTCGGACTTGGCCGGCGACGAGCTGCTGGACGCGGTGGTTCCCTCGCCGATGCCGCTGTCCAGCTTCTTCCTCTTCTGATCTTTGGACGTCTCCGTGGTCTCCTCCTCGCTGGACGACTCCTCGTTGGCGAGTACCGTGCCCTCCCAGTCCATGTCGCGCGACGTGCCCGGGATCTCTTTACCTAAATATATCTCCACTTCAGCCGGCACTTTCACATGACCCGTTTGGGCACTGTCGTCGGTCTTGGAGTCGTCGGAGGTTTGAGGCGCGTCGAGCGGCGCGGGCCCGTCTGTGGCTTCGGGGCATAGGGCGGCGTGGTCGTCCTGGAACTCGAAGGTGAGCAAGCCGCGACAAGCGCGCGAGCTCTTCATGTCGGGCTCGGGCAGGTCCTCGACCCTGTCGCCGGCGGGGTTGAGGACGGCGGCGGCGCGGTCCAAGTGGATGACGCGCTCGACGCGCACGGGCCGGTCGGCGCGCAGGCCGCGCATGTAGCTGGACCGCGACGACTCCGCGCGCGCCCGAGGCATGCGCGGTGGCCGGGCGGGCCGGTCCTCACCTGCATCGTCGTCGTCACCGTCGTCGTCTCCTCCTCCTCCTCCGCTCCCGCTCTCGCCCCCGCCCCCGCCTCCACCTCCGTCCCCGCCCCCGCTGCCACCCCCTTCGTCTCCGCCTTCATCATCGTCGTCGTCCTCGGAGTCGGAAGGCGTGTCGAGCGAGTCGAACCGCAGCGCGCCTGCGACGCGGTTCTGTCCCATACTGAGCACGAGGCTGAGCAGCGCGTTCATCTCGTTGGCGCCGTTCACGTGGTCCAGGTCGTGCAGCGCGTTCAGCCCCTCTGTAAGCATACGAAGCCCTGTCATTTAGTGGGACGAGAATTTAAGAAATTTCAGGTACGTAACGTGTTCTTTTTTGTACCTCTCGCTACTATTAGTTCAGATTTGGGAATGGATAGCGAGTCGCTACTATTATTTATTCATCAAAACTTTTTTTTCTTTTTTTTTTCCTTGTCTTGCCTGAACTGAAAAGAGACTAACTGGCTCAAATAGATGTATTTATGGACATATTGCAATTCTTCACCATTCACTCTGATCCTATGCTTAGTGGTGTTCGACATGTTCATCGCCAGTCCAACCTCAAGGCTTGCATTACTGAGTTGGTTTAACATGAGCTCCAGTTCTACCGCCGTGGAAGAGAATACGACAATGTCGTCAGCGAAACGAAGGTTTGTTAACCGCGCTCCACCAATTTCAATACGTGCCACAAATCTTGACGACGTAAATATTTATTTTAGTTATTTTCATAATATTATGTCATACGGTATTTTACTATGGGGACGGGCTGCAGACATCGAGTCTATTTTTATTCTGCAGAAAAGAGCCATCAGAGCCATATATGAATTACGTAGACGCGATTCTCTAAGAGACCTGTTTAAGGAAATTAATATCATGACAGTACCTTGTCAATACATCTATGAAAACATCATGTACGTTAGGAAAAATCTGCATTTATTCAGTAAAAGAGGTGACAGACGCCACTATAATACTAGAAATAGGGACCAACTAGTTCAGCCAGGTTTCAGGCTTGCTAAAGTAGATTCATCTTTCATGGGGTACTGTTTAAAATGTTACAATAAAATACCTCCCCACATTCTACAACTGAACGAGACGAAATTTAAATCTTGTGTAAAACGCACACTATGTAGGCAAGCATATAATAAGCTGGGGGATTACATTGAGGATAAAAATGCTTGGCTAAATGCTGGTCCTGCTCCGCAACCATAGGTGCAAAACTTATTGGACAATTATTGTGGTAGCTGCAGAAGATTGTAAAAATATTCTTGCATTGTCAACATCATATGTCACCGTAAAATTGTCAAACACGTTATATTACAATATAACGTGTTTCTCTCTAGCGATATTGTAAACTCTCGAATTATTGTCAACTGAACATACGGAAGTATCGCTGCCCCCATAATCGGGACTTGGGGCACCCCCCCGTTAGGTTAGTTAGGTTCCTCTATACCCTGCACCCGGAAATTGGGGCCCCGCGAAGCGGAGCTCCGTCGACTACGCTTTTTAGGGGAATATAAAGTGTTTTAAGGTTATGTTATAATAATCGGTATTTCTCAGGAATGGTACAATATCTTTTCATGAGAGTTGTACCACTGGGCAAGGAGGACCCCTCCTTCCCTCCACACCGCGTGAGTTGACTACCATCGCATGCATTTCACGAAAAATAATGCGTTTTGTTGTAAGCAGTATGTTCATTTGACAATATTTCGAGATTTTACAATATCGCTAGAGATATTACAATATAACGTATTTGACAATTTTACGGTGACATAATTATAGATTCCATTTCTTAGTATTGTATAATTGCATAACACATGTGTGAGTACCATGTACCGTTAAGCTACCAATTGCATTTAGTTATCTTTCATTGACTTGAATATGCCTTGGTGGCTGAGAGAATGTCATGCTCGCTTAAATGTCTTGCTGATGGTGGCGGGTGGGTCGGGTCATTTAGTTCCCTTCAATATGGTTGAATTGAATGGCGCTGATCCATGCGTCATGTTCGTGAACGGGCGCTGTCAGTCGGGACTGGTCATCTCTTAGCTGCCATGGATCATTTGAATTGCTTTATTTTTAATTGTTGATTTATTTTTTTACTCTGGACGCTCTTATTGTGCACGTCTTTCTACATCGTTCTCACATTTATGTATAATCTCAACATGAAAGATGTAACCAAGATTTTGTAACAACATTTTTGATTGAAAAGAGTGTCCATGGAGTTTCTTGTCCGTTCTTCTCTATAGAGATCTACGCTAGGGAATGGGCCACTACAGTACTTTCTCAAGTTATTATGCCTTGTGTCTGTGACTGTAGCTTCGCTTTTTTTTTCGTTTTATCGACATTCAAAAGTGCCGTAATGGTCTAGTTGAAATAAATGATTTGAGTTTGAGTTTGAATAGCGCTTCTCTCCCAACTTAAATTTTTCATTATTTTATTTTATATCTTCAAAAGTGTAGGTATTCGTACGTCGTTTGATACACGTGGACATTTGTTATTGCAGCCTCGCCTACGGCTCGTGTGTTAATTCGGCCACGAACACAATAACAAACTTTCTCCACTTGGATCAAAATGTACTAAGACTTAGTACATTTTGATCCAAGTATTCTCTTTTCTTTACATAATCTGTGCTCAGAACAGTACATTGTGCGGTTCAGTGTTGGGCAAAATGTAATCTAACTACAACTAGGTACATTTTGTAGTTAGTTATCATAATAATAGATTACCAACATGATTTCTTTTAATTTTAAAATTCTATATATTTTTAGACGTCCATATACCTATTGTTCTGCCTTTCAGACGAAAATACGAAGCGTTCTTTGAGGCTTTATTATTTCACAGCCCAGGGCACTATTTCACCAAGCTGACATTTGTCAATGTAATATATGCACTTTTAACAACACTAGTTGACTCACCAACGCGCCACCGCACCGGCCGGCAGTCTGACAACGACTGACTGCCCCACCACTCGGACCGGTACTTATAACCGAGCGACGTGCGCGCTTGAGGCAACGTGTAGTGTGATATCTACATACACTACATCCCTTCCTTATTTTAGTTTATTTTATTTCTATAAGAATACTACCTGCTTACTACCTATAATGTTGACTATCACGGTTATCACTACTCACTTACATTACACGCAGAAAGGGCTTACGTGTACGTCTACCTCTCACGGTGTCTAGTAGTCTGAACGACTGAAGTGGACGTTCGACAGTGATCCCCTCCACTCGTGTCATGAGACAATGCATTATATCTATTGCATTGACACAACCACTACACCCCTTCCTTTTCAACAAATTGTATTTATTGTAAACGTAATCAAAGTTGTACAAAGACGAATACAGCTAGGATGGGGAGCCTTCGGAAAACTCGCAGATGTATTCAAGTCTAAAACCCCGCAAACACTGAAAACACTCGTGTACAACCAATGCGTTCTCCCAGTGATGACGTATGCTTGTGAAACGTGGACGCCGACTCTCGGGATACTTTACCGGCTGAAAGTAGCGCAGAGGGCAATGGAACGTGCAATGCTTGGCGTCTCTTTGAGAGACAGAATACGAAATGAGGACATTCGCCAACGCACCCGAGTTACCGACATAGGTACCCGGGTTGCTCGACTAAAATGGCAATGGGCCGGACATGTATCCCGTAGAGACGACAACAGATGGACAGTACAGAACCCTTCACTGGAGACCTCGCACAGGAAGCAGAAGTACCGGCAGACCACCTGCCCGATGGTCGCACGACATCAAAAAGGCAGCAGGGCCGACCTGGACCAGAATCGCTGCATCAAGAGCTTCGTGGAGAGCCATGCAAGAGGCATATGTCCAGCAATGGACTCTGAGATGCTGAGAAGAAGAAGAGAATCAAAGTTGTTGGATATTCATACTGAATTACTTTTAATATTTTACGTATACAATCAATCTCCAATAAACTATTTCAGACAAACCGTTTTTGTTTTTTTTTTTTTAATAAGAATGCTTTACCTACTCAGACTATACCCAGTTACACCATTTGAACATCTCCACTGAGTGTGGAGTAGGATTGAAGTTGTTAAACAGTGTTTAACATATTTTCATATCTTTAAAACTTTATGGTCTACTTTAACCATTGGGTCAGTATGATGACATGACCTCGTCTTCCTTGTGGGTCCAATGATCGAATTCCGGTAGGAGAAAATGTTTGTGTGATGAGCACGGACATTTGTTTCCGACTCATTACTAACAAACAGTATCTACGTAGTATATCAACTATCTGGTGTCCACGACACAAGCCTCGCTGCCCAGGGCAGCAATAGATGGCGCTGTGTGTTATCTCTAGCGATTTTTTATTTATTTATTATTTACTTATTATTTTGTTGAATGACTGTAACAAACAAGTAAAATCAGTACACCAAATCGGTTCGATATTACTAATTGACACAAAGTCGAGTTTCTTTCTTTAAAGATTTGGATTTATCGATCTTATCCCTAAATCCCGGCAGGCACACTTCTGAGTTTCTGACGTTTACGCCCGTTTAGTTGAGATTAATTCATTATGGTATTGTGTATAACTTGTCTAAATAATTATCCACCCCAGTGGTAACCACAACGTATAGACGGAACTCATACATGGTGAGAGCGAGTCGTATGTACAACACAACCTGCCAAGAGGGCTGAGATTGACATTTTTAATACTAGTACCGCTAAATTGAAGAAAACTTTAACCAATACCTTCTTTGAGCGTACTCATATTTAGTGACTCTTCTGTTTGGTGTTATATGTATAAGTCTTTATTTGCATGTCATATTATTTATATACTACATGTGGAAACTTGTAATTGGCCATATTTTGTTTAAGATATTACTCGCTGTCTGTTTAGCTGTAAGTTTTCCTAAAATCGAAATAAATAAATAATCTGTGTATTCTGCAAATATGTCGAGTCATAGGCAAAACCAATTTAGCAAATTATTCATTTTCTATTTTATATTTTCGATTTTATAAAATTACTCCGATTTGTTTACAGAAGAACTTTTTGTAGGTGTTCATTATGATGAGTGTAGACCATAAAAACAAAGTTTGATTTTGACGCAGCATGATATAGGATTCCATATAAGCAGGAGCATTCTCCTACAACGTGAGATATACTGAGAGAATTTCTCTTACATCGGTATATACAGTTGTTGTGTTTGTATTTTAAAAGTTACATTTCCTTCTGTTTTCATTTGTTATTTTTTTTTTTTTTAGTACCTCAACTTTAAAACACACTGGTAGTAGTACATTCTAGATTAAGGTTTGTTACACATTTAGTTATCAATGTATTTTGGAATTAATATCTAATACTTTAATGTTTGCATGCCAATTTTATGGCGAAATGTGTCATTGTATTACATGTTATTTTTACCATCTTTTTTACTTACCACATTTATTGCAAATAAATAATTTTTACTTTGACTTTTTGACTTTGATCATATTTTCAATGTTTTGTGGCTGGTAACCAAATTAATGCCCAATCTCTGGCCGGAACCAGTAGTGGGTTTAAAATCAATGTTTTAACATTTTATTGATTAATTTTAGTATGTGTACCTTTTGTTTTGGTACATTGGTTCTACAATAATAGATTTTAATTTTATAGTCCAGTTCTCGAAAAACACACGCCACCCTAAAGAATCGAAACAGAAAGAACCATTGTCTTCAGTTTGTAAATATACCAAGATCCGTTTGATCCCCGATCTTAGTCCCTTCTATATTAGTCGTTTGATGCTTGTACCCATTTCAGCACCCCATTACAACACTGTGCCCTTATTATCAACTATTTTTTTTCGTAGTTTCCTTTTTACCATTTTATTTTTATATAAAAACTACAAAATTTTTATTTGGTTGTTCAACCTTTTTTTTGCAACAACGTTCGTGTTAGTTTTCAGAAACTTAGTTCGTTTTCGTTAGTTCCTGTATAATATTACCATACTTGCAATACAATAACTTACTTTACAATACTTCACTTTTTTTTCCGTTGCCCAATACGTGCAATTGAATAGACGCCCCTTGCTTCCAATTTAATGGATGCCATTGACTTACCACGCGCAAACAGTGCGTGGCAAGTGTCCCATGTCTTTCGAAGCATCGGTTCCAGGGTACACGCACCAATTTCATGTAGGTTCGTACTACCCAACCCACACACAACCAGTAAACACTAATCAATACTTCGAAAGACATGCCGGTTTTCTCACGATGTTTTCCTTCACCATTTAAAGAGCATCCTGTTGATGAGTGGAATAAATAACACGAAATGCCGGCCTGGTTTCGAACCCATGACATATGTTTGGCTAGGCCATCACCGCTCTTAATAAATAAATATCTGTCATTTCATGACCAGTAGGCATATTCTACTGCCATTCCCGTCATTACATGATGACATATCAATTCAATGACCAGTAGGTATATTCTACTGCTATTACTGTCAATTTAATGACCTGGGGTCCAAGTCTGCTATTTTTATAAATTCGTCACTACTCTATTCCCTATCCATTCCATTGTCATTTTGCTTAAAGTTCATAATCCGCTAAATTTACAATGGTCGATCATTTGTCGGTCAATGGTCTCGTAATAAAATTGTGTTTTAATGACATTGTCGTATTGCCATTATTATAAAACCCTAACTGCAGATGGTTTTCGAAATTTACTACTAAATGCGAACATTTATTCATGCCAAACTCCATTTGTAATATATTTTTACACATTTGTCAATATGTATGAGAGTAACATTCTATGACATTTCTTTTAATGGACTGTCGCCATTATAGAGACAGTACTTGACAGTACTTGACAGTACCTGACAGCACTTGACAGTACCTGACAGCACTTGACAGTACCTGACAGCACTTGACAGTACTTAACAGCACTTGACAGTACTTGACAGTACTTGACAGAACTGACAGTACTTGACAGCACAAGACAGTACTTGACAGTACTTGACAGCACTTGACAGTACTTGACAGAACTGACAGTACTTGACAGAACTTGACAGAACTTTACAGAACTTTACAGAACTTGACCATTATGAAATCAGTGATCGACTATTCTGACACTATATTAATAGCAGACTTGAGGCCCTGTAGGTATAGCCTACTAATATCACTGTCATTCTCTGATGACTTGTCAATTTGACCAGTAGATATATTTTACTGCTGTCACCGTCATTCTCTGATGACTTGTCAATTTGACCAGTAGATATATTCTACTGCTATCACTGTTATTTCACAACTGTCATTTTAATGACCAGTAGGAATGTGCTACTGCTATTTTTGTTATACTACAACTGTCATTTGAATGACCAGTAGGAATGTTGTACTGCTTAGTGGTTTATTTAATGTATGTGCTTTTTGTTTTATTATTTAATGTAGCACCAATCAAATAACTAAGTATTGGGTCCCGGGCTTGACCCACAGGTCGGGCAGCGTCACAGCTTCTTAATCAAGAACCTCCCAATAACATATCTCACGTCAGCCAATATAGCAATAATAAAGGACACATTATTGATTAGTATGTTTGCTGCCCTCTATTGCCACATCCAGTACAGTCACTCACTTTTTAGTTTGGATTCGTATTTGCTTGGATGGTGATTAGCTACTAGATAAATTTGTTTTGTTATTATGGCCGCTTACCCTCATATTTTGTTATTTTTTCTATGAGAATAAATACGGCATAATTCTGTATGTTCATAAACATTTTATTTATATAAATAGATATTTATTGTTTACGATATATTTCCCCAGAATATTGTCAAACAGTGTCAATTAAATTACCAGCCTATGCTGCTTCCATATCATTACAATGATGATGTCAATTTAAAAATCAGTATTTTATGTTGTCTCTAGACCAAAACAGTGAATCGTTAGTCCAATATCAATTTAATGATCAGTATAACTGTATAATAAACTGAATAAACTAAAAATAACTTTGTTATTTCCTTTGTATCAAATAAATGACTAGACACTACGTCAGCTTACTTGCTTCATTATGTTTTGAAATTATCCAAAATAACCACCAATCAAACACTTCTTCCTATCTCTTTGAGAAATAGAAGCATGAAGGCATTACACCAGCTTACCTTACTTGCCTCATTATGTTTTGAATCACGTACACACATCACACATAATATTTTTATCACTGGTGAGTTTTATAAACGTGATTGTGAATATTTGCACCCCACAAAGGAAACCAGTAAACCTCGTTATTAGTCAGTTTAGCCATAGATACATAATACTAATAAAAATCAAATTAATCGTTTCTAAAAACTGTTGGCAATGCATCTGCGTTTCGATCTAATGAGTCGTAACACATACGACAGCTTTATAAGACTGCCGTGCGTCGCCCCGTTGCTTATAAAATGTTTTGGTTACCTACTTGAATTATAACATTTGTTAGGTAATTGTATTAACACCATGATTTAAATATGATGATTGAACTTAATAGGTAAGCTATTTTGGTACAGTTAAGGAACTAAACTGATAGTGTCGCGCACTTTAGTATTCCTACCTTATTTAGGTTATTTTAACACTATTATTACACTTGCATTTCATAGTTTTATCCTCGTCGCCAATGTAATATATGCACTTTTAACAACACTAGTTGACTCACCAACGCGCCACCGCACCGGCCGGCAGTCTGACAACGACTGACTGCCCCACCACTCGGACCGGTACTTATAACCGAGCGACGTGCGCGCTTGAGGCAACGTGTAGTGTGATATCTACATACACTACAGTCAAAAAAAGATTGTCCAAGTACTTATTGTAGTTATCATGAATGCAAACAAAAATACGGAAAATATGTAGGTATATGTAATTTTCAAAAATTAAATCAAAGGTTGATTTCACAAAAGAAAATGATACCTATGTATTTCTCTACAATGTTGTTCACTAAGTTCCTTGCGTGATCGAATCAGAAATGAAGACATCCGCAAGAGAACCAAGGGGTCACCGACGTAGCCCGAAGAATTGCTAAACTTAAGTGGCAGTGGCAGTGGGCAGGGCACATTGCTCGCAGAACGGATGAAAAGTTCTGGAGTGGCGACCGCGAACCGGAAGACGATGCGTTGGAAGACCTCCCACTAGTTGGACCGACGACCTGGTGAAGGTAGCGGGAATCCGTTGGATGCGAGTCGCAAGGGACCGGTCAATGTGGCGACACTTGGGGGAGGCCTATGTCCAGCAGTGGACGTCTTTGAGATGATGATGATGAAATTACAAATTTTATTTTAATGTTTTAGCTGACATAGCTCTCATAATATCATGTTTATTTTTACAACTGTGTAAAAATGAAGTAGAGAAGTTCAAATCTTATCATCATCATCATCATCATAATCGTCAGCCTATTAATGTTCAAACTGCTGGGAGACAGGTCTCCTCGCTCGCTATGATACAGGTCTCCTCGCTCGCTATGATACAGGTCTCCTCGCTCGCTATGATATAGGTCTCCTCGCTCGCTATGATACAGGTCTCCTCGCTCGCTATGATATAGGTCTCCTCGCTCGCTATGATACAGGTCTCCTCGCTCGCTATGATACAGGTCTCCTCGCTCGCTATGATACAGGTCTCCTCGCTCGCTATGAGAAATAATGGGCTATAATCCATCACGCGGACCCAGTGCAGATTGGTAGAGGTAACATGGCTTCGATTTTTTGGTTCTAGGACATGCCAGTTTCCTCACGATGTTTTCCTTCACCGTTTCGAGAGCAGTGCTGATGAAATAAATTACACATAGTAATGCGCCTGTCTGGGTTCGAAGTGTTCAAACCCACGACTGTTCGTAAGTCGGGGCCGCCACTACTGGGCCACTGGTGCTCAAACCTTATAAATCTACAGGGTGTAAACCACCTCATCACAAAGCCGTTAACCAAGCATTCTGTACGTCAAACTAAGTAACTTTACGCAAAAAATATTGCTGGGAAACAACTTTTTTTCTTGAGGTTATAAATCATGTTTTGTGGTAGAACTCAATGTAACGCACTTAAAACATTGTTCTGATGGATGGATTGAATAGTACGGGGGTCGTGGAGGCGTTAAAAGTTAAAATCTTACAAAAAAAACTTGTATTAAAAAAAAACTTGTCAAAAAGTTGTAACTTTGACCCTATCTCCGTAACTAGAAGGTTCCCAGGTAGTGTAGTGTAGAACAAACAAAATGATCGCAATGATGGGTAGAACAAGTACCATTCGGCTTCGTGAAGAGGTGTTTTACACCCTTTATACTTCTATACTAATATTATAAAGCAGAAGAGTTTGTTTGTTTGTTTGTTTGGTTGAACGCGCTAATCTCAGGAACTACCGGCTCGAATTGAAAAAACCATTTTGTGTTGGATATTCCATTTATCGAGGAAGGCTTTAGGCTATATAAAATCACGCTACGATTATATAGGAGCGGAGCAGGAATGAAAAATGTTGCAAAAACGGGGATTTTTTTTTCCTTTCGTTTTTCTCTCTTATGTGACGCAGACAAGTTGCGTGGCTCAGCTAGTCTAGTATATTTTATTTTCACAATCATTTAGAAAATAATTATGGTCTCCCTACACGATTTAGGGCTGGTTTTTCAATCGCCAGTTTGCTTATAACCGAGGAATAAGTTTCATAATTTGACAGTTTTTGTATGGACTCTCTGTCAAAACGTCAGATTTACTCTTCTGATAAAAGTTATGGAAATCCTTGCTTTTATTTTTATGATCCTTAGCCGAGAATGCTGTTAATTATCCTAGGGACGTAAAACTTATGGCGGGCGTGATTAGGTAAGTAGGTACATAGATTTCAGATTTTCAGGCGAACCGTTTACTTATTCGTTACATTAGTGTTAGTGGTAAGAAAAAGTAGGTGAGCAAGCCAGTTTTTTTTTACCTAGCCTAGACTTTGAGACATTATAACATTTGAGATAAAAACATTGTAGACAAATTGCCTCTAAATTTGTCTACAATGTTTTTGTTACTATTCTTGTCATACACTAACGATTGCCCAAAGTAACTACTACTATTATAAAAAGGTAATACTATTATACTATTATAAAAACACTATTCACACACGCATAGGGAAACACTATTCACACACGCTCACGCACAGCTTCGCACCGCGCGGGGGAACAATATATCGACGGATTTTTGTCTTTGCTTCGAATTGCAGTTGTGAGCGGCCTCCGCAGGCTTCTTAACCTACCGATGTAATTCCAAATTCTACCGCGTCACAAGATATGTGGGTAAAGTTATACATGGCGGTCACTCATATACGTACCAACGTCGCTTTCGTCCTCGATCGGGATGCAGATGCGGCGCGGGCAGGAGCTGGAGGGCGCTGGGCGGCGCGCGGGCGGCTCGCGCAGGTGCGGGTGGCGCGACAGCAGCGACTGGCGCATGTGCGCGCGCACCACGCCGCGCGCCAGCACCTGCAGCCGCGGCGGGCACTGCTCGTCCAGGCAGACTGCGGGACGAACGACGCTTCCATTACTTCCATACTACACATGGCTGGTAGCTGGTCGGATCTAACGCTACTGTATCTTGTATTTTAAAAACAAGACAATTTCAAATAAGTTTACCAACAACGCCTGCAGACAATGGCATTGCCAAAAGAAAAATCCTAATGTATTCAGTAAAACAGTACCTAATGTATACAGTCCCTTGAAGGTAATAGATATTGCTAATAGAACGTTTCGGTACGGAGCCATCTCCTGGTTGAATCATTCAGCTTTGTGAAGACATACTGCACCGACCCTAAATAAATTGGAATAAGGGCAGGAGAATGATAAATTTGTTGGTATATTTTTATGTAGGTTTACATATATCTGTCACCGTAAAATTGTCAAATACGTTATATTGTAATATCTCCTAGCGATATTGTAAAATCTCGAATTATTGTCAAATGAACATACTGCTTACAATAAAACACATTATTTTTCGTGAAATGCATGCGATGGTAGTCAACTCACGCGGTGTGGAGGGAAGGAGGGGTCCCCCTTGCCCAGTGGTACAACTCTCATGAAAAGATATTGTACCATTCCTGAGAAATACCGATTAGTATAACCTACCCTTAAAACACTTTATATTCCCCTAAAAAGCGTAGTCGACGGAGCTCCGCTTCGCGGGGCCCCTATTTCCGAGTGCAGGGTTTTAAGGAACCTAACTAACCTAACGGGGGGGTGCCCCAAGTCCCGATTATGGGGGCAGAGATACTTCCGTATGTTCAGTTGACAATATTTCGAGAGTTTACAATATCGCTAGAGAGAAACACGTTATATTGTAATATAACGTGTTTGACAATTTTACGGTGACATATCTACTTCTTCCCCTTGTAAACGGCGTCGTTGGTAAGCTAAATGAACCATTAAATTCAACAAATCCTCGATCCTCACTTGGTGTGGAGTATTCGGGCAGGTCGTGTGGGGCGGGCAACCTGAGCGTCGCGAAGGACACGTTGAGCAGACTGCGGCAGGCCCAGTTGTCCACCGAGGTGCGCTTGATCTGCACCAGGTTGTCGTTCAGCGGCATCACCAGGACGCCTCCCACCTAGGTGGAAAAGTATCCCAATGTTAAGCCTTGTATTGGCTTTTTTTTTGTTTAGCTTAGACACCAAATTCATGATGATTGGAATCGACCAGTTAGTGACCACACTTATCGACGGGGAACCGGCTTGAAGCGAACAGAAAGAGCTTAAGAGAATGACGTCGTTCGCTGGGTTCCATCTAGGTTCGGTTCAGACGAAACGCCTCATCACTGCTCCGACTTCGAACTAAATGCGACAAATTCAATGTCGCTATTGGCGTGATGTGGTCACTACCGTAGTCAGAAATTGTTACAATAATTAATTAAAACTGCCAAATTGTAATGCTAGATATGCTAAGATGCAACCACAATTATTTACGTCCCAACCAAAATTATGCTTTTAAAGACATACCCATATCACTCGTTCCACGCAAGCGATAGCAAACCTTTAAATTAAAGTGAAAGTATTTATTCTGTTGTACCAACCAACAGAACATACGCAGCCATCAGACATGCGTTTGTCGCTTTCAAAGACCGTTGAGTGCACCCGCAGTGACCTGACCTAGATCGCAGAGTTACACAGCCCTGCTAACATTGAATAAAATCAGATCAAATCTAATAAGAACTTAAGCCATATTTCCTTTTAATAAATAAGCGAAATCTTGTATCAAAATCAAAAGTGATTTATTCAAACTTGGCTAAGAAACAGCACTTCTTGAACGACAAAAATAAATTAGACAGCCCCATGCCACGCGCGCCGTTCACATTTATTGCGGAATGAAAAAGTAAAGATCGGTTTAAAAAAAAGCAATAACACAACAGAATTATCCATCACAATTTAAATATGGTTGGTTTATTAAAAATCCAGTTGTATCTGTATTCTGTAGGTAAGCAACAAAAAGTAACATCAAGTTTCATGTTAGCAGGTACCAGGGTTTCATGGCTATATAGGGCCTACCTTGATGAGCTGTTTGAAGTAGTTCTGATACTGCTCGGGGCAGCCGGCGCCGCAGTACAGGCGGTCATACGGCGTCGTCAGAGGAGGGATACTCAGACCGTTACCTGGTAAAGATAGATGGCATTTTATTTTATTGAATTAAATGCGCTAAATGATGATCTGAATAGGTGCCAAAGGAAAGAAGACAACGGCGTTGAAGACCCAAGCGAAGACGGCGAATTGAGTTGATCGCTTCATGAAGTACTGGACTACGGTTGTGGTGGCCAAGAAGTGGAAAGAATGGAGGAAGGCCTTTGCTTAGCAGTGGGACAACATGAGTCGATATAATAATAATGTTACATCGGACCTACTAGAACATTCGAGAAAGCACGTGATTACAGTATGTGTACGTTGGAATTTCGAGAGCTTTCTGTTATTATTAGTTTTAAAGTTAAGTAGGTACAAACTCGCGACCTCTTTATAAAAAGACATTAGAATTTCGACCGTACGCCTAGTGCATACGGTTCATATTTGTTTGTGTTGTACAAGTAGCTAGTAATTATAATTACCTACTACTTACCTACTGTTCTTTTGTTAGTGTTTTTTATGACCTTCTAGAATATTCGTGGTTATTCTGGTGTGTCTGTTGGCGAGTATAAATAGACCGCTCAGGGCCGCGACAGTCAGTCTTGTTTTGGCTACACAACGAAGCGAATCGAAGTGAACTTGAAGTGCGATATCTAAGCGAATAGTGATCAGTAGTGTATTGTAGTGTACTTGTGATTAAGTTTAAATTGTTTTGTGATTAATAAAGTTATTGTGTTGTTTAATCGGTAGTAATTAATTTATCTCATACCTAGCTCGTAACAAATTGGTGTCAGAAGTGAGAGATAAATTATGCCAATTCTACCAAAAGACGACATGGACGGTATCCGTACCAGAAGTCAGCGACAGCAGGACATGGACCAAAGGCGGTTTGGAGATTCTCCGACACAGACACCAGGTGGTGTCCAGCCTACGTCACAGCCAGTCGCTGGCCCATCCGGAGTTTCTCCAGCATCAGTGGCGCCAGACTTGTCAGCTTTAATGGCGCTGCTGCAGGATCAAGCTCGCCGCCAAGAGGAGCAGGCTCGCTGCCAAGAGGAGCAGGCTCGCCGGTTGGAAGAGCAGTTGCAGTGAGACAAGGAGGAGCAGGCCCGCCGTCAAGAGGAGCAGGCTCGCCGTCAAGAGGAGCAGGCTCGCCGGTTGGAAGAGCAGTTGCAGCGAGACAAGGAGGAGCAGGCTCGCCGTCAAGAGGAGCAGGCTTGCCGGTTGGAAGAGCAGTTGCAGCGAGACAAAGAGGAGCAAGCCCGCCGTCAAGACGAGCAGATGATCCTCATAAAGGATCTTCATGCAACTTTTGGCAAGGACCTGAAAGTGATTAAAGATCAGGTCCACCAAAACGAGAACCGCATCTCGGAGGCCGAAGTTCAGATTGCTGGGGTAAAGAAGGCTTTTAAGGCGAACTGAAGACTGAAGGCGGGACTGTAGCTTCGGTGATTGCTGCACCTTCATCGCGTGGTTTTAATTTTAAAGTGCCTCCGTTCGACGGCACATCTTCGTGGTCGGCTTACAAAATACAGTTTGAGGACGTCATGAAAGCGAATGGATGGACAAAACCGCAAGCCATGACCGCGCTCACCTTGGGCCACCGAGACCAGGCCCTAACTATTCTCGAGGCACTCGGCAAGGATGTTACCTACGAGCAGCTACTGGAGGCGTTAGAGTCCAGATACGGCGACGCGCACCTGGAGCAAGTATTCCGTGCTAAGTTGAAGGACCGTTTTCAACGGAGTGCCGAGAACCTACAGCAGTGGGCTCTGGAAGTTGAGAAACTCGTTCGGAAAACCTACCAGTCTGCCCCCGCACTGATTGATGGAAATCTGGTACAGGCGTTCGTTGATGGAATACGTGACTTAGAAGTTAGAGCTGCCGTTAGACTTGGGCATCACGGGACATTGAAGGACGCCTTGGCCCATGCCTTAGAAGTAGAGGCAGTGAGGCAAGACCACCGAACGCACCGCGTCAGGGAGGTTGTAGCATCACCTGTACGCGACCGCCCGCAAGGGTATAGTCCTAGGTGCTACATTTGTGGAGAAAGGGGTCATCTTCGGTCAAGCTGTCCTAAGCGCAGCACCCCGAGAGAAGATCAGCAGGGAAGAGTGGCTGAAGTGACTGCCCAGCCACAGCAGGGAAACGAGTAAATGCCAGGACTGGGGGGCGGGTGCTGGCTGGTATTGAAAGAGCCCCGAGAATCTTCATCTCGCAAGCACATGACGGGAACAGCCTGACCATCAAAGGCGAAGTCAATGGAACACCATGCCAACTGACGCTGGATACTGGAGCTTCTCACACGGTCGTCAATTCTAAACTAGCAAGTCGGTTTCTTGGGGACTACTTCAATAAGCACGACCGTATACAGTTACTAACAGCTACCGGTCATAAACGTCCAAGGCAAGAAGGAGGTAGAGTTAAAATTGGGTGACAGATTTTACAAGCAGAATGTCATCGTGGCCGACATAGTGGACGATTGCATCTTGGGCTTGGACTTCATGCGGAAATATCGTTGTGAGATCGACGTTGATCAAGGAGTACTGAAATGTGGTTCAGAGGAAGTCTTCATGGAAGGAGCACCGTCAGGGAAAGTGTACTGCTTGAAGAAGATTGTTCTTCCTCGCAGATCAGAAACGATTGTGCCAATTTGTTTGCCACGGAATTCTGGACAAAAAGATCGAAGTGTTCTGATAGAAAGGGTGAACAATGACTTCCCATGGAAGATGGCACGAACTCTGGTCAAGGCCACCAACGTCTCAGCAGTACGCATACTGAATCCAAGTGACCAGGAGCAAGTGATTAAGAAGGGCACCTTGATCGGCACTTGCGAGGAAGTAGCTTGAATGCGTCAATTGCAAGATGTCCCTACCGGAAATAAAGTTCGTAGTACAAAATTTGACGTGTCGACGCTTTTGGAAAACTGCGATTTAACTGAAGGAGAAATGGACAAGGCTAAGAAGATGTTACTTGAGTACGCCGACTTCTTCTGTTCAGATGATGCTGACATAGGGAGAACTGGACTTGTTCAGCACCAGATTAATACAGGTAACGAGTTACCTATCCGTCAGCGTCTCAGCGACCAAGAAGACTGCCAGTTGCACGAGAAAAAGAGGTAGAAACCATGATTGAGGGAATGGTGAAGGACGGTGTTATAGAGCCTTCATCGTTTCCATGGTGTTCTCCTGTGGTCTTGGTGAAGAAAAAGGACGGCAGTATGCGCTTCTGTGTGGACTATCGACGTCTGAACGACGTCACGAAAAAGGACAGCTACCCGCCGCCTAGGATCGATGACACACTGGACACGCTGACTGGAATGAAGTGGTTTACCACACTTGATCTGTAGAGTGGCTACTGGCAAGTAGAAATAGACCTCAAGGACAAGGAGAAAACTGCATTCTCAACAGGAAAAGGGCTATGGCAGTTTAAACTTATGCCATTCGGTTTGTGCAACGCTCCTGCGACGTTTGAAAGGCTGATGGAGCAAGTACTCGCCGGATTGATTGGGGACGCATGTCTTGTCTATCTGGACGACATAATAATCGTGGGCCGTACATTTGAAGATCACCTTAAAAACCTCAACCGAGCCGAGTGCTATCGAAAATCCAAACAGCAAATCTCAAGTTAAGTCCAAAAAAGTGTTCGTTTTTCAGACAGCAAGTGAACTTTTTAGGACACATAGTTTCGGGGGAAGGTGTTCAAACAGACCCAGAAAAAGTAGTCGCCGTCAAGGATTGGCCAGTTCCGAAAGACAAGACACAGGTCAGAGCATTTCTGGGTTTGTGCTCCTACTATCGAAGATTTGTCAAGAATTTTGCCGACATTGCAAAACCTCTGCACAAACTCACTGAAGAAAAGAGGCAATTCTGTTGGGACAAGGACTGCGACGTCGCATTTCAGGAATTAAAGAAACGTCTGTGCAATACACCTATTTTGGGATATCCTGACACTGAAAATGACTTCATAGTTGACACAGATGCCAGTAACACTGGAATTGGGGGCGTTCTGTCTCAACGGAAAGGAGACCGGGAGGTTGTAATAGCCTACTTCAGCAAGTCTTTATCGAAACCAGAAAGAAATTACTGCGTTACAAGACGGGAGCTACTCGCCGTAGTAAAGACATTGCAGCACTTCAGCAAATATTTGCTGGGACGTAAATTCCAATTACGAACTGACCATGCTGCACTAAAGTGGCTATTACAGTTCAAGAATCCAGAGGGGCAAGTGGCGAGATGGATAGAACTACTCCAAGAGTTTGACTTCGTAACTGAACATCGCAGTGAGAGAACTCACGGTAACGCAGACGCCTTGTCGAGAAGACCTTGTCCTGAAGACTGTAAGCACTGTGCCAGGCAAGAGACTAAGGAAGTAGTGCCCGTGAGGATACTTAGAACGGATCTCAGCGATGAATGGAAAGAGACCCTACAGCAGGCTCAGCACAATGACTCGGACATCAAACCGATCTTCGAGTGGATCAAAGCTGGTGTTCCTAAACCCAAGTGGAGTGATGTGGCTGCGATGAGTTCCATCACTAAGAGTTATTGGGCGCAATGGAACAGCTTGGTGATCCAGGATGGAGTCTTGTGCCGTAAATGGGAAAACGCTAGAGGGGACAGCTGTCATCTACAAATGGTTGTCCCTAAAGCCAAGGTACCGGATATTCTACGGCTCTACCATGATGGATGTTCAGGAGGACATATGGGGGTAAAAAGGACTCTACTAAAAATTCGAGAACGCTTTTTTTCTAAAAAAAAAAAAAAATTGTTCGATTTCTAATTGTTTGGAAGAAAAACCCTGAATATTCTGATGAAATAATGTAAAGGAATTCTGCTTAACCCCTTTTTGACAATTGATTAACTGAGAGCTAGAAGATACCTTAGAGTTGATAAGTTTACCTAAATTATCACTCGTACCTTCCATTGTCTTACTGACTAGTTTAAATCTAAGCTAAAATGTGTATAATTACAATTAGTATAATTACTTATTTCCGTGGAACTATTTACAACAGACTGCGACATACCACATATGTCTGAGTTTAAATTAAAAGCTAATAGCCGAGCTATTTGACGTCTAAAACTAATAGGCAGGTACGCATTATTCCTCGTTGACTTCAATTTCTGGACGAAACTGTTAGTGTCGAAAAACGTCAACTTGTCACAATAGTGACTTACTAGTAAACACATGTGATTATTGAGACTATGAATATAATGATTTTGCCTGCTTGACAACTTTTCAAAGTATGGAAAGGCACACAGAATGATTTTCTTACAATTTAGTTTCAACAGTTGAGTGACATTGTCAGTGATTTCATCAATTTTTACGTTCAAACTATTACCAACAAATATAGTTACAATATCATTAGGATCGAATTCCTTCCGAGTTATGGATGCCATTATCCGGTTGTATGAAGCCTGAGGTGTACAATAATTTTGAGTAGAATGACTCAGATTGTTACTAATCAATTTTCCCAAGCCTTTCCCTAAACTATCAGAAAACATAATAAAGCAACCACAATGTGTACTACAACAAGGGGGAGAACTACATTCTGTTTGACCTACCAGTGATGAACCTTGGACAATGTGTGGTGAATCTATAATGGGGATACAACCCGGAACACTGCCCAACCGGGTCGAGTCCTCCGTTACCTCAGGCAGGAGAGTGTCCGGACTGGATTCCCTTTGTGATGTACATTGGGTGTTATTGAAGGTCATCATGTCTTCACAGTCTGCATTACTATTATCCTTATTGACTAATTCGTTTGTAGCAAGGATATGTTCCTTTATTTGTTTTTGAGATTTCACATACATGGAATAACATGATTGAAGTTGATGCTCTAATGTTTGAATCTCAGACTGTAAGTTTTGAGTGTCTATTTCATAAAAATGTTTACTATCCTCTAATTTAATTTGATAGTTATTTAACTTTTTAATGAGAAAAACACGTTCTTTTCTTAGTTTATTATTGTTAGAACTATGTTTTTGTTGTTTTTTAAATTTCCTGCATTTCTTTATTATTCTATTAAGTTTTGCATATTTTTTTATTTTATTTTGGCTTTTACTGGATCCACTGTCGTGATGATGTGGAGGACTGGTGCCGCAAATGTACCAGTTGTGCGGCCGTGAAAGGACCCCACACACGCAGCAGAGGTGCATTAAAAGTGTACAATGTTGGAGCCCCTTGGGAACGGATAGCACTAGACGTTGCGGGACCATTTCCAGTAAGTGAGAGCGGAAACAAGTACTTCCTGGTGGTCATGGATTACTTCACAAAGTGGCCAGAAGTCTTTGCCATTCCTAACCAAGAAGCTACAACTGTCGCAGATAAATTGGTTCAGGAAGTCTTCTGTCGTTTTGGGGTACCCTTAGAAATACACAGCGATCAAGGAAGGAATTTTGAATCGCAAGTATTTCAAGAGACTTGTCGATTGATGGGTACCCATTAAACCAGAACCACCTCTTACCACCAACAATCTGATGGAATGGTGGAGCGATTTAACCAAACGTTGGAGAGGTATCTGGCGAAGGTCGTGGAAAGCAGGCAAAGGGATTGGGACAAGCACATACAGCCGTTTCTTCTGTCTTACCGAAGTGCAGTCCACGAAAGTACGACTGTGACACCAGCCTTCGCGAACTTTGGAAGGGAATTACGGTTACCTGCTGATTTAATCACTGGAACTCCCCCTGATGCTCCATGTAGTGTAACAGATTACGCGAATGATGTGTAATAAGTTGAACGATGTTTATGAGCATATCCGACAATCCGGCCAACAGATGTCTGAGAAGATGAAGGCCCGTTATGACCGGAAAGCAAACGGTAGGGGTTTCGACGAGGGTTCACTGGTGTGGTTGCATAACCCCGTGCGGAGCAAGGGGAAGTCTCCGAAGTTACAAGCAAAATGGGATGGACCATACCGAGTCGTGACTAGGATCAACGATGTCACCTACCGAATACAGAAGGGTCCACGAGGTGCACCTAAGATTGTGCATGTAGACCGGTTGGCGCGATACTACGGGACTAATGATGCTCGGGACGAGCATGTCTAAGGAGGGGGCAGTGTTACATCGGACCTACTAGAACATTCGAGAAAGCACGTGATTACAGTATGTGTACGTTGGAATTTCGAGAGCTTTCTGTTATTATTAGTTTTAAAGTTAAGTAGGTACAAACTCGCGACCTCTTTATAAAAAGACATTAGAATTTCGACCGTACGCCTAGTGCATACGGTTCATATTTGTTTGTGTTGTACAAGTAGCTAGTAATTATAATTACCTACTACTTACCTACTGTTCTTTTGTTAGTGTTTTTTATGACCCTCTAGAATATTCGTGGTTATTCTGGTGTGTCTGTAGGCGAGTATAAATAGACCGCTCAGGGCCGCGACAGTCAGTCTTGTTTTGGCTACACAACGAAGCGAATCGAAGTGAACTTGAAGTGCGATATCTAAGCGAATAGTGATCAGTAGTGTATTGTAGTGTACTTGTGATTAAGTTTAAATTGTTTTGTGATTAATAAAGTTATTGTGTTGTTTAATCGGTAGTAATTAATTTATCTCATACCCAGCTCGTAACAATAATTAGATGACTTGATGGCAACATAGCTAGGCTAGAGGGAGGAGAACCCTAACGTAATGGTTGCCGAGAATTGGTAGCAGGAGCGGAGCGTTGGCAGTTCAACAGGCAGATACGTTGACGTGAAGACATATAGAAGAACTGAATGAGACTCGAATATACCAGGAAAACATCGCACAAAGAGAGGAAACCCATACTCAGCACAGGGTCCAACACTGGTACTTTACTATGACCGTGTTCCGGTGTCCGTATGTTGGTCGATTTGCGACCCAGGTTGCGTTATACGCGATATTCCTGATGATCTTATATTCAATGGTCCTTCTGGTCTTGACGGGTGCCTGAATAACGAGTGCGCGCGAAACTTATGTACAAAAATGATACAAGCAGCCAATTTAACACTTACCGCCATAAAATCTAGGTTCACAGAATTCAAACTCGTCCAAAGTCGGCGAGTTCTCGATGAATTGCCCGAGTTTCTTGATGGAGTACTCCAACACATAGGGGTGGACCTCGATACCGTGGTTGATGCCCGAGGGCCCGATGATCAGCCCCACTAGCGTGCTGAAGTAGCCCGTGCCGGAACCAATGTTCAGGAACGAGAGCCCCGGCCTTAGCTCTAGTCCTTCTAACACTTCACTGGAACAAAGAGCGCGGATGGATGGATTGGGCATGGTGATTTTTGAAGAAGATACTTATCAGTTCAGGCGATCACATATGACATAGTAAGTATTAAGATTTCTCCACATCCAGGCGAATTTCGAGCATCGCGAAAATCCCGTGGCTGACAAGAAACAGTGAAGCTCAAAAGCTATAAGCCGTGTCGACCGATTCGGTCCTTTTTCACTTGACCTAAATACATGCTTAAATAAAAGCGCACTGTTGGATTTCCAATCCTCAGCTCAGCTCCGAATGTTGAAATTCCAACAGTACAATAACATTTAGACATTAATTTAGATGATAACTCTAACGATAATAGTGGTTAGGTCAGTATAATGATACGAGCTGAGTGCTATTATAACATGTAGATCATATGACATCACAAAACCTGATATGCACAATCGTAAATACATCAAAACCAGTTAATAATAACTACTATTATTATGAAATCCTTATCGCATTTGCACTTCGCCGCAGTTTGCCAACGACGCCCTTCTCCTATCAGTCGTGAGCTATTTAAATTTCCCGTTGGTCACGTGGTAACAAATTATGGGGTCCTGGTTTGAATTCCCGGGTTGAGCATGGTGATATTGGATTTTTTAAATTAAGAATTTCTTAGTAGAAACCCGGAGTGATGGAAGACCTAGTGCACCCGTGTTAAAGCACAATTGTGTACTATAATTCCTCTTGCATACGAGTACTTTGATCACAGTGTCAGTATTTCGGTCTGAATGGGGAGGATATTTTGCTATCTTCGATATTAAGGGGCTACCTCACGCCAACGACCTTGAGCGAGTGGGAGAAGTTTAGCAATAGCGTATACCCGTGCGTGAGAGTGGTCAGCGATACACTGCCGCCCGCCGCCCCGAGGAGCCCCGCACCAAGATTATTCGAAAAAACAACCCACCTTGATTTATCAAACACAATACGGATAAAAGCCGTATACTAATATAAAGGGCATTAAATTGTCTTTGAGATGATCTAAGTTTCATGCAAATATGCCCGATAGTTTTTGCGTGATGATCGTTTTTTTGCCGCGTTAGACATTACTTCACAAATTAATTACACTAAGTTATAAAAATATTTCTTCACATTTTCACATTTCAAATTATGAAAGAAATGGTTTAGTATAACATATATTTTTTTCAAAGAAATTAGGCTAGAAGTTAAGACGTGATGATCAATTTAAAATCACTAAAAGTCATGTGTCTGCGCCTTAATGCACTTTACAGTATGCACTATACAAATCGACTATGAATATGTGTACACTCAGCCACTTCTGTGGCCTGTAGGTTTTTCAAACCACTAGAACAATGAGTGTGTTCTCATTACTTCTCATAGTTTATAACAAAATGCAGTTAAGTTCTGACCGTGGCTTATGACTGTATGTTGCCATTTTGCTTGTGTATAGGGACACTAATTATACATCAATCACTTTGAATTTTTTAAGAGGGTAATTAAATCCTATTGTAGTGTGGTGTGCAATCACAGTGGTGCAATTTCATATTTTAGATTCTACATCAAGTCATCAACTAAATTATGGAATTGGTTTTAGCCTTACTGACTTTTGTTATTTAACTTAATGAATATATTGTTTAATATTAGTAAATCAATCTGTTCAAGTCGCGCGTTAATAGGCTTCTCTTTGGCTAATAGCTTATTCCAACATCAACCTCATACCTGTTCTCAGGACTAGATTGATGTCAGGAGTAGGCGCAATTAACATAAAAATGTATTTAATACACATACAATAAAGCACATCATCGGCCTATGAATGATCCCACTGCTGGGACAGGCCTCCTCTCTATGAGAGAGAATGGGCTATAATCCACCACGCGGGCCCAGTGCGGATTGGTAGGTGTCACATGTCTTCGAATTTATGGTTCTAGGCCATGCCGGTTTCCTCACGATGTGTTCCTTCACGGTGTAGTTTCTGTTTACCCCAATGGAAAACGTTGCGGCAAGATGGGAGATAGGCCATTGTCTGTGGAAACACGCCACATACATAATTATTTAAGATCTGAGTCGCCCATAAACCCCCATCTGAGAAGATTGTCTTTGCTACGGCCGACCTGGCTTCGGAGTCAATTCAGAGAAACCGGCCACGGCGTTCCCAGGTGGAAGGCTGCCAGACGGCTCGATGAAGCCGGGGACTTAAGAAATTCCCGACATAGATCACATCTCGCTGTGGAGGCATTACTATTACACGAAAAAAAAGCTTTTACGGCTTTTCAGCCTCTGGGGCACCGGAACGTAACTGTGCATTGGGTGGCGTGGATCAGCTTGTAGCTTCGTCCTCTCGGTGCGACTGGCTCGGGTCCTACGAACTTTTGGAGGCGCAATCCCAGTTAGTGGATGCAGCATTCGAATCCAGTATCCATAAGTGACCAGTCTGAAGTTATACCGAAGTATTCCGGGTTATCACTATGGGCGATTGGTAGCCCCTGCCAAGAGATTTTCAATTTTCAATTTCAATCATTTATTCTCTCTCACAAAGTTGACTTAGAATTAATGTTAACAAAATAATGTCATATAATATGCTGTATCCAACCGTTGTGAGAGACTGGTGCCTGATGTAGGTTTTTAGAAAAAACCTGTGTTACAGGTCACCAGGATAGAATCAGCTTTTACAGCGATAACGAGTGAGAGTATTTAGAATCAAACAATATGATTACCCAAATTAAAAGCAAGTTAAAACAAATTAAAAACAAAGGAAAACTAAAATGCTTACCTATAATATTGCAGAAGGTGTGGACTGTGTGGAGTCATGTGTGTGAGTGAGTAGGTTTCTTGAGTGAAGTGTGAGCCATAAACGCAGATGTATGAGTGAGGGTGACTTTGTGGGGTAAATGTCTAAATGTAGCGAGAGTTGCAGATTGTCAAGCGAGTAGAAGGAGGGAAACAGTTAGAATGAGTGGGGATGGTCAAAATAGGGTTATTTCTGAACAGTCAGGAGATTTTCGGTTTTTTGATAATCTAGGGTTTTTAGGTATTTTTTTATTTCCCTTTTACAGTAGGATGTAGTTTTTGGATATAAGTTTAGGGATTTATTCAGCTTATTGTAAAGATAATGCCCAAGAAAGCAAAAGAATCTTTTGGGGAGCGTAGATTTGAATTGGGCCGTTGGACATACTCTACCTTTTCGTCGGTTGTCATTATGTAATTTAGCGTCAAACTGTGTCTGAGAGTGTTTTTTTAGTAAAGTTAGTTTAGTAGTATGAACGTCTGTCTAACAGTGAGAGTGTCCCAATCTTTATGCAAGTCAGTAGTAGGATAACGAAATGGGAGACCGGCTCCAACCTTGAGTATGGCACGCTGTGCTCTTTCCACTTCGATGAGGTGCGTTTTTGCGGCACCTCCCCATGATGTGATGCAGTAATCAATTAGCGATTGGCACAGTGCAAAGTAGACCATCCTAATAGTCTTTCGGTCGGCCGAGTGTCTAAGGGTTTTGAAAATGTAAATAATTTTTCTTAACCTGGTCACGAGGGTCTCTATGTGTGGTTTAAAAGAGGGGTATTGGTCAATAGTGACTCCAAGGTACTTAATATTTTCGGTCATCTCAAGAGGCGAACAAGAGCACTGTTTATCTTCACTGACACAGGTGTGGGCAGTAATCGTTAAAGATGAGGGTGGAAGTAGGTTCGATCTTTGAGCGAATGCAATGTACTTTGTCTTAGAGACGTTGAGAGTCAAAACATTGTTTTGTAGCCATTTACTAACACTGTCAAGACCACGTTGTGCAACAACAAAAACCTCCTCCCAACCATCACCACTGAAGAACAGTGCAGTATCGTCAGCAAAAGTAATGATCTTTCCATTTAGGAGAGAAAGTTGACAAAGGTCATTAATGTAAACCAAGAATAGTGTTGGCCCAATAATACTGCCCTGCGGTACACCAAAATTGACTGAGAGCTCTTCACTGAGTCTGTCATTTATCCTTACTCGTTGTTTCCTACCAGTAAGATAGTCTTCAATCAGTTTCAATGGGATTCCTCGTATACCGAGCCGCTCAAGCTTTCTTAGAAGGTGCGGAATAGAGACTGTGCCAAAAGCTTTTGCTAGATCGAGAAATACCGTTAGGCATCTCTTTCTATCATCTAAGCTGACCACAATAGAGTTTACTAACTCGTGAACTGCATCATTGATACATCTGCTGGCTCTAAAACAAATTGTGAGGGCGAAAGAAGATTATTTGCTTCCAAGAATTTTACAAGACGCTGATTTATAAGGCGTTCCAATATTTTAGACAACGCAGGTAGAATGGAGATGGGTCGGTAATTGTTGACACAGTCTTTTTTTCCCGCCTTATGAATGGGCTTGATAACAGCTACTTTAAAAGCCTGAGGAAAGACTCCCGTTGAGATTGACAGATTGCAGATATGTGTTATGGGAGAACAGAGCCAGTTTGCGTATCTTTTAATGATCTTACTGCTAATCTGATCGATTCCCACCGCACAATTATCCTTCAGGCCCTTAATGAGGTTGAGAATTTCTTGTTCATCGGTAGAGAGGAGGACAAGCGAGTTTGGAGAATTTGTCTACTACAAATTCTCCAAACTCGCTTGTCCTCCTGATTACGGGAGAAGCAAGGTTTTGTAGTTTTTGAAGAGGAGATTTTATTAGCCAACTTTGCTCCAACGTTTACAAAGAACCTGTTGACGTCATTTATGTCCGCCTCCGGACTGTTAGATGACAAGAGGGAGGACGCAAAGTCTGCCCTCTGCAAAGAGGCTGCGGGACCCCAAGTCCCGCAGTCGCCAATACCTTTTATCAGTAATCAACGCTTGTTTCAATCTCTCTCATATCCCTGATTCTTGGAAAACACAGCTGATTATTCCTATCCTAAAACCAGGGAAACTCCCGATTGCCCCGATTATTTTCGCCCCATTTCTCTATCACCTGTTATAGGAAAAATCCTGGAACACCTTATAAAAAATAGGTTGGAGTGGTTGGTTGAAAGCCGAGGTCTTCTAGCTACATCTCAATTTGGTTTCCGAAAAGGAGCAAGTACTATGGATAGTATTGGCATTTTTATGACCGATGCCCGGATTGCCTTCAGCAAAAATGAGTCTGTGCTAGCGGTATTTCTAGACATTTCAGCAGCTTACGACAGTGTTCTTCTTTCCGTTCTCAGAAGTAAATTACGCTAGCTGAGCATCCCGGTAAAGATCCTCAACTGTATCTGTAACTTGTTGGCTGGACGCAATATCAAACTCGTGTTTGTGTGATGAGCATGGACATTTGTTTCCGAGTCATGGATGTTTATATGTATAATAAGTATGTATTTACAAACAAAAAAAGGTATATATGTAGTTTATCAACTATCTGGTGTCCACGACACAAGCCTTGCTTAGTGTGGCACTAGATGGCGCTGTGCGTTAATGTCCAGCGATATTTATTATTTATTTTATTATTATTATCCCAGGAGAATCATATGAGCCCAGAACTGTTTGGCGTGGGTTACCTCAGGGTTCAGGACTAAGTCCCCTTTTATACAGTATTTACACCTCTGATCTTCACAAGTCCCTTATTAGCGACTGCCAGATTTTACAATATGCTGATGACCTTTGCTTATATATTCCTACCTCGTCCTTGGAACTTGCTACGGAATCCATGCAAATATCCCTTGACTCCCTAAACCAGTGGCTAATGTCTCACGGTCTTAGCTTATCAGCTCCTAAAAGCACTACTGTAGTTTTCTCACGTAAACGTTCAACTCCATATGTCCACCTTCAAATTGAGGGTTCCCCGATCAAGGCCGAGGGTAATGTGAAATTCCTCGGTAATTTTGGACTGTAAACTATCCGGTGTCTTACATCTCAATTACATAGCCAATAAATGTGAGAAGAACCTTAATATACTACGTGCTTTAGCGGGTGTCTGGTGGGGTGCTCATCCCTTTACTCTTAAACTCATATATAATGCTACAATAAGAAGTTTACTGGACTATGGGTCTTTCCTTCTGGAACCCTGTAGTAAGGTTGCATTGGCCAAGCTGGACACCATTCAGTAGAAATCTCTCCGCATTGTACTAGGTTGTATGAGATCCACTCCTTCCAATGCTCTGCAAGTTGAGAGTGGCGACCCGAGCGTTCTTCGTAGACAATACCTAGCTGATAAATATATGTACAAGGCATTTTTTCTTTGTAATCACATAGTTCTTTCTAAGCTTTCCATTCTAGATAATTTATGCCGACAAAGCGATTATTGGAATCATAAAGCCCTCCCTTTGATACTTAACTCATATAGGAATATTCGGAATGTAGAAGACAGTACGCCCATTCCTCGCAAACACGCCACATACATAATTATTTAAGATCTGAGTCGCCCATAAACCCCCATCTGAGAAGATTGTCTTTGCTACGGCCGACCTGGCTTCGGAGTCAATTCAGAGAAACCGGCCACGGCGTTCCCAGGTGGAAGGCTGCCAGACGGCTCGATGAAGCCGGGGACTTAAGAAATTCCCGACATAGATCACATCTCGCTGTGGAGGCATTACTATTACACGAAAAAAAAGCTTTTACGGCTTTTCAGCCTCTGGGGCACCGGAACGTAATTGTGCATTGGGTGGCGTGGATCAGCTTGTAGCTTCGTCCTCTCGGTGCGACTGGCTCGGGTCCTACGAACTTTTGGAGGCGCAATCCCAGTTAGTGGATGCAGCATTCGAATCCAGTATCCATAAGTGACCAGTCTGAAGTTATACCGAAGTATTCCGGGTTATCACTATGGGCGATTGGTAGCCCCTGCCAAGAGATTTTCAATTTTCAATTTCAATCATTTATTCTCTCTCACAAAGTTGACTTAGAATTAATGTTAACAAAATAATGTCATATAATATGCTGTATCCAACCGTTGTGAGAGACTGGTGCCTGATGTAGGTTTTTAGAAAAAACCTGTGTTACAGGTCACCAGGATAGAATCAGCTTTTACAGCGATAACGAGTGAGAGTATTTAGAATCAAACAATATGATTACCCAAATTAAAAGCAAGTTAAAACAAATTAAAAACAAAGGAAAACTAAAATGCTTACCTATAATATTGCAGAAGGTGTGGACTGTGTGGAGTCATGTGTGTGAGTGAGTAGGTTTCTTGAGTGAAGTGTGAGCCATAAACGCAGATGTATGAGTGAGGGTGACTTTGTGGGGTAAATGTCTAAATGTAGCGAGAGTTGCAGATTGTCAAGCGAGTAGAAGGAGGGAAACAGTTAGAATGAGTGGGGATGGTCAAAATAGGGTTATTTCTGAACAGTCAGGAGATTTTCGGTTTTTTGATAATCTAGGGTTTTTAGGTATTTTTTTATTTCCCTTTTACAGTAGGATGTAGTTTTTGGATATAAGTTTAGGGATTTATTCAGCTTATTGTAAAGATAATGCCCAAGAAAGCAAAAGAATCTTTTGGGGAGCGTAGATTTGAATTGGGCCGTTGGACATACTCTACCTTTTCGTCGGTTGTCATTATGTAATTTAGCGTCAAACTGTGTCTGAGAGTGTTTTTTTAGTAAAGTTAGTTTAGTAGTATGAACGTCTGTCTAACAGTGAGAGTGTCCCAATCTTTATGCAAGTCAGTAGTAGGATAACGAAATGGGAGACCGGCTCCAACCTTGAGTATGGCACGCTGTGCTCTTTCCACTTCGATGAGGTGCGTTTTTGCGGCACCTCCCCATGATGTGATGCAGTAATCAATTAGCGATTGGCACAGTGCAAAGTAGACCATCCTAATAGTCTTTCGGTCGGCCGAGTGTCTAAGGGTTTTGAAAATGTAAATAATTTTTCTTAACCTGGTCACGAGGGTCTCTATGTGTGGTTTAAAAGAGGGGTATTGGTCAATAGTGACTCCAAGGTACTTAATATTTTCGGTCATCTCAAGAGGCGAACAAGAGCACTGTTTATCTTCACTGACACAGGTGTGGGCAGTAATCGTTAAAGATGAGGGTGGAAGTAGGTTCGATCTTTGAGCGAATGCAATGTACTTTGTCTTAGAGACGTTGAGAGTCAAAACATTGTTTTGTAGCCATTTACTAACACTGTCAAGACCACGTTGTGCAACAACAAAAACCTCCTCCCAACCATCACCACTGAAGAACAGTGCAGTATCGTCAGCAAAAGTAATGATCTTTCCATTTAGGAGAGAAAGTTGACAAAGGTCATTAATGTAAACCAAGAATAGTGTTGGCCCAATAATACTGCCCTGCGGTACACCAAAATTGACTGAGAGCTCTTCACTGAGTCTGTCATTTATCCTTACTCGTTGTTTCCTACCAGTAAGATAGTCTTCAATCAGTTTCAATGGGATTCCTCGTATACCGAGCCGCTCAAGCTTTCTTAGAAGGTGCGGAATAGAGACTGTGCCAAAAGCTTTTGCTAGATCGAGAAATACCGTTAGGCATCTCTTTCTATCATCTAAGCTGACCACAATAGAGTTTACTAACTCGTGAACTGCATCATTGATACATCTGCTGGCTCTAAAACAAATTGTGAGGGCGAAAGAAGATTATTTGCTTCCAAGAATTTTACAAGACGCTGATTTATAAGGCGTTCCAATATTTTAGACAACGCAGGTAGAATGGAGATGGGTCGGTAATTGTTGACACAGTCTTTTTTTCCCGCCTTATGAATGGGCTTGATAACAGCTACTTTAAAAGCCTGAGGAAAGACTCCCGTTGAGATTGACAGATTGCAGATATGTGTTATGGGAGAACAGAGCCAGTTTGCGTATCTTTTAATGATCTTACTGCTAATCTGATCGATTCCCACCGCACAATTATCCTTCAGGCCCTTAATGAGGTTGAGAATTTCTTGTTCATCGGTAGAGAGGAGGACAAGCGAGTTTGGAGAATTTGTCTACTACAAATTCTCCAAACTCGCTTGTCCTCCTGATTACGGGAGAAGCAAGGTTTTGTAGTTTTTGAAGAGGAGATTTTATTAGCCAACTTTGCTCCAACGTTTACAAAGAACCTGTTGACGTCATTTATGTCCGCCTCCGGACTGTTAGATGACAAGAGGGAGGACGCAAAGTCTGCCCTCTGCAAAGAGGCTGCGGGACCCCAAGTCCCGCAGTCGCCAATACCTTTTATCAGTAATCAACGCTTGTTTCAATCTCTCTCATATCCCTGATTCTTGGAAAACACAGCTGATTATTCCTATCCTAAAACCAGGGAAACTCCCGATTGCCCCGATTATTTTCGCCCCATTTCTCTATCACCTGTTATAGGAAAAATCCTGGAACACCTTATAAAAAATAGGTTGGAGTGGTTGGTTGAAAGCCGAGGTCTTCTAGCTACATCTCAATTTGGTTTCCGAAAAGGAGCAAGTACTATGGATAGTATTGGCATTTTTATGACCGATGCCCGGATTGCCTTCAGCAAAAATGAGTCTGTGCTAGCGGTATTTCTAGACATTTCAGCAGCTTACGACAGTGTTCTTCTTTCCGTTCTCAGAAGTAAATTACGCTAGCTGAGCATCCCGGTAAAGATCCTCAACTGTATCTGTAACTTGTTGGCTGGACGCAATATCAAACTCGTGTTTGTGTGATGAGCATGGACATTTGTTTCCGAGTCATGGATGTTTATATGTATAATAAGTATGTATTTACAAACAAAAAAAGGTATATATGTAGTTTATCAACTATCTGGTGTCCACGACACAAGCCTTGCTTAGTGTGGCACTAGATGGCGCTGTGCGTTAATGTCCAGCGATATTTATTATTTATTTTATTATTATTATCCCAGGAGAATCATATGAGCCCAGAACTGTTTGGCGTGGGTTACCTCAGGGTTCAGGACTAAGTCCCCTTTTATACAGTATTTACACCTCTGATCTTCACAAGTCCCTTATTAGCGACTGCCAGATTTTACAATATGCTGATGACCTTTGCTTATATATTCCTACCTCGTCCTTGGAACTTGCTACGGAATCCATGCAAATATCCCTTGACTCCCTAAACCAGTGGCTAATGTCTCACGGTCTTAGCTTATCAGCTCCTAAAAGCACTACTGTAGTTTTCTCACGTAAACGTTCAACTCCATATGTCCACCTTCAAATTGAGGGTTCCCCGATCAAGGCCGAGGGTAATGTGAAATTCCTCGGTAATTTTGGACTGTAAACTATCCGGTGTCTTACATCTCAATTACATAGCCAATAAATGTGAGAAGAACCTTAATATACTACGTGCTTTAGCGGGTGTCTGGTGGGGTGCTCATCCCTTTACTCTTAAACTCATATATAATGCTACAATAAGAAGTTTACTGGACTATGGGTCTTTCCTTCTGGAACCCTGTAGTAAGGTTGCATTGGCCAAGCTGGACACCATTCAGTAGAAATCTCTCCGCATTGTACTAGGTTGTATGAGATCCACTCCTTCCAATGCTCTGCAAGTTGAGAGTGGCGACCCGAGCGTTCTTCGTAGACAATACCTAGCTGATAAATATATGTACAAGGCATTTTTTCTTTGTAATCACATAGTTCTTTCTAAGCTTTCCATTCTAGATAATTTATGCCGACAAAGCGATTATTGGAATCATAAAGCCCTCCCTTTGATACTTAACTCATATAGGAATATTCGGAATGTAGAAGACAGTACGCCCATTCCTCAGTGTTATAAATTCCCACTCTATTCATGTCCGTATGAAATTCTAAATTTTGTTCCATAGATCTCGCATATTGGAATAAATAAGGACACCACCAATGCTAATGATCATTTTCTTTCCACCGTTATTAGCAATTGGCCTGATCACTACAAAGGAGATGTTTTTTTTTTCCTATAATTATGGCCCAACAGTGTACCTTAAGAACAAAAGTACGAAATTACAGGAAAAAAATCGCAGATTCTAAAAAAAAATATATCGAATTTATTTGCGCATTTGTACCACCTGAAATTGTCGATCGAAGATGTTAAAACTTGTAACCCAAGAATTTCAATCTGGCAATCTCATGATTTATTTCTCCGACGATGCGTTTCGTTAATTCATTTTATAAACGTGTGAAAACCTAAAACTGTACTGTTTAGAATTTGTTTATGTATTACAAATAAGTTTTTTTTTCTAGCACACATTTTTCGCGAATTTTATGGGAACAAGAATTTACAAAATATATTTATTTCACATGTCGTATTATTTTTCGCGTTTGGTTATCTACGGCCAAAAGACAGGGCTCCAGGCCAGGGCCGGTTTTTTTTTTCTATTGTTGTTGATATTATTGTTGTGTTGTCATTGTCATTCCGTTTCGGTTACCCGTCTCTGGAGTACTATTTCCATATAGAATCAATACTTTTATTACGACTACCTATAGAGAGAGAGACGCTCACGTGAGAGAGGCTCACGGTAAGGCTCGGCAATGTTATCAGAATTGGCTATTGTATGGGAAACCTAGTTCTGGATGGATGTACAATGAAATGGCAGAGTCTAGGCGATTATTTAAGGTAAAATTGAAATGGTGTCAAAATAACCAACAAAATATTAAAATGGATATAATAGCACGACACCATTCCAATAATAATTTTTCCAAGTTTTGGAAATCGACGAATAAATTGAATGTGAAGCCAAGCCGGCCCGTGAGCGTCGAGGGGGTTCACGACCCGGATGACATCGCGAGATTGTTTCAGCAACATTTCAGGGTTGAACCGTTTTTGAGGCCTGCACAGTCTGACTGACATGTTGTCGGTGTCCGGTGCTGCCCGCGTAGCATGGCCGCCGTGGAAACGAGTTTTGTCGATTGACAATCGACAAAATGACAGATAAATGACAGATTTTCGAAAGACTTCTATCGTCAGTAGCATGGCGATGTTTGACATGTGGAAAAGAAAGTTCTCTAGTCTCAAGCGACAAAAGTCTCCAACGCCGAGCATGGCGATATTTTGTTGTCTACTTTTGACACTTGTTGTAGGAATCGTTTCTTGTCATCTAATGTCAAAAAGTCTACAACACATCAGACCTAGACAAGCGGGTTTTTACAAAAACATATTATTTTTAAGTACGCGATTTCGTGAAAAACATGTCGGGGTCCTACCGTCGCCATCTCCTCAGTTTATATGCTGAGGAAAAAGAAGGGAAGGTCAAAAGGAACGCTGTACGAGCTCTAACCGGGGCTTTCGATCTGTCGGAAAACGAGTTCCTCGAAAATTATAAAGTAGGTAACCAAACAGATGGTGCAATATCTGTGCCAGGAGCTGAGCGAAGATCTGTTTCCTAACACATCACAGGGTCTGCCTGTTCTCGTTAAAGTAAGTTCAATCCAGGTTAAGTACGCCTTCCAACTAGCTAACTACCTTGTAAAGATAATAGGCAACTTTTATGTGGATCAAAATTCTGCTGACAGGATATTACCAAAGGGGTGTTGGCTAAGAGCAAAACATTTGTATTGGCCAAACTACAGTCAGCAATTTTTAACGCAATTTGTTGTTGCAGTAAACACAAGGTCAGTTAATCACCCTCTTAAAAACCAAAGTTTTAGTGGCCTGTAAGAGGCTTGTGTTAGCTAGTGTGATATATATCTAAGTTCTGTTGTTTCAGGCTGAAACCGCGATCCTGTTCCCGAACACTAAGGCAGGAAGGCAGACTGTGGCAACTAGTTACCAGCGAAAGTTCAGCCTCTCAGACATATTAGGAGCCATGGACTCTACCCATGTACAACTTTTACATTGTGATAATGCGAAAATAAACATACAAACTACATCTTTCCAATGTTTCATTATTATTTTTGAAATCGAAAATAATTCACTTTGTTTGTCATTATAGTTAGAGAGCCGATGATATTAAACCTAGTCTGATAAGACTCCCCGACTGAACCAACGCAAATCTGAAAGATCATCAATTTCTGTGAAAGAAAAACGACTGCTGCGTATTCCTAACAGTGCAGAAAGTGGTTGCTGCAGCGATTGAAAGTCGCCCACCGCGCGGATTCGATATTTTGTCAGCAGTCACCTGGTTCCTTTTCGATTTATACTGATTGAATACACGTGTCACGGTCACGTGCGAACCATTTTACAACACTTGGGAGTCTTTATCACACAAAACACGAAATTTTTTTTTTTTTAAATTGCACTTCCCGGTTTTTTGTATTGCAACATCGCCATTTCGTGTTCTCCCCCATTAATAAAAAAGCTAATTAAATATGTAATTTTAATATATCATCCCGGAGTCTTATCAGACTAGGTTCAGTGTCGTCGGCTCTCTAACTATTAAGTGACATAAAGTTTACACTTCATCTGAGTCCGGCACAGATTAAAAACTATACGAGTAATACGTTTCGTTGTTGCTTTGAGTTACGTTCAAAAGGTGATAAAACCTGCGCATTTGACCCTTTTTTTTGGTTAACTAAACGTAAATGTTATCGTAGGATTTTTAGAATATCTACATCACTAGCTGCGTCTCCGTTGCCATGGAAAGTCATTCAATGTCTTTGTCTTCTTACAAACTCGAGTCTATGGGTCGCCGCATGCTCGGGGATGTCCTAGGCCCAGATTCACAGTCCTGACTTTACTTTACAGCAAAGGAGTCTTCACAAAGTAAGCTTTGTGTTACCGAAGTATACTTTCTATTTATTCAATTTCAGAGACAGTTGCTTGACTTTCCTTAGAAAAGTACGGCTCCAAAGTAAAGTATAGGGAAAGACGTGTGGCTGTTACGTTTCACATACAAATGTTTTGGAGAACATATTTTTAAATCAAGTTTTATTTCCTTAAAAAAATAGTTATTAACATATTATTCAAGACGAGTGTTTATATCGTGCTCTTACTTAGATTTATAATATTAATGTTATCATTTTACATGAAAAGTAAAGATTTTTGGAAAAAAAATATGTACTAAGTACGTGGAACGAAACGAAACATCGTTGACGTGTGGTTGACGTTCTGTTTGCTACTTGTACGTAAAAAATGTTTTTCATCTATATTATTTATTAACTTGATTCTATCTATGCATTACACGTTGACGTGCCAACTTTCGTGGCGAAGGAGCTACATAAGCAGCTGAAAGGGGGAAAGCAGAACCGTCGTCGTTGTGAAACCCTTCCGAGGAATCCGGTACAGTGCTGTCCAGCAAAGCAGGAGTGTGATGAGGACGGCTTCACCTTACTTCAGAAGAAGAAGAAGAAGCCTACTTGTCGCAATCAATGCGGTACTGGACTGTCAGGACCAAATATGCTGCTGCGTGCAGCGACACCAACGACGTTGCTGTATGTGTCTCGACTGCATCACTCCACGAAGGTTGAGGAGATCGTTGAGTACATGAAGGTCAAGACCAGCTGGACCTTGAGGGTCGAGAGGTTGGAGCCGCGTCACAACACCAACTTCAAATCGTTTGTGGTGCGAGTTCCGACACAATATCTCGACATGTTTCTCAAGGAAGTTTTTGGCCGAAGGGTGTAATCTACCGTCGTTTTCGCGGCAGGCTACGTGACACCGCACAGCGTATCACGACGCCGCCACTTCGTGTGTGATGATAGTTCATAGCTTATAAGTTAGATTTTTTATGCGTTAGTATATTTTTATGTTGTTATTTTGTGTATTTTATCTATGGGCCTAAAAATGCCTGATAATAAAATTATTGATTGATTGATTACTTTTGGACTCCCGATACTGCCTCACCAGTTAACTTGTAGTTTTTGACCTGCTGCTCGATATGGATAACGTCGGTAAAATTTACCAACTTTTAAATTAAATTGAAAATATCAGAAACCAGTAGACACAGCAAAATTGAAAGAAAACGAACGACGCGACGCAACCACCAACAATTGTGTTGGTGGTTGCGTCGCGTCGTTCGCAAACAATAAAAAATCACTTCGACATGATTTTTCGAATTATAACCCAACCAAAATTAAATGTGTTTCTTTTCTAGGAAACTAGTTTGACATGAAGGACTACATTATTTAAACGCATAGTAATGCAAAGTTTACTTTGAGGCCAAAGTCATGATTATCGACTACTTAGCCTTTACTAAGCAAAGTATAATTTTTGGAAAGTAAAGTAGAGCTTGACAGGACTTAGAAATATTTTTTTGGGTGAAAGTAGACTTTTCCATCAAAGTAAAGTCAAAGTGCGGTCTGTGAATCTCAGCCCTAGAGTCAAGACATGTCAAGTTGTATGGAAAAGAGCTTTGTCGAGTCTTGGTAGACTAGAGATAGAACGCCATGCTACGCCGGCTGGGGCTACATCTGGGGGCATCAATACGCGGTTCACTGCAAAGGATGTTGCTATGGTCATAAAATCTATGAAAAGAGGAAAGTCTCCAGGACATGATAGCCTCAGCATTGAGCACCTGCGGCATGCTGGGGTACATCTGCCTAGGGTTCTAGCTCTGTTATTTAACCTGTGTGTTAGCCACATGGTCAGTTCGGTTTTCGGACTGGGCTATCCACGGAAAGTGCGATCCTGTGCCTCAAGCAGACCGTGCACTACTACACCGCGCGTAAAACGCCAGTATACGCGTGTTTCTTGGACCTGTCCCGGGCATTTGATATGGTCTCATACGACCAAATGTGGGCAAAAATGCGACAAGACACTAGTCTGCCCTCTGAGATTGTATCAATATTTGAGTACTGGTACAATAATCAGAAAAATGCTGTTAGGTGGGCGGAAAGTAGATCGGACGAGTACAGGTTGGAGTGTGGGGTGAGGCAGGGGGGGTTGACCTCACCGAAACTTTTTAATTTGTATATGGATCGCCTGGTTGGAGAGCTGAGCAGCACAGGAATCGGATGTCATATAGATGGGATTTGCGTTAATAATATTAGCTACGCGGATGACATGGTGCTGCTCAGCCCTTCAATCGGCGCGTTGCGTAAGCTGCTTCGTATATGTGAAAGGTATGCGGAGGCCCATGGGCTCAGATACAATGTGAAAAAAAGTGAGGTTATGGTTTTTAGAGCACCCAAAAAAGATTTATCAGACGTACCACCCGTCTCGCTCAATGGTACACCTTTAAACAGGGTCACTCATTTCAAGTATCTGGGCCACTGGGTCACCGAAGACCTCAAAGACGACATGGATGTGGAGAGAGAACGTAGGGCGTTGTGTATCCGCTGTAATATGTTGGCTCGCAGATTCGCTCGTTGCACGGAACAGGTGAAGGTCACACTGTTTAAGGCCTTCTGTCAGACCTTCTACACGTGCAGTTTGTGGGCTAAATACACGCAGGGGACGTACAACGCCCTGCGTGTACAGTATAATAATGCGTTCAGAGTGTTGATGGGGCTGCCGCGCTACTGTAGCGCGAGTGGCATGTTCGCAGAGGCGCACGTGGACGGTTTCCATGCCATCATGCGTAAGCGCTGTGCTTCGATGATGGCGCGGGTGCGCGGCAGCCCCAGCGCCATTCTGGCCGCGTGTGCTGGTCGCTGGGACTCTGTACTGATGGCACATTGGGTAGGCCTTCACGCAAGAGGGAGCGCCTGACTACATTGTACCTTTACTAACACTAGGCTAAGAACATTGTTACTAACTTATAGATTTAGATTTGTATTGTTACCTACTAACACTAGGTTAAGAACATTGTAACTAACAAATTTATGGACCTAGTCTGAAATAAAATATATTATTATTATTCCCTTTATTTAAATTTTTAACAAACTTTTTAGATTTTTAAATATTAACATAAAAATTTATAAAAAAACATTTAAAAATATAAAAAATTGTAGCCCACCGGTATCGGGAACAGGGTCCAAGCTACCGGCGGTCAGGGCTCCAGAGAGAGGAACCTCCTAACAATACGGGCCGTGTCCAGGAGTACCGCTTTCTGAATCAAGCCCTTGATCCAGCTGCCTAACGAGAGCCTCCTCAGGTGTTGGTCGAGGCTCTTGGCAATTAAGCCATGCGCTGACACGACTATCGGCACAATGATCGCTGAGTCCACTTCCCACATGTCGACAACCTCGCGAGCCAAGTCAAGATACTTGATTTGTTTATCTTTCTCGGCTTTCACGAGGTTCTCATCATGCGGGACCGTTATGTCTACAATCATTGCGCGCCGCTCTGATCGATCCATCACCACTATATCAGGCCTATTGGCTATAACAGTCCTGTCAGTGATGATGGATTGATCCCAGTACAGTGTGATACTGCCGTTATCGAGAACTGGGTCGGGCACATACCTATAGTAGGGCACTTCCGATTTCACAAGATAGTATTTTAGAGCAAGTTGCTGATGGATAATCCTGGCTACAAGGTTGTGTCTATGCAAGTACTCTCCGTTAGCTAGACGAGAACACCCGGAGATAATGTGACGGATTGATTCACCTGGACGGTGGCATGCCCGACATATGTCAACCGTGCCGTCCTTCACAATAAATCTCCGGTAGTTATTCGTCATCATAACTTCATCCATAATTGCACAGACAAAACCTTCGGTTTCTCCGAAGAGGTCCCCGGATCGTAGCCAGGACACGGACGCTAGAAAATCTACATCGGGCCCATGAAGAGCCCGGTAAAAGCGCCCGTGAAGCTCCTTGCTCTGCCATTCTTTCCTGCGGTCATCAGTAGTAAGTACTACAGGTTTGCGCCAGTTCTCTTTAGCCAAGGAGAGCGGGGTGAGGCCCTTGTCCATCGCGACCACATCTCGATGCATCCCCACGTCAGCTTCTAGGAAATATTCCCTGAGACTGCATATCTCACGATTGTGGAGGGTCTTAGCGTTTAAAAAGCCACGACCCCCACACTTCCGCGGGACATACAGTCTCATTACCGAAGAACGCGGGTGATGCATTCGATATGCTGTCAACAATTTACGGACCTTCGTATCCAGGGCGTCTAGTTCTGTTTGAGTCCATTTGAGTATGCCGAAAGAGTACATCAAAACCGGCATGACCCAACCGTTGAAGGCACGCACCTTATTTCCGCCTGATAAAAGACTATTAAATACTTTTTTCAGGCGGCCAAAGAAGCGCTCCTTCAACGATTGCTTCATGTCAGCAACATTGATGCCCAACGCTTCCGACATACCCAAATACTTATAAGTTTCGGTTGCTGAGAGGGATCTAAGATTTATGGAATCTGAGAGCTTGGTTCCCACAGATTCCACAATCTCCCCTTGCTTTACATGCATGACCGCACATTTGTCCACACCGAATTCCATCCTGATGGCGCTACTGAAGGTTTCAGTTACCTTCAGTAGCTCCATCAGTTGCAAATCGTTGGGGGCAAAGAGTTTCAAGTCATCCATGTAAAGGAGGTGAGATATAACCCGACCATCTTTCCGCAACCGATAGCCTAGCCCTGAATCCTCCAGCAGCGTGCTAAGAGGATTCAAGGCTAAGCAGAACCAAAGTGGACTCAAACTATCGCCCTGAAATATACCTCGCTCTATCCTTATCGGCTCGCTATTCCTCTGAATTTGCCGACATCCTGGATAGCGAAGGACCGTCCTCCATTGCCCCATACATGACATCAGGAAAGTGCGCAGAGTTGCATCAACTTTATACAACTCTAGCACCCTCATGAGCCATGTATGTGGCACCGAGTCATAGGCCTTCTTATAGTCTATCCAACATGTCGACAGATCCTTTCGGGAACGACGAACCTGTTGACTAATGGCCATATCAATGAGGAGTAGCTCCTTAGTACCACGGGACCCATTCCTACATCCATTCTGGGAAGCAGACATTATAGAATTGTCATCAATATGTTTGTTAATTTTAGTTCTCAAAATGGATGTAAGAACTTTATAGACTGTCGGGAGACACGTGATCGGTCTATAATTTTTGGGTTCCGTAGTACTACCCGATTTATGAAGCAGGTGGGTTACACCTGTTGTCAGGAACTCTGGCAGCGACCCCGACTCTAAGGCTGACTGGAATAGGGTCGCCAAGCGAGCATGCGACCTTGTAAACCATTTAATCCAGAAGTTGTGCAGCCCATCCGGCCCTGGAGATTTCCAATTAGGCAACGGACGGACTGCACAAGCTACGTCTTGGGGGCTGATAGTAATTGCCCCCATTTCTAGTACTGGATCGCACACTCGCTCAATCACCCGAGTCCATTCACCCTCAGCATGGCTGACAGGCACCGACCAGATGCTGCGCCAGAACGAACACATTGCATCATCATCCGGCAGGCGCGTGTCAGCCACACCTTGGTCCGGTCGCTCCCAAGCCCTATAAACCCACCTTTCATCTCTTTGGAATGTGCGATTCTGAGTGTATCGGTCCACCCGCCGCTTATACCTACGAATACGGCTTGCCCATGCATACACTTTCTGCTTCAGGTAGTCGATGCGCTCTGTGACACGGGATATGTAGTCTCGAGGACTGATATCAGTCCCCGAGAACGCCCGCCTCACAAAACGCATCACTCTAGGGCGAGTATTGCCCTCCCTGAAGCAGATCAATTTGCCTATGAGTGCTCTGGCCCCACCAATACGTTGTTCAATCCTGTATTGCCATGCCGGTATGGCTGGTTTTGGTCGTGTAGCTCTGTCATCAGAAAATTTGACATGAGCTACACGACATGCCGCTACGGCCGCACAATACAGGATCGAATGAACATCGGTGAGGTCTTCGCAGTTATCAAAATAATTTGACAACTGCGAATCCAGAACAGCCACCAGCATCCTATTTTTGTTATGCATGGGCAAACGAGGTAAGCGTGGTCTAAGTTCGGGTCTCATGAACCGATATTCTCCAATCGCACCCTCCAAAGCACTCCTCATATCCTCATTGCACTGGGTACTTACAACATTAGTAACCATCTCACTACTCACATCGCCATCGCGATTTGGTATCGTGGTAGACTGTGGTGAAACCACAGCCTGCGACGGCGGCATGGCAGTGACATGGCTACTCTGCATTTCAGTTCGCAAGCGATCAAGTACGGTGTCATCCAACATACGATTACGCTGGATGACTCGCACCTGATCCGACAGTCGTTGTGCCGACACGTTGACAGCTGGTTCAAGCACCTGAAACAGAGAGAGCATCCTAACACGGTACGCGGTCAGGTTGTTTCCCCCCTCTGTAGCCCCATAGTATGCGCGCATGACGTTTTCATTGTTCGATGACGTCCATCGCATGCGCTGCACACTTCCGCCGGGAGCTGGGACCCTATCAGAAGCCGGTGGGCCTCGAGGTCCTAAGCCGTCCGGCGGCCGGCGTCCTCCCCGTCGACGAGCAGGTGGTGGCGTCGTGGGCGGAGAGAAATACTCGTCGCTCGAACTCGACGCAACTGCCACGGCCGGTGTCACAGCACTCACGATGGGGCTGGGTTCCGGCGGCGGCGAGGCGGAGCTGAGCGGCGGGTCCGGAGGCGGTAGACGTGCGCGACGAGCTGCAGCTCTGGTCAACATTGTCGTTGTTCAAACTTCAACTTCAACTCTTCATTATATTTTATTATTTCGTTTATTCAGTCCAATTCAGTCATTGACATATGTCATTTCGGGTCACAGATTTTTTTTTACGGATCTTGATGTAATTTATGGACTTCATTTTGTTGTTTATATATGAATTTAAAACTATTGTATTTATAAAAACGGAGCTGGTATTTGGTTTGTTAAAATTATATCTGTAAATTGTTAAAATGCAAAAAAAATATAATATTCTTGAATGACAACGACTTGTTGACTCTGTTATTATTATTATTATTATATCTTCACGATAATCTTATATTACATGACGACAATCAAGTCTTAAAGACATTTATAATCATGTATGTATAGCTGTTGGCGTTGTTGGCGTAGTATGGTCATTGTGTAGGTACTTATTTTAGATCTCTTGTCAGACTTCGAAAGGGTGGGTATAGCTTTTTCCGTTTACCCTATATTTACTACATTCTTTGCGGTTTACGGTGGGTAGGTTTATTTGAACACCAACCAATGTAATATTTTGACAGATGGAACAAATTGACAGCAATCAAAGCTGTTATGGACGTTTCTTTAAACGCAGTTGCGTTGCGAGGTAATGTTTTTTCATATGCTTTTATTTCCTAATCTATCTATTATTGAAGGATTTTATATAGTGCTAAAAATACAAATTATTGGAAGGAATTTGAATAGTAATTTGTACCTCGGTACATGTTTGGGCCGAAAAAAAAACACCTCCTTTTATACAGACGCCTCTAAATTGACCACCGATGGTGAAACAGGCATTGCTGTATACAATTCCAACTCCCAGATATTCCTTCAGTTTCAGTGCCCTCCAGAGTCTTCAGTTTTTACTGGGGAGTGCATTGGAATTGTACGAGCATCGCCACATGATATTAATTGTTTTAGTTTTTACCTGAACAAGCAGTTGCTAATTCACCGATTTATGTACATTCGCTGACTAGGTGATTACGCCCGCCACAAGCCACCTACTTTCGATATTATATAATTTGTTGTTTTACTTAATAAATTGTCAATCATTATCGGACACAAAATAGTGAGTTTATTTTCCTGTACACATCCCGAGTGATTCGTCCAACTACATAACACATCTCAGTGTGCGGAGCTAATGCCCGTACATTTTTGGTCCTTCGAGCCGGATCGCCACTACTGGAGCAAACAGTCCTGCAAGTCGCACAGGTACGAAGTGTTTCTACTTACGATAGCGAATCGGTTTGACTGGTCTTCCACAAGCGGATCGCCCCAGTCAGATTGAGAAGGCGCACAATATCGTACGGAGAGATTCCTTCGGACCCTGCGATCGCCGTGGGAAACATCAACATTTGGTGGTTCGGAAATTACAAACAACAATTCAACGGTGAAGTGAACAGAGCTAGCGTCCATCCACAAGACGCATACATACTCGTGCAACAATTATGGATGCCAGACAACAAGAACTTCTCAAGCGGCAGGAAATCATCGCAGAGGGCATCCGGAAAATTGGTGTCAACTTCGGAAAAGATGGCCCTGACCGCAAAACCGCAACATACATCCGGGGCAGACTGGATACCCTCCAGGCGCACTGGAACGAGTTCGAAATGAACCATGGCGTGCTACAGGGCGCCATAGACCAGACCGACATATACTATACTACAAAAGTATACGACAGGGTCAAGTCGAACTACTCAAACATACAACATAAGCTGCAAACATGGCCAACAAGCACTGCGGAACTCGCGAGTCGCCCAGAAGAAGAGAACAAGAATACTGGAGTCCTGTCAAGATCGGACGAGCTCAAAAATCAACAAGCAACCAACTTCAGAGCCTTCTCCCGTTTCACCAGCAACTTGTGTACTGCTGATATTATTGAGAAATGGGAGATAGAAGACAAGCTCAGGATCCTCGAATCTCGATGGAGGGCAATTGACGAAGTGCACTGGCAGCTCGACAATGTTCTCGTCGGTAGCGACGTAAACTACGAGCTTGAGTTCTCGCAGTATGAAGAAACGTACGAGTGCACAAAGCGAGGTCTCAACCGCAAACTCAACCACGCTGTCCAACAACGGGATAGTGCGCCGAGGATCGAAATACCGATATTCTCTGGAAACTACACACAATGGCCGACATTCCTCGATCTATATACCGCGGCTATTCACAACAACCCTTCCCTCTCGAAGGGACAGAAGATGCAACACCTGAAAGGGAAGCTAAAAGGAGAAGCTGAGCGCCTTGTGCAACATCTGCCTGTTTCCGAGAGCAACTACGACTCCTGCTGGGAAATCCTCCACCATAGGTACAATAACTTGCAGATGCTCTTCACCAAACAAATGCAAGTTTTGATGAGTCAACATACGATTCAAAGTCAAAACCCGTACGAGCTGAAGCGCCTACATGACACCAGTCTCGAAACCGTGCACGCGTTGCGTAACTTGAGCATCGACACGGCAACATGGGACCCGATTTTGGTGCACATCCTGACGGCAAAACTGGACACTCAGACCTACTCTGACTACATGGAGGCGAGAAAAAATCCAAGAGGACTTCCCGACTTCAAGGAATTTATCCAGTTCATCGAAGGGAAGTTCACGGCGCTAGAGTCAGTAGTGAAGAAAACAAGTAAACCCAACAAACAAACAGATGCCGACGTCTCCTCAAACAAAGGGGCCTCGATGACAACAGTACAAAGGGATGCGTACAACAGATACAGACGCTACCCCAAAGCAAACCATACAAGCTCCGACAGAAATTGTCCAGTCTGCAGAACAAGCCACATCTTGCTCTACTGTAAAGAGTTCCAAGAAATGAAGCCAGACATGAAAATTAGGACAATTGAGCAATTGAACATTTGCAAAAACTGCATGTATCCGCACAACGGAAAGAAATGCAACTCGCAGAAAAGATGCAAAGTGTGTAACGGCGCACATCACACCACGCTACATGACCTAGTCCGCGATACTACGTCTGCGATACTGTCGTCAAGCCAAATTACCGACAACGTGACGAACAACAACACGCAGCGAAAAACCAATCACGTGTCAGGGAATTTTAACGAAGTTCTACTGGCCACAGTACAACTTAAAGTAAAAGCCGCAGATGGAACTTACACCGTGCTTAGATGTCTTCTAGACCAAGGCTCCCAACTGAACCTTATAACAGAATCTGCTGTGCAACGACTTGGCCTTCCGCGACGCAACCACAACTCAACTGTGTCAGGGATCGGAGCATTTGCCAGCCAGAGCAACGGGACCGTTCAGTTGGACTGTAAGTCCCTTTACGGAGATTACGAGTTTTCAACGCCGGCATTAGTAATGGCTAAGCTACTCAACAACCTGCCTAACTACTCCTTCGAAAAACAAGATTGGCCTCACATAGAAAACATTAACCTGGCCGACCCACAATTTAACTTATCAAGGCCGATTGACATTCTACTTGATGCTGGAGTATATGGCGACATAGTCATGAGCAACATTATTCGAGGAAACATATACGCACCTATAGCACAGCAAACAAAGCTCGGCTGGGTATTAGTTGGAAACACGAATACGTTCAACTGTCATGTCGTGGTGGACACTAGCGATATCTCTCGCTTCTGGGAAATTGAAGAGATAACATCAGACAACCAGTCTACGACTGTCGAGGAGGAGTACTGCGAGAAACTGTACGCTGACACAACAAAAAGACAAGAAGATGGGCGGTATGAAGTTAGAATCCCCATGAAGACCAACTTCGAGCAAAATTTAGGACGATCAAAGCCACATGCAGTCGCGCAATTCAAGCAACTGGAAAAACGTTTGACAAGAGACGAAACCCTCGCTTCAAGCTACAAGGCTTTCATTGGCGAATACAAAGCTCTAGGACATATGAAAAGGTGCACAGAGCCGGACACGCCAAGCTGTTTCCTACCCCATCATGGAGTACTGAGACCCGAATCAACGACAACAAAACTCCGAGTGGTTTTCAATGCATCAGCAACCACTAGCTCGGGACACAGTTTAAACCAACTGATGGAATGCGGGCCTAACTTACAACAAGACTTACAAGCTATTATTCTACGATGGAGGGCATTTGAATACGTGTACACAGCGGATATTGAGAAATTCTACCGACAAATCCGTATTCAGGAAAAAGACCAACACTTACAACAAATAGTGTGGAGGGATTCAGTCACAGAGCCGCTACAAGATTTACAACTGACCACAGTAACATATGGCACCAAGTCCGCTCCCTTTCTGGCAATGCGAACCATAAGGCAATTGGTAAAGGATGACGGCGCGCAGTACCCCTTGGCGGCAGCTATTCTGTCCAATCAGCTATACATGGACGACTTAATCGGCGGAAGTCACGACTTCATAACAGCACAGAAAGCTCGAAGTCAACTAATTACAATGCTGAAGGGCGGTGCATTCAACTTACGAAAGTGGGCTAGCAACGAGACGCGCCTACTCGAAGGCTTATCCGATGAATTTATAAGCCAAAAAATGTTCGACTTCAAAGACGCAGACACCAACAAAACGCTAGGCATCACTTGGAACCCGCGCACGGATCAGTTCACTTACAAACAAATACCACTCAGCAACAAACGTGAGGTCGACACAAAACGCACACTACTGTCGGATATATCAAAACTGTACGACCCACTTGGCTGGCTAGCACCGGTAACAGTGAAAGCCAAGCTAATTTTTCAACATGCTTGGTCAACAACAACGAGCTGGGATGATAAACTCCCACCAAAGATACAGCAAGAATGGGAGCAATTCCGCAATCAGCTCGCACACATACACGACATAACCATACCACGCTGGATCGGCGACACCCAACAACCCTTCGAACTTCATGGCTACTGTGATTCATCAGAACGAGCCTATGCATGTGCCATATATTGCAAGACCACTGATAAAGAAGGCAAACAAAGGATAAGGCTAGTAGCAGCTAAAACAAAATTAGCCCCACAGAAAAAGCCTATTTCGCTGCCACGACTGGAGTTATGTGGTGCAGTACTACTAACCCGACTTATAGAAAAAGTTAAAAACTCCATCAACTCGCAGACCCGCACCATATATTGCTGGACAGACTCCATGGTGGTGCTTGGCTGGCTACATGGTGATGTGAGCCGTTGGAAGAGTTTCGTGGCCAACAGAGTCACACAAATTATCAAAATAACACCACCCAACTCCTGGGCCCATGTCAAGTCCGAAGACAATCCTGCGGACTGCGCAAGCAGAGGAATCTCACCATCAGCCTTGACAGGTCACGAACTGTGGTGGAAAGGCCCATCCTGGCTTCAAAACAACAACATACCCAAACAAGGTATGTTTACAACGAACGAAGAGAAAAAGAAACGAGGTCAAACTTGCGCAATACAAACAATACACGCGCCACTCATCGAGCAACTACTGCAAAAATACAGCACAATGACTTATGCAACCCGAGTCATCAGCTGGATCAGACGATTCATAAACAACTCGCGTGACGCAACAAGAGCCATCCGCAGGCCACACTTAACTACGGAAGACATTGTGCAGACTCAAAACCTGCTAGTGAAAACTACACAGAACAATACATTTGGCGATGAAATAGCATACCTACACAAACATAACAAGGTACGGGCTACAAGCAAACTGTTGAGTTTAAGCCCAATGCTAGACGCACAAGGTATTCTTCGAGTGGGAGGAAGACTTGAACATGCTAAGTTAAACGACTCCCAAAAACATCCAATAATTTTACCAAACAAACACAAGTTATCAGACCTCCTAATTGATCAAGCCCACAAGAATACTCTCCACGGCGGTGCCAGGCTTACTTTGGGATACCTTCGTAACAAATATTGGATACTTGGCGGCATGAAACCAATCAAGAAGCAACTCAACAAATGTGTCACCTGCCACCGCTACAAAACGCAACGCAGCAATCAGCAAATGGCAGACTTACCAACGCCTCGAGTTACACCTTCAAGGCCATTCACACACACGGGCGTGGATTTCACGGGACACGTTGAAATAAAGGCTAACAAAGGTCGCGGCATTAAAACAGTTAAAGCCTACATCGCGATTTTTATTTGTCTATGCACAAAAGCCATCCACCTGGAGCTGGTGTCAGATCTCAGCACCGTAACATTCCTCGCAGCATTGAAGCGGCTATGCGCACGACGAGGAACACCAAAACATATCTACAGTGACAACGGAACGAACTTTGTCGGAGCAGCAAGAGCACTAGCCAAAGAACGCCAGGAGGCATTGCAGCTTCTAGTTAACGACGACCTCATCAACAACACTTCCGAAAAGGGCATGGAATGGCACTTCAACGCACCATCTTGGCCCACAGCGGGAGGACTATGGGAAGCTGCAGTCAAGAGTATGAAACACCACCTAAAACGTGTCCTTGGTGACCAAAGGCTTACGTACGAAGAGTTCACTACTTTGCTAGTACAAATTGAAGCCTGCCTCAACTCGAGGCCACTTGTCGCTCTAACAAACGACCTCGACGACGTCGATTACTTGACACCAGGCCACTTTTTAGTCGGCGGACCGGTTCTGGCACCTCCGATGACGTCAGAGAGTGATAACAGCCACTTAACTTTACGATGGCGCTTGACAGAAAACATGTACAAGGAATTTTGGAAGAAATGGTACAAAGATTACCTACAAACATTACAATTACGAGGAAAATGGCAAACCCCGACACGCAACATTGCAGTGAATGACGTCGTCCTCGTAAAGGAAGAACAAATAGCCCCAGCCCGATGGTTATTGGGGCGAGTTATAGAGACGCATCCTGGACCGGATAACTTAGTTCGAGTCGTCACGCTCAAAACTAAATCCAACATAATGAAGAGACCCGTAACGAAATTGTCCCGCTTACCAATTGAAACCGGGAACAACAACGAAAACAAACCAACAAAACCAGAGGCGACTACATCAACATCTCAACGTAGAGTGTGCCCTAGACAGGGACAGAAGGGTGTTTCCAGCTGTAACGTCCTCAAGTACCTAAGCACGTTACTGGTACTTATGGTTACGTGTGTGACACCGTCCATGCAACAACTCGTCAATATAACAACCCTAGACCCGACCCGTCTTGTATACTTTGACAAAGCCGCAGACTTACAGATAATACAAGACGAATGGAGACTGGTAGTATACTACAACATGTCGACTTACTGGAAAAGTACTTCTGCCGTTGAACAATACGTCCAGCAATTACACGGACTTTGTCAACGAAATATAGCGTATTTGACTATATCCACACAACTCGAGCACGAACTAAACGAGCTCAAACACTACAACGAAGTACTACAATCCGACCACGGAATACGTAGCAAGCGAGGTCTCATAAACGGAATTGGGAACATTGCCAACTCTCTCTTTGGAGTACTTGATGACAAATTCGCCGAAAAATACAACAACGACATCAAACTACTACACAGCAATGAAGACCACTTGTACAATCTGTACAAACAACATACTTCAATAATCGAAGGGGAATATAACCTCCTGAAGAGGAACGAGCAAGTAATGAACCGACAGTTCATTGTCATCAACAAAAGTCTCAGGGACTCGCTGCAACAACTGAAAACCGAACAAGACCAAGCAACGTTCCTTACTGCTACTGCACTTGCCGCAAACATGATGGTAACAAACTTGCGGAGAATACAAGACATGTTGATCAGCCTAGTCACAGATCTTCGTCACGGCAAGGTCGACACTCACCTGCTGAAACCCGATGCGTTCGAAAAACAGTTGAACATCATATCAGGACAAGTCCCAAAAGGATTATCTCTCCCTTGCACAAACAAGTTCAAGTGTATCCGGGAATTGTATAAACTAGCAAGTGTGCAAGGAAAACTAACCGAAGACTTCATCATATTCGAAGTAAAAATCCCTTTAGTAGCAGACGAACAGTACGAACTAACCGAAGTCATCCCAATCCGCAACATAAAGGGAACCTCCATGATTAACATAATACCAACAACCAAATACATAGCCGTTAACTTGAAGCTGGACATGATGATACCACTGGATCAACAACATCTTTCATCATGCGAACAAGTAAACACAAATCAGCTGTTGCTATGCAACCTTGACTTACCTATATTCAGTATAAAAACAGCCACAAAAATGTGCGAAGCAGACATAATAAACAATCGAGGAGTAACAACCTGCCGCACTAAGGTATCGAGTTGCAGCAATGACTGGAAAAAACTACACAGTAAGGGAGCTTGGTTGTTTACGTGTTGCGAGGAATGCACTATGCGCATTTTCTGTCCCGCGGGAATTACGTCACAGACACTACAAAATACAGGCATCATCACCTTAGCGACAGGTTGCATGATGCGCGGCGATAAACATATGATTCATGCACATTACAAAATGCAAAGTACCCTGGAATTAGAAAATGAGCAAGAGATCTACGTACCAGAGATAAACCTAAACGAACTATTAACAAGCAATAGTCAAATTACAAATATAACGGATATGGAACTTGAAACACATGAAGAACAACTAAAAGGTCTTAAGAGAAAAATTGAGCTGGTTAAAGAACAACAGGACATACAAATGGTTAATTCCGTGGAGGCGGAACAACATCACTACGTCCTGTACGGCTGTATGATAACCTGTGCAACAATATTCAGCATATGGGTATACGTCCAAATTAAAGCACGCTGTCTCCGTCTACCTCAAGAAAACAGAATAGCAACGCAGGCGCACAAGGAAGAGATTGAGATGGTCCCAAGCCATACTAAACGGGATCTTCCTACGGAAGGACAAGCAAAAGCAGACGGCCCGGAACTAGAAGAGGTCACCAGATATCTCCCTAACAGCAACAAGGTGGATCGCGAAACGTCGCCAATAACAGTTAGCAACGAACATACAACCTTCTAATAACTTTCTTTACATATTTTACCTACCCTTGGATAATGCATTTTACTTGACATTTGTACTTTTATAGTCGGCAGGATGTACGAGCATCGCCACATGATATTAATTGTTTTAGTTTTTACCTGAACAAGCAGTTGCTAATTCACCGATTTATGTACATTCGCTGACTAGGTGATTACGCCCGCCACAAGCCACCTACTTTCGATATTATATAATTTGTTGTTTTACTTAATAAATTGTCAATCATTATCGGACACAAAACAGTGAGTTTATTTTCCTGTACACATCCCGAGTGATTCGTCCAACTACATAACACATCTCAGTGTGCGGAGCTAATGCCCGTACAGGAATTCTGGAGGCGTGTTTATTTATTTCCTCTCATTCTGCAATTACAAAAGCAGTCATCTTTTCTGATTCCATGAGTTCTCTGCAGGCAATAGTTAAAAATTCATTTAAAGATAACCTACGTAGCCCAATTATTATTGAAATCAAAACTGTCCTACATTCTTGTTTAAAAAAAAAACATTGAGGTAATACTAGTATGGATTCCTAGCCATATGAATATTAAGGGCAATGAAATGGCAGATATTGCAGCTAAGAATGCGGTCAGCAGCAATCTGGCAGACAAAAAACATTATGCTGTTCAGGTCTATGATTTGATTCACAAGGCTAAAGTCGATCTTTTTAAATCCTGGCAAGTCCATTGGTCTCAATCTTGCAAGTCAAAGGGTGGTTTGTTTGCATCTATTCAACCAACCATTCCTTCCAAGCCTTGGTTTTATAAATACAAAGAAGCATCTAAAACCGTCACATCCGTTTTATGCAGAATCCGTATTGGCCACTGCTGTACCCCAGTTTTTCTCCATAAAATTAGGGTCCGGGACAGTTCTTTATGTGAGTGTGGGCTGGATGATGGTACGTTAGATCACATATTTTTAAATTGCCCTTTGAATAATGTTTCCTCTTTTGATAAAGTTATTACTAAATTGAACATTCAGAAACCTATTAACGTCCGTCATCTCCTCTCATTTTTCCCTAATCCCCAAATAATACGTGCTTTTATTAAATTTATTTCTAAAAACAATATTAAACTTTAATATTTAGTCATCAGGACCACCAGGGGAAAGAAAGGTTGGAAGACCATATACAAACGATGGGCAGATGACGTAGCCCAGACTGCTGGCACAAACTGGCGGACACTTGCCAAAGATCGGGAGAATTGGAAGCAGATGGAGGAGGCCTTTACCCGATATGGGACTACATCTCCAAAAGATACTCAAACAACACTACTAACTAGAATAAGACGAACACTAACACAACTCACTTTTTGCATTTAAAAAAAGTAGTACTTAGTATAAAAATTTAAATATTGTGAGATGAGAAATAAAAGGCTTATTATTATTATTACTCTCCTAAGATAATTTCTCTGAAAGTTAAGGTACCTGCACTTACTGCCCCATCTCAATATTCTACCCTGTATTAACAAAACTGATACTGAAATAAAAAGGTTCAAGCGCCAGCAATGTAATATGTATATTATGTATACTATGCCAGTTGATGCTGCTAAAAATATTTAATATACAATTTACACACTAGCTAGCTTATGCCCACAGCTTCGCCTGCATGGAGTTTGGTAATTGTCCCAAGGGACCTTACTAACGGGATAGTCTATGTGTTTATCAGGGTTATAATCTGAGTGCCAAATAAAAAAAATAATAATAAATACAATCAGTAGATTTGCATGAAAGAGTAACAAACATCCTTCCATCCACACGCACACACTTTCACGTTTATAATACCTATTAGTAAGAAAGTAGGATTGAGTATTGAGTGCCTCATGTACCAAGGTATTCGATCCCTACATGCAGAGGGATGGCTACAATATCACAGTACCTTCAGTGCAGTACATGAAATAACATGTTTTTTGATTAATCTAGATTTAAGTTACTAATACTTCATGTTAGACTTTATCAAAATACAGAGATCTTTATATGGATCACACCCCATGAAGCTGCTGCAGCACTCTAAGACCCTCTTTGACTAATGGATGCAGCTACGTTTACAAAACTCAAGGGGCAGAGTAACTCAATGTCAACTATTGATTTTACATTTAATTTTGTCACATCTAGCTTCTTATCTGGAGCAGTTCACCCACCTGTAAATACACGGAGCGGACATGTGAAGCGGCCCATTCCGCCAGGCCAGGTCCTTGTAGGCCTGGTCGCGCGACTCGGGGGTCATGTAGTCCGCACGGTCCAGCGAACGGAAAACCCGCTCCACCGGCCGAGTGCGGATGTAGTTGCCGCCCATCAAGTTGTCTATCAGCTCATTGTTATCGCGCCCCGAGCTCACCGCACCACCCATCTTGTTTGTTTTGCTGCACTTATGGTCTTCAACCCTCTCCTCCTCACACCACCTCAGCTGATTGGAAATGTGACGTCACAGTTGTTTTTCAACATATTTTAAGACTAGCACTTGCAGTTGATGATTCCAATCAATCACAATGAACACAAAACTACTAAGAAATCGTAATTTAATACGCACAAACGCAAATTGATGCCAATAAAAAAATATTCATACAATATTCGGTTCGCACCAGGGTAAAACTTGACATTTGTTTTCCTTGTGCAAGTTTATGGACTGCGTGAAATATCAAATAACGATCAGAAACGAACAGACAAAGAACGGCCAATCACCATGCCGTACCGGGTGAGCCGTAACGTAAAAGAGAACGTAGGAAAGAGTTGTTTATAAACAAATGAAATCGATACGCTTGTTGTTCTTCTATAGATTAAGTTTGAGGTTTTGATTATGATTTAAGTGAATTCACCGATAAATTAAGTAAATCGTAATAACAAATTGTAAAAGAGAGGCCGTGGAAAACTTGAAAGTTTTTTTTTAGCCACGTCTTCATTTTTGATCAGTCATAAACTAAAGATGCAGTGACAGCACTACAGCAGTTTTCTTCATAGTCTATGACAAAAAAATGACAGATCATCAAACCACGGGATTGGGGATGTGATTTATTTATTTTTATAATTTTCTGAGTGAATAAGCTGGGTATTATTTCAAATTTAACAGTGTCAGGTGATTTTCTTGTTATTGTTGTTAATAAAATATGTCTTGATTAATGTAAGCGAAACCCAGTGAAGTTTCGTCGTGTCACAGTGGGAACGTCATTGATAGTGATAAGGTTTTATGTTGAATATTTATGTTTAATTGACGTGATCAGTTGTGGAGTGTTTTGCCGGACAGAGCGATGGCAGAGACGAGTGAAGCGCGAGCGAGTGCCTCAGCCCCGGGTGGAGACGCTGGCGGAGAGGAGGACAAACATGATGAGCGAATGTTGGAGTGCAACATCTGCCTGGACACGGCTCGCGACGCCGTGGTCAGCATGTGCGGACACCTGTTCTGGTACGTCACCCTCACGCCCCCCATACAATGTACAAAGAACTTGAATAAAAGAATAAGTGTTAGTAATGTATGCTAATTAAATTCGTAAAATAAATTGGAATATATTTTGTGTTTATTCACTTTGTTGTATCTGAAAAGTATTCAAAAACTAGACATTCACCGAATATTTCAAGTGCATGAAAGTGCGTGACTTGATGAAAGTAATTGAAGTCTCTTTCATGAGACATGTCACACAACTTGACCTATAAATGGAATCAAATGTTGTTGGAATAATGTTTGTTGATGTTTACTTGGATTGCACAAACAGAATAATTTGCAATTGTGCTTAATTCTGGAGATGTACCGCAATGTCTTAGAACACCTGCTAACATAGTAAAGCATTACAAGATATAATAATATGAAAAGCGACGCTTTACCCACAATTTTTATTTTTCCTTGTATCTAGTTCATGCCCTCATTGCCTCCATACCTTAAGATACATACCCAAGCCACAAAAGATTGCCATGCACTGGGGCGGAGTTAGTAAAGGAATGGGAGATGCATTTGCCCAGCACTGCAAAGTGAAAAATAGACAAAAAAAAATATTGCAAAAAATTAGCTGATGCAAATTGTTTCTTTTAAATACCTAGTTACTTGGTTTTGGCTTTAATCAAAGTGTACTGACCTTATTGAAACAAATATAATATGTAAAAACAATAAATTGAATTCCAAAGTACAGACCATGAGTTCATACCCCTCATACCCCTCGTATGCCATAACTACAGACACAATTTTACTAAAAAGCCATTGTGTCTCATGTACATCTATTCGAAGGGTTCAAATTACAGTAGAAATGAGTCTGAATAATTTAAACAAATAAGATTGTGAAGCTGTATGTATGGTGCAATACAATAATTTAAACAAATAAGATTGTGAAGCTGTATGTATGGTGCAATACAATAAAGTGTGATGAAAGACTAACAAAAATCTTGCTTGAAGGTTGAAAGTGTTTATGACATTCTAGGATTGTTTTGGCTATTTTGTAGTTTGTGGGCTATAAATTTCAAAAAAAACACTTTACCTCAGAAACAACTTTAGTTCTTAATGAACCAATCGCCTTTGCAAGTTTATTGTGTGCATTAATAGGGGGTACTGTTTTTAACAAAACAGGGGTAATCACCCCTGGCAAAAGTTTTTCCAAAATTGAAACTGTGATTTTATCCTCCTCCAAAAAAAAGATCTTGGTTCCTTTGCTGTTCTGCCCACTTTTCTTCCAACCTGTATAAACTAATCAAACTCTGTCTGGACAGAGTTTTGAGTGTTGTTTTGTAATTTTTGTTCATTATGGTAGGTATTTTCTCCTAGATATTTTCTTTAGTGGTCATTGGCAAAGAAAAAGTAGACAGAGTACTTTTATTGTCTATATGTATTAAATTTATAAGTTTAATTAATTTAGGATGTAATGTAAATGCACATACGTAAGTATATCCGCTTTTGAATATCTCGCTTTCAAAATTAGGTTTGCTGTAAGAAAACCCAACTCTGGGTTAAGCTCGCCTTTGTACATAAACTATACTATTGCAATTAATATGTATATTTGTTGTTTGCAATAAAGAAGAAGAAGGACCTTTTTAACGTAACACTGGCCATTGCCTGTTATTTCATATTTCCTCCAATCAAAATTAATGAACACTCACTGACGGACAGTGGACAGACAGATTAAACCGCTTGGTCTGGAACTACGAAATTTTACCCTATATACAGTAAGGACAGTGAGCACTATAGAAGGCGGATAGTTTTTAAGTAGGAAATAGGTATAAATGACGCATTTCCATTGCTTTCGGCGCCTGACTCAATTCAATATCAAAATGTCCACAGTTGGCCATGTTTGCACCAGTGGCTAGAGACGCGGCCGAGCCGGCAAGTGTGCCCCGTGTGCAAGGCGGCCATCAGCCGAGACAAAGTTATCCCGCTGTACGGCAGGGGAAACACTAAACAGGAGGACCCTAGGAATAAGGTACAACACCAAACTAGAAGATTTCCACTTGTGGACTGTACATTCAATTTGAATTCATCAAAGAAACAGGGGTTTGGACTTCCAGAATAGAGGGTAAGGAGTCCCTGCATCTTCTTCAAAGCCACTACCAACTTACCAATGTTACCGCCTCTCTACTTCTGCAACTTCAACTTTGCACTATGGCGACAAACTTGATGTGCGAAAGAAATCAGCCACCTTGTGCAGATAGTACAACTTAACAAAAACAACTTCTCACCAACCAACCCTTCTTCTGTGTCGATTGCTCTTCAATTTTGTCCGACCAGTATTTAGCCATCTAAACTTCTCTTTTGAAAATTAGTTTCATAAGAATCTTGTAAGGTACAGCGTGGGCATACGATAAATATCGGCATGATTGTAGGTACCACCGCGGCCAGCGGGGCAGCGCACGGAGCCCGAGAACACGAGCGGCTTCCCCGGGTTCGGGTTCGGCGAGGGCTTCCACATGTCCTTTGGGATCGGTGCCTTCCCTTTCGGCGTGTTTACATCTACATTCAACTTTGGAGATCCGAGACCAAGTGCCGGTATGTATCACTACATATTATAAAACTATGACCTCCGCCGCCGCGCCGCGTCTGTCTGTTCGCGATAAACTCAAAAAAAACTGCACCGATTTTCATGCTGTTTTCACCAATGGATAGAGTGGTTCATTGCGGATTGGAGTCATCGCGATATTTTTTTTTGTTCTACACCATACCTTCTAGTTACGGAGATATTGGGGGTCAAAGTTCCAACTTATCGACAAGTTTTTTTTTAAATACAAGTTATTAAAAGATTTTTACTTTAAATACCTCCACGCACCCCGTACTATTCAATCCATCCATCAGCACAATGTTTTGAGTGCGTTACATTGAGTTCTACCACAAAACGTGGTTTTTGACCCAAAAACAATAATTGTTTCCCAGCAATCATTTTTGCGTAAAGTTACTTAGTTAGATGTACAGAATGCTTGGTTGACGGCTTCGTGATGAGTCTCTTTACACCCTGTATACAAAGTATTTGTATATGTCACCGTAAAATTGTCAAATACGTTAAATTGTAATATCTCTAGCGATCAGTGGCGAAGGGTGAAAATAGTATGAGGGCAAGCCGAAGAAAAAAAAAAACGACATCTATGACGAAAAAACAAAAAAATTCATCGGCGCCATTTTGGATTTTTATTCTGACCTCATTTTCATCATCAGCGACCTCAAAAATCACGAACACGACACCCATGATGAAAAATCCTAAAAATGTCGTCGGCGCCATTTTGGATTTTCATTTTGACCTCATTTTCATCATCAGCGACCCCAAAAACCACGAACACGACACCCATGATGAAAAATCCTAAAAATGTCGTCGGCGCCATTTTGGATTTTCATTTTGACCTCCTTTTCAATATCAGCGACACCAAAAACCACGAAAACGACACCCATGACGAAAAATCCAAAAAAATGTCGTCGGCGCCATTTTGGATTTTCATTTTGACCTCATTTTCACTATCAGCGACACCAAAAACCACGAAAACGACACCCATGACGAAAAATCTAAAAAATGTCGTCGGCGCCATTTTGGATTTTCATTTTGACCTCATTTTCATCATCAGCGACCCCAAAAACCACGAACACGACACCCATGATGAAAAATCCTAAAAATGTCGTCGGCGCCATTTTGGATTTTCATTTTGACCTCCTTTTCAATATCAGCGACACCAAAAACCACGAAAACGACACCCATGACGAAAAATCCAAAAAAATGTCGTCGGCGCCATTTTGGATTTTCATTTTGACCTCATTTTCACTATCAGCGACACCAAAAACCACGAAAACGACACCCATGACGAAAAATCTAAAAAATGTCGTCGGCGCCATTTTGGATTTTCATTTTGACCTCATTTTCATCATCAGCGACCCCAAAAACCACGAACACGACACCCATGATGAAAAATCCTAAAAATGTCGTCGGCGCCATTTTGGATTTTCATTTTGACCTCCTTTTCAATATCAGCGACACCAAAAACCACGAAAACGACACCCATGACGAAAAATCCAAAAAAATGTCGTCGGCGCCATTTTGGATTTTCATTTTGACCTCATTTTCACTATCAGCGACCCCAAAAACCACGAAAACGACACCCATGATGAAAAATCCAAAAAATTTCGTCGGCGCCATTTTGAATTTTCACTATGACCTCATTTTCATCATCAGCGACCCCAAAAACCACGAACACGACACCCATGTTGAAAAATCCAAAAAATGTCGTCGGCCCCATTTTGGATTTTCATTTTGACCTCATTTTCACTATCTATATCGGCGACCCCAAAAACCACGAAAACGATACCCATGACGAAAAACCAAAAAAAATGTCGTCGGCGCCATTTTGGATTTTTATTTTGACCTCGTTTTCACTATCAGCGACACCAAAAACCACGAAAACGACACCCATGACGAAAAATCCAAAAAATTGTCGTCGGCGCCATTTTTGATTTTCATTTTGACCTCATTTTCACTATCAGCGACCCCAAAAACCACGAAAACGACACCCATGATGAAAAATCCAAAAAATTTCGTCGGTGCCATTTTGTATTTTCACAATGACCTCATTTTCATCATCAGCGACCCCAAAAACCACGAACACGACACCCATGATGAAAAATTTAAGAAATGTCGTCGGCGCAATTTTTGATTTTCATTTTTACCTTATTTTCATTATCAGCGACGCCCAAAAATTATAAAATGCAGAGGAATTAGAACAACTAAAAAAAGTGATTTTTACATGTCAAAAAAACGTAAAAATCTGGTTGGTAACTTCCAAATACGATACACCGACCATTACTCATTCTATCTCGTTCTACCACACATACTTTTTTTTTTCTGCCCCTGCCGTAACTCGATAATCTTCGGCTTATCTAGGTCCCTACAAAACGGTTCTGCCAGCCGCGAAGTCACGTGTGCGCGTCCATACGATTTTAGTTTTGAATTCTGACACCTGAGCTCCGACTTACTTTTCGCTACCTGTCGCTTTCTTTGTAAACATTTTTTTTTGCACTTTTTTAATTACTTTGACACTACGTGTAGAGTGCCTTGTTCCCGAAGGTAAGCCGGTAGGAAAGGGGCTTCTAAGGTGCCTTCGGGCCTGCTAGCGATATTGTAAAGTCTCGAATTATTGTCAAATGAACATACTGCTTACAATAAAACGCATTATTTTTCGTGAAATGCATGCGATGGTAGTCAACTCACGCGGTGTGGACATAAGGTGGGGCCCCCTTGCCCAGTGGTACCCCGTACCACTCTCATGAAAAGATACTGTACCATTCCTGAGAAATATCGATTAATATAACCTAACCTTAAAACACTTTATATTCCCCTAAAAAGCGTAGTCGACGGAGCCCCGCTTCGCGAGGCCCCTATTTCCGGGTGCAGGGTTTAAAGGAACCTAACTAACCTAACGGGGGGGTGCCACAAGTCCCGATTATGGGGGCAGAGATGCTTCCGTATGTTCAGTTGACAATAATTCGAGATATTACAATATCGCTAGAGAGAAACACGTTATATTGTAATATAACGTGTTTGACAATTTTACGGTGACATATACACGGATTGTGGAGAATTCGTCCAGTATTCCACACAGATTGTGTACGCTAGGCGCAGTGTTGTGTTTACTGTTCAGCTGTTTTTACTGTTCCGTGTTTTTAACCCCCGACGCAAAAACGACGGGGTGTTATAAGTTTGACGTGTCTGTGTGTGTGTGTGTCTGTCTGTCTGTCTGTATGTGGCATCGTAGCTCCCAAAGGGATGAACCGATTTTTATTTTTGTTTTTTTTTGTTTGAAAAGTGATTTGTCGGGCGTGTTCTTAGCTATGTTTAATAAAAATCGGTCCAAAATGGCCGCCGCCACAAAATGTCGAATTACGTACATATTTTTTCACGATTCCTTCAATATGGGTATCAAATGAAAGAGCTTGACTAGTAGAATACTATAATAATTTAAAGTCCAAGGTGGCCGCCACCACAAAATGGCGAATTACCTTTTTTTCAATATGGGTATCAAATTATAGGGCTTGACGCTTATACAATAATGTATACTATATTGAAAGGGAATAAGGAATACTAACTAGTGAAATGAGATGAGGAAAGTGGAGTGATGACTGGTTCCTATGACATATATAACGATAATTAATTATTTTGTATTTAACTTTTATTACATTATGTGTTGGGTTTTTTTAAATTTAATTTAACTTGTTTGGCTGCAGCAGTTGTGGGGAATATGCTGAGATGTGGTGCTGATGGATACGGAAGCAAACGTATTGTGATTTTGCACTGACCGTGACCACGCCGTGGTGTCGAATTGCTTTGTCTCAACCAAAATGATGTGAATAGTCTTTTTTCTTAAACATGGTCATTAACTAAATTCCCAATATTTTCTCTATAGTCTTTCAATATTGCTGTCTCTATAATAAGTCAATATGTTTGTGCAGCCCCCCGCGGCACGGCGCAGTACGAGGAGGAGCAGTTCCTGTCGAAGATATTCCTGTGGGTGGCCATCCTGTTCGTGCTGTGGCTGATCTTCGCATGACCGCCGGAAACCACTCCGCAGCTTTTGGGCCGCGTCCTGCATCCCTACTGACTTGCCTCCGACTCGCTTCGGTATGTTTACACTTGGTCGCGATCCTTACCAAATTCTCCCCATTTCCTTTCAATGTAGTCTTAAGAAATTTTTGGTGGATAGGTTTCCACCTTGAAAAGGTGCGAATGTATAGAAATTACAAGTATTGTGAGGATCTGGGATGTTTGTGGATGTTTCAATTAAGATGTCGGCAGCATACATATAAGCATTGCGCCGGATCACGCCGCTTTACGGAGTCCCATAGACAGAATACCAAGTGGCTCGATTCGTGGCGATTTTATTCCCATGCAATGCTTATAACTATGCATTAACCTTTACGGCGTTGTTGTTTATCGTTCTTTCAAGTCGTTATTGTACAATGTGCGAGTGAGAAAGGTCGTAAAGGACACTTGACAGTATGTGGTATGTCTTAACTGACACATTGGTATAATGTAGATCTAGGTCAAGTTTGGTAACCAATTATTGAAATCCATTATGATTTATTAATACAATATTCTGACGACGATCAATGGCTGCTCATAAAATGTTTTATTATATGTTTCGATTAACCTACATAAAACAAATTCGGTGAATTCCATACTGACAATGAATTTTAGAAATCTTAGAATTAACTAAAGTATTTTATGATCAGCCTCGTCTTGGTGCATTGTGCAAGTCCCTAATCTATAACTTCAAAGATTCTTAAGAATGATTTATTGAACAAATCTGTTACAAATTGATAAACTATACTAATATTATCAATGCGAAAGTAACCATGGCCATCTGTGTACCTCACGCCTTAAGGGAAAAACTAGCACAGCGGTTGACCTCGACATGGGCAATTGGGTATGGCCATGGATAAAAAATCCTATTCCTGGTTACAAAGCATCTGTGAGCCAAATTTTATCGATATTATCGAAACTCGTTCAAGCGAGAAAAGGTAACAGACATCTGTGTTACTTTCGGATTTACACATATTAGTATGGTGTTGCTCTTGTAAGACTAGAGGGTAGTTATTAAAAAACATACTTGAATATTGCAACGGTAGCTAAAACTGCCTACAAATCCCCTGAAAAATCAGGTAAAACAATTGCAATATAAGATACGAACGGTATTTTAAATAACAAAACATGCAAAAGGAAAAATACTAAACTGCTTTCCCTTCCACAAAAATATTAAAAAAAAAACATAATCTCCCAAAATCATGTTAGAATAATGACTTAAGTTTCTAAGATCTAAGGTTTCTTTCAAACTTCTAGCCATAAAGGCTAGAAGTTTAGGGTGTAAAAAAAGTCGAAGGGCTGATTTTTCAATGTCAAACTTATTTGTCATATTTATTTGTCAGAGAAAAGTTATCTGACCATTGAAAAATCAGATGCCCATTGCATTTACACTATACAGAAAACAAGAAACATTTAATGTCCATTTAGACCTTGTAGCTTTTTTTATTAGCCTGTTCAGTTCCTCCGTGGGGCCAAGGCTTTTCACTCTTTCCAGTGGGGTTATGTCTGGCGAATCATCACGCCTCTAAGTCATCCTTCAGTCATCGAGACAGCGTCTCCTAGTCCTCGCTCAGAGAGGTAGAATATACATTTAGTTGTAAACAATAGCACGAGAAGCCCACACAGCATTCAAAATTAAGTCAATGCTAAAAGTTTTAAATTGTTCGAAAGTGTAAACATACCGTAACATATTTTTATCTTGTTTACAAGTTACTATATCACACTGCCCGTTATGTCGACTGATAATATTGTAATACAGTCCTACAAGTTTTTGTTACCTCTGACAACCAAAGAACACCCATATGAACTTGAGAATAAAGATCACTGTGATGCAAAATCAGAGGTGAAACTGAAACGGCTAGGCTTGTATGGGAAAGCATTAAGTTTCTAGTCAGAAAGGAAGAAAAGAGATGGCGCTAGCCGTTTTTACAGCTGTCTCTTTCTCCCACTGAAACAAATAATCATGGATTTTACACTTTCCTATTTCTGGCCTACAGGTAGTCATCGGCATAACGTTTACCCAATAACTTCAGCAGGCTTACTGCACTTAAAACTACTTATTTATGAATCTTGGTGTTTATCGAATGTCGATATTTAACATATTTTAGTATATTATATTCTTTGAAATGTATCATTGTTTATATTTGTTCTTTAATACCCATTGATTTGATCGAATATTATGCACTAAAATATTTACTTATAATACATTCGATAAATAGCTTGATAATAGTATTTTAGCTGAAACATGCATTTTATTTATGTGATTGAACAAATCAGCTAATAGGTAGTATTCATTTCCAGTTTTCATCGAGTTGTTATATCGACTGAATGTGCACTTATATCGATTCGATAATTTTATTTTAACATTTATGTTGATATAATCATTCGATACCATATTTGTGTCGATAGTTACACTTATCGAAGTCATTTTATGGGTGGAGCCAATCGTATATCGTGTTTTGTAGCAGTAAATTAAGATGTCGCTGCTATAAAATGACTTTGATAAACAGAAATGATAATCTTAGACAATATTCATAGTTTCTAAAAACCATTCCCGTCGTTACACGATGTGTTGCGTCGGCGGCCGGTGGATTGTTTAACGAATGTTATCTCTTCTAGTAATAGTGAGTGCTTTGTAAGCTGTATATAACTGTATATAAACCCATGTTACAGTTACAGAGGCCTTCATTTGTACTCCGTTCGCTCGTAGGTTAGTAAAGGCTAGTCCCTTGCAAGGTTCGGTGTTGTACGCAATAATACTTGCTGTAAATATGGACGGTCTGAAGCCGCCTTGGCGCGATAGTGCTGTGAACTACTTTCAATACGGAGTATGAGACTGCCAACACGTTACGCACCGCTGTCATAATTATACTCATCCAAATTACCTGTTACTCTTGCCTTGATACAGTTAAATCAGTTTCGGCGTTGCTTTGAAAACAAGTTGATAAAATATATAGGTACAACTTGGACGAACACAACTATTCACTAACCATTGAAATCTCATGTTGCACAAGTTTGCCATATTCGCTACATGCCGGTTACATTTATTTATTTGTGTTCTACACAGCCTCTCATACATACTATATTAATTTGTAATATAACTGTTCACAAAACTATAGGTTTTGATTGTCTTAAAGAATTTAAATTATATTTTATTTTAGTAAGGAGGTGTGACCACGTATTGTATGATAGCTGTTTGCAGAGGCGATTCGATACTCGGAACACGTATATTATATGAATTGGTAGATTTTATGTTAATATTCCTGTAATGATAAGTGTATATATAATTATGATTGTATCTAACTAATTATGTTGTGATGGGAGGGTTTGTTTTAATTGTAAATTTGAAAATAAAGATACATAATGCTGAAAGGAGTATTCATTTAAAAAAAACCCACCTTGGACGCACTGAAAGTATAATGGGATCAAATAAAATATGTTTTAAAATTCATTCCCTTTATTCATAAAGAAATGAAATACTTCCACAATTCGTCAGGTCTTCTCAAGTTTTACAAAACAATAACCACTCACTTTTGGGAATATACTTACAATAAGATTTATTAGCTAAAACCTAACCTAATATAAACTTAAGGAAAACATACTCATCAATATTGTGTTTATGACAATAGACACTGGTCAAATATTTTGAATGTCAAAAATGCTTTTACAATAAAATTTATTTTGATCTATACCATCAAATTCGTCACAAAACCAGGTAAGCACCTGTTTTTGGCTTGATGGCACAATTTGGGACCACTTGTTAGCTTATCGCAGCACCTTTTAAAATTTGTTTATTTAACAACTTGTAAAAGTAAAGATATTTGAATATTAAAAATAGAAACCGAACTATGAATGTTTTTGTAAAGTATTATTACTGTTCAGAGGGATAAAACAACATACATTGGATACGCCAATTGCCAACGAGGAAGGCCGGTCAACACTGATTGTAGATGGCGCGTCCACTGCATAGACCTAATCTGACCAATGAGGTCAAACTATTTTGAAATATAAAATGACATTGACAGATTTTCAACCAATGAACATGTTTGGTACAAACGGTGCTAGCGCCATTAGTTCCACAGTTGCCAACTCCATTGATCAGAGTTAATTCAAACTGTACCTTTTAGGCTAAGTTCATATGACCGCGCGGTACAAGATCAAAGTGAACAGTGATTATCGCCTACATGACCGCGCGGTACCGCGCCCCACCCCGCGCGCGCGTACATTAGCCATCACGTGAACGCTCCAACCGCGCGGCTTCGTGTGAACTTAGCCTTAATGTGCGCGCTCAGGGTAGCAAAATGGTTCTCCATCCATTTTTGTGGACAACATGAGTAATCATAATGGCACGATACAGCATAGGTCGCGCCACTTGAAGTAGTTAAACCCAATGAATGTCAAAACATGTATCACGTCAATTTTGTTGGGAATTATAAATGTAGCTAGCAGTATTATACAAAACTATCGTCTCAATTTTCGTCAATATTGCTACCTTTGAGCCACCCATTGGGTTACAGTCGCTCATTGTTACTTCCTGATACCTTACACATAATAACATGGACTAGTGCTACCCTGCTTCTCTGTTTACTCTATCCCGTACAGTTTGAGCGTCCTGTCCATACTCGTGGAGGCGATGTATTGCGCGTTCTTACCGAAGCGCACGCCCGTGGCCGACGCCGTGTGGTCGTTGAACACCTTCAGCTCCTGCCACTGTCGGCACAAGTATACCCTCACGTCCGTACCAGCGATAGCCAAGTAAGTACCGCTCTGGTCGAAGCACAATTCCTTGATGGCATACCCTTCTTCGAGCTGAATAGTCTTGAAGTTCTTCAGCTTCCTTAAATCCCAGAGCTTAACGCACGAGTCTTCAGCCGCCGTGGCAAGATAGTAACCGTTCTCAGAGAAAGAGATGGAAGTGACCGGTCCCACGTGCCCAGGGAAGTTGGCGACATTGCTCTGCTCCTTCAGATCCCAGATCTTAACTTGGGAGTTCTCTGTACCGGTACCAAAGATGAGACCGTCAGGATGGAATTGCGCAGTGGTGAGGCTGACGCCGGAGAAGTCGCTGACCTTCGTGAGCAGGGTGCCTGTGCGGATGTCGGAGAAGGCCCAGTGCTGGTCCGTGGACGTGGACAGCACGTAGTCGCCGGTCGGGTGGAGGGACAGCCCGGTTACTGGGCCGTCGTGCGAGCGCAGGATCACTGTCGTCTGCGACCTGCCAAATTAATTATATGATAAAAAAGATTGGTAAAGCTATTTCTCTAGACAAAACAGCTTTCTGCTGGAAGAAATTTCATCGAAAAAAAGGAAAGGCATCAGTTTACTCACGTAGGCACATTCCATACACGAATAGTATGATCTGGGGATGCAGTGATGACGGTGTCCTCATCCGGATGGTAGATGACACGGGTGACCTTCTTGCTGTGACCCTTGAGGATGGCTACAACCTGCTCTGTGTCCTTGTTGAACACTGTGGCGTTTCGGTCGTTGCCACCAGTTAGCAACTTGCTGTGGTCTGATGGGTTGATATCCAGAGCCAGGATGCCGGGCACACTGGCCGAGTGAAGACCCTATGGCATAGAAATAGGAATTAGAGGAAGATATCTAAACAATGTAAGTGGAATGTATGTGATAGCTAAATTTTCCTTTATCTTTTGATGAGAAGCCAGTTTGGAATCTTCAATACAGGTTAAAAAAAAACTGGATTTATTCCTGATAGAAACAGGCTCTACCTCCTGTTATTACGCTACTGGTACTTGGTTTTTGATCCTTCACTGGTTGGTGACAAAGATCTCGACGTAATAATAATACTCACAGGATGTGAAGCCAAGGTAAGGAAGGCTCGTATCTGATCAGGCGCGAGCAGCCCCTCGGGCACGGTGCGGCCGCGACGCTTGCGCTCCTGTGTGAGCGCGGTGGCGCGCTCCTGCAGGCGCGACACCACCTCGCTCGACATGCCCACCGGTGCCGCGCCTCCACCCGCTGCTCCGGCTTCCACCTGTGTAAAAGACGCGCAGGTTATCGTAATAGCTTTTTAATGTTGGCACTTTACACAGCACAAGCATAATAGGGTGGCATTAGATAGACAAAAAACTTTCTTCACATGCATTAAAAACCATTCAAATCTGTTCATATAATTGGTTGACTTTCCTGGGGCACCCCACTCGCCACCACTCCAGAGTTGTCATCTCTTTCATTCATCTTGACCAGTCTTTTGATAAACCCCAGAAAATAAAGATTAGCTACATATGTACCAAAACATACCTGGTGCGTCGGCTGTGGCGCGACGATGCCGGCTTGCGGCTTGAGCGTGGCGAGCGCCTCTCGCGCGGCTGTCACCTCCTTAGTGAGACGAGCGATCACACGGCACGCCGCGTCGTGTTGGTAGAGAGCGTGACTTAGTTCCTGTATGCCAAGTCATAATAATGTCACTTTTATCTGAACCCTACTTCCATCAAGGGTCCTCCAGTTCTTTCCATCAGCCTTATTTCTCACAGGTCATGGCAACCTTCAGAGTAAATTATATTCTTTCAAGCTTGATGCCTCGCCTTTCGTGTACTACTTCGTTACCGTGTTGTTCTTTTACTACTGCTTTGGATGCGGTTTTCACAAACTTTGGAAATGTTTGTGTGGTATTTATGTCGAAAATTCTTGTTTAGTCATGGCGAGAATTTGGTGCTGCTTGGAAAGAATGGTATTGAAACAGTTCAATTTTCTTATATTCATCTTCCCCACACATTTGCCAACCCTTATAATATTTCTAAGCTAGAATATCTAGCTTTTCTTTGACAGAAAACAAGGAGTAAGCTAGGAACTGACCTGTCGAGCAGTCTGCAGCTGCTGACGCTGCGTGAAGGCATGAAGCATGAGAGCATCCCACTCATCCTGCATGCTCTTCAGGGTGGCTGGGATGGATGTGGCACTTGGAGGCTTTGGCTTCACTATGGGTGGAGCTGAGGAGTACTGACATGTTAAATACCTAAATCTTTTTATTAGATCAAAATGGTAACAAACCAGTTTGTAAAAAAGTTGATATTACATTAGAAACAGATTAGAGTGTGAGTTATATTTACCTAATTATGAAATGAGGTACAAAATACTTAGTTCAGCGGGTAACCATGACGTCTTAGAGCAGGATTGTTTTAACGTCATTCCAGTGTGGGAAAGAGACGGAGCTATAGAGAACGTCTAGCGCCATCTCTTTCTCACTCTGGAATAAGATTAAAACAATCATGCTATAAGACGTCATGGTACGCCACCTGATCTTATGTCTTTCACTTAATATGCATTTATTTTTTTCTTCACTTCTAAATTAAATAAATAAAGTTCAGTACAATAATAAACCCAGGAAAATAATTAAAAGTTAAGTTCAACAACTGCATGTCCCTCAAAAAAAAATATTAAACTTCTACAACTTTCAACAACAGTACAAACATCCGTGACTGTTGCGGCCATTCTTGTCAAAGCGGTTGTTGTCATTTACCTCTATCTGCCTTGTTTACATCTTATTTGTTGTGCCTAATATTATAAAACATTGCAATAACAATATAACATCTTTGTAAAAAATTTAGTAGTTTTCAAATAAAAGTGTTGATGTCACTACCGGCAATGATGTGTTTCGAATTTGCATTTCACCAAAAACACACTACATAAAATATTAAATTGTAAAATAATTGTATTAGAAAGTTAAACAAGTGTAAGTACCACAGTGTCTATATGGGGCATACAAGGCATTTTTAGGAGTAAAACAAGTTTTAATTTCTCGCATGTTCCCAACTGGAATCCTAGTTTCTGTTTAGACTGCTTTCCCACTGAGTATAATAACAATATAACATAAGGTCACTGTGGCAAGATCACAGCTGTTGTATTGTTACTGATAGTTGTTTTTGTTTTATACTGCTGCTACAATTCTTTTTATACTGTTTGTATTGATACCGACAGAATCATCATTCTACTATAAAATATTTATTATACCAAAGCATGTTTAGCGATTGATGATTATGATTAAGTTCTTCTTTCAACACTATTGTATACTCACTTTTTATCTCAATGAGATCCTCAACTCTCAGCTCCTTGCCATTGATAGGATCCACTCCGTTCTCTATGATATATTTCTCGATAACTCGTTTCTCAAATACGGCGCCCGACGAGGGGGACACCACAGGCAGCTCGGGGACCTCATTAGATACTACAATCACAAAGTTAGGTTATAAACAGAAATTTGAGTATCTTTCGTAGATATCACGACGACGGATATGAAAACGAGTGTTATCAATAAACTCGTTAAACACTGTTTCCAACCGATAGATATTCTAATAAATTAATGTTCGCATTGGTTTTGCCCACCGGTAGACAGAAGATACGCGCCTTTCGAAAATGTAAGATTTCAGTATTACTTGAGGTATTATAGCACCTTAGATACTTACTTGCACAATATAGAGCCATTTTACAAAGATATTTCAGCCAAAATTCCCAGAAAACTCTTGAAAATGAAAACTCATGAAAATCGTCAGTCAAACAAAATTTTAGCAAAGACAAACAAACCATAGACCTCGCTAAAACGTTGACGTTATTGTTTTTATTTTCTCTGGTTGAAGGAGTTGAGTAAATAAAATCGACTAAATGATTATTTCAAAACGCATCCACCACAGAGGAATAAAATTGAAGAATAAGCAATGGAGCACACCAAAAAGAATCACCGAGCCAACTCCACGAAATTGAATTTTTAGGGTTCCGTAGCCAAATGGCAATAAACGGAACCCATATGGATTCGTCATGTCTGTCTGTCTGTCCGTCCGTATGTCACAGCCACTTTATTCCGAAACTATACAAGCTATGCTGTTGAAACTTGATAACTACCTACTAATAATAATTTTATAATAATAATATTTCAAATAAGTTTTTTATAGAAATTTTAAATTCCTCATATGTCGTCTTTGTATCATTGTCCTCTCTAAATATATATTTTGGAACCTAGATATTCTGTAATCCAATCGAAATAAATACACACTGCCTTATGAATATGTTTGATTTACAAATTATTTTGGTATTACGTTTGTATGAAATACACATGCTCCACCGGCCCCTTAAGATTTTCACACAAAAATAGAAAAAAAAGCAACAAAGTTTGGGGGTTCCCCATATTTAGAACTGAAACTCATTTTTTTTTATCAAAGCCATACGTGTGGGGGGTCTAAGGATAGGTCTTCAAAAATTATATTGAGGTTTCTAAAATCATTTTTTTCTAAACTGAATAGTTTGCGCGATAGACACGACTTCCAAAGTGGTAAAATGTGTCCCCCCCCCTGTAACTTCTAAAATAAGAGAATGATAAAACTAAAAAATATATGATGTACATTACTATGTAAGCTTTTAACGAAAATTGGTTTGAACAAGATCTAGTAAGTAGTTTTTTTAATACGTAATTTTTATGTTTACGTTACTTATTGCTACGGAACCCTTCATGGGTGAGTCCGACTTGCACTTGGCCACTTTTTTTCAAGGTCAAAGCTGTTCCTCGACCTTTTTGAGCTTGGAGGGTTATATTGATGATTATAATTCTGTAACTACACACGTCTTACAATCGCGAACGATATTTTTATCAACATACAACCTAGCACTCAAACTCAAACTCAAACTCAAACTCAAACTCAAATCATTTATTTCAACTAGACCATTACGGCACTTTTGAATGTCGATAAAACGAAAAATAAAGCGAAGCTACAGTCACAGACACAAGGCATAATAACTTGAGAAAGTACTGTAGTTGCCCATTCCCTAACGTAGATCTCTATGGAGAAGAACGGGCAAGAAACTCCATGGACACTCTTTTCAATCAAAAATGTTGTTACAAAATCTTGGTTACATCTTTCATGTTGAGATTATACATATATGTGAGAACGATGTAGAAAGACGTGCACAATAAGAGCGTCCAGAGTAAAAATAAATAAATCAACAATTAAAAATAAAGCAATTCAAATGATCCACGGCAGCTAAGAGATGACCAGTCCCGACTGACAGCGCCCGTTCACGAACATGACGCATGAATCAGCGCCATTCAATTCAACCATATTGTAGGGAACTAAATGACCCGACCCACCCGCCACCATCAGCAAGACATTTAAGCGAGCATGACATTCTCTCAGCCACCAAGGCATATTCAAGTCAATGAAACATAACTAAATGCAAATGGTAGCTTTACTTTACATGGTACTCACACATGTGTTATGCAATTATACAATACTAAGAGATGGAATCTATACAATGCAAGAATATTTTTACAATCTTCTGCAGCTACCACAATAATTGTCCAATAAGTTTGCATCTAAGGTTGCGGAGCAGGACCAGCATTTAGCCAAGCATTTTTATCCTCAATGTAATCCCCCAGCTTATAATATGCTTGCCTACATAGTGTGCGTTTTACACAAGATTTAAATTTCGTCTCATTCAGTTGTAGAATGTGGGGAGGTATTTTATTGTAACATTTTAAACAGTACCCCATGAAAGATGAATCTACTTTAGCAAGCCTGAAACCTGGCTGAACTAGTTGGTCCCTATTTCTAGTATTATAGTGGTGTCTGTCACCTCTTTTACTGAATAAATGCAGATTTTTCCTAACGTACATGATGTTTTCATAGATGTATTGACAAGGTACTGTCATGATATTAATTTCCTTAAACAGTTCTCTTAGAGAATCGCGTCTACGTAATTCATATATGGCTCTGATGGCTCTTTTCTGCAGAATAAAAATAGACTCGATGTCTGCAGCACGTCCCCATAGTAAAATACCGTATGACATAATACTATGAAAATAACTAAAATAGACTATCCTCGCCGTATCAACATCAGTAAATTGACGGATTTTTCTAACAGCATACGCTGCTGAGCTCAGCCGGCCTGCAAGAGATGTTAAATGAGGACCCCATTGTAGCCTGTGGTCAAGCGTAATTCCCAAGAAAACCGTTTTATTGACAAATTCAAGTTTCTCTTGATTCAATACTATGTCACAATCACTACTTTTGACATTTGGTAAAGCAAATCTTATGCACTTAGTTTTTTTCCCATTTAGTACTAAATTATTAGCGGTAAACCAATTATGAACCTGCAGTAGGGCGCTATTTACGTCGTCAAGATTTGTGGCACGTCTGTTTATCCTAAATATTAAAGAAGTATCATCAGCAAACAACACCATTTGCGGATGGTTGTTAAATAAATGGGGTAGGTCATTAATGTATACTAAAAAGAGGAAGGGACCCAATATCGAACCTTGTGGTACACCCATTTTTACTTTTAAACCCATCGAATTTACACCCTTTACTTGTACATGCTGCTGTCTATCATTCAGATATGATTTTACTAAACTGAGCGCAAGTTTACCTAAACCGTAATGCTCAAGCTTCAAAATCAGGGTTTCGTGATTTACGCAATCAAATGCCTTCGAGAGGTCACAGAAGATTCCTATGGCATCTTGTGCCTCTTCCCACGCAGTAAAAATATGTTTTAATAAAGTGACACCGGCGTCAGTCGTACAACGTCCTTTGGTGAAACCATACTGCTGTTCGTGTAAGATTTTATTGGTGTTAAAATGGTTAAGCATTTGATCGAGCATTATCTTTTCAAACACCTTGCTGAAAACCGGCAACACGGATACGGGCCTATAATTGTTGGTGTCTTTACTGTCCCCGGATTTAAAAAGCGGTATTACCTTACTGAATTTCATTAGATCCGGGAAGACCCCTTGATCCACGCACAAATTAAATATTGAGGCTAAATACGGCGCTACAGTCTCAACAATTGAGGTACAAGCTTTGATAGACATACCCCATAGATCTTCGGTTAATTTGATCTTGATTTGCTTAAAAGCTTTTATGATTGTCATGGGGTTTACATGCTGAAATTTAAATTCATTTGAGCAGGCTGAAACGTTCGCCTTCAATAAATCCATAGAGAGCAAGGGAGAGGAATTTAAGGTTTCAGTAGTTTTAAGTGGGATACTGGTAAAGAAATTTACAAATTCTTGAGCGACTTCATTATTAGAACTCAGGAGACCATGTGAGGTCTCTAGTGTTATGTCATTACTTGGTTTTTTAGATCTATTAGTCTCACTGTTGATAATTTTCCAAACCGTCTTTATTTTGTTATCGGCTGATTTTATCTTGTTGCTAATGAAAAGAGACTTGGCTATCTTGCAAGAGTTTTTAAAAATTTTCGAGTAAGTAGCCACATATTTACTAAAAGTTTCTGTGTTGATATAAGGCTTAAGGCCGTACAACTCAAACAATCGTTCCCTACTTTTCCTAATACCCTGTGTTGCCCAGTCACTGAAAATAAACTTTGGGCCAATAGTCTTAGTTTTCTGTTTTAAAGTATTATTGAACTCGGTGTGCACTACCGAAAAGAATTCTTCATACAATTCATTTACATTGTTTCCAATATGGCCTGGTATATTTAACTTACTAATTAAATTATTATTAAACTTTTCTAAATTGCTGGGTGTTATTTGTCTAGTTTGAATCTGAATTCTTTGTAATTGTTTATTAGATGCGAAAGAAACAGTCTGTCCGCTGTGATCTGAAGGAAGGTAATTTACGATGGATTTATCTAAGTAGTCGCAGCAACAAAAAACATTATCAATACAAGTAGCAGTATTTGTAGTAATTCGGGTTGGTTCTGAAAAAACATTTGACAAATTAAATGATTTAAAGAGATTTAAAAATCTACTGCTGTTTACATTATTCTCTAAAATGTTGATATTAAAGTCACCACAGATAATTATTAGTTTACTACCAGTCACAAGTTTTGCCAAAGCATCTTCCATTACTGACTCAAAGATAGAGTAGTTCAGGTAATTAGGGGGTCTGTAAACGCACACTATTACATGCATATCTAGCTCAACACAAGACAATTCTATGCTATGTTCAACCGAAAGATCGACAATATCATTACGAGGCTTAAATTTAACACAATTTTTAACTAAGATTAATGAACCCCCACGCATCTTAGACTTCCGGTTAAAGCAACTGCCCACACTATAATTCTCGTAATTAAATTGCATTTCGTAATCCCTCATCCAATGTTCAGATAGACAGATAATATCAAACTTGGTTTTTTCTAAAAATAGTTCGATTTCTAATTGTTTGGAAGAAAAACCCTGAATATTCTGATGAAATAATGTAAAGGAATTCTGCTTAACCCCTTTTTGACAATTGATTAACTGAGAGCTAGAAGATACCTTAGAGTTGATAAGTTTACCTAAATTATCACTCGTACCTTCCATTGTCTTACTGACTAGTTTAAATCTAAGCTAAAATGTGTATAATTACAATTAGTATAATTACTAATTTCCGTGGAACTATTTACAACAGACTGCGACATACCACATATGTCTGAGTTTAAATTAAAAGCTAATAGCCGAGCTATTTGACGTCTAAGGCCCAGATTCACAGTCCTGACTTTACTTTACAGCAAAGGAGTCTTCACAAAGTAAGCTTTGTATTACCGAAGTATACTTTCTATTTATTCAATTTCAGAGACAGTTGCTTGACTTTCCTTAGAAAAGTACGGCTCCAAAGTAAAGTATAGGGAAAGACGTGTGGCTGTTACGTTTCACATACAAATGTTTTGGAGAACATATTTTTAAATCAAGTTTTATTTCCTTAAAAAAATAGTTATTAACATATTATTCAAGACGAGTGTTTATATCGTGCTCTTACTTAGATTTATAATATTAATGTTATCATTTTACATGAAAAGTAAAGATTTTTGGAAAAAAAATATGTACTAAGTACGTGGAACGAAACGAAACATCGTTGACGTGTGGTTGACGTTCTGTTTGCTACTTGTACGTAAAAAATGTTTTTCATCTATATTATTTATTAACTTGATTCTATCTATGCATTACACGTTGACGTGCCAACTTTCGTGGCGAAGGAGCTACATAAGCAGCTGAAAGGGGGAAAGCAGAACCGTCGTCGTTGTGAAACCCTTCCGAGGAATCCGGTACAGTGCTGTCCAGCAAAGCAGGAGTGTGATGAGGACGGCTTCACCTTACTTCAGAAGAAGAAGAAGAAGCCTACTTGTCGCAATCAATGCGGTACTGGACTGTCAGGACCAAATATGCTGCTGCGTGCAGCGACACCAACGACGTTGCTGTATGTGTCTCGACTGCATCACTCCACGAAGGTTGAGGAGATCGTTGAGTACATGAAGGTCAAGACCAGCTGGACCTTGAGGGTCGAGAGGTTGGAGCCGCGTCACAACACCAACTTCAAATCGTTTGTGGTGCGAGTTCCGACACAATATCTCGACATGTTTCTCAAGGAAGTTTTTGGCCGAAGGGTGTAATCTACCGTCGTTTTCGCGGCAGGCTACGTGACACCGCACAGCGTATCACGACGCCGCCACTTCGTGTGTGATGATAGTTCATAGCTTATAAGTTAGATTTTTTATGCGTTAGTATATTTTTATGTTGTTATTTTGTGTATTTTATCTATGGGCCTAAAAATGCCTGATAATAAAATTATTGATTGATTGATTACTTTTGGACTCCCGATACTGCCTCACCAGTTAACTTGTAGTTTTTGACCTGCTGCTCGATATGGATAACGTCGGTAAAATTTACCAACTTTTAAATTAAATTGAAAATATCAGAAACAGCAAAATTGAAAGAAAACGAACGACGCGACGCAACCACCAACAATTGTGTTGGTGGTTGCGTCGCGTCGTTCGCAAACAATAAAAAATCACTTCGACATGATTTTTCGAATTATAACCCAACCAAAATTAAATGTGTTTCTTTTCTAGGAAACTAGTTTGACATGAAGGACTACATTATTTAAACGCATAGTAATGCAAAGTTTACTTTGAGGCCAAAGTCATGATTATCGACTACTTAGCCTTTACTAAGCAAAGTATAATTTTTGGAAAGTAAAGTAGAGCTTGACAGGACTTAGAAATATTTTTTTGGGTGAAAGTAGACTTTTCCATCAAAGTAAAGTCAAAGTGCGGTCTGTGAATCTCAGCCTTAGGCTGAGATTCACAGACCGCACTTTGACTTTTAATAGGCAGGTACGCATTATTCCTCGTTGACTTCAATTTCTGGACGAAACTGTTAGTGTCGAAAAACGTCAACTTGTCACAATAGTGACTTACTAGTAAACACATGTGATTATTGAGACTATGAATATAATGATTTTGCCTGCTTGACAACTTTTCAAAGTATGGAAAGGCACACAGAATGATTTTCTTACAATTTAGTTTCAACAGTTGAGTGACATTGTCAGTGATTTCATCAATTTTTACGTTCAAACTATTACCAACAAATATAGTTACAATATCATTAGGATCGAATTCCTTCCGAGTTATGGATGCCATTATCCGGTTGTATGAAGCCTGAGGTGTACAATAATTTTGAGTAGAATGACTCAGATTGTTACTAATCAATTTTCCCAAGCCTTTCCCTAAACTATCAGAAAACATAATAAAGCAACCACAATGTGTACTACAACAAGGGGGAGAACTACATTCTGTTTGACCTACCAGTGATGAACCTTGGACAATGTGTGGTGAATCTATAATGGGGATACAACCCGGAACACTGCCCAACTGGGTCGAGTCCTCCGTTACCTCAGGCAGGAGAGTGTCCGGGCTGGATTCCCTTTGTGATGTACATTGGGTGTTATTGAAGGTCATCATGTCTTCACAGTCTGCATTACTATTATCCTTATTGACTAATTCGTTTGTAGCAAGGATATGTTCCTTTATTTGTTTTTGAGATTTCACATACATGGAATAACATGATTGAAGTTGATGCTCTAATGTTTGAATCTCAGACTGTAAGTTTTGAGTGTCTATTTCATAAAAATGTTTACTATCCTCTAATTTAATTTGATAGTTATTTAACTTTTTAATGAGAAAAACACGTTCTTTTCTTAGTTTATTATTGTTAGAACTATGTTTTTGTTGTTTTTTAAATTTCCTGCATTTCTTTATTATTCTATTAAGTTTTGCATATTTTTTTATTTTATTTTGGCTAACTTTATAACTGCTACAATTATATTTCAGAATAGAATCTTCAGTAAGATCTATTGTTGTTAAAGAATGTGGGTTGCAATTGGAATTTAATAATTGATTATATAGATGATCTGTTTCCCTAATCTGAGTACATTCTCTTTGTTTCTGAAAGTCAATTATTTGTTTATTGGCATTGAGCAGTTCATCTTCTAAGTCCCTAACCTTACATAAAGCTGTTTCATAATAATTACTGCAGTCGTTGAAACCATCTGTGACCACCCGCAGTTTGTCCCGTTCATCGACAACCTCCGTGTATTGTTGGTGCAGCTCCACGAGTTCCCGTTTCAAGCTAGTGTTTTTGTGAACGACTTTCTCGATTTCAACCTCATGTTCCTCTCTATCCAATAACAGCTGCTGACATTTGCTGTTTGATTCCTTAAGTTCATCAAGGGCCGTTCTCAACTTAGCTTGCAACTCCTGGGTAGTAGCTTTACGGGTCATCACAGGCATGGTTTCAGAGAATAGAACTGAAAGTAGAAGTACAAAGAATGGTGAGAACTAATTGGATGGACAAAATTAGAAAAGCTAGAAATGAAAGGAGAAAATGAGAATAGACTGGAATATGTGATTATTAAACTGGTAAATGAGGTAGGCTTATGTGTCTTACAAAAATATTTCAATAAGATGATTAAATGAAGTTGAAATTACACTTATTTATGTCTTTTACTTTTTTTCCTAAAGTGGGTAGGACTCTTGAAATAAAATTACTGGACCTAGCTGACTAAAAACTGCTAAAAATGTATAAAGAATAAGCAATGTTCTCTATTGTTTTGTACTTAGTTGATTAAATAGATAGTTATTATATTAACTTATTACAAACTACACAAATACTTATATATCAAGTGATACCTGACACTGAACCTAAGTTCAACTACAAAAAAAGTGCCAGATTGATCAGAATAATGATTTTAGTGTTCCATGAAAGCTATTAATTAACTAATTTGAGCTATTTAAACAATAAAAGGAAACAATTATACTCCCCAGATTGATCCACAGGAACAACAGCTGATTGTGATATAGGTTGCCGGGTCGGCAACCAAACACTGTTTTATGGCGTATTTTTCCGTGAAAACAATAATCCTGGGTATTTATACACTTAGTAGTATTTTAATTACAATAATACATGTTTTTTACACTTGACAATTAATTAAAACTAATTTTAAATTACGGAGCGAAATTTTGACATGTCACTCAACCAGTGTTGCCAACCAGTCTCCTACCACGGCTGTGACAGCTTTAGTTCCAAAGGGTCCGTTTTGGCGCTGGCGTAGCATCGCCGGCGCCATGCCGCCATCTTGGTTTTGTTTTTAACATTATATACTCAAGTGTCATAATCAAATGACACTTGAGTATATAATACGCTCATTGTCAAAAATCTTCAGAGAATTCTGAGTGTATTTTCCTTAATTTTCCTCGTATTGTACTGAGTTGAGATAGGTACACAATTTCCTCTGTAGTTTGAGACAATACTGATTGTGCATGTTAAATGTGCGATTATTCGTCATGGGAATCCGAAAGTGCTGTGTAGGTGGTTGCAATGCAACAGTGAGTTTTCCCAAGAACAATGAACTTAGAAATCTGTGGATGCCTTCTTATTGCCAACAAATTCCCTCCTCATTGGACTCAGGAAACGTGTCTATGAAAAACAGAAGAAGTTGCTTAAGGCGTTCCGCTTAGTGTAGCTGGTGAGTTTTTTTAAACTTATTAGGTTATGTAAAAGTCGTTTTGTTATAAGTACTCAGATCAAGTAAAAAGAGGACTATTTTTTGATTACTTGAAAGTATTTTTTATTAACACTTCAATCAACTAGAAACCAACAGAACGTAAAGAACATATAGCGGACATATACAAAAAACATATACAGAATGTACCTATAGGGAAAACATAAAATCAACTTCGAAATACTAAAAATTACTGTATTAACTGTATCAAATATGTTTCCAGGGTGGGATGTAATACTTGAACATAATTATTTCAAGGAACAAGATGCGGAGGATGTACATGTACTACAACTGGTGTGTATGGTTATCTAAATATAGTCCCATTTATCAGTATTATTTTACTATAAGTATGAGTACAACTCGCCAACCCGTCTTGAGCAGGCATGGTAATCAATGCTTGTGCCTTCTCTGTTGAGAAGAGGCCTTTGCCCAGCAGTGGGTCAGTTATAGGCTGGTTTTATTAAAATGAGTACAACTTCTAATAATATGTATTACAGCAATATTACTCAATTTTTCAGGGTGGTTGGTTGGTTGGTACAGTTGATCATAATTACTCCGAGGAGCAAGATGACAGTGTCATAACATCATCAGTTTTGATTGGAACGGCAGGTATAGACATACATACATAAATATCTTCTAATGTTTTAATTTTAATCCAATATAGGAAATAAGAAATTCCCTCCACTGTGGCACCCTCAGAAAATATTCTTAGCAGTGTGAGGGCTCCTTAGAGCCCCATAACTTTTGCCATGTCATCACTTAAAATTGTTTGTTGTGCATCATGCTGATGGACCTTTTTTTACTTTATTAACGTACATTTCTTAGTTGTTGTGGCAACTGCGAGGGCTATAATTAACAGTCCAGCAACGTAACATCTCATGAACAAAGTGTCTCCATTTCTACAAAACTGGTATTTGTTTACTAATGTGTTCATTATTCTTATTTTCAGATAAATTACATGGTCTAGATTCTGGAGCTACAATGGCCACAACAGCTGAAGTTGTTGAATTTTTTGATGAACTGTTTGACAGTGTTAATGGCTATCCTGCCCGGCTAGCATGGGCAGGGGATAAAATTTTATCCACCGTTTATTTCCACTGACAAGGGACAAAATTCAAACAAAAGTGGAAATAACCGGTGGATAAAATTTTTATCCCCTGCCCATGCTAGCCGGGCTGGTGGTGGAAAAAGGAGAAAATTAAGACGAGCTGTAAAGAAGACTCACTACAGCATTCTTTTTGGATTGACGCGATCAAAAAAATTAAATCAGTTAGTTCAAAAATGTTTATACAAATATAAAACCTATAAATTATCATTTTTATTTTATTATGATTACCTGCCCGGCTAGCATGGGCAGGGGATAAAAATTTTATCCACCGGTTATTTCCACTGACAAGGGACAAAATTCAAACAAAAGTGGAAATAACCGGTTGATAAAATTTTTATCCCCTGCCCATGCTAGCCGGGCTGAACCTCAAAAATAAATCAACTATTGAAGGCGCCATTAAAGTATCGATATCGATGAAAAAGTCGATATTAAAGAACATCACTAGTTATCGATAAGATTCCTGCAATCACTATTACACCTACATACATAACTATTATATATATACTTCTGTCAAAACCCCGATGGCTACAACAGCGCCAAAACGGACCCTTTGGAAACTCTACCAAAAAGTCACTGTCGTATCTGTAGCTAGCTACTAATATAGTAATCTGTGTCTCCTACTAGCCTGTAAAGTGCAAAAAACTAAAGAAAATTTGAATTTCGCGGGCTACTATGGAGCATCCACCGTAAAAAATATAGTTAAACGATTCGCTCCTTTGGTGCTTCCACAGCTTATTCTTCTATGGTGACCAAATGTAAAAACTTACTAAAAGACTATAGAAACATGATTTCTTTTGAAGAATAGTTGAGGCATTGGTTGGAGTACTTGGAATTTTACACAGCGGAAATAATGCAGCCATTTCCAAATGGAGACCTTTGCCCGAACATACGGAAGTATCTCTGCCCCCATAATCGGGACTTGGGGCACCCCCCCGTTAGGTTCCTTCCGCGAAGCGGGGCTCCGTCGACTACGCTTTTTAGGGGATTAGAAAGTGTTTTAAGGTTAGGTTATATTAATCGATATTAATTCTCAGTAATGGTACAGTATCTTTTCATGAGAGTGGTACCACTGGGCAAGGGGGACCCCTCCTTCCCTCCGTGTGGAGGGAAGGAGGGGTCCCCCTTCGCGTGAGTTGACTACCATCGCATGCATTTCACGAAAAATAATACGTTAGGGCCGGCGCCCACTGCCGGCACGGCACGGCATGGCACGGCAGGTTGTGCAGTGGCATCCCGCGGCGTGCTATGGCATCCCGCGGCCTGCTGCGGCATCCCGCGGCGTTCCGTGGCATCCTGCTGAAAGCCCAGCCACTCTGGCATTCATCAGTTTTGCACCGCGCGTATTCGAAGTTGGTTGTGCGCGCGCGCCCCCGCGCACCGACCGGACTGCGCCCCACCGAAATGCTGCACAAGTTCAACCTTATTTCAACTAGCTAGCAATCATAATTCCTCGACCCCAAAGGGACCCATACGTCTCGCGGGATGCAATGGCGCGCTGCGGCATCCCGTAGAATGAAACAGCAAGACACGTCATGCCGCCGCATCCTGCGACGTGTCGCGTCATGCCGCAGCATCCTGCGGCACGTCGCGCCATCATGGTATCAAAATAAAGTGACATAATTTCTAAACTCATTGAAACAAGATTCAAAATAACTTAATCAGTATTAAAATCCTTTGCCATGACACACCGTGCCGTGCCGGCAGTGGGCGCCGGCCCTTACAATATAAGCAGTATGTTCGTTTGACAATAATTCGAGAGTTTACAATATCGTTCGAGAGATTACAATATAACGTGTTTGACAAATTTACGGTGACAGATATACTTTACATTGGCATTGACAGCGGCAAGCCCGCTGATGCGAGCTGTCTGCTAATATAAGTTGCCAATGTGAAGTATATCTAAATAGCAGTACATAAAGCTCATATTTGAATTATATTATTATTGTTGGGTGGGGGCGGAGTCGTTATGTGGGCTACAACCTTAATGATGCTATATAACCTTTGTGGTAAAAGATTTTTTATGTATTTACAAGGATGTAACAAATAAGAATCTTAGAGTTTCACAATTTTTATTAAATTACAGAGTAACAATAAAATATTTGGTGCCAATCGAAATGGCACTATCGTACTAACTAGACGCCATGTAAAAACTTACATCGTACATAGCGCTATGTACAAATGTGGCTGGTATAAAAATACTCCAGCAGCCTAATACAATATATTTACAGTCACAAATAAGTAATAAAATCATAATGACTTTATATGACTTTCATTAAACATGGGACTTACCTATTGAAAAACATAAATTTCCAATGTACTTAATCAAACTTCACTTAATTTTAAAATTTGGAACTTCAAAATATTTTCAACATTTCTAGTGTTTACACATTTCCATTTTGTAAATATTTTACATAATTTTTTGTGACCTAGATCATCCAAAAGGGGATGTAATTTTAACTAAATGATTTCCCAATATATCTTTGTTTTTTTTTTAACTTGGGTAACTTAGATTGTTTTTCTAATTTCAAAAATAACCCATAAACACATAAAATAAAATTCCATTCTTACCTTACAACTAATCAAACCAAAAGTGATCTTTTCTGATAAGAAGATTTCATAAATTAAGATACTCTCTATTGCCACTTGACTTGAACATTATTATTTGAACCAATAATATTCAAAAAAGTATGGGCATAATAAAAGTGACAAGTGTTGGTTATTTTACTTTTAATAAACTAGATTGCACAAAATGTTTAGCTATGTACATGGTCTTGATATTTACAAATGCAACAAAATGTTGTTTCAAGTTGGTTTCAATGTTTTGAAACTAAAGACATAAATCTTAGGCATGTGTTAGTCCATCATAGCACTTACGAGTACAGATCAACAAGTAACTATGGATATGCAGACTATGGACAATGTCACCGAAGTAAATAGATACAATGCCAGTTAGTTCAGTGCAAGGGTATGTGACTAACATAACACTTGTATAAAGTCAGTTATAGTTTAAAATTGGCAAACTCCATGAGAAGTAGCTTATTTGCTCATAACTTACAGAATCATGTTTGTATGTTTTCCAATATCTGGATTAACATTCTTCTCTATGTATTATTATGATGTAATTGAGGACAGATTTATAAATTACACCAATTGAAATCACATCAATAATATGTAAAAGTATACTACAGTGTAAAACCCCATCTATGATTTTGAATAAACCTAATGTTCAATTTGCAAATAGTCGACATTCTTGCTGCTACTTTTGATTTCCTAAATATTCCCTAGTCATGACACTAAGATTGCAACAATCACAACCGCCTCATTTAAAGCCTTATTTAAATCTTAGTGCGTTTTGTGCTTATAGACAGTATTGCTTGATGCAAACAATAATTACTAGCTTAGTGTATATTGCCTGTTTTCTTAATTTTGGTGGATTTATTATTTTGTTGAGAACACTTAAAATATATTAGCTTTATTCAAATAAAACACTAAATATTACAACAGTCACGAAAATATACTAACATCAAGCTGTAACTAATACATAATCTAATTTGGCCATTAGAGTCAACATGTATGATTGTCAATAACATAAAAATCCATTATTTTCTAGTTTAGAAACATAACACACCAGTCGATGCACAAAAAGTTCATAATAAGCACATTGTAATAATCCCAATTCACTACCGCTAATAAAAAGAATACCCACGACGCGACATTAATACATCAACAATCAAAAAATATAGAAGTCCAATCCGAAAACGAAACATGTGAATGCATGACACTATGTTTCATAAAAGACCTCTGTATAGGTTTTCACTTGATATTTACACTGTATAAACACAATGATGAGCATGAGTTTGGCTTTGGAAAAACACATGGAACACATTAGTTTGGTATACACTGGAGGGCACAGGGCACGTCACTAGAGTCCTCGTCTTTTGTTCATATGAGCATAAGGATGGCTCTAGCGATGGCGCGCGATCACGTATAGTTGAGGCGCAGCTGTCGGATGGCGCTGTACACCTTGACGGCCGGGCCCACGCGCAGGCGCACGCACTGCACCAGCTCGTCGCGCGACGCCATCACCAGCTCCGCGCCCGACAGCCGAGCGGCTGCGGCGGCTGCGCCGGCCGCGGTGCCTGCTATCCGACTCACTAATGCTGCTACATTGTCCTGAAAAAGTAGTTTTCTTGGTTAAAACCTATAAACTGGACAGCCAACAGAATCAATCAACTTCACTAAAGTAAGTCCTAAGGCCCCTCGCCCACCTGCCGGGGTTGCGGGCCTGTTCGAAAGAGATACCGCGGCCCCGGAACATAAATGGCGAGGAAGGAACATGGATGGGTTTTAGTCAGTAAAAGTCTGACACTCCCTCCCGCTCCGCCCAGAGTGGGAGAAGTCATTCGATGATTACCCATACGAAAACAAAAGGCCCCTCGCCCACGGCGACTATTACCAACGCGTGTTAGTCGCATTTGCAACGCGCTACAATAGCGATGCTAACGCGCTACTGCATCGCGACTGTATCGATGCAAACGCGCGACCGTGTCGGATGACATCGGAGAGAGAACGGAGGGAGGGTGGCGCGTGAGTGGAGAACCGAGCTTCAGTGCAATACAGAATCGCGTTTACATCACGACAGTATCGCGTTAACATCGCGACCGAATCTGGGCCCGTGGGCGAGGGCACACGGCTAGCAACCGCTTCGCGACAGCATCGCTACAAAAAGTCGCCGTGGGCGATGGCCCTAAGATCAGTATAGATAAGTGACCTGCGACCAAGCCGTAGGATCGTGCGACAGCTGTAGCGCAGTGAGGTGCGCGGCGAGGTGCGTGGCGAGGTGGTCGCGTAGCGGCGCGGGGTCGCGCACGGGGCGCTGCAGACTGTCGCGCTCGGCGGCGAGCGACGCGCGCGAGTACGTGCGCAGTGAGCGCGTCGAGCGCCAGCGCTTCCCGCCGCCGCTCGACAGCGAGTCGTCGTCTGACGCCTGAAACCAAAATGTTATGGTAATAAAACAGGATCATGGAACATATTCCCACTACTGGGATACAGGCCTCGTCTCTGTTAGAGGGCAGTATGGTACGATTGCAAAATGAACCGCACGTCCGAAACATGTTTACGTACCGGGTCATTCTTGACGACTTCTTCAACTCGCTTGTGTTTAGGCGGCCTGCCTCGAGGTCTGCAAAACACACAATAATAATTTTACGTTTTAAAGAGACAACTATTTCTATAACTACATTACAGCTCTAATATAATCCTACACTGGTTGAAATTGAACTAGCTTTAGAAACTCCGTAGACATGATGTGTATCAACATTTAAATACTATCAAACTATTATCAATTATCTATAGTAGTATATTTACTTGAAAATATCAAGTAAAAAAATATGATTGTTTTCTGTGACGTTTTAACATTTTCATATTGTATTAACACTTTTCTCACCTTTCTTTAGGCTCGCTGGTAGGCGTACTCGCGTGAATTGAATTCGTCTTGGGTTGTTTGCTGAGCACTCTGAAAACGAGAACCATTACGGTATTTTTAAAACGACAAGCGCGTAGCTGTAGTACCATGAACGGCAAGAATAAGGCCTAGTGATAGACCACAAATAAATTGGGTTTTTAGTCCAGTAGACCAGCAGAGACTTAGCTCTTATAATGGGGGAGCGTTGAAAAGTTTGAGACCACATGTGCACTCTCTCCTTTCATCAACATGATCAGAGAGAGATCAGGGGCAGGATCACCGGCTGAACATGCATTCCGACGCACGGGAGTATCACATGGACCACTTTCAAACTCCGCGCTCCGGGCTGTTGCTACTATAAAAATACCTAATGGAAAAACCGAATAACACCTTTAAGGGTTTATATTACGCTTGTACCTGCGCTCTCTGGGTAGCACCTGGTCGGAGTCGCTGGGAGGCACGAGCCGGTCGGGCGCGCGCAGCGGCGGAGAGCGGTAAGGACACGCCGACGCCGCCGAGTGGTGCTTGTGGGCCCCGCCGCGCACCGAGCCCAGCCCGCGGCACCCGCCCACGCCGCAAGGACCCACCACACGAAGTTCTTCGGCCGCTGAATAGACAAGACAAACCGAACTGAGTGAAGAAGGCAAATCAAACAATATATATATTATGCAGCTTGTCATCTCATAATAGTTTTAACATACTGTGTCCAAAACTAAACTTGATAAGAATCTTAAGCAACTGTCACGTTTTGCTACCACAAAGTCGCAAACTCAGTATCATACGTGACCAAATTCAAATTCCAGTACAGTATTATATAGACTTTTTTCGCATTTAAAAATTACACATTGAATTCACAACAAACTCAATTTTTCCTCTAAAACAAAACGCACAATTTTCATAAACTGACACACAATGCTGATTCCACAACAATCTCAATACATTATTCTGAAATAGACTTTATTTACACTTGCTTCAAGTTGATATTTGTTTGAACAATTTGAAATAAGGATTTGATCACTACATAATATTTTTAATCGAAAATAGCATAAAAACCATCTCATCAAGCTCCAATTTTAACCTAAAACTACTTACTAAGTGGCGGCTCCAGCGGATGCCCTGTCTTCAGACACCAGCCGACGGGGTGCAGGTCTGGGGAGTCGTCGTCAAACCAACAGGCCAGTTCCTCCGGCCAGCCGTCGAACGACACTTGCACTTGGTGGCCCTTCACCGCGATTATAGTGGCCACACGTATCAGGAATGGCACCTGATAGAAATGTAGGTATAAGTTTAAAGACTAAGTCATCAATGTATTATTATTGGAAAACAGATGATCTACTGCAGTTAAGTTCCCTAGAAGTTAGTTACTGACTATGTACCCCTAAACCTAGATGCACTCGCGACAATTTGTGTGTATGACCAGATGTATGAATCAGTCGACGACGACGACCACTCTGTAGTATTTGCCTTATAAACCTTTGTGCTCGTAAAGCTTTCCTTCCTGCCTTTCTGTCTCATAAATGTGTTTAATCTTTTTTAAAATGTATGTAGACTTCTAGCCTCCCAATTCCTCTAAATCCCAAGTGAGTATTTATCAGTTGGTAAACTTACCCTTTTATCAACAACCTCGAGCTTCATGCCAGGCTTGAATCCCTGCGGCGGACGCGGCTTGAAGGCTCGAGGCGGCGCCGGCGACGCACCTGTCTCAGCTAGATAGTTCTCCCATGAAAACGTATTGGGGTCCTTGTAGACTGCGAACAAAAAGTTAATGTCAAACCGTATCAGCCATGGTAACAAATGGACACTGACGTCTTTATTGAGTAGCAGTAAACGCGGATTTTAGAGTGCAAGTGACCACTGTCATGCAGTTTGCAAATATTGCAAACTAGTTCGAAAGGTGCTGGCTTCATTTGTTGCTTCGGTGGAGGCTCATAAGATTCGTGCATTATTGGAAAGGCAATATGCATTATTTATTAATATTACTGATCTAGATACATCCAGTTAGACAGGAACCGAACCCGATATAGTTGGGAAAAGACTAGGTAGATGAAGATAATTCCATGTGATTGCTTTCTATTCATTTAAGACTGATGTGGTGAGTTACGAACTGTGGTACTTATGCTGCCGGAACACCAGTACACCTTCAAACTCTACAACGAGGAACTACGGCCCTGAGAAGCGAGATCTACTCTCATCTTTCTGAACATCTATTCCCGCCAAATTCGTACCGACATGAGAGAAGGGAATTTTGTCATTTTGGAAACGCGAAGACAGCGCTCAAGTGGAACCTATAATAATTTTGGGACATGCAACTTACAGATGTCAGATTTGTGCCTGGAAGTGTTTGTACGATTATTGGCACCAAGGACATCGAGTGGTGCTCTGAAGAGTTCACACTTACGTTGGTCTGGGGATTAACAAACACAAGAGTTTTAGACTTGCCTCCTGTTTGCCCAGGTTATGACAATCACTGATACCAGTTATTATGTTGGAGACGGACAAAATAATAATGAGTATGTTTGTTCTGTTAGTAAGACTGGTGTTCGCGCTCGTGGCTTTTATATTACTAAGGAGCGGCACTGATCAGCCGAAGGTTAAGTTACGCTTGCCGGGATCGCTCCGTGGATGGCTCTCGTGGATTTTTTCAGGCTTGCTAAAAGTAGATTCATCTTTCATGGGGTCTGTTTAAAATGTTACAGTAAAATACCTCCCCACATTCTACAACTGAATGAGACGAAATTTAAATCTTGTGTAAAATGCATACTATGTAGGCAAGCATATTATAAGCTGTGGGATTACATTGAGGATAAAAATGCTTGGCTAAATGCTGGTCCTGCTCCGCAACCATAGGTGCAAAACTTATTGGACATTTATTGTGGTAGCTGCCGAAGATTGTAAAAATATTCTTGCATTGTATAGATTCCATCTCTTAGTATTGTATTATTCATAGCACATGTGTGAGTACCATGTACTGTAAAGCTACCATTTGCATTTAGTTATCTTGCATTGACTTGAATATGCCTTGGTCAGGTTGGGGTGAAAGAATGTCATGCTCGCTTAAATGTCTTGCTGATGGTGGTGGGTGGGTCGGGTCATTTAGTTCCCTTCAATATGGTTGAATTGAATGGCGCTGATCCATGCGTCATGTTCGTGAACGGGCGCTGTCAGTCGGGACTGGTCATCTCTTAGCTGCCATGGATCATTTGAATTGCTTTATTTTAAATTGTTTTTTTTTTTTTTTACTCTGGACGCTCTTATTGTGCACGTCTTTCTACATCGTTCTCACATAATGTATATAATCTCAACATGAAAGATGTAACCAAGATTTTGTAACAACATTTTTGATTGAAAAGAGTGTCCATGGAGTTTCTTGCCCGTTCTTCTCCATAGAGATCTACGCTAGGGAATGGGCAACTACAGTACTTTCTCAAGTTATTATGCCTTGTGTCTGTGACTGTAGCTTTGATTTTTCTTTGTATTTTTGACATTCAAAAGTGCCGTAATGGTCTAGCTGAAATAAAAGAATTGAGTTTGATGTTGGTCCCAGCCGAGTTGTTACGGTTATGGACAACCAGTTAACGAAGAGGTTCCGCCAGGTATCCAGGTACTCGGGTGCAGAGGCCACCAGATTAGCAGATGTAAAATACTTGTTTCAACTGCAACCGGTCAGACGGTAAGCCGACCCCAAAATAGTTGGGTTGGGGCCTAGGTAGATGATGAGGTATGTTAGTACGAAGTGGAGGAGGATAGAGAAAACATGAAAGAGTTTCCATTATAAAATCGTGGGACGAAAAGGCTTATACCCAGTAGTGAGATAGTGTGACTAGATAGATAACTTGCTTATCAAGTTCGCAACAAGACTGTCAGAAAAGTATCCATGTTATTGTCAATTAAATGAACCGAAAACATTAGTTACTTTGACTTACCATAACCTGCCAATATCACTTTATCAGAGGTATTTGGGCTACCTCAATTCACGCTATGTTGATCGACAGTCGACGAGTAAATATGTGACTTTGATAAGAGGTACCTATGCATTACAATGAGGGGATATTAAGCAAGATTCCTATGTAATAAGTATGTTTATAAAGAGTATTTTTACCTTGATATGTTCTTGTAAACAAGATAGATTTAATAAAAACTACTAATTATTTTCGCAGTTAATTACGCAAATCTGGCAACGAAAGAGGTTTTTCCTGAATCATCAATCTCAATTTATTTAGGATACATTTAATGCAAAGGAAAACTTAATCGGACAAAATAATCCGTGAAATTACCTATATTGCTAATAAATAACAATAGATATTAATCAATTATGATACGAAATAAACTTACTTGTCTTTCGTAAGGCACATATCGAACTATTTGACATTGGTATTTGAACTAAAGTGAAGTAAATAAGCGATTTGTCCGTGATATATTCGAAAGAGAACAATAGGCACGACATGCACACTCAAACTATGTAACATGACTAATTCGTGTAGTTAAAAGCGAACAGATAACGACGTAGCCAAACTACCGGTTATCCTTGTTGTTTGCTGCTCAAGTTTGTAACCACATTTGAATTTTTAATTAATACTATTATGAATAATGGCAGAATTCATTTGTGATGGTCAGATAAGAATCTTATTAGCCTATTAAGATTTAAGTTTCATAAATCTGATCACATAACATAAAGAACGTCTTCTTTCAAAATAATTTTACAGTAATGAATTCTAAAATTATTTTAAAAGAGGAAAGTGAGTAAATAAAATTACTTATTACTTTTTCATGCCAATGAAGGCTAATATAAAGAGCAATTTAAATTTTGCATATACTTTGAGTTATAACTCTTATCTTTTTTATTGATATTGCAGAGTAGGACATGATTTTTACACCATCCACTAAACAGAGGTTGTGCGGTATATTTGATGCAGCAGAAATTTGTCAGCAAGAGTTTAGACGATTACTTATAAATTATTTTTATATTTAATACACCAACACTAAAACAGTGTTGCTGCCTTTCCTCTTAACTCTTATATATCCTCATTCTTTTCTACTTATGTATATTTTGTCAAAACTGCGTTTGAAAACAGTTTTTTTTTCTCATTTATTTGCAAACATGCGATCGGTTCTTGAACCATAAGCAGTAATGATTGATCCTCTTTCTCCAAGCTATAAAATAAATCATGTCAATAGATATTTTAATCTGTTTAGCGCTAAGTAAAATGTGTGTGAGAGATGTTGAGTATGCTTGAACATATTTATCGTGCTACCTTGAATGCAGTTCATTTATAATTTATACGCAGATCAAATAACAGAGATGCATAAATTAGTAAATAATATGTATACTTATGTTGCTTCTCAATTTCTCATGCAAGTAAAGTTCTACTTAATAGGCCAATAATAAACATCAGTGTTTACAATAAATTGCAACCTGTTTCATCAGTTTCCACTAGGGACACCTAACTTATAATCTGCCTAAATTAAAAACGTCTTAGTTTGATATCTTAAAGATAAATAGAGACAATTCCCATTACATTGATACTTGGTTAAAACAAAACATTTATTCATGTACCTACAGATCAAAACATGTAGTGCTTGTCTCTCAATATTGCATTTAATGTAGGTACAATGTTTACAAAGTACTTTATACATGTTTTTGTTCTTACAATGTTTTGTAAGTTATATAATGTATAGTGTCTCTCCTTTCTTTCTGTTCTATGTTGTCTGTAAGAGATTATGCGATAAAATCGTCCATTGCACTCTAGTTTTAAATATTTTTGCATGATATCAATATTATTTATAGCCAATGTTACTCAGTATAGATGTAGCTTTCTACTTAAAATCGGTTGAGTAGTTCTTGAGTTAAAACGGAACAAACAAATCAAAATTTAGTGTTAATAAAGTGAATATTATTTGAATGAGTACTTTTTATTTATTTGTAGCATGCAAAAAATATTTTGAGTCATTTTATTGTTTTTTAATATACCTACTATACCACCTTGATTTATGTAGCAATGTATCCAAGATTAAACACAATTTATTAAAGAAAGCAAATGTCAAATGCTCTCTATTCTCTTTGATTGACACTACTAGATTTAAGAAAGTAGAATCTTGACTCAATATTATTATCATATAAGGTCTGTCAAATTACCTCCTGTCTGAATATGTAGTTTGATTCTGCATCCCACATTGCCTTTTCATTTTCACCCACCTCTCCCCCACAGTTGGGTAAAAAAGAGTTCCAAAAGGAGTGTTATGTTTTGAATAACATTAATTATGTTCACCTCCACAAAAGATATCTTAACAGAATATAAGTTACTCACAGTTAGGCGGCGTCAAAGGCACGCCATTTTCTTCAGCCCAGCCAACAGGGTGAATGTACGGCGAGGTGGGATCTACCCAGAAATCGTACATCTCGTCCCATGAGTCGAAGTTGATCAGCATCCGGTTGTCCAAGACATCGGATATGGAAGCCACGCACACGTAGTCGTTCTTACGGTCTTCAGCTTCTAACTTCATACCAATGCGGAAACAGGTTGGTTTGAAGATCTACGCAGAAATATAAGTTTTGTTACAGGATGTAATCATCTGTTTCGTAGCAAATAGCAAAATTGATATTTTGGAACAATTGTAGATAAGCAACATTCTATGTGCCTCTAAGTCTAGCTCCAAACACTAATAGGTACTGTAATTTTAGTCCATTAGCATTGAAAAGTCAATAAAGGTATTGCATGCTAGTATGAGTGAACAGAAATAAAATTATAAAAATGACTCTATACATCTTTTCACAACAATTCCCCATTGTAAGGAACTTAAAAAAATACATGAATAAATCCTTATTATTATAACTTACCGCAGCAGTTACATGTGAGAATAAGTTCCTGGGAGCAGCCACGGCTCTCATTTGCTTCAAGTACAGTGGCCACGAGAAAGTCGATGGTGACATGTTGCCGGGCGGCTTCAGGGAGCGGCCGTTCTTCTCGCACCAGCCCGGCGGGTAGATGTCGCACGAGTCCGCGTTCACCCAGTAGTCATACACGTCCGGGTACTCGTCGAAGTGCAGCCGCATCCGGTAGCCCTGCACCTCGGCCACTGACACCACGCAGAATATCGAAGGGTGCTGAGGGTCTATCGCCTCTAACCGCATCCCAACTTTAAACCCATTCCTATTGTAAGGAAACGGATTCTTAAACAGCTTAACCGGCGCATCCTTTGATTTACAAATGTCAAGGTACCGCATCCACGAGAATCCATTCTTTCCACACATCCACGGGTATTTCTCATTTTCTATAAGATCTTCATTGATTTTCAATAAAGCAGCCTCTGATAACTGGTCAGATGGCAATGAATCATAATGCTTGAGCAGAACTTTGTCTTTTCCTTCAGATGTATTATCAGCCTCAGATAGTTGCTTCCTCATCAACAGCTTCTTTATCTTATTCTTCTTCTTTACCAAATCCATGCGTTCTCTGTCCTTCTTCTTTTGTAAAGCTTTCTGTACCTCGCTCTGACACGCGGCGCTACAGAAGTTGGGTGTTATGAACTCGGCCGCCATGCCATGGCAGCCGCAACATTCGCACCGATACATGTCTTCTGGAGAGTTAATTTTCTTATTCCTGTCAATGCGTTGCTTCATAGGCGTGTGGTACTTCGCATTGTTCTCCCTTTCTTCCGGGTCACTGCCGTCTAACACATCTATGATACCAAATTCGTTGGTTTGGAATTGCAATTGGCTGCCTTGTAGTCTAGCTACCCCGTTATTCCATATTAACCCTGGAGGATCTTCTTCTAACACGCCTTCTTTGATCTCGGTTTTACTGAAATCTTCTACATTGGTAAAGTATATCTCGTGAGGGCTCCTCTCGCTGAGTGTATCAGGCTTGGCATCCTTATAATCCTCCGTATCGGAATCCAAGTGTTTAGCCTCTAAATCTTTGTCCAGCTTCTCGTCACAGAACAGCGAGGGCACGCGGTGGTCGTCATTGATGTCGGCCTCAGGCGGATCTTCAGCTTTCTCGATCTTATGTGGCAGTGCCAGCCTTGCGTTCCTAGTTGATAAGTTTTCTGCACACAAAGAGATGCGCCTCTTCATACTGGCGTTAGCTATTTTTCTCTCACTGTTATCGGAGTTGGAACGTCTCAAAATCGCGGGCGCAGCTATGGTAACTGATCCTATATCGTTTCTTTCTATCATATTCCTGTTTAATAAGCTTTTCCCTTTTTCTGGTATAGCTAGAGTGAAGTTCTCCCTATGGCCGCCATCCTCGTCTGCTATGGACACAGTGTAGATATCGTCATTCATGGCCTGGTTAGTTTCAGGTATAGAGAGTGTGTATTCTCCTTGCTCGCCGGTCGGTTCTGCTCTTGACCCAGGTATGGATAATGTAAAGGCTTTTTCGCCTTTAGGGCTTTGTGGTAGATCTCTGCCATTTAAAATTCTATTTCCAAATGGCTGTAAAGGAGGCATATCTTGGGATTGGGACTCCATCATGGTGTCTCTCATGACTGTAATGTTACCTTGAGGATCATTCTGTATTTGTCCATTAGCAATTTGTAGATTGATGATAGGGCCTTTCGAAGCCATAGTAGGAGGCAAAGTTACAGGTAAAATAAACTTCGTATTTTGCATTTTAGGCATATTCATAGGAGTTATGAATAGCTTCTGATTGTTGGCATTCACACTGGACTGGTTGTTTGATATGAGAATAGACTGGTTCTCAGATAAGTTCTTTTGGTTGGGTTTCTTCATTGAGCCCAGGTATGCGATGGCCTGTTTGTTTGGGTTGACAGGTGCAATGCTGACTGGAACAACCATCTTGTCATTGCACTTTGGTTTCTGTATGACTATTGGCTGACTAGTGTTGACTGGTGCAAGTATGGAAGACTTGTTCTGAGCAGGCCCCTTAGGAGCTATGTTGGGTTTGGTGTTTACATTTGATATTAAATGTAAATTTGAATTGGTGGTTACCTGCAAAGAGTAGAAATAAACTTATGTAAAAACCGCAGTTATGATGTACATAATAGATATAATTTATAGAACTTGTTTTATGCTTAACTGGCAATCAACAATAAAATTAATCCATTCTATTCATTGTGGTGTGTAAAAACGAAATATATTTTGTATCATCATTTGCCTAGCCCTTTTCCAACTATGTTGGGATCATCTGCCCAGTGGCGTAACTATAGGGTGGCAGGACTGGCAAAATGCCACGGCGCCCGGCCTGACGGGGCCCCCGGTCCGACACAATGTTACTATTGGATAACTATCTCAGTGATTTATTAAAACTAAATTAAAATGTGACGAGTTTTCTTGGGGCCCCATGCATGATTTGCCGAGGGCCTCCGATGGTATAGCTACGCCACTGCATCTTCCAATGTAACTGGATACATCTTAGTATACCAGTACCAGAATTTTATAGTTGTTATTGTGCAGGCTCTCAATATTTTTTTAATACAAAATATTTAAATACCATTGTAAATGTATTTTACTTTTTATTAGAAAGTTGATATTTTTTTTCATTTGAATCTCTACTAAACCATGTCTACTGTTTTTTTAAACAAAAATGTTCTCGGATGAAGAAAGTATACTATATTTTTTCAACTGATAACATATTTACAAATTAATATACTTAGCTGTCATACTAATTAATTATCTTTTTACAATGTGATATTTGGCCTTGCTAATAATCACAATGAAGGCTATCCTCAAAGAGACAAGTGACCTAACATTATATAATTTTTAAACCAAAACATGCCATAAATAAAGAATGATTTCTGACTAAACCACCACCATTATGTTTGTTTTAGTGTGAGTGAAAGTGCATTCATCAAGCATGACATTTATAAATGTTTGATTACTTTTTATCTTTTGAGCAAATCATTTTTGATTAATATAAACTTGGTAAGCCAATTCTTAATAACATTTAATTTTTTTTACAACTTAATTATTTGATCCACTATTAATTTTTATTTCACAACTTGTCAGTTGATTGTTGTAAAATATTTAAATAGAAAAGTCTCACTGTTCCAATTTGACATGAATGCCTGTTAATGGTGATGATTCACTTACTGGTCTCCTTACTATGATTTGTGGTGGGTTTCCACTTGTACTTGCTTGGGTAATGACGTCAGTGCTTGTGACCGGCTTCAGTCCGGTTGGGGTTTGTATGTAGACCATGTGCGGTACATGGGGCACCTGCCTTGGAGCTCCTCGTATTTGAATAGAATTAGCAGCATTTTGCATTTGCAGCATGGCATTGTTGTGAGCAACTTGATGGACTTGCGGAAGGGGATTGGTAACTTTAACTTGTGCTATTGATGTTTCAGTCATCTGCAGGTGAGATGAACTCGACACAGTCATTTCAGAGTTGCAATCCATGCTGCCTGCCCTTTGATTGGAACTCATATGAACTTGAATAATTGAACTGTGGATGGACTGTGTATGAGTATGGTTGGTGGTATGTAAGACTGGCATAGAGGGCAACGTAGGTAGTTGTATGTTCTGATTGGCAGCTGGGATTTGCAGAGGAACATTTATTGTCTCACCAGCTGGCAACTGTACCGGTACGCTGGTTGTCCCAGACACCTGAAGGGGCAGACTAACAGGCGTAATCTGCAGTGGAACAGTGTTAGCAGGCCCTGATATTTGAACAGGGACATTAATATTAGAGTTGGAGCCCGGTATCTGTACTGGCACATGCACAGTGGACAGTTGTAAGGGGTATGGAGAGTTGCCTGAATGTATTTTAACGGGTGCTATTGAATGGGTTACTAAATTGTGAGTGATGGGCAAGGAGCTCTGTGAGGCCTGCATCGATGACACGATCATGCTGCTCGATATTGGCGCCTGAAATTTGACAAATGTGTGTCAATGATGTCAAGATTAAAACACATTACAAAAAAATAATAAACTATTGTAAAACTCACGCGTAATGTATTCAGTAATACATTCTGCTGCGGATTATTTTGCGTTATATTCGTGCAGACTGACGTGTTCGCTGATTTTAATAATCTTTTTTTCAATATTTCTGTTCTAGGTTCATCAAAGTTTTGAAGTGAATTACACTGCTGTCTCTCCATTTCTCAGTGTCGAGAACGTGAGCGAGTTCATTACAGACACTCGGTTATCTTTTACAATCCATTATTGATGACCTGCAATGCATTTAAAAATAAAATATCGCAAAATGAAATATCACTTAGACGCGCCACTCGCGTATTATTGATGATTGTTGGTGGTAAAGTTTTTGTTTCGAAATAAAAAGAAAACATGTAAAAGTACAACAGAACACATTATTTATTTAATTCATACAAAAAACGTTACATACATTTTTCTTTTGCGAGTATCGTCGCACTCTATCAATTTGTGCAGCTACTTTTGGTGAACGACAACCTTCTACAAAAAAGTTCAAGAAACAGTGGAACAGAAACTTATTACTTACATTTCAATGTTTCAACAGCGACATGAGTTCTTCATGTATCCTTCCAACTATTACACCATCGTTATCGTGTTGAAAACCATTAAAGAAAAATAAAATATACTCAATAAAGCAACGATATTTACCTGCCTAGCACAACTGGTAATAAATCTGACAACATTGCCAAAATGTTATAGGTGTTTGTTACGTTGGTACAGACAAAATTTTCCACCAATCGCAGCCACTCAATTTCATGACGAAGCTTTCGCGCCCGATTATTCAGCCAAAAAAAAACAACAGATAAGTTTATATTTATACAGTTTGGTATGCAAGGATATGCGATGATTATGTGAAAATTAGAGTTTTCCATATTTTGTAAGGTCTAATATTGACTGTTGATATTGTGGACAATATAGGGTTCCTTTCATTTTGTTTTAAGTTATTTATAGTTTTATCTTTGACATTGTTGTTGCTACGCAAGTTTGTACATAGAGTACATCAGTCATAATATATGCAGTCAACATAGCTTATTCCTTTCGAATAAAGCACATTTTTGAATGTTGTGGTTAACCTGGAAAGTAGTAATACGTAACGTACTTTTAAATTACTACCTAAAATGGAAAAAAGTTTTTAAAGCCTGATTCATGAAAAATAAGTTTTTCTTGCTTTACTTTTTGCTAGCTCTTTTTTTTTTAATGTTAAATGGTTTATTATGAGAATTTTATGTTTACCGGAAGCGGAAAATGCATTTTCACGTAATATTTCCGCTTTTGAGAGACACGAAAAAAATAAAACAGTATGTTGAAAGACACAGAGTACATTTTAAAGAGGTTATAGGTTATGAGGATGAAGTTTCAAAACTAGGCTTACTAGAATACCTAGTTTTGAAACTAGGTTTACTCGAATACCCTGTTTTGAAACTTAATCCTAAAGAGTCCCATGAAGTAATAATAAATAATCCTGAAAATAATGGATGCACAGATTTCTCTAATTCTGTAAATAGGGGAAAGAACACAACATTATTAATAATGTACACGTTTAGTTTCGTAATAATTCAATATTGTGTTGGTGCTAAAATAATAAATGCACCCATTTAGTACAGCTTGTTAGATTTTTTTCGTCCACTGTGTTGAGAATGGGTTCTATTCTATCGCGCATGAATTCGCCACTAGAGGCGTTCGTGTAGAGTAAGGTCTTTAAAAATGTAAGATGTCATAGTATTCACGATTGGTCAAGTTATATAAATCTTCAAGTACCTAATAATATTAATCAGGAATGGCTCAATTCCTGATTAATATTATTATGTTCTTGAAGATTTTAGGATGATCTAATGAGGTTTTCTTTTTGAGAATAAAAAAGAAATTGTTTCCATGAACTCGATAGATGGCGTTGATCTGACTACGTTGCTAGGTGCCAAAGCGCTTGAAAAATGTATGTCTATATCTATGCTTCTATACCAATATTAGAAACACAGATTACTATGATTAGAAATAGGAAAGATTTTTAAAGAGGAAGATGTTTGATTTTTTGTTTGTGTGTTTTTTACGATTTAATTCAAGAACTACTCAACCGATTTAAAAAATTCTTATACCATTTTATAGCCACATCTTTACTTGGCCATAAAATGCAAACATGCCAACGTATTGAATGCCAATATAACGCAAAATTTAAAAAAGGAATAGAAATTATCCTCGTGTAACATATGTGCTCAAAAGACTTTGTTCCTAAAAATATAGATTGCGTAGATTATCTAATATCTAGAGCTAAAAAAAAGGTATGAATGTTGTTCTTGTTGTCAAAGTATTGTCAAAAAAAATCCCATTGCCATTGAATCTCAAAAAAGTTTTAATTTCAAAATAAAAATACAGAAAGCAGGAGTGTTTTACTATAGATAGAAGTCTGAACTATTGGCAATATTTTGTAGCCGTGGATTATCTTTTAATGCGTATGTATAGACGAATTTTAAAATATAACTATTTATAATTTTATTTAACACATTATAGTATTCAATTCTAAATAAAACTAATGTTATGTTTTATAAGTTCATGCTGTTATTTTTAGTGCTACACGTGAGCATAGAATGAAAATCATTGAGCTGTAACATAAATATCTATGATGAAAATGGAACTACAGATTTCTTTGTTTTGTTATTTGTAATAATTTGATATTTGTGATAATTTGTTCCTCAAAAATATCGCTTGGAAAGATGTTCAAATAGTTATATGATAAGCTAAGCATTTATTGGAGAATATTCAAGTATTCAGTTTGTTAAATTGTAAATAAATTGATGATGCAAGTGCAGTGTTGTTTTAGTGTTAATCTAAACAAACAACACACTTGTCAATTTTATCAAAATGCATGGCCAGTGTGAGTTGCTTTTTGTTTAGGGGACTCCCCTTGGTAATTAAAAACCACTATGTTATAACATTATGTACCTACTGCAATATTCTATTTTTTTATATGTGTAGAGATACTTAGAAATAAAGGAGTTGAAACTACTTACAAGTGTTATACATAAACATGAAAGGTAATCTTTTCATTTGTTAAAGATTTATAAAATTTATGAATAACTTTAATGTGAAAATCTAAATGAATGCCTTAGAGTACAGTGGAAATATATTGGATAGCACAAGACATGTGTGATATCGATCTATGTAACAAAATGATACAAATGCCAGATATCTACCTAAGTCCAAGCAAACTTGATACAGGCGATTGTGTAGATTCTGAACCTAACTCAATATGTAAGTACCTATGAAAAGGGCAAATAATTTAAAGCTGAATGTTCTGTTGAAAAGCTTCTGTAGTTATATATTGCAAGGTCATGCAACAATTAGAAAATTATAAATGTAAGTTTTGGCATGTATCAGCGGCAAGTATAATCTGCGTATAACATTACACAAGCCCCTCTTATTCCATTATTCATTCTTGTTTGATAGCTTGTAAATGTAAACCAATTTAGACATTGACTAGACAAACATTAATTAAATCATACTGCAAGAAGTAAATCTAGTTGGGAACAGCAGGATTCAGGCAGCTACGAGTTGTCTTAACTGATAATAAATAAATTATAAAATAGGTTTCTAGGGTTCATATCAATTATATAATTAGAATGATTTAATGCATATTTAGAAGACCGGTGTCACTTCTTTCTCATTGTATCTCTTACTAACTAACTTACAATAACTTATATTACTGTGGCTTAAGGTGCTTAGACGAGCTAAATTAGCAACTCTATTTGTGGTGGTTCAAACTTCACATGAAATGCTGTTAGAATAAAGTTCTAATCAGCTTGCACTACAAAGTGGTTGTTCCGTCAGCCACTGCGGGCCAAATAGCGCGAAATGAGTGGTTTCGATCGATTTACAAAAAAACTATTGATTGGATTAAGAAACTAAAACAGTATCATGCTAATATATTGCTTGTAGAATTATTTGCCAAAAAATCAGAATGATCGCATGCATATTAGTATGTTTTTTATTCTTTGAAAGATATTTTGAGAGGAAAGTTCGTGATTTCTTTTTATCGAGCCAAATTAATTGTATTATGTTTTCCAAACAGTATCATGCTAGCATATATCCTGAAGAATATCATATATTTTTTTGGTCTTGTTTATAGCAGTGAATCATATACTTTTAGTAATTATAAAACTCGCGTTTAGCTCGTGTAATCGCCTTAAACAATTAAAATTTCAGTGTTGTTCAATATCAGAAAATATATCATTTCATATTCATTGAAAGTACTGTACAGTCACAAGTACAAGTATGTCATCATTTACCTACTTTTAAAAGTGATTTGCTCCTACTTTTGATTGTAGTTTTATGTACATAATTATAATATATTTTGGAAACTGTCTCACTCGAAAATTACAAATGTTATTAAATGAGAAAATTAATTTTGAATTTTCCTGATACATAACAAGTGCTTGTAAGTGTACAGCTTGTATTGTAACTTTGCAGCAGACTTGATGCAAACCCGGGACAATGAGTAGCCAGCACCAGTACATGAGCGTCAACAACGCACCAAGTGCACGCATTGGCGATATTGAACACATTAGTAAGATCAATCATTTTTTATTTTCTAGATTTTAAGACTGCAATTTAGATTATATATAGTTGTACCATTCCACTTAGCCATCATTGGAATATTTTATTTGCCTCCAATTTTATTAGGTAAGTAGTTACTGTTTTCATAGGTATTAAAAAATATGGTTTTATGTATCTACCTGGGCCAGCTAGTTTCCTTCAACAACAGATAGGACAAAGAGATCGACCGTCGAGTCGAAAATGCCTGAAGGAGCTACTGGTTCATGAAAGCATTTATCAATGGCGACCATTCCATTTTACTAAAGCGCAAGCTCGTCGACATGTGTGTATCCTGCCTATCCTAACCTATGGCGCTCAGACTTGGTCTTTGACTGAAGCTCAGAAGTCTAAACTCAATGTTTGCCAAAGAGTGATGGAACATAGCATTCTAAATATTAGACTCTCCGATCGAATGCGCAACACCTTAATACGGTCAAAGACAGGCATCGCATCGCCGATGTTGGCAATAAGTCTGCGAAGCTGAAATGGGACTGGGCGGGTCACGTCTCTAGGATGGGGCCCGACAGATGGGCGAAGATAGTCACACAGTGGGTGGCTGAAGACGGCCGTCGTAACCGAGGCAGGCCCAAAAAACGCTGGCGTGACGATCGATCTGGAGTCGTTCTTGACGGATTGGTCAGAAAGGACATTATGCCCAGCAGTGGGACAGAACAGGCTGACATAAAAAAAAAGTTGTGATTCTCAGCCTTATTTGAATAAAAGAGTTTTAATATCAACGTTTTATTTACATTTTGTACAGATGGTATTCTAATTAATTAATTAATTCTAATAAAGGTGCTCCCCCATCGGGCCCCATCGGGAGCATTCGCCTGTAACATAATTACTTAAGTAACGGTAAAATTTCAAGAATTATATTAGTGAGTGAGACGACCTGTAAGGATACAATTTATAAACAATCACTTGTTTCTGTGCAAAATCGAATGTTGGATTGTTACAGAGAGAGCACGAAAAAGCCTTTTAATCTTTCTTTAAAATAATAGGTTTCGGTAACGGATTGAAATTTCGTCGATTTTATAACTTTGAACTTATTATAGCCTGACCCACATTTTTAACCGACTTCCAAAAAGGAGGAGGTTCTCTATTCGACTGTATGTATTTTTTTTTTTTTTTTTTTATGTATGTTCACCGATTACTCGAAGACGTATACTTCCAAGTTGGTCCCATAGTCGCCAAATCGGGATCTGATGATGGAATCTTGGCGAAATCGAGGGAACTCTTCAAATTTTATAGGATAACGTACAGCAATTTTGGTATTTTCTACAACAAGTGAAGCATTTGCGTTTGATAAGAACCATTCTACCATCAGATCTGATGATGAAGCCAAGAGTCACGGAACTCCATAATGAGACAATGTATCCTAGTCGTGTTTGAGCTTGTTGTAATTGTAACGGTATGCACTTTCCATGTGAACCACTAAAAAGTGAAAAATAAAAACTTTTTTTGCAAAAAATAAAACTGACTTCAAAAAGAAAAAGTGAAAAATAACTTTAGCTTCTGAAGTCAGTGACAAAAAAATGAAATCAATCATACAAACGTCACCGACTTCAGAAGCTAAAGTTATTTTTCACTTTTTCTTTTTGAAGTCGGTTTTATTTTTTGCAAAAAAGTTTTTACATGAACCATTTTACTTTCATAATACCCTGAACCATGTATTGTTACTTGTCACGACGCTTGAAATCTTTGTTTAAAAATAAATTTGGCGAATACGCAAAATGTGGTAGTTGCGTGCCATTGTACATTTATTCCGTACACGAACATGCTCACCAACTAAATCAGCGTAGGATTTTATGCATGAACTGTAAATGTTAGCAATCATAAATGGAATTGAGGAAAGACTTATTGCGAATTGTTAAGATGATTGCTTGATAATATGATCGAGGGCTTAAAACGTCTTTACTTGTAAATTTATCAATAGCGCTTATTCACTGGAGGACTACGGAATACCTAAATGTGTCGTGTCGAACTGTCGCAAGAAAGCTGGGCGATGTCGCTCGACGTCCCCAGACATCACACGACATTTTCAATACTAACGCGCTGTCGAGCATCACACTGTGTAAAGTCAGAAGTCTCGACACAGGGATGAAACCTTTATTATATAGTCGTAGCTGTCTCCTGTGAGCCAAGAATTCTGTACATTAAACTAAGTAACACTGCCAAAGAAGTCGTTTCCCTGCAATACCTAATTAAAATTATTTCAGGAAAACAACTTATATTTTGGTGTTGGAACTTTCGTTCACACTTCACAGGCTTGGTCCAGTACAAAACAATAATCACAATGACGGGAAGAACACGTGCCTCTCGGCCTTTTAAAGATGTGTTTACACCAGTTATGATGAGAAATGACGTGCGAAGACTGTTGGTGACGACCACGAGTGGTCGCATGTCCTGCCGCTAACTTGAACAACACTGGTCGAACGCCCGTTCGTGCGACCAAATTTACTACCTTATTTTCTCGACCAAGTCGTAGGTAGTTGTGGCCGCGTAGAGACGACGGAGGCCCTTAAAAGGCCACGCGGCGGCAATGTCTCTTAGCCTGACGTTTTCTCCTCGATGCGGCGACGGGAAAAAACTCCAGTGAATATGCGGCTTAACATTGTAGTTAGCAAACCGACTGTAGGGCAGTCGAGTCTAGGCATCATGTAGAATATATCAGGAGCGGATATACGTCGCAATTTGTTTCCTGTCTCCACTTGCATTGTATGACTTTAAATTCATAGATTAACTGAACCTTTGTACAGAAATGGAGCGATAGAAGTAAATACCTAGATGTTTGCCAACCAGCGTGCGTGTAGAATTAGCTAACGGTATAGCATTAGTAATACATTGAATATAAATAGTTTGATTTGCTACCATCCGGCCAGCGACGCGTATTACTGACGCAGTTAATTTACCACCGGCTTACTAACACCTTATATTAGTAAGCCGGTATTTGAGGATGGAAAAAACAAAGCTGTAATAACCATCGCATTTGGAAAGACGGTAGTTCTTTGTGAACATCTCGAATTGCTTCTCTGCATCAGGCACAGAAACATTTTCATCACGAGTAGAAGCTTAGTACCAAACCTGGGATAACCATTCCTAAACCGCGACCATAAGAGTGATATTCCCTGCAGGCCACCTGTCGGAACACATAGGGTCGCTGTGCCTGTCGTCCGAGTACTCGGATGTGACGCTGGTGGTGGAGGGGCAGCGGATACCGGCGCACAAGGTCATCCTGGCTGCCAGCAGTGACTACTTCAGAGCGCTGCTCTATGGCGGCATGAGGGAGACTAACCAGGTGACCTTTATTTAAATAATTAGTTAACAGCTGATGTATAATACCTACGATAAGAAAAGTACATACTACCGAGTTCACTGACGGTCTGCCACTTTTCATCGTTCGTCGGTAGCACTTTGCTTAAGAATTTTTCCACTAAACTTTAAATCATCTAATATTTGCACAAATCTCATGCAGAATTGCAGATACGCGTGCTCTTCTTGTTTTTGTGGACAGCTAGACCCAGGCCCGCACTGGTGCATTTGTTCATACCCTCAACTTTTCAGGCGGAGGTGGAATTGCAAGCGCCGCTGCAAGCCTTCAAGGCGCTCCTGCGATATGTTTACTCAGGTAATTATCCAGGTGATTACTGATCCGTTATTATAGCACAGATTCAGCTAATCTTCTATCTATCTATCTATATCTATATATACTTATATACTTTATACTTATAATAATAAATCTGTAGAGAGGTCAATTCTGTACATGAAATATATTTACAAAATAACTATCGGGGGGTGATTAGTGATCGATACTGATGCCAAAAATGCAATCAGTAAAATTTTTGTCTGTCTGTCTGTCTGTCTGTCTGTCTGTATGTTATTTATAGAAAAAAAAACTACTCGACGGATTTTAACGAAACTTGGTACAATTATTCTACATACTCCTGAGCAGGTAATAGTATACTTTTCATCACGCTACCATTAATAGGAGCAGAGCAGTGAAAGGAAATGTTGGGAAAACGGGAGAAGTTACTTGGTTTTTTTAGCTTCCGTCGCGTGTGCAGCCTTAATGGTTAAAGCTACATAGAAATCATGTATAACGGAAATATTCCACATAAAATTATATAAAAAATATCCCAAGACAGCATATGTCTATCTTTTATAGTTGACTCACAATAACACGTGTAACTCCCGATAGCTTAGCAGTTCGGAGAATAAATGTGAATGTAAGTTTGTTTGTTGCGCTTTCACGCGACAACTACTGAACGGATTTGGATGAAATTTTGCACACAGATAGTTTATAACCTGGATTAAAACATAGGATACTTTTTATCCCGGCAGTAAGATTCCATGGGACAATAATCAAACTTCACGCGGGCGAAGCCGCTGGCAGAAGCTAGTCCTTATTATATTCTTTAACATTAGTCCTCATTTGGCTTGATTAATGTTAAGTTGCAGGAAACCAACATTAGTTTAACGGAGACTTTAAATTCATGCCATCCCTTACATTTTGTATCAAAAAGAAAGTGACAGCAGCGATTTAAAGTCTCCGTTACACTAATGGTGGTTTCGTGCAACTGACCGAAAGGGTGTAATTACTTGGCACAAATGGACCAGCATTGTCTTACATTTTTCTCTCTTTCTGTCACTAAGAATTGTAACTCATTAGAGTGAGAGGTCCAGCCTCACGGTAAATGGGCATGGGGTTTGAGTTGGGCACGTTAAATCACTGACCAGTGCGTGAAAATATGATTTGATCCTAAATGACTATTGCTTGTTATGACAAAGATAAAAATACTGTGTGATGTAAATCTATTCGACAGAATTTTTCAAATCTTTTTTGAAACCAGAAGAAGAAAAACGAAGCAAAATCTACTAATCTAAGTCATACGTCCTTACAGTTACAGCAAATTAATCTGTTTGTGGTCAAGACTCATGGAAAACAAATGGCCGTGCAGCCAAAACACCTAGAAATAGATTAGACATTTGAGTTATTATTCAGAGATTTAGTGAGCTTTTTAGAAGCCGGGTGTTAGTTTTCTACAACAATTTTCCATGTTCCAGGTCACATGGGTCTGTCCCTGCTGCGCGAAGATACAGTGCTGGACATGCTAGGCCTAGCGCACCAGTTCAACTTCCAGGAGTTGGAGACGGCCATATCTGACTACCTGAGGCAGGTGCTCGCGCTCAGGAATGTCTGCTCTGTGCTTGATGCCGCCAGGTATAGAATATTTTCAAAGCCTCTGATCATAGTATAAAAAAAGGGAAGTACGATATCTTCATAAGAAAGCACCGCGCGCTGCTTGTATGTGTGCGCCATAGTATCTTTGGGTCGCCGCACACACACTCAAACAAAATCTCAACCCGTTTCTCAGTGCGCCAGTCAAGGCTAACACCGCACAAGGTTCGCGCGTCACGGATTTCGGTACCGCTAAATAAATGAAAAATGTGTGCAAATCGCAGGAGAACTTATTGCTGTGTGTTTGAGTGTCTAAATAATTCATCAATTCCAGGGTTGTCTCTGTAATTCAGATTACCTCTGAACAGCAGTGCAAGTACGTAGAATTCGATAGGACTCGATTAGATAAATTTGACAGTTATTCTCGATAAAATGAGTTTTTATGGAGTCAAAAACTCATCCTACGTACTTGCATTGCAGGAAAGGTAAGCAAGTCGCTTATTATAGTATTCGCTTATTCTAGCATATAATTATATACTTGATGATGAGATACCTACTTATTTTTTTCTTGTATTAGTTTTCTACCAGACAGACGAAGTTGGCAGGCCTACAATTCCCGGCACGCCACGATAGTGGCGGTAAGTCCCCTCTTTGAGGAGTGGCTGGAGAGGCGCCACGGCGTCCTCACCTTCCGCCTGACGCAGGTCCTCACCGGACACGGATGTTTCGGGAGGTACCTGCACCGAATCGGGCGGGAGGAAACGCCCGGGTGTCTCCACTGTGAGGATCGACCGGAGGACACGGTGGAGCACACGGTGGAGGTCTGCCCTGCGTGGGCGGAGCACCGCCGTGTCCTCGTAGCGGCGATCGGCGGCGGCGACCTCTCGCGTCCGGCCCTGGTTCAATCCATGGTCCGGAGCGAGATGGAATGGGAAGCCGTCACCTCCTTCTGCGAAGCAGTCATGCTAGCGAAGGAGGTGGCGGAACGAGAGAGGGAGAGATCCTCACTTCCCGGCCGCCGCGGGAGACGCACCGGGCGTCGAGGGCCACGTGGTGGCTACCGGCCACCGTAGATGCGGGCCTGTGGACGGTTAGCTATGGGCTAGCTAGCCGTCCGTCCGTCTAGTGACGACAGGCCGTGTCGACGGCGCGTTCGTGTTCCACGCGCGCCTCAAAGAGATGTCAGCATAAGAGAGGGGCCTAAAGGGCCGAAGCCTGCCGGGGTTGCGGGACTGTTCGAAAGAGATACCGCGGCCCCGGAACGTAAAGGGCGAGGAAGGAACATGGATGGGTTTTAGTCAGTAAGAGTCTGACACTCCCTCCCGCTCCGCCCAGAGTGGGAGAAGTCATTTGATGATTTCCCATCCTAAAAAAAAAAAAAAAAAGGCCTACAATTCCCACTAGAATGTATTAGGTACTGTCAATTGATATGCCGCTATTGCTTTGTTTACGTTTAGTCATATGCCCATTTCTCAGTATGGTAGGTGCGTATAGTAACTATAAGTATGCTGAAGATTGTACAACTATCTTTGCATTGTATAGATTCAATCTATTTAGTATTATATAAACGCATAGCCCATATTGTGTGAAGTACTATGTACTAGAAAGCTATCATTCACTGGAAACCTACTTTAGTTTTTGACTTGAATGTGTGTGGCCGATTGGCGGTTGAGAGTATGTCATGCTCACTCAAATGTCTCGCTGATTATGGCGCGTGTATCGGACCATTTAGTTCCCTTCAAAATGGTTGAGCTGAATGGTGCTGATCCATGCGTCATGTTTGTGAACGGGCGCTGTCAGTTGTGACTGGTCATCTCTTAGTTGCCATGGCTTATTTGAAACAAACAATAAACATGGTAAATATCCCGTTTTTAATTCTAATGTTTATGAATTATTTTGTTTTTACTATGGACACTTTTAACGTGCACATCTTGCTACATTGTTCTCACATAATTTACCATCTCAACATGAATGATGTAACCAAGATTTTGTAACAATAATTTGATTTAAAAGAGTGTCCATGGAGTTTCTTGCCCGTTCTTCTCCATAGAGATCTACGTTAGGGAATGGGCAACTACAGTACTTCACAGTTTTTATGTCTTGTGACTGGGACTGTAGCTACATTTAATTTTCATCTTTGTTTCGACAATTCAAAAGTGCCTGTTATTGGCCTACTTGAAATAAATGCTTTGATTTTGATTTTGAAGTATCTACTTACGTACAGTTATAAAATGGTAATTTAAAATAATTAAAAAATTGTGACTCTGATAAATAGAGCAAAGTGTGACAACCCTGAGACAGGCAAGTACGGTAGGCAATTATATCGCGGAGAGCGAGAGAGGCAAGTATGGTAGACAATTATACTATGCTCTGATTGTACCTTTTGGATGATGGTTTTGCTTGTTTTAGTAGTCTCAAGAGTCTCGGTCTAAATAGTTGTGGTACAAGTGGGTCTAAGTTCGCTACACAATAGGCTTGTTTCCACCATCAAAAAATTGCAAATCTATTTAGTCCGTCATTCAGTTAGAGTACTAGAAAATAATGGACACGTATTTTTTGTTTTTGTAAATCAACGAATATTGACAAAGATAATCATAAAACGCATCAAAACTCGGGAGTGGGGGCTCGTGACGTCAGTACTCACTAAGAATGATACCGAACAGTGACGTATTGGGAATTTTAAAAGCGTCGTATCTTCGTCAATTTTGGTTTATGTGACAAAAGAAAAAATACGGGTCAAATATTTTTTGATAATCTAAGTGACGGACTAATTAGATTTTTTTCAGTTAACAAGCCTATTGGAGTACTGGATTACTGGTTTTCATACCAGGATCAAAGGCAATACCTATCACTTCGTTGTTGCAGACTGTACGGCCTGAAGGCGCTTATGGACTACTGCTACAACTTCCTGGACAAGAATGCCATCGAAGTGCTGCAGCATGACACTTTCCTGCAACTGTCAGTGGTAAGCTCACCTTCTCTAGTCTTAGCGGTACGTAGAGCGGGGACCGTAACATTTAGGCAGACCGGTGTTGTTTCGGTGTTCATTGCGCCACTTCTTCCCAGAAAAAAACACTCAAAAGTGGACGTCGTTTGGGTAATAGTGTTTGTAAGGGATGCAAGTGATGCAACACAAATTGTCGGGTCAGCATAATTCCAAATATGATTCAGAGATGCTGAACAAAGTTAGCCGATTGACAATAACAGTATTAAAGCTGAGTATTTACGAGTTTGTGCAGAAATTGCTTCAAGCTGTGCGCAAACTACGTGCTGTAAACGTGGGAGTTACGGGCACTAAAACCTGTTATACAATACAATTGTTTCGGGT